>CM041197.1:7348841-8548841 GCA_023078555.1 Ulva prolifera | reverse complement strand
CGACCTGTAAAGAGCACTGCTAGCACCACCCACCTGTGTGGCCCACCGGTGGCCACCAAGTGTGGCGCACTCTGCCAGATGCAGCATGAGCGAGGCGGTCATGCGTACATAGATCCACAAGCATGCATTCACCCACGCGCATGCAGTGTTTGGCCGTCCGACTGCTCCTGAGACAGCAGATCCAGTTGTTCCCAGGCGTGCAGGATCGCGATGACAGCCGTGGGCCAGCACCGCGCAGCGGCGAGCATCAAATGCGCTTGCGCCGGCAACCTATCGTGGGAGATCTCCCCGAAGGTCCGCCCGCTCCAGGACGTCCAGTTCCCCCCGTGCCTAGCCCTGCCAGCGGTCAGACGCACTCTACGCTCCTGGTGCATAGATCTGCCCATCAGCCACAATGTGCCCCTTGTAGCCACCCTCTTGCACATCAAGCGGCATTCCTGGACCCACAGGTGTCAGTGGCCTACCACTGGCGCTCTACAATTCGTGGACTGCTTCAAGTGTCCCAGGGAAAGAGCCTCTTCAAGCGTCCAGGGGATAAGTGCGCTCCTATGCGGTTGCTCCTTGGAGGGTACAATAGAGCTCGCCTAGAGGTAGCCAAGGCGCACGATGTCGAGCGCAAACTGCCGTGCGATGTTGCGCGCCGTTGTGTCGTTGAAGTACTGCAGCACGCGCGCGCCGCTGCACGAGTGCTCCGATGCGCCCGTGCCGGAGTCGACGCGGCCGTTCATGCTCTTCGTCGGCGCCGCGACAAACGCGGTGCCGACGCGGCGGTTGATCTCGCCGACGATGTCCGCCCACGAATCGTCAAAGGCCTCCGACACGCCGATGTAGTCCACGAGGGGCTCGCCGCCGGGCAGGAACATGCAGTGGCCGTGGTCGGCGACGTGGACGTCGACAAAGTTGGGAACCCAGCGGGAGGTGCGCGCGATGTAGGCGCAGCAGCCGTTCAGATTGCAGACGTTGCGCATAGAAAAGACGTCCTCTGTGAAGTGGAGGAATGGGAGGCCGCAGTGCGCCCCCGGGGGGCCGTCAAACCCGCCAGGCCCCGTCCTGCACAAACCGGTGACTGCATCAAGTCCACAGCCATGTTTGCATGCGCATGTGGGGCATGCGGACGTGGGCATGCATGTGCAGGTGGAGACTACTTGGGTATTTGTGAGGGCAATGAGCTGCAAGTGAGCATGCCTGTGGACACGCCCGTGAGGGACATGGTGGACTGCTTGTTTCTGCATCACGCCATCGCTGTGTTGGTTAAGAGTAGTGTTTGATCTGGCATGGCGGCCAGGCTCTGGCAACCTCTTGAGGACCAAACACTGCAGTGATCCGGTGTTGACTGGTCTGCTGGATCCACACAGCCCTTTGACAAGGCCTATTGCTGTCCGTCATCGTCGTGTCACTAGTAGCATCAAGTGATTCTTCTGCTTTACACAAACAGTGCACAGAAGGAATGAGGATGGTGTGGACTGGCTGCGGTGCTTTGGGTTGGCTGGCAGCATGATGTGGCTAGGTTGTGCTGAATCACTGTGCTATCTGCTCGTCCGACTGCGCCCTTTTAACACAGGAGGCGAGATTGATCAGAGCAGTGCATGCGTGTGGGTCTAGCTTCAGCTAGCGGCTCCTTATATGTGACATTCAAGCTGCAACGTAAACAGGACGTTGTTAGCCATGCCTGCGGCTGGCATTTCCTTGCAGATGAGCTGCGTGATGGTTTGGTGATTCCATGACCTGGTGGCGGGTGATGCTCACAGTCGCAGCAGGCTTGTGTGAGTTGCAAACCAGTGTGATTTTGAGGCGTGTGAACAGAGCTAAGCACAGATTGCTTCAGCTGTCAGTGCTGCTAGCAATCTTATGCAAGGGCACGCTGCTGTAGATAGCCATGGCCAGTGGCCAAGGTGAGCTAACTGCAAGGTACCCATGAAATACATGAGCACATCATGGGCCAGAGCCTCCTCCAGTGCCAAGTGACAAGTGACAAACAGTAAAAGTCAATGTAGCCATGGATGCACGCATGCTTGCGCAGCTATGTCCACCTTCGTTACGGCAGATCTTTGTGAACATTGTCAGCACCAGCATACACGTGGGGGTCAAAGTGCTGGGGGTAACAATGCGACATGAAGCTGACCTCTGGCTGCTTCATCATGTACATACATGGTCTCATGCACATTTCTGCTTAGAAAAGATGTATATGTGCACAATTCAGCTGCAGAAGTCCTGCAACTGAACAGACACAGTGCCATTAGGTTGGGTACATCCTTGAAATTGATGTCAGGACTGCAGCGTTGCTGCAGCATATGCTCAGCCAGAATGCAGATGAGACGGCAATGGCTGAGCTCAGAGGGCTCATTGGCTGGAGCGTACTGGAAGAGAACGCCTCGATTGAACATGGAATATGCACTCAGAGCTCTTGTCCACGGATTCCGGACGACAGTGAAGACGAAGTACGATGCCCACTTGGCCTCGAACTTGGCCTTGTCATGCTCTTGGTAGAAGTGGGGCGGCTTGCATGTGCCACCACAGAGCTGATTGCGGATGGTATGCAGCATCGACGAAGATGATGCTTTTGGCTGGCGTATGTATATGAACTGCCACGTGTCGCTCACATAGACCTGCAGCATGGCAGTTACGGTCAGAAAATGCAGCAAGCCTTGGGAGTTGGTCCAAGGTGTAGCCTCTCTGGCTGCGCTTTCTGCAGAGAAAAATCCAATTCATGTTCTGAGGCTCAAGTCCAGCTGGTAAAGATGCACCCATTGCAGCCATACTGCGTGCTGTTGCTGCAAGGGAGTGCAAGGGCATGCCATAACCTTGGATACTAAAACAATAGGGGTGTCCAAGTTGGGTGCTGACCAAGGCAAACGAGTCGTGCTGTACTTGGCGTTGGGCTCGAATGGCTGTGCACCGGCGTGGGAGCTGCGAGGGAAACGGGCGTGCGTGATCGAACGCACACTGTACAGACAGTGGATACGTTGCCATTGCGTCCCGCTGAGGACGTGGTAGGCGACACGCGACCGCGACAAACGAGTCAAAGCAAAGCCTGCGCGGTATGTGGGGTTGTTCAAACGAGGGCTTCCTCGCTCTCGAAACAGCCTTACAGCTGGGCACGTGCACAGTTGGCCTACATACTGCAGTGCGAGGAGTGACCAGACGCCCACCTGACAGGCATCATATATGGGAACGCCCTCTTGAAGGAAACTTTGAACACCTGATCTGTCTTTGACAGTTGGGGAGAGATGAACGCTGGGATTCTTGGTGACGAAGCCAGCCACAGCAGGCCTGCTGCACACCATGTCTTCTAGGCTCGCATGGTCGCCCAGCGCAGCCTCAACATACGCTTGAGCTTTCTTATGAGCGGAGATGATCGTCTTTACGCCTTGCCGCTTTGCAATCAGGTCAGTGTCCACGGCAGAAACCAAGCGTACGACACTCGACATCGCCACGAGACATACTAGTGCAGGTACTCCAAGCCACGAGCGGCATGACCAGTCCAACGTCAACATGCCTTGATTTTGGTGCACAGGTGGGACTGCACGTTGGGGTTCCCTGGCAGGACAGCTCTTGAAGGGGTTTGCAAGGGACGCAGTACTGCACAAGCCAACGCAGCCCCAGGCATCATTCAGCTGCAACAACGGCAATGGTTAGATGCTGCTGTTTGAACGCAGCGTAGAGTTTCAGGACTCCGATTCCTAGCTTCAACGTCCATCCAAAGGTCTTGCAAGACTGATCCATGCACTCGGTATCGGCCGACATTGCAGCTACGAACTTGACGTTCCGAGAGATAGAGAGAGTATGTGCGCAGCATGGCGCTTGAATATCCTCGGACACCAAGTGCCGGTCATTGGTAGATCGATGCGAGTGCAGCCGATCATGCACGCGTAACGACGATCTCACCACCGAATGGACACGCTGCGAAACGAAGTTAACAAGTGAGGTAGATATCCTGATCGCCATGGATGCGTACATGCAGGCATGCAGCACGTGCTGTCTGCTAGGTGCCCTGCGAGTGGCTTGGCTTGCATGTATGCATGCGGACATGGATCGGCGCCCGGCGCCATTCAAACCTTACTAAAGCCGCCCATATCCTGAACACGCGCACTGTTAACATGTCAACTGCGATGATGGCCGCGACCATTCGCGAAGCCTACCAGACAAACGGTTGCTCTGCTCCAATACAGCAGGGAATACATGTCCGCATTCCAGGACAGCAAAGACTCCAGCACAGACAGATTTTGCTCTTGTGTGCTAGTCTGGGAGCATGCGAGGAGGCTATGATGACGTATCTTGGGTGTCTGGAACAGGCGCGGCAGGTGCTACCTCAGAGATACCATGCAGAGCAGGACTTGCGAGAAACTGCACTGCAAAAGTCTGCAACACACTATCGTCGTAATGCTGTCGTAGCTATGGCTTCAAAGGTTGCGACTGCTTGAGGTGCAGACGCAGTCTCCCAAACATGTGCAAATTGCCAATCCCTTTCCAGTGCTGTGGTGGGTGATAGGAGGACCCAGGTCATGTGTTTGTGCCGTGGCAGTTTGGAAAATGGCACACGATGGAGCTGTGGGGAATCTGCCTGTGCAAGAAAGTCCCATTTCAACTGGCACCCCATGTGCAGCGGGCATCAGAACATATTCCCTTGCACAGACTCAGTCTGCCAGCATGGCACCAAGTCTGTCATACTTGCGCCTCTCAGTCTGACATGCCCAGCCTACCCTTCATTGTGCTTGCCACACAGTGCAGACTGCAGAGCCACTTGAGACTGTGGAAGCCTGCGCTGCAGCCAGCAGCCCAGTGAACCTCGGAACTCAGGCCATACAGCATTCAAGTACCATTGTATTGGCAGCCAGGTACAGGTCACAGGATTCTACACCCTCGTGTAATCTTATTTCATTCCAGGCAGTTGCACATCCTGCAGCAGCTTGGAGTATCTTCCCCCTTCAAGCTTGGTCCCCAGCACCTTGCACAGTGTACAATTCACAGTGCAAAGATGTGCAGCCATGCTGTGGCAACTACCAGCATGCACCTGCCAACCACTGGCAGGTGTGTCATTTCCTCGGTTGACAGGCATGGTCTGTGAAACTGTATGGCTAGATGTGTACACCCCCACACCCAAGGCCACAGTTGACACCTGCACCTGCACCGCCTCGGGGTGTGGGGTGCGGTTTGGGTGTGTGTGGTGGTGTGTGTGGCGGTCTGGGTGTTGGTGCTGGTGGATGGGGGCGCCCGTGGGTCCACTGTGTGCTGGTCGCGGCTGTGACCTATAGCCTATGCTCCACACGACCTATAGCCTATGTCACATGGGTGCAGTGGCCCTGGCTGATGGTCACGTTCGTGCGATGCGTGTTGGTTTCGCGGTGCTGCCTGCCGCGCCGCCTTTATCCGTGTAACACCTACACCACCAACGCCACTGCTGCTCTGCATAGCATTGGGAACAGATACACGCACCTGGCCCCGGTGACGCCCGACTGGGGGGGGCGTGTTTTTCCACCAGGTTGTGTGCTGCAGCGATGTCGCAGCGAGCCCGCACAGTCGATTTCCCCTAGTCACCAGCTTTGGGTCGCCTAGCAGCAACTTTGCGGCTGCTATCCATAAAGCACTTCGGATTTGGTCTATGTGCCCAACAGTGCTGGTCACCACCATCAAGGTCTCTGTAGCACAGCTTGGGCTGCCCGGCGTGGCAACACGACAGCCAACTGCTACAGTAACTGCATGTGATCCTGTTCATTTGGAGTCGTACATTGGCCTACACGATACGGCAAAGTACATCCAGATATACTGTCCAGTAGCTGCATATGCCCCCTATCTCAGAGATACCCACAGCGCATGTACAGCCCTCACTAGCCGGCATAAGGAGTCCTTACAGCAGCCTGACAGCGCCCTCACATAGCCCTCTTGCATTTGCTGAGGATTTGTTGACATCCACATGGGGACAACAGGCATGGCCACGGTGCAGAATGCAGCACGGTAACGGTCCACATGGTGTGTGTGTGTGGCAACATTGGCACGCATTTCTGTCTTCCGCCAGCACTGAAGGTCTAGTCGCCCGCACGCGTGAAAGTCCAGCGGCATGGCAGTCATATCGCTGGATTGCAACAGTATGCCACGGCCTGTGGCGAAGGACCCGGCCAGCCATCTCGCGGCAGCATGCACAGACAACCTCCGCCCCCAGCAGCCATCCACTTGGTTTTTTCTTCTTCTGCCAGGCAAGTGACCCAGCGCTGGGAAAATTGTGGCTACTTACCCGCAGGCAAGCAGAGAGTGCGGTCCAGTAAGTCCTCTGCTTGCTGCCTTGTGCATGTTTGTGGCCAGGGCCGGGTAAGGGCGGCAAGGCGGGCAGCACCGCAAAACAAGCAAGCAGCTAGCACAAAAACACAACCAGCATCCCGGTCCATCGCAGCCACGCCACAGATGCGTCCACCGCACGCAAAACCCACACTGCCTTGTGCTGCATGGCGAAGCCAGAGGGTGTGCCGCTAATGTGGAGTTACTGCACGCAGATATGTTCATTTTGAGGTCCTGTGGACAGGCTAATCATGTTGTGGGGTGTGGGCGCTGTCTGACTTTATTTGTCCATGCTTCCTGGGCACTTCCGTGGTTGCTCATGACACTTTTACTTTACTTTACTTTGCACCACCGCAGCGGTGCTGCAGCAATGTGCACGTGTTGAGCTCTAGAGTTCATGCAGCTCATGAGCTTCCTCAGTGCTGCATGAACCCTCAACACATTGCTCAACATGAGGACAACATTCTAGCATGCCATGATGGTAGGTAAGGTCGGGTACTTGCAACATTGACAAAAGTGCGTTGTGTACAGGGCTTACCGGGGAAGCAGGAAGCTGTGGCGGGGCCCCTGAGCCACTTTGTAGCCGGGGAAGTGGATATGGCCCGACACAGGTGGCACCTGCACGATCAATCAAATGAGCACAATCTTGAATATCTAAATCTGCTGTCTAATTCCGTATGTCCAGCACGTCTACTTGGCCCAGGCCCCCGTCACGAGAGACGTGTTGGCACTGCGCCTTGCGGACTTGAAGCGTACGGTGTTTGCGCCGTTGCAATTGCACTTTGCGTGCGGTCCTCAGTTGAGCTACATCCGTGTCTTCCCGGTCTTGAATAACATCCGTAAGTGATCAGGGATGCCCAGTGACTTGCTCACGGCATGCAGTGCCTTGAGCAGCTTGCTCAGACGACTTGCAGGCCAGCCCGACAGGTTGAGGGATGCAACAGAATTTTCAGATGTCGTCGCATGCATTGCAATGACTGTGAAGCTCCTGGGCCCTGCTGATCGTTGCACGCATGTCGAGACTGTCGTGAGGAGCAACGGAGACGCTCCGTCAAACAGGTCCCGCTCACAGCAGATCGTGGACAAAATATACACATGTCTGTCTACGTTGTGGAGCCCATCTGATTGTAGCGACGGCCTACAACAGGTGAGCCTTCTTCGTTTGGCTTGTATTGTATCCTCGAGGCCACCTCGTTCATGCTTTGTCATGTCAACCAATGCGTCTGGACTGCTGCAGGCTCTACTGCCGTCACTGTGCGATAACCTGCCCTCTGTCATGACCTACCTTCTGGATTCGTTCGTGCTGATCGGGCCTCAGCTGACCGTTGCTCAACACCAAAACTTCATAGCCTTGCTACTTGCAAGCCCAGGCACAGCAACTCTCTCTTCACTTGCCAGTCATCTCTCTCTAGTATCAGCCCCGACACACGTCAGCACACAGGCTGCAGCAGGTGAATCCGCCGGCGCAGCAGCGCCGCGCGATGCACAGCAGGAGGAGATTTTCATCAGCCAGCGCAAAACAACAGTCATCGTCCAGTCTGCCCTTGCTCATTTCGTGGCTGATTTACTCATGGCTCGCATTACTGCGGCGCCCATCAAGATTGCGTCCCTGTTGCCGGATGGTTCAGCGACAGCCCAGGCAGAGCTGGCAGGGCGATCTGAGGTGCTGCTCCCACCAAATGAATGGCACCCGGCCACCCCAACAGCATCTGCATGGCACACCACCTTACCTGTGCGTGACCGCATCTGAGAGGGCAGTTGTCAACTCCACACATCCCCATTTCGGCGCCTCAGCCCGGCACCGCGCGCAGCAAGTAGCCCCCTTAGCAAAACTTTCACACATGCAGCGCCCCCAAGCCACTCTCCTCCCAGCTGCCGAGCAGCCCCTTGCCGCCTCCCGCCCGCTCTACCAACAACTCATTCAAGAAGCCTTCCTGCTCTCGGCCCCCCCGCGCCCCCCCGCCCCCGCCCATGATGACCCGAAACCCTGTCCTGACGACTCCGGGCCTTGGCACCGGTCGGGAGCCGCAGCCTCTGGCCACCCGCTCCCGAGCCGCCCCAGTCCCAACGCCGCCGCGCAGTTGCGCGGCATGGCCGCACGCATGCATGCGCAGTGCTCGCGCCTGCTTGGCCTGCCCGACGTCGCCGCCGCAGCTTGCGCCACCCGCCCCCCGCTGCTGCGCGTGCCGCAGCTGCTCCCGCACCTCCTCAGCGACGCCTGCGCCGCGGCCGCTGCCACGCGGTGTGACGCGCCCACAGCCTCCTCGGCAGCTGCGGCAGCGGCCCGACCTGCGGCCCCCCTGCAGGCTGCGGCTGCACGCCCAGACGACCGTGCACCGTCGGGCGTGGATGGCACGAAGCGCGCTGGGCAACAGACGCGGAGCCACTCCCGTGGCGGTCCTCCAGGCAACAGTGCCGATTCCGTGCGAGTCGGCGCGGAGCCGCGCTGCACGTCTGTGCCTCCCAGCCAGGCTGAATCCGACACGGCACATCAGGACACGAGCATGGCGATACGAAGCGGTGGGGGGGATGCGCAGTGTCCATTTGAGGCGGCTGTGTGTGGCTTGAGTGCGCTGCTCTCTGTAGGGACACGCCGCGGCCATGCTGATGTCGCCGCGCGCTGGTGCATGCATACGCTGTGCGCCACGGAAAGCCGCGATACAAGCGGTCACGGTGGCGTCGGGGTCAGTGGCGCCACATCTGACACGCACGCCCCGGCTCGTCCTTGCGGAGCCGCGGCATGTGTCGCCGCATCAATTGCAGGGATTTCGGATACCGGCGTGCATGAACGGCTGTGGCGTGCGCTGCTCATGCATGCGGCGGACAATGCAGCTCTGCCGCGGCGCACGGAGGAGGGGGACGCAGTGGACGTGCTGGGAATGCTGTGGCGGGACGGCACGGCGCGTGCGCTGCCGCAGGCGCAGCACGCCGCGTTCCTGCTGCAGCTGCAGACGCGGCCAGTCGGCATGCCGATGCCGCCGCAAGCACAGCTTGCGCTGCTACAGGCGCGTCCCCCCCCCCCCCCCCTGCTCTTCCAGCTCCCTCCTGCTTGTGCTGCTGCCCCCACAGCCATAGCTGCTTTCACTGCGTCAGCGACCACGGCGGGGGCTGCTCGGTGGTCCACGACTGCTGCCATGATTCCTTCTGCTGCCGCTGCTACTTCTGGCCGGTTATCGCTGCCGCATCCGGCGCTGGTGCTGCGGAGTGCGACTGCTGGGGTGCGGCATTGAGAGGGTGCTTGTATGGAAGCTGATTTGTGGAAGTGATTCCTGAAGTCTCTCGATGGTCATGTATGAGCACAAACGCATCGTGGATGTGTTTACAAGCAGCAGACGTGGACAAATCCCAGTACAGGTGATCCTGCAGCAGCCCCTACCGACGCCCCACGGCGCCATTCCCCGCCGCTCTTGCACAGCCTGGGACACTCTCGATGCAGACACGCTTGAAGCGATCGCCCTCAGCGGCGCCATCACCACCGCAGCCCCTGCGCTGCCGTCCTTATGCTCCGAAACCTGTTCCGCCGTTCCCAGCCCCCCCGCCGCAGGCGCCGAGCCGCCGCCGGCGAGCCTAGCGCTGCAGGTGGCTGAGGGGACTGCCGCAGCTTGGGCGGCGGCATCAGGGGCCCTCGGCGCCGCTGACCCGCCGCCGGCGCAGGCCGCGCTGACGTGCCTGCTGCTCCTGCTGCTTGCCGCCGCCGGCAACGCTGGCGTGGACCGCAGCGGGAGCTTGGTGCGGAGCGTCCTCCAGGTGCGCTACCGCGGTCTACCGACACAGCCGCAGCCTTATGCACGCTAGGCCCCCCTCCCCTGTTGAAACCTCGTTACAGACCCAACACATGCGACGGTCCTTTACAAGAACCTTCACCTGATTAGCTTGAAAGAACCAGCATCATGAACCACCCGAACGTCCAACACCCTCAAGCGCCGGCGCATAGTCACATGTTTGCCAAGCTGTGTCGCTAGAGAATGGGCGATGCAGAATCATAGACAAGCATAGGCAACGGTGGTGAGGTCCGGGAATCCAAGGCCTTCTACAGGCGACATGCCATGCACTGCCATGCAGAAATCTGTGCCGAAGTGTGTCATCTCCATGCCGCGAGGTTCCGCCTGCCTCTACAGCCTTGCACGAAAGAGTGAAGCAGTACACCGACACACCACTGTCCCCACAGAGTTTGCCGGCGGATGGAAAGCCGGTGTAGACATGCATGCATGCGGTGCAGGGTGTCAGTGCGCGGATGGCGCGGGGGATGACCGACGGCCCCGCGGCGCGGCAGGGCAAACGGATTGCCCGCCTGTTCTCAGAGCTGATCACCAGTGCCGCCAGCGGCGCGCCGCCACGCCCGGGCGGCGCCGCATCTGCCGGCTGCGCCGCTGGCGGCAAGGCCGACGATTTTGACGGCACGCTCGGAGCTGAGGAAACTCCAGAGGTGCGTGTCGGGGCCTCTCGTTACCTCTGGCCATGTATTTCCTGTAGGAGGGAGGGTGCTTTCTGGCTGCGTGTGTGGCTACGGGGGCAGCGGGGTTGAAGTATGGCTCAGGGGTGGCTGTGGTAGATCCCCCCGTGCGATGATGCTGATGCGTTACAGGTTTTGTGTGCCCGATCAGACACTTTTCAGAAGGCATGCATGAGACTCGGAACGCGTCGTGTCCTTAGGCATGGTGGCAGCAGTGGTGCCCGGCGCAGTTGCGCTTGCACTAGCGGAACCTGCCGTACGGCTCTGCCATACCACAAGACCCATGTGACATGAGAAACCTTCATCATGCGGCCCTCGTGGTGTTGGCTCCCACAGCAGCCCTGGGTGCGCCAGACTCCACACAGCAGCTGCAGTGCCATCTAGTCCAATACAGCTCAAACATATGCACCCATTCCACCTTTGCGGCTGTTTCTCCTGGGCCAGCAGCCGCCAAACCAACACAACAGCAGTGCTGACTCAATGCACGGCCTCCAGGTGCTCTACGGCGACGAGGACTTGTCCCTCCTGCCAGAGGAGCTGTGGTGGACACCCCGGCGGCCCCCTCCGCATCCCTCCGCTGCAGCTCACGCCGCGCGATCGCCGATCACCGCCGCCGGGGGCGGCCCCCTCACGGACTCAGACGACAGCGACGCGTCGTCCGAGGTGTCGGTGGAGATTCCCGGGGGCGCCCCAGAGGAGGACGGCGTGGGCGGCGGCCGCGCGATGGATCTTGATAAGCGGTGGCGGCCAGTGCAGCTACACACGCTGGCGGCGGCGATGCGCGACAGCAGCAAGACAGTGGCGCAGGTGGAGGCGCTGCAGAAACTCGAGCAGCTCGTGCGGTGCGTGCGGTATCACCGCTGAACGCGGCGGCCTTCGCGAGGTCGAGGCGCCGACAAAGCACCTCGCGTGTGTGCATACGTGTTGGCTTTTCTTTGTTTGCAGCAGACGTGCACGCCGCGCTGCTGCTAAATGTTCGCAGAGCACACGATCGGGTGCTCTGCTGCGTGTGCTGTGGCATGTGTCCCTTGGCATTCCGCATCGTGCCGTCTGAAGCAACAAGTTATGATTCCCGCTTTTTCCTTCCAAAGCAACGGGGATGTCCCTGCGCGCTTGTGCATCTCTCTGGGGCACCCCCGCTGACTGTGACATCCACCTGCAGCGCAGCGCCGGCAACAGAAGTTGCCAAGGCTGCGCCGGAGCTCCTCCGCACGCTCATCTACAGCCCCCCTCCCGAGTGGGCCTCCGAGCAGACGCCGCCATCCGACGCGATGCACCCCGACCGGCGGCGGCTCGGGAGCCTCGCGGCGGTGCTCGCCGCCGCGCCGCAGGCCGCGCCCGGCGCCGCCATCAGCCACATCTTCTCCGAGGGCGTTGACGTCTCACAGCGCCTGCTCGTGCTGGACGGCCTGTGTGCGGCCGCGCACGAGCTCGCCGGCCGGCCGCTGCTGCCGCCCCTCTCTGCGATCCCTGGTGCGGCATCGCATCACGCGTCTGCTGGTGATGCTCCTCTTCAGGATGTGGCTCCAGATTTGCTTCAATTGCACATATTTGCGCATATCAGCTGCCCCCTCTCAGCATTGCCTGTAGTGCAGACGTTGGCTCCTGTCCCCTGTCCGCTGTCTTGAGCGTGACCTGGCAGCTGTCTTGAGAGCCTCCGATTTATCGAATCTGCCATGGAGACTCATGCCCTAGAGGCCTTCAACGACCGCACGAGCCAGTCCGCTGCGACATGATCTGCCGGTGTATGCTTGTGGGGCGGGGCAAGGTCGGCGGCCGCAGCACGTTAGCCATGCTCACGATGCCGACGCCGCCACTGCTGCGCTTCGGTCTCAGCCCGCAAATTTGTGGGTGCCTCCTTCCTGTGTACATCGCAGGCAACAGCGTGGTGTGCAGGCGCAGGGGGGCTTGGATCTGCGGCGGGCCCCCCACTGCTGGGGGGCAAGTACGACCCTGCAAAGACGCGGGTGTGGGGAACGGCGACGCTGCGGCGGCTGCAGGGCGGCCCGGCAGAGGCAGCCGCAAACCGCTTTGCCGCCGCCGCACTGCCGTGGACGATCGACCTGCTGACCCGCACCGCAGAGGACAGCCGTGGCGCACTGCTCTTCCGCCAGCAGGTGCTCCTTGCTAGAACGGGGTAACCGTGCTTGATTCGTTAGGCCTCATGATTCACCTCCAACCGGCATCGGCAGAGGTCAGGCTGGACGGTGCTGCGCGCATGCAGGCAACTGTCGCAACGGCACTGCACCAAATAGCTAAACTAGCTAATGCTGTCATGCACCATGATGCATGGGCCGCATGCATGCCGCTCACTGCCCCCCGGCTCGTTCTCGCTTGTGTGTCCTCGGTGTCGCACGACCTCGCACTAGCTGTGTGCTGCTTCAGGCGCGAGCTCATGCGATCACACTGTGACGTGCGTGTGTGCTGCTGCAGGCGGTCGTGTTTGGCCGGCTGCTGACGACGCTCGGCACATTCTGCCACTGCGCGCGCCTCACGCCCGACGCCGACCGCCTCTGCATGGTCGTCCTGCAGCTACTGCTGGTGCGCCCCTACCCCCTTCCCCCCCCCCCCCCCCCCTGCCCCCTCCCCCCCCCCCTGACCCCTCCCACATGCCCCTTGTGTCACTGTTGATCGTGGCAAGTGTTGTAGCTTGTGCTGGTGCTCTGCCATGCAACGGCCCGTGATCTTGCCATTCCCCCCTTACATTCACATGCCAAGATGCTTGAACCGTGGACTGTGTGGGTATTTCGCTGGACAGGCTGGCTCATTGTGATCCGCTCGGTCACTCGATCACACCGGCACTGAAAGGGCGCCCGTGCCCATTGCGTCATCCCCTGACCCCCTCCCTCACCGCAGCCCAAAGCTTGATTGTGCTTTTGGTGCTCTGTTATGCGATGGCGGGCGCCCATGTGAACGACCCGCCCCTCCCCAGCCGCCGCGCCCTGCAGGACGGCCCCGTGGCGGAGCACCCGGACGCGTACGTCCGCAAGAGTGCCCTCGTGGCCACCGCCGAGCTGCTGCGTGCTGTGCCTGCTCCGCGCCTCGCCGGCGCAATGATGCGCGGCGGCGGCGGCGGTGGCGGCGACGACGCGGCGTTCGCCGCGCGCCTCGAGCAGCTGCAGGAGCAGCTGCGCGCCACCCACGCCACCTCCCCCGACGCCACCCTGCGGTGCGCCCGCGCCTGGTGCCACACAAACCATGCATGTACCTGCACCGGAGGGCTGCGGCCCCTCATGCACATCCCGCAGCTGCTTTGTGCTCTGCGCATCGCCGGATATGACTGCCGTACCACTGCATGCATGCGCTTCGCGATGTGCTATGACTGCGACACCACTGCAGAGGATGCAGTGGTGTAGCAGCCATAGCGCTGACTTGCTAGAGGTGGCCACTGCGGTTCAACGGCACAGGAGGAGGCCCTGTGCGCCGCGGATCGTTGTCTGCTGGGGGGATCTGGGTGGTTTATCCCCTCAGCATGTGTGGTCCCAATCATCCGGAGTTGTCAGGGTCCTTTTGAGGACACACCCGCGCACATCCACATCGACTGTACTCCGCACCAGCAGCCGCGCTGCGGCGCAGCGGCGGTCCCTCGGCCACCGTTGCATGATCATCCGCCGTCGGATGTAGCTGCAAGCTGCGCACCTGCCAATCAGCCGCCGGCCGACACGGCTGCTGGCCAGGGCGAGGCCCGTGTGCGTAGCCCATGTAGCCACCAGCAGAGCGGCCGATTACATATGCTGACGCGGCACACCGAGGTTGTGCACACAGGCCCCGGCCTCGACGCGGCGGCGTGGGCAGGGGAACTGCCGGCACGCTCCCCTATCAGCCGCTCGCCCCGGCCAGCAGCCCCGGCCAGCAGCCGCGTGCATGATCAGATGTGTGATTGCATGTGCACATGCATGGCGGTGTGAAGGAGTGCTGGGTGCGCACTGGCCTGCTGCTTGCCAGGTCTACGGGATGTGGTTTGCATCGGTACCTCTGGGAAGATACGACCTGGAGTATTGTTATACAAACATGGCGCTGTTAGCGCTCAGCGGGGCATCGTGATGCGCCTTGTGCTGCTGCTCCCCCCTTGACAGTGTTGCTGGACCACCACGGACACGGCCACGCAGCACCGGTTTCACCCGCTGAGGCCTGCATGTGTCGGACAGGCACCGATGCTCTAGCTGTTGGACCCTGAGTGCTGTGCAGCTGCCCGGGCTTGCTGTGTGTTTGTGTGCATGGGTTCTGTACAGGAGCGGCGTGTGGCTGCGGCGTTTCAGCCTGGCGTGTGGCTGTGCGGCGTGTGGCTACGGCGTTTCAGTCTGGCGTGTGGCTGTGCGTTGTGTGGCTGCGGCGTTTCAACCTGGAGTGTGGCTACGGCGTTTCAGCCTGGCATGTGGCTGCAGTGTGTGCCAGGCTGCTTGCGGTGTGGCTGCGGCGTTTCAATGGTGCGTGGTTGTGCAGGAACCTGGCTGGGGGGTGCCTGGCGCTGCAGGGGCAGCTTGCCCAGGATGCCATGGCCTGCATTGAGGCTGACAAACAGCCTACTTCACTACCTTCCAAACAATCATCAATCATCCTGCCGCCATGGTGACCTGCTCGCCGGTGACGCCGATTGAACTGTGCTCGGCACAGCCAGGACTGCAGATGGGGTCGTCTGATGTCGACTCGAATTTGGTGAACCAGGTATTGATGCCTGCACTTGGCAGAGTTAATGGCCCAGTCTGGTATCATCTCCGCACATGTAGTACAATTAATTCGGTGTGTAGCGCACTGTTTCGCAGATATTCCTATGTAAACTGCAGCGGCAAATGTGGTGCTAGCATGTTGGTGGCAAGCATGGGGCCCTCACACATCACGATGAATGAACCATTCCCCATCTGCTAGGTGCACTTTAGGTGCAAACCATGCTCTGCCAGAGTGAACTGTTTTGAACACTGATGACTCACAAAACACTCTATTGGCACTGCAATCCAATTTCGAATACACGGTGCATCCGTGAATAATCAATCCATGCTGCAATACAGACGTGATGTGTCAAGGAGGAAAAAGTTCCAGCTTCCAAGCAAAAACTAGCTGCCACATGAAGCCAATGTGTGGAATTTCGGTGTAGCTCAGCAGACGGTCAACGCCACAACTTGATCAATTTGCTCAAATATGTCCAGACATAAATGGCCACACTCAACACGCTCACACACACCACCCCCAGTGCTGGATTGTTTTTTGTGCAAGGCACAATATAAAACAATGTGCTATTAGTCATAGGTTGCAACTTTTGTGGTGTACCATCACAACAATCCACTAGCAATTTATCATGGCTCGTGGTACATACCAGGAAAACAATTCACAAGCAGCAAAGGTGTATCCATATCTGTTACAATGAGCAAGCTAGGTTCCTTGGACTAAGACGCCCTAGCGTATTCACTATACTAGATTTGCCTTCATATATGTAGATACGTCAGGCTCAAGGTATCTACAAGGCCTGCTCTGCCAACGGGAACAGGCCGACTGTGCTGCATGGGTTATATGTGATGTCTTCCCGTCTAGAACAGAGCTGCGCCAGTGATAGCCTCATATGCGATCATGATCGACAGGCCGAGCATAGCGGCGCGACCATTGATCAGCTCATTGGTGACGTTGAAGCCACCTGGGCGAACGCCCTCACCACCACCGTCATCCATGACAGCGGTGCCGCGAACGATTGGAATCAAAGACGCCACCACTAGAAGGGCTGACACGGCGATGATAGTCACCGGAGCATCCGAGAACTGCTGTACGAACGTCTCTTGGCTAGTAAGCTCGGCGCCCATGGCAGCTGTGAAGCCGAGCATGGCGAGGCGCCCATTGATGAGCTCTGGGGCGGGACCGCTGAACTTCATTATCTCTGCACAAGCGATGAGAGTGACTATCAGATTGTTTAGCGGGCTCATGGTCACTCTTCTGGGCCAGTTCCACTTGGCATGTTTTCACGTATGCGATACGTGAGCTCCACACAGAACATTTGCCGTCCACGCGTGACAGATGTAGCAGGATCAACATCGGTGACCGCCATAAAGACATAACATATGCTGTACACTGGACACAAGGCAGCCATGATAGTTTTGGATGGCAAGGTTTCGAGGTAAATACGCACTTCCGACATCAGTTGTGCCAGCTGACAGCTGGTTCCGGCGGAGCTCGTTCACACGAGGCTTGATGGTATCCTTCACAGTATCGGAGATACCATGAGCTACTGTTGCCTTGCCACGCTTTGACACGATGGTCGCGCGGACGGGGAGAGCTGTAATGCCGATCATTGTTGCGTTGACGTCTACGACTGAAAACAGTATCGAAGCGATGTTGCAAGGGTTGAAGGGTTTAAATGGATCACTGAATGTTGTTGCAACTGCGTAGGTCCGTCTCAACTTATATACCGCAATGCACCACTTGCGACTACGCCCATCGAGCGTTCTGAAGCTGACACAGCCACAGAAAGCCGCGAGGCGCAACAGCCACAAACCCCCGGCAACCCCAGGAACGCATGTAAGCCACAGCCCGCTGCGGGTCGTCACTTTGCCACTCGGTGTGCCCGCAGCGCTCAATTCTCCTTTAAATCGAGTCGATCTCCCGCATGACTCTCTTCAGCTGCAGGCCGCTCTCGCTGGAACCACGCCATAGGGGGTCAACCACTCCCGCTACATGGTGGGCCCACCTACGGCGCGCAAGATCGGCTGCGATTTTGGCCGCTTGGGGAACACTTTGGCTATTGTCTATGTTGAATGGGGATTCGTAGTGTGTCATCTCACTCGGGTGGGGAAAATGGCCCATGATCGTCCATATGGCTCGTCTGGTTGGGGAATATCGGCCTTTCGCGACGCTGGCTCCCCAACCGGCCCAGACGCTCAGTCGCCTCCCCAAACCTCCCCAAACGTTCGCAGGCGTCCCCAAACGCCTTTAAAATGAGCTCTTTAAAGCACTTGTTGGTGATCGCAAGGCTGTATGTGCATTTTTCCCGTTGGTGAGGCTTCATGAAGCTGTATACGGCTGAGTTTCCTGGAGGCTGGCCACATAGTGACGCACGCTATGCAATTTGAGTCGTATTAATCCCTCTAATAATGCTGGATAGGTCCGAATCTCTGGATATCCGGACAGGGCGTCCTACCTGCGATCTGTGTGTAGCATGGGATAGTGGCTCAAACTGAATTACACACGAGATATCAAAGCTTCACTGCCTGATCCTGATTGATCGTCACTCTCGTAGAACGTTTGATATCGGCATGGGGCGCATGAGTATCTTGATTCCTGTGACAGGCCTGACAGGCCCTTGTGATGGAGCATGATCCGGAGCTTTGCAGTCCACCTGCTAGGTGTGTACTTCTCAACGAAGATGTCGGCGTAGGTATGCTTAGGTCATCTTTTGCGTAGTGTCACTGGAGACGTTTTGAGTTACTCTGGCCTGCTGTGATCATGCCTCGCCATTGTACACTAACGAATCATTTCAATCGAGCGGTGGATGCTGGATGCACGGTGGATACATCATTGATGCGCATTAGTTTTGCGGTATCATTAGAGTGACATGCTGTGAAATAAGGTGTAGATGTGACGGTGCATTACAAAACATGGGCATTCCCCATTGCACATAAAATTGAGGCAGGGTCCTTCAACACGCAATATTCAACACGCAATATTCAACACGCAATATGCTGCCAATCAATGCTGACATGTCGCCTGACCAGTGCGTGAGCGCCCCGCCATGTCGGCCCGATCAGCTAGCGCGCCGTTGAATAGTGCCTCACTTACCGAACGCTACCCACAAATGTGACAGAAGCAATATGTCATAACCCGGTGAGTATCATAGCATATTTTGAGTGTGCTACGTGTTCTCGATGCAATGGCACACGTTTGGGCATGAACGACCCTCGTTTGGGGAAAAGCGCGGAAATTCGACAAAACCCGGGTTTGCGATGGGGAGACTCCCCAACAGCGAGATGTTACACTACGAATGCCCATTCAACATAGACAATAGCCAAAGTCTTCCCCAAGCGGCCAAAATCGCAGCCGATCTTGCGCGCCGTAGGTGGGCCCACCATGTAGCGGGAGTGGTTGACCCCCTCACGCCATGCTCGCCCATCTCCGCACCAGCCACACACGAATGTGACACACGATGCAGCAAGTCCATTTCAACTTGCACTGCGCTGCCCCTGCCACACATGTCATCGCTGCACCGATTCCCCAGCCAAGTTGTTTGCATCTCTTCAGGTTGGTTATACATCGATGCAAACTATCTTGCATCAGCTAGCGCAACTGACGATCATTAGTCACGTGCACACTCACAACTGCTGTGGCCATGGTGCTACAAGGATGAAGATGGCAGGGCGGGCAGCACCGCGAGAGAAGCAAGCAGAGCGCTCACAACTGCTGTGGTGACACATCTGTTCAGGCTGCGATCACTGACGGCCTCATCCGTACGGCTGCAGCCAGTTGCAATCATGATGCAGCTGAGGCGACCAAAGGCAGCACTCCCGCACGCATGCAGAATAGCATCTCTGAACTATAACTGACGTGTGTGCAGCACCGGAGGAGGCAGTATGGGCATGCATGAGCATTGCAGGCCAGCTCGAGCGGACCCTGACTGCATCGCCACCAGTGTTGTACACATGTGCAGCATGCATGCCGGTGGCCATCAGTGGCGTGGGCCGGCGCCGTGCAGTGCCAACTGCCGCATGGCAAATCAAGCAGGGCATGGGAGCCTCGGCGGCGAAGCGTGCACGCGGCTGGGGCCTCTTACACCGTTCCCGCACGCCATCTCTGAGACGGCGTTGGCACGGGCACCGCCGTGCAAACACGATTCGGCAGCAATGGTCCTGGTTCACCCGAGAGAGTCATCTAGAAGCTTCCGATCTTCCCAAAACAGAAACGGGCTGGTGACCGCATACAGTCACACTCACACGGACCGGCAGGCGCGCGGCGCTGCCGCGCAACTGAGTGGTACTGAGTGGTACTGCCACAGGCTTGCACAGCATGGGGCTCCTCTGCGCACAAGGCTCCAGTGTCCGACCACAGCACGCACAGCACAGCACAGCATGGGGCTCCTCTGCGCACAAGGCTCCAGTGTCCGACCACAGCACGCACAGCACAGCACAGCATGGGGCTCCTCTGCGCACAAGGCTCCAGTGTCCGACCACAGCACGCACAGCACAGCACAGCATGGGGCTCCTCTGCGCACAAGGCTCCAGTGTCCGACCACAGCACGCACAGCACAGCACAGCATGGGGCTCCTCTGCGCACAAGGCTCCAGTGTCCGACCACAGCACGCACAGCACAGCACAGCATGGGGCTCCTCTGCGCACAAGGCTCCAGTGTCCGACCACAGCACGCACAGCACAGCACAGCATGGGGCTCCTCTGCGCACAAGGCTCCAGTGTCCGACCACAGCACGCACAGCACAGCACAGCATGGGGCTCCTCTGCGCACAAGGCTCCAGTGTCCGACCACAGCACGCACAGCACATCACAGCATGGGGCTCCTCTGCGCACAAGGCTCCAGTGTCCAACCACAGCACGCACAGCACAGCACAGCACACCAAACTTGATCTGAACTTGTCCTATGAGTGGCTACATGTGATGCCGCGGTGAGACGTAGGGGCTGAAGTCACCGATGACGTTGGCACATTACGTCGGATCATGGCGCCAGCTTGCAGGGCAGTTGTTGTACGTTGACATATATGCTGCCATCAGGCTGCCAGCATCAATGGGAACCGCAGCGCAGGGACAACGTGGACTGTGGCAATCCAGTGGCGTAGCGGTCAAATCACTGTGGATCGCCACATGCATGCCCACCCGGCTGGCCCGGCCAGGCCTGTTCAGAACGCGAGCACCCGCCGCACCAGACGCGCTCTTCAGCTAATGAGCTACAATACTACATCATATGCAAAGCCCACCAGCGACCTTCCCGCGCATGTGCATAGACGCACCCGCCACCCCCGCTGTCGAAAGTCAAGTAAAGTAGATCTGGATTCAGCCATATCCTTGAGACGACATTCACTGAGGCGTACCCTTAAGAGGGCATTGACACCTTCAAATGAGCAAGGCGTCAATGTTCACCACATGAGTTGCGTACGGTTGTCTGAGGGGGGTTTCCAGGTGGTTTACCCCTTCGGCATATGTGGTTCCGTTAATTTGGAGTTGTCAATGTCCAATAGGATACGGCTCAGTAAATTCAGATTTTACTTTACTTTACTTTACATTCAAATGAGCGGGAGCCCACATCAAAGGGGTAAACCACCTGGAAACCCCTCAGGCAGCCGTACGCAACTCACAGGGCCTCGTCGTGTGCTGAGCGAGGTGGTCACGTGCAGGGCCTGTTCTGACCCCCCGAGCGGATCCGACTCGGCGCGCGCAAAGTATGTGGATGCTGGGGCGGGAACACTGTGCTCCGCAGGCGAGGGCCTGCTTCCAACAGGCACGGGGTCCAAGGGGGCCCCGCAGCTGCAAGCTCGTGGTGGCCGCACTGCTGTTCGCCGAGCGTGCGGCCAACAGCGGCTGTGGCCATCAACGATACGATCCACAACCAAATACTATACTATCGTTGACTGTCACAGCCGCTGTTGGCCGCAAGCCAGCCCGGGGGGATAGCCTGTTTGGGAGCCTGCCTTGCCCGCCTTGCCTCTGACCGCCAAGGTGAGCCGTGATCGGGAGGTGCTCAGTGGCAGAGGTGGCATATGCTGGCATACGCAACACTGCCCGGGCCTGGCGGTACATTGAGTGCTCTGTGGCAACAGGCGTTCCTCTCGAGCAATGTGCACGCCCGGAGATGAGCAGCAGCGCATGTCTGAGCTGCCACTGGCACAGCATCGGTCCACATCTGCTCTCGGACAAGGTTGAAGCAAGCAGGCAGCTCCATATCACCAGCAAGCAGGCAGCTCCACCTGTTCCCAGACTATGGAACAGACAGCTGCATGGTGTTCTGGCTGCGCTGGGATAAAAAAAAGTAGACCTGTGAGATCAAGGGAGCTCTGTGTTGTACACCTCCGACCAGAGGACTCGTGCAGTATGGTTGGGGAGGCCAATGCTTGCCTGAGCACACCTAACCACACCGCGGTGAAAGACTGCCATACGGCAGAGTACAGAGCACACGCCACAGCAAATACAACCATGTGTTCGCAGTTTGCTGTGATGAACAGCAAATCCTACTTCAGCCAGAGTGCTACACGCAGAAGCCAACGATTGTGGCGCTGACGCGAAAGTTTGCATGCATAGATGGTTCCTCAAGGTCTATGGCGAGGAACGATTTGGATAGCAAGCCTTCACAGCATCTGTGTGTTACAAGGGCGAAGCATCGTCGATGGCACGGATGAAGACCTCGCCCCGCAGAAGGTGGCGCAGCCTGCTCAGGCCGGGTGAACACCGCTGTGAAGCCTCGGCCTGCTCCAAGTGCGCAGAAGGTGCTTACTGCAGCAGTATGAATGGCCTGTGCATGTCTACGATACCGCGACCATGAAATGCTGCTTCACACTCCGTCGAGACGCTTGTTGCCTATACTCAAGGTGTGTACATGCACAATTTCTCACGAGATCAAGGATGCAGTGCTACTCTTGCGGACAAGACAAAGCTTAGGTTGTTTGCGTCCACATCAGCATACCCAGGCACGTTCCGGTGGTGTCGCGAATTGCTCCATGCATGTGAGCTCGCTTTCGCTATCCGGATGATCTCCTCCGTGGCCAACGATCGCTGCTTGGGTTCCCCAGGCTACCCCTTCGCAGCGAGAGCAGCCTGAGGTCATCTTCAGTTCACCTGCATGCTGGAGCGATTGATCGACGGGCAAACGCCACTAGTCACGGCGTCGAAGATAAAAGGGCTGCAGCGCTGTATAGCTAGCAGTACAGACCACCAATTCGAGTCACAAATCATCTCTGGGTTGCTGTCTGGGGTCGATCTAGCGCCAAACAAGCTCAATCATACGCAAAGTTGGTACTGCCGCACATCATTTCACCGAAAATGAGCTGTACGGCCGAGCAGGGAAGCTGCGAAGACTGCAATGACGAGACATGCGCGACCAATACGACTCCGGTCTTTCCGCCAGAATCTGGAGAAGAGGTGCGACCGTGCACACTGAGCATCCTAGCATCGATCGGCGGATGTCGGCACTTGCTTCCACCCGCAACGACGCACATCGCCTCGCCCATCGCAACTGCTGTCGCATGTGCCGGGCTTGCCGGTGAGTTTGAGTGATCCGAAGCACTCACGATCACATGCGAAGCACACAGCTGCAGCAAGAACCGGCGCTGTTGTCCAGCAACCTGCAGCAGTACAGGAGATCCTCTGCCCACAGATTCGGGAATGCTTCTGCGCATGCTTCACCAGCACAGTTAACAAGCACACACGCAGCAATCAGCAATTGCTTCAGCACACACGCAACGGCAACGGCGGCGTGGCCTGTGGTGCCTCTCCATCGTTGCCAGTGTACCACACATGACAGCGCATCTATGCATGACTGTCAGGGTGAAGCGCAGCATCATTGCGTCGCCATATCCATTTGCATCGCGACAACTCCAAAAGTTGTATGTGCTCTTCGCTCCACAGACGCTAGCCAGAGCTCTGGTCCCCCCGTAAGCATCACGACCAAGTGGCCCCCGTGCATCGTCACCAACGCACAGTGCATGTCTACAGGTGGCGGAGCGCATGGCGGGGTACCTCACCGGGGCTGTCACCGTCCTCATGGTCGGCCTCGCGGACCAGCTCGGCGTGTTCAGGCACATGGCCGGGCAGCCCCCCCAGGCCCCCTCCGCCGTCGCCACCGCCGCCGGCCTCCACGAGCGCTGGGTCCGGGAGCTCCTCCTCCAGCTTGTGCGCCTGCCCCGCTACATGCATGACCGCCATGCATGGCACCACACAAACACCTTACTGCAAGGCCCCATGCACGTTGCACGAGGCTTGGACATGGGAATGCTACGGGTTGTGTGCGGTCGTGTATACAGGCGCCTCAGACACCGGTGCAGTGGCCGGTGCGGTGGCCGGTGCGGTGTTGTCAAGATCATGCATGGTACACGCGCTTGCATAGACGTGCACACAGCAGGCACGGTGAAAGCGGCTCGTGCTGGGTGTGCTGCGGCCTCGGCCGTGATGACGTCGCAGCGGTGCAGGCATCAGCGCGGCTCGTGTCGGCGGCGGAAGACGGCGGAACGTTCTGGCTGTCGGAGGCCCAGGCGGACGTGCTGGCACACGAGTACAACGCGCAGGCGTCGCCGCTGTTCCTCACCGGCACCACGCAGATGATTGTCGAGGGCTTCCAGAAGTACGGCCGGCTGCAGGTGTGCTGCGCTGTGCATGCTGCGGTCCCCCCCCCCAGAGCGCCATGGGGTGCTGTGCCCGCTGCGGCGGCATGCTCTCACTTACCATGACAGAGCGATATGACATCAGGTAAGCTGCGCTGCGCTCTGGGGGCAGCCGCGATGTAAGGCCTGCTCCAGGCCTGGGTTGTGCTGCGTCCGAGCGCGCGCCGGAGGCACACACCATGCATGGTGGGTACGGCCGACTGTGCCGGGGCTTGGCTCTGTTTGCATTTTGCCCTGGGAGGTGGTACGGCTGTGTCCCATACCACCGCCAGCATGCATGCTGCCCGTGAGCACTGCTTCGAGGGTGCCTGCGCAGCTGGCAGAAGGGCGGAGGGCTCTCACAGCTGCCGGGTAGTGGCTGCAGCTGTGTGACTGTGGCCGCACATGCATGCAGGAGATCTTCCGCAGCGCGGACGGCCGCGGTATGAAGTATGACGACTACGGTGAGAGCTTCGCGTGCGCGCTCTGCCGTGACCAGGGTGTGTGGGCGCGCCACAATCTCATCAGAAACATCCGGACCGTTCCAGGTGCGCGACACGACCCACCCAGTTCCCTGCACCCTTCATCTGCATGCCTCCTCTCACCAGCGGACGCACGAGGTGGCGTTCTGGAGAGCAAGTGCAGGAATTAGGCCTGTGTATCTCGAGCTGCATGCATCTCAAGCTGCCAGAACAGCTGTGGCAATTGCAAACTCATCTGCTGACAGGAACCTGCGGGTTCAAAGCAACATATACCCGCTATGTGCACGGCAGTACATGATTCTGGCCTGCCCTGCGTCAAACCGCACCTGCGCGCCTGTACGCGCCCCACCAGACCTCCGCCGATATGCCGCGGGCGCCTGCAGAGCTGGTGGAGCGGCTGGAGCGTGGCGCGACGTGTGCGGACTTGGGATGCGGGGAGGGTGAAGTGCTTGGCATACTCGCCGCCGCCTTCCCCGCCTCCACCTTCCACGGCTTTGACACCAGCGCCACCGCCATCGCCGCCGCCGCCGCGCGCCTCGCCGGCACCCCCAACACCGCCCTCTTCAACCCCTCCCTGCCCGGCCAGCAGATGCCCCCGAAGGCGTACGACTTCATCATCACGTACGACGCGGTGCACGACATGGCGCGGCCGGACGAGGTCCTGCCGATCGCGCGCGCCGCACTCAAGGACGACGCGTGGGGGTACCTCATCGCGGACTTCAAGGCACAGGAGAAAGCTGGGGACCTAATGCGGGAGGACGCGACGCTCGCGACCATCGGCTACGGCGTGTCAGTGATGCTGTGCCTGAACAGTGGGATGAGTGAGGAGGGGGGGCTGGGGCTGGGGACCCTCGGGTGGCACGAGCCGCTGGCGCGCTCGATGCTGAGGGATGCCGGGTTTGCGGGGGTGGAGGTGCTGGACTGGGAGAATCCGTTCAATCGGTTCTACCATGCAAAGCTGCCGTGAGGTTGCGTGCATCGCTTGCGTGCAGATACCCCCTTGCCGCGGTGGCTGTTACGGCAACGGGCGGAAAGTGCTGTTACGCAGGTGGTGGGTGTTCAGCCAGTCTTGCATGGCCACAGGCGCACTGTATCTACAGGCCCTGCATGAGGGCCTGACGATCACGAGGTAGCTGTATTTCAGGTAGCAGTGCTTGTGTTGTGCTCATTACTCAGAAACTTTGGGTTGCAGCGCACTCACGCACCAGGTTATCGGATCTAAAGAGTGTTTCTGTGGGGGGGTGCCGCCGCAATCTTGCCAGACGATTCGTCCCGGCCGCGGCTGCGCGATGCCAATGCACACATGCAGCGGCCTGGGCCCCGGCCGGGCTTCTGTTTACCGGCGGTTGTATCCCACAGAAACACTCTGCAGCGGCAGCTTTGAGAAGGAGGTAGCATCTCCTAAGCGGGGGCCAAAGGCTGCACGGCACTCGCTGTGCATGACAGTGAGTGGCGGGATCTCAGCCCAAGAGACGCCTGTTGGCGTTGCCAGAACAAGTTTAATCCGCTGCCCATGTGCGCCGCGTGCAGCTCTTGTAACTTGAGCCATTTGCAATTGGCGGCGGACAGCCTGCGGCGTCCGCACCCCATTGTGGCGGGTGTAGTGGCCAGTCTGTGACCCCTGCGCCGGGAGCATGTGCATGCATGTGGTTGTCATAACATGTGAGCGACGTATGGCTCGCAGGAGTGCATTGTGGCAGTGCGTCGGTCAGTACTACGCATCATGGAGGCATGCATGTGACGAAGCGCATGATCTGCCACTTTTATGTGAACGGCACTATTGCAGAGTGAAAGTGTTGTGGGGGGGGAGATATATCACCCACACTGACGTAACAAAGCACCGCCCGTGCTATCGAGTGTGAGGACACATGAACACAGTCCAACTTGTATAATTGCCCCCAGCACTGTCACGAAGGTAGTGTACGTAGCTGAATACAGGAATACCAGTTCACATATAATACAATTGATTGGTTTTTTTTTCATAAGTTCATTTCTCAACTGTTGTTATCAATGTGTCATACTGTGGTGGCACATGACATGAGTGTGTATCGTGAAGTGTATACTGGAAGCACTTCACAAGCACCAGCTGTTGTGAGTGAAAGACTTCTTGCCATTTTCATATTCACATTTGTCTGCAATTCCTCCTACCAACATACAATTGTGCATATTGAAAATGTACCTATCAGTGTGTCCCAGTCATCAGTGTTAAAATTTCATTACACATCTGGAAAGGTCTTCCTGGTGACCTGGAAAAGTCTTCCTGGTGGGTATAAATGGAGGTGGTAATGATACAAGGTGTGAATTTTTTCTGTCAACAGTATGTGCAGTGTGAAAGGTACAGGAACACAGTCATGGAACTACGGCAGCTCATGTACAAGTCACCATGCACCAGGCATCATGGAGGGTATATTATTTCACAAGTGCTTGTTGAGGAGTGGTGTGTGAAACAGACTGTGTCATGTTCTTATCGTGACGCAATGATTTTCAAGCATGCAGTGGGCAATATGTCCTCGGAGCATTACAATGTGCAAATGATCTGACATCACTGATCGAACTACACATGTACTGGAAATCCTCATCTGATGTGCTACTATCCTGAACATGCCTTCATATACACAAAAAAAAGGAAAAAATGCATCAGGCTCAATGCAACTACCACATCAGTCCAACCAACGGGAACCTTTCTTTTTTCTGTGCTATTCTCTGTGTGTCCTCTAGGACAGTTCTGTCTAGAAAAGAGCTGCGCCAGTGACGGTCTCATATGCGATCATGATCGACAGACCCAGCATAGCGGCACGGCCATTGATCAACTCATTGGTGATGTTGAAGCCACCAGGGCGAACTCCCTCACCACCACCATCGTCCAAGATAGCACTGCCACGCACCATTGGGATCAATGATGCTACGATGAGGAGCGCCGACACGGCGAGGATGGTTAGAGGAGCATCGGAGAACTGCTGAACGAATGTCTCCTGGCTGGTGCACTCTGCGCCCATGGCAGCTGTGAAGCCAAGCATGGCTAGGCGCCCGTTGATAAGCTCCGGGGCAGGGCCGGTGAATTTCATAATTTCTGCACCAGCAACAATGCGGTCAGTATGCAAGTCTCTGGCGCATCGTCGTATTGCGAAAGGGCTGCAGGGCAACGTCACGAAAGCGCTGAGACGCAATACAACATTCAGGACAGCGCAGCGGAAATGACCAGTAACGACAAGCCCGACTGTTCTCAACAACCCCAAAATCGCGGCGCGGGGTCAACAGGCGCCGGTGCTTCAAGGTCGGAATGGAGCGTACTGCCGACGTCCGTGGTGCCAGCCGACAGCTGATTCCGGCGGAGTTCATTGACGCGGGGCTTGATGGTATCCCTAACGGCTTCAAAGATGCCATGAGCAACTGTGGACTGTCCGCGGGTCGAGACCACTGCAGAGCGGGTTGGGAGAGCAGCAATGCCGATCATTTTTGTGTGTGTTCGCAACGGATGGAAAATGATGAAGCGAATGCGGTGGTAAGGCTGATAATGAAGAGTTGCCGTGTGTGCCTGTATTTATACTGCAACAATCCATCTCTGCGAGGGCGCTCGAGTGATTCGAAAGTGTTCGGAATGCAGCACAGCCACAGACCTCGGCAACGCGCGCTGGCCACAAGACGACGGCTCCCCCCGGAACGCTTACAAGCCACAACTTGCTGCATGCACACGCTCGTCCCATGGACTACGGGCTCGGGTGACGTAACAGCCAGCCAAAGTATCTTGGTTTTCATGGTACAGAACGATAGTCAAGGGGTCGGACGTCGACATGCAGTCGGTAGCTGACAGCCTTGCCCGCAGCACTGGCAACTGATGTTGCAGCAAGCGCTAGAGTAGCAACAATTGCAAGGCATCCGTGATGTCCGGACAAATGCTTCTTCTCCGATGCTCAGTCGTGCATGCATTTCCAGCAAATCATGGTGGCTACCACATGGCGCTTCATTGCCATCGCGATACCACAAAATGTCCGAGGACCGCATGCGCCTAAGGCTCAACATGCTTAGTCGCTATGCACGAACTCTATAAAGATTTCAGTGGCACTGCCTGTAAGATAGCAACGCAATGGGGGATGATGCACTGCCGAGACAGCTTCACCGAATGCCTTACAACCATGCACAGCAGCAAGACGCTCGCACACAGTACCCATGGTGTGGAGTCGACGATAATCCAGCCAAACACTTCGCAGCCAGCTCACTGATCCTTGCTGAATTCTTGTTGAGCAAACCTGCGGCACTCAGCACATTGGCGCATGCAGTCAGACTAGCCAGCCTGTCACGCAGACCCATTTTTTTTCTCTGCTAAACACTTTTCGGTTTCGATGTCAAGAGACGTACTGCATACTGTAGATTCAATGCAAATTTCCTACGGAGTCCTTTCAAACCTTAACGGCTGGCAGTATACCCAGCCATCATTCAAGGCACAATTTGGAGGTGGCCCTGCAGCACTGCAACGATGAATGATACATGATTGATATATGCATGTTGTTGGAGCCTGCCTCTGCGGCAACCTGTTCTGGTTTGTTACAGGGCAGTGGCACTCGAGCTTGCCATTCGCCTTGCTTGACAAGCCTTACTTTTCGTGCATGGTCGTTTCAGAGGGTACCCAAAGGGGATCCATCTTTCAGATGAAATTCCCAGCAGAAGTTCACGGCGATCCATGTCTGTTGGCGCCTCGCGACAGCAGTGGGTGCAAGCGAATGCATATCTAGAGCACTAGCCAGCCATGGCTGGCTTCGTCCCTGATCCGGCTATGCTTGTTCTCACAGCAGCAAGGCACACATCCTCAACCCACGTGGACTACCCAGGATCCAGAAGTTTGAGCTGAAACCTGGTTGTAAAGCTTGGCTGCGATGTCGATGCAGCTTATGTAAAGTGGAGCCCACGTTTTCTGACTGGTGCATCGCCAAGGGCGTAAACTGCACGAACAAGTGAACGATGGGACCCCAGTCACACTGCACAGCAATTTTTCAGGTCTACTTCACTGGATGACTGGTGTTTGCGGGATGTATGTGTTTCAGAGGTAATGCCTCTTCGCTGAGACCTCCAGCCCATGGCTTCCAAGAAGTTCACTTGACCAACACCACGAGTGCTGTACTGAGGCTCGCTAGTCGAACATGTGGCCTTGCACGTCTCAGAGAACTCCTGAGATCAGTTTGCTACTTCTGTGGCGAAGGGCCTCCGTTTGCTCACGGGCGATGTACACAAATGCGCCCTCAGCAAGCACCATTCAGGACAGGAAATTCCTAAACATGATATCAATCAGGCGATTGTATTTGATACCTCTCAAGGCTATGATATGCTTGGCAAAAGCGAAGACTCTGTACACAGATCGGGGCTCGTCTTCGCTCCACATGGTTATACCGCGGTCGTGCTGTGGCTAGCCTCAACGAACTCTGGGATCCACATCAGAGACTGCCTACGTTGAGAGCTTTTGGCAGCGGAATGAGCTCGGAGGGCGGACAAATTCCAGGCGATGGGGACGACGCTGCTCACGCGAAGCCTACGCCTTTGTTCCCCACAGAAACAGGCGAAAAGGTGCGATCAGTGCTTGAAACTGTTCACGAAGCTCACTGTCAACTGGTAGCAGCCTCATGTATGTCTGCTCGTCTAAGGCCACTTTTAGCATCGCGCAGGACACCATGCATCGCCAGCTCACCGCTACATCACCAGAGCTACGCGACCACGCAACAACGCAATGACAACTACTCTCACCGCCATGCTTACATCTGCCCAGGCTGCCGTCGCAGCTGGTAGCAAATTGAGCCACGAGCTCCATTGCCGAAGCAGGTTGCAGTGGGGATTGACCAGCTCAGTGGTGTAGGTGCTTTGCAAGCAGTCTCCGTCCACACTCTATCGCCCCTCAACACGGTCTATCGACCCCGTTCAGGTGCAGAATGCGGCAATGTTTCACATGAAGTATCATGAACCTCGCCCCAGGCCGCATAATCCCGCACGTGCAATGACTCCCTTCACATGGTGACCTGTACATACTACGTAAAGTAAAGTAAAGTAAATCTAAACTTACACCACGTAGTACGTACGTGGTGTTTCACCGTACCTTGCATGTGACACCACCTGGCCAGTGCGGCGGCAGCCAGCTGCACAAAACATCTTCAGCATGCAGGTGGCGGAGCGCATGGCCGACAACCTCCGCGGATCGGCCACCGTCCTCATGGTCGGCCTCGCAGACCAGCTCGGCGTGTTCAAGCACCTGGCCGGGCAGCCCCCCCAGGCCCCCGCCGCCGTCGCCGCCGCCGCCGGCCTCCACGAGCGCTGGGTCCGCGAGCTCCTCCTCCAGCTCGTGCGCCTCTCCCATCGCATGAATGTGACCCATGCACGCCCATCCGTCAACAACACTCTTACCTATGTGTAGCTGGTCGTGGACGTCACGGGGGCGCCCACTGTCCGCTGGTCACCGCGTGCGACATTCATGTGCATCACGTATGTGGGTATGGGTGCAGGCTGCGGCGCGGCTCGTGTCGGCGGACAAAGACGCGGCGACCTTCTGGCTGTCGGAGGGCCAGGTGGCGGTGATGGCCGCAGAGCACGGCACGGACGCGTCGCCGCTGTTTAAGAGCAGCTACGCGTCCCTCTTCATCTCGGGGTACCAGATGTTCGACCGGCTGCAGGTGCGCTCCTGCGCCGCATGCATGGCCGCCGCATGCGTTTGCCGCATGCATGGCCGCCACCCCCGCAGGTGCGCTCCTGCGCCGCAGCCGCCGGCCACACGCACACACCTGCGGGGGCGGCGGCCATGCATGCGGCAAAGCCAAACGGCCTGGACCTTGTTGCTGCGCCTCGGACGACTCTGGCGGCGGGGTGGCGTGGTGTGGCAGCCGGGGCCAGCGCGCAGGCCACGCATGCATGGTGGGTGTAGCCGTGCCAGAGCGAGATAGGCTGCATGCTGCAAGCGTGCTGCGGCGGATCCTCTCAATGGGAGCGGCGCCCGCATGGTGCTCCAGCTGCCCTGCGGCGGCTGCCTGTCCTACGCCTGAGCGCCACCACACGCCGCACGGGCGGCTACAGGGTCGCCGGCACATGCATGGACTCATGCCGCGGCCGGGCCGCAACCCGCGGGGTTGTGCGGCACCGTGGCTGCGCGCCTGCGCTGGCACCATGCACACCCATCCTCGCTGCTCCGCCTCAGGGCGCCAGCTGGTAGCCTCAGCACAGCCAGCGTCTGCGGCAGTTTGTGGCTTGGCCGCGCTGCACTGTCAGGAGGCATCGATGTCCCAACCGTTACGGCTCAGCAGGCATGCACACGTCCACATGCATGCACACAGCGTATGCACACAGAGTACATGGGCGTGTGTATGGATTCTGATGACTGGTGGCATGACCGGCCTCTGCCCTCTGTAAGTACATACACATGCATGCATGCGCGCACACAGCGCGGGCAGCCTGCAGGGTGTCTTCCGGAGCGCGGACGGCCGGGGGCTGCCGTACGAGGCGTACGGCCCCGGCATCGCGTGCGCCGTCTGCCGCGACCTCAGCATCTGGACGCGGCACCACCTCGTCGACCACATCCGCCGCACCCCAGGTGCGCCCCCCGCTGCACTCACACATCGCTCTCCTGCCCGTTGGTCATTGTCCAGTCTTGTACACTGTTTGCGTGGAGCTACCCGCATCCTCGCGTTTATCCTTGAGACGGACTGGTCCGCTGCACCGCACCCGGCCGCGCAAGCGACTCCAATGCGCGTAGTCAAAGAGGAGGTGTATGCTAGTGCCGGTGACGTGGTGTCACCCCTGTACCGTCACCGCCATGCATGCTCGTCCATGCATTTTGCAGGGCACTGTATCGAGTAGGTGCACCCACGTGTAGTTCCTGCCCGGCACCCGAGCACGGGCGGCGTGCAACTGCTGGTTCTGCTGCTTGATGCGTTTCCTGCTGCTTCTCTGCAACCCGTGTGTACACCCCCGCTGCGCGGTGACACCTGCCGCGGGCGCTTGCAGAGCTGGAGGAGCGGCTGGAGCGCGGCGCGGCGTGTGCGGACCTGGGGTGCGGGGAGGGCGAGGTGCTCGCCATCCTCGCCGCCGCCTTCCCCGCCTCCACCTTCCACGGCTTTGACACCAGCGCCACCGCCATCGCCGCCGCCGCCGCGCGCCTCGCCGGCACCCCCAACACCGCCCTCTTCAACCCCTCCCTGCCCGGCCAGCAGATGCCCCCGAAGGCGTACGACTTCATCATCACGTACGACGCCGTGCACGACATGGCGCGGCCGGACGAGGTCCTGCCGATCGCGCGCGCCGCACTCAAGGACGACTCGTGGGGGTACCTCATCGCAGACGTAAAGGGGGAGGAGCGGCCGGCGGACACGCTGACTCAGCGGAACGGCCTCGCCACGTTTGGCTATGCGGTGTCGGTTATGCTGTGCCTGAACAGTGGGATGAGTGAGGAGGGGGGGATGGGGCTGGGGACCTTTGGGTGGCACGAGCCGCTGGCGACGCGGATGCTGAGGGATGCCGGGTTTGCGGGGGTGGAGGTGCTGGACTGGGCCAATGACTTCAACCGCTTTTTCCACGCCAAGGTGGTGTGAATGGGTGTGTTGTAGATGGGGAGCTGCGGCGATGCCATGGCAGTGGCTCAATCGTGCCGCAGAGTAGCGATTGGGGGGCTGGGGGGGGGGGGTTGGTTTTGGCCAGTTTCAGTAGCGTGTGTTGGATGCGTGCTACCGTCGGGTGTAATGGCAGTGTTGTACATGACAGTTTGTGCTGCGCGCGGGCGTCCCCAGCCATGGCCGCTTCGGAAGGATGGTTGGTAAACCTGGTAACGTCTCTGAGTGCAGACGGTGCGCGCTGCGGCAGGGTTCTGCCATAGTGACCCCGCCCCAGGGCTCAAAGATATGATGAAGTTACAGTGGGGGGCGCCACGCATGGTCATCCCGATGGGCCAAGGGCGACGCCCAAAGCGCCGCTGGTTACAGTTCGTTCATATCTACAGACGCCGGCCTGTCTGCATCGCATCCCGTGAAGTGGTCGCCTGGCGCACATGCGGCTTGAGCATGCGTGTACCTCAGCCGAGCAGTCCAGCATGATTGTACACCGGTTGATCTACAGGAACAGCCATTCACCAGCTGGACTGGAGCTGGGTCGGGTCTGGGATGAAGCAGGTGAACATTGCATGCTGTGTGCTGTGTCCACTGCACAGCTCCAACCATCGCGCCACGACGCTGCCACTGCACCGCTCAGAGTCTGTGCCATTGCTAATGGCGCATTAGATATGCCCCAGCCCAGGGCTCCCCGCAGGCATGCATGCACGCAAGCCGCTGCCTGGACGCACGGCCGAAACAAACGACACCGCTACATACTGTACAACAACACATACAGTAGACTGCCGGGTGCTCGGCTATGCCGTTGCGGCAGGCCTGATCACACAGAGCACACCCGGGTATCCTGCGACCCGGGCTCACAGACCTGTAAACACAGGATAAAAAACAACAGTAGACGCTCGTCTTGAGCAGCCGCCAAGGAACCGACGTGCACTGGATCCGCAGCAATGGCAACCAGTAATGCCGGCCCGCGTAAGCCGCGGAAGCCGCGGCGGCGGGGCTCGGGCGGCGCGCTACATGTCGCCGCCGAAGGCACGGCCGCCGGGCTGGGTGCCCCCGCGGTGCTTCGCCTCGGCCTGCCGCGTCTCGGCGCGCAGCTTCGGGCAGTTCTGCAGCCTGTGGCCGAGGCCGCCGCAGTACTTGCAGCCGCGGCCGTCGTCGCCCGGCGCCGCGTCCATCCGCGCCAGTACCGCCTCCATCGGGTCCTCGATCGCCTGCACCCCGACCCGGACGCGTGTACACAGCAAATTACAAGTTTCAATTACATTACATCTGTTTAAGGGTCGAAAGCTCGGGCGATTTCCATGGCAGAGCACCAACGAAACCACAACACATTGCCATCAACAGCAGTGAGTATACCCTACCACTCAGCCGCCAGGCTAACCACCCGTGCCAGCAACCAGAGGCACGACTACAACCAAAGCTCTGACGCTTGTGTGTACAGTACCAAGCGGGAACGGTGGGGCGGCTGGGGGGGGGGGGGGGGGGGGATGCATGGACAGTGTGCGCTCGCAAACAAATATGTGCATGCATGCATGCACGCGTGCATGCGTAAAGATGCAGTCCGAACTGTGCACGGAGGAGGAATTCAGAGATGGTGCAGCCGCCGCACGTGCGATGGAACACTTTGGGATGGGTGAGCATGCATGGTCGGTCGGCGCGGTGGGCAGTCGGCCACGCTGACCGCGCAACACCATGCATGCCGTGCCGTGATGCACCCGCCCAGCGGGGCACGCATCAGCATGCCACGGACGTCGACGGCAAAGCCTCTCCCCACGTGACCCTCTCCAGTATAGAAGCGCGCATGCATGCATGCATGTGCGTATGTGCGGGCGAGGTCGTTGCTTGCTGGGCGACGGCAGGCGACGCACACCTGCAGGACGGGGGGGATCGGCTGCTTGGCCTCCATGAGGAGGTGCTTCAGGTCGAGCAGGATGGTGTCGGAGTCCTCCTTGTGGCTCACGAACGTCGTCGCGAGACCGGAGCGGCCGCGGCGGCCCGTGCGCCCGATGCGGTGCACGTAGTTCTCGATCTCCTCCGGCATGTCAAAGTTGATCACATGTTTGATCCCTGCAGCACGGAAAGCACACGGGCTCGGACGATTGCAAGGCAGCGCCTCCAAGCAGACTGTGTGCTGTAGGCGGAGTGCATGGACGACCGAGTGCCAGTAAATGTGGTCGCGGCTGCGATGAGCGAGCGGCAGCGCAGATGCATCGCCTTACGTCGTGCCGTGGGAAAGCGCGGCATGCATGTGACACGGAGAACGGCTGCGGGCGTGCTGGAAATTCGAGCACAAATGCGAGCAGCGGCACAGCGGTGAGGCGGGGCCCGGCTTTGAGGAAGGGGCCGCAGGCGAGGGCGCCACCAACAGCACAGTGGAGCGGCTGCGCCGGATGTACCGGGCGTTCCAGCGCCGGGCATGCGGCGTTGCCTCTTGGGCTTCCCAGGCCAGCAGCCGCGGACAAGTGAAATGTGGGGTGCCGTTGTACCCTGACACTCCGTTGCGCGAATGGTGATGCGGCAAGCCGCAGCAAGCATGTGAGCCACATCACGGCCGCTGCTGCGCTGCGGGCTCACACAGCGGCACAGCACGCAATGTTCGCGGCCGCCGCGCAAGCCGCGCACATCTGTGGGCAGACGCGCCGCCGCATGCCTACGCAGCGGTCCAGGGTTCTGGGGGGCACTGCGTGGATGTTCGTGTCCACGCATGGAGGAAGCGGCGGGACGCACCGTCAAAGTCGAGGCCCTTGGCGGCGATGTCGGTCGCGCACAGCACGTCCGCGCGGCCGTCCTTGAAGCGTTGGATGGTCTCTGTGCGCTCCTGCTGGTCCTTCCCTCCTACACCCGCCACACGGGCCTTGTCTTACAAACGCAGAGTCGGAGCGGCAGGTAGCAGCGCCGGCGCAGTGACACCGCGCAATTCTATCACGTCAGCACTGCCCCTAGACGATCAACAGTTGCAAGTCCCCCCAGCCCGTCTGGCACAGCCTGATGTGAAGACCGCACCACTTGTTCCCCCTACGCAGACACACCCGCCCACCCCCACGCCATCATTACCCCCAGCTCTTGTGCTGTGGTTGTCTGTCCCCGTTCACTCTTCTGTAACAGTGCCCCCAGCTCGCGCGTGAGTTCCGTATTGATATGTCCCTTATGTAACCATGGACGACCGCGCTAACTCCAGTTGCACGCGCTTCGCTCAGTTGCCTCGACTGTCAAGATGTGCGCTCACGCTCGCACCCTACCGCACCCTACGGCACGCCTGTCGCCCGCCACCCGCTGGCGACACAAGCGCAGAGACACGGCCCGATTCGCATGAGAGCATGCCGAATCCTCGGGCTGCGTTAATGACACCATCGGACACAATCTTCGCAATGTGCTGCACTGCGGCGCGGCCGGGGACACACAGCTGTGCATGCATGTCAACGCCGACATCGGCATCGCCAACGACCGGGCCGCGATCCGGGCGCACGGCCGCCGCAAAAAGGGCGATCGGACCGGAACAGAGCCGACGTGCCGGAATCAGCCGCCGAACGGGGGAGGGGGGTGGGGGTGGGGGCGCGCACCATGGATGGCGACGGCATTGACGTTGCGCAGCAGGAGTGCCTCATGCACCATGTCGACGTCACGCGTCTTCTCCGCAAACACCATCACCGGCGGCGCCGTCTTCTGCAGGCACTCCTCCAGCCGCTGCAGCCGCTCCTCCCCCTTCACGTACTCCACCTCCTGCACCCCTGTCGCCACACTGACAACCTACCAGGACTCGGGTCATCGCATGGCACAGCGCTGCAACATCCTACGCAGTCGACTGCACCCCCCTGATGCACCCCTGTCGCCACACTGTCGCACAGCACGCAGCACGCGTAGCATGTGCCCGGTCGAGGGCATGCCCTCGAGTGTGTGGGACTGTGGTACACTTGGGTGCTGCTTGCTGTTTGGCGTGGCCGATAGTAGAGATGCTCGCACAGGGGCCACAGCGGGAAGCGCTGGGCGTGGAGGGGGCGGGTGCACCTCGCCGCTCCGGAGTGCTCATGCCGCCGGGTACACGGTGTGTGGAGTGCGATCAGGGCTTGAGGAGGGCACGTGGTATACGCATATGTGCTGCGGCGGCTTCGTGGCGACCGCGGAAAGGAGTTGCGGCACGGCCAGGACTCGGCACTGAAGGAACACAGAAGGTGCACGCCACCCAAGGGAAGAAACACAGAAGGTGCACGCCACCCAAGGGAAGAAACACAGAAGGTGCACGCCACCCAAGGGAAGAAACACAGAAGGTGCACGCCACCCAAGGGAAGAAACACAGAAGGTGCACGCCACCCAAGGGAAGAAACACAGAAGGTGCACGCCACCCAAGGCCGCCCAACGGCGGCGCCGCGGGACCGCGCAAGGTGGCTAAGGGGAACGTGGGCCCGGGGCACTCGCCGTCGCATGGCAGCGCGGGACGCTACATGCGGTTCAATCTAGCGTAACACCAGAACCACACACTGAATTCCGGCCGGCCGGAGGCACCGACCGGATGATGAAGGCGGCAACAAAAATGTGGTGTGGGTGTGCTGGGTGCGGGGCCGTGCCTGCAGGACGTTGGTGTTGGCGGCTCCAGCGCGCGCGACGTTGACGGTCACCGGCTGCACCAGCGCCGAGCTGGCAAACGCGCGGATCTTCTCGGGCATCGTCGCCGAGAACATCGCCGTCTGGCGCTGGCCCGTGAAGAACGAGATGATCTCCCTCAGGTCCTCCTCGAAGCCCGTGTCCACCTGCACGCATGAGCCAGTTTACATTGCCGGAAGACGCGATGAGTGCCCATGGACACCTGGCTATGCGATGGGGGCGTCGTGCAGGCCCCTGTGGGCACCTCCGCATGCCGCATGGCAGCTTCCGCCCTGATCAGTCAAGCGCTCAACAGAGCCGCCCTTGCAGGGTTGACAGCCGACTAATGCCGCCTGCCCGGATTCAGCCTGCAAACGGATTCAGCCTGCAACCCGAGCAGGCGTGTTCGGTCCTGGTCCAGGCGCAACATCAGCACTACCACACGTCTCCCAGCACGGCCACACATCCACGGCTGCGAGGCGGAGGATGACCTGTGCGCCATCCGACAGCACGCACAGCACGCGCAGCGCGCACCATGCGGTCGGCCTCGTCGAGGCAGAGGTAGCGGCAGACGTCGAGCGTCATGCGGCGCTTTGCGAGGAAGTCCTTGAGGCGGCCCGGCGTGCACACCGCAGCATGGACGCCGCGGCGCAGCGCGTCGGAGGCCCCCCGCATGTCCTCCCCGCCGACGCACAGCAGCGCGCGCAGCTCGGGCCAGCCGTCGGCCGCGAGCGCGGCGCAGTGCGCGGAGACGATGTTGAACGTCTGGCGCGCGAGCTCGCGGGAGGGGCACACGACGAGGCCGACGGGGCCCTCCCCCTGCTGCAGCGGCATCCGCCACTCCTCCTGCAGGCGGCGCGCCGTCACCTCCCCCATTTGTTTGGTTATGTAAAGTCAAGCAGAGTGAATGTGGAACTACTTCGCGATGCCAACTCCGGAGCTTGACGGTGGCTGCACCCATGCGCTCGGGTCTTCGACGTCACCTGTCTATTTGTTTCGGTAACTGCACCCTGCCAATGCACCGCACGCTGCTGCCTGCTGGTGTGTTTTTGTGAGTGCACCCAGCCACGCAGCCACGTGTCCGCAGGGTCACGGCCGCATTGTGCCGTCAGCGTTGGTCGTCGGGGCCGATCACATAGAACTGTTGAAAATATTGGCTCTGTGAATGGCAGCCCTGAACAGGCTGCCACGTGGCCCTGCACTGCGCCCGAGATGATCTCCCTGGATGTGCCCAGTGGCCCGTCCCTCATGCAACTGTGAAACACTGCGCCCTCATTGAGCTGCGCTGCAGGGTCCACGAGACACGCAGCGTTTGCCTGTGGGAGCTGTGACCACCACCGCATTGTCGCACAATGTACAAATGGGTGACTCTCACGCCATCGCACAGCTCTGAAGCAGCGTCTGTTGCTGCGGTGGAAGCTCGCAGCGGCTGTGCAGCCTCCCGGCAAACACGCAGGGGTGGCCGCCGGCAACAGCGCATGCAGCCGAGGCGCAGGCAGGCGAGGCGCAGGCGCCGCGGCGCACCTGCAGCGCATGCATGAGCATCGGCAGCACAAACACGAGCGTCTTGCCGCTGCCGGTGGACGAGATGCCGACGCAGTCCCGGCCGGAGAGCAGCACGGGCAGCCCCTGCGCCTGGATGGGGGTCGGCGCGGCGATGCCGTCGGCCGCGAGCGCGGCGGTGGTCGCGCGGGGGAGGCGCATCGCGGCGAAGTTCGTGATGGGCGGCGGAATCGCGGCGCCGTCGCAGACGATGTGCATGCGGTCACGGATGCGCTGGTTGTCTGCCTCCGAGCGCCGCGCCACCCTGCACGGATGCACGTGTGCTGGAGTCCTCTACTCCGCTGCATGGTTTCCGCACCGCGATGGCCTGGAGGGACTTTGCTCGCTGCGCTGATGCCGGGCGTACAGGTGGAAATGGCAGTGAGTGCTATGCAGTGAGCAATCAAGCAGCCAAATTTAGCGACATCCCTGGGTTGCTAATCAGTGGCGGTGAGGACCAGATTGTACACTTTCGATGGCCTCTGCCATGGGTTCAGCCACGGAATTTGGGGTTGGCTGCTCAGGGCGACCCCTTCAGCAGGCCAGGGCTCTGAGATTACAGCGGGGAAATGGCGCTCAGGCCTCCCGAGGTAGGGCTACGACTCAGAACTGCAGCGTGTGTGCTGTCTAGCAACACAACTGGTCTAGCAACAGAACTTGTGCCCAGTTCCACACGAGATGGCGGTGCAGTGGATGCAGCACGACTCGAGAGCGGTGGCTGCGGCGGAGGCATGCACTGCCGGCCCTGGCCATGCATGCGCATGAAGCTGCCTCTCAACGCCACATGTGCTTACAGCAGTGACCTCATTGCGCATTCCCATGCCTGCTTCCACGTGCGGTACAAAAAACAAAAGACAAGAGCGCAATTGACACAAGCTTCGTCGATACCAGATGCAGCATGTAGACGAGCCAGTACAGCAAGTGGGCTAGGATTCTGTCAGCCATGCCCTAGTCAGACCTTCACAAGTCGCAGTGCAGCTGGGTGACCTCAAACGGCTCAGACTGTGATCACTAGCCGCAGTGGCTGCAATGAGGCAGTGGCTGCAATGAAGCAATGGCTGCAATGAAGCACTGGCTGCAATGAAGCAATGGCTGCAATGAAGCACTGGCTGCAATGAAGCAATGGCTGCAATGAAGCAGTGGCTGCAATGAAGCAGTGGCTGCAATGCAGTGTTGGGGATTGGTGCAGCAGCTCAGCGTGATTGCCTGGCCGGGAAGCCGTCCTCTGACATGAGCGAAAACGTATGACATGCCGCATCTCACAGGACTGGCAATCGGCCCCTGGAGCTGCGCCACAGGCGCAGTCACGATTCCGTGGAGAGGATCAGTCAGCATGTGGGTCAAGGTGGGATGTACCATTCTAAATCGAGTGCATCGACGTCGAGGGCAGCGCTGCTGTGTGCAAAATGTATCTGAGGCACGACTATCTGGCCACCGCTATGTTACGTGTCGCTGCATCTGACGAATAATGGTGTAAGGGGCGTCAGAGGCGCACCATGACGGTGGAGTCCAGCCTGTGGTGAGGGGCTCCTTGTACTCGATGCTCTGGGCATTCTCCTGCGCCGACCGCAGCGCCTGCTTCTTCATGAGGGATTCCATGAACGCTTTCTCCTCTTTCGCTTGCTTTTCAGCGTCCGTCTCAGCGGGCTTGTTGTGGCGTGCCACGGCACTGGCTTTGAGGAGAGATGCTTGAGGGCGTGTGGGAGGGGCATCTGGTAGGCTGGCCTGTGCCTCGGTGGGCTCTGTGCGGGGTGAATCACGTGCATTCTCATGATCTTTTGCTCTTCGTTTGGAAGCTAATCTGGCCCGTCGCTCTTTCACAGGCACGTAGTCGTCCCTGCATGTGCTCAACCGTCAGGATGGTCTGAACCAGCCAAGGCCGTCTCTTGTGCTGCAGTCGCGCACTCTATCTCATCAGCGAGCTTCAGAAGGTAGTTGGGGTCGTCATCCTCGTCGCGATCACGTTTGGCGGATGGACCACTCATGAGATGCAGCGATGCAGCCTTGAGTGGCTACATAAGTCCGCACAGTGAAGAATTCAAGTTGCCGAGGATACGGAAGCAGCTGGAACATCAACTACATACTTTGATGGCACCAATTCGGATAGCTTCGGCGATTATAGGTTATCAGAGGGTCAGCAACAGGCCTGCCTGCGCTCTGATCGTGCTCGGAACCACCAGACAAAGATGCGACACCAAGATGCGGTAGTACCAGACTCTACTTGTGCATATGAGTCCAGTGCAGGCTGTCAAGGCACGTCGTCCTTCTGCAGATGATGTGTTTGCTATATTGCTCTCGTGGGTGTCCCCAATCTAGGTGGCGACGGGGGTGCGCACCGACAGCCGGTCCACTGGCAGGCCTTGGCCTTTGAGGTTTCAATGTGTTGTTGCCTCTCTGTTGTTATTTAGATAGTGTTCTGCCACACAATGGCCCGGACTTTTGTAAATTGAATTGTACTTGCAGGCCTTGGCCTTTGAAGTTTCAACACCGGGCGACGGCGCCAGCTCGATGACTGTCTGACGTCCACCGTATTGCAATTTCGCATATCAATACGTCCGAGACAAACATGAGAAGCCTACATACGAGGAACCGCACCCTTGCATTTGCTTCGGGGGTGGGGAAACGCGAAGGCAGCCTGCAATCTCTGCAGCTACATGTCAGCTTGGCACCTCGGGTACACAGACACCAAGGCCCCACGCCCAAAGACCACCTGGAACCGGCTCCCTCTCCGCATGGACCAGGTCGGACAGGCGGTAGACGATGCATCAGCATCGCAGTACCTGGGGAGGGCGTGGCTGCGGCGGCGCGCATCTGGCCGCTACATTCGACGCCACTGCGAGCACAGCCCGCGCCCGGCGCAGCGCGCGGCCACCTCCAGCCGCGAACAGCTCTAGTTGCGACGGCGGCCCCAGGCAAACCCATGTACAGCTGTCTCGGCGTTTCTGCAGTCGGTGAGCGTTGGAGCGTTGAGAGGGGGGGTGACCGCCGTTCGAGACTGGCGAGCAGTGTTTGGTCGCCGGCCCCGATCAGATGAGACAGGTGCACACGTGAAGGCCTAGCTTTCCCTGGATGACAGCCCTGCGAGGCAAACCTTCACCGCTGTGGCCGTGTGTGTATGGCTGTTGATTCGGACGAGGTTCTTTCGCGGTTTCTGTCGTTTCCCGTTCACTCGTCTGTAAGCAACCCGACACCGCTGGCGAGGACGAGCGTGGTAGTGATGCTTCCCTGTGGCTTGGTGTCAGCGTGGGCTGCGTGTCTGGCACAAGTGATGTTTGCTGCGAGGCACAGCAATGCAAGGGCGGTGCTGTTGGTTGTAAGGTCTTAGCTACACACTCTGTCAAGGACAAACGCTCGAGGCCTGATGGGCACGGTCGCGGGTGGTGGCCGGCACGGTGCAGCGGCTCGAAGCCCAGATGATGGTAACTGCATGGCAGCAGGTCTGGCTTTCACTCCTGTCTCAGTTTTCGAGTGTGGTTCATGTTCGACCTGCCCTGATGATGCTGCCCGTCCTGGTTCGTACCAACTCCATGTATCTCTAGATGTGCAGCAAGAGCCCTGTGATATGCAGAGATGTGCAGCCCAATGGGTCCCGGCCACATGCAGCAAGAGCCCTGATCCGTGCTGCTGACGAGATCGGGATCCACGTTGGTATGATCCAGATCGATCCAGACTCAGGTTCACAGTGCACGCCAAATGCAAGTGCCAGTATGCACTTCGTATTTTCTTGGGAAGGCAGTCCACCCTCAAGAGCCGCAATCCAGCGCCACTACCAGCATTCGTCACGATCAGAGCGTCTAGCGGTTGAAAGTCCTTCCAGGTTGCCTTTGGAGCTCCTCAGCTCCGATTGCAGCGAATTGAGCAAGTGATGCAGATGATACAGAGCAGGGCGCAACGCAAGACAACAGCGCGGACAGATTCGTATTGGTATCTTTGTTAACGTTAGCGAGCCAGGTGCGGATGCGCATCACGCCGGGGTGGGACTGGCACAACTGCAGCAGCTGCTGCTCCGACGGACCGTGAGCGTCCGGAGATACGTGGGAGCGTCGCGATGGACCACATACTTACGTCCTACATATAATTCTCCTGTATAATGCTTGGGCTGATGCATTCACGCGTTCAAGCCTTTTCCGTACAAGCCAAGATGCAGCAAATTCGCTCAGTGCATTGATGCGTACCCGCCAGGGACGAGAACATCTGCATCAACGCGCCTTGAGCGTTTCGCTGGCTCACACGTACACCAGCATCTATACAGGTAAATATCTTTGGGCCGACGGTCGAGGATACTGGTGTACTAATGTTGCGAACGCCACAAGGTTGACAGGGGCATTCCGAGTCCTGCCAGTGGATTGGAGCCGCCACTCGTTCAACCGGTGGCGGAGGCAAGAGGCAAGAGGCAAGAGGCGTCATCCATCTCCTTACAACTGAAGATCCATCCCTGGCAGGCTCCTCGGGTGCCCCCCCACCCTTTTTTTTGGCTTTTCTTTTGTTGCGCTAACAGTACGTGCTAGGGACGCGAGCCATGACGTCTGAAGGCAGTCACCAACGCAAAAGAGTCAGGAAGGAATGCTTGATCAGAAAGCGTCGAGTCGAGTCAGCCTGGGATGCGCTTGAGCGCGCCGCTACGAGGCCGCTGCTCAGCGCGGCGTGCAGCGAAACGAAACATCGCGAGGTGAACGGACAACAATGCCATATAACGAAACGACAGCAGACATTCTCGCATTATGGCGATCGGGAAGATGAACTGGGCTGGCATGGCTTGCATGGGCTGTGCCCGTGGGGATGCGAAGACCACCTGGCCACGCTGCGCCACTCAAGGTGCGATGTAGCAGTTCACGACTTCCTTGGCGTCAGCCGTAAGCGATGACCTGCTTGAGATGCGAGGCTGCTGTTCTGCTTGCGACCGCTGCTAGCTGCGCGTGCCCGCGGACTCGCACACCACACTTGCAAGACGCGGCCGCTTCCACTGGTTGTATCGATATACACCATATCTACAGTTCTGGGCCACAATCACAGGAGATGGCCACAAAAACGCGAGCTGGCAGCACACTGGCGCACACTCATGTACATAGGTCGTCGCAGTGTTGAGCTGCTCCACAATGTTGCCGAGTCTGTATGTGCTCAGACATATACATATACTGTGATCAAAGCGGCCGCTCATTGACGCATTTAAAATCCAAGGGGAGCGGTGGGAGACGCATGGCTTGTCGGCGCGTGCATGTTGTGCTGGCAGCCCCGCGAACACCTCGCCACCGTCGCAAGCGTGAGATGTCGACAACACTCAACCCAGGTAACACGCCAACAATCCCTGGAAATCCAAAGATGCCCGCAACTTGACGTACCATACATTACATAGATTCCCTCAGCCTTTCAAACCGCTTGCACTCACGAAACACACCCAGTGAGAGTGCCTCGCCAAGTCTCGGGTGCTGCAGTTTTCACAAAAACTGGGTCGCGTCTGCCAGCATCCTCCCCAACACCCTCATGTGGCCACTCCCATCGCCGAGGCATGATACGAGCCATGGCCCCAACAACACGACTCCGCACCCGGCCACTGCACGCAACCGCTTCCACCACAGCACAGCAGCCGCGATCAACCGTAGAGGCCAGGGGCAGTTCGACCACACTTCTCACCAATCCGGGTGCCTGTGCTGCAGTTCTACCTGCCTCGCCAACGGCCTTGCAGCACACTTCCCCAGAGCCGCACGCCACATGACCTCGCAGCGCATCGCACCGATGCATGCCGGAATCACCGCCGCTCCGCCGGACCTATCCATTCCCACAACCCCGGTGCGTTGCCGCCCCACCCCTCCCTGCGCCTGCTGCGGCTCTCACTCACCTCAGCTGGGGCCTCAGACTCGCGCCCCAGCGCGTGTGCGCCGATGACACGGTACGCGGCGACCCGATGGCTCCGCCGCGGCCATTCAGCCGCCGTCACACGAGCACCGGGCGGCCCCCGGTGCCGGCCAGCATCGGCTGCGGCTCCGGGACACTCATCTCGAGGTTGTCAAACGCGATGCACATCAGCGGCTTTCCGCGCAGCACGGTGCTCACGTCCTCTGGGTGCACCCCCCCCTCCCCCTCCCCCCTGCCCCCGGCGGCCGCGCGCACCGCCATGTGCCGCGTGGGCCGCACGCTCGCCGCCATCTCGCACGTGTAGTGCAGCAGCCCCGGGTGCTCCGCCGTGCCGCCGGAGAAGTTCGGCAGCTTCATGTTGATGCGCGGCCCGGCGCGGCCACCGACGCCGGGCAGCAGCAGCTCCCCCACCGGCTGCCCCCGCATCCCCCGCCGCCCGCGCTCGACATTCCAGATCTCCACCGCGTCCGCCGTCGAGCCGCCGGTGTGCGGCGCAAACGGCACGTTCCACCACGACGGCTGCGCGCGCTTCGGCGGTGCCGCCATGGCTGCAGGGGGCTCCTGCTGCGCAAAGGACGCGAGGCGCGAGGGCAGGCCGACGTGGCGGAGGCCGTGGTTCCGGGCGGCGCGGTTGGACACGTAGACGCGCTGCGCCCACGCGCACGAGGTCGGGGGGTTCCACACGAGGCCGGCAAGGACGACGAGCTCGTCAAAGGCGCCGACGGGGGAGTCGCTGTAGCGCGCGAGGTAGACGCCGCCGAGCGTCCAGCCGAAGAAGTCGACGATGCGGAAGTCGTCCGGGATGTGCTTGCGCGCCTCCTCGGTCCTGCATGCATGCACCACACGCCGTGAACATGTGCTGGGGCAACGAAAACGCCCCGGGTGGTTTGGACGTCACGGCGGGCAGGCGCCGCGGCATGGCGGGTGACTGCTGCGAGAGCTGCGGGAGTTCTGGTCGTGCATGTATGAGCATATGGGAGAGGGGGGAGAGGTGGTGTGGGGGTGGGGTTGAAGTGCGGGGTGGCTGTGGGGAGGTGTTGGGCAGCTGATGTGGCATACATGCACTTGCATGCGCCGGGCGGCGACATGGCTGATGCAGACTGACAGCTGGATGCACTCGTCAGTTTGGTAGCTTGTTCCTGCATCGGACGTTGCAGCTGCAAGACTGTGTGCGATGGCAGCAGCACTCGCAGGCGGCAGTGGAGCGGGTAGAACAAAGGCGTGGGCCGCATGGGTCAGCACCACTTGATGGGCAGGTGTCCGAGTGGTGGCCCATGAGGCGTTGCTGCAGCAGCAGCACGCATGGCTCAAGAAGAGTGGCGGTGGCTCCACTTTCAGCGACCAGACTGCCGACTACTGAGCCTGGAAGTGGATTCCAACTTCCCGAGACTGCGAATCCGCGACGAGAGTGGGAAGGCTCTGATGCAGGACAGCCAGCGTGCTCACGGCATGGTATGGTCGCTGCGTCGTTGGTTGGAAGGAACCACGGCACCGCTGCTACATACTTATGTAGCTGGTATGGCTGCGACTGGCTGGATCGTCGCTGAAGAGGTGTGGGGCACGCCAGGACGCGTGTGCCGGGCTCAACCGGGCAGGGATGAAGGCGCGCCTCGAGGGAAAGGCTGGACGCGGAGTATGCTGGCACGCACCTAACGAGATTCAGCTGATACAGGGCATTTCCCTTGAATATCCAAGGAGGGTCCGCGTATCCTCGTTTCCTCATGGCCCTGGATCCCTTCGAGGCCTACGCTGGAGGTGCGGTGAAGCCTGCGAGTGCCGCTGCGTTGACGGTGCACTAAACGCACGTACAGCGCAATTTATAAGATCTTGAGCATTACTTGTTTGCTGCTGGGGACTGTTGATGCAATGGCGTAACGGTATCAGGTGCGCTGGAGACGGTGCGACGATTGTAGCTGTTCGGAGCGCCTGCAACGCACGGTACCTGATCGGCGCATCGGATATCGATCCTGAATAATCCAGGATTAATCTGTTTGTTGCTGTCGCATGAATGTCTGGCTAATCTGTCATCGCGCACCGTCAGTGCTGCGAGCGACATTGGATCACCGGTCGCCACAGAGTGCATCTTGGAATCCGATCTGGTTCAGCGTGTAAGATGGTCAGGTAAGAGTGCTGCTGAGCCGAATAGGTGCAGCCTATTGTCATAGAAAGCTGGGCCAATCAGCTGGTTGAACTCGCTCGGCATGGCCACTGCTTTCAGCTGCGCTACGTCGATCCGTTTCTAGCCGTGGAACGCTCTTGCTGAACAGAAACCAAGGTCGAACCGTTTCTCCACGGCACTTCAAGAGAATGTCAGCCACATGCACGTCCTCCTGCATCAAGCTCACGCTCCCAGCTTCCGCTACGAGGCCTCCCAGCCATGCCTTTGCCAATGCGATCCGACAAGAGCGCGCCCTAGCGGATAGCTCGGAGCGCAGATATGCGCCAGTCGATAAAGCTGTGTTCCTGGGGTACAGCACCTGCTTCACAAAGGTGAGATTATGGTGCACCTTCTCCTGCACTGGACACTGTCCCGACGTCAGTGTGGCGACGTGTAGACGTCTGCATCGCCTTGGCCCTGGCTGACGACTGCACGCACTGCACCGCAGACCTGCCAGGACGGACTAGACCAACAATTCATCCTAGCTCTAACAATCCCAGTCGTCGTTGCCATCGCTTCTGTAGCCTGGCTACTGAGACCACCACCGGAAGGAGAGGACGTATTTCAAGATCCCGACACTGGATCATATTTTCAAGCCGCGGAGGGAAAGGAGCCTGCGAGAGATAGAACAGTACGCACTTGTTACACGTTGCGGTAGTGGTTCCGGATCTTTGATGCTGTGACACCATCCTGGACAGGGCTGTCCTCTCGGGAGACTATGCCAAGAAACACCGCGCCCACAGCCGGGACATCCGGGTGGTGCCAGTCGTCATTCACATAGTATATCACCAAGTTGAAAGTTCGTGCGTGAGTGCTGAGTTTCGGGGTGCACACGTCGGGCTGCATTGGTGGCACAGTGCTGAGCGATCCCTTGACCACAGTGATGCATACTTTACCCTCGATCTCTGCCCCTATGATTTTGTCGCAACTCCTCCACCAATTCGAGGTTCCAGCTTCGTCTCGCAGGTCCCATGCTCAGGCACCATTCACACAGACGTGCCTTGATGGCACCACTCCGATGCAGCTCACCGCACATCCACAACCTCCTCATCCAGCGAGCAGCATGCGCTGATACGAGCAACTGTCATCTACCCCAGTGTGTGCATCCGTCCGCATCTAGCCGTTCGCATCATCCATGTGCACAAGCCGCTCGAGCTCACTGTGCGCCCTCGGCACCGCAGGGAGAACTCGCCTTCCGCGCTGTCTCCTTCACTCCCTTTCCCGTCGAAGCCGACGTCCCAGGGGAGCGCATCCGCATCCCAATCGGCCCCGCTGGCGCCTGCGAGCCCCGCACCTTCGTCTTCGACAAACTCCTTGAGCCCTCCCCCACCACCCCCGCCGCCTCCTCCCCCCCCACCCGCGACGCAGCACAGCCCAGCACGCGCAGCGCGGTCACCGTCGCCGACCTCGCGCCGCCTGCAGCCACTATCGTGGCCGCGCCGCGGCGCCGCAGCGAGCTCGTCACCATCACCCTCGAGCGCCCCCTCGGGCTGATCATCGAGGAAGACGTGCAGACGGCGCGGGCCGTGGTTGCGGACGTCGTGGACGGGAGCCGAGCAGCGCAGCGCGTCGCGCTGGCGGGGTTTGACCGCGCGCGGCGCGCGCAGGCCGCGCTGCCCGGGGACATCGTGCGCGCGTTCACGGCGACAAACCTCGTGTACCCGACCAAGAGCCTCCTCTTCGGCATGCAGCCGCCGCAGCGCCAGGTCGTCGTGTTTGGCGCGGATGGCCAGAGGTGGGAGCGCGTGAGCGCGGCGCTGAAGCAGGGCCTGGTGGAGGACGGCCCCGTGACCCTCGTGCTGGAGCGGCTGCTCGAGGACACCGGCAGGTAGCATGCATGCATGCATGCATGCGTGACGGCGCAGTGGCGCCCGGGAATTCCGCACCGTGGGCCGGAGGCACAGGGCACGGGCAGAAGCTTGCGCGGTTTACCTGTTCGTGCGGGACCGCGCTCCGGCGTGGGGCTGGTGGCGCCGTGCGTGATTGTGCCGCTGCGTCTGTGTGCGGAAATGCATGCATAATTGAGCTGCAAACACAGCCGTAGTCTCAGGTGGCTAGACACGAGACAGTCACCGGAGCTCAGGGCAGCTGGAATTTGTGCGCTCGTGGCTGTGAGTTTGGTTGAGCAGAGATTACGGGGCCGGTGTTCGCATGCATGATAGGTGTGAGACTGAGGTGCATGTGGAGTGAATTGCGGTTGTAACCATACGGAAGTGCATCAGGAAGCTCAGCCACAGGCGGAGCGCTCACCCCATGGGACGGTGGCTGGGCTGAGAGCTGGCACGCGGCACGGCGGCATACTGTAGTGGTGCATCACAACGGCTGATACATTGTTGGAGTGCCTGAAGTAGTGTTTGCGCTGTCACGAAGCCTTGCATTCGATTGGCGTGCTCTGCTTTGTTTGTGCCAGTGAGCGCAAGGCTGCAGCAGCGTTTGAGGCTTCCACCGGAGGGATGGTGATGGTGCAAGTAGATCATAAGAGGAGACCGGGCCAGTATGTGGCAGCGCACCGCAACAAAGTAACAAAATCACCGGCGCCGACTGGTGATTGTGCAAGCGGTGATGGTGAATTTCTGGTGCGGTTCCGGGTGGTGTGGGTGTGTGGGGCGCAGTCAAGGCCTGAACCTCATTTCCATGACTGCCCCACGTCCGCTTTGATTCATTCCATGCCTCCCTCAAGCTGTTGTGTGTCTGTGATGGCGATGTGAGGTTCTGCAGCTGTGACCTGCAGTGCAAGCTCACCTGGAGGCAGCGGCGCCAACTGTGCTGGCGGACCACTCGTGACGTTCATCTTCGTGATTCTGACAGCAGCGATGTTATACAGCGGCGGGGGGAATTAGGAGCAGTATCGTGCGACAGGCTGGTGCATGCCTGTGGCTGGACATGTGGGTCGAAGTTGGGATGGTGGTTGCAAAGGCAGGCTGGGGGTCGTCGGCCAAAATATCTTGCCCTGGAGCGCCAGCGGACCGCAGCGTCCTCAACGTTGAGGCCGTAAACTGTGCTGGTTCTGCGAAAGGTGCTCGGTCAGAGCTTGCAGACGCTTGGTCATGGAGAGCATGATGTTTGAGGTGCTCTCATCGTCTGCACAGGAGGCATCGCATTTGCTGTCGCGGCCCGCAGCTCTATGGTGTGGTTTGCTTCACACTGCCATCATTCGCACGGAGGTGTGCCTGCTCCGCTCTGTCAGCACATACAATGTGCTGAGAACGGGACGCGACTTGATTTACACGCTTCGATTGAGCAGGATTGTAAGCAGCTCCGTTGCGGCCTGGCTTTGCACAGCACATCTCGAGACGGCAAAAAACAACGCGCATGAACGAACTGCAGGTATCCGACGTCTTTGAGATGCATGCTTTGCCGATTGCTTGCAGAAGTCCACATGACCATGACTATTGCTCAGCCGTGATACGTATCATGACGACAACCATCGCCCACCTGTGAAGCAAATTGAAGAGCAGAAGTGCATAGTGACTTTTTGTGCAAGCTCCGTGGCGAAAGCTTGGCGAAGACGTGCGTCTGCCAAACACGAACATGAGATACGCGCATGGCTAGGAGTGTGCTGTCTCGATACGTCCACGATCACGACCTGATTCTGGATCTAACATTTCTTTGATCTGGTTTGCGTCAACGCCAGTTGGTAGGCAAGCAGCAAGCGCTTACAGGTAAATGTCAGCAGGCACTACCTGGAACACCCCAACCTCCAACATTCGAACTCAATCGCCGGTCAGTCAGGGTCGTTCGTCTTCCATCACTAGATAATCAACATGCCGGCTGCCCCAACACAGGTACAGCTTTCCGAAACAATCACAGTGTGTATCAACAACACCATAGATAAGCGTGTGCACTCAATGCCTGTCTTGCGGCTGCGAAACTGTCGATCACCAGGACGTAGTTCCCTCGCGGGTCGGGCGTGGCAATTGCGAACACGTTCCTAATTTCGACACCGCCATTAGAGCTTTGCCCATTGTATAAGTCGTGAGACGTGCAGGTCAAGACGACCGCGCCATGCGTGCGTACAGCTGCTCCCAAGGCCGTGGGCCGGCGTCAAGCCTTCGCTGTCGTGGCTGGTGCGTAATTCGTCACACCACGCTTTCAGGTATCATGTATGAAGGCAGTCAAAAAACTTTAGTCCCTGTAGTCTGCCCTAAACGCAGTTTGCAGCATCCGTGGGGAAACTCAAATCCTGCGGTCGGTCGGCTCACGAACGTGCCAATGCACATAGACGCCGAATGGTATAAACTGTACGCAATCAACGTCGTGCGGATAGTTTGTGCCGGAGGTTCGGGAACAGGTTCCGTGACACCGCGATTGAGACGCACGCGATGGATTGTCTGTGCCGAAAGTTGCCCCATCGGGCAAACGTTGGGCTGGATGCGGCTTCCTTTCATCATATTTTCAAGCCTCTGAGTTAGTGTTGTGGACGTAGCATCAACATACTATTCGACATGCAGGCCTGATCGCGCTCGCGCCCAAGGCCGAAGCCATCGAGATTCCTTCCCAGGAGTCTACAGGCAGCACTGGCAAGCGCGGCAGCCTCCCTCCCAACTCTAGCGAAGCGTCTATGTCATCATACACCATGGAGGGCATCAAGAAGCGCGGTATCTCCGCGAAGAAGAGGGAGGCACTGCTTGCCGAGACGCGAGCAGCAGCCCAGGCTGGCAAGTACACTGACTAGATCGCTTGTACATATGTATTTGTGCAGAGTTTCTGCGAGATTTGATGAAGAAATTCGGCATTTGAAGTACACAGCAGGCAGTAAATGGAGTGACACGCTGATTGACTATGCAGCATGTAGTCTGTGCACGTAATAATGGTCCTTGAAACGGCCCAGTGTTGTCTGGTCTGCGTGCCTCTCCGGAAGAGAAACAACCAGGTCGCGGTTCTGCCATAGTGTAAGGACAGTGCCAGGCAGTTGCGCCATTGGAGCTGCACACACAGTGTCCGGTCACGCGTCTTGGACAAGTACTTTCCCTAACAGGGCCGTTGCCTACCTGGCCGTAGCCCTCTGAACACACGTTTCAGTTTGTGCATCTGTGTAAATGTCACAGTGAAATCTTTGGACGTCATCATGTTGCACTTTGTAGCCTGATCAGAGAGGATGGAGTGCGATGTTTTGATTTGACTGATGGTATGGTAGTGCCTCCTTCGCCTGGTATGCAACATCGTCACCAGATGATGCAAAAATGATCACAAGCGACCACCTCGTACAACCACCTATGATGGCCTTGTATACGGACAACAAATCATGTGATGGCGCAATGGGAAGTGAGGGAGAGAGGCGTAACAAACATGATGAGCCTCCATCAGAACGAGGTGTACGTCACACAATGTGTGCTTATTTGCAGAGGTGAGATGAGGAATAGAATTGCTGGAGCTTCAGTAACTGGCCTTGTTGCTAAGTGATCACACTTCTGCACGACCACTGCGGTCATTGCCATCAGCAAGAAACCATCATGCAAGACTCTGAGGTCGCAGCTGCAGTGACAGAAAGAGGTCCAGCCCTGTCACTCGGGCCTGGCCACCGACACAGGAACAATGGCCCCCAACACACGAGTACTGCGTAGACCGACTCGCTGAGGCGTGTCACTGGGGCAGCCTGAGCAGTTCAGAGTACCAGAATCAGCATGCCTCGATAGGAAGGCACATGAAAGAAAAATTCAAATGGGTCAAGTACACGGGCAGAACAGTGTATGTGCAGCTGTTCCTTTGTTGTTTAACGTGATCGTCACAACAGTGAGCCTCATCACAGGTGTGGCAAATCAGATGTAAAGTCAAGTGAGGTAATTCAGGATGTACTTACACGTTTCCTGAAGATGGGCGCGCAGATCATCTTTGATATGCTCAGCCGGACTGGCTGGCAGACGACCCCTCCGGCCACACTGACACAGCCTAGCTACCTGACGAATGTATACGTACCGCCTCCGGGGGCACGATTACTCGAGGCCTCCGGTGGGAGGGGCAAAAGCTTGCGCATGAGAGGCGGGCTCCTGCCGCGACCAGCGCCCTCGGCTGCACTGGTCTGTTGCCAGTATATATTTTATACTTGCCAGTATACTGGCAACGTTGGACCGCTGGTGACCAGGCAACAGCTTGCCTGTCCCCCTGACAGCACACCCACCACACGGTGTGGTGTGCTGCATCATGATCCCGCCTTTCTCATACACCGTGTGGTGGGTATGAGAAAGGCTGGATCATGATGCAGCCGGAGCTGCGGTGCTCCAACGGCTGTGCATGGACGCCGGTGGTGTGCGCAGCATCGGGTTCGAGGTGAACCCGGCCAAACGCGGCGTCCATGGCGCCGACGCTGCGGCGGCATCCGCCGAGGCCGCGGACCTCGGCGTCTGTGATCTGCACGAGGGCTTCAAGGCAATCGGCATGTCGCTGGGCACTCTGGAGTACGTCGCCGAGGTGCCGAGGTGCTGGATGTGCGCGCACGCGAGGTCGAGGGCCTCGTCGAGACCCTCATGCGCATCCCGCTTTCAGTGCAGGCGCAGTTCCTCTTGCTGCGCGTGTCTCTGGGTGTGCGCATGACGCACCCAATGCGGAGAGTTCCGTTTCCCGCGCTCGAGCCGCACATGCGCAGGGCGGAGGCCGCCGTGTGGCGCGGCGCAACTGCAACCCTGTGCACGTGCTGGCCGCCTGAGGTCGCGGAGGCTGCAATCGCGTCAGACAACGCGGCTGCGGATCCGGAGGCGCTGCGGCTGTCTTGGAGGATGATTTTCCCCATCCGTAATGGGGGGCGCGCCCTTCCGGTGATGGAAGAGTGCATCGCTGATGCAGCCAACTTGACTGCGGCCAGCATGGCCGTGCATAACCCTGCCGGCTGCCCGGACTTGCTCCTCCCTCTCCGCGGACCCAGCCCGGGCAGCGTTTTGCAGCGCTGGCAGGTGCTGTTCGACGAGTTGCATGAGCTGCCGGAGTGACCTGCCAGATGCATTCGCGTCAGGGAAGCTGCTGGAGGCCCAGCGTGAGGTGGCGCGGGCGTGTGCGGACCCTTTGTGTCAGGGGACCCTGACTGCCTGGGTCACTGTCTCCTGACACAAACCTGGCACACACCTGAGTCAGAAGAACTGCCCAGGGTTGGGGCCACGTGAGGACAGCAGAAGCATCTCTGCTGGAGTTCCAGAACAGCCGACACAGATACACATGGTCATGGCAGTGCAGCAGCAGCAGCAGCAGCAGCAGCAGCAGCAGCAGCAGCAGCAGCAGCAGCAGCAGCGGCAGCAGCAGCAGCAGCAGCGGCGGCAGCAGCAGCAGCAGCAGCAGCAGCAGCAGCGGCGGCAGCAGCAGCAGCAGCAGCACACGTGTACGTAGTACACACTAGTGGACACGCCCCTGCAGGCAGGGCCCTGGATCAAGAAGGCCTGGGACATGGTGTCACGCCTCCATATATATGTCATGACAGACTGCAGTGTGTGTAAAGCAAAGTAAATCTGAATTTAATGAGCCGTATCCTATTGGACATTGACAACTCCGAATTAACGGGACCACATATGCCGAAGGGGTTACACGGACAAAGCCGGAGAGGCCAGTATACTATAGCTATAGCGGCCAGCGCATGCATGACATCAGGTGACCACACCTGCAGGTTGATTGCAGATGCCAGAGTCGGCTGGTGCATGCATATGAGATGCCGTGCCATGAACTGCAAGCATGCTCGACTTTCCTGCGGCCTACCGATTGGCGCAGCGACGTCCGTGTATTGTACAATTGCCACCCCCTCCTGTTCAGGAGGCCGTGCACGACCAAAGCGCACGCAAGCGTGTGCTTTGGGGAGTTGAAGCGGCCGCAGCGCAGGAGGAGGCCCTGTGAGTCACGATCGGTTGTCTGAGGGGGGTTTCCAGGTGGTTTACCCCTTCGGCATATGTGGCCCTGTCAATTCGGAGCTGTCGATGTCCGCTTCAGGATACAGCTCAGTCAGTTCAGATTTACTTTACTTTCCTTCTGCATCCTCCCCGGTGCTGGAGGCTGCCGCCACTCCCAGAGCGCTGCCGGTAGCGCCCTGGGAGTGCAGCACATATACACGCGCAGGCTCCCCATGCATCTGCGCTCCCATGCACACCATGTGCATGTGCTGCAATACACAGTGCATCATACCGCGCATAGCCACCGAGTTCACCAGTTCACGCGCGCTGCCTACCCCGGCCGGGCATGCATGCGCAGCGGCGTGGACTTCGTCTGCGCCACTCAACACAAGTACGCTTCAGCGGGCACGCAGCGCGCATGGGCGCGGCCGCCGTGGGGTGCACCCGGGACCGTGCCCCGCAGCTGCTGCTGCTGCTCCAGATGGCATGTGGCCTCGGTGTACAAGAAGTAGTGCAGCGCGAGGCCGCACCTGATGCAATGATACCGACACGCATGGTGTAGGATGTGACTTGGCCGAGGCAGGTGCCGAGGCGGAGGCATGACACGTGGTGCGGGCGCTGCTGCGTCCGGAGAGGTGGCCGGTGAGGCGGTGCAAATGTCTCCTGTTGGTGTCCTCGGGAGTCACCCGGCGAGGCGGTCGCGAGTCTCGCAGGCTGCGGAGCTGAATTCATCCGGCGTGACGTGAATGGACATGTTGAGGGCACTGTTGATATGTGAATTGGAGGAGTTGGGCTCAGAGGACACGGTTCAGAGGGCTGTAGACATGGGAGGTGCAAACACAAAAATGTACCAGTCCCTTCAACTTCTGAAACCTTGATACCTCAAAAGGTACTATTCACACCAAGTCGAGGACGGAACAGCATCACACTGGATGTGTGGAGTGCACTGTAAAGTTTTCCGAGCCGTATCCTGTAAGGACATTGACAACTCCGAATTAACGGGACCACATATGCTGAACTGAACTGCCCACGGAAAGGAGGACAACAGATGCAGGTTGCTGCATGTAGATGAGGGAAGAGGATCTGAGGACCATGGAGGTTCACGTTGTGCAGCCCATCACTGATATGCAGCTTTACAGATGTGGTGGTCTCGGCCTCGATGCCTTTTCAGCTATGCCTGACCGTTGTATCTCTTAAGAGCAGACCATGCAACTATACTTCCTGGCCATGTAACCCAGGCTATCACTGCGCTAACGCAAGTTCACTCCTGGGCAAGCACCCGCCGGCTTGATGGCGGCGTGGCCATGTTGGTGGTACGTCTTGACAAGGGAATGGTAAAGTATTGTTAACAAAAAAAACCGGCACAGTGGTTGGCGCTGCGGCCCTTCGAAGTGCTACTGTACAAATGCAAAGGGGACTGTATAGCGTCCGCCAAAGCCAGGCAGACAAACACCGAGGGTTGTGAGGGTTGTGCGTGTGCTGATGAGGTATTCTCACCATCCCGACTCACGAGATGGCAACACGCTTCTTGGTAACAGCCTCCTTTGTCTTTGGGACTGTGACTGTGAGCACGCCGTCCTTGTACGACGCCGCTGCATTGTCCATATCTGCAGTATCTGGCAGGCGCAGTGAGCGCTTCATGAAGAAGTGGGAGCGCTCGGTGTGGTGCCAAGTGACACCTTCCTCCTCTGTTTTCTCTTCCTTGCCCTCTTTCCGGTCAACACTCAACGCAAGCACGTCGTTCTCAACGTCAAGCTGCAGGAATCGGCTGCTGTTATTGGCGTTCTCGTGCTTGCTCAAACTCGTGCATGCAGCCTGCGCACGCGTGCAAGTGCTGCACAGCACTGCCACGATGGCGTAACAACACATGCTAAAATCGCACATGAATATCTTCCTTGCTGACCCCAGGAATATCAGCATGGATCTCGATCTGTTTGTCATCCTGCATGCCGGAGTGACCTCGTCACCACAACGGCTGGCTGTCCACGGCACCGTGTTGGCTGCCTTAATCCAGGCTAGGCATCAGCGGATTGAGGGTGCACGTACAAGCGCACAAACCTAAATCATATATGTGCAGCAGGAGTTTTAGAGCATCGGAGTGACAGCTGCGCATACTACGTTCGCGGCCGAAGCACGTCCGGATAGCAGCGACGAACGTGGCCATACCGGTCAACGCACCATGTTTGAGAGATTTCACACGCAAGTACATAGATCATCGTGACATTTTCCATATCCCAAGCTACTCGGGCCGCCTCACCTCTTTGACATCGATAGGCATGTCCCTGTGCAGTCCTTGCGACAACCGAGTAGCGCCTGTCGCAAATGGCGCCACAGCCGAGAAAGGATCAGCCATCAGAGACATGTCAAAGATGTCAGACAACGGATGCCTTATCGTGAGCTGGTGTGCCGACATGTCGCTGATTCAAGGGACGACTCGGTGACGGTCTGTGTACGATGCTCTGGGCTTGGTCCGGGTGATCAGAGTCGAGCGTGTACCGATGTGCAGCGTCTTCAGGCATGGCCAGATGTCGCCACTGCTTTATACAGCCGTGGCACATTGCACAAAACCGCATCTTACGGCAGTGCCGCAGCTGCTCACAGAGCTGGATCGCGGATCGTTGATCAATGCTATGCGTGGAGTACACGTGTTTCTAGTGTCATGCCTTTACATCGTTCACAAAGGCCCGCACCCGGCTCCAGCCAGATCGCCAACGTGTGCTGGACTCGCCAGCATGTTGGACGCAACTGCTACACGAAAATTGAATGAGCGCGCACTGACGAACGCTGCAGACTGCACATACGCCCCCGCAGAAAATGTTATCACACTGTTATCACAAGGAAGATAACGATCGATCTGGATAATCCGGGATAGACAAAGTGTCTACAAGGTCAGCGCCAGAAGTAAGCATCGCCCATATCTCACATGGCAGGAACACTTGCAACGTCAGGCAGATGTGTAGAATGACCACACGTGGCTTGCATTCTGGTCCTCCGGCCGAGCCGCAGTGCTGCTGTATGTATTCATGCACAAGCATGATGCTGCAAACACAACCCGCCATCGAACAGGCCGTAAGCATGTTGCATATCCACATCGAAGCAGCATGCATTAGCGCCATCGTGAACTGCTGCCAGGGCCATGCTAGCCAGACACGTGCCATCCTCAGCACAATCACAGCAAGCAGGTTGCATTGAATCGCCCAGAATCGGTGCAGCACATCAATTACACCCTACCCATCTCGCATTCTCAGCAAGTCCCGTCTCAGCCCTGCAGCCGCGCGGCCGGACCGCCCCGGACCTGCATGATGCACACAAAACATGCGATATCTCCGTCATCTCATCTCACCACCTCGTCCACCAAACAACACCAAAAAAAAACGCCCTCTGGCGCTGACCGTCCGCGACCCCACCCTCTGAAGGCCACAGGCACCCCACAGGCACCGCTCCGCTGTGCCCGGCGGGCACGCAGCACGCACAGCATGCCCAAGGCCCCGCCCGCAGCTCAACCACAGATGCATGCACGCTGAGCCGGGCCGCCTGCACACCGTCTCGCCCACAGCGCAGCACGGCCGAGGGCGCATGCGCGCCGCACCGCCCGGCGCTCACGCGGCGGCGGCCTCCGCAGGGGCGGCGCTGCCGGCGGCGGCCTCGTCGGCGGGGGTGATGCGGATCAACAGGTCCCCGGCGTCGAGCGTGTCGCCCTTGTCGGCGGCGACGTGCGACACGATGCCGTCGACGGGTGCGGCGACCGTCGTCTCCATCTTCATCGCCGACATCACCGCGACCACCTCACCAGCCACCACTGTCTGACCAGGCTTGACCGACACCTGTACACGCCGCGGCGCTCGTGGTGGCTACAAATACAGGGGTTGCACGGCAGGACACCAGGTCAAACAACCAGGTAGCGAGGATCTTGTTCCAGGGTGATGTAGACGGGGCGGGTGGGCTTGGCCTGTGTTGGTGAGCGGCCGATCGTGCGTGTTACAATAGAACGCTAAGCAGTCCGTCTCAGTGTTCTCTGCCATGGAACAGGCCGAGCTCGTGTGACAGCTTGTTGGGTGGCTGCTGTTGTGATGCAGGCAAGGAAGTATTTGTGTGAGCCACTGCATACAACTGCAGCGCGCATAACGCATCATGTGTTTGGACTGTCTGCCACGACTTGGGCATGTCCTCATAAAACAAAGCTACGCAGACGATACCCGCAGGGCGTTTGGAGCAGCGATGACAGCCACATGCGGCGCACACAGAATCCAAAATGAACACACAGCAAAGCCCACGACAATTGCAGCCATGGTAGATGCTTGAGATCCAAATGAGAACGTGTAATCACAGAAGGGGGGGGGGGGGGGGGGGGGGGGGTATGCGCACGTCGAGGACGTCACCGCCCATCGGGGCGCCGACGGATCCCGGGACGCCGGCCTCGGCCTTGGGGCGGGCGTCACGCGCCGCGACGTTGGCTGTGCGGTCCTCCACCTCGATCACCCGCGGCACGCCAAACGTCTCGAAGAAGACCTCCCGCTTGCCGTTGGACTGCATGCATGCGGCGGGTGAGACTGCTGCAGGTGAGGGAACGGACGCTGCCTGTGCGTTGGCCGCTCCCGCTCGCAAACTTGTGACCCAGCCAAACATTCGGGAGTGTACGAACGACCGAACCGGGTTGGGCTCACGGTGTGAGCTGTTGGGTGTCGGTGCGCAGTGTGAGAGCGCTGCCAGGGTACATGCATGTACGCCCCTGCGCCGCAGTCCCGTCACACGCTTGCCCCAGGCGCCGTCGCACACCGAAAAACTCATATACATTAATTGCATGCATGCACGCGTGGCCACGCGCGGCGCACCTGCAGCTCGCCCTTGGCCTTGAACCGGATCGTGACCTCGGAGGCCTTGGCCATCTGCACCGAGATCTCCTCGTCCTCATCAAGCGGCGCGAGGAAGGCGCGTGTTGGCAGGTTGGTGATCTTGTCGCCGAACTGGAACCGGAAGTCCTGGTACTCCTGGAAGACCTTGGGGTAGAGGGCGCTCGAGAGCACGTCCTTCGCTGAGATGTGCGCGCCGTACTGGTCCTGCACACACATGCGGGGCATGCATGCGGGCCTCTGCTGCTGTGGTGTGGTGATGATGTGTTACCGAGAAAGAGAGGTGAGGAGGCAGGGGGCACCACAGAAATTGCATGGAGTAAAGCAGCTGTGGTGATGGGGGCGCCGGCCACTGCACGGCAGGAATGGCGAAAAAGGTGCGGTGTATCGCTTGACATGGGCGCAGAGCACTGTAGGCAATGCCGCGGGGCTTCGAGCCAACGTCCCAACAAACGCACTTGCGACTCGACCGAAAGGATCGACCACGCTGGCTGCAGCTTGAAAGACAGGCCAACTTGTGCACTCTGGCAGCTACAGACTGGCGCCAGCAATGGTGCCTGGCAGGCCGCCGGCGCAGATTGCACGCGTGAACCCACGCATGCAGAGAAGGCAACAGAGAGACTTGATATGGAATGATATGATATGGAATGAAGGCGGTGCCAGGGGCATGAGGGTGAGGACGGGCCGCACCCTCAGCCGGGACTCGAGGGCGAGGAGGTTCAAGGGCTTCATCGAGGCGCCGGGCCGGCCCTCGATCGGCTGCGCGTCCTTCAGGATGCGGCTGCGCAGCGGCTCCGGGAAGCCGCCGGGCGGCTGGCCGAGGTAGCCCTGCATGCATGCGCTGCCATCAGCGGCCGCGCAGTGCGCCGCGCCAGAACTCGAGGCGACGCTCGCAAACAAACCCCCCCTCGGCGACGGGGCTCGGACATGCATGCACGCTGCTGCGTTGACGGCGGCGAGGCGGAGGCGAGGGTACACTACACTTCAACCCCGGCACCGCGGCTGGACATTCACAACGCGAGCGGTGATTGTAGCCGATCAGGCAGCCGGCTCCATCCAGACACTGCACGCAAAGCAAGGCGGTCAGCGACCGGGCGGGAGCTGCGGGGCGTGCCTGCATGAACTCGATGACGCTCGTCGGGAACGTGAGCTCCCCGGCGCGCTCAACGAGGCTCTTGTCGTCGAGGCCGTTGGCGACCATGAAGTTCGCGAGGTCGCCGACGACCTTTGAGGAGGGCGTGACCTTCACGATGTTGCCGAGGGCGCGGTTCGCGGCCGCGTATGCCTCCTTGACCTTGTCCCACTCCTCCGCAAGCCCTGCAAAGCGTGCGGTTGATTTATGGCGGCCGGGCACAGCTGGGGGTGCCGCGGCGACGGACTGGAACCTTGGCGGCAGCGGGGCATACAGGGCAGGCGGGTGCGCCTTGGTCAACAGAGGTACGTGTCGCCAGATGCACGGCTGGTTTCGCTGTAGGCTCGCGCGCTCTCGGAAGCAGACACTACATCACCGAGCGAGACGGTCCTCGCGTTTTGAGCAGTGAGATGAGCGCAGTCCTCTCGTCAGACATGTTGGTTTTGTGCTGAGACCCGAACAACTTTTCCCTCCCCGATGTGTTGTGTGACTACTCCGTGACAAAGAACGACGCGGCACGACGCGGCAGCGTGGTCCCAAACCTCGAGCAGGGTACCAGTGACGCAGCAGCTCCCGCCGCCGCTGTGGAGTCGCAGCCGCGCAAGCCACAGGCATGGCAGGCATGCATGCGTCCCCGCCACCTGCACGGTGGGATGGGTGGCTACAGGGGCGCACCGAGGGAGAGGGACTGGAACTTGAGGTTGGTGTATTGGCCCCCAGGCATCTCGTGGTAGTACACGTCGGCCGAGCTCGAGCGCAGGGAGCTCTCGAACGGGGAGTACAGCTCGCGCGTCTGCTCCCAGAACACGCTGAGCTTGCTCACCTGCGCGAGGTTGAGGCCGGTGTCGAGCTCGGTGCCCTGCGTCGCACCCACCACCGCGCCGAGCGACCCCTGCACCGCTTCTTTTGTTTGTGATGGTGGTGCCGTTGGGACGGGTGCTCATGATGCTGTGTGGGGGAAGAAAAAAAGCAGTGGCACCGCACGCAGCCAGAGTTGAACGCGGGGTGTGTGTGTGTGAAGGGACGAGGCGGGTGGGGGGGAATTGCTTGGGGGCCGTTGCCACGGGATCGACATGCCGGCACAGTGGCAATGATTGCTGCGTCGCCGGGTGCAGAATGGGCTGCTGTATGCTCAAGGGCATCGCACGGCCACCAATGGCGTCGATTTCAGACCTGGCAAGGCAGAGCTGCATTTACAGTGGAACTGTGCGCTGGTTGGGGGGGGGGCGGGCACGACGGAGGCTCGCCTCAAGTGCTCTACAGGGCCTTTTTTTCCTGGAGGGATTCCCGGTGGACTTGAAGTTCTAGCGGTACTGCACCCCAGAAGGACAGCAACCAGCGGGACGCGCTCGCTTTCTCTAGAGAACTTTGGCTTTGACGGATCATTTTCAGCGGCGGAAACCGCTGGTTTTTCGAAATCCTGGCGGCATTATCAGAAAATCATCTATTTCAGCGGGAAAGCCGCCGGGTTGTAGAAAACTGCTCGCGGCGCGAGGGCACACACCTGGCTTGTGCAGCCGGACATGGCGTCCATTGCGAGGTCGACAATATCGGCGCCGGCCGCGGCCGCCGCGAGCTGCGTCGCGACGGCAGTGCCGGCGGAGTCATGCGTGTGCACGTGGAGGACGACATCCGGGTGCGCAGCACGCAGCGCGCCGATGAGCTGCGTCGCGGCGCGCGGTTTGAGCAGGCCGGCCATGTCCTTGATGCCGATCGCGTGGCAGCCCTGCTCAACGATCTCCTCTGCCATCTTCATGTAGTACTCCAGCGTGTACTTGGTCTCGTTGGGGTTGGTGAGGTCGCCTGCATGCATGCGCGGTGGTTGTGCCTCCATGCGTGTGAGGGCGCCTGCGGCCACGCGGCATAACGGGGGGTACTAGTGGCTCCGGTGCAAGACGGTTGGCCGACACATACACCCCGGAGCCGACAGTGTGGAGTGTCTCTACATCCACGAGTGCGCAGCTGCTGCACTCGCAAAAAGCCCTCGCAACAGTTCCTGAACACTGCTAAATGCGCGCAAAACACACACCACATATTGAGAGCAGTACGGCGGCAAGGCAGGGATGAGCAGGCAGCATGCTGGGGCAGGCTTGGCGCAGGGATTCGCGCACCGGAGTAGCAGATGGTGCCCTCGACGACGCCGCCGGCCTGGTGCACCGCGTCCATGCCGAACTTGAGGTTGTCCATGTAGTTGAGGCTGTCAAAGACGCGGAAGATGTCGACGCCGCTCTGCACCGCCTGCGCCGTGAAGGCGCGCACGACGTTGTCAGGGTACGACGTGTAGCCGACGGCGTTGGCGCCGCGGAGCAGCATCTGGAAGGGCACGTGCGGGATGCGCGTGCGCAGCGCCTCGAGCCGCTCCCACGGGCACTCGTGCAGGAACCGCATCGCGACGTCGAAGGTCGCGCCGCCCCACATCTCGAGGGAGCCTGCGTTTGCCAGCACCTGCAGGGGGCACAGGGGCGTGGTCAAGCACGCATGTGTCACAGGCATGCGTTTCACCCAGCATGCGCTGTACACGATCGGTGTGTGACAACAGGGGCACAGCCGCCGTGTGGTGCACGTGGAAGTGCCCACGATGGCTGCGGGACCTGCGGCGCCAGAGTTGCATTAGCACGTTGCGTGATAAAGTACGATCAGCAAAAGTACGCGTATGGTGCATTGGCTACAATCAGAGGGGGGGGGTGAAAAGTACGCTGTATAGGCTACATCACAGGCCGGTGATGGCCAGACTTGAAAGTGCCACAGTCACTGTCATCTGTGCTTAGGCACACTGTTGCAGAGAACAGCACAATCAACTAGCAATCAATCAGATAATCAGGTTACTCAGGTCCATCATGCAATGCAAGGGATGCTCGAAACATTCTTTGGCCTTGTGGCTAGAGGTGCACCACAGTGCAGAGCTCTAGGCTCTCCAAAAACGCTCGAGTCCGAAACGTGCGCGCGTACTATACGCTGATAAAGTACGTTGGATTAAGGAACGCATATTAAACGCACCGAAATCGAAAGATACGCGTATGAATGCAACTCTGTGCGGCGCTGAACGTGGACCGCCAGGGTTGGCCGCCTCCGCATCGGCCGCCGATCAGCACCCGCCGTGTGCTCAAGAGACACAGCAACACACGAAGTCGGAACCTCGGGATGGGAGCGAATGCATGCGAGCGCGCACCTGGCCGGTCGGCTTCGCGGCCTGTAGGAGGTCGTACGTCCGCATGCGCGTCGCGAGCAGCGACTGGTGCGCGTCCCGCATTGTCGTGTCCGTCACGAGCAGCCCCTTGTGCGCTCGCACCGCCGCCGCCCACCCGTCCGGGCCCTTCTCCTTCAGCACGTCCCGCCAGCCCGACAGCTTCACGCCGTCGTACTCCGGAAATTCCGGCACGACGGGAACGTTGGACGTCGGCGGCGCGCCGATCGCGCCGGGGTGGTTCGGGCCGTTGACGACCATCTCGGAGAGGTAGTTCATGAGCTTCTGGCCCATGATGCCATCATCGCGGACCGCGAAGAGCTCCGTCGCGTTGCGCTCGATGAACGACGTCGTCGCGCGGCCGCCGGCGAACTCCGGGTGGCGCAGCACGTTGCCGACGAAGCCGATGTTGGTCTTGATGCCACGCACGAGGAACTCGTCGAGCGCGCGCGTGAGCTTTGTCAGCGCCTCCTCGTACGTCGGCGCGTGCGAGATCACCTGCGTGCATACATTTTTTGCCCTGCTTGCGGCGCAGAGACGCCGGATACACGGCACAGACAGTGCACATGCTCCAAAGGTATGCCCGCTCCGCAAGCCCAGCTCAACCCCACGATTGAGTGGCGCAGGTGTAGAGGGCCAGCTGTCGCGACTCACCCTAGAGGCAACAATCAGCTGGTCCGGCAAGGGCAGGTTGCCTCCGCACCTCCGCGCTTGCACATGCCGCCCAGGGGGGGACCCGCCACATCAGCGCCGAGTGCACCGCACATACGCGTCATCTGCGTTGCGTCAATGCATGACTTCCAATGCACGTCTTCCGAGCATGGTGCCGATGATGATGAAGCGCGGCTGTCTGTTTTTACCGCACCTTCGTCAGCAGCGAGTCGTAGTACTGTGAGATGGTGTTGCCTGCGGCGACGGCGCCGTCGAGGCGGATGCCGGGGCCGCCGGGCAGCCGGTACGCCTCGATGCGGCCGACGTCGGGCTTGAAGTTCTCCGTCGGGTCCTCGCACGTCACGCGGCACTGGACCGCGTAACCGGTGGGCGGCGGCACGGCGGCCTGGCCGTCCAGGCCGCACTCCGCGAGCGTCGCACCCGCCGCGATCTTGAGCTGGCATTGCACGAGGTCCACGGCCGTGATCTCCTCGGTGCACGTGTGCTCCACCTGCGCACCGCCACCGCACGCTCACACACATGCATGGGATGTGCGCACACTGGAGGGTGTCGGCCAGCGCACACACCGGCTCTGAGCACGAGTCCGGTTCCGCAGGTCAGCCAGAAACCGCGCCGGCCGCAGCGCCGACTCAGTCGTGCATGCATGGACCTGTTGAATTTCAGAGTGCGTCCCGCCGGACCGCGTGGGGGTGATGCAGCCATGAACGCTGTGCTGTGGCATCAACGAAATCGGCGCGGGGCCAACGCAGCACGACGCGGCACGTTCTGCAGCGCGCCTGGATGCGGGGGTTGACTTCGAGGAAGAAGTGGTCGCCGTTCTTGTCGACCATGAACTCGACGGTGCCGGCGTTGACGTAGCCGACGTGGCGCGCGATCGCGATCGCGTCCGCGAACAGCGCCTCACGGATGCCCTGGTCGAGGTTCGGCGCCGGCGCGATCTCCACCACCTTCTGGTGCCGCCGCTGCACGCTGCAGTCCCGCTCGTACAGGTGCACGACGTTGCCCTCGGCGTCCGCGAGGATCTGCACGCATGAGGGGGTCCGCACGCGTGAGGGGATCCGCATGCGTCTGCATGGACGCACCACCCCCGGGGGTGCGCGCACAGGCCCGCTGCGCCGCGGGGCACGCGGAGCACGCTCTGGAGAGTGAGGGATCTGGGGGGTGGACGCGGCAGGGGACCACCACGGACGTTGTGGGCGACTGTAGGGTTCTGTCGGGCCGATGTGTGCGTGGGGGTGTTGGGTGTCGCTTCACTGAGGTCGCTATGTCACTGCCGCCGCTTCGGGCGGATCTGTTCATCTGACCCCTCGCAGAGACGGCGGCCGCTGTGGATGCGGAGCGCTCTGGAGATTCAATGACAGACAAAAGCAGGCGGTGGCCTTGGCGGCTACAGGGAGTGGATACAGAGACGCGCGGGGCGCAGCAAAGTCTGGAATGCTATGCGGAGGCACTTCGACGCGCCCCATCGAGCGCGGGAATATCCAGTGCAGCCCTCCAGCGGTCGCAGTGGCCACAGCCGCAACGGCCCTGCCCAGGGGGGCAGGCAGGTCGCACGTGCATCAAAAGGTGTGCACATCCCTAGGCGCTTCCGCACAGCAGACCTGCAGAATCTAGGAAAAACGGGAGATACAAAGGAGGGGGGGGGGGGGTGTACCTGGATCTCGATGTGGCGGGGATCTTCCACGAACTTCTCCACGAACATGCGGCCGTCGCCGAACGCAGACTGTGCCTCGTTGGAGGCCCTCTGGTACGCCTCCTGTAGCTCCTCCTCTCTGCGCAGTACCCCACGCCATGTGTTACACCAGCCACAACCCTAGCCGCCGCCACGCCGTCAATGTGCGCAATACGTGGCAGTGCTACCACGACGTCGCAACCAGGGCTGAGTGCGCGAAACGATCCGCCGCGCGTCGACTAGCGCATGCATGTCGTGCTGGGCGTGCTGGCAGCGTGGCGCCCGCACCGCAGGCAGTTATGAGGTGGCCAGCTCAGCACCGCGGTGCGAGCGCAGGCAAGGCTAGTGGGATCCGTGGTGCTGGTAAGCACGGCGGTGGACCAGGCAGAGCAGCGGTGGTGCAGGCGCACACGCAGCGGGCGCTGCGCTGCCACGCTACGCTGCGCACGCTGCGCACGCTGGCTAGCCCTCGACCCAAAATCACCCGCCGCGTGGTCACTCCGCGGCGATGACAGCTGCGGCTGACATGAATGTGGCCACGGGTGTGCAGGGGTGACACGGAGACCAACCGCAGCGGCCCGGGCCAATGCATGGCAGCGCAGCAAAGCCCACCCCGCAGGACGGCCTCCAAGATAGACGACAAAACGGGGTGAGAGGAAGGGAGAGAGGGGGGGGGGGGGGGGCGTACCGGCGCACAACACGCATGCCGCGCCCGCCGCCGCCCATCGCCGCCTTGAGCATCACAGGGTACCCTGCCTCCGCGGCAAACGCCTTGGCGGCCTCGACGCCGGGGACCGGCTCGGACGTACCGGGGACGACCTTCACGCCGGCCTCGATGGCGAGGTTGCGCGCCGCCGTCTTGTCCCCGAGCCGCTGCAGCAGCAGCAGCACGGACTCAGTGGAGTGCTTGAAATTGGCGGTGGAGACCGGCGCAGGGCTGGCATGGCAGTGTGCGCAGCTCCGGTGCAGAGGGAGGCCAACTCACAAGCACTGGAGTGCTGCAGTCCGCTGCGATGGAGTGGTGGTGGTGCAATCATCAGATGCCAAACATGGTGGTGGTGTTGGTGTGAGATGGCGGCGGCCGTGTACAATGTCCCGCTGCGGCCTGTCATGTTTGTGTCTGGACTCTGTGGTGTTCAAAACATGCCTATATTGCTTGCAGCTGCGCTGGCACTGCTGGCAGCTGCGCCAGCTGTTGCAAAGGACAGCCCCTGGTCATGTGGCTGGAAGCATGGACGCGCTTGGGCGTTGTTGTTACTAGCGCGTGCACATGTTGACGTCAGTCAGCTGCGTAGCAATTGCGGTGCAGTGTAAATGGTCCATGTATGCAAGTGAACGGCGCACTGGAGTTGGGACGACACAAGAGGACCCGATCAGCGGTCCAGGGCAGCGAGAGCAGATGTTGTGAGGAGTGTCCATTGTGCGCTGTGCATGATGCAAGATGTATCGACGTACTAAATTGCCAGGTGCATGATCGTGTGAATGAATCGGTCCGGTCACCGGACTCTGGTGTGCCAGGGAGGCATGCCGTTGTTGAAAAGGTGAGGCAGCGATCTGAAAAGTGCGAAAGCACCGCCCAGAGACGTCAAACGTACCTCGATCACCTCTGGGGGAGGTCCAACAAACTTGATGCCTTCTTCACGGCATCGGCGGCTCAGCTGCGCATTCTCCGAAAGGAAGCCGTATCCTGGATGGATTGCGTCGACTTCCTGCTCCTTCGCAATCTTGATTAGCCTTTCGATGTCCAGGTAGCTTCCAACTGGAGTTGTGGTGTGGTCTCCGATCTGGTAAGACTCGTCGGCACGGAAGCGGTGAGGAAACAAACGGTCCGCTGGGGAGTAAATTGCAACCTGAACAAACATCGCAACACTCCCGCGACAAAGCTCTTTTGCACACCCATCCCAAGACCGCACTCAGTGACTCGACAAGCCTATCTTGGAGCATTATCATGCGCAAGCTGCCCCCCAGGTTCAGCGCACTGAAGCAAGACTTCTCAGAGCTAGCACGGCACATGGCCCGCACCGTTTGACATCCCAGCTCCTTCGCGGCGCGGAAGATTCTGACGGCAATTTCACCTCGGTTGGCGGCAAGTACCTTGGCGATGTTCTGGTCCCATGGCTGCAATCGGATCGACGTCAGAGGAGTAGCGGCGATGCTGTGCACATAAGCGTGGCAAGAGATCCGCCCACGCGCCCGCAAGCAAATGCGCGTATGCATTCATGAACGTACAATACTGTCCGAGGCGCGAGCAGTGACGAGGCGGGCGTATCGGCTTGAACTGAGCCATTCAGGAGCTCCTACTGAAAGGCCTCTTCGAGCGACAGTCACCGCGACCGGGCAGCAGCGCGAAGAAGCTCGCGCACGGCAAGGGGTCCCACACTTGACGGGAGTCTTTCCTTTTATTGCATGCATATTGGAACTGTGTCTCCCACGCTCTACAACAACGCTGGCTGGGGCAGCAGTCCGATGAACCCGCTAGCAGGTACGTGCGATATGAAAGCACAGACGAATGCTCTGCACCTCATCGCCATTCTAGCGCATCATAACTACATGGAGATCGGACTCGGTCGCTGCTCTGAATTTGCGTCAGGTCACGGAACCGCGCATGGTGGTCAAGAGTGGCCACAGGCACTATCGCAGACCGTAGCGGCTGCACAAAGGTCCCTGAAAGGAAGGAACAAGCCGCAGGATGCAGGTGGGGTGTGAGAGCTTTTGTATTCGTCTGTTTGCGTTGCAAACTTTGTTCATGAATTAGCTTTCAGTTATATACTGCGCAGTCTGGTGGTTGGGAGACGAGCCGACTGGCTGGGAGACCAGGTTTCATCTATGTCGCCAGTATTCTGAATAATTTTGCTCACAGTGGTAGACTGATCATGGACGGCTATCGTTATTCGAGGGCACATGCTCAATCACAGATGCTGAGTGACGTTCAGACTCGAGCATTGGTCGAAGAGCTGGCAGCCCGCATGGACCACAACAACTCTAGGAAATGCTATCCTGGTGTGAAATACGTCAATACTATGCTTTGTCTGTTTATGGACGATGCTAGCTTGCAGGTGTACCACGCTATAACGTCGAGCCACGAACGCATTCCAGTTGTCAAACAGAAGTGCAATTATCGGTGCATAGCTTAAGAATATTCGTTTTTTAACGTGCTACGCTGCTCTGGATGCCCTGCACCTCTACTTGTCGTCATCAGATTCACACTGCAGAGTTGTTGCAACGATGCATCGCGATGGGCAGGCGCTTCGTGTCACCACATTTCACGACTGTCCATGGTATTGGAATGAATTTACAGAAACTGTCACTGGCGGATGTGGTATGGGCAATGCGGTCGCTGCTCTTCCATTTGCGAACAGCGCGTGTCGCGCATCATACTGCCGATTGTTGGACACCATGCTGTCTCAAGCGAGATTTCCCCCTGCAAGAAGTCACGAACAAAAATACCATTGCCGTGTCCTATTGCCGAGTATCGTTCCTGCGTTGTCTTTAGTTCGTTTTGCTTGTAGCTTCTGTTTTGTGTTCGTTTTCTGCTATCCACCACATGTGGCTGTGTCGCCACATCGATGCACACCCATCTGACATCAGTAATGTATATGTAGGATTGGCAGAAGCCTTGCATGGAGCTAAGCCGCAGCTTGGCCATCCGTCAGCGGATGCATGTCAGCCATGGTTCGGTACCTAGCCTCCACAATTTCCCGAGGTTTTTCTGATCCGGGACGTGAAGCACGTAGGATCAAGCTGAAGCCTACTCGGCAACTGTTCACACATGTGCAGGTATCCTGCGCCACATTCGCATCGGTATGGCCAACCACAAGACTTCGCAGTCCAGCAGTCAGTCAACCTCAGCTCTGACGAACAGGATGCCCTAGATGGGCTTCTGATGCTTCGTAGATCAACTCATGTGTCTGTCTTGCAAGCTCATGCCGCTAGCGCTCAAAATCGCACCCATCCTGATTTGCAGACACATGCCCAAAACATGTCACATGTTCATGAGGACGCCATCTGTCCTCCCCATGCGGCACAAGCTTCAACTGCCCGACAGGCTCGTTTGCCTCAAAGGCCTCCAGCTGGGAGGTCATTTGCAGCAGCTGCTGCTGCAGCCTCACGTGCTCACACTGAGTACCCCATATTTTTCCACCACCAGCCTCACAGGGCACTGAAAGTCTCATCTAAATGCGCCAGGAGGGCCATGCCTTTATATCCTCCTGTGTCTCGCCAAGAAATGCATGGCTCAGCCACTACGTGGTCCTACAGAGATGGACAACTCTCAAGCTGTGGGCATCAGACTGGAAGCCCATATGTAGGCATGGCAAATATGGCAAGGCAGAGTTGCCATGATGCAACAGGCGACATGCGGCCGTGCTCAGAACACAGATCAGGCATCGATGATGATGGCCCGCAAACTGACACATTGCTCAGCAGCACACCAACCATGCAACCTTGGAGTGGCAGTGCTGCCTTTCTTAGGACAATGGACCAGTCAAAGCAAGTGGGATTGAACATGGGGTTCACGTCTTTCAGGAATCATGTACATGGTCCACAGTATCCTGCGGCACAAAACCCTTCCAGGGATGACATAGAGCGAATGGCATTTGCAGGTTGATGTCACATGGGGTGGAAGGGGCAGTACATGTACCAGCACAGCTGATCAATTGAAAGTGGATTGCTGCCTGAGGTAACCACCTCAAGGCATATTGTTTTGTCACTTTCGAAATGGACCCACAATTGGATATCAGGAATGGGACACTGGATTGTTTGCGTTCTCAATGGTTGCAATCGGGAACAGTCACATTCCAAGCTCGAGTGGATAGCTGTCTAAGTGTAAATCATCATCTCAGTCTGTCCAAATCACGGTACCGAGGTACATGACCCCCTGATTGAGCTTGTCACTGAATAATGAGGCTCCCCACCCCTACACTCATAGCTGAAACACATTGTGCGTAACTATCGCCTGATATTGGAAATGTATCCTAGAGAGTTACAGGTGCATGTTTGTGAGTTCTGATCAGACGCTGTGCTCATTTTACCTTCTGTAAACTTCTGTACGATTCAGGGTTTTCACCTTCCAGGGCACTATTGTCTTCGGCTAGGTGTTTTGCAATTTGTGGTAGCAACCATATCAGCTTGTGGATTCTGTGTTGCCCGAGGTCTTTAAATTGTAGAGCCGTACATGTCAATGTGGGGAAGCATGAAGAGATGTGCAGTTCAAACAAGAGCATTCATACATACAGGAGCTCTGACAATCATGTTTCTCCTGCCATGCTAGTATTTGACCTTCGTCATGTCACGGGCTATGGACTGCCTGAGCTCGCCATGCTGTGACCGTCGGGGGTGTACATTGCACGTCCAGACGCCCTGTACAATGAAAGGTCCCCTGGAAATGTTCACGAGACCTGTGCCTTGCCCCTTTGTGCAGTTGCATCCAATTGGTGTACTTAAAGCTGCAGACGTCAATAGCATGTGTGCCACAGCTGTAATACATCATGGCTCCTCGTGTTTGGTGAGGTATACCTCATATGACATACGCTGATCTGCAATTCAACAATCTATGATCTCGAATCATTGGCGAACCGTCAATCTCTTCCCACTGCAGAAGTAATTTGGCGCATGTCAGTGCCGGACAGCAGCACCAGGTGTCGAGGTAGTGCTGAATATTCAGAAACATGTATGTCGGACTGCTACGGCGCATCGATTATATAGGATCCTGGAGTCCGTTCTTGCACTGGTCTCTTCCACGCAAAATGTAATCATGCAAGCTGTGGGAAGGGCATGGCTGTCCTGGAGCGCAACCCGATCCAAGACCGCCTGTCGTCTGCTCTGACCTCGGAAGAAACTGGACGCACTCACCACCCTTTGATGTCCAAGTGTGTTTGACACATGCCCCACTGTAAAAATTGCTGTGTGTGGGACTTGCGCAGGCAGGACGTTGCCGCGAACTGCCGGAGTGGAGCATTGGCAGAACAACAAATGAAGTTGACCGACTCGGCCAGCACATTGTTCTGCCCTATATACGTACTTGCGTGCATATCTGCACCAGCCAACGGCGCATGATCAGATCCAGTCGGTTCATGCCTGGGCAGCCGCCGATGGAGTCACAAGGCCCCCCTCAAAGCCCCAAGGGGTACATCGTGCTGTTCAGCACACGGAGCAACCGCGGTGCTACAATACCATGGACGAAAACAAGTTTCTCCCTCTTTCCGACTCCCTCGTTCCCCATCTATAGTCGAGGCTTTCAAGATGGTGCGTTCCTGCAGTCGCTGGTGCTTGTTGTGCGAGCTGTCCCAATTCGCGGACATGTCCGGGATACATATGCGACGAAGTTGAATAACGGTGAATATGGTGCTGGCCTACGGTGTGCTGAATGCCCCATGCTTTCTGTAGTCCAAGCGCACAAAGAAGGTTGGCATCACCGGCAAGTACGGCACGCGATATGGCGCGTCGCTACGTAAGATCATCAAGAAGATGGAAGTTTCACAACATTCGAAGTTCTTCTGCCCATTCTGTGGCAAGGTATGCTGCACAAACTGGGCTTCAGAAGCCGATGCATTAGGCGATTGATCATTGCACACCTGCACTTTGATTCGCACCTTGTAAATCAGAGTCAAGTAAATGAGTGTTCTCTATGGTGCTGCTGATGAAGTTTCTGCATCGCCGCAACACGAGACTGTCTTTGTAGACCGCAATGAAGAGACAGGCAACTGGGATCTGGGCATGCCGTGCTTGCAAGAAGAAGGTTGCTGGAGGAGCTTACGTTCTCACGTGCGACTCCCTCGTCTCTTGCTTCTGCGGACATCATGTACGGCAGGGCTTGTCAATGACAGCAGGTGCTTCTGCCGTTGCTGAGGTGCCCATTTACCAGCTGAATGCTGTGCTGATGCCCTGGGTATATTTATTCAAAACCTCCTCAAGTTATCATTTGACTGCCAAAACGTTCATGCAGGACGGCTGCTTCTCTTACCGTTCGATCCACCATCAGGCGTCTGAGGGAGCAGCAGGAGGCATAACTGCTCTAGCAAGCACTAGTGAAATGGGGACACACACCGAGGTCGTAAGGACAGCGTTTGCTCATTATGCTGGGCAACTTGCTGTAACCAGTTGATCTGCTTGGAATGGTTTGCGCATTCATTGCTAAAACCTGCACAGGCATACGTTCATACAAGTAGATGGCATGGCGAAGTCCGATGTACAATTGCATCCACACCTGAGTGACTTTCTTGAGAAGCTGTTGTTCATGGTCAGGTGTACTTGCCATTCTTGACCTCGCAAATATACCCCGTGAGCTGGCACCCAAATACTTTGCATGGGGTTAAGTGCGGGTGTGTTCCATTCCTGCTGCTTTATCCACGGTGCCTCATAAATGCTGCTCCCTGTTACTTCTTCGCGTTTGAGCTGCAGTGCTTTCCCAGGATCGCAAGGGATTCAAGCCGGATGCCATGCCCATGTGACACCTAGGCACTGGCTCTGCTTGATGCGCTATAATGTCCGACATGTCAGTGATGCTACGGCGAGTGAAGAGCTGCTTCTCGGATCATCTACTGCGTTCCTGTGTTTCGGCATCTTGACCCATACCACATCCATACTCCAGTGACTCTATAACATCTGCTCTCACATGATGCCTGCAGCTATGTCAGCATCTACCCAAAAGTCATGCTCACATAGCTACTCCTCCATGCTGATGCCGTGCATCTCAGAGCTTGCATCTCAACCAATGTTTTCCAGTTGATGAGATTTGAATCATGCCATCCAGAGCCGTCTTGAGAGGGTATGCTCGTCAGCTGAAGGCACACCTCCGTGGGTGTTACAGTTTTGGTAGTTTGTGTGACAACAATTTTACTGCAGAAGGCACAAGAGAAGTTTCTCAGGGCGAAATCAGGAAAACCGATCACGAGCATTCACTGTAGAGCCTCATTGTCAGTGAACATGTGGCTAGCGGGGCATCGATCCTCTTGGAGAACATCGGCATTTTCCTGTCAAGCATGAAGACGGAACCGAAATGTTCTGAAGCAAACTCTCCAGCTTTTAATGCATGAGCACACCTGGTGTACTCTAGCAGTTGGCTGGTGCACCACTGTGTCCGTTGACAATCGTGATCCTCAAACGCGCTGCTCCAAGCATATTGTGAACCGCCCTTTGCTACTACAGTCGCCGGCATCGTCTCCGGCCTGACATTGATTTTCCAAGATCAAGCTTAGGGCGAACCGCTGGCGCATCGCACTACCCGTGATACATATTCCTGTGCGATGCAGGGAGGCAGTCAACACCCGCGTTCCTGCTCGAGCAACGATCACTTGTGCGCACCAGATTCCCGCAAATAATTGTTTGACTCTTCATGCTTTGCGAGATTGTCTTTGCACTCCTGAGAATTGGCTCGTTGTGCTTCCCACGTGTGCTATGGCTTATGCCAACGGACTCCCGTGAGTCTGTACTTGAGTATCCATGAATGGCTGTAATCATCTCTGCACCACCTACTGCAGCTGTTAGTCAACTGTGCCGTCTTAAGTGACGTTTTTGAGTTGGTTCAGGATTAGTGCTTTGTTGATCGATGGTGCAGCAGCAGTTGTTTGTGTAGTGCCGCTGAGAGCCGTAGTCAGCATATTCGATTTGCAAATTGCTGTAGAGGATCTTTGCATCGATACATATGATGGGTGCCACCTGTGTGCAGTCCTGGTGGGGCCAACAAGTCTCTCACCGACAGAGGACATCCAAACAGAACGATGTTGGTGCGGTTCTGCTAGCATCAGATGATTCAATTTGGTCACATTCATTGCCACTCCCCTCAGTCTGGTTTGTTCTGTGTGTTGAATCTCAGCTTGCTCGATGTGGCTGTCCACCCCAAAGGTGTCCACACGACACCGTGCATCCCAGTGCCTTTCAAAGCAAAGAGCTTCCATGTGCCTATCGTGCCCTTGGAGTCTTGCAGGGTAGGAATTCAGGCCTTGCTTTTTTGGCGTATTTGCGGTGGCAGCAGACAACTCAGGATGGCTGTCACCATGCAGGGCACACAACAACATGCCAAGCGGTGCAGTCATGACATATTCGGAGGTACTCCTGCTGTGCCGGCAAGTGAAGTTCATCACGGGGTGCAAGGCATGGTCGAACTGACCCCACTGGCAGGCCGTACGGGCAAATCAGGCAGGCAGAGTTCCGTGCCATCGAGCCCGCCTGAGGCGGCAGCAAAGAAGCGCATCCGATGTGCCGAAGGCAAGCCTGCTGCCAAGTATGATGCCGGCCCCCTGGCAGCAGGCAAAGCCGGATCGAGTGCCTCTGCATCTGCTGGCCCTCTTAAAGGCCTTGAAGGCATCAACACATCTGACGACCGGGTCACCGCCATTGCCTGTCCTTCGGGCGCTCTCTCAAATGCACTTCTGCAAATTGATGTCAGGCGGCCAGAAGGTCTGCGCACCGCATACCAGGGCGTCATTCCTGTTGCAATCGACCAGTACGGGTGCGCCTCTGCTTCATGTTCAATGTGTGGTCGTGCCAAGCAAGCACTCCTGCCTCACAGTCAGTCCGGACATCAGCACCTGCAGCAATTTCACGCACTTCATAAGTGCGAGCGCTTTAGGGTGCAATACTGTGTAGTCTACCTCGTTGCTCTGCCATGCAATCGCCTCAGCTCTTGCAGTTCGTCCTCCCGCAGCCTCACGCACGGCACTCGGTGCATTTTCATTCCCGGAGCTCCCACAACACAGCCTGGTGAGGAAAGACGCTTTAGATTCATTATCACTTACACAAATCCTTATTCTGACAGTGAATTAAGGCTGATGCCGCAGATGGGACCAGCGTGGCTCCAGGGAGGTCAAAGGCTGGAAGCATGAGCGCATGTACTTTCGCTGCAAGACCCTCGGCTGCCGAGCGACCAGGCGCACGCAGCTGACAGATGACTGCAAGCGCACCACCGTGTGGTACGTGCGCCCCCACAACCACCGCGTCGGCGCCGAACCGAGCCCCTCCCCGGTGTCCACCCGCTCCACCCCGATGCATGCCGTCGCGGGGCCGACCCCGCCACCCGTCGCCCGTGCAAACGCATCACAGCAGGCGGCCAGAGCAGTGGCTGTCGCTGAAGAGGCCGCGTGCCATAAACTCCCGAACACCCCACACGCCGCGCCCCTGGCAGCGGGCGCCGGCCCCCCTGGCGCCGCGTCGGCGGCGCCGCTACGGCGCAGCCCCCGGTGCTCTGGGCGCGCTGTGGTGGTGGCAGCGGCAGAGGAGGGCGAGGAGGAGCGCCCGCAGCGGCGTGGCCATCGGCCACGTGTCCGCACGACCACGTCAGCCGACTCCTCGGACGAGGTCTGTGCGTTGTTCCTGCTGGCGTGCGTCGCCACGGAGGACCCGCTCCTGGACTAGGCGGCCTTGCGCTCCGCCGATGAGCTCCGCCGTGCCTGCCTGATCCTTGCGATCTTGGCAGAACGACTTTGTACGAGAAGCGGGAGCACGATGCGGCGCTAGCAAAGGTAGGCGTGGCTGCAGAAGCGGGAGCACGATGCGGCGCTAGCAAAGGTAGGCGTGGCTGCGCCTCCGCTGGTGGTGCCCTGCATCTACGTGCATTTTCTGCACATGGTTTGTGTTGAGCATGCGCTGTCACTGTGGGAGAGCTCGGTGCTGTGCAGGCTTGAAGCGCAAGCCGGAGCCGTGGTGTTTGTGCCACCGCTGGGTGATGGAGTGCGCAGCGGCGAATGACGTGGTTTGAACAGTGGTCTGGCGATGCGTTGATGTGCGTTTCATCGAGCTCACTGGTTGCAGATTGATGCAAGCTGGATGAGCTCTGCATCTTTGGTCGCTACATACGTAACCTACACACGTTCGGTGTCTGCCTGGAGATTTGGAGTCCAAGCGGTGAGGGAGCGAGGCAAGGGTGGGCCAGCACATGACTCTATTTGGTTGTGAGTACCAAGGTGGCCGTCAGGAATGAACATGCTATTGGCACTGGGGGTGGCGAATGGCACTGTCGACGAGGGGAGTACCAGCAAGTCTGGTAGACAACGCAACAAGTTCCTGAAATGCGGCACTTCACATGACTGGCGATCTTCACGTTTGGCACAGGGACTTCCTGGGTCCAGCTTCTGCCCTGTTTGGTGTCCACGGGCATGTGATGTAACTGTGCCACTTGACCTGGGCGGGCTGTTATCGCCTGCTCCCTGACTCGCGCCATGTGTGGGCATACCATGTGCGTACTTGAGAGGTACTCGGCCAACGAATGGACATGGGATATATATGCAGTGGTTATTGGCAATGGAAGCTTTGTTCAGCGATACCTTGGGTCGTTGGTGTTCTGTTTGACCCAGAACAGACAATCCATCCACCCAGTGCATCAACGCTGCAGAAATCTGGCGATACAGTCCCTTTGAGTTCTGAACACTTGACAACAACTTTATAGAGCTTTGAATGGATTCGTTGGGCACGCACTGAGCAGCGGTTGTGCTGGGGCGTTTTGCGTGGCACGAACAGAGCATACGTGGCTGTACGGCTGTTGCACACTACTACAGTACGTTGCCCTGTCAATTTTGCTCCAGGCATCACGACTGACGATGATCAAGGTAGGTCTGGTCTCTGCAGCATTGATATCCAGGCATCTCAAGCCCAAACGGGTTTGTGCGGTGGCAGCCACACGCACAGACATGCTGCGGAATGGACTCCTGTGATGGACAATCACTTTACGAGCCTTGGCTTTACTGCACCAATATGCATTGGACCGAGCAGTGGATATCTATGGTGCAACAAATCCTGTTGCACCTTTGACTGTCCAAGCTACAGCCTCATCGATGAGATCTCGGTGTGTCTGTGAAGACAGATGTACCTGCCCGCCATCTGCTCAACGCACGTATACGTATATACTTCTTGGCTGTTTATCGGGACAGCCTGTTGAGACCGACCTGTCATGCCTCGATCTTATGAGATAAGCTGCATATCGATACAAAAACAGTTGCTGCACTCAGTGCTGAAGGTAGGTGGATTAGCATTGTGTTTACTGTGTCATGATGGCAGAGTCCGTGTACTGTCAGAATTGGGGCAGTTTGTGCACACACAAGATAGTATCGACCTCTTCACAGCTCCCTTTGAATAGAACCAACAGCGTATGCCTTGAAGCTTACACCATGTACACTGAGCTGTTGACCCGCATGCCATATTGACAACAACACCAACAGCAGACTGGCATGAACTAGCTTGAGTGTATGTGTGGGGTGACTGGATGTGTCACGAGACAGGTTGTTACATGCAATACAGAGTCGACCAATCTGAGTGTGGATAATCCAATCAAGCCTGCCATTGTACTAGAGCTGTCTGATAGTCGCTGTGTGACTAGCACAGCTCCAGCATGTCGTTCCACCTCAATGTGCCACCTCAATATCAGCACATGCTCCTGATCCCTAGCAATCGAAAAGTAAAGTGCTGGCGTGTCACTCCGCAACATCCTTCACCCAGCTGATTCGGAGACATCGCAAAGTCTGTAAATAGAGAAAAGGCACAGGAGTGAAGGGGCGTGCGGCACCAGGCCGCACGGGCTCAAGGATACTCAGCACGCCCTCCCTCTTTAGGTCTCATCATTCGCATCTCTTATCATCTAGCCCTAATGGCACCATCGGCCATCATCATCTCGCATCAGTCACAAACACGAGCCTCCACTTCAGCACTCTGGTGGCTGTGGCGACTTCGTTCGCCAGCCGACCGTTCATGGCATCAGCAGCTGAGAAGGCATCGAATTCAGTGAAGCTGGCACGCTGCAGTGCAGCAGATATGTACAGGAGCCCCAGCCTCGGTGTCCGGAAGCGACTGCAACCAGCAACGAGGCCGGCCGCCCCGGACTCTGGAAGTATACTCTCCCCAACTACCTACACCATTCCCATAACCATACCATTCCCCATGTGTACCATATGTACCATCTCCTGTGCAAGCAGCGGCAGCCTGCGCGGAGCTGTACTCACCGACGCCGCCTGTGGCAGCCCCGTGCGCCCGCACGGCACGAGCACACGCACACTCTGCCACAGGCGGAGCGGTCACTGAACCTTCATCATATACCTTCATCTTCCTCATCCTCTTCATTATCTTCTTCTTCGCCTGGGGCCGTCATTTAGGTCAGGCACCCATTGACGACCATCTTCTGTTATTGTTGTGCACGGCTGCACGGGTGGGAGCGGTCCCGCAGGGAGCAGCCGTGCCGCGAGCGCGAGGCCGGGGCGGTGGCCTTCAGAAAGGGGCAGCTCACAGGCTCGGGGAAGCGGAGGAGGTGGACAGCCTAGTCGAGCAGCGGGTTCTCCGTCGCGACGCACGCCAGCAAGAACAGCGCAGAGACCTCGTCATTCTGGGAGTCGCTGCCGGATGTCGGGGAACCTGCCGCCTCGGGGGCTGCGGCAGCTGCGTCGGGCTGTGGTGACGCACGGCGGACCCGCTTCATCGGCGGCACCTCCGCCGCAGGCGCGCCTGCTGCCTCGTTGGCGGGGGCAGCGCACGGCGCCTGCCGCTTGCGCCGCGGCGGCGGCGCGGCCGCGGCCGCGGCCGCGGCGGCGACGGCGGTGGCCGCCGCCGCGAGCGCGGCTGCCGCCGCCTCGGCAGCGACGCCGGGGAGACCGCCGGGGGAGGGGATCTGGACGGCGGCGTGCACTGCAGTGGAGCGGGTGGACGTGTTGGACAGGCCGGCGGAGGGGCCGGCGGGGGCGGCGGGGGCGGGCGGGCAGGCGTGGGTGTGCGCGTTGGTGTAGAACACGGCCGTCCTGTCCCCGGAGTTGGTGAGCTGTGTGAAGCGGGTGGCTTTGCAGCCTTCGACGTTGCACTTGTAGTAGGTGCGCTCGTACGTCCAGGATTTGATCGCCTTGCGGCCATACTGCTTCCACCTGCAGCGGCGGAGGCGGCTCAGCACGCATGACGGCCTGTGTGTGTATGTAGTCACAAAGGACAGAGGCCGGGCAGCGAGCCGTTGGTAGGAATTCACACGCAAATCCACTTACGCAGTCATGTGTGTATATAGTTACAAAATGTAGTTACATGTGTGTATGTAGTGTACGCAGTCATGTGTGTATGTTTGTATGTATGCAGGCATGTCCACGTTGCGAGATGCATGCTGATACGTGGGTGCCCGGGGGATCCGAGCAGGGGCCAGCCTCCGGCAACGGCGAGGCCGCCGGAGCCACCTGCACGCATGTACACACAAAGCGACACATGCAGACCAGATGTGTAGAGCAAAGTAAAACTGGATCCACTCAGCCGCATCCTTAAGCTGACACATCGATAACTCCGGACGAACCAGGCCGCATGTGTGCCCCGAACAGCGCAGCCAACTGTACATCTACACAGCCACTGGCAGGCGATGCGGTGGCGGCGTGGGGGGGCTAGTGCAGGGGGAGTGATGCTGCCTCGCTCGCCTCCCATGCCTCAGTTCATTGGGGGTAACTCAATCGCTTAAGCTACGATTGAGAACTGAGAGGCACACCTGTAGTGGTCGATGTTTGCGGCGCACACGGCCTTCGCTCCCACGCACTCGTCCTCCAGCCCAGCATACTCGAGGTGCATCTTTGCCTTGGCATGTTCGCCTGTGCGGGCGCTGATGAGCTTCACCTGAGGGTGGGAGAGGTGGACGCCTTCGAGGCCGGGGAAAGTGGCAGCAGCTGGGTCGTGTCCACCGGGGGCGTCTGCCAGTGGGGCAGGGGCTAGGGCAGCAGCAGCGACTGCTCCGACGTGCGTTGGGCTAGCCGCCTTCTGCGTTCTCGGTGCACGATGGGCCTGCTTCTTTGGCTTTCGCTTCGTTGTGATTTTGGTGGCGGCATCAACTCGGCCTGGGGCGTTGGGTTCATTCTCCATGGCCACCAGCGCAGCAACGCCCTTCGAGGCTGCCCGGGCGCCTCGCTTGGATGTGCCCTGCATAATGCCAAACTTCTGACGACCGAAGAGGTGGTAGGTAGTGTTTCAAGAACGTGGATCGTGCGGGCTCGGGCAGGATGGATACGTGCACGACGCAGTGCTGACGTGTCGTACATGTGCAGTACCGGCTACTCCTCAGCGTGATCGCCCTGGCCTGTTGGCCTCCAGCATCTTCGCCCATGTCAGAAATCAAGATGCAGGAGGTGTGAGATAGGGGGTAGGCAAGGAATTGGATAAATCGCACCGCTGCCGTGGCGATTTGATCACTTAGATTCCCCACCAGGCGACCGACAACTTCGGGAGCACTGCATGTCACGTACATCCAGTCATAAATACTCCTTACAACAATTTTCGTGGCATTTTTATGCGTGCATATATATGGCTGGAGCCAGCGTGCTGATTCTCGATGCTACGCCAACCACCACGGCCGACGCTGGAGAGGCTCAAACGGAAGAGAGTCATATAGCAGCAGCCGACTAATGAATATATTCTGGACGTAGGACGTTCATGATCGACCTCAGCTAAGAGAGCGCGCTCGTTCTGAGTAGGTGAATGGAGCTTCGGACAGCTCCATGCCAGCCCCAGCAGGTGGCAATGGAACACTCAAATCCATGCATACACAGCTTCTGCGAGGTGAAGCAAGTTGGGTTTAGATCCATGCCAGGCGATGTCCCTCTGCGACGTCGCTCATGACGTGTAATGCGCTCGTCTCACAAGATCTTTTGAGTAGACGCGACTTCCCGCAGTGCAATGGCAGCCAGTCACATATACAGTAATAACAAGGTATTTCGAAAGTGGATGCGTACGGTCGAGCTCTGAAGCGGCTGCCAGGGAACATCTCATCGACAAAGCTGAACGCTCCAATGGTCATGTCGAGATCTATTCAGCGCTACAGCTGCTCAGAAACGCCTCTTACAAACTCTCCAAGTTTATTTTGGTACTCGTGAGATGGCTGTGGTCGTCTAGCACTGGCTACGTGCACTGTGAGGAGAGCAGATCACGATCAGGGCGGGGAACACTTGGTAAATACACAGGGTATGCTCCCAAAAGACACAGTGGTGTAATGTGCATCTCGTGCCTCAGCTTTGCATCGTGTGGGCTGGAGTACACGGTACTCAACTTCACGGCCGGGCAAACACCCCGAAAGCCACTGACTGCGTGCCGTCCGTCGACATTTCCCAGATGACGAGGCGAAGACCCCTACGCGCGGTACAGTGATGTGCCTCAAATTACAAGACTACTGGGCTTACGGTTTCGCGTACTGCCTGAGCTCTCAGCTACTCAGGCCACACCGCGTGGTCACATCCCCTTTTGCTGCCGCTGTCCATCAGACAGCATCGAAAAACAGGATCCCCATCGACAGTACTCACGGTGAGCATCGCTTCTCCACGCATGGGCGATCGGGGCGCGCGGGCGCCAGAGCAGGTTGCTGAGTCATCACAGCCCGCGGCCGCGCACATGCCTCACATCGCACACCCCCCTCACGAGCGCCCCCCTCGTGACACCCTGGCCAGCATAGCCTGCAGTACGCCTCATGTGACACCAAACAGTGCTTTACACAGCAGCGTGCTGCCTGAGTCTCCGTTTATGACCTTGTAACCAAGCGCATAGGTTGACTTGATTGATCCAACAACTTCATCTGCAGCAGACCTGATAGGTGATGATGCAACACGATGCAAGATGTCTGCCAGTTGACACAGGGCAGACTCAGTGCAACGGTGTGGCACTGCAGTGCTCAGATGGGCACTGAATGAGAAAATGCCACAATGCACGGTCACATGTCAAGATACAGGTCGCACACACACCGACACAGCTGAGTTGGATTCCGCAAGTTCCAGCGGTTCTGCTGATGCCCCAGCCCGACACCGTGAAACTGGAGGCGCCACCGAGCATGTCATGGCACTGACTGCCGTGCCAGTTACAAGAAACACACGTGCCTGACCGCATATCGGCAATGCATCGTGCCAGCTCTCTCCACAAGGGCACCAACGGCCCCCCATGCCTGAATCTCTACCACTCTCTCTGAACGCAAGCGGCCCACGCTCGCGCGCCGCCGCTACCTCCCCCTCTGCCTGCTGCCGCAACACACGGCCGGGATCGGCAGCGGTCCACTGCGACCCATATCACGACACACCTCCCGCACCACCAAGGCTGACCGGCCCGGGCAGCCGCGGCAGGCGGGCGACACACACACACACACACACACCCCATCGCCGCCGCTGTGCGCCGCCGCGGCGATCGCCCCTGCATAAACCCAGCTCACCGGGCCGATGCACACACGCCCCGCCGCCAGCCCCTGCCCCTGCTGCCATCCACTCGCCCAGCCGCCACGGCAGAGGCTCGCGGGTGCCACGTACCCGCTGCCAGGCCCCTGCACACGCCCCGACACTGATATCACTGGCCGGACCTTTGGCACTCTGCCGCCGGCCGGTGTGGCACATGCATGCGGCCACAGCCGCCGCCCGCAGCATGCCTGGGCCGCGGCCACAGCTGCCTACGTCGACCTCTAGAGCTCAAACACGGCCGAGGTGGCCTCGGAGTAATCGTACACGACGTCCGCGAACTTGCGGTTCTCCTTCTGCTTGTTCATCAGCTCGATGATGTCGCTCTTCGCCTTGCCGGCGATCACCTCGAGCGGCAGGATGCTGAACGGCTCCTCGTTCTCGACGCCGATCTCCTCCATGCCTGCACCGCCGCCCGCCCGTCACGTGTCGACACGTATGCATGTCGCACATGCAGCCGGCAGCATGATGCCCCGGGCCAGTGCCGGGCCTGAGTGCCACGCATGGGCTAGGAGGAGTAGTGTGAGGGCGCAGGACCCCGGGGCCACTGCTGGCGCGGCACAGCCCTGACACGGCAGGCGAGGCACGTGCTGACTGACGGGAGCGCCGGGGTCACATTGTGTATGCATCCCCACATCCGATGCACCCATGACTCCAGAGCGCGACGCGTCCCACACCACTGTATGAGCCGCGTAGACCGCACAGCCTCACACAACCGCTCACGCAGACCCAGAACGTCGGCTTCATAGCAAGTGGACGCCCGCCCGGCTCTGCAACATGATGGCCCCAGCAGCTTGCAGGGTACACGCTGGACTTTGCACTGCGGACGGTGTTTGTGTGGGGGGGGGGGGGGGGGGGGGGGGGGGGGGGAGAGGGGTTTACAAAGAACCATTGTGGCGAGGCCAGCACGCAGGGTGCACTATGGACATTGTTGACGGCGCAAAATGGGGGGGGGGGGGGGGGTAATTGCGAGGGCGCACCGAGGAGGATGAAGGCGATGAAGGCGGTGGTGGGGATGAGCTCGAGGCCGACCTGGTTCTGCAGCCAGATGGGGAACAGCGTGAGCCAGCCCACGATCATGCGCGTCGAGTGACGCGTGTACGACACCGGGATCGGCGTGCGCAGCAGCCGCTCGCAGCCGCCGAGGATGTCCTCAAAGACGGTGAGCTCGCGCTGCAGCTGCAGCCGCGCCGCCATCGGCATGTCGACGTCCTCGATGATGTGCGACATCACTTGCAGGCACGTCAGCACCTGCAGCCGCCACTCGGGTCGTCACGGCGGCGGCGGTCACACGCACACGGTCACACGCACACGTGAGGGGCAGCGTCCGCGCACGATGCACACCTGGCCACCGCACGCAGCAGGGCACGGAAGGCTGCGCACTCGGCCGGTGGCACGAGCTGGCGGCAGCGGCAACCGTGTACGGACGAGTGGCTGAGTGACGGCATCGCGCAGAGCCGGGTACCAATTCTGGCACCAAAGAGCAGCAGCGTGGCTGCACCGTCTAGGTCTCCCGAGCGAGAGAGCCCCTGGAGTGGTGCCGGCGGCCACGTGTGGCACACTAACCACTCGGGTTCCACCGACGGGGTGCTGGGTGCAAACGGCACACACCGCCGCAACGCATTCCGTTCGACAAGCAACTAGCTAAAGGGTGGGGGGGGGTGCGGTCGGGGAGTGGCGCACCTTGTGGTCAGACTCTAGCAGCACCCGCTGCTCGTTCGGGGACAGTAGGCTGGAGACCTCGGCGGGGAGGTCCTCCCCGGGGCGGAGGTGCGACTTGAGGCAGATGGTGAACGCGATCATCCACCGCGCAAAGGTTGCCTTGCGCTGGGTCGCTTCCTCCGGGAAGAACGAGATCGCCATGCGCACGGTGTCGCGGCTGCGGTTGAGCATCAGCCCCCACATCTTGCGCGCCTCGTCGAAGCGGAGGTAGCTGTTGTTTGTGCGGAAGGTGACGAGCAGCATGAGGATCGAGCCGGTGAGCGTGACTGGGAGCGGGCTCAGTGTGAACTGGAAGGCCTGCACAGCGCGGGTGCGGGTCGGGCTGAGCACAGCTGAGCACAGCGCGGGCGCGAGCTGAGCACAGCGCGGGTGCGGGTCGGGGCGCCGATCGGGCGGGCAGGGGGTGGTCAGAGAGTGGGCGATTGCCGGCGAGCTTCCCGGCCTCTGTACATGTGGTAGAGCATAGGGTTCCATGACCGCCAAATGGTTGACGCCGTGTGTAGTTATATGAGACCGGGCCAGCGTATGGCAGAGCACCAAAATGAACAGCAACGCACTGCAACCAACGGCATGTTCCAGAACAACCACCGAATGATGTCGGGGGCGCGCGATTAGACGCAGAAAGGAGCTGGGCTGCTGAGGGTGCAGAAGGCCAGCATCATGCACGACAGGGTCATACACGCCATGAGCAGCGTGTGGTCAGTGCCAATAAGCATGACCCCAGGGGACCTACCGTGATGGGACAAGGCCCCCCCCCCCCCCCCCCCCGGGGGGGGGGGGGGGGGGGGGGGGGGGGGGTGTCCATGCACATTCACTGGGCATCCGCGCAGGCGTGCATTATTCACGCGTGCAGGGGTCATGCCCAGGGCGGGTGCGAGCTGCGAGTGGACGGAGAGGGGGGGGGTGCACGTGCCTGTGTCCACGCGGGGGCAACGAAGCCGAGGCTCGAGACGATGGCCTCCGGCACATCGAGCGCCACGATGGTGGCGACGGAGGTGAACCAGAGCACGGGGACGAGGATGTCGCGCAGCACGCGCGACCGCGGCAGGCTCAGCAGGCGGAAGAACAGGCGGCTCGTGCAGCGCGTGTCTGCCCAGTAGTCAAAGTCAAACACGACCCGCCGGAAGGCGCGGTACTTCTCCTTCGGGGCGTCGTAGGTGAGCTCGTTGCGGGGGCGCATGCCCATGATGGGGGGCGCGGCGGGGCTGCCTTTATTGGCGACATCGAGGGAGTTGGGGCGGGGAGGGGCACGGTCGAATGGGTCGGAGAGATAGGACTCGACGGGCTTCTCCTCGGCTTGTGGGTCGCGGCTGAGGCGGCGCTTCAGAGATTCGCCGAAGCCTTTGCTCGGGCGGTTGCCGTCTGCTGTACGCTTGGGGCCAGTCCGAGACATGTCTGGGACGTCTGCAGGCATGACTGATCGGTCAATGTGTGCTGATCACGGAGAAGTTGCACTGGCCATGTGACAGGGCCAGCGTCGTGAAAGGACGAGGAGGGACCAACACGTCAGGCATTCAGTGCATCATTCATACAGAGGTGTGATGGCTGGGGTAGCTGATGTGGTGTATGAGCGTCGCGATAGCGGAACTGACATGACTTGCCATGTCTGAGGTCGAATGCGCGACGCAATCGCAAGCGTATAGAACACACGCACCTGCAACGCGACAACATATTTTAGCATACCATATAACGCGGCAGTGCCGTGCGCAGCAGGTTGTTGGCTCTGGTATGAGCGATGTTCGAGAGGTGTGGCACCGACGACCACGGACCAAAAGGTGAAAAGGACTTTGGAAATTCTTCATTCCCCGGGCTCCATGCACAGAACACTCCAGCAGCTTTCTGTTTACGGGCGCTGCCGTAGTCGCGTAGCGTTCCCTTTGTTGCATACATCAGCGGCGCTGCAAACACAACCGCAACCGCACATGCGAGCATCCATGTCTCAGCTGCAAACAGGCTTGACGAACCACAGACACAGAGCGGCACCTGTTCCTACTTCAGCATCAGCGGATAGTCGTCTGCCAAGAGCAACGCCGAAGTCTTTGCTAGGTCGCCGAGGTGCGCCGGTTCCACCGTCCTCGGCATCTGGAACTGCACCGACACGGGAATTTCAGTCTGTACCATCAGATCAGACTGCAAGGCCCCGGCAGCTCTTCGTGTTTCGTCAGACATTTGCTCAGCAAGTCAGCATACTCACGTGCGAAGCATGTCAAGGCTCTGTGAGGGCGAGAGAAGGGTCGCAAACGCCTGCTACCGGCTGCTGGTTGAAGCCTTAGCTGCATGACCATATTGATACAAGCGCAATCACCTGTCCCTGTCAGTCTTTGTCACGCTGACAAACGCAGTACTGAGGATAATGGATGAGCGGTTCTGCCAGGCTTGCGACTTACTTTCAAACGCTGTATGGCTGCAATCCGCATACGCCAACACTTCATCTATAGAGTCCCTGATATTGTCTAATCGCTGCTTCTGCGTGCTGAAAAATCCCTGTCTCGTCCCTGAAGGGCGCTTCTCCTCGTCACGCGCAAACGCATGCATAGGCCCGCCTCTGCAGCACGTCTTGTAGCGCCCCGCCTGCCCATGACCAGAAATAGTCCAAGCAGACATCTATATGCCGACCTCTGCCTAACGCTATACTGATTTGTGGTCCGCATGCAAGAAGCCGGACGCCCGTATGGCCACCGCGCGCAGAAGCGGGGTGAAGTGCTGGGTCAGGGACGATCAAATGCTACAGATGAAATAGGAAAGTGCTCCGTAGACGTCCATCAGCGCACCCCGTACTTGAGACTGTAGCACATCGGGGCCTTGTCGGTCGAGGCACCGTCCCGTGAATCCGGCAGCATGGGCCAGCATCAGCACAAAATCCAAACCCGATACTGCGTTCAGTCGGCACTCCTAGTCAGATTCACACGCGTGACACCACCGCAGCTGCAGGTGGCCTTGAGGCTTGAATCTCTCCAGGAATGCATGCCCCTTCAATGTCTTGCAGTTGACGGTTGGCCTCTTGTCCAACACGTGCCGTATGCACGTTTGCCACATGACCTCTGCTGCGCAACATGAACAGGCATGCTGCTGATGCATCCAGCCAGGAAGCGAATCTCGGCCACATTGCACTTAGAAATCTTCCCATGCTGCAGCACTGTCAGGGCTTCACCCAGATGCCAGCTCAAGGTACCCAATGGCTCATCACATGGCAAATGCCTTGCTCGCTACTGTCACTCGTTTGCCTGATCAAGAGCATGTCACACGCAGCAGTACACATCTGCTCAGGTGAAGGACCGTAGTCCTGTGTTGCAACACAGTGGCTGCCAGATGTGAGTCCACTTGGACACGCCGTGGAGAATTTCCTCGCTTTGCAAAGCTTTGGATAAGATCACTCAAAGCCGTGAGGCCATCACCTGAGGACTGCAGGTCATCTTCAGCACCCATGACTGTATCAAGACATACATAATGTGATGACAGGTGTCACAAACTTGAAAGGGCCTGATGCAGCCAGGTTCATCTGTGCTCCCATCTTTGCATCCACAGGCTCAGCTGCATCTCGCCAGCAAGCCGGGTGCAGCGAGACGTTTCCAGCCCACGGCTGCATGGAACTTTGCACAGCTTTGTAAGTGACGATGCACCATTCATGCATCATCCTACAGGGGCAAGTAGACAGATATCACTACTGCACCATCACTCATCATTGACCAGTGCTTGTGGCAACACAGCGATCCAACCACTGAACCACCTGATAGCAACGTGCAAGGGCGTAGTGGCATTTTGCGGTCGAATCAATGAATTGTCACAGCTGTAGTGCCAGTCTCGGAGAAGGTACCGCTCCGGGGGGGCTCGTCTAAGTTCAAGGATGAGGACCAGCTTGGGCATACAAAACTGTAAATATAGCAAATGATCACCCAGGCTTTTACTATTACCAGAAATGGAGCCAGTCACTGCACTTTGACTGTTGCTGACCTCTTCCAAAGCCACTGAGCTTTGCTGCAACATGACATTGGATGGCCTTGCTAAACTCGTCAACTGTAGCAAAGATGGGCACTTACAGGCACGGTGACTCAGAGTTACAGTTACAAGGCCACGGCTTAGCAGGTACGGTGAGTCAGAGTTACAAGGCCACGGCTTAGCAGAGCGTCGAGACAGTCCATGTCACAGATTGGACCCTTCATTTCTGGAGCCCTGCTTGATGCCAGATGCAAGGTGGCATGCTAAGTACACACCAACCTCAGCGCCGATGAGGCCCCGGAGGCGAGAACAGCCGGCGAAGCACCGACGGCGCAAACCCTAGCAACCTCATCTGCGCAGCTCAAACACAGACTCAGCTCCTACAGCCGACCACTTCAACCGTTCCGCCCACAACAAAGCACCACACACCGCTGTCCACACAGCACAAGCGCAGGCCGCGACAGGACCTGCATGCAGGCAACCGGGCACAGGATGCCTGCCTCTGAAAACTTTTGAACTGGGGACGGCTGGCTCCACCCATTGACACCTACTGCCGCAGATGTGGCGCGGCACAGTAGCATGTATGGTAGTGCACCAGGGTGCCTGCAAGAGGGTGTCCCTGCCTCGCTGATAGGCAACACCACGCTAGCTGCAGCATCAGGGGCGTGAACAGCCAGGGCCGTCCCAACCCAGAGGGCAGTCGCTGGCCGCAACACCTGCCGCGCCACAGGGCTTGCGCCACGGCCCGCCTCCTTGACCAGCACAGGGGCACATTCACACATCCTCCCGCCTGCACCCGCCAGGTGTCATGACACCTGGACAGCGGTACCCGCTGTATGCACGCGCTCTAGGGTTTCGGTCAGCCCCTTGTGTGCAGATTTGCGTGTTCATGTCAAGCCTGCGCTGGCCATCACATGGCTTACAGCCCCACATCGGAGGATCAGGAGCGGCCGGGACCAGGAGCGGCTGCATAGAGCGATGTCTCAGAGGCGAGGGCGGGCGGAGCTGCCGCCCGCCAAGTGCCGCTCCCGGCGAACCGCAGGGAGCCCCATGCATGCGTACGGCGCCTGAGTCAGGCCTGCTCACGGCGAGGCCTCGGTCGCGGTGGCGTCCCCGCGCTCGATGATGCTGCGGATCTCGGCGTCAAACACCGACTGGTCGTCGTCATCGTCCGCGGCGGCGCCCTCGCCGTCACGCGCATCCCCGACGGCGCCGGTGGCGCAGGAATCCTCCCCCTGCAGGGCTGCCCTACACAGCACGTGAAGATGTGTTGCAGCGGTGGCGGATGCGGCAGGCTCGCCTCTTGGATGGGACCGGATGCTGCCCATGTCAGGTTTGTGGGTGAGGTGGAGGGGCCGATGGCACCATGCCTCGCGGCCCGCCCTGTGCCTCGACGTAGTCACAGATATTGTGAGCTGGGGATCGGACGTGGCAAACGGGCGCACTCGCAACCGCAGAGAGCGCCACGAGGCAGCGCCGAAGGCGGCACTACCCCTTCCCGAATTCCAGAGTTCGCACTGTCCCCATGGACATGGCCATCATATTCACGTGGTACGTGTAGCATACACACACTGCCGCAACAATGGCCTGCAGCACTGCAGCCCCAGCTAGAGACCGGGCCTGCGTGCACCACACTGAGCCGGCGCATGTCGCAGCAGGCATCACGATGGCGATCCGCACAGGGGAGAGCGGCTGTCCACGGCCGGAGGACACGGCAATACATCACAGGGCCCGCACAGCTGCCTAGGGGTGGCATCAGCAAGCAGCACGTGCAGATGCTCAGGTGCAGGCAGGGGCGGGGGCGCACTGCTGCCAGCTGCTGCTGCTGCTGCGCAGCGCGGCGGCCGCCGCGGCCAGCGCGGCATCGGCCGCGTCCGTGCTGCCCTCCCCGGCGGCCGGAGTTTGTGGCCCTGCATGCACACAGCGGACTCGGGCGGTGGCGAGGTCAACGGCACAGTATGCATGCACCTGCAAGCGGCGTGCCCCGGCCCTTAAACAGCCGCTGATGCTGAAGGTGCCTGAAGGGCCCGCGATGACAGGCCACTGACGTGGGACGGCGACGAGGCAGCCAGGGGCAGATCAGGCGGTGAGGATGCCGCTGATGCTGGAACACTACGTGCGGCAGGTGGCTCCCGCCACGACCGCGTCAGTTCCACCATGAATTTGAGTGTGCCCAGAGCGGTCAGTCAGGGTGAAGGACCAATTGCAACTGTGGTGTTCCACACTAGTGCCAGCTGTGCTATACACCTCTGGCCCACGGCACGACAGCTACTTGAGCTGCCGTCCATGCAAAGAGGAGTAATCTGTGAACATGTATGCGCATAGTTGCACACAGAGCGCTCCGGGCAGCAGAAAGTTCCGCCGCATGGGCCTCGCAGCACTAACCATCATGAGGCAACAAAACAGGCTGGTGCCCGCCTCACCTGGCGGCCCCGACTGACTTCTGGCATGGTGCCGGAACGACAGCTCGGCGGCGGGCGGCAGAGGCGGGAGGTCCGCGGGCAGCCCCTGCATCGCGTGGTGGCCGCCGCCAGCAGGCAGCGGGCCCGCGTCCGCCTCCGCCGCGCGGTGGCGGATGATGCCCTGCATCGCCCTCACCCCCTCCTGCGTGTGTGCCAGCGCGGCCTTCAGCATCGCATTGTCCTGCATCCACAGCACCTCCTAGCTAAATGAAGCGCACATCTGCCTGCCACCGAGCATCGGCAGTGCAGAACATATTACCAAGCTCGGGCAGAGGTGCCCTGATGGTCCAGCACCGCAGTTTGGAAAGGCAGTGCAGCGGTGCTCAGGCTTGGACCCGCTGGAGAGCCCGGCGCATGGGCTGAGCCTGGGCAACACGCGCGCCGTGGCACCTACACGCGTACACACACAGCCGAGTCCAGCACGTGTGCAGCTGCCCATATGGATTGCCGTTCGGGCGCAGATTCCACGCGGCCCCACGCACCTGGGCACACGCAAGGTACGTGTTGCGGGTCTGTCGCAGTGCGGCCGCGAGCGCCTCCAGCTCGCCCTGGGCCTCCTGCCGCGCCTCCTCCGCCGCGGCAGCCGCCGCCTTCGCCGCCGCCGCTTCGGCGCGGAGCTGCTGCAGCTGCGGCCGGGCGGCCGCCGCGGTGCGGCGCGCCTCCTTCGCGCCGCCCCGCTCGACCTCCAGCTCCTCCTGTGCCGCCGCAGCGCGGCCCTCCGCCATGGCGCGTGCCCGAGCTTCCTGCGCCCACGCACGGATTAGTTCCAGGGCGCTGCAGTGTTTGCCTACAGTCCGGCATGCCTGGGAAAATAGATGACCGGGCACCAAGCTTCATTGGCAGCACCGCTCCGTTCACACAGGCACAATCGCTGCGGCTCATACAGCAGGAGCGCCCTTGCTGTGATAATATTTGAGCACGTCAGGCCAGAGCATAGCGAGCAGCCAAAGTAGGCCGAGCCGCTCAAATACCGATTGCCTTTCTCATCTGCAGAAACCGCCTCCAAATGCCGTGCAGGATGCGCTCTACTGGAGGCCCTTCGTGGGGTGGCTCGGTCAGCGCCCCCCCATTACATGGCTGTGCGAAATACATATCCACTGAAAACAGCGCCAGCGATGCAAATTTACATCGCGGGGTATGAGGTTAACGTCATAGCCACTTGACATCAGGAGTGCGCTTGTGAAATTCACCAGAAAGCCACACGGCAATCATCACACCTGCTCAACAGAGGCCTGCAGTGCCTTCACCCGCGCGCGCAGGCCGCCCGCAGCTTTCTGGCTGGACTCCGCGGCCGCCACGGCATCGTCCCGCTGCCGCTCCGCGGCCCGCCGCGCCTCCTGCGCGCGCCGCACGCCCTCGCGCAGTGCGGCGGCGCGGCTGCGCTCCTCCGCGGCCGCGCCGCGCGCCGCCGCCACGTCCTCCTCGAGCTGCCGCAGGCGCACCTTGAGCTCGCGCTCGGCGCGGCGCGCAGCCATGAGGGGCTCCGTGTGTGACAGCGTGCCGGGGGAGGCCTTGAGGCTGCGCCGCCGGGCCTTCGGCGACGCGGGCACCCGCTTTACTAGTGCCAGGGCCGCCTGTCGGTCCTGCACAGTTCCGTCAGCGTCAACGCCGCGGGGGAGCTGCATGCAGTGGCGTGAGGGGGAGGACGGATGCAGACATAGGCTTACACCATCCTGCAGATGCAGGGAATTCATGCTGTGGCGCCGTGGCAGGTATCATAGCGCTGCACACGTCAGTGCTGGCGGTCACAGTTCTGGCACCGCGCCTGGGTAAGGATGCCCCATACCCTAGCTAGCGTGCTGTGTTTGTCGACACTGCACCTGAACCGATGACATGCCCTCATCATTCGCCGGCCAAGCGGCCCTGCCTCGCCGGCCCAACACACCGTGCAGCAACACCTGCACCGTCGCTCCGCCAGAGCCCGCCCGAGGGTCAAACACACCCACCCCATGCATTCGCACAGCGTGGCACCATGCGTGCGCACCTCCTCCAGCCGCTGCAGGTCGTCGTCCTTCGCGCCGAGCGCGGCCTCGAGCACCTTGATCGTCTCGCACTGCCCGGCGATGCGCAGGTCCGCGCTGCGCAGCTTGCTCTGCAGCATCGCAACGCGGCACTGCGCGCGGCCGGCCGGCCCTGAGGTCGGCACCCTGCGCGGCGCGAGCGCCCCTGCGCCCTCGCTACGCGCCCCGGAGGTCGCCTCCCCGCGTGTCCTGCTCCGCCGCCGGCTCCACCGGCCCCCTTCGGCCTGCATGCATGTACCCCATGCATAGTGTCGCTACCAACATCAAAGGGCACGATCACGAGCACGCTTTAGGGATTTAAGACGCCCTATGCAAGGATACAGAGCACAGCGCATGCGCCGGCGTGGTGTGTGTGCTGAGCTGCTGACGAGCGGCGCAACACATTATCCTGCTATCTGCTGTGTGCTTGGGGTGCAGCACAGAAGCAGAGCCAGAGCGAGTGGCCAGAGGCGCGCACTGTGGTACCCCGGACGCTTCGGTGGGAGGTCGCGCGGCGTGACCGCGAACGTGCCTCCTGCCGCGGCCGAGGCGCCTCCTCAGCCCAGCTCTCAGGCGTGTCCTCCCACCCCAGCACACTCGCCCCATCCCGCCCGTGCCTTCGCGGAGTCACCTCCCCCTGAGACAGTGCGACGCCGCAATCACGCTGCGCAAGTGCTCCGTGCGGGCTATGTGCGCGGGCAGAGGGAGACAAGCTGCTGTGTCTTGGGACCACTGTACCGGAGCAGGACGGGTCGGCCCCGTATGCATGGGGATCGTGTTCTCTACTGAGGCTCCGCTCCTCTGGGTCGTCGCGGTCGTGGCAGAAGTGGACGTGGCCGCGCGGGCTGCGGCGGCAGCTCTGCCGCATGTCATTAGCATTCGGGGGGCTGTGGGTTCGAGATCGGGGGGCGGAGCTGGGCCCGGCTTCGGGCGGGGGCTGGGAGAGGACCATGGCCTGGGAGGGGCCTGGAACTGCGGCAGCAGCGGGACGCTGCGGGCTGGGAGATCTGTGCTGTCCGGGAGCTTGAGGATGGCCAGAGTGCGCATGATGCGATTCTGGCTGCGAGCCGGGAGGGTAATGTGAAGCGGGATTGTATGTGGCAGCCTCAGCTTGAGCGTTTGCCGGTCTCCCCGGGATGCTGTGTATGCTTTGTGGAGGCAATGAGGACTGGATCTGTTTGCGGTGACTGTGTTGGAGGGGAACAGGAGCGAGAATGTCGTGTTGAGGGGAGGTTTCTGGAGGTTGAGAGTGGGTTTCAAGGAAGGCTTGCACTGACACGATGTCCTCATCCAACTGCTCGATCTCAGGAGCAGAAATGCAGGTCTGGCCAGGATGCGATGCTTGTGGTGAAGGGGTCCGTGTCCTGCAGCAAGTGAGAGATGAGTGACGACCACGTTGTGCTGGGATGAACCAAGAGCTGTGTGTGAGGCAGAAGGGCGCCACGTGTACCCCACATCCGCAGCAATGCCAGCCCCTGTACATTGACAAGATAATGTGACATGCAACAGATCAGAACGTGCCGTCTTTGTGCGCTGATCATCGTCCTCATGACCTCTCGCGAGCCACGAGCAGGTTCCTGCTGATGGTCGAAAGGACCTCTGTTCAGGCTGACATAGTCTGTGTGGTTGTAGGGAACAGTTGTTACGCCGAGTCTGTCGAAATCACTATCAGAAATCGCGCCCGGGCAATCTACGCTGGATAATGCGTTGTGGTGACTTAAGCTAGCTTCAGTGAGATTGGCTCGATGCCCACGATCTGGCTGGGCTTTGGCACCAGAGCCCTGTGGCATCGTCTGCAGCTCGTAGGAACCTTAGTAGCAAATCCGAGCCACGCTAAGGAGCATACATTTTCGACGTTGCATGTCGGACCTGTGAGCGCCGAATCGCGCCGGGGCTGAAACATCGCCTGGAGCCATCAGAGGACGTGGAACCTGAGTCCCATCCGCGTGCCATGAGCTGCTCATGAGCGAGCATTGACGCCCTTAGTTCCTGAAGAGATGCTGCTATGGACACCATCGAAGTTTATAATTTGCCTAGGCGCGTTCAGTGCGATGTTTGCGCAGCTCTTTCTGGCACCCGCTGATACAGCAACAACTGCTAATCCAGGAGTCGATGCCACGCTAGTCCACACGTGACCATCGAGAGTTGGGCACAAGCCATGAGGCAGTGGATAAACCACAACGAAACCGCATGCACCGCACCAGCGCTAGCGACTGATCAGCAGATGAATTCCAGGACCACGGCCCGGATCGCTTTCGATAAGGCTACATCGGCTACGAATTACACTAGCGTGGCACATGTGCCCTTTCCAAACCGCACCAGGGCTTGCCTGAGAGGCTACGGCGGCATTGCTGCAACCGACAAGAAGATGGCGACGGTGTGACAGGTGACAAGGGGTAACAACTTGTGATGACATGGCATGCATGCGCCTGGCTGAAAATGCCGATATTTCCGGGTTGAAGACGCCACAGGCACCAGGAAGGCAGGAGACGATCTAGTTCGTCGTAATAAGAATGCCATGGTGACGGGCAATGCTCACCAGACACTGGAGTCAGCCAGCAACTGTTCGATTGTCGTTCTGGCCTGCAGAATCTGGAGGGTACTAGGCGTACAACTGAAACGACCATTCTCCAGATTCACATCGGAGCCAGATTTTAGGCTTCCGAGAGAGCCTCCATGGCCGCTTTGAGAGCACGTCCAGAGCACCTTTCTGGCACATCGAACAGGCCACCGCGGAGGTCGCGCATCCAGGTAGCGCCTTGCGCAACACAAACAAAGGTGCGTGCTGGTGGATGATTTATACTAGAACGTAGCTTGAGCTGTCGTCAAAAGCCAGGTGATCACATACATCACATCGCAGGCTGGAGAAGCTGCGCTGTTGCAGCTCGGCTTCGACAATGTCCAGGCATGCAAGCTATCAATCGGAACTGACATCTGCTCCTATGGTGTACACTTCGCTGAAGAGCGCATGCACGAAGTCACTAAGCTCGGCTGGAAAGAATGTGATGTACGGTGGCATACCTGGCGCGACTTTGACAATTTCCAAACTCTCTGGCCTCTCATGGACCCTCTTAATGATCTAAATGCGCTGCAAGAAATGTTGGGATCTCTAGGTGTCGACAGCAAGGTTGCTTCTCTTCACTGCCAAGGCATCTTTGCATGCTCGTCGCCCAGTCGTTGATCTGCGTCCACCCATCCCTTACACAGCAACACGTGACCAGAAACAGGGGTCAGCTGTCTTGAGCTGTGGAAGGAAGCCTCAACGCCGATTGGTGCATTATTTCCTTGACACCATGACAGTACACATCACCTCGCTCAAATACTTGCAGGATCAAGCTCGCCTGTTGAGGCTGCATCCTGACATAGCTTCTTTGTCGCCTGGCCGCATTGGCACCCGCTTCCTTGAGCTACGTGGCATGGGCATCGACAGTGAAGTGATTGTGGCGGCCCTGCTTACTGCACCTGTACTGTTTTCATGGGACGTCACATGTGCGCCTCTCATGTCCAATGATGATCAAGTGCTGTACATACGAACCGTCATTGATCGCTCTGCTGCATTCTCTAACGCAGCTCCATACCTGCAGACTTGACCCAGGCACTCCAAATCTGCAATGCTCTTACCTGGACTGAAACAGAACCAGCACCTCTTCAGCCATCTGTCCCACAGGATTCGTTTGAGCGTCTATGCTCCGCTTTTCGCCGTTTCCCAGGTCGATCTCAGTGCCAATCATTCAGGCCATACGTGTATAGGTCCCAGTATCTCGTGCCCGTTGTCGTTGCTGCTTGCCACGAGCTGGGCATCGGCAACTTGTACCTCAAAAGGACACAGGTTTGCTTGCTAATCTTTTGCAAGAAGCTGCTGAGCAGCTATCATTGGTGCAATTTGACGTGTTCTGTCCTTGTGGCGTTTATGGTGGTTTTCCAGGAATGGTCACCCCGCGCAATCAACCATCTATGATGCCTGTAGTTGCTCACATCTTTCTTGGATGTTGCTTCTGGTGAGGATTCTTTCAGTCCAGTCAAGTATGGAGCCTACACTCCTCTGCTGCGTCTTCCTCAGGGCCTGCAAAACGCAGCTGATGTGGACCGGTGGGTGAGTGTGCTCAGCAATAATGTGAGGCATGTTGATCGGTATGCTCTCTACATGCATAGTCCATCTCTGGTAGAAAAGGCAATGCACTGCTGTATTGCCCATTGCGGCGTCGTAAACTTCCACAGGGCCAGCAATTTCGACAGATCACTGTCGCAAGATGCAACTGCAATGCAGTGTGGGTAATGGTGGTGCCATGGAGATCATGCTGGCGTACGGGGCGGTCGGGGTGATGCTGTACAAGCCTGGTGACATCGAAGCAATCTGGCGGTCTCATGCTAGTGGAGATGGAGAGGACTGCTGGGACTAGCTGGCTCCTGAATTCACTCTATCATGGTGCCCTCCCACATGGACTGGAGTATGCAGGGGCGGTTGCATCGATGCCTGGCAACAGCTGTGGACCTGCTGACGCCCTTGTCGGTTGTGATACCACACTCAATTAGAACTCTCATGGTGTAGACACTGAGATTTTGGACATGGGCAGCGCTGTGTCAGGCCATGCAACCCATGAGCTGATGCGAGCTGTCCTTGGAGCTCAGCACTCTGGGTGAGCCCTCATGCTTGAAATTGCCATTCAGCGTGTTTGTTATTTGTGGTGGGATGCATCCGCGATGGATGTACTTCTCCATGAGTGGTCATGTGCTCACGATGTTGTCTGCATGCAGGTGGGGCCTGATGCTGAATGGCCCATGGATCCACTGACGACAACGGTTCCAGCCGCTTGTGTTTCCATCATGTGTGGGCTGGGACCTGGAAAGCTCAGGGTACACACTGATACCAATTTGTGCCGTGGTAAATGACTTGGAACAAATGTGGGCACAGGCAGCTACATAACGTGGCTGCAGCTCTGAGGGCTGAAGATGTCAATGTTGAGGCTGTCACAATTCCTGATCTGCTGGCAGCACAGATCTTCCTGGTATTGCAGGACGTATCATGTTTCAATCAAGGTGGACCAGACATATGTCAACAACTTGTACTTTGAGGAGAGAAACAATCCTTCAAATTATTGACTGCTGTATGAGCATCTCAAGGCTCACAGGTCACATACATTTGTTCAATGAGGGGACACGTGATCGGCCAAGCACCGCGGTCCATACGGTTGTCACTCCAGGACAATACGAAGTGTGTGCTGAATACGGCCATGTGCACCACTTTCAGGTCGACTTGCGCAACAAAGAGTGATCATTTGTAGCGTAGAAACTGGGCAGGTAAACGCTGTCCACCACGACAGGCAGTGTTCTGTTGACAAGTCTTCTGTGGATCTGATGTAGCACTGCTTTTTGAACAACCTCTCTTTGCGCCAGGCTTTGGAATTGCATGACCAGCGGACTTCAACATGAGGGGCGCATGCCTCCTGGGAAGAGGGAGGCCGTCCGCTGCTCACTTATTAGGATGCACACCCATACAGGGTGGCGCTTGTGGATCGACGTATTGTTTCCAACAGTGCTTCAATGCCATCATGCATTGCCATGGAAGTGGATGTGGTGGCGACGATGCACAGATGATGCATTGGCTCTGCGAAAAGAAATATTTGCGCGCGGAGTGTGCTCACATGGGCAATTGACGCCAGACAATTTCGTTCTGGCACGTGGTTTGGTGGCAAATCTACATAGTTAAACCATGTCTTGGACTGCAACGGACTATTTGAGGGGCACTCATCAATTGTGCCTTCATGTCCGCTAGCTGAAAAGTGGGAGAAACGCAAAATTGCAGCTGCTAATGGGTGATGAAGTACTCCGTTGGCAGCTGGTCCTGGCGAATGCCTAGCTCGGACCTTGTCTTACAAGAACCAATCAGAGAGGCAGCTAGCACTGCAGCCATCACACAGTACACGCAACCATTCGCAGCCCCATCACTGTGCCACTGTCCCCGAACATAGCATAATCTCGAACACCCTGGCCACTCCGGCACAGCCGACCAGCAACACGCTCAAGTGCATGCTGGTACGAACATCTCCTCCGCACTCAAGAGCACACATTGAACACTATACATCAGCAGAGAGAGCTTGCCACTGCCAGTAATGGTTGGGACAGTATGCATCCTACTGGCTAGCTATAGGCCCACCTGATGCCAGATATGTAAGCCTCGTGCTCCAGCCGACATAATTTACACACAGAACATGGCAGGTAAATAGCTTGAAAGGAAGATCACAAGCTGTTTTCCTGCAGTGCGCTGCTGACTGTGTTCCTGCCACATGTTCCTGCAGGCACCGTGGGGAGGATCGACTGCAGTGCCATGGCTGCCCGAACCTCGCGTGGATCCCGGACCTGCCGCTGAGCGTTACGGCACTTGCGAAGAACGTTCCGTGTGAGCCTGCGCAGATGCAGTCCGGACTTGTAGCAGGGGGCCGCAGATATGTTCCGGAGTTTCAGCCGGGAGAGTAGGGGGCCCTGCCAGCGTGGCCTTGGGTGGAGAACCGGGACCAGTTTGTGCACATCACACGAATTGAGCAAAAACCCTGCGCACGCCCAGTCGCAGGTATTGCATCGGTCATGATGGTGTCCAGCAGGAGTCCCTGCGAAGGCATGTGAAGCTATGCATGAGCTATGTTACGTTTGCGTGGCAAAAGAAGAATGGCAGCTAGGAGCGCTGGATCCCATCTGTCAGAGCAACCGAGCTGTCTGGTCAGCGAACGGTCGTCTGCATCGCAGGGCCAGTGCCACTGTGTTGGCGGCAAAAGCTAGTTCAAGCTGGAACCACGGTAGCTGATTCTGTGTCTACCAGGGTGATGTGGGTCCGAGTACTGAAAGGCAGTTTACAGCCCGAAGTGAACCTTGATGCGCAGGAGCACGTCGCATGAATTGATACCATATAGACGTGACTAATGTTGCATCTGATCTACTACTCTCTGCCGTCGCCATTGTGTGTGGGGAGATCTGTGTACGGAATCGCTCAGCTATCCCTGGAGGATGCGTGCACGCGGCTGTTGATAGTGTAAAATGTTAAACCCACGAGCTACTATATCACGAATTGCGCGATCGTCGGGGAGGCTGGTGCGATGCCGGTCACAGCCAGAGCTGGTCCTGGGCGGGAAGCGTGGCCAGGCCACAGCCATACAGCCACAGCAGGTGTGCTGCCCGTCGATCGACAGACTATCCATACTCGATCAGTCTTGCTGGAGCAGCCGGAGCTTCCGGTTCATCGAGCCTGAACATGACCGGTGTTGCAGGAGTGGACAGTCACGGATTATCTAGCAGCCCTGAGAATTGACGACCCTCTCGCCGGAGAGATCATCAGAAATACGCCGCTCGACCATGCGTCTGGAGAGGACGTGCGAGCGCGGCTGACCTTCCTGTCAGGCTTTGGCCCTGTGTTTACCCAGTCTAGCATTGCGGCAATTATCCGGCGGTACTTCAGGTATAACCAGCGGCTATGGCCGCTCATCGACACCTCGTTACCACTGGAAGATCTTGCCTCATTCCTGTATCTCCAGGGAGCCTCGCCAAGGGTGCGTTCCGCCTCAGCCAAGCCTCTGCGGTCACGATCCATGCCTCCTCCAGCACCACACACCAGAGACAGTCCAATCCCAGAGTGATGCCACACCAGCACTATCAGTCGCTACGAAGATGGGATCGCCCAGGACACCCAGCACAGTCCGTGTGGAGTCATGCTCATGCGTACTCCCGTCGGTGGCACTCAGACAGCCCTGAATCCCCCCATGCCCCCGCACTTTGCCCTTGCTCTACGCATGCTCCTCCCCCCCCCCCCCCCCCCCCCCCCCTCCGCTCCGTCACACAAGCACAGTAGTCGCATATGGGCCTGCTGTGCTGGCGCTGAGGTGGCAGCGTGTGGGCTGCAGGAGCTGGGCATGGCTCTCGAGGCGGTGCCCGAGGTGGCGACAGTGTCCACAGGCCACATGGGCATGCGCATGCTGCGGGCCAAGGCCCTCGGCATGGACCAGCGGGACGTCGTGCTGCTGCTGTACCGCGTGCCGGTCGTCTTCCTCTGGGACGATGAATGTGCGCCCCCGTGGCTGCATGCCACCCCCATGTGCATCCTCCGAGCCCCCCCGGCGCCGCTGCGCTGGGGCTGCACGTGCCCGGCTGTTGCTCGGTGTGTGTTGCTCAGTCTGTGCTGCTCTGGGCTGCCATGCAACTGGCCTGCAGTACCATGCCGGTTGTGTTCTGGAGCCGCCGGCAAACGCCCGATCTCTGTGTATCCGGGATCGCTGCCGCACGAGCGCCGCCCAGCGGATGGCGGTCTTGAAGCAGCCAGATGCACACCTGCTGTGTGAGGGTGTCTGTGGTCATGTGATGCGTCAGCGCTGTGAGATGCAGTGGAGCTGCGCTCATGTGTGTTCGTAGCGAGAAGTTCAAGCCGAGAAGTGCTGCACGGCTCGGTGCAGTGTTCCCCAAGCTTACGCTGCCTCGCCTTTTCTGCCTTGCCACGCAGCACACGACTCCCCCACACATCATGATCCCCTTGGCCACTTTTGAGTTGGGGCACTCCCGTTACGACCTAGCCATCGCGGTATCGCTGATCCGGCACAGCCATTGCGGTGGAGCTGATCCGGCATAGCTGACATGGTATGGCTGATACGGATATGCAGCACACACAGTGTATCTATCATCACGCACGGCTACCCGACATGCTCCCCCGCCCCTGCAGACTTTGACATGGCTGCGGAGCACTTCATCGGCGCGTGCCGCGCGTTCGGCCCCGCGCCGCCGCAGCATGGCCTCATATGCATGCAGAAGGCGTTTGTCGGGCCGTGGCCGAAGCACTACCTGCCGAGCGCGCGCGCCTCGCAGCTCAACGTGCCCGTCCTCATCGGCCTCGCCGAGTTCCTCGAGCTCTCGGACCCCTACCATCACGTCGAGCTCTTCGAGGCCTGGCTGAGCCACGCCGCCGAAGCCACGATCCAACAGGCGCGCCCCGCGGCGGGATCCTGACCCCCTGACCTGATCTGAGGCGCCACAGAGTGATTGCCTTGTGAACGATTCCGTGCTCTGCTGGGGGATGTGACGCCCGCTTCCGAAGATGTAGGTGTTGATCGCTCTGGATGCTTTAGTGCGCTGTGGACAATGCATCTGTGCGGTTTCGGCGTGCCTGGTTGTTCTGGTTCCTCGTGTCAGAGTTCTTTTTGGGGTGTCCTGCTTTGGCGGTGTGGCGTGGAGCGGTTGCTGCTGCACGGCATCGCACTGGTGCCGTGTTTGTGCGAGAGGCGTCTGCTCAGAAGGTGCCCCTGCTCAGCTGCGCTGTGGTCGGACATGCATGGGTAGATGTGGGATATGAAGAAATCACCAACACATCGTTTTACAAAACGAACACCTACCCACAGCACACGTTCGGTTCTTACAACCACATACGTCACAGTTGCAGGCGACGACCTTCATCGGCCCGGAGCGCGAGCTGCGGCCGTTCAACCTCGAGACGGTGGAGGACGCGTGCGCGATGATCGAGCTGCTGCGCTCCAATATCGCCGCCGGCAACGAGTGCGCCTCCCCTGCCTCCCTCCTCCCTCCTGCCTCCGCCCTGGGCCCCGTGCGGCCCCGTGCGGTGACAATCAATCCACTGCGTGTTCTGCATGTTGCTCCAAGCATCCCGCAACCCCCGGCAGGCCGCTGCCATGTACTGCCGGGCTACCCGTGTCAACAGCTCATGCATGGCGCGTGCTGAGTCACTGTTGACAAGTCACGATGGACGCGTGTGACCCTGCAGGCTGTGTGTGACCCCTATGTCCAGGGAGTGTGCTAGCACCGGCGTGGTGTCAGCGCCGCGTGCCTCTGCAGATGAGCCTGTGCGTGTCATGCCAGTCTTGACTGGGGATCGTGCCTCGAGCGACCATGTGCAATCCACAGCACCCGGGGCAGCTCTCACACCTCCAGCATGGCATGTGGCGCCGCTCGTCCGGAGTTCCCCAAGCAAAACCACGACCTGACCGGCATGCCCAACAGGAACTGACCCCCCCCCACCCCTGTTTCACCGTGAGGTGAGGCTGCGGCGGGGTGCAAGTGTGTTCTTGGAGGCAAAGGTGACGCGACCTGCCGGTGCAGGATGTTTGGGGACGACTGGGCGGCGCGGGTCGTGCGCATCCACGGCCGCCCGGAGCTGCTGCTGTGGGAGCCCGAGGCCGCGCACGACCACATCGCCGCCACCTCCGCCTACTCCACCCTCCTCCCCTGACCACTCCCGCCTCCGCCGCCGCTGCGCCGCCCGCCGCTCGCCGCCCGCGAGCGCAGCCGGGGCGGCCATGCGGTGCCCCCTCCGGCCACGGCGCGTCGGCGCATGCGAGGGCAGGGTGCGCGGCAGGCAGGCGGGTGTGCTCGCCATGCTGCGCCGCGGTGCGGGGCCGACGGCCTCCGGACGGCCGCCCCTGCTGCTGCTTGCGTCGCTGCCGCGCGCTGTCGCGTGCAAGGTGAGGCTGGCGGGCCGTCACCGCAGCTGTTCACGGTGCTTGCGCACCTGCGCAGCCCCCCGCTGCCGTGCGGGGGTCCGCCGGCACCTGCATGCATGCCTGGGCCATGGAGGCGCAGGAGACGGGCCCGATGGATGCGCAGCTGTGCCGCCCACAACCGCCGTGCGGGGGTCCGCCGCTGCCTGCATGCATGCCTGGGCCCGATGGATGCGCAGCCGTGCCGCCCACAACCGCCGTGCGGGGGTCCGCCGCTGCCTGCATGCATGCCTGGGCCCGATGGATGCGCAGCCGTGCCGCCCACAACCGCCGTGCGGGGGTCCGCCGCTGCCTGCATGCATGCCTGGGCCCGATGGATGCGCAGCCGTGCCGCCCACAACCGCCGTGCGGGGGTCCGCCGCTGCCTGCATGCATGCCTGGGCCCGATGGATGCGCAGCCGTGCCGCCCACCGCCGCACTCCGGAGCCGCGCCGCTCCGTGTGTCCCTCCGCCCCCCCACTGTCCACGTCCGCCTCTCCGCGGCCGCCATGAAGGTCCCACGACTGCTCCACGGGAGAGTCCTGCGGCGCCTGCTCACACACCCGCAGTGCAGCATGGCGACAAGCAGACGGTCGCATGCTGCCGTCCGCCGCCGCCCCCCCCCCCCCCCCCCCCCCCCCCCCCCGGTACATATCCGCAGCATGGAGTTGAGCCACTTCTTGATCCGTCAAACACCGCGACAGCGTGTGTCTCCGCGGCCCCAGGCACAGGAGTGGGGGCTGTGAGCGCTCGCCAGGGCCGTACACCGCAGGGGGCCATCCATCCTCTCCCACCACGCTGTGTGCTGAGCTGTGCCTGGGAGAGTTCATATAGGGAGCTGCAGGGGCGATTCAGCCTGAGCTGTGGGAGAGTGGCTACAGGCACCGCCTGTTGCGGGGCCAAGGCTGCGTGCACCTTTCGTTGTGGCAGATGGATCACCCAAGATCAGCAGGTTCAACATTGTGTCATGTTTGCGTGTTGCGATGCGGGGGGGCATGCTGCCGAGGCCGCGGGGGGTGCGGCGACCTAGCGGCCCGGGGCTTCGGCAAAACGATGCGGCATGTGAGGCGTACCTAGGTTGCTGGCGTAGCTGTGTACTGACGTAGCTGTGTTGCCGGCACGCGTGAAGTGCCGCCACTCGTGAATCTACCTTCACGAGGGTGCAGGCTGCGCAGATCCTGTGTTGGGCCGGAGGGTGCGCAGCTGGTGGCATCGGAGGGTGTGCAGCTGGTGGCATCGGATATCTTCAGCACCCAGGGGCTTTGTGACTCGGATGTAGCTGCGACGCCAAAGTTACGATTTGTAGCTGTGCAAGCTGTTGTTCGCTTCAGAGCTTGGACGGGCAGCTTGGGCGGGTGTAAGGCAGGGGGGAAGGGCACTCGACCCAGGTGTTTCCTGTCGAGCCAAGGTGCGGGCTGATGGCCACATCATGATGGGTGCCTATTGACTCTGATGTGCTCGTACATGAAACGTAGAATAGAATTTCAGGTAACTATAGAATCTCACAATTCATAGAGTACATCCTCATGCAAGCTTAAATCGCCCTGACAGACTGTCAGTGACAGTACACGGACTTCATTACGAGTGCTACCCAGTATGCGTTTCAGCACATCAGTGTAACATGCTCGTGTACTTCCGACACGAAATGATAGTGAATGATTGCATGTATGCATGCTGACCATAGCCATGGGGACTCCAAAACGAAACGGAAGGAGGCATTACAGCATATTTCCGCCGCAAATTCGAAACTGACATGTCTCGGAAATTGAGCATGTCTGGTATCCAACAATGCAAGGAGGGCTCTTGCTGACGCTGGCTTTCGAACATGTATCAAGGAGCCAGTGGAAAAGCATTGCATCCAAAACGGCAGCTCCAGAAAACCGGCTCGAAAACGGATGTACATAGCTCATGTATTAGAGTGCCCGCAGCATCACCAGAGATGTGCCAGACCTGCCAAAAGGCAATTATTCACACGCAGGTGGCGGTTCCTGGCCTGGCTTGGCTTTGATTGTCAGCCTCTTGCAAACAAAGCTGCACTGTGATCTTCAAGCAGATATATGATGTCTGCGTTGTTTCGCATGCTCGCCGTGCCACGCCGCTGTCGTTTGTGATTGTTGTACTCTACCTGGTCTGTGTGGTGGCTGCTGCTGCAGGGGCCTGAGCGGCGCTGACTGTCAAACAGTCGGCGCCGCTATGAACCGGTGTATGAACTCAATGTGGAAGTGCAGCAGTGAGATGCCAGGTGAGCGTAATAGCTGTACGTGGCGTCTGTCCGCACACAGATTACTGTCATTGCAATCAATCATGAGTCAAGCCCAGCCATCAACACTCACCAGAGGTTCTCAACAGGAGGGAAAGACACGCGGTTGAATTTCTTGTGCAACGAGCGGGGTATCCCCGGGCTGCATGCCGAGCCAAAGCTGACGATGGTTCTTATGATCATCCTTCCTGAGGACGCAGGCCGAGGCTGCAGAGCTGGCTGACTGCAAGTCGCTATAGGCGAGGCATTGGTCTTGTAGCAAAAAGGGGATAAGCAGATAATAATAGTGCAGTTGTGAGGTGTTTCCCATGTCATGGGTCAGGTGAAGTGACACCAGGCCGAGATGAGATTAGGTGAATTGCGCCTTGACGTTATTTACTAAACCATCTGTGTGTAGATTGTGATAGTAGGAAATCTTACAGTGCACAAACTCAGCAGATGGCTTTCTGTACAGTCATGTCGTGAAGCAGCTGCATGAAAAGGGTGTGGGCGCTTAGCCAGGTACTTGACAGCTGTGCTGACATCCACATTTGGGTCAATGGCAGGTATAAGCTGGAAGTACTGAATGAATTCCACGAGCGCCACAGCGACATCAGTATGATCTGAAAATTTTATCTACAGCTCAAGTCGGCTCAGCTGAGATGCCGCTGTGGCTCCTCGTTAGTGCGAGCAGCAGGTGGCATGCGCAGTGTGCGAGTGCGGACTGCATACGTCCATTTCGCATGGGCGACGAATAGGGCCTAGGAGCTAGCCTCTCCCCGTCGCACTGCAATATATTCATGTTGGGCCCAGTGGCACTTCAATCGGCTGGGAAGGAAAACCTCTCGGTCACCGTGCTCATGTTTGTGCGGGCTTTCTTTCGGGAAGACCGGCCGTTGATCGGAGATGCGCATCTCCGCTCGGTATGCATGTATCTCCGAATTAGAAATTCTTCAGCTCAGTTCAAAGCGAGTTGCGGAGAAGTCGCAGTCCTTGAGATGGTCATATTTTCGCTCGTGGCCTCCCTCTCGCCGTGGGCAGGCATTGATGCACATGCATGGTCGATGCGACATGTCGGTTCGCACGCCTGCCCAAACCCTGGCGTCAGCATCATGTTTGCTGCGCAAAGACAGCTTTGGTCCCGCATTCCTGAGAAAATTTTATGCAGTACTATCCGGGAATGGAGCAGACGCGAGCGTGCGCTTGGTCTGTCACCTCACCGCAGCGGCTTTGATCGTTCGTGGTGCACGTGGCACTTGCATGTCGGCAGCCATGCTGATGCACACGCTTGACGTGTTGTGCTGGCCATGAGGGGGGTCGATGTTACTGTATCTGCAGAATTTATCTCGAAGAGATGCAGCCGGCCGAAACGGAGCGCTACAGAGACCATGGAGCAACCAGCACATTTGCAGGGAGAAAGGCAATGGCGTGCGTGATGAGGGTCTTACAGGGCGCAGGCCACCAGCGCACTGCTTCAAAGATTGCTAATGCACGTAGGCCGCCGTTCGCATCATCTCAGCACAGACAGGTCGTCAGCTTCGAAGTTGCACCTCCGCCGTGCCGCAGATCTTTCACTTCCCTATTCTCCAAGTCAGAGGCACAATGACTCGGCTTGCGGTCGACCTACCACCGGGGTGCCCACGGCTGCATGAACCTGCACCGCAGTTGAGGCCTGGCTGGCGCGCAAGCTGGTTGGCCGTTCATTCACCAAAGTTCAGACACTGCGGCACCGACAGCTCTGGCCCGCGCAGCTCTACAACAGAGAGACAATCGCGTCCAATGTGGCCCCACCATGTTTCAAAAGTGGTAATAAGGATTGGCAGCGGCCCGTCAAGCTGCGCTGTACATCAGCTGATGCAGCCCAGCCGATCGACCTCGCGAGGCAAACAATCTAACCAATCAAGGAGCGCAAAAACGAGTCTGCAAGTTAGATTTGTTGAGGCTGCGTTTTCATGCGAACGAAGGTCATGGTATCAGGTTGAAGGGGCTGTGCGTGACTTGTCATGCTCTCCCTGTGCATATGAACGCAACCGGGCCATCCCGATATTCAAACTCGACCGACCACGGGCGCGCTACAATGGCCGCAAGCAAGCCACGGGCGTGACAGAAAGCACCAGAATGTGTCACCATGACATTGTGGCTTCCTTGTGGTCGACCTCGCCGGAGTGGTGCCGGTTCGCAGGAGTGCGAGACGGCGTGGATGTCACAGGCCTCTAGAAAACCGACACATCAGCTAGCTACGAACAGAGCACCACAGGAAAATGAACAACGGATCCACTAAAGCGATCACAAATGACGTCTTATTCACATATATGTCCCATGTAAGGGGATGTGCACGTCCACACAGTGCGGCAGCAATGGTCGACAACTGGCGCAGCACCTGGCAATAGCATTGCCCGAGGCCGAAGAGGAGACAGGCAAACAAACACAAACAGTGCTAGTAGTAGACTCAAGCTCATATGGTGTTGTCGTTTGGCCGAGAATCAGAAAGTTACATAGCTAGCCGGACTGGCAATTGCGGCACTGGCGTCATCGGCAGTAGCATGCCCGAAACCATAACGGCACACAACTTTATGCTAGACTTCCTTTGATATCTGTCCTTCCTGCGCCTCTCGCTAGCCAAAATTGCCTGAGCTGCTGTCAAGCCCCGCTTGGTGACCTTGCGACGCATAGGGCAATGCTTGCGAGGCACCTGCGCTAGTGGCTCGCACGCAAAAAGCTGAAGACAATTTGTAGATGAATTTGTTGAAGATGGGGTATAAGAAATCTTGTCGCAGCCGTCATCAGATCGTGTTGGCCGGGCTCTCTTGCGCTTCCTCGATCTCGTGGCACCGGCCCGTGCGTCTGGTGCGCTTGGAGGGCAGCAGGCACCACCTTGTCCTCTATCAACTTCATCTTCAATTTCTTGTGCCAAGGCAGCGCTTATACTACTCCGGGCGCGAATTGCACAGAAGCCAGCTGAAGTAAGAGGGTCAGCTGTGAACATAGGAACCGGGGTCGTGCAGGACCCAGCACTCGACATTTTCAGAATCACAGACAGGATATAATCACGTTGAATGGCTGCAGACACCGTTTTCACGCTTTGTATGGATATTCCGCAATCTCAGTTCGACACGAGTTCGAAACGTAAGGTACCGCAAGGAGTGCAGTGCTGAGCAATGACCCACAAAACGAATGTGCACGGCGGTCAGAGATACTGTTTTGGTGACACATCGGGCTTGCTGGTTTGTACATCTCCTGTCGTAGACATGCCCACGCGTGCGGCCATGGTCAGCATCTTCACATCGACGAGTGCATGCATACACATCTGGCCAGGTCGATCGTAACCCCGCCTGAATCTCCCGCAAGTCTCGACGCAACCTTGCATCTCAATGATCACAAAAGCGCAGATGGAGGAGAGAAGGATATCGCAGTTTTTGAACCTCTTGCAATACTTGCCATTGACGACTTCAGGACTCCCGATTGCATGTGTTACAAGGGCAAGGCAGGAACCGCACGGCACGTGTGCTGCAGCTGGTGGCGTGCAAGTATCACAAGGCACATCGCCAGGGAGGCAGGTAGCAGCGCAGGAACCGCGCAGCAACAAAGCATAGCCAGCTTGCATGTGTGAATGGGCCTCGCGCCAGCTCGATCAGCGCAGTCAGCCCTCCAAGTGGCACATGCGTCGGCTCGGGCAGGCTCGAGTTCCGTCGAGGTGGATTCGTCGCTGCGGGGCAGTATGCAAGGGAGGGGACGGCCGCGCTGCGGCTACTGGTCCTGCTGTCAGCGTGCAAGATAACAGCACTGATGCACATGCTGCAGGTGCTGATGCGTTTCCCTACGCCTGTGCAGTCAACTGGTGCAACGTGCTCTGAAGCCCTGTCTCACGGCAGCGCGGCAATATGCAAGCAGTAAAATTGACCTGCATCGGTAATTGGCGTTAAGCATGTGAGATGTGCACTCGTGCTGGTGTCTCGCCGGCGTGCACACAGCTGACGAACATGCCGCGATGATGGCCAGCTGCAGCACAGGTCGCAGAGATTCCGCAGAACACCCGCGGCAGCGCGCGTATGTCATTGCTTCAATCATGGTATATCTGATGGATTCAAATTGTCTTGCACAAGATCGCAAAAGAACTGCAAATTTGTTTTCTGCGCAACAGTGCACATGCCACCGCGAGACCGACTTGCCGTGGACAGGCCCCGGAAGAGCATATCGACGAGCTGCTCGGGACCTTTGAAGATACCTTCAGTGTCATACGACGTGCATACTATGTGCAGGGCAGTACGTTGGCAGTCGTGCATGCGGTTGCGAGTGGATGATCCGAGTGGAGCAGTGCCAGCTCGTGCAGTGCGAGGCAGCGCAGAGTGTCCAGAGCCATACCCGTAATCACGGCTACCGACGTCAACTCATCGCACTGTGACAAGTTTTTGCGGCCGAGGATGCCATTTCGAACAGTTCCAGTGCGTCTTCATCGTGTGAGCACGGAGACATGTTGGCGCAGATCAATCCGCTGTAAGCTCGTTCGGGCTCCGGAACGGGGCTGAACATGCGGGTATGCAAACGTTGCATCAACGCATCAATGCACCACAGCACAGTACGGTCACGTGGTGCTGATCAACACTTCGCAGCTGCCAGATTTGTGACGAGATGTCGTCCAGGAGCAAGGCCTTGCAAGATGCCACTGTCAATTCTGTGACCGCCGTGCCCGCGCCTCACGGCGTTTGCGTGCACGTGCGCTTCCTCAGCACAGATGCAGAGCCACAATGCGGCCTTGATTGAATCCGCGCGGTTGAGTGTGTTTTGGCCTGGCCTGAGTCATGATCCAGCCCTTTTGTCCTGGCCAGGACAAGCAGATAGTTTTTCAGTGTGGTGCTATCTGGTCATGTCACATGGCAACAATGGAAGACCATAAGTGCAGTGCAGTGCATTTGTGGCACTTCAGTGATATGACTGCTGCACCACTGTATCCTCGCGGCTTGCAAGGATCAAGTGCAACAGTGGACATGTCATATATAACTAAATTGCCACAGCATTGCATGTGCCAATCCACCAATCAATCAACCAGATCTGACAGATCCAATGGCCAACAGATACAAGCGATGAGCTGACATGCACACAGGATCATGTGATCATTCCATGTGTGCAGGCAGTGTGGATGTGCTACAGACTATAGTTTACCTATCGTTCCTTGTATTTTGTGGCACAAATGTGCAGCCACATGACTTGGTGCATGAAACAGGCAGCCACATTACTTGAGGGTATGTCACATGGAGACAGTCGGAGCGGCAGGACGTACCAGACACTGTCACCAAATCTACCATATGAGGCACATCCACCATGTGGTAGCAGGCAAAGTCGAGTGTGGCCCACACACTTGTATGCAATATACACGCAATTCAACCTCTGCCACGTCACTACATATTCCGAACGGAACACAAAATCATAAAGACAACGAGACAGTGATTGCGACCATGTAGACCTCCGTACATGCAACTATCACCGGCAACCACTGTGTCTGAAACGGATGATGCATGCATGTACATGCATCTCATATATAGCACAAATGCTGGCATCGCATGCGTGGTCCTGCATCGCATGGCCACTCCCGTTCAGGTGCCCAGATCAGGTACTGTGTGCTGGCATGCGATGCAGGTATGCTGGCATGCGATACAGTGCACCACCTGCTGTCCCTGAACCTGGTTGCAATGTTTTAAACGTGATGTTTACATGTTGATATACTCTTCAGGCTGGCTCGATCCACAGAGGATCTGTACCTGCACGTCTGCAGACAACACTACCAGTGCAAATCAGTTAAGAAAAAGGGGCAATGTCGTAGAACAAGGTCTCGAGAAGTGCCTTGACACAGCTCACGGAGTCCAATTCAGCCGGCCCGGGAGTACAAAACTGCAGCCTGCAGCACACCTTTGTCTCTGAAGCAGCAGCCAGCTGCATCAGCGCGCGGGTCTCCCATGCTTCCGAGGTGGTGTCACATGAAGAGCCCTGCACCTCTGCTTCTCTCCTCGCTATGCGTGATCACACAGGCTTGAGAAACCCGATCGAGTGGGCAAGGCATGCTCTACTTTTACTGTATATTTCTTGCGCAAGCAAATGCCATGCTGCAGGGCCTTCCAGCGGTGCAGCTGCACCAGAACTCTGAGTCAACTCCTGCCTCCCTGCCGACACTGGAGTCATTGTGTTGTGAGGCGAAGTGACTTGACCAGAATTACAGTAATAATCCCCATAGGACATAACAGGTAGTGTCCTTATATACGGTCTCAATGTGAGTGATCTGGTCGAGATCCGACTTGCAATTCGGGCCTTTACTTATTGAGCGGTCTGCTCTCGCTCGTGCGGCCTGTGCACAGCGAGTATGCAAACCGTAGGGTGAGTTGCTCAAGTGGTGTATGTACTGACTGCGTGGTTCCGCGACACAGCTGTAGTCCGAACCGGCAGCTTGGATCAGCAGAGCAGCTCAGGGCATCGTGTGGTTGTTCTGTAGTGATGAGCTCGGGCTGCTGCAGCTTGAGCCAACTTGACGAGAATTCATGTCAATCTGCCCGCTGCTCTAAATTCACGACTACATACAGTGCAATTGACGATTGTGCTTGAGACACCGCTGATGGGAACTCCTCGGAGAATCTCAGAGCAGTGCAAATGATCGAAACTCCCCTGTATGTGACAGTCTGCCTGCGGTGCAAACTATCAGGCGGAAGGCTGCCGTTCTCTCTCTCTACGCCCAGCTATCTCGAGTCTCATCAGGCGTGCATGCGCACCTGCACGATTCCAGTGACGCTGCTCACCTCCAGATCACAACATACATAACATCTGGCGATTCAGGTTGTGTGGTGGCCCACGCCACAGTGCACGTCGCCCCCACTCTGCATCATCGTGCATACAGCTACCTTGGAGCTACTGCCCGCATTCTCCTCTACACGGCTACTTACTGTCTGAAAGATGTCTACTTTGATCTGAACGATGCTGTTATGAACAGGCAGGGATGCGTGCCATGCTTGGCCGCATGCCCATGCCCCTCAAACTGAGGCAGGCCTGCACGGCTGCTTTGCCAGCACATGCACAGTCTGCCAGCACAGCAGCCAGCAGCTGCACCAGTGGCCACATGAGCCGCACCAGCCATCTGCTGTATGCTGGGGGGTGATGCGGAGTGGCTGTGGTGCACTGCCGTTGTTCTGTTGTACACGGGCCACATGTGCACGTGGCATCTGCGGCACCCTGCAGCTGATGCCGCTGACTCAGCGTCGCTCGCTGACTCAGCGTCGCCACATCAGGGCCGCTGCTCCTCTCCTCGTTCAAAACTGCGAACTGCGTGTGCCTGCTTCAGACGCCTGACAGCGCTGTGGGGGCCACCGACAAGCCCCGGCCTCCACTCGCATGTACGCTCTGTTTCCCCACACATACTCCGCTTGTACGCATTTTTCCATGGAGATTGGAGACTGCAGATTGGCCCACACAAACCTGCGACGCGACGGCGCCGGCAGCACTACATCTACTCAGCATCCGCGGCTCCACCACCCACGCCACCTACACCACTGTGGGTCCGAGACACCGCTGCCTTGCCGCTGGGGCAGTGGATGTCTGGCAACGGGTCTGCCTGGGCAGCGCACTGCGCGGCACATTCACGAGACTCGGGAATGGTCGGGGGCGGGAACGTCGCTGCGGGGACCCGAGCGCGATGAGGGGTCCAGACCGCAGTGATCTCCAGCGCCCGACATGACAGCATGTTCATGACAATGCTTGACACTGGCCCCTCGGACAATTCTATTCACAGGGGTGTCCCTCTGCTGAGTTGGCTGGCAGCATACACACGGCGCACATATGTACTGGTCATCGAATGTGTATGATTCTTACTCATATGATTCTTACTTAAATAAGTAAGAAAGGCACCCTGGCAGCCGGTGCAAGCCATGGAAGCAGCCATGCAGGAACATAATCGCGACCAGCGCAGCTGCGGGTGCCGTCTCCAGTGGAGACTCTCAACCCCTGCTGCAGCCGCCACCCCCTCCTCGGCTCGGCCTCACTCCGCTGTCTCTTCCCCGGCCTGCTTCTGCCTCATGCATGTGGCTCATGCATGTGCATCATGCGCGGGCCGCCCGTTCACATAGCACCCGACACGGTGCCGTGGCCGAGCTCCATACGCAGAGCGATGCGTGGGGGGCTGCTCGGCGGCGCAGCACGCGCAGCATGGTCTGCCGCGGACAGGGCGATGACCCTGGCGGGCACGGACGTGGAGACGCGGGAGACGATGTCGCGCGAGGTGCGGAGGAACTCCGCGACGGTCGGCCGACGGGCCGGGTCGCGGTGCAAGAGGGACATGATGGTGCCGCGGTAGCGGCCGAGCGCGCGTGCGATCGGCGCCCCCGTCTGCACGTCCTCCCACGGCAGCGGCAGCTCCCCGACGATGCGCCGCATGACCTGCACCGCAAGGCACGCCATGCATGCGGGGGGCCTCAGGACTCCGAACGACGGCGGATTTGGCTCCTGCCGCATGCGCGCAACAGTTTGCTGCGCTAAGACACTGTACTGCCATAATATAAATCACACCGCTGCGTTGACACAGGCTGGGGGGCTGTACCATGTCCTCGCCTTCCATCAGGTCCAAGGGCATCCGGTTGCAGAAGACCTCGATGGCAACGATGCCGAGGGACCATGCGTCAGCCTTGGGGTCGGCGGCGAGGCTGCCATGCCCCGCGCGGTGCGCGCGCGCCACCTCCGGCGCAGCGTACGCGGGGCTGAAGGACAGCGGCGCGGCGGCGCCGGCGCGCGCCGCGCAGCCGAAGTCGATCAGCGTCCAGCGGCTGCGGCGCGGCAGCCACATGACGTTGGAGGGCTTGAGGTCGCGGTGCACGAACCCCGCGTCGTGCACCGCGGCGAGCCTCTCGGCGATGTGGTTCACAATCTGCAGCCGAGGGGCACGTGAGCGCACTCCACCGGCGCCCCGCGCCACATTTTGCTTTCCACCATTATACTCCCGACACAAATGAGATAGCAATCGGGGAACTCTCCTGGAGGCTACCAGGCACATCACGTGCCCACCCTCCCACAAGAGACGGATACTGTGAAGCGTTGACGTACATCGCGGGTGTGAACCGGTGTTGGGTCGTCGGGTCCGATCGTATGGAACAATTCCGAAGATTCAGGTCTAATTTCCGGGTGGCAGCACTGGAAATGCTGCACCGCAACCCAACACTGGTGTAAACGCATCGGTGCGAATGTCGAACGTGCAACAGACGCCACGAGGGAGAGCCGCAACGCATCACGCGCAGCGTACCTGTAGCGCGGTGAAGACATCGATCCCATCGGCAGCGTTGCGCGTGCGCCACACGTCCAGGGACTCCCCGTGCTCCATCACAATGCATGGCGGCAGCGGCCGCCCAAACACGTCCACGATCCGCCCCTCCAGTGCACCCCGCCCGGCCTCGGCGGCGGCCGCGGGGCTGCTTTGGCCTCCGGTGCCGCCGCCGCCGCCGCCGATGATGTTGCGCACGGGCGGTAGGAAGGGGCTCAGCGGGCAGCCGGGGTCGCGGTACAGTGTGGCTTCGTCTTCGAAGCCTCTGGCCGACAGGAAGAACTTGACCGCCCACAGCTGGCCCGTCTTTCGGTCTGTGGCGAGCTGGATGATCGCCTGGCCTGCAGAAGCACGCCGCGGCGTTCGTGTTGCAATGGGGCCCTTGGGTAACCCCCGGGGAGAGGGGCACAAACGTGCAAATTTCTGTGGCTGAATGCATGCGTGCACAATGCCAAACAGGGATGCATTGCAAGAACAGTGTCGCGAGCGGAGCGATTCAACACAGGCAAACGGTGCATTGAAGAGTCTGGTTGGTTTTTTGCGGCACTGAAGCGGACTGTGGGGTGGGGAGAGCTTGTTGGGTTGTCTGCTGGCTAAGCTACGCCTGTGCAGGCGGTGGAAGAGATGGACACACACCGCCCTGCAGTCGCCTGCATCGCTGCGGCTGCAGCACCAGCCCCTCCAGCACCTCCCACCCGGCGATGCTGTCAAGCTGCTGGTGCACAAACTCCAGCCGCTGCCACGCCGGCGCGCCCGGCGGCGGCACCGGTGCCAGCGGCGGCAGCCGCATGGCTGCCGCCGCCGTGGTCTCGGAGTCCGGCATCTCCTCCCAGCTGCCGGCCGCCACGGTGTCGGCGCGCGGCAGCGGCGGCGGCCGCCGCTGCCGCAGCGCCTCCGCTGCGCCGAGCTGCAGCCGCAGCAGAGACACCGGCAGCCGCGGCGGCGGTGGCGGCAGCGCCGCCGCGGCGTCGGTGCGGGACGCGTGCAGCAGCGCCGCGGACACCGCGGAGGAGGATGCGCGGGAGTCCGCGGCCGTCGGGCTCGAGTCCGGGGAGCGCATCGCGGCGTCGTAGAAGGGGTTGCTGTGCGTGAGCGCGGGCCGTGCGGCGATGTGGGGCTGCGGGAACGTGCTGAACTTCTGGATGCGGCCGGGCCGCGCCGGCTCACCGGAGGGGTGTGCAGGGGGGAACACAGGGTTCGTGTTTCCGGCTGTGCGCACGACCGCGGTGTGCGACTGGTGCAGCTTGAGGGGGGGTTTCACAGGGGTCACCGGCGCGGCCTGCACAGCACATGCGTGGCTGTGCTGGAGGGACGGACTCTGCCTCCCGCTGCAGGGGCATCAGCCGCGCATGTCCCAGGGTGCGGGCATTGCACAGGCTGCATAGTATGTGGTTTGACTCTGGCATACAGTGCTCTGCACGGCCAGTTTTTGGAGGGGGGATTTCCCCCTGTACATGACTAATCCCAGTGGTATTACCCCTCTGGCCTTGTCATTTCCGGAGGGCCTTCCCGATGCGATGCATCCCTCTGGGATCACAACCGTGAAACCGAATCGACGAAGCATTGTACACAGCTAAGAAGACAAACAGCGTTGAATTACAAGACGATCGAGCATCAAATATATATGTAGCAGTGGAGTGTTAGCATGCTATACATGCGGCGCTGACGACCAAGCACACTGTAACCCTAACGGCACTGTAACCCTAATGGCACTTTGCGCTGCACAGTGTGGACCTGCCCAAGCTAGCGCTCGCTTCACTCGCGAGGAGGGTTGCTCACTCCGCTCGTGCTGTCACAACATCCCGCTCGCTTGCCTCGCGTGATGCATATTCCAGCGGGAAAGCCCGCTGCGACATACAGATGCCAGCGGGCTGCGCCCGCTGACATCTGCTTTAACAGCCCGTTTTCAGCGGGCCGTCCGATGCCTTCAGCTCACCCGTGGCGGGATTTTCAGACAGAAGCTCTATTTCAGCGGGAGTCCTGGCGGGATGTAGAGTCCCGGTGGGGTGTAGAGCACTGCCGGCATATGTGCGTCAGCATTAGACCGCAGCAGAGATAGACCGACGACAAACACTGCAGCTCTGGTGCCCTTGACATACATTGCAGGCGTATGCGCGAGTACAGGGCGCAGCCTACATGCACAGGCGTGCACGGCGATACTACGGGGTTCGCACCGGGAGCTCGCCCGTGAGCGGCGGTGCGCGGTTCAGGCGCCACCAGCACCAGAAGATCATCAGGGAGGCGCACATCACGGCGGCAAAGGAGAAGACCGTGAACAGCGCGATCGCGCCGCCGCCGATCTCCATCGCTGCCCTGGGCTGTGCCCTGGCCTCGTTCTGTAGGCTCGCGGCGGGAGCTCCTGCCGTGGCCCCCTGTGGCGGCGCAACCGGAAAGTGCGCGGCCCAGTCCACCTGCAGAGCACAGATACTACAGTATGCAGTATAGCCTCAGAAGATTGTGTGCAAGCATGCTTCAAGCCGCTGCATGAGGCCCAGGGGGCCGGGACTGCGTCCGCGGGACGCACCTCCAGCCGCGCCTGCAGCCAGTCATCACCCACGGACAGGAAGTCGCCGGCGTGGGCGGCGGACAGCGGCTGCGTGTTGACGCCATCGATCCACATTCCCCCCACCTGCCAGCCCCCGCCGTCACGCGCGCGCCACGTGGCAGAGCTCTGTGTGTCTGCGTAAACCCTGACGCCGTCCGCCACGGCGACATCGGCGCAGTCCTCCACCGCTGTCCCGGTGCCGCGGCCCCCCGCCTGTGCGTTGCCGCGGAACAGACACTGTTCGAGTCGCACTGCGGCCGGGGTTGTGGTCACGCGGATCGCCGCGGGGGGGACGGCCGTGGTGGGGACCTCCACGGCTGCAGGGGCTCCAGGCAGGGTGTTGGCGGGCGGGGCCGGGGGGAAGGTGTTGCTCTGAAACGTGCAGTTGGTGAAGGACGCGGAGGCGGCGGGGTGTGTTGCGAGGACGGCGGCCGCCTGGCCACCGCCGAAATTTGCAAAGGTGCAACCTGCAGACATGCTTGCATGCAGGTGCAGCATGTAGGGCATGGACAGAATGCATCGCTGAGCAGCATGCGGCACATAGCTATGCAGGCAGAATCAAATGCGGCAGTGGAGCAGCACACACGCAAGTGCGGGCTGTCTTGTTGTATCAAGTTGTATGTAAAGCCTCAAATGACGGAAGAGTGCATGTATAGGGTTCGACTCAAGGGCTCGAGCGTCCGCACTGCGGCCACAGTCCGCATGCAGGTAGAACGCAACGAGTACACCATACATATAACGCTCAGAGCACAGCGCACCACCAGCAAAAAGTGAGTCCCGCAGGACCACCCCGACCGAGCCGCTCCCGTCCCGATGCAGCTCCTGCGAGAGGCTTGGCCGCGCCTGGCCCGCCGCGCCCCTGTCTCCTCTGCCGCCTGCACCGCCTTCCTGGTCGGCGGGCACCGCAACGGAGCCCTGCAGGGTCGTGCGGGTGAGATACAGCGCTGCTGCAGGGCCGGGGGCAGTGGCGGCGGGAGGAGCGCCACCGCCGAGCAGCCATGCGGCGCCGGGGGAGCGCCGTGAGGGCACGTGGCGGAGGAGGAGGCTGTCGAGCCAGAGGGTGTGCCAGGCGGCGATCGCGTTGGCGTCGGTGAGGATCAGGCACTGCCCGGGCGCGAGCGGTGGAAGCGGCGGCTGTAGCTCCGCCGCAGCATGCAGCAGAGCCTCCGTGGTGGGCGTGGTGCCGCTGCAGTTCCCCTGCATGGACGCTTTCCTTGCTCATTTTCAGAATGGTCGTTTGACAGTGGAATCGGGGGGGGGGGGGGGGGGGGGGGGGGGGGGGGGGGGTTGAGAGCAGGGGGGGCTGGTAAGGAGTGTGGTGACGGGCGATGCTGTGGTTTGTGCGTATGAGGCAGCGGTGTGAAAGCGCAGCCAGCGACAGCGGTCCGGCAGAGCGGGGCGTAGACATGAAGTTGGGAGGGGGGTGCAGCAGGCGGGGAGGGGGGTGCAGCAGGCGGGGAGGGGGGTGCGTGCAGACATGTTGGGAGCATGCTGCAGTGGCGATGCCGGGATGGCGCAGTGAGGGCGCAGTGAGGGCGTGCAGTCGAAGAAGAGGTGGGGACACCGTGTGGGAGCAGTGGGGACGCAGCCAGGGATCTTGAGCATGCAGTGAGGATGCAGCCAGGTAGAAGTGATGCCGCAGCCCGGGAGCAGTGGTAATGCAGTCAAGAAGCAATGCTGCAGCAGTGAGGATGCATATTGTGATGATATGGCAGCAGTGGTGGTGCAGTGTACCAGTGGCATTTTTGTATTGCAGCAGTCAAGATTCAGATGCGCTATCCTCTCAAGCGCACAGGCACCGGGTAGCTGCCCATGGGCTGCATGGAAGGTGGAAGGATTGTATGTACCGAGACCGTGATCACACGTCAACTGCCTGACGTCAGCCTGCACCTTTGGGACACGGGAATGTGCGTCTGCCGAGGGGCTGGGGAGTGATCTGGCATTTGTGATCTGTGTGCGTGCCTGCGATGGTATGTGCCTCATGCCACGTGCCAAGCCCTACTCAGCCAGACTCTCAGAGCATGCAGGTAATTTGATGGAGTGATATACTGTTGCACTTATTGTACTGATGTATCCCCAGGTTGCTGATTGCTTTTGGCCCGTGCAGCTCTGTGAGGTTGCTGCGACAGGCAGCAGAGCATACGAGCGGGTAGTGGTAGAAATTCAGCGTACCCGCACTGTCTGTACTGTTGCAGGCAGAGCTCCGAGGATGGAGTGTGCCTGCTGATGATCCTGGCTTCTGTGCGAATGCTGCAGTGGCAGAGCTGAGAGGTCCATGTGCTGGCGAATCTCGATGTGCGAGGCTCCAGCCGTGACTGCCGTCAGCAGCTGCTGTACAGTGTCAACTGGCCGAGGCTTGCTCCCCGAGGTGGCGTGCGTGCCTTCATCGTGCTGCAGCACTCTCGAATGGCCAGCATGCTGGCTCCTTCCAGTCATGGAGAGTCAGTCACTCAAGTTCCTGCAACAAGCTCTCAGCTCAACGAGCGTATGGAGAACATCATGAACAAGCGCAAATGCTGATGGCTGCTTGAGTATGTCGGAGGAGATAGCGTGCGTGGGCCAGGAATGAACTATATTCGACCATCTGATGTCCTGTGACTGATGCAGGAAGCATGCTACTGCATGTCATAGCCGAGAGAGCGTGGTCCTACCATCATGCTCGTCTCAATTAGATGGACATGTTGTGTCTGACCTCAAGGCTGACGAGCCGTGCCTGCGACCGCATGAGACGTGGGCCAACCGAGTCGATGCAGAAGGTGCTTGCTGATGTCGGCTTCGTGCCTGGGCCTGAGCGGTGCTATCACAAACACAGCTGAGAATAATTTTTTTTGTACAGATGCAAGGAGCACTCGGCGGTAGCGCTGGTGCTGTTTGATCGGCCGTCGTGTGTTGCACGTCGGTGGGAGTGCCCTTGACCCCGGGGAAGTATGCATACCATTCTCGACAAGCCATCTGTGGGACACCGTTTAAGTCTCTCCAAGTAGCATGTGAACTCTATACAGTAGTAGTAGCATATCGCTGCAAGTTGCAAGCAGCGTTGTTCGGTCCGACGATGCGGGCGAATTCCGTCAAAGAATATTCAGCCGCGCATAGGAAAGGTACGCGCAGATCGCACAGGACTTTCAGTCACGAAATCTGTCAAAAAAGATCAGCATTGCTTCCGATCGGTGGTTGCTGTTGTCGTGCTGTGCCCGAATAGGCCTGATATCCAACGACACTGCAGCGCGCGGGCCTCGGCAGCTGGAGGCACTCCCTACATCGGAGGACGAACAATACAGAACATGCTCCAGGAACACAGAACTTTCACACAGCAAGTCAGCTGCGCGATTTCTGCACAGCGAGCATACATGTGGGAATGGCTTGGCGTGCGATCAGGAGCTGTCCGGCGCTGCATGCGTGCACATGGTGCAGAGTACACACGCAGACAACGTAGGCCGAAGAAGCTGCAGAAACACACCGTGGGCCTAGATCTCACAAAATCAATTTTTGATTCCTCATGATGGCCATAGCGGCAAGACTGCGCAGGCTGGTTGCAAGGAAGGCATCCGGATCCATCAACGTGGCTTGCTCGTAGGTGCGCTGGCGGGCAACGTTAACTGACCTACGGCAATAACGCTCTTTGGGGACGTGCAGCATCACATTGCCATAGCGTTGGATTCACATATGTCCTGTCTGTAATTAACTGGGTACGTCTGCAGCTCATATGATCATATGATCAACGCTGTGCGCATATGTTGCCAGACCCCTGTGAATGCGGTTCCCACGAATGATAGACGTAGACGCTTTGTTTGTAGACGACTGGCCCACATGCCGCTTGTGCTCGCTAGCGACGCGGTCAGAATGGCATGCGCCTGTGTACGTGGGGAAAGGATGGGCATTCTGCATGTGCAGATTCGCTTGCAAGTTTCGTTCACACAAAGTGCCACATACAGCGAGGACTTGTGCACGTGCTGCATGCCGCGGCAGGATCGGAAATCCAGCATGCATGAGTCGGTGCCAGCTCCACCTTGATGTCATGGTATTTTTCGTAGTTACGTATGTGCCGTAGCCAGTGGCCACCCTTAAAGCAGGCGACTGGTGTGCTGAGCCCCATACCGCATATGCCCGTCTGGTGAGGCATGATGGCGGAATTGGTGTTTACTGGGGTTTCAACAACCCGTGTAAGGTGGTTTTGAAAGCATGTGTACTGGCCTTCATGCCTGCTCTAGCTAGGGTTTCACATATTTCAGCATGTAGCATAAACGGAAAGGGTTCCTAGTGTATGACGACTATACAGCAATGGTGCGTGGTATGTTCAAGTGCTTGATTGCCATGTGTATGTGGCTTCCAAGCTCTTAGGTCAGTGTATGTGAGACAAGTCAAACAGGTCCTGGCCAGCACGCATGTTGCGCATCTGCAGATTCGAGCGGATCAGCACAGAGTCACCAATTCAAACAGGTTGCCAGCGCCCATAGCTACGACATGACAGCTGACGCAGGCATTGGCTTGGAGTGGTGTAAAATTAGGTGGCATCTGGGAATTCGACAGCATCGTATCATGTTGTGGCAATCCAGTGATATGGCCGCTACACCACTGGATTGCCACACATGCTGGCATGAGCTCATGATGGAGTCTATGGCTTGGCTGTGCTGAGCATGGCTTTGCCAATTCGCTTCAGTGTACTTCAAATCTAGCACATTGAATTGAATTGCTGGCCATGATCGAACACTCATCACATGGCCGCCAATGTACAGTCAAGAACAGCCAACTTCACTAGCTGTAGCCGTTTGGGACATTGACAACTCCCGATAACCGGGAGTGCCGGAGGGGTAAACAACCTGGGAGTGTTGTCTCGCCAGCAACTGGTTTTGCCCAGAACAGGGGTCCATACTGTACCGTCTGAAGCTGCAGGTACTTCTCTGTTTCATGCAGTAGTGATGGCGAGTTGCCTCAAGGCAGGCAGCTGTGCCAGCGCCACGCACCCCCAATCCTCAAGCTGTATAAAGAAAAATAACATGCACTATTCACAGCGCTGTGCCACTGGCCACAGTGTGCATTCTGAGAATGAGGTCAGCTTTGCGATCAGCCGAACTGAAGCACATCTCCGTCATCAAGGACAGTAGAATGGTCGTGCCTACTGCATGAGAGAGTTAGATAGAGGGGTATTGGTATGATCACCAGGGCTGTGGCGGTTTTGTGTTTCCATATGGAAACGATATCGGTGACAAGGCTCTCCGATGTTCTGTTGGAGTTCCTGGCCGAATTTGCTATATTGTGCCAAGTGCCACAAACTTCAGGTCTTGAAATTTTGCTTATGCACTCAGCGTCCCTACCTCATCCCTTTGGCACAGCTGGAAGCTGCGTCGTAGCCAGATTTCAACACCAACAGCCTGACCGCATCGAGGAACTGCGCAGTCCCGCCATAAAGCGTGTTATGCTTTGAAGTCATATTACGCGGTCTGTGCATGGCTTGTGCCACCACGGCTGTCGCAGTTGGCAGTGAGACATGCTACCTTCATACATGTTTGCTGCACAGGCGGGCAGTCCTCAGGGAGAGAACATCAGTTCAATAAATTCGACAGTTTGATTGAGGGACGCGCCTTTCTTGTGGTCGTGTCAACACTCGCGTGCCGGCGTGTACCGGCGATTGCCACTGCAACGATGAGGGCCAAATGATGTAGCTCATATGGCCTACAGTGGCAGCGACGTACCAAGATTGCTGCTTCGTGGAGCAGCACCTACGGCAGCTGGAGAATGATCGCTGCTGCATAGCTAGCGGCTGCACATGTCTCCCTGCCTGCTCGCGAGGCCTTTTGACTCGACGACGTTGCTACGCGGTTGTCAACCTTTCCGTTGCGGAGGCGAACCATATTGTCCAGCGCGTATACACTATATGTCCCTACCATTTTATTGTTTTCTTGCTTCTCGACTGCTTGTTTTCTTCACGTAGCCGGTTGACAATGTTCGCACACGCACTGGAGTGTATCAATCGCGATGTATCGGCATCACTGAAATACGCAGTTCGTAGATGATCGTGCTCCCCCGTCACTCGTGAGCAATTCAGGCCAGAGAGAGTAGTAGAGGTGAATAGATTCCCCCTTTTCTACATGTTTTCGGCAACAGGCGCTTGATCGTTTGTCTCATCGACTCGAGCACTCGAGAGCTCAGATCTACTGCTCACCCGAGAGCATACAGCTTGACAAGTCGTAAGAGGATAACATCGAAGGACTCCACTGCGATCATGACTTCTGGTGCGTATTTTCAGGACGACAGTTTGTGCTTGGCGATGTCCCTTTCCTGTCTCGATCACCATCATGTGCTGCTGCACCGAAAACGTCACGCGAGCATGATTGTCCGGTTCTGTACGCCATCTACCGATATCACATGTCACATTTCTAGGACATCACAGCAACGTCTGCTTGTTACACGCACGTGCATGCCGACACAAGCAGCTCCGCGTTCGCTAGTGTTGCTTCGAATACTTGCCACACATGTACAACGTAGGACAGAGCGTTGTCAAATGCATGCAAGGGCAATGTGCTATCTGACACGTTTGGTGACAAGAAGCGTTGACGTCCTGGAAAGACAATGGCGATGCTGTTCGATCGCAGCCTGAGCAGTGCATGTGGCATGCCTCTGCGGCATCTACTGGCACACACTGATGTTACACCCGCGACTTAATTTAAGTCCAGTGTCCATTCCGATCATGCAGTGGCGCAAACAGCCGCGCTCAGTATGCCTCTTGGCACCACTTGTACTTGATCCGAACGCTGTATCTGATGAGCACTGTCGGTGCAGGCTGCAAATCAGGTCTCGGAAGAGGGCGACGCGAACGAGTAGCACCAGCTAGGCTGCAAGACTATCAGACGTCGCTGCGTTGTCAAGGTAAGCTGGGTCGCACTGCTTCCCTCCCCAAAGCCAGCATCAGCTCCATTTGATCGAGTTGGACCAGAGTTCCCAGATGTCTAGCTGGTTGCAGCCAGCAGACTGTGCTTACAACGGCTCGCAGGACAGCATACTAACGTGAATGCTGTTCAAACAGGTATCAAGCCAGGAAAAATGCACACGGCAGATGCACACTCCATGCAATGCGCAGTGAGCGACGACTCGAACAAGTCTGGGACCGACTGCATTGACATGCTGCTGCTGGCTTGTGCAGCATCGATGCAATTTGCTGAAGAGCGAAAGGCACGCTCCGTCCGCCTCAAAGCGCCTGCACGGCGACCTGTTCAAACACGAGGCTCTTGCATGCAGTTGCAACTCAACCCCATGCTCCACACTTGCAGAATTCAGGCACCAGCACCACACAGATGACACCCACACAGGATGCAGCTGATGTGGCAGCCGCTCCCGGCCCCCCACAAGCCCTTCTGGACGAGCTTGACCGGGAGAAGGCCTCCGAGCGAGGCTCAGAAGCGACCGCGGGCGCAAGCGCTGCGCCCACCCCAAGCAGCCCCCCTGCTGCCATAGATGTGGCTACCGCATTGGCTCTGCCTGGCCGCACTGCATCGGCCGGTCGCGGACTGAAGCGTGGCCGCGGCGAACATCCCGTCCAACACACAACCCTTGCGCAAGCGAGCGGCGAGGGCTGTACACCTGACGTCAATGCAACTGATCCGCGCAAGAAGCGGTGCCGCGCCGGTGTGCCTGAGTCCGACGCAGCAGATCTGGAGCAGGCAGAGCATTCCCCCCCGCATGCCCACGCACATGCATGTACTCGCGGCAAACCGGCGGGCGCCTGTGGCGCTACACTGACACACGCCGCCGCGTCGGATGCGGCGGGCGGCCTGACGCGGGCCCGGCGGCAGCGGCAGCGGACTCAAGTGCCCGCCCTGACAAAGGTCTTACGCTCCGGCCGCGGCAGGCCGGCTGCAGCGCAGTGAGAGTGCATACGGTACGAATCAGCATGCGCGGCGCAGTGTCCGTTTATCGGTGACTGTTTGCTTCTGCTTGTCACTGGCAAGCACTGCTGTGCCATGGGTGGCCTGCTTGCCACCGACAGGATTTCGCGCGCAGCGCCCCCGTGTGGAAGCAATGGCAGCAACTGAAGTCTGTTGCAGCTTGGCACTCTGCTCAGGCGCCAAGTAGGATGTGGCTTGATGTATGGTGGAGTGTCCTTTGCACACAGGATGACTACAGATGCTATGTGCATGCTAGACCTGTAGGTGCTGTTTCAACACCAAAGGGCTGCTGTGCCTTTAGACGATGACAGGACAGATTATCACCACCATCAGAGCTGCTGTGAGTCACATCATTTCAAAATGTGTGCAGGATCGCTCTGGACGATGACGATGCAGATGCAGTAGCCTCGTGTGGTAGCCTAAGCCACTGATAGGAGAGTGGCTTGTGGAGGATGCCTCGCAGTGGTGAGGGAGGCACAAGGCATGTACAAGAGGCACACCCACGGCCTGGCACCATCAGCCTGCAGCTGGAAGCAGGTGGGATGTCACCCGCCAGCATGAGGCGTCGTGTGAGAACTACATGGATGCAGAACTACTGTGGGTGCTGCAGTGGAGGCACCGGTGGGCCCAGCTCGGCTGAGGCTGCGCTGGCTCAAGGTCTCAATGCAGCAGCGCCAGTGAAGCTGAGCATGTATGATTAGATCACAAATATCAGGTTGTCCGACCCAGTGTTTGCAGTCCACAGGCTATGAGCGACGCGGGTACTGGGCCACCTTGTTTCACTGGTTTAGTAATTGAAAGATGGCTGTGATAGCTCCATTAGTGGACCTGACGCACAGTGTGTACAGCAAGGTAAAGTATATTCGATTTTCCTTAGCCATGACCGTATTGGAACTTGTCGACTCACCAGAACACCGAGACCACATGCCAAACCAAACGGCTGGGCCCTTCCGAAGGTAAGAATAGTGTAAGCAAATTTTCAGGTCACATGCAGCGAGTCGCAGCACCTCACACTGCCTCGCATGGCTGCCATTGCAATGCAGCCGGAGGAGGTGAGTGAATGTGCTTTGGCAGACAGCAGGCCCTGCTACGCTTGCTGGAACACCTATCGAACGCGGGACCGTATGGGTCCGTCTGCATCCATACTAGGTCTTTTCGACGACGTCCAGAGGCACCGTGGCTGTATCAGCATGAAGCTGGCCGTTTCACAACGCCTAGCCAGGGAGATCTCGAAATATGCTGATAGCAATTCGCTGCCTCTGCACGTCTCCAGCTCAATTGCTTTGCAGTTTTACGACTATGGCAATCTTGCAATATGGGGGTGGGCTGTGACCAGTCCACAAGGCCTCGAACTGGTGAGTATCGTCTACGTGCGCATGTTGCACGAAACCAGGTGACTAGCAGCCGCTTGCAAGATTTTGAGACGAGCGGTTTTCGTGATGAGATTTCGCAGCCTAGCCCAGCTGGAAGTAATTTCTTCCGTACAGCGGCACACCTCCCGTTGCGCCGGGAGAGTGGCCACAGGCCATCGCCCTAAAACACTGTGTTATCGTGATACGTTGCTATTTGGGCATGAGATTTCCCCAAACGCCTGAGCACATTACCTACCAACACACATGAAGGAACTGCTACTGATCACACCGCAAGATTGTGCTTGAGCTAAGCACTTCAGATCGCGGGATGCATCTGACTAAGATCAGCCAGACGAACTGTTGCGTAGACGTCCGCGTCTGTTGCCTAGGAAGGAAACATGGTCGACGCAGGCAGTAGTGTGTTTATAACTGCTGAAGAGGACTCGCTCGTCGAGGAGGATGGGCATCCATCAGTGTACTTTTGTATCCGACTGTCTCCCGCAATTCTGCATCGTGCTAACGTACTGGAAGCGCTATCAGAGACGCATGGGATGGCCACGCTTCCCAGTGGCATATCCAATGAAGACTTCTTGCTCTGGGAGAAGAGCTCTCCCAACACGACAACCCTGTCGACCACGCAGCTCGCTCGAATCCTGCAGGTGCGGGCTGTGACCTCGAGACTCCCCAACGCTGATTCTCGAGTCGCTTATGACTGCTGAAACACAGCGCAAAATATCATAATTTCGATGTTATCTCGCTACTGTTTACAACCACGCCGTCAATAGCGGCAAGAAAAGCCCATCCACGAGCGATCGTGCAGGTAGCTGACGCACTGGCAGACGCACGCCTTCCCGAGTGGGCTCACGTCCTCGCGCAACGTGTAGCAGCGACCAGCTGGGACACACCAGAGACTTGCGAAGACATCCACTGCGCGCTTCTCAGCCTGCAGCACCCCATTCGCCACGCAGTGATGCAAGCCCTCGTCTCGATGCAGTCCCCAGCCGAAGCGCTCCTCACGCTCCCTCCAACTCTCCACTCCTCCCTCACAGCAGCCCTCATTTCTCCCTGCGGCACGCTGTCCCAAGCCATGTACCGTGCCTCCGCCCTTCAGATCCTGCTGACTCATCTCCCAAGCCTCCCAGCTGCAAGCCTTCCCACCTTGCGCTCCCTTGACCTCTCCAAATCCTCCCTCTCCCCCAGCTCCTGCCACCTCCTAGGCCAAACACTCTCCACCCACACCCGCCTCACCCGCCTCTTTCTCCACCTCACGGACACTGGCACCATCAGCCTCGGCTGCCTGGAAGCTCTGGCATCTGTCCTCCCGCTCGCACCGTCCCTCCTCGAGCTCTCCCTCGCGCACACAAACCTCACCGAGTCGTCCCTCCGCCACCTCACCACCGCCCTCCCGTACCTCCCGCACCTCGTCTCCCTCGACATCTCGACCATCACCCCCACCGCGCTGGAAATAGACTCCCCCCCCGAGGCCGCCCCCTCCGAGCGCCCACTCCGCCACCTCATGCATGCGGTCGCAGCCCACCCCGCCCTCACGCGGCTGTCCCTCACGGCCGAGGACGTCGCGTTCTCCAGCGCCCTCTACCCGCGCGACTTCCCGGCCCTCCGCCACCTCAGCCTCAGCCTCGCGTTTGCCGAGGCGCCGGCGCCGCGGCCGGCGACGGCGCCGCCGTCCGCGCTCGCGCCCCCCGGCGCCGCCGCCGCGCACCCGCAGTTCCCGGCGCTGACGCGCCTGGACTTCCGGCTGCATGCGGGCGCGGGGGTGGCGCGGTGGAGCGCGTCCGCGGTGCAACGCATGCTGCCGCTGCATGCGGAGAGCGCGGCTTGTCCTGCGATGCGATGGCTTGGGCTGCGGGTGCAGCCGGAGGGGGCGGACGACTACGAGCAGGCGATGTGGGGCGCCCTCGCAGGTGTGGCTGCGATTCCCCATACTCTCTCGAGGCCGTCTCAGCGCGCCCTCTTGCGCTGCGCCGCTGTGTCACGCTGTGACTGTCTTACATCCTGTATGCATGTTTGTGCTTATGCACGATCACGTGCAACATTGCCAGAGTCCAATGCACGAGCATCAACACAGCGGGTGAAACGCGACCACCCGCGAGACATCTCGCACCGGCCGCATGGCAGGCTAGTATCGTAAACGCAGCCACAGTGCAGGAAGTACACAGTAACACAGGTGCCCGGTGCACCCCTTCAACAGTCCCCGCACTGCAGGCAGCCTGTGGCCGTGCCCGGGCCTCGAGCACCTGAGCGTCGACTGCTGCAACGCCACCGCGGCCATCCACGCCGTGTCGCCGCAGCTGCGCCGCCGCACCGGCCTCACCGCGCTCCTCCTGCACGCCCTCGCCGCCGACTCCGACCCCCCCGCCTGGGCCGCCTTCTTCGGGGCCCTCTCCCCCCTCCACCGCCTGCAGCGGCTGCGCCTGCGCCCCTACCACGCCGCCTCGCAGGGCCTCACCGCGCGCCTCACGGAGGCCCTCAGAAGCTTCCGGAAGCTGACGGAGCTGTCGCTGCAGGGCGGGGGCGCCGCGGACGGCGGGGAGATGCCCGTGCTGCGCTGCGACATCTTTGCGCGGGGGCTGCGTGCTGTGACTGCGCTGCGCACGCTGGGCCTGCACGACGTGGGGCTGGTCGTGCCGGGGGAGCTGTGGCGCGCGCTGCGCGGCCTCACGCTGCTGCAGGAGCTGCGTGTGTCCTTCTGCCAGGTGCGCGGCTACAGGTGTCCACCGCGTGGGTGGCCACAGGTGCCCCCGGAAACCGCTGTCTCATCAGCTACCCCTGACCCCGGCACTGCACCTGTGCACTTGTGCGCCCCATGAGCCGTGGATCCTGCCGACCACAGCCCCTTTGATGCTGCCTTGAAGAAACTCTCATGTTGACATTGGCATGGTGGCTTTGGCTGATTTTATTTGGGTTCATTTTGACGCATATCTCATGAGACGCACGTAGTGTCGGCACTTCATGCGCCAGCCGTATGCAGGTGGACGAGGCGGAGGCGGCCCCCCTCGCGGCCGTGCTGCCCGCCCTCTCCGCCCTCTCCGCGCTCGACCTCGAAGGCAACCAGCTCGGCGGCGGCGGCGCGCTGACGGTCGCGGGCGCGCTGCGCGCGCTGCCGCGGCTGCGCGTCGCCGAGCTCGGCATGAACGAGATCGACGAGGACTTCGACGCCGACATCGCGGCCGTGCAGGCGCAGCTCGCGGCGCGCTCCGTCACGCTCTCGCTCGACGCGCTGCCCTCGCGCGAGCTCTAGCGCCGCGGCGTGTGACGCGGGGTCGGACGGGGCGACACGTCGCGTGAGAGCTGAGGAGGAGGCGGCAGTGCCACGCAAAGACCAGAAGAACACCGTCGAGGCCACTGCGTATGAAGAGCGGCGGTGTTCCGCTGTGCTCCCTCGTTGCTGCAGGGCTGCTGGCTGCCGTGGCCCGAGTGCCCATGAGCTTGGGATTGCAGAGGCCAGAGTGTTTCGCGCCGGGGGCTGCGGTGTCAGCTCGCTGAAGACCTTTGTGAATGTGAAGAGTGCGTGCGACGGGACCCAGGCCTCGATAGCCCCGCCAACTATGGCGGGATACGGAGCCCATGTCACGGCTGTGGTGTCGTTGTGGAGTATTTGCGGAGGCCAGGGGTCAGGGTACGGTGACGTTGCAGTTGCAGAGTGCATGCATTGCGTGTAGAGCTCGGGCCCGCCCTTGTGCCGGCATTCCGGTGCCGGCCCTCCTGTATCCCTGCAGCGGCGGTGCATACACACCCATGACTGCCACACATGCTGTGCGCCAGCAGGCCGGCGGCGCGGGGCAGCGCATCGGCGGCGGTTCGCAGATTGCCGTCTGAGAAGGGCGCCAGCAGTGCGCGCTTCACATGCATGGAGCGCAAGCCCCCTCCGTCTGCCGTGAGAGGTGAGGAGTTGCTGCTGGCGCAGAGCAGCGGGCCGTCGTGGAGTTGCCGGGGCATCTCAGAGATAGCAGCCCTGGGCGTGAGTGCGGTGGCATATGTTGAACAGGTGAGGATGTTGATCGCTCATGCCAGGTGAACGTGTGCTTTCCGCGCAGACTGATTGCCCTGCATGGGCAAAGTCAAGCAGCTCTCTTGGGCGATCCTTAGCTGTTGATCGCTTTCCGTCGCCCGAGGTACCGGACGTCTAGCCCTGGATTCCGCGTATGACATCGCGAATGTGGTAGTGGCTCGTGGTCGTGCAAAACGGGCTGCATAGTGTAACCGGTGCTGGTCATTGGTGGCGCAGAAAGCTTCTCGCATGTAGTCCCTGGGCGGTGTTTGCGATGGGGAAGTGTGGTGATCAACTACACAGCTCCTTGCTCGTGAAAGCACAGAGACAGACATTGGACATCTCACCATGCGAAGTTGACCATCGGTCAAGGATCCATAGGCGGTGTGTTTGATACTGTGGGTGACCATCTGATGATTCCCCCCCAGAACAATGTTGCATGTACCAGGGAGGTGCAGCTCAGCACCTACATCTTTGTGGTCTGCCAATGTCCCTGCGCCTCCACAGTTGGAGCCTGTTTGTGTCACCAACACACCGATTATGGATCGTTCCTGTTGTTTTCATGCACCTCAATTCTTTTGACCATGCATTCCCACGGCCACGCCACATAACTCTGACTCTGGGTGCTGCTTCTGGGCGCTCACGTTTTGAGCATGATCGGTCTCTTGGGCTCGCAGTGCAAGCGTCTGTTGAGACGAAAAGTAAGGCAATCCTAATGTCGCTGCCTCAAAGTCGCCGTGACGGTCCAAGGGACATGCTGCTTGGGCGTGCAGAGAGATGCTGGCTTCAAGATGACCATTGCTAGCTGCTGCAAGCCTGGTGTGTTTGCCAACCAGTGCCTGCTGTTCAAGACCCGTTTCTGACTGGCACATGTGGCAATTCAGTGATATGATAACACTGATATGGCCGCTATACCACTGGATTGCCACAGCATGGTACCATCGTGCACAGGCTCCAGGAAACACACTACACACATGCTGCAAGATGCAGGATCATGCTTCACTTTATAGGCTCGCAAGTCCTCAATGGCTCGAAGCATATAAGCCGCTGCACGAATTCAAGCCACGGCGAGACACCAGACAAGGTCGACAATGAAAGACTTCTGCAATCAGAAGTGGAACAATAAAGTCATGTGCAGGGAATAGGCGTAGACAGTGTCTGTGCAAATGTAGCAAGCAGTAGCTACCAACAAGTTTGGCCACTTCACATGGTCTGGCCCGTAGTTGCCTCTGTCCGCTCAAGATCATATCTGAAGGCTTGTGTTCAGTTATGGGCCTCACAGGTGCATTGCTTGGGACACTGTCGTTGTACCCACATGTCCTGTCCTGCATCTCATCTGTGCATTTTTGCAGTAATGGAAGGACTGCAGCATGTTGCCACAGCGCTCGCGAGGATATATGGCCGCATACATCGACGGCAAGCTAAAGCACAAAGGCTCATGGTATGTGGCAAGATGCACAGCAGCACGTCGCAACTGCATCATAACAGCCATGCCCACAACCGGATCATTCCATAAACTTTGCATTGAGACACCAGTGCGTATCTCATGGACACCCAAACAGCGAAACCCGTGACAGAGGGAAACGGCCTGGCCCCCTCGCCAGAATCACCTGCTGGGCAACAGCGACATTTCAACCGCCAACACCACACACGCCCTCCCCCTCGGTTCTTGATGTGTGAGTGACTCGAGCTTCACCGCAGCACTGCCGCGCACGCGCGCTTGATGCGCTCCCGCAGCTCCGCATCCTGCACCGGGCTCTCTGCTTGCCCCTGCCACAGAGAGTGCAGCCCGAGCAGCCCCACGCCCCCCGGCCCGGACCCCACCCCGGCGTCCGCCGCACTCGCGCTTGCCTCCCCACCACCTTCCCCACCCTCCATACCCTCTACGCCGCCGCACTCCTCCTCTACCGTCACAGGCGCCTCGTTGAGCGCACTGAGGATGTCGCGTTCCGCTGCAATCTCCACTGCATGCATGCTGTCGTCGTCAGATGCGCCACCAGCATCAGCCGTTCCCCCGCTGCGACCCGCCGCTGCCGCCCCCGCTGCACCGTCGATCACGCAGCGGCCCGGCCCGTCTGACGCGGCCTCCACGCGCCCGCCGTCCGTTACTTCAAGCGCGTCGCCTGACGCCACGGCAGCTGTGGCTGCAGCGTCGGTGACGCGGCGGCGGAATTGGGGCGTGATGCCGACCCGGGGGACGCCACTGGGAAGCGTTCCCACCGGACAGCTACACCAGGCCTCGACGGCCGCGAAGCGCTGCAGCTGCGGCTGCGCGCCGGGCCCAGGCACGGCCGCGGCTGCGGGGCGCGGCCGCTTTGCACCGACAGAGCCAGCGGTCGTGCCCGCGGCGGCCTCGGGGGCGCGGGGTGCGGCGGGTGGCTGCGTGTAGCTGCGGAGCCGCTGCAGTGCGTTCGTGTGTGAGGCATCTGTGAGCCCTGCCGCTGCGGCGCCGGGCGGCTTCGCAGCCGCCGCAGCCGTGCGGGGAGCATTCGCCTGCGGCGGCACGGCCGCTGCGCTGTCATCTGGATGCGACAGCGCCGTGACGAGGCTGCCGACCAGGTGAGCCGTCGCCCGCGTGGCTCTGTCCCCACTGCCCTGCAGACAGACATGCGGCTGAGTCACTGTCGGCGGCTACACGGGCACCGGGGGCATGCGCGTCCGCAGCTTGTAGCATCGATCTGGGGCAGGTTGGGAATTGGAGGCACGCATGCGCTTGCATGGGCCTGCTGTGGATATGCACGAGGCAGCGTGGCACGATGATGAGTGCAGTGAGGGACAAGGAGCTGTGTGGGTACGAGAGGCATTGGTGGGCGGGAGGAAGTGGCGGTCGGGAAGCCGTGAGGAACAGGAAGAAGATACACACCTTGCACATCTGCAGCAGCATGTTCTCGGTTCTCAGCATCGCCAGCACCGCTGATGAGGCGCCCTTGCTGCTCTCCAGAGCTGCTGCGCCCTGCTTGTGTGGCTGCTTCTGACTACTGTTCGCAGGAGAGGCTCCCTTTGAAGACTCGCGCTTCACAGCTCCTGTCTTCCATTCCCCTGGCGGAGGAGAAGCACCACCAGAACCAGAAGCCGCAGTCGAGTACAGAGCCTGGAGCGGTTCAAGGTTGGGATGGGGATGTTGAGCGCCCGTCTGCTGCTGCTGAGCTGGTTGCGGACCAGGGAACAGCGCCTCAGGCTTGAAGAGCTGTTGCAGCGCATATGCCAGCCGAGGCTGATGTGCAGCCATGTCTGCACTGCGCTCTGACGCTTGCAGCGCTGCTGCAGCCCACATGGCTGCTGATTCGATGGCAGACGGTGGTGGAATGGCTGTGGTATCGTTTGTGGGGAGAAGCGCTGGCTGCGGCTGTGTGTTGTCGAGCTGCAGCGCAATCTTTGCATCCCTGAGAGTGTTGACGCACTGGACGAGAACATGGCTGAGGAGATCGTCGTACGTGCTGCTGAGAAGCGACAATGTGGTGGCAGCATTGCTTTGATTCCTTGCAGTGAGGGCCTGGCTGCATGGTTCCGCATATGCTCCAGGGCCAGGCGCACCATGAAGCAGCTGATTTGCCAGGTCTGCGGGATGGGACGACGGGATGAGCGGCTTGAGCTCCCCAAGGAGAGCTTTCTGTTGCTTTTTCAATGCTGCAGGTGACATGCTGGGGTCAATCAAATCTGTTTCATCTGCTTCAGAGTCGGATGGCTGTGAGGAAAGTCCTGATGGGGCAGACACAGCTGCTCTGGCTGATTGGTTCAACAGCAGACGCTCAATAACGTTGGAAGTCTCTGTTGCTGCTGCTGACGCTCGATCACTCTGGGCAGTCCAGTAGTTGGTGTGGAGCCATGACAGGGAGTGTGAGGCTGCAAGGCGGAGCATGTGCAGGCTAGGAACGTGGTTGTGGGTAGCTTCATGTCGAATGTCAACCAGCATGGGATGCAGCCCAGCGCTGTCAGCGTTCTTGGAAACAGAGCCTGCGACCTTCCCCTTCTGGCACGAATCACTGACACCATTGACCAGCCTGATGATCGTAAGGGAGTACTCTGCTTGCAGGGACGCCTCCACCTCAGCGGCTGCGACCAGCGCGGACGAAGGCCCAGGGCCGTGCGGGTCCTTGAGGGATGTACCTAGTAGTAAAGCTGATACGTCGACTCCGAGAGGCAGCTTGCCACGGCGGCGCCATCCCATGACCTTCGTCAAGCCATCTCGCACTGACGACGCATCCTCCGCAAACAGCAAGTCACGAACGTCTTCCCACTCGCGCCATGACGCCCAGGGCACGTGACGGCCAGACATTCTGTATTATCAGGATGTTGACGTGATCACACGAAGACTCCACCCCGGCTGCGATGTTCGCTGGCTGCACAGCGTGACATTCTAGCGAGCCTCTTCACACGTATGGATGCAAGGCGCGCACGTACGCCAGCCTGTGTGCCCACTCACTCAGACCTGAGTTCTCCCTGTTGCCGTTGGATTCTCATCGTGACCGTGTCTATCGATTCTCCAAGCGAGATGGCAGTGCCCTATTGCTGTCTGCATGAATGCAGATGCGCTGTTTTGCACCCAGCGCCACACAGCTGGCCAGGCACAGCGCGACGGCTCAATGCCAATTTTCGCTGCGTGCCCTCGACTGGCCCGTCGCATACAAGCTACACATCTCCTAGGCCAATACACTGGAGAGACTCGGCGTACGCGAGATGATTGTGAATGCAAGCTGCATGCGAACGGTGCCTGCTTCATTGCCAACAGGCAGACTCCGGATGCAACAAGAAATGAAATATTACTTATCACGCCAGTGTCATCTATAGCGGCCTGCTTATGCCTGTGCAGTCAAGTAAATCTCCATGAATCTCAGGGATGTCGCATTCATCACATGGCATCACGGCAGTTTTGAAGACCATATGTCGTGATGAAACTCTTGATTTTCCTTCTTCTCTCCCCCTTTTCTGTATGGGGTTCTGTTCGGCTCAGCTGTGCATAGTTGCCTTATTGATTTATGGATTGTGATCAGCAGGTATAACTGTGCTGCTGCGTCTGCCCAACTCTTCCATTCGAACCTCTGCGCAGAGGTTGAGTTTTGGGTGCATCACACACCTTCGGGTGGCTTTCGAAGTGTGTAGTTGTATCACAAGCATTACAGTATGCAGTTGCAACAGAAGCACCCACAATGGGGTCCCACGTGATCCAGGCCTGCCATATCCGAGACAGAATGGACCGGTCAGCTTCATCTGCTAATTCATGGCATGTGCTACGTCATATTGTGATTTCACATGACAATGCTTGCGAGAAAGTTGCAAAGGTGTTGCCATTCCTTCGCATCGATGGCCTTACCATTGGAACCTGGCATCTACACATGTTGTCCCAGAGAGATGCCCGCAATCATTGCTGTAGCAAGATAAGTTTGACCCCCAGTATTCTTACCACATCAACGGAAAGGATACTTGACCTTCCCCCCACCCAAGCCTGCTGCAAACTCCAGTTTTACTGTGCATGCTTGGACATGGCCTGTGCGCAGCAATGCAGACCCAAAATGAATATACAGTGTACCAAGCTCCATTCGGCCGTGGCCTTCATGTATCTGAGAAAATGTCTGACGCGCGAAGATCAGAATTCCATCTGCTGTCTTCAGTGCTGCATGAGGAGGTAAAGCTGTGACTTGACTCCACATTGGATGGGCACCTTCATGAACAGCTGATTTGTTGCCATCAAGCTGTTCTCGCGCTGTTTGTGTATGTATGGGTCAAGCACCATCTCGAAGCAACCTTTGTCAAAGTTGGCTGTGTTCCACATTGGCTGGGGCCGCTGAGTGTGCCAAGAGGTCGGGGAACGTATTGCCGCCGAGAGACGGTCGTGTCTACGCTACGGAAGCCCTGACGATATGGTTCGCGTGGGTCTGGTGTCAGAACAGTGGAGCTTTGCTTCTGGACAAATCCTCCCTGTGAGGGCAACAGATTGAGATGGCAGCCCAGAGCCAATACTGGCCGGACCGCAAAGCCCAATCGCGTGCCTGCCCATAACATATACGATTTCGACATCTGGCATGCCGTCAGTGCGTGCTGCTCCTGGTTTATATCTGCGAACGCTGCCGGTAAGATCTGACGCCAGTTCGCCGCTTGCTTGCGTGACAGTGGTCGCACCGGATATCCATTCGCTCTACTGCAGGCTGGCTGCACCCGCGAATTCAACGTGAACCATTCGCCACCGGCGATACGTAAGGCTGCTGATTCTTCGCCACCGGCAGTTCATTGACTGGTCTGTCCGCGCTCCCAAAGAGGTGCGTACAGACGCTTATTGCCGTACACGCGATGCTGATGAGCAGAGGAACAGAGCCCTGCCGTATAACAAATAGCAGGCGACACATCTGTGTTCAGCTTCTGCTGAGAAGGGCCGTGAGTCAGTCGGCCCGTGACGCGGCTCAGTCTGATCCCAATGCATGAGATCTTCTAGCACGTGTCCAGTTCCCTTTTCCTATTGTTGAAGCCGCAATAGCAAACTGCGCTCTGCACTCACGGCAGCTTAAAAGCACGATGTGCACGACCGTCTGCACCAGCCGATGTTTGCCATCACGGTAACATCGACACGCGCTCAAATACTTTACCAAGCTCAATTGGGGTCAGACACACTCTAGGGTAGCTTGAACGCCCTTCCATACGGCTTCAGAATCACTGAGGCGCTATCGAGGTTCACAAGCGTGCATTGTTCGCCATACTCCGCCAGTGCAACATGCAGGACTGCGTGGAGAGTTGCACGACCGCGCAGCAAGGGACGTGCCTTGATGCTCTGATTGAAGTTGTCCTGGACCCCTCAAAGTCAGATCCAGTAGTATATTTCTGTGACGAGCCGGTGCCAGAAGACAAGTTGAAGCAGAGCCATCTGCTTGTGTCGATCCAAGCGTCCCATATTGGTCTTGCGTCGCTTCCGCTATCACCAGAGTCACTCGGAAGATGGCTGCAGTGGAGCATACACAGGCAGTACTTGTCGGAGGATGTTGCTTTAGCGCTTGAGGTATGGCGTTGGGAAGGACGTTCGGTCGTTACGAGACTGCCGTTCGTAGCACCTTTCACCTGTGCAGAATTCACGGGACAGCGTGCCTTTCCCCTTACCTACTTCGCACAAATGCAGGCCGCTTATGCTGTGGAAGATATTGATACGGCAACATTGCTCGTGGCGAGGTTGCGTCAGGATGTTCGTGCTGCTCTGCGCCAGGCCGCTGACGACCCACACCAACATCTCCGGTCTCTTCCATGGCCTGTGCAGCCAGCAATCGCTGAGTCTATCACCGATTCTTTGAACACGGCACTGCAAACACTGAGGCCCGGTGCACTCGCCGCAGTTCTGCTCGACTGCACGTTCACGGAAGTGCTCGAAATGTCGCTTCCAGTGCGTGCTGCTGCCATCGCTTCTCGCTGCACAATTTGGCCCGAGATTCTGGACTTGAGAGAGAGCCTGGCTCCCGCACGTCCATACTGGCAAATGGACGCTGCAGCGCACTTTTTTAATGTTCTCCTGCAGAAGCATGACAGGAAAGCATGCAAGGGACGGGCAGAACTTGTCAGGAATCCTGTTTGTCCCACATTGCTCTCTCGTTTGGAATGCATGACCTCTACACCACTGCAACACCTTCTCGCTGGGGTGTGCCGTCTGATGCTGCACAGCACTGACTTGAACCATGACATCATGCACGTACTCCCTTCGATCCTACCCTCCCTGAAATCTTTGTGCCATTTGGTCATCGATGCGCCTGAAGTCTATCGCCAGCTCCAGCTGCCTGAGCTCGCTGTTGATGATGAGCTTGGAGCTCCTCAGTATCCGTGGTACCATCTAGCCCTTGAATACCCAGGCATGGCGGCATTGAGGGCCAATGTGAGCGCCGGCTTCAAAGGTGTCATCGAGACAAAGGCGATCGTGTCCATGCTCGATGCCCTGCCAAAGTATGGCCAGCAGCTCAAATGTCTGGTTCTTCGTGGTGTAGCACTGCACATGTCAGGAATTGATGAATGGAGTCGTGCCCTGGGCAGGCTTGATCAACTTCGGACGCTGGAAATAGATGTCATCTCGACCGGTGTGCTGCAACCTTGAAATCTCCAGGCTGGTGAAAGCTTTATGCTGTTTAGAATGCGCATAGTCGGTCATCTGCATACTGTGTGACAAGCAGCGCATCATGACAGCAGCACTGAAAGCAAACTGGCTTGTTTGGCAATTGGCAGTTGTCATCCTGGATGCTGAGGCTGACTGCAGTATTGCATGTGGGAACACTAGTGAGCTGCATTGCGTGACATTTTGGAGGGCTGGAGTCTCGTAAGAGCTGCCTGAATCCGCACATGCTATTCATTTCATGCTATAGGACTCTGTAGTGCCTTCAGAAATCATGACATTTGCCTGGCATTTATGCTGCTCTCGAAAAGGTTCCTGTTATTGTTGTTGTTGCCATGCAGTTGTGCTGTAGTTGTGCTGTATTCGCACATGACAACAGATCCGTTCCAGGTGCATGTGTTGAGAAAGCAACAGCGTTGAGGAAGCTGCACAGATGTCTGAATGCGATGACCTCACTGAGAAGCATTCGGGTTACTGCGCCCAATACCCCTGCTGCTGATGGCCTAGTCGAAGCAGCCCTCTCGATGAGCAGGCTGACATGCATCAAGCTGATGTCTGCCAATCTGGACGTCAGGCGGCTTCCAGAAATGGAGAAGATGTTGAGCCCGAAGTTTCAAGCTATACAAGCTCTCCAGCTGGGACTGTCAAACCATACTTTCACGCTGCCGGCAGCAGAAAGGTTGCCATCCGCTGGCCTCCCCACTGGCACAGGACCTGTCTTGTGTGGGTTTCCAAAAGCGTGTGATGATGAGCGCTGGGATCCTACACTTTCGTGCAGCATTCTTGAACAAATGGTTGGACTCAAAGAGCTAATCCTCTTGCAGTGGCCCCCGTGGCAGTGGCGAGATGCCCTGGCAGTGACGCAGGCTGTGTCACCTGCTCTCACCAAACTGGATCTGTTCATCCCTTTCCCGGACGTACCACACCTCAAGCACCTGTCCCGCCTGCAACATTTGCGTCTCACTGTTGGTGGAGGGGGAGGGAAGGGCTGGCTGGTGCAGGCAGCGACTCGTGGAGGCCAGCGTGGCCGTCGGCGCCATACTGACCTGCCTCCTGCCGAACTTGGAGAGTCATGCTCACGTCTGTGTCATCAAGATCGATTTGGTGATATATCTGACTGGCCGTTCGCGCAGCACCTTCGAACTCTTCGATTGCAGATAGCCAACGGGTTCATGACCAAAGCAGCGGTCCGCGCATCTGCATCACCAGATTCTCCGAAACTGAATGGCAGGCAAACGAACACCAAAGATAATAACTTGATGAATCTGGATGATCCAAACAGTCCAAGGAACAACCAGATTGAGCTTGACCAGCCAACACTTGGCTATCGCGTGGCATCACAGCTGAGCTGCCTGACAAGGCTATCAGAGTTACATCTGTCTGGACTGCCAAAGTACGCCCCGACAACAAGGGCCCCTTCACAAGACTTCTCGATCGCCCTCTGCATTTCATTATCTGCGATGCCACAGTTACAGCACCTGGTCATTGCACCTCAGTGCCTTCCGCAATGCCTGAATTCAGCACTGCAACGAGCTGAAAATCTGACCCATCTGGACCTTGCACTGCAACACTCAGCGGATCCGTCGTTGCCAGCACTGGCAGAGCTGGAACACTTGGTGGTACGCCCACGCCAAATCTAGAATGGCAAGCATGCATGGGTCCAATTGAGCTTGGAGTGCATGAACAATCTGACTCCATGCACCATCAGAATTTGCATGATGGAAGGGTGATCTATGAGGCCAGCATGGTTTATGAAGCTCTCCACACAGCAGCTATGCCAGCTTGGAATGCCCTGATTGAGCATGCATGCAGGTTCTAAAGCTTACGCACAACCTGCCCTCTCTCAGTGCGTCAGTACATCATCTTCGCAAGCTGAACAACCTACGTTCATTGCATCTGGGTGTCCCTCCTTTGGATTTTGTGATGTACGATACTCTGGTCTGGAATCAAGCCTGGCCCCCAAACTGTGCTGGAGTTCCTGCCCTACACCAGGGATTCTCAGACTTGATAACACTGCATGTGCGTTCTGCTACAAGCAAATTCTTGCTGTCGCGTAGGTGCACCATATCATGCTTGACCAGCCAGAAACATGCTCGTGACGTGATGGTGGCATCCTACGTTCACCCATAGCTATTGCTTTCAACACATGCCATCACAAGAGGGGGCACGCCCTCTTCGCGTCCTGTGAACCTGCAATGATGCAAGTTTACTGCAGGAACTGTGCGTAGAGTTTCCATGGCCATACGCACGGGATCTTGCCACACAGCTCACACCACTCTCAAAGCTCCAGCTGCTGCGGCTGCGTCTGTGTCAGAGTGAGGACAATCAGGAGCTGCGCCAAATTGTGCGGGAACAAGTCCGTGCACTCCCATTGCGCCATGGAGTGATCATCACCAGTGGTGGACCAACCACAGCCACTGCACACGAGTGTCGTACAGCCGCTGCAGAGACGATGCGCGAGCCCACAACCCCCAGGTCGACGTCTACAGCAGATGACATGGCGAATCTGAAGGCGTACCGGACATCTGCTCAGGCAATGGCACAAATGCTCAATGCACAATCGCAGCACTCGAGGAACGTCAAGGCGGCCCAGGCACAAGCAGGAATGATGTATAATGTCGGCTGCTATCCTCCGCAACCACAGGCTGTTTGCAGGAATCCCAGCGCACAGCCTTTCATCCCATACAAACCTTCTGTGCCTGGGTCCAGCGCTCGTCCACTTGCGGGGCCCCAGAAACAGCAACCTCCAGGGCTGCATCGCCGAGCTGCTAAATGTGACCCGATTGTCCATCCACGGCCCGCTCCGCATCTTCACAAGCCAACCACCCCTGTCCGTCCGGCTGGCCGCAGGCCTCTTCCACAACCTGCAGTTCCCAACCCGACAAACATGCCCACTCAGACACATGTCACTGAGAGACCCGTGCCCCAGCGTGCAGCTGACAATTGCCCTCCTCATCCACCAGCACCACCTCAACCCGGCCACCTCAATGCAACACAAGTTCTGGACGCACCAAAGCCTTCCATAGGCTCGCCGCCCGGCCTCGGCCGCAGCGCGCAACACAAACCAAGTGATATAATTGCGCATGGTCGCCGCCCATACCAATTGATTGACTGGTCATTCCAGCCAGGAAAGCAGACAGATCCGCAGGGACCATGGCATCTACCAGCGCACAGCGGCCATCAGCCAGGCGAACCACCTATTCCTGACTATTTCGCTGATCTGAATGCAGCTGAGGAAACAGCTGTCCGATGTGCAGAAGCAGTCTTGTCGGATGATCCGGATGATGCAACGACTGGATACCGGATGTCAGTGGAGGCTCCAGCAGAATGGATCAAGGGAAGGAGCAAAGATTCGAGCAATATTTCGATATCAGATTCGCTGGGATTCAATTTCCATGCTGGTCATGTGGTGCCCTCTCCGGAGCTTCTGCAGTTCTGCGAGCGATCTCTTGAGAGCCCAGGTGTGCGTCCCGAGGTTGTACAAGCAAAAAATCAGCTCCTAGACCCTTACATCCCAAGGGTGCGAAGAGCATGGCTTCTATGGAGAGCACGCAGTGCATCCTGTCACGCCCAGAGCACCCCACATTGTAGCTGAAGAAGCCCGTACTGCAGATGTTTCTTTTGAGTCGAGCTGTGTACATGACAGTCCGGACATTGACCTGAGCATACTATCCCGAGATACATCACCGTCCAAGACAGTGAATGGATCTCCATCTATGCACAAGTTTGATCAAATAGGGGTCTGAAGGATGGATGGTAGTCAGAAGCCAGAGCAGAGCTTCAGTATTGACCTGCAGCAGAAAGCCATGACCTGTAGAAGATTGACTGTGTGAGGATTTTGGCAACGGATTACGTGCCAACTATCTGTACGTGACAACATACCACGCCAAGGTGAATGTGAGCACAGACAGGTTGATGTCACCTTGTGTTCATGGAGACAACCAATAGCATCAGCTGTTGGGCGAGACAAAGACCACATGTCGGAACACACATCTGCTGTAAAATTATGCAGCCCATCATAGCGCCCTGTACGAGACGGAAGAGAAAGAGTGCCTTGGAGACACAGGGGATGTGTGGTGGCAACAGTCACTTGGAGAGTGCAATGACGTTAACGGTGTTATGCCACTCAACAAAAGTCTGTACTTTGAGAGCCGTGCGTCATGTAGCTGTAGGTCCAAATACGCTTTGTGCATAAATTGTGGTACAGGTGTGACACGATCGAGGGTGTAATTCTGTCAAATCAAGCATGTAACTGCTGCTTCGATATCTCTCACTCGCTGGTGGGACGGCGCATCGGGCCGCAACGCCATGATGGACCACAGCATCGGACAATAATGTTCGGGCTCTTACATCGTGTGCTGTGCATGACGCCAGTGCTTTATTCTGTCAGGGCGGTTGGGTATCCCGAGCGATTTGCGTGCTCAGCATAAATGAACGCTTACTCCGCAAGCGTCGGCTCGAGAGCAGCAGTAGCGCACAGGATATGCTTATTCTCCATCTTGATGTTTTTGTGCTGGGCCTTCGCGGCTCATGGGCAGGGCAGGGTGCGCGAATGGGCAGGCAACCAATGGCTGCGTTCGCATGAAGCTGGTCATATATCAGAGCCAAAAGATATGGACGCTAAGCTGCAAAATTCCTCTCGAAGTCTATCAGTGGCAATTTGCGCCGCAATGAAGTCTGAAAACATGACCGACGTCCGAGAGTGGCTTCTGTATTACAGGTGATCTGCTATTCCCATCTGCTTTCTCCCGTGCAACAAGACCACAAGTTGTAGGCACGATGTCCACCGAGATCTCTCTGCGCGCGATGTGACAGCGTCTCGCTCGAGTTAAATCGACCGCGTGGATCAGCGGCAAGAATGACATGCCGAGCGAGCTATCTCGAGACAGGCCAAGTTCATACATGTTTGCGTCTGGCCAGTCCGATACACGCACGCTGAACAGCCGCGAGTCGTTATTATCTCAGTCCCACGGTTCATCACTTGCAAATCCAGCACAGAAGAAAGTTCAGGCTCACCCGCACATCCAGCTGCCTGCTTCGACAGTGCCTGTTTCCTTCAGGTGGCTGGGCGTCGAACACGTTTACCTCACCGAGAATCGAGCGGATCCAGACCCGACCACAGCGCAGCAACTGCGCGACTTTGTCTCGGATGGCTTCGTCAAATATTCCCACGAGCCGCTGCCTCAAGCGCAGATGAAGATCTACTACGACTGCCTGGCCCAGCATGCCCACAAGCACGACTGGATGGCATTCTTTGATGTGGATGAGTTCCTCGTGCTGATCTCGAGGTGTGCTGCAGTCTTGGCCATCTTGTCACCCCTTCCCCCCGGCCCCCGCCTCAGCGTGCATGCTTGATCGTCTTTGATCCCCCCAGCACCGCATGCCGATATGATATGATGCCAATGTTGACGCAGTGTATCTGTCTCATGCTTGCTGACTCTATCCCTCGGGATCTCGCGCCCGCCGTACGCGTGCTGCCCTGCCGGGGCCCCGATGCCGTCCAAGCAATGATTGTGACGCTGAAGACCGAGATGCACCACACGAGCCTGGCCGGTTGCATAGCAGAGCCACGCCACCAAAACATACTTTGAGGCGTTGCAACCGAAACATCGCCCCGAATATCCACACAGCATACGCACACGCTCAATCTGCACACAACAAACACCAATTGTGAACTCCTGGCCGCCCATTCGAAATTCTTAACCCCGACGCGGCACCTGTCACCACGCCGGAGGCCGCGTGCGTCGGGCTCACACCACCTCTGTTGTAACCTGGACACTACAGTGTCACAGCACCACATGCACACGCAACCAACGCACATCTGCACACTCCTTCCGACCACGTCCGCACAGCAGGCCGGACCAGAAGCTCCCGGACTTCCTGCGGGCATACAGTGGCTACCCGGGCCTCGCGGTGCACTGGGTCATCGTCGGGCCATCGCAGCGCGTCGCGCGGCCGCGCGCTGGCGGCGTGCTGCGGCAGTACGCGCAGTGCGAGGGCCGCGGCGCGGAGGGCATCAAGACGATCGTCAACACCCTCTTTGTCTCCAACATCGCGATGCACCCCCACAACTTTGAGTTCCGGTATGCCCCCTCCCCGCGGTGCCGTGTGCAGTCGCCCAAGTCACACGCATGGTCAACATGCATGTGCCATGCACAGGGACGGCATGCCCGCCGTCAACGAGAACTTCGAGGCCGTCGGCTTCAACGCGCACCTCAACCACAACAGCCGATGCTCCCCTGTGCCGCCGGCGACCTCTGCCCCGGGGTCGGCGGCGGCGCGCCTCACGGACGCGCTGCCGTTCCCGCGGGGGCCGGTCTGGCGCGGCGACGGCGGCAGGTTCTGCTACCCGGTGCCGATGCCGTCCAAGGCGCCCGCGTCGGTCTCCCGCGTCGCGCTCTTCCACTACGTCACCAAGTCGCACCAGGACTTCGAGGTGAAGATGGCACGTGGCGCCGGCATCGGGCCGAGCAAGACATGGGAGTTTTTACTCAACACCACCAGGTGCGTGACGCAGCTAGGTGACCTGGGGACAGGGGCGAGATACCGCTGTGAGCGCACCGCCATGCATGCGCATGCATGTAGACCTGCAGCCATCGAGTGGTTGTCCACCGCCACACGACACAGGCGCGGCTGCACCAAGACCAGTTGACAAGGTACCCCACATGTGGTGGCGACGGCAGGCGGCTGCAGGTGGGCTCGCGCTCAGGCGCCGTGAATGAACGGCTGCTGAAGTGACCGCTTGTGCCGCTGATCCCGCACGCCAAGGTATGCAGCACTGTGGCCCGCTGGTGCACCTGTGAGGGTGGGTGTGCCAGGGTCGCGTGGCCTCAGGCTTGGCCTTCGGAGGTGGCCATGGTTTGGCACTTCCGCAAATGTCGGGGACTGTGGCGCGTCGGTGTTGCTTGGTTGCTGCGACACGCCGTGGCGGCCATGCATGGCTTTCCAGTGGCCAGGTGGCGGCCATGCTTTCCAGTGGCCAGGTGGCGGCCATGCTTTCCAGTGGCCAGCAGTCGCCAGCTCTACCCAAGGCTACACCAACGAGCAGGACAGCATACTGAGCATGGACCGCTCGTTTGGGTAGTCTCGGGTATTCTTGCCAATGGAACCTAGCAGGCGTATGAGTGCCGAAGCTGTGTGAGCCGCGCTTGCGCTCCCCTGGTCCCTATGCCATCGTTGGCACCACCGTGTGGATACATACACCGCCGCGTCGACACCACCGTGTGGATGAGACCGTGGAGCCATGCTCGGCATATGCGGGGCGGACTGTGGAAGCGCGCAGCGGCCTTGCAGTGTGAGAGGGTTGCACCGGGAACTGGAGGGCGTGGCGGGTCGGCGGCTCTGTGGCCTTGGTTCTGCTTCGTGGCATCAGAGGTCGGCGTCGGCCGCTGCACGGCGCTATCTCGTATTCGCAGCTGCAGAGTGCCGCATAGCCAAGGCGTGCGCAGTGCTGGCCCAGGCCACGGCGAGAGCGCATCCGCAGCTAGCTGCGGGTCACCCGCTGTCACTCCCATCGTGCCGATCAGAATTGGAATTGTACGGACGGCCTGTGCCGCTGTTCTGCCGCACACCCCCTGGCTGTGGCTGGCAGGGCGTGCTGGCTGCGCTCTTCGAGTTGCTGCTACCGCTGCTTGGTGTGGGCGGGTGTGGGGGCGTGATGCTGATGTGGCGCCGACGCTGCGGATGCGTGGTGCAGGGAGGCGACGCAGTGGGGGGGCCTCTGCGCAGAGGCCCCCCGCCTCGCAGCCGCCTGCTGCCCCGAGCACGAGTACACGCTTCCTGGCCCCCCCTGACGCCCCGCCACCGCGTCACTGCTGCTACGTGCTCATGCGGAGCAGCCCATGCACTGCACTGTGATCAAGATCCCGCTCAGCAGCGGGGCGCGGCGGGTTGCGCGTGTGGCACCCGACGCCCTGCGAATGCATGGGTGGGTGTAACGGCGTCGGATGGCGGCTGACGTGGGTGGAATGGCCGCGGGTCTGCTGGAGGGAAGCGCTCCTGTAGGCGCCTGCAGCGCCAAGAGGCCCACTTCTGCGGGATGACCATATGGTGCACTACCTGACGGGTGCCCTGCCGAGAAGTGGCTGCCAGTGCCAGCGCTGGCGTTCCCACCTGGCGTGCACACAATCGAGTGAGCTCAGATACACTGTACAAACATGTTGGTCAATAAAGATCTGTAATGAGAGCCACAGCCTGAGCGTCTGCGCTGCATCATGCATGTGCTGATATGACGCCGGAGGAATCCGAGCGGATCTAAACGACAGCGATAACTGCTTGCCACAGATTTGTTTAACGTACCGACGTTGGGAGGCAATGGCGATGTGATCGGACTGGCGTCCCCTCGGAGACCGCCCGGCGCACGAGTCTGCACGTTCGAACAGCTCCTGAATCCGAAGCCGCGCATGACATATGTGCCGCAGTTACAAAAGAGTGGACGGAAGAAGACAAACACCGAAATATCATACATGATGCATGTAACATGATGCATGCAGCCACTGTGCACTTGGGCCCAGCGGTGCCGCCGTGCGTAGTGAAGGTAAATGCTTGTGTAATCGGTGCAGCTGGTGCACGTGTCACCTTCGTGTATGCGCGGCCGACGTCTTGATGGAACTGGATCCGGATGCAGTGTATTGACGCGTACTACGTACTAACCCCCCCCCCCCCCCCCCCCCCCCCCCCCCCCCCGGCATGTTGACGACGTGACCACGCGGCATGACGCCCTCCTGACACCCGCAAGCATCACTAATGGACCATCTCAGCGGCCTGACAAGCACAACTCGCGCGTGACGGCCCGGCTCATGGTTTGTGCGCGTGTCGGTGGGATCTCCTCGAGGACCTGCCCGCAGATCGCCCAAACTATCTCCTATACCGAATGAAATGTTTCAATCGTTTGATAACAAGCTATGGTCGCTCATTTGCGGTGTTTGGTTGGCTCGTGCGCCGCGGGCCGGGATGTTTACCGACTTAGGATGCACTGCCGCGACGTGCCCTAAAAGCCGTCCGGACTGGTAAGCCGGGCACCTGATGACTGATTCGCACGCTTCAATTGCTTATGATATCAAGTGGCCTGTCATACTTAGCACGGCAGGCCTTCTGAGTGCTGACAAGCATGTACGCATGTGCCGATGTGCTGAAGCTCTCCAACTCCACCAACTCCTCAATTTGGCCCACGAAGCACTACTGCACACTACAGTCACGCGATACAGCATAGTGAAGCTACTGTCGGCGCCGGAAATTCCTACCGGAAATTTTCCTCCTAGCCTGTGCTGCAAGCTGCACATCGTCTCCGGTCATGATTGCAGCAATCTTCATTGGCAAATATGGTCTGAGAAGACATAACTGAGAATATTGAAGCTTCTTCTCGGCATATAAGATATGAATGCCGACAAAATGTGCCGTAATATACTGCGGCATACACATTATTATCAGCCTCCAGCTACAGAAAGCGCAAATGATACATGAATCGCGACATGATGATACATCAATCATATCAATTCTGATCGCAGCCTTTCAGGCGCATGGGGATGGGTGGTAGTGCGGCATTTGCCGTCCGCGCTTACACATGACAGTGGCAGATAGCCTTGATTTGATTCTTCCAGAACACCAGCACCGTGGTGCACCATCATACGCTTATACATTGGTGTTTTATAGCTTCTGAGAGCGACCAATCGCAACTTACGACCTTGCATACTCGTCAGGCGCGCAAACATTGGCGTTCAGTGGTGCATGCGACACGCAGTCTGCAACAATGGAGCGCTGCACCTCGCACGCTGCATTGGCGCTCATGGCAAACCAGTATATCATCATCATCTGATGTGCGAGTTAGCTGCGGGCTTGTGGCTTGTCGGCTGGCTTTCGTGACGATGCATCCGCGGTGCGCTCGACAGCAAAGAATTCGAATCGATCGTTGACATTTCGCGAAAGTCGCCTTGTTAGGGCCTGACGGTTAGGCCACGCTATCGGCTATTTCTGGCTACTTACACAGGAATAACCTGCGGCCTGAACTGCGGCATGACCTCAGTTTTGCGGGACCGAATTCGGGGCCTTTTGGGGGTTGGGTTAGTATGTGACGGCTCGTTCCAAGCGCGTGCCATCTCGTGATCCGAGTGCATCACAGGCACCAGTTCGAGATACGGACGTATCCACCTCCAGGGGCCAGAATCGTTCCGAGAGCACCGATGCGTGGTGGAGCATCCCCAGTCATCGTCGAAAAGCAGGTGCTGAAAAGTATTGTACACACGGTGACGTGATACGCTGAACAGCTGTAGGAATCATCTGGCTCATCTGGATCGGCCTGCAGCTGTGCGACGTCTCAACTGTGCTTGCATGCAATATCGCATACGGCACTCGGGCCATAATCACGTCCATCGGGACGGCGGGCAACTCAGACATCGCCCAGGGCCCTGGGCGGTGTATATAGACACACAATAACATACTGGATGCAACTGTAAGGGTCCTGGGCGAAACGCAGGAAAATCCCGTTTTCGGCCGAAAGGCCGATTTTGCCCTTGGAGGCCTAAACGGCGCCCTGCGTACGCCCAGCGAGCACAATGGGCCGAGAACACCCCAAAAACACTGAAATATGGGTCGTAGATGTTCAGTGTTTGATCATCCGGTGTCGTGCGGGGACTTCCGCCGTGACCGTGATGTGACCATGCGGAGCGGACACCGCGCCTGCCGAGACCGGCTGAGCTACCACACATACGATGATCGAATGCACATTATGTAAATGGCGGTTTTGCTGTTTGTTTTCGCCGGAATTTGCTGGCAGTTCACATGACCTCGTGAGGTTGCTACCAGACATCCCAACACAGCATCCCAATCAATTCACCCATCACGGTCGATCCACACACATACAAAAAAAAAACCACTAGCCGCAGATCGCTCAGGAGTACTGCTCTCGGTGGGAAAGCCAGCAGCGTTTCTCCTTCACAGTGAGTGTTATACGCTGCCGTACACTGAGGCACCGGCTCGTCGAAGCCAGGGGAATACTCCCTGCGCGATCAGCAAGTCGCAATCAACATTTGCGCCCGTTTAAGTCAACCACTTCTTGGTTTCGGAGGGTACGGATATGCTGCGAATCTGGCTGTGACTTTCGCGACAGCATTTTCGTTCACGCAAAACTATTCGGCACTGCCGACTACGCAACAACTTGTCGCTGTTCAACCAGTATCGATCCACGTGAGTTAAGCGTGGACAATCCTGACGTCATTAATGGGCGTAATGCTTCAGCTCACAGAGCCAAGCACACAGAGAGGCTGTGTTGAAGGCTTTCTTGCTGACCTGCACCTCTTATGCAGTGTAGAATCCCATGACAATGGAATCGTGACGCTTGCATGTTGTAATGATCTCTTCTTCAAAGCAGTACACACAGCTGTTTACACTCAAATGCATGGGACGTCTCTTGCACTATGCCACCATCCAAACAGCATACAACCCGCATGACATTCAGATATGACATCGCTTGCAAAACAATATCGCTGCATGATGCTACGTAATACTACAATCAATGACCACCATGTCAAATGCCTCAGCCATGGCAGGCCAGCTGAATCCAAATGGTCGATTCTGACCACCATCAAGTGGAAAGCGGCTTCATCAGCACAGTCTCGACCACAGCTATCGGCGTTAAAAACACCCCTACTGTGCCATAATTTGAGCATGCAGGCCTGTTGAAATCTTGATACTCATGCCATGTACTAAACAGCCCGGAACGCGATGGTTTCCAGAGCCACTGAAGCAATCACATGCAGAGTCAACTGAAAAGACCATCCTCGGTGGGTGTGGGGGCGAAGAATGCTGCAGCAATGGACACTGTCACATCAGAGCTGGCGTCGTCATGGCCGGAGCTGCGCCTGTGAGATGTTATGGACGTGACTTCATAAATGAGGAATTGTACGTTAACGATTGCAAGTAGAATTCTACTCCTTACCACCCCATCTCTTCTGTGACCCACTCAGGTCTGCTGAAAGACATCAACAGTTCTGAAGCACCACACAACAACAGTCTCTCGAGAAAGAGCCATGCCTCAGGATAAGTGAATGGCATACTTATTCATTTGCATATGCAAGAGGGAGTGGGGGCATGTGGTATGGATCAAGGCAGCAAGGATCTGCAATGGCACACCATGCTCCATGTGCTTTTGTTGTGTGCTGTAGTTGAGAACGGGGTTGGGTGTGTGCAGGGTGCGGCTGTCTTGTCTTGGCGTCCGCCTGTCTACCTGCATGGCTGCCATCCTGTGCAAGTCATGAGTTGAAAGCCTTTTGTTATTGATCAAGCTTGAGCATACAGGCCTCTCGTAACTGGCCCAGGGCGGCTCCCAGGGCAGCTCTGCCCAGATGGCCACGACATCAATAATATTCACGGGATGGATGCATGTGTGAGTAGGTGGGGGGGGACGGGGCCCGCGGGGGTGTGTCCTGTCCCTATCTCATGATGTAGCGCGCGCGGGGATGGTGCAATAGCCGTAGGGTGTGGGTTGTGCGAGGGACTGCCCTGTTCTAGAGCCCGCGTTTTCCGTTTCGCTACCCACATCGTTGTCGCGTTTGCTGTCAGTCTGGTGGGAGTGGTCGGAGCTGCACTGGTGGTCGATCTTCGAGCTGGGGCCTTGCCGCCCAAAGCCATGAGGTCGTCACCCTCGTCAGACCTATGACGTGTCGTCTAACGATCTAAATCGTCATGTGATCATGTCAGGGTGAACCGTCATCACACATGCAAGTTTGAGTTGCAGCTTCGCCGACAAGTTCGCCATGCTGTGCCAGCACAGGACAGTCCTGTCCCGAATCTCAAGATTCGCGTGGAAGCCTTTCGAAAGCAGAAGTGGTAAAGAGATATGGACACGCACAGTCTTGGAATGCTCATATGTGACAAAGCATTCTGAGACCTTGTCAGTCGACATTGTGTGCGATCTCCTAGCCTACTCTGCTTGTTCTTTCGGCAGGCGTATTCACAAGCATCAAAGCAAGCCCGCTTATTCTGTCGTGGTCAAGTAAAGCGCTCCCACGATTGAATACTTCTGAGAGAACTCGATCTGTTTCACTGCAGCTTGTCTCTTGATTGTGGAGCTATGTACTATCCCAGCCAATGGAGCTGTGCTGTCTGCCCGAACTCGGCCGATATCTGGTACCAGCAGGATGGATCGGCCCTTTGCAGTGCCTGCGACAGAAGATTGCAGAGTTCTAGCCATTTGGCATCAGCACATGTGCGGACAGCGCTGCCTAGCTGTGAGGTTGTGCAAACGACGGCAACTGCAGACCAAGGCCGCAGTCCGTGGGATCATGCAAACAGCGCGGAAGTACGTTATATCAACTAATTATATCTGCTCCTTCCGTAGTCTTGGCGTTTCAAGTGTGCTCATTTGAACATTGTACATGGCTCACGGCATTGCTTGTCGGGCAGCAGCTGTGCCGCGAAGTTGACAGCTTGCATCTATTTCTGAACGTCCAGCGTTTAGGTAATTTCCATAGTTCATCGCGTCATTTCTGGCGCTGGAGCTTTCCAGTGCCATAACGCTTCTGACGGCACGCTTGCTTTTAGGGCAACACTGCCGAGTTCCGGAATTGGTCGACTCCATGCGCGAACCCCGTACCAGACGTCTACAATGAATTCGGAGCGAAGCAGTCTACCATGCTGACAGTGCCATCTTTCGAGTCTCTGGAGGTGAGCGGATTCTCTGGTAGCTTTGTCAGACAGGACGCTTGAAGGGCCATGTTGCCGGCCTGTGTTCATCCCGCTGCACTCATGTCTGAGCTACATGTGTGGCTTGCGTGCCGTACTTTCATTGCATACTTTCTGCTGGATCTGTTGCTTGTACGTTCAGTCCACTCCGTTAATCAACACCGGCCGTGTCATTGCCGACTTGACAGAGTTAATGAATTAGATTGCTACATTGTGAGCTACCGTGTGATTCAAGGTGTTGTTTGCTCATATCAAGTCGCTGGCTTTTTGTGCAGCTTTTTCAAGCCGGCCTCGATGACCAGACCTTCCAATACGGCAATGGCGACTATCTGAACAAGGCCGTCTGCCGCACTGTCGAAAATGTCGAAGCAGATGACGCTGCAGTACCGACGTGCCCAAGCGCCACATATAACGCAATGCCGGCTGTTGGCGCCGGCAACACGCACGCGCTCTTTGCTCCTTCGCAGCCCGTCAACCAAGCCCTGGCTGCGACGACAATCACCAGTGTCGCTGCACACTCTGTCCCAGCAGCCAGGGAGCAACCTTCAGTTGCACAGCATAACGTGGCCGGTCAAGCAACACAGCCCAGTTTAGCTCCTGCCATGCAGCTGCCTGCGTTTGGCTGCGCGCCAGCTGCACTGCAGGCTATGTACCCCCAAATGGGCTCCCAACCTGTCCCAAGCTGGGCATCGATGCAGCAAGCAATGCCGTACGTCGCGGCCATGCCCGCAATGATGCCGATGGGATGGCACATGCCACTGTGGATGACCTATATCCCAGCGTCCCTGCAGCCACAGCACAGCGGCTCCAAGAAAGAGCACGCGGAGCGTGCCCAGATCCGGAAGCGGCAGATCTCCCGCTTTCAGGGCAAGAAGCAGCTCCTCTCGTGCCGCAAGACGGTCCGCTACGCGAGCCGCAAGCTCTACGCTGACTCGCGGCCGCGTGTTCATGGCCGCTTCATCTGTAAGGCGGACCCGGCAGCCCCCAAGGCGTAGGGCGCTGCGGCCCCGTTACATTGCGATCCTGTGCCTCTGCCGCCAGGACAGAGCGCCCTGCTCCGTGACCCGGCTCACACCCGCGCCCGCCCGGCGCGCGTGCCCAGCCGGCTCACTGCAACACAGACAAACCCACCCTGGCCGACAGAGGATAGAGTACACTACCATTTGGCGCTCCATTTAGCGCACATTCCTCTGCCGGCGCAGGGCCACTCCGCTGCCTGTAGCAGCCTGCATGATTCCGTGTCTGCCTGTACTGTGAGGCCCGCCACTGCTTCCCGGGTGGGCGGCCTCATGCACCCTGTGATAGTTGTGATTCTGCGCCATGTGATGCTGTGTACTGCCGCTGCCTCCGTATCGCTATGCGCCTCGGTGGCTTGTTGCCTGCTACCGCCTCAGCGCGCTGTGCACTGGGTGGCTCGACGGTGGTGGGCGGTTTCACCTGCCCCCGCGAGTCGCCATCAGTGAGGCGGGGCGGCAGTACACGACCCCGCTCCTGCGTACCGTCTACCAGATTCCGCGCTGGCAGGCGGGGTCGGACGGGGGGGAGGGGGGGGGGTGGGGTTGCCGGTGTGAATGGTTGTCACTGCTCGTGGTCGTCCGTCGATTGGAGGACATCACCAGGGGTGACAGGCGATCAGGTCCGACCTTCGTGCTGTTTGGTCGGCACGCCGAGCTCTGCCAGATATGTATGATGCAAGACAGCCACAGATGCAATGTGACGTGTCGCACTCATGGTTGTGTGGGTGTGATTCGGGGGGGGGGGGGGGGGGGGGGGGGGGGGGGGAGTTCCTGGGGGGCGTTCCAGCCAGGGGCTGGTACTTGTTTTGATGTGTTCTTCTCAGGCCTTGATGTGTCGCATCTTGACGCCTGTGTGTTCTGAGGCCACAGAACTGGCATGCACGATGCATGTGCACTGTTCACCCCTTTTCGGGGCACCAGAAGTGGCGCATGCTTTGAGATTGAGTGTGGATGGAGAGGGAAGTGCAGTGCGGCTAGCTGGGGACACCTGGTGCCATCATGTCACTGAGGCACAGAGTGTTGTTGATGTTTGTGTGGTTGCACATCCTTATCCACAAGGACTTGCCAGTGCTTAGGTCATGGTGTAATCAGTGGACCAGTCGATTTCCTGACGCCCACCCCAGCAGGGTTGCCAGACATGCTCTCGTTCCTTGCGTTGGTGAACATGGTGCATTTTGGATAGCCTGGCCTCTGAGGCTCCATTCCAGATGCAGATACTGTTCCATGTACCTGCATCGCAACAGTCGTTCTCCAACTACCTGTGACCTTGTTGATCCAGGAGGTAGCTGTTGATATGTTCCTGACCCAACTGCAGCTGGCGAAACTGCCCAACACCAATAATTGGTTCTTGTGCCATGGAGCAGTGACGTCTTACTGTCTGGTGTTGCATTCCAACGGCAGTGAACTGCATGTGATACTGCGTCATGAGCGGTGACAGCACACTTGCCTCTCACTCTTCCAAGCAACAAGGTTCTTGTTGTCAGCCGCTTGTCACTGCTGGCCTGTTCCTCGCATGTGCTGCAGCAGTGCTGGACTGTCCATGCGCTCAACATGCTGTTATGGGCTTCATCATGCTGCACAAGGGAGCGAAATAGTGGGCCTACTGCTACAATTTGTCTGTCACCTCACAACTGAGCCCAGAAAGCAGCAAAGACACTATGTGATTGGGCCTGATGGCCCAACACCAGCCTGTGCAGGCGAGCCATGCCCAGGGCTGAAAGCGTCTCAGCTTGCCAAAGCCATGCAGACAAGTCACACTGACCTACCTGTCAACCTATGCTCTTGTACCACTGACCTGTCACAGCCATCTGCCCCCCCCCCCCCCCCCCCCCCCCCCCCCCCCCCCACAAATAGTCCGTCCCTCCAACAAAGCACGTTCGGAACACGCACAGGGCAGGCATCCACGGGTGATGTTCACACTGTCATCGCGGCACATGCTGCCAGTCCAGCTGCCCAGCACCTTCTAGGCAGCACGCACGCCGCTGAACCAGGGCGCTGGTGGCCACCTCACCATCTCACTCCGCACGCCACAACCTGTCAGCGTGCCCCCCCTCGGAAAGCAGCAAACCCATGCCTGCAAGACCAACAGCTGCAACAGACTGCAACCACAGGCACTGCGTTTGGTCACCTTACACATCGGTTATCCGACACAGCTCGCGGGCATGCCCTTGCATACGGGCGTCATAAACACCCCACGAAGCGTCGCTGCTGGCGTGACACGCGCAGCAGCACACTTGTGAGGCCCCACAGTGACGCGTGCGAGAAGCGCTTGTGATGACAAACGATACCGTGAGACATCGGCCGGCCCTGCGGCCCGCACACACACCCGGCCGCACTCGCGCCACGCGCCTCGAGGCCCCGATCACGCGCACAGCGCCCCATGACCCTCTGCGCGCCGCCACGCGCCGCCACGCACCGCCACGCGCCGGCAGAGACGCCGCGGCCGCTGCGCTGCAGACACATCGCACCGGGCGCGGCGCACACCCGCCCCCTCGGTCTGTTTGCGCACACTGGATCAAACCGCACGTGGCACAGGTGTCGCAGCTGCCGCGGCTGCTGTCACCAGTCCCACATCTGAGCTCCCCGCTAGCCGTGGCGAGAACGGTTTTGCTTTTCCCATGAGGGCGGACCAGCAAGACACACCGGAATCTCAACCCCGCCCTCGCCGATCTTACATGTGACACATGCATTACATGGCTGCCTTGACCGCAGGGTCCTGTGGCCGGGACTCAGGTTCCTGCATGCACCCCCCCCCCCCCCCCCCCAAGGTCCCGTTTGGTGTCGACACCAGAAGCTGGTGGCATTGGCGCAGCCGCAGATTGCCACTCAAGCCACTGCGGCACGCGCCGCCGTGACACAGCGCTGTTTGCCCTCGATAATGTAGGCTGCGCAGAGTCTGATGCGAGCGGAGCAGGCATTGGCCCGGTGTCAAGCGCAGGTGGACAGTCGTTGCGAGCATGTGAACCCCTCTAGCCAGGTGGTGTGTCGGAGTCACGCGCGACGTCAAACACCATCGGCACGGTGCCGGCGCCGGAGCGGAGGTCGTTCACCGCAACGTTCGCGACGACGATGTCGGCGCCGGTCGCCGCGTGCCGCAGCCGCGCGACGCCGTAGCCGCCGTGGATGTGGCCGACAACCCAGAGCGCCGGTGGGCGGGAGAGCGCCTGCACGGCGCGCGCGAGCGCGACGTCGCCGACGTGGCGGCCGCGGGTGACGTCGGCGGTGCCGGACGGGGGGCCGTGGGTGACGAGGATGTCTACCTGGGTGTCTGGAGGCAGCACAGCCGCCCAGTGCTCCGCTGCGGCACCGGCGCGGGCGTCAGCTGATGACCCTGGTGCTGATGCATGGTGGTTCAGATCCGGGAAGCTCTGTGGCAATGGCAATGTGCAGTGGGGGGCACGTGATTGGCATTGGGCAAGGGCGCAGCGGCGCGTGCAGTGGCATTGTGGTAGCATTGGGGCATTGGCGTGACTGAAACAGGATCAGATGACGCGCATAATCCTCTTGGGCGCAGAAGAGCCACAAGCGCCACAAGCGGGCATGCATGGGTGGGGGACAGGCAGGTGCTGGTACACAGAGGTGTACCCGACAGTGGCAGGACATGGACAGAGGGGCACCTGCATGATCCTCTGACTCCAGCTGGAAGCTGCCTGCGAATTTGGGCGTGAAAGGAGAGCCAGTAAATGTGAAGCCTGCTGCCTCTGCAGACTCTCCGATCAGGATGACATCTGCTGCTGGAAGTGCTTCCCTGCTGAAGTGCTGTGAGGCCGCCCAGAAGTCCATGTTGCCGAAGGTCACCACTTTGGTCGTATGCGGTAAGCTGGCCAGCCAAGATGTGAAATTGGGCAGCTGTAATTTTGAGGCGATGCCGGCATCCCCGGCAAACACGAGGACGTCACCCTTCGGAACCTGCAACGTGAGGCGGACTCGTGAATTTGTGTGCGAATGAGAAGAACACGGGGCCGCGGTGACTAACAACACCAGCAGTTGCATGCAAAAGCATTTGCAATATTCTGCGAGAGTGTGCGCACTTGCAACAGTGAGGAGTCCCGGTGGATGCCATGAGTATCGCTGAGACACACGAATCGTGTGTACCCAGGAAGTTGTACTTCGCCAGCCGACCTTTGTATGACACGCATTGCATACGCTGAAGTCGCCTCTGGACGCGAATCAAACAGCTTTTGCTCTGCCGCGCGTGGCACGCCAATGCCCCCCCACTTGATCGTCCCGAGGACTACCGATATAGCGAACAACGCTGTGAATACAAGCACCAGTCTCTTCTTAAGGTGCGTGCCGCGTAATCTGTAGCGTACAATATTTTCGCGTTGAAATATGCTGACCATATTTAGTACAGCCGTTGTGCTGTCAATGTCAGCTGTTGATCGTACTCCACAGATGTACGAGCTCAGCTTTCAGGTGTATTAAGTTACACATATCTGGCCATTGTATGGCAAAGCAAACAGACAACATCAAGCCAACCCAGCGACCGGCCGCCACACCAGCAACCACAAGAAAGCATCACAGCCAAAAACCCCAGACAACAACCAACCACAGCTCAGCTTTCAGGTGGCTTTCCAGACAGATGATGATGTTGTCCACAGTGTGGCAAAGTAGCCATATTCAATGCTGAAGACTGCACCTGCTATTTTTCAACAAACTGGATATGGAAAGCATTCATGCGGTCGCCTTCTTGAAAACTGCCTGGAGGGTGATCGACATTGCGTCCCTTTGTTACTGCAACAGCCCCTGATCGTTAGACGACCACACACAACACCTTCCATCAATGCTGCTTGTATTGGGCATGTTTCCAGGTATGCTAGCCTGTCACGAAGACATGGAACTGCTGCACTATGGCCAGAAACAATGTATCCTGTCAAAACTTGTAGCCACCATGTGATGGTTCCTCTGCAAAAGCGAAGCCGTTCCTGCTCTTGCATCTGATACTGACTGAAGCCTTGATGTGCCTGGCGTGAAATGTGTTGGGTTTGCACCAGCAGCTGTTGCGAAGGCCAGCGAGAAAACACTGTCATCATATTTGACAAGGTACCTGTCCAGTATGTAAGAGTCCACCTCATGTTAGCAGGTTCCTATCATGGAGCCTAAATCGGCACACATAGACGTTGCCAACGACCTTTCCCCTACTCCAGTGCTTTGTGTTACTGTGCCGCAGTCATCGCAACAGTCTTTGCGCTGCCACTTGATGATCCCTGACCATCACATTTGTCTCTAGAAGACTTGACGTCGGTGGCTCTGCTTGACAGGTGCACTGGAGCAGCCTCCCATTGTAACTGTTGTTGAGTCATCTCACGCATCACGTCCATGCTGCAGCAACTATGTGATGCACGCCACAGAAGACCTGGCGTAGTACAAGCACTAACAGATCATCACAGTGGCATGCCACAAGAACTGCCAAAAAGTGCAGCAGGCCACAAATCGCTGCCGCCGACTGAAAGTCCCCTCACGCATCATCACTGAAGATCCATCAGCCACATGTCCTCCACAGTACTCCACGCCAACCATTATGAAGCTGTTGCGGTTTTATTATTGTAGTATCTGTGGATGTGACTTCCACCTGTCCTGCTCGAGGAGTATCCCGGGAAGCTGTCCTCGCATCACACCTGAGCTACCTGGTTGTGCTGGTGCTGGAAGAGGGTACCTCGACATCCTCATGCAGACAGTGGCTCACTGATGGCTTGCACCGGTAGCAACCCTCGGTTGCCGCCCCTTCCCCGTGCGCTCAGGCCGCATCACAGGCCACACAATACCGCCAGCTGCACATCAGTATCACCTGATGTGCTTTGACTTGTGCAACACGCCTTGATCAGCTGGAGCCGCCCTGAACCTGGCCCACAACAGCCCAGGCGAACGTGCCATGCCGTCATCCAAGTCCACACTCCTCACAACACTTGGCGACATGCATTGCTCAAGTCTCCCACCGGGTGCCCCGGAGAGTCTCGGGCGACGTCGTCAATGTGCCCACGCCTGCGATGCCAGAATAGCGCCCTGCGCACATCCCCAAGGAGATGGGACCGCCCACCCAGCTGACACATGCACATCATTCTGATGGACTCCCAAACTCCGGCTCGCGCCTCAGCTGCAACAACCCGACTGCAGCGACCGCGGCATTCCCTCGCGCCAGCCACATTCAGCATGGCCGTGGGGCTCCCCGCCCGGGCCCCGGCCGGCCATTCGCCCGCCATGCAGCACGCACCGGCCTGCGTCCACAGGTGACCAGGCTGACCCAGCGCAACACCCAGGAACACCGCCTGGCCTTGTGTCAACATGTCTGGCTATCACTCACAGCCACCCATGATGTACATCGTCTGGATTCCAGCGTGATGCATAGTAGCTTGGTCTTGTACCCTGCTACGCAGTGGCCCAAGCTCATGGAGTTTGATCTACTCACATGATGTACATCGTCTGGCTCGCCTCGTCATAGAAGCCCTCTGTGAACCCGAGCACACTGTCAAACGCGGGAACATCGATCACGACCGGCATCTCCTTCGGTGGCGGCGGCAGCAGCCGCTGCCGAGTCCGGCCCCGTCGCACGCCGGCACGGCCCCTGTCCCCACTCCGCTGTAGCTGGCCGACTCCCCCGCCGCTCGCTTCCCGCCCGTCGGCCCGCGGGCGGTCCTCTCCCCAGCCACCTGTGCCGTGGCCAGGAGCGGCGAGGCGGCCGTCAGCACCGCCGAGCGCCGCGCTGGGAGGCTGGCGCTTCGGAAGCTCAACCGCGGCTGCCGCAGCCTTGTGGGACTTTCTGAACACGACCACCTTCGCTGTTGACGCCGTCGCACCGGCGCCGGCCGCCCGAGCAGGTTTCCCCGAAGCCAAGATGCGGAAGCTGGGCTTCTCTGCAGCTTCTGCCCCGGCCGCGTGCACACCCTCTGCGTGGTCACCACTTGGGCGTGCGGCCCCGTCCGGTGATGCGGCGCTGGAGGCCGTGCTCGCTGACGGTTGTGACACTCCGTCCCCGCTCCTGTGGACCAATCGTTGCTCTGCCTTGGCGCAGTCATGCGTTGCCGCAGCTTCGCTGCCAGCGCCGGCAACAGGAGCCACCTCAGCCACTGTGACCACCATGCATGGGTCGTGCACGTCGCTACGGACCCAGTTGCGCCGGTCCTGCACCGCCTGCAGGCCCTCCGGCACATCACCGCCTGCTTCCGCCGCAGAAGAGACAGGCCGCCCGCCACGCTCCACCCCACCGCCCACGCATGCACCAGCCGCCACGGGCTGCGATATGGGTGTGTCCGTGCGTTCACCGGTGCACTGTGGCGACGCGCTGCATGCTGTGTGCTGGGATAATGGGGTAATCGTGCGACCGGCTGACACGGACAGGCCAGCCGAGCGCTCCGACACGGCCGGGTGGCTACAGGTGCTCCACGAACCCGGCGCCTGCGGCACCGTGAGCTCAGCCAGGTCGAGCGAGAACCGCGCGAGGGTGTCCAGCAGGTCGTCGTAGCTGCGCATGAGCGGCTGCATGTGCCAGGGCACGCGTAGCCACAGCGGTGCCGCGGCCGGGTTGCACGGGTGTGCTGCGTGCTCTGGAGACCACTCCGGCAGCGCGCCGTCGGGGCTGCCCAGCGCCGCATCGCTGCCTTGGTGTGGCCCCGTCGGAGGCGGGTCGAGGGGGTCACAAGCAGCTCCCACCTTGGCAGTGAGCGCGCGCTGCAGCCTGCGATGTTCCGAGTCTGTCCCAGAAGCGCGGGCAGGGGCACAAGTCAGACCTGCACGCCACACAACAACTCCTACAATGTAACAAAGTCGCGGACGCAGTGAAACGCTCCGCCGCAGCATCAGGGCGGCCCCTCACTGCCACGGGCAGCCGCCGTGCATGCGACACATGCATGTGCGATACCGCCGTGCACCATCACAGCACCAGCCAGGGGGTCGACCGCTCGGCGCAACCAGCACTGGCGCGCCAGAAATTGAAGCAGGGTGGACCTCGGATTGCACCAGCAGCTGGCTGCGCCACCACAACCCACACAGCATTGCGCACAGCATGATGCGATGTGCTATCCGGCTACATCGATGACTGCATGAGCGTCCGTAGATCGTTCCTGGCCAGCTAAAACAGGGCATGAATCATGCCGCATGACAGATATACTTTGCGACTGGACTGCCAGCATCAAGGAGGAGGAGGGGGTGGGGGGCAGGGGAGGCATACTGCGCGTGGCTTGCTGCCTCGACTCAGGCGACAGTTCCCTTCCCTCTGCCGCCTCCAGCTGCGCAGGGCACGTCTTGCCCGCCAGTCCAGCTACAGCAGCCGGGTTCACCCCCTTGAACGCGGCTGCCTTTGCTGCAGGCGCCTCGGCACTGCCAGCCTTGGCCGCGCGTGGGGCCGCCAGCTCAGCACGCAGCGCCGCGCTGCGCTCGCCGGCGCCGGCGCCGCGGCAGTGCACGCGCACCGGCACAGCGCCGCGCTGCTGCGAGCCGCGGCGAGCGACCGCGTAGCGCACCGGGAGGACGGCGAGCGCCCGCAGCGCGGCCGTTGCCTTTGCAGCTGTCGCACGCATGCCGTGCGCGGCAGCTGACGGGGTGAACATGGTCGCAATCTGCACAGCCGCCCACCAGTCGGCGTCAGGGACAACAGCACACGGCCGATGCGCCACTGTGGTGACAACACGGCCGCCGCCCCCGGCAGTTCAACGATGACCCATCGAGCTGGCACACCATGATGCGTGTGGCAGCCGCTGCTGTGCGCTGGGAAAGTCTTGAGAGCTGCACGCATGCACTGAGGCTGGGCCATCGTTGGCTCGCCACTGATGAGCCTTCGCTGAAACTCAGGCATTGTGAGAGGGAGCCGTGTGCTCGGCGGCGCACCTTGGCCATCTTCAGCATCCCCGCCCACCCCAGCGAACCGGTGCCGTGGAGCAGCTCCGGCGCGTCCGCCGCTGCAGTCACCAGCGGCGCCGGCTGCGCCGGCGCCGCCTCCACCCAGCGTGCCTCCGGAGCACGCGCCGCCGCGACCGCACGCTCCGCAGCCTCCCATGGCGCAGCATCCGGGGGAATCGGCACCGGCGCCGGCGCCCGCTGCAGCGCCGCCACAGACCCCATTCCACCTCGGCCGCGAGGCGCCGGTGCCAGCGCAGGGGCGGGGGGAACCGCTAGCCGCATGCTCACACCCTCCAGGCGCTCCACCTCCGTAGCTGCATCCACTCGGCCGCCCTCACCTGACGAGGTCATCACTTCAGCATCCACAGGATTGAGAGCTGGCAGTGGCACTGGGTGGAGCTGGATCCCGGCGTACTGGGTCTCCGCTTGGTCCCGGGCCACCTCATATGCGTGCTGCGTGCGCGCCAGAGCGCGCATCGTGTGCTGGGGCGCCGGGGTGTACCTTTGCCTATGCCCCTGGCCACAGCGGCCGCGGGCAATGTACTCCAGTGCCTGCGGCGGCAGCACCGGGCGGGCGGCCTGCAGCTCCTCCGCCACCCGCAGCACGGACTCCTTGAACCCTGGAGCACCCTGCGGCACGTCCACCGCTCGCCAGGCATCACCGCCGGGGGCCTTGGCAGGCTGCTGCGGCGCCGGCAGGGGCATAGGGGCCGCGGGTGCGGGTGGCGGGGCAAGCCCTTGCGCACTCGGCTCCGTGGACAGCGTGGTCGCCGGTGTGACGAGGCACCGCCGTGCATCCGATGACTGCCGACTCGGCGGAGTCGCGGTGCTGCTGGACCACTCGGACGCGAGCGGTGTACCCGGCAGCGCTGGAAACACAGCTGTGCGGTCGACCGCCGCCGCCGCGGTGACCCGGCCCCCGACCACATCGACAAGCAGCGCAGCAAAGTCGCCGTCAAGTTGCGCCGCTGGCAGCCCCTCAACGGCGAGGGCAGACGCGTGCGCAGCCACCGCAGCCTCCCGCGCCGCCCTCTCAGCCGCTGCAACAGCAGCAGTGACCATCGGAGGTTGCTGCAGGCCCCGGAACAGGTCGGCCGGGAGTAGCACCACCAACCCGTCTGTCTCAGCCACGAGGTCTCCCCACACTTCTGCCCCAGCGAGCGTCGCGGAGAGCCCGCACTCCGCCACCTCCCCCACCCTCACCGAGCGCTCCGCCTCGCCCATCCCAGCAAACGGCGGACGCACGGCACCGAGAGGGGGCCGGCACACGCATGCAAATGACCCCTCCGCCACGAGCGCAACGCCCTGCGGCAGCTCGCCCCCCCGCAGCACCGTCTCCTGGGCCACCACTCGCAGCACCTGTGCCGCTGCGGCGAGGGCCCCCAGAGCCCCCACGTCCACGTCACGAAGCAGCGGGCACAGCGCGACAAGCGCCGCCGGCGTGACCGCCGCACGCTCAGGCACGCCCCCAGCTTGCAGCGCCCCAGCCATGTCAGCCGCATCAATCTCCAGCACGTGCGCGCCGAGGTCGGCGACGGCGACCCTGTGGCCACTGCACCCCTCGCCGCCGTCCCCGGCCTCGTCTGCGCTGACGACGTCACCGACGCCAGCGATCCGCAGCACAGTCGGCGGCTCCTCTGCGGCGGCGACCGCGCCGCGGCCGAACAGCGCACGATGCGGGGCCCCCGGCTCATCGGACCCAAAGCTCCCGGCGGACCCAGGCGGACATGCGCCGGGTGAGTGCAGCGCTGCGCCAGCATCAATGCGGCTGACGTCTAATGCATGCGCGTCCGCGGGCTCGATGTGGTGCATGCCCCCGAGACCGGACCCCTCGCCCTCCAGCGCCGCTGCAGCCTCTTCATCAACTCCGAAATCAACGAGGAGCGTCGGGGTTCCAGGCAAGCGGGTGGGGAGGGTGGCTTCAGGGGGTCTGTGCTGAGAGCTGCTGCCGGGGGGGTGGTGTGGTGGGCGCGGGGGCAGAGGAGGCACCGGGCTGGTGCCTCGCGCGTCAGGGCTGAAGCTGACGCGGCCACGCGCCGCGCTCGAGGCGGGTGGGCCGTCGCCGCCCGAGGCCCTGGTGGCGATCTGCATGCGCCATGGTGCTGAGCTTGCAGCGGGCAAGATCCAGACAGGCGCACTGCAACTGGCCCCAGTTGCTGAGACCTGCGGGCACGTGCCGAGGCGCGGGCCACAAGAAGTGGGGGAGGCATACCGGGGGGACCAGCTCTACCGGCGCTTTGCTAGGGAGCGGCGGCAGCGGCGACGCCGCATGCTCACTTGAAGCATCGCCGTCAGCCCCGCTGAGCACGGACAGGCGCCCGGACAGCACGCACAGAATCACGCCACGCCGCAGCGAGATGCGGGCGCCGGCGCCGTGGTGCACGAGGCGCGCCCGCTGCAGCAGCTCCCGCCGCGTCAGCCACGGCAGCGACCTGCATGCGTCCGATCATATGGCGTGAACACACACACACCGTCGCGGTTGCAACAGGTTCAGCCCCAACAACATGGCCCGATATGTGTAGGCAGCAGCAGCACACAGGCTCGAAGCTGTGCTTTGCTGTTGGTTGCAGTGCTTGGTCATCTGCGTTGGTGCTCTACCATGCAATGGCTCGAGCTCGCGTCTGCTCCCGTCTTCTCAGCAGCAGCCCGCACGACCTCGAGGAGCGCACCCGAGGAATGCGGTGTGGTATAGCACGGCGCAGGCGGCGTCCAGGCAGGCCGCCGACCGGGAACCCGCAGGCGCCCCGGCCAGCACCTGCAGCGCGTGCGCCATCTCCTGCCAGAAGCACGGCCCCTGGTCGCTGCCGGAGGCGGCGGCCCCGGACACCGAGGCGCCGCTCGCCTTGCGGCTGCGAGTCAGCCACTTACGCAGGCCCTTGGAGCTCCGCCTGCAGCACCAGCCTCCGCAAGTGATACCGTAGCCTGTATGGTTGTTTACCTGCGCTCGTCCGCCTGGTTCCACGCGCACGCCGCGGCCACATTACGATAGCAGCAGTCGAAACGAAGCCGCAGCCACACGTGCACCATAGCCACAGCACATTGGCTTCGCGGGGAGTGATGCAGGAACAGCGAGGACCTCTCAGGTGAATGTATGAGGGCAAGGGGGCTGGGGCGCTCGGCGGCGCAGCACGTGTGTGAGCGTGCGCTCGGGCTCCGGGCCGCACCGGCGCTGGCTCGGCAGCTTGGAGTCGGTGGAGAGGGCGAGGGCGCCGGCTCCAGCGGCGCGGAGGCGCTGGAAGCGGGGCAGGTTCGCGAGGTCGTGGCCGCCGTCGAGGAAATCGGGCACCAGCGGCAGGCCCCGCAGGCCCTCCGGCTGCTCCCACTTCGCTGCACAGCACGCGCAGCACGGTCACCGCTGGTGAACGCTGGACCCACATGCACACAGCCGAACGATAGAGAAAGAGGCGGTCATGGTACAAGAGGAGGGGAGCATAGGGAGCCAGGTGCACAATGCACATGGTCTGCATGCTTGATTCATGCACGCCACAAGTATGCAGTGAGGAATCGATGTGCATGTGAGATGCCAGCAGAACAGCCTCGGATTCGTTGTAATCTGGAAATCTACGACGAAGAGAGATAGGGAGAGGGGCGGTGGGGGGCGGAGGGGCGCGGAGGGGCGCACGCAATGTGCTGTGGGCGGCGGCCGCCGCCTGCAGGGCCGCCGTCGACGTGAATTGTGGGCCGCCATGGAAGCGCGCGGCATCACGCGATACGAGCATGCGCGCGACGGCCGCGCCGTGCGCCGCGACCGCGCGCTCCAGCGCCACTACATCAACCGCGACCGCCCACACCGCAGTCACGGCGACGACAGAGCGGCCCGCGGCCTCTGGTTCCGGCAGGAGCGCCTCCTGCCCAACCAGCGCGCCCGGCCCCCGCCAGAGCATCTCCTGCCGGGGGCCTGGTAGCGCGTCCACATGATCACCGGTGGCCGCCGCGCCGTCGCTACCGGCAGCAGGCGCCCCATCCTCGGCCGCTCCATCTGCGTCCGACCCATCATTGTCGCTGTCGTCAGCGCCGGCAGCATCGGGCCCCACAAGGCGATGGTGGTGGGCCGCAAGAATACTCGCCAGCGCGTCTTGAAAGTTGCAGTCTGGGGGCCGCGCCGGGGGCAGCCCCTGGTGGCCGCGGGCCCCCCTGGCCGGAGCGCTGGAGCCGACGCCGTCATGCACCGATCCCGCCGCCGCCCTCCAGCGCTCGTACTTCCCCCACAGCACCCCCCCAGCGCCACCGTCCGGTTCCCCGCCAGCGCTCTCCTGCTCAGAGCCACGGCGGACAATCGACGCATGTGGTGAATGCATGGAGCCGCCCGTGTGGAGCGCCCCTGTCTGCCCCGCAGGCAGCCGGAAGCTCGCCCCCAGACCCAGGCTCTCCATGGCCGTGCGCGCACCTGGCCGGGCCCCTTCGCCGCGGCCCTTCGTGTCTACGCTGGGGGCGGCCGCCTCCCCGGCCGGGCGCGCGGCAGCAGCGGTGACGATCTCGGAGAACACGGCGGACGCCTCTTCCGTTTCCTCGATCTCCAGCACACGCCCCTCGATGATGACGAGGCACACATCCACTGCGGTATCCCGCAAGCACAGCGGCTTGCCGGCGGGCACGCGCACGAGACGCATCTGCCGCTCGACGTCCGCTCGCGACTGCGGCGGCAGGCTGCGGAAGACGGGGCCGGCGACGCGGCTATCGAGCAACTGCCCCCGGCCCCACCGCCACATGCATGCCTGCACATCGGCCGCTGCGATGGCCAGCACCGCCGCCGGCACGGCCGTGTCCGCGGGGACGCGGACTGTGCACGGCGCAGCAACCGCCGACATCACGCATGCGCCGCCCACTGCCCACCCGGCGCACGCCGTGGCATGCGGCGGCACCGCAGCCCCGCCGCGTGAAGCACTGTCCTGATGCGCGGGAGCAGATGGGCTGTCGGCGGCTGTTGTCGCACGGGTGGCGTCAGGGATGTCGGCCACAACGCGACCTGAGAGCAGCACGAACACGGCCGGGGCGGGGGCGCCCTCACGCAGCAGAGGTGCTCCAGGCTGCAGCACGCAGTACTGTGCCGTTTGTAGCATGGCAGCGAGGAGGGGCGGGGGTAGGCTGCGGAGTGAGGGGTCGTCAGCCAGGGCCGCAGCCCACGCTGCGTGCTGCGCTGCGCCCACCGCAGCGGGCTCGGCGCGCGCCCTGGCGGTCATGTCCGGGGTGGCACGAGGCAGATGGCATGCGATGCAGGTGCTGCCGTGCACGAGTGGTGGGTGCTGCGGCAGCGCGGGCTGGGGTGCGTTGGCGGGGGCGAGACTGCCGGGGGTCGGGGTGTCTGCAACAGCGCCTCGTGGAGCGGAGACATTGTAGGTAGTAGGGCGGGCGGGGCGAGGGCTGGTGGTGGAGGGTGCGGCGGGTAGTGAGGAGTGGGGCGGTGGCCCAGATGGGATGGTGGATGCTGACGCTGAGGAGGATGTGGTGGCGTGAAGGGAGTGAGCTGCTGCCACTGTGTGTGCGATTGACCTGACACACATGGCGCGGACGTCAGGCTCGGCAGGCGTGGGGGTCTGACGGACCGGACAGAACTGCGGCTGGCGGAAGCTGGTGAACGGGACGGCTTGTGTGTGTGCGGGTGGGTGTGCATCATGCTGCGGGGCGAGACGGAGGCGCTTGACTGGGGTGAAGGTTGGCTGAGCTGGCAGCTTGAGGACGTGGGAACTGGCTTGACTGTCTGGGAGCAGATGCAACTCGGCATACAGAAAGGAGTAGTGTGACTGGTCTGTCCGATCTGCACAGCACAAGGAGAGGTTTCATGGACTGGTGTGAGGTATGTGGCAATGATCATTGGGCTCGTTGGTGTGGTGATGCTTCTTTTTGCTGGTTGGTGTTTGATTACAGCCGGATGGCCAACATGAATGAATCTGGCAAGATGACACATCCGTGAGTGGACGTCGAATCAAGCTGCAGCTCAACACACCTGCAGACCTTGCTCTGGTTCTAGTTCCTGTGGACACATGACCTGACAAGACGGGCTTCATGCGGTGTGTGCTATCATGTGCTTTCGAGGCTTGCTCTATTGGGTCCAAAATGCCCTCGACTATGAGGCCGGACTGTACGTGGATGCCCTCCGATGCCCTGGTAGTGCCATATTCAGGCACTTGCTGGACATGGAATGCCTCTGTGTACACTGCTCGTGTAGGGATTGGTGGCTGCAACAATGTTGCAGATGCGTAGATTCGATCAGGAGATGAAGATCTTGCAGGCGAATTTGATGTGTTTCTGGGCTTGTGTATCGACCTCCTGCGATCGCCGGACATGGGATCGAGTGCCGCTTCCTCGCGATCATTGGCTGCCTCTTTCGAGCGTCCAAAGTAAAGTGAAGCCGCAAGAGGGTTCTATATACGTTCATTGTGTGAGTCAACCAGTCCAATAGAAGATTCTTCTGGCTTTACGAAGGCAAGGCTTACCTTCCGAGCGGTGAAGGACCGAAACAAGCCAGCGCGGACGAATGCCTGGACTTCCGAATCATTGATGACGTCCGCAGCACCAATGAGAAAGTGGTCCATATAGGCAAGGTCCGGATCCGTCCCCACATAGTTCGCGTCGCGTGCGCATTCAGGCCACATCGTGCTGACCGTACAGATGAACTGTACCGCAGGCGTAGGCCTGTACGCTGCCTACAAGTCAGGCATTCTGCGCTAATGTGCAACAGCACCTGCCAGCATGCAACATGCGAAGGCAGGTTTACAGTGCCAAGCCTACACGTACTATTTGCCACGGCGTACTGTCCCCCAATACGGAACAGGCCCTGCCATGTCGAGCCAGACCAAGTCATACTCTAGCTCCGGAACACTTTGTTCACACGGCCACGAGGGCGTTTGTAATGTGCCTCTGACACGAGACTGCACACAACTCCGCCTCTAGCCACGAACAAAAAGCAAGTGGTCGTTCCTGCTGGCATGCGTTCCTACCGGTTCACGAGTCCACCGCCCAGAGGCGGCCAGCTACCACCCCTGATCTTGATCAGGGAAATCATTTACGTTGATCACGAAAGATTGATCTGACTTCCGCGATGCCCACATGTAGAGCTTCTGCCCCCGGAAGCCCCGGGCTGTGACTATGGGGACCAACGCACGATGGGATGGTGCGCTAGGTGGGACGAACGTTTCAAAGCGCTTGCCTCGTGGATATATCACCATCGGCAGGACTTCCGGTTGGTCGAGGGCAACCTGCACAGAGTTCTGATCACTGCGGCTGTTAGCAGGGCAGCGTCATACTCGAGGCTGAAGCCATCAGCTGTGCCAACCTCAGATAATGTCCATGGCAGCGTGTGCTCTCCTGTGATAGACTGGACACATTGTCCTAGATGCTGTATCTGAAATTTTCGATGTCCAGGACAGCATTCACGCTATTCAACTCTAGTGACAAGAACGGAAACCATGTGATGCTATGGCCATGCTTGCACCTTCAAGCCTTTCCCTGATACTCGGATCGAAGCTACAGCCACAGGTCTGAGCACCGCGAGCGTGAGATGCAAAGCACTCCGTGGCACATACACTACGAAGTATCAAATGAGACCCCCCAGGCGATGTCGTCAGCGGCACACCAAATGCGGGTAACCAGCACATACCTGAGCTTTCACGATGAAACCCGAAGAGGGCATCGCTGGCAGCGTTTTGAGATTCTTCACACTGCCTGAAGCACCGTCGCTGCTGCGACCACCGATGATCGATATTGACTGGGCAATGAGATCCTCTCCCGCGTGTGCAAAAGGATTGAACCCATGCTGCACCTCCACAGCGCCCTCAAAACCTGTACACAACCACAGTGTTAGCATACGCCGTTCCATCTTGTTCAAATCGATTGCAGCACTGTCCACCGCGCCGCATCGATATACTGCACAGCTGCCCCAAGGCACTGGAAGCTCGTGCTATTATCCTGTGGACTGTACTGGAGTGACGACTTAATGATGGACAATGTGCACAGAAGGTGATTACACTCGGCAGATGGTCTTGTACAGTCGGAGGTGTCCACGTCCTCTTCAGGAACCAGCCAAGCAGATCCAGGTTTATGCTACATCACTGTACTCAGCCTGGTGCTCGCTGCAACACACAGCAGGTATTGGAAGTTGCACAGCTGGCAGACCCACAACACAGCATGCACTGGCCAGCACAGCTCCGTGGTGCAGGCACACACCGCAGAGGCAGCCTTGTCTGCATGCAGTGTAGATACATCCAGGCAAGGCTGGCTCCACCGGTCGGTCTACCAGCATGCAGATCTCATCTGGTCAGCTCTGTCGGTGAACATCCCATGCGCACAGGCCATTGCATACATGTACTGCACAGCTAGCATAGATGTACTGCACAGCTAGCATATTCCACCAAGCATGCTGTGAGTCGACATCACAGAGACCCCAGGGCGGCTGTTCGTGCGGGGGAGGTGAGGCGCACTGACTCGAGTCTGCTTGCACGCCGCCTTGTGCTGCGGCCAGTGCGCCTTCTGGCACGCAGGGCCGCAGTAGAAAGCCTCCCTGCACGAGCTGCACACATCGGCCGTCACGGGCAGGGCCCGGGTGCAGCTGGCGCAGGCGCGCCCCCCCGCGCGCTCCACCTTGTGCGCCTCCTCCGCCCCCATCACCTGCTCCGCACCCACAACACCGCTGTCACGCCACTCGACAATGCGACATCGGTGCAACGTACACGCGCTCGGGAGGGCTGTGCCACATATGCATGCATGCCTGGGCCGTTCCCGGCAGGCTTGCTCACATGAGCTGTGTGGCACGCCGCTGTCTGCGGCGCACACTGGGGTTTGAGGTGGCTTGGGGGAAGGGAACTTCTGCGCGGAGTATGCCCTGTGGGGCGGATCAGGTCAAGCTGCTCTGGAGCTGCTGGCGCGGTTTGGGGTGTTGCAGCCCCGACACACCGACAAAGGCCAACGAAGACCGCCAGAGAACCGACGAAGACAAAGACCGTTAACGTCTGTCTTTGGAAGCGGCGCGGCGCGGGGCGTAGGGCACACCTTGAGCGGGAGCAGGACACTGGCGTGCATGCGGCGCGTCGCGAGGGGCGGCAGCACCCACTGCGCCTTCATCGCTTCCGTCACCTTCGCCCCGAGAATCCTGCAAGATACCCTGGTTGCGTGACTGCTGTAGAGGTGGCACTCGCACACCAGTGCCACCAGCCATACATCACGAGGGCGCAGCTGGTTGGCTGGTGGCACAAGACACAAAGATGGGCCTTCGCACACTTCATACGCAGATTGGTGCAGCAACGTCAAGTCAATGTCAATGTACCCAGCCGTATCGTTAAAAGGATATTGATGCATATCAAAGAGGTGCTGCGGCAGGTGCCAAGAACAGATGATGTCATAGGGGGGGGGGGGGGGGGGGGGGGGGGGGGGCTTACGCGGAGTTGCGTTCGAGCATGAGCGCAAACGCCTTGGCGCCGTCGGTCGTGAACTCCGTCTCGAGCGACACGCAGGTGCCCCCCTCCCTCTGCACGTGCTCCATCATCTGCTGCACGGCCTTCAGGGACGGGTGCTCCGAGTTGTTGCCGACGTTGCGCTTCTCCTCATGCATGTACGCCACCTGCACTGCGTGCACCCCCTGAGCAACCCCCGGCATATGTCGGCGCGTCGAACACCAGACGCGTCAGTCTAGCGCTGCGTTTGTAGTGGCTGTGGACGAAGTCAGCCCGTAGCCGCCTGCGGGCGACGCCAGGCGGGGCCAGTGCCGGCCACGCTTGCTCCTTGTGGAAGCCTGAATGCCTTGTGAGAGTGGTCACGCCTCGTGACTCGCCGCCGTGCTGCTCTACGACTCAGTGAGCCCGGTCTCGGCAGCTCTCAACATCCCAATTGGCTTGGCAAAGGTACACAGAGACGGCCTCGCGGCCGCTTGCACACATGCAGCTCTGTCGTGTCAAAAACACCCGTGTTGAGGGCAGCACATGGGTTCCACTGACACCGAGACAACTACTCCGTGACGTGTCGGTACGGCATATCCCAAGCACACTGCGACGTGATAGCGCTCCATGGTGGCATAGACATGCCGCCGCAAATCCATACGCACAGACAGATGTGCTTGCAGCCTGTATGTCTCACAGAGATACAAACAGGCAGGGTGAGGGGGGAAGGGGGGGGGGGGGGGGGGGGGGGGGGGGGGGGGGGGCGCACGTCAAGCATCGGGGTGGGGCCACCGGGGGTGTCCCAGAGGCAGACGCGGTGCACGTACACGACCACCGAGAAGTCCTCCGCGGGCGACTGCACCATGGCCAGCACCGGGGCACCTCCCCCCCTCGCGACGCCGGCGGAGATCGCGTCCAGCAGGATGCGGACCTCCAGCATCGGAATCGCTGCACCGTAGCGCCGCCCCGTCAGCTGTGCACTGCCGTACAAGAGCGCCGCCGGTGCGAGTTGTTCCTCGAGTCATGGGGATACAGGATAAATTTGTTTTGCAGTTGCAACAGTTTTGGCCAGGATCGCGTGCGTGTGGTGTGGCAGGTTGCATCGAGCAGGGTGGCATGTGCACACCAGTGCTGGGTCATCGGGCACGATCACATAGACCAATTCCGAATATTCACGTCTAATTTCGGGGTGACCGCCCCGGAAATGCTACAAAGCGACCCAACACTGGTGCACCCGCTGTGAGTTCCGCAGGTTGTGAGGGAGTCGGCCGCACCTCTCTTCACGGCCGCAGCTGCAACGGGGTCCGACTCGTAGTTTGGTACTCCGCCTGTGGACTGGCGGCCGAAGCTCTCTTGAATAGTGAAGCAGTCTCTGCACGTGCATCGGACCCCGCTTCAGATCTAGTGCTGGGGGCGGCGCTGCAGTGCGAGGGCGTCCCACCTCCCACCTGCCCCACACATGCATCCCTACCTCATGGCACATTCATGACTGCAGTGTCATATAACTCGGGAGTGCGTTCGGGTGCAACAAGAGATATGCAGCCACGAGAGAGGCTGCAGCAGAGGCAAGGCCCCGACAGCACAATGCACGCAGCCGGCCGCACACAGAGACATACGCAGGGCATCGATGGGAACATTTAGAAGAGACACGGCATATGTGGTCCCGTTAATTCGGAGTTGTCAATGTCCAATAGGATACGGCTCAGTAAATTCAGATTTACTTTACTTTACTTTACACAATCAGTGAAGCATATAAAGGGACAGATGCAGTGGAGTGGCATGCTGGAGCATGTTGGCACAGAGAGACAACAGCTCTAGGTTTGCTCTCCGATGTGAGACTCGCGTGCTGGCAGCTGCTGTCTTGCTGTTTTCTCTCGTCTGGTCCGCCAGCTTGACGCCACCAGAGCGACCTAGGAAGGAGGGAATCATGGCGCATCGTTCAATTGTGGGTCGGCCGTGGGACAACATAGCACAAGCAGACCTCCACTCTGGCGATGGTATGTGACAGAAGGCAACACGCATGAGCAAAGTTGCATAGCCCACGACCAGTGAATGATTTCACGGTTATGTTGACATGCGGTTGTGCATCCAGGCTGTCATCTCTCTTGCACGGCCATGCCTCAGTGAAGAGCCACAGGCAGCAAACGATGCACTACCTGTGGAAAAGAGAATAAGGCACGAATTCCCAGATCAGACTTGCAGGCGCTCGTGGCAGTGAAGTCTCTGTGGCAGATAAGCAAGAAGCCGGTGTACGGTCTGAGCCAGCTCTACATGCCAAGCTGACCCCTGCGAAGGTCATAACAAATTACAACAAGCATTCAGGCCACAGCAGCACCTCGTGAACAACTCGCGCAGCGCTTCCGAGCCTGTTGTGTTGGAGTCTGCGCATGCTGTCTCCCCCCAGTCTGGCAAGGTTGAAACGTTCACGGCCCTCCTCAAGCCTGACGATCGCATCAAGGCATCCTGCGCACGCATAGAGTCGGTGTGGCTGTGCTGCCTCACTTCGCTTGCATCTCAGACCATGGATAGCAATGCTGTGTATGAGCGGAGCGCATGCACAATTATAGACCCGGACACTCAGGTGCAGTCAAGGTGCCGCAGCACCCCATATGCAATGCAAAAGAATGCAGCTTGCTTTGCGCGTCTCGTTATCCCCGTGCTTTTGCGCCCGCATTGCCCCGACCGCACGTCGAGAACACACGACGATGTGCTACGCCATGCTGTGGCATATTGACATTACATGTACAACGCAGCGTGTAAGCTCAGACAACGCAATCGCTGACGTACATCGAAAGCTTTCCGGAGTGCTGCCACGTCCTCTTCGTCAGAAAGGCGTTCCACCTCGACGGACATGGCCTTCAGGCATGCGCGCATGAGAGCCTTGACGCCGGGAATTGTGGCGCCAGCAGGGCCCGCATGTTTGCCAGGTCGCTTTTTTGGAGGCATGCTGACCAGAATTCACACGATCAGATAGCGTTCTCACCACGACGGGCATACCCCGGTACTGACGTACGATACTTCCAGGGCTCCCCCCAGATCGCCGGGACAATCGAGTGATCACATGGCTAAGACCATGAGGCTTTACAGGGAGGCAGGTTTGGTCTCAGGGTAGCCTTGATCCAATTCCTCGGCTCTGCAAGATTCCTCTGCTCGTGACATGTGAGTGTGTGTCGAGAAGTGTCCCAGCACCATCCACGTCGTTTCTACCAAACCGTCGCAAAGCTTTTTGGAATCGTGTGTTGCGAGTCACCCAGCATCTAGAAACAGCATCTGAAGACTGGTATGCATCATGGCCTGGACTCTACACGAAATGTCTAGACAGACCCAGCTTTGAATCCCCCGCGCCACTCCTGCTGACTACATTCGTGTCGCGCTGTAACGCTGGGCCTAGATCACAACATCTTGCAGCCCACTTCAGAGATAAGATGTCGAACACATCCTGGCTCATGTGCGCATAAACTTGTTCATAGGAAGTCAATTGAGAAGATGTGGAACTTCCAGTCCCGTTGTGGCTGTTCTGCATTCTGTGGGCCAGAATGTGGGTTCCTGCTGCACGACCAGTACGGGCAAAATCTCAATAATTTCACGGCAGTGTCAAAAGGCTGACTCCCTGGTGTAGCCACGCAGCTCCATTGTTACAGGTCATGGCCGCTGTGTCGAAATGCACCTTCCTTAAGCATGTACTGCGGCCTTGGGCATGCCTCACTGTGTTCACTTGGCTCCCCGTGGCGAGTTGCATCCCAATGCTTATTAAAATTTACATGTCCATAGACTGCTGTACGGACCTGCTATGGCTCATTCATTTTTTCCACGAAAATCTCCTACGTACTCTACGTTTGAATCCAAGTTAATATACTACAGAACATCTGTCATACTGAATGAAAACAATTGCCTCTCTGCTTGTCCTTGTAGCACAAACGCCCCAGACCATGGCCATGTGCCAGGCGTGTGTTGATGACCCGGAGTGCAGCGCCAGGATCACGCTGCTGTCACCTGTCGGAACTCTGCAAGGGCAGTGAGAAGGCACTCTTCGCGAGGACAGCCAGCACAGCCACATCGTTATTACTCCAATTCCTCAGGAGGGAATACCCACGTGTGTTATCAGTACCTGCATGTGTCTCTGAGAACACCAGCCCTTGCCCGCTGCTTGCCACTAATCAGATCTTCATCTGTCTCTGATGGCGACCGCAGACCAGATCAATGGCAGGCCCACGGCCATCCACCTGGTCCAAGCGGAAAGATCCAAACTACGCTTCCACCCGAGCAGCTGCAGTGTTTATGTCACAGGATCCAGAACGCCATGTGGCCATACCCCGCAGGCAGCTCATCCACCATGCCCTTCAGCTGCACCTGGACAATTGTCATCAATGGGGGACGGAACCAAAGACTGGCAGAATCGTGGCACATCTGTTCCAGCCTACGAGCTGGAGGCGAGGGCCCTGTCTGCAGTTCTCAGCTGTGACTCTGCCACATATTCGTCCAGGCATACACTCAATGCGGCCACTCATTCCATGTAATGTCTATGTGTCGATTATGTTCCGAGAGATTCATGTTTTGCCAAATCCATGGAATTGTTGATCCGGCAAGTGGACGTCCATGAGACGCTGCAGGGACGGAGCGGCAGCGTCAAACGCGGCGCGTGCCAACGCCAGCGCGGCTGAATCCTCCGCCGGCATGTCAGCGCTGTACCCCCCGACGAAGCCCTGGACCCCAGCAATCTGGTCATGCGTGAAGGCTGGAGCTGCACCTAGGCCGACATGCTCTCGGATCCGATTCAGGACCTGCACGCCAGGCCGACCGTCAACACACTCGCTCCACATGCCTCTTGAGCCCACATGAGAGTCCAGTGATATGAGCATGGCGTGCAAGGTCAGCCGTATGACTGGACTTTCACAGTTTGAGAGGGCCATGCATGGAATGGCTGCATCCAGTCATGGAGTAGTGCGTGTCAGAGCTCGCTGCAGGCGAGCATCAGGCCTCGGCATACAAGGTCACATGTCAGGGACGTGTTCGGGCACTGACGGCACGTCCGAAGCTGTTTGTCACCGATGCAGGCACACAAGACAGCTGCCACATACTAGACCTGGGTGATTGTCTGTTGGTGAGGAAAGACATCATTGGTGTTTGCAGGCTCAGCACTGGCTTCTATGTATCCGCCTCGTCCCGCCGGGCCGGCAAAACTGTCACAAAGGCACAGGTGCAAGCCTCCATGCATGCCCAATGCTAGCTATGTAAGACTCTGTGATGGAGAGAGCCTGATCAGCAGTCAGGGGGGAGAGGTGCGGGTACAGATCAAACGAGCATCGGCTACTGCATAACAGAACATCGAAACAGACATCACAGCACAAGATGCGGATGTGCATGGGGCATGCAAAGGAGCGCACGTCCAGCTGCTGCTGCGGGTCATGGAGCTGCTGCGAGGTGAAGACAAGGAAGCGCTCCGGGGGAAAGAAGGACAGCCACCAGGCGATCTGCGGAGCGTAGTACGATACATGCGCGACGGGAACACTGTGTAGGTGTTCGCAGACCTCGTCAGAGCCGCCATGCGCTTTGCACTCGTCGCGGGCGATGACGGCGTAGCTGCACGGCCAGCAGTCACCCCAGCTGTGTGTGCCACTCTGCATGCACGCTGCGGCGTCAGTGGACATGTATGCATCCAGAGGCCATGCAGGCGATGGCCTGTGACAATCTCAGACGAGGCACCGCAGACGGTGGCCTGGCATACCCCTGCCGGACGGCCCTGAAGGCGTCCGCTTGCTCGTCTGGGGGTTATTGCAATAATTTCCGGCCGCATGAACTCTACTGCAACACTGCATCATGCCAATCCACCACCATGCACTCACGCTCCAGAGCCATGTGAGCGTGAGATGTAGGATACGGCGCGGTGAGCCCTGTTGGCGCTATACTTGGTGCAATCGCGATTGCATACACACAAACACGTGCAACTGAGCCAGCAAGATCAATGCAAACGGAGTCTCATGGGCTTGTTCATCACTGGGTTCAATGGACGGGAGAGCACGCACTGCGTCGGCTGGAGAGCATCCTGGCTTCACCACAGTGCTTGGCAGGATGCCCTGGGTCAAGTTGGCCAGCGACGGGACGGCGCACTTTGGCGTGGTCCCGTTCTGACCCGCACCGGGGCATGGCTGGCGGTTCATCATCTTCCATGATGAGTATAGCCTCTCTGCCGGGTCCTGCACGGCATGAGCTGCTGCTGCACAGCCTTGCGCCCCACCAGCCACTTCCAGATCTGACTCACCAACTCACAGTTGAGCCATGTGATGAAATGCATGCGCAATATCACCGTCGCTGAAGCACATGTGCCACAGAGCACTCATATGCACTACATCTCTATAAAGCGATTGCAAGGGGAGGAGAAAGTAAGTGATTGCAAGGGGAGGAGAAGGCACCCGCAGAACAATCACAAACTTTGCGTGAGGGATGGCTTGCTTTATCCGGGGGGCGGCAGCAGGTGTGTATAGGTATGCGGGTGTCGCATCAACAAACACGCTGGGCCGGCCTTGCAGGGCCTCTTCATACTGCTGTGCAGGGAAGCAGCTCATGTACTGCTTTGTGCTCCCGGTAGGCAACCGGTCAAAGAAGTGTACCTCCTTCCGCCACGGATCATTCACGGGCCGCCTGCATGCCACGCTTACGGTGACTGAGTGCGGCAGCCAGGCTATACTGCAGCACATGCAGAGCAGTCGCCACGTGTCCAAAGCAGCCATTGTACCAAACAATTTAGGACTGCATGTGTGTACCATGCCGTAGCCTTATCCGCGGAACCGTTAACTGTACACAGCATTTTGCCTGTAGCATTGTGCAAGCAAAAGCCTGCTCGAGAAGCATTGTGCAAGGCAGTTTTTTCCATGTCCACCAGTACACAGCTCTCTTGCAGAAACCAAGCGACCAGACTGCGGCTGCAGCGCAGCGTCCAAATGCTTGGAAGGTGCAGAAATGCATCATACCAGTGTGCAAACAACAAGCGAACGTGCACATTACATGTACAACGGCAGCCATGCGCTCGGACAGAGCTGACCTGAATCCGTGATTAGCACCATTGAAGAGTGGATGCGTATCCAGTGCATCGAACAGCCAGGTTGTGCCAGCTTTCTGGGCACCAAGTATCATCAGGAAGTTCACTCGTGGGTCCACGGGTGGCAACTGCTCTGGCTGCACATCAGGCACACCAGGGCACTGAGGGCGATCATCATATGTCAATTTTCCAACTTGATGCATGACGGGAGGGGGCACCTGTACACCATCAGCGCAGGGAGTCATGGCCACGACCGCAGGTGCAAGCTCAAAGCGAGTGGCCCAAACAATTATCAGCACGCCTGCGCTCATCAAGGCTGGCACCGACCGACACATCGCATGGCATGCTGTTGACATGAATGGACCGTGACACTATGAGATACTGAACTGGCTGTGATGGAATGGCAGAATCTGTGATGGGGCATTGAACTGGAAGGATGTCCCACCACGTCGAGGTCTTGCGACTCGGTCTGCTCAACTGCCACCTGTCCATCTGCTGACGCGGAGCCTGTGGAGGGTTTGGCCTGTGAATTCACAAATTACTTTACCTGAGGAAGCCTGAATAAGCTGGAGATCGGTGGTGTCGAGCTCGATCGAGGCAAAGGCAGACAAGCAAACGTCGAGTCATACCTGGTCGTCTATGTGACTGGCAGAGGGTGCTTGAACTGTCCTCAAATCATTCGCATACTGGTTGAGGGCATCCCACGCACTGTCTACTGCTCCTTTCGAGTTTCTTCCGGGAGTTCTTCCTGAAGACCACCGGACGGTCGCACCTCCTGTTTCCCGCGCATCTTCGCTGCGAGTGCTCCAGTGATACAATGATCTCTGAGAGATAATTCTTGCTTTTTTCCAGGATTTCACATTGAAGAATGTCGGCGTTTGCGCGAACCGGCTTTGCTGCGGTCGCTGGAATCCTGGTCCAAGCATGTAAAGCAGTGCCAGAGCTAGCAAAGGACTCAGACTGATGCACCATAGTAAGCATGCAGGCCTCTTAGCGGCGTTGATGAGTGAGCGTGCACAAAACATCGTAAACGTGACAGCCAAGTCTTGTACAGAGTTAGAAGGTTTGTCGCGAGGCGTAACAAACCGCAACACAGCAGTAATGCACTGACGAAGTATTTCAATGATTCTAACAGTCCCTCGCCATGGCACTGTGGCGTTTGCCGATGTCGCATGGTCCAAATGGTCCGTTGCATGCGCGTGGCTGTGTCCATCTCGATATGTAGAATAGACCGCAAGCATGGCCTCGGGGTCCCGAGGGCACGCGAACAACAACATTCGCTCGAGTCCCCATACGTTTTCCTGACAAAACTGTCGGGCAGCCTGCCCAAGAAGATGCCACGATCTTCAGTTTGCGCGTGCCGTTGTGACACCTGCCCCCGTCTGCATCATGAGCAGCTCGTTTGTCTCGCCGAGCTCCGGGGCTGTCACGATTCCCAGAATCTTCCGATCAAAATAACCCCGCCAGTTTCACGTGGCATGCTTTGTAATGTGTAGAATCCCGATCCATATTCTGTTGGGAGTGGTTCCGGAGGTGCTACCCGCCCGCGCCAGCTTTGTCTTTGTCCCACACAGTACATCGGTGGCGATGACGTGTTGTGCCGCTAGCTGCAACGGAAACATGGTCTCGTGCCTTCTTCTGGTAGCTGGAAAAAAAACTGTCCTCTCACAGTTTCAAGCAGCTGTGTCACTTGGATGTTCGGCTTGGGAGTTCCGTTCAAGCACAGGCTGATCTGCGCTTGTGTGCATGCCATCCGCGTTTCAAGCTGGACAATAGGAGCCCTCGTAGGAAGCTTGAAATCTGACCATCCTGCAATGCCACGCTAGTGAAGTTCTCGCACAAGTTGTTGTATTCTATGGCAGACAAACACGCAGATATGTGGTCTGCACTGCCATCAAGTATTCCTGGCCTCAAGGCTGAATTCGATCTCATTGGGCGTTTTTGCCCCAGTGTGTACATCCTACATCCCAGCTGGTTATCCTGCTTCCCGAAGTGTGTTTCACATGTGTGTGAATGGCCAGGACAGACTGTCAGAGCAGCAGTTGGGCAGCCTGCCGTGCTGCAGACGGATGTGTACGTTGCAGAAATCATCAAGTTGAAATAGAGCATCGGCAAGCCATGTGCAAGCCATGTGCAGACGTGGGACTGCCACGCATCGCCAATCTCTGCTGCGATATCAAGCATCGTCCCGACTCGCCAGACGGTGAAACAGGCATCCCCATGAAGCGATCCAGTGGCATCAGAGGTCCCGTTGCATGTTCAACTGGGTGGCAATGCCCAAACCGTCTGTGGACAGACTGCCAGACGCATCTTCCTGGCGAGCTAAACTTGCTACCGTTTGTTCTTTACCCTGAAAGTGTCATTTCGAGCCACTCGATCCAATTTGCTTTGCTTTGCCTAGTACGACTCGCCAGCATCCTTTCTCGGTGATGTACCCTGTGACATTCCTACACGATTCATCCAGGCTACGATGTCGAGCTCAACTTGATCTGATTCTCAACTTATTCTGCAGTGCAATTGGCAGTGATTGCCTCGCCCTTGATGGACAGCCGCGGCAACCTGAGCACCAGTGCACTTTGTCAACAGGATGGTAATATTCACAATCAGAACAATTATGCTCCACGATAACACAGAATTGCCAGGTCCTCTGCCACCGTCCACATCCAGCTGTAATGCAGCTCTGCACCTGTACCTGCCATGTGGCAATTTCCTGAGTCAAGCCACTGTCCAGGACATGTGACCAAACACAGTTGCACTGCGACCAGATTGATACAGCTGCTGCAGCAGCTGGGCACGGTATGTGGGCCTGGGTAAAAGGTGCCACTATGTACTTGCACAGAGACACTGAACTGGGCACCCAAGACAATTGCTCCACCACTACCGGAAAGGTGCTCTACAAAGAAGATTTACACGCACGATTGGCGCACAGCCCAGGCGGCGCGTTGCAACAGACAGCAGAACCCACATGTCCAGATGACAGGTTTGATCTGGTACTGATCTGTCACTGAGTCCACTAGGAGCTCCTGCTGGCTGTGCAGTCCACAAATCTTGAAAAGGGCCCCAACACAAGGCAGTTATATCTCTGGCAACATGCACTTGCGGACAAGCTGCATGCTGTTCAGCTGTGGGATGAGTTCCATGCCAACAGCTTAGTACATACTGCAACAAACAACACCCCATTGTCATCCTCGGATTTCCTTTCTCCTGCTTGCAGTAGTGCGAACTCTCTGTCTGTTCCTTGTTTGTTGCAACTGTGCACACGAGTGGTTGGGCTTTTGCGTGGTTGACCAGTGCTGTGAGCTTGGCTGCCAACTCAAACAGTTTCGCCAAGCTTGTCCCTGCACTTACATCGTTTCTGCAAGGGATGGAGCTGTAGGATTCCATCTCTCTGCCCTGCACATGCTCAGCGTTCTGCGGTATGCCTGGGCTAGATGTGTACGGTCACTTCACTATTGCTGTATGCTGAAGATACCAATGCGAAACGGGAAACGTGATGCCGGGAAAGCTGCGAGAGTGCACCAACTTTCTGATCATATTTCAAGCCCGACGGCAAGACGACAAACTTATATCTGGGCTAGGCCGCTAGTATGTGGGGGCCGACGGCACTGACAGAACCGCGGCATCGTAATCCGTGTGCAAGTCGTGAGACCGATGGCCATAGCATGGAGCAGCCGCGGCGGCAAAGATGACATGCACAAACCTTGCTATGTACACGTCAAGCCGTGGTCTATGCGCAGCTCAGGTCCGTGAACTCAGGTTTCAAGGAGGATCAGTCACTTCGCACAGGATATTGGCACTGATCATCGTACATGTACACAGATCACCTGAGCGATTTTGTTCAGACAGGCGTGACTTCTACATTTGAGTATGTACAGAAGGCAACAACGAACTCGCCGAGATCACTGTAATCACGGTGAATCACGCTGACACCTGCCCTGGGCTTGTGCATGCTGTGGTCCTGACAACTCTACCCATGCCTGTATCCGGCAGAATCCAGCCACAATTCCCTGTAATTCAACCTCTCGATACCAGCAGTCCAGCTGCGACACCGCGGTGCACCGTTGTCAAGACACGCAGGTACATAAGACCATACGTACACCAGTCTGCACCCACACGCCTGTGGACAGTCAAACAGCGAGCACCTGCTCATATTCGTTAGGGAGTCTCATCACAAGGAACACAAGACTGCACGCGGATGGATACATGCGCACTTGCGTAGCCATATACTGACTGTATCGCGCGTGCCTCTTGGGGAAAGATCGCAGCCTGAGACGAGATTGATCAAATTTCTCAAAGGTCAAATGGGAAGATTTGCTGCAAAGATGCAACGACCAGTGCTGGCGCTGGCGCTCTTGGCCTTAACCGGATTCTGGGACCTGCGTGCGGAAGCGTCCGGCGTTTTGAAAAAGAAAGGTGCGCGCCTGTAGTCACAGCGTCGGCGGTCGGCCCAGTGCTTCCATTTCAATTTTCTGCGCCGTTCTGCTCCTCGCTCGTATGCAGGATTTACGGTCGCTCTTAGCTTCTCGACCGAAAAACTGTACGTACCGTCGTCAACTGTATACATCTGTGCGAACAGTCCGCATGCTTGCATACACCACATCCGATTTCAATGTGACACTGACGGCATTAGTAAGCACGGGTCAAGGTTGAAGGTAGCCTTTGGATGTCGCAGCGACCACATTACAGGTACAGCGAAGGAGCAACCACCTCGCCATCAGAAATATTTTGTGACAATGAGATGCAGCCAGACTGAGAATCCCCACACACTGGCAGCCATGTTCCGCAACCCGTGCATGGCCTAATGACTGCATGAGTCAGTAGGACGTGCTGAGGACGGCCGGTACGTACGTGCATGAGGCGTTGGCCACGTCAGTTCACAGTGAGACTCATGCGAGTCCTAGTGACAGCCGCGACAGCTCGCACCACGCGCGCAGAGATGCATTCTTGACACCGAAACCCATCGCTCTCGACACGCCTTCGAGCACACATCGCCGCATGCCGTGGCCTGACGACAGCTGTGCAGCATGTTGGACAATCGCTTGAGGTGGCTTGAGTCATCCACTTGGGCCAGATCTCGCAGCCAGTGATGGGCAGTGCGCATTGCTGGGTGCACAGATTTACAGTGTGTCTGCAATGCAGGTGGCAAGCCCCCGGCGCCGACCCCCCCACCCACCGACCCCGCACCATGCTGCTCGGAAGAGTCTCCAATCTGTGCATGCAATCAATGCGTTACACAGGAGGAGCTGGCGCTGGTTTCATGCTTTGTCCCGGAAGATGACCCTGACAGCATCAACAACTGCTGCGGAACCCCCCTCCCCTTCCCCGTGGCCAAGTGCTGCACAAACGAGTCCCCCATCTGCTCATGCGTCGGCTGTGTCAGCCAGGACGAGCTCGCCGCAATCACATGCCTGGCTGACCCCCCGGAGCCGTTTGACTGCTGCGAAAACCCTGGTGGCGGCGGCGAGCTGCCGGGCACCCCACCAAACCCCCCACCCACCGACCCCGCACCATGCTGCTCAGAAGAGTCTCCAATCTGTGCATGCAATCAATGCGTTACACAGGAGGAGCTGGCGCTGGTTTCCTGCCTTGTCCCAGAAGATGACCCAGACAGCATCAACAACTGCTGCGGAATCCCCCGCCCCTTCCCTGTGGCCGAGTGCTGCACAAACGAGTCCCCCATCTGCTCATGCGCCGGCTGCGTCAACTTAGATGACCTCGCCGCAATCACATGCCTGGCTGACCCCCCGGAGCCGTTTGACTGCTGCGAAAACCCTGGCGGCGGCGGCGGCGAGCTGCCGGGCCCCCCGCCCACCGTCCCCCCCGGCCCCTTTGACGGAGAGGACTGCTGCGACGAGGATTCCCTGTGCTGCTGTGGTGCATGCCGTGCGCCGGAGGTGTGCGCGGCGATCACGTGCCTGGCGTTGCCGGACGATCTTCCTGACGACTACCGCCCATGCTGCGGCGACCCAATCACCCCCGAGGAGGACCCCGAGGAGGACCCCGAGGAGGACCCCGAGGAGGACCCTGAGGAGGACCCGGCGGAGGACCCTGAGGAGGATCCCGAGGAGGGCCCGGAGGTCCCCATCGGCGGGGAGCTTCCCGGCCCGCCGGACTTTGTGCCCCCTGGCCCCTTTGACGGAGAGGACTGCTGCGACGAGGAGTCCCTGTGCTGCTGTGGCCGATGCCGCGCCCCCGACGTGTGTGCTGTGATCACGTGCCCTGCGCTGCCGGACGACCTCCCTGACGACTACCGCCCATGCTGCGGCGACCCCATCACCCCCGAGGAGCCCCCTGTGCCACCGCCAAAGCCTCCGGTCAAGCCGGACGAATGCTGCCCGGAGGACAAGCCCAAGTGCGCATGCGGCTCATGCGTGTTTGACCCGGACAACCAGCTCGCGTGCAAGCCGGCGCCAGGGTGGGACGGCGACTGCTGCCCAGACGAGCCCGAGCCCCCGGCCCCCCCGCCGAAAGTCCCGCCGCCGGTGATTGCGGAGTGCTGCACGGAAGACGCGCCCGCGTGCTGCTGCGGCGGCTGCGCCACACAGGACTTCTGCAACCTCGTGGACTGTCTGCCCGACGCGCCCGCCGGCTGCTGCGGCGACGAGGGGCCCACCCCCCCTGCGAACCCCCCCATGAAGGACCCCCCAGTGAAGCCTCTGACCTGCTGCAAGGAGGGCTCCCAGTGCTGCTGCGGCGGGTGCCGGTCGCCGCGCGACTGCGCACGCATCCGCTGCATCTTTGACCCCAAGGACGACGGGACGTGCTGCCCCGCGGAAGACGAGGAGCCGGAGGTTGAGGAGCCAAAGGACGACGAGCGCGGCTTCGAGCGCGGGGACTGTTGCACCGGCTTCGAGCAGTGCTGCTGCGGGCGGTGCCGTTCCTCGGCGGAGTGTGCAAAGATCGACTGCTTCGTATTCCCCGACAACGGGCCGGAGACGTGCTGCGGCGACGAGAAGGAGCCGTTCGACTTCAAGAAACACTAGGCTGACACCGCGAGACGTGACTGCCGCCGTGCGCCGTGTGGCGTGTGTCAGTAAGCATCTACTGTACGATAGTGTATCGGTTGGTTTTGGCCGCGAGGTGCTGTTTTAGTTTTGGTGAGTATGTGAGGACAGTAAACTTGTGTATGGCACTGCTTAACACTTTGCGTGTGCGGCAACGTGACTACCCACATGCATGTGTAGTGAGAGGCGGCCGCTGTTGCAGGCGGTGAGCGAGGTGGTCGCTGCGAAGGATCAGGTATCTCGAGAGGCACTGGCTGTGGCTGGTGGTGACCTGTGCGGCCATGCCGGCATCGGTCGCACGGCCCTGCTAGCACACGCTGTGCAAGTCACAACACTCCATGCATGCGTATTCTACATTGAAAAAACAGAAGAGCTCACCGCATACTGGCATCTGCACAGCTGCAAGTCGTTCCGATTTGTTGAGCGTACAATCCGCGCCTCACCTCGCACATGCACCAGGCGCCGCCAGCGGGCGTCTGCGGGCCGAGGCCATACATGCTGCCTTGCATATCACCACGGCATCTCGCCCGCTCTCTCGAACACACACACACCCTGGGTCAGACGTGCGCTGCAGTGGCATTCAAGCTAGTCGGCTCTCTCTAGTATGTGTTCAAGCATACGCGGTACACGGCGACTGTGGCTGCCAGTGGCATTCAAGCTCGTCGGCTCTCAGCGTGATCTAGAGGCACAAACATACTCCACAGCCGCAGGTGACCCGAGGTGTTTGGCTCCTGCTGCGGCGTGTGTTCCAACGCACTGGCCTCATCAGCACACATGACATACATGCACTCAGGGGGCCCTCGCGTGATGGTACCCTGCACAGACAACACGCTCCACACGAATAAAAGGCAGTCCAACATGCCTCACTCCCGCACGCGAGGCCGCCCAACGCGCACGTCGCCCCTCGCGATCCTCTGCATCACCCACATGCCGGCACCGCGGCGTGCGGCAGAGACAGCTCTTCCACCGCATGCATGCACCGTCCCCGACACTCCACACCGTCCACCGCCGCGAGCGCCAGCACGGCGGCCCAATAGCCCACCGCAGCCGCCGGGCGCTCACGCTCCGGAAGCTCACACACCGCCGCACCCACGCCACCAGGGCCCTCTCTCCCCCCCGCCGCACACACCGGGTGCAGCAAGCGTGGGTATGTTGGGCGGGTTTGCCGAGTGTTGTTCTTGCGATTCGCGGTGTTCGCGGTACTGCCCGCCATGCCGCCTTTGTCCTTGTGACGCGCGCTGCAGCGGCCGCCTCAGAAGCCGAGGCCCTGCAGCGCATCCATCGCCTTGTCGATGTCGCGCGCCCTGCGGTCCACCGGCTCGGCGGGGGTGCCGGCGAGGGCGTCGAGGGCGAGGAAGAGCGCAGCGCCGCCGGCGCGGGTGCGCAGGTCCGCGGTGTCGATGTCGTGGCCGCCCTCCACGAAGCCGTACTGCTCCACCTGGCTGTCCTCCTCGAGCCGCGACGCCGCCACCGCCTGGACCGCAGCGCGGCGTGTATGCATGATGTGCATGCATGGGTGGCATGCATGGGGTGAATGCGTGGGGTGCATACGGGGGCGGGTGACGGCCCGAGCACACCCATGAGCATGGGAAGCACCGCAGGACCGGGGCTTTGGCATGTCGCATTGGATGCATACATGAGATACATGCACGGACCAGAGACTGTGGGTCATGTAGTGCAGGCACTGCTGGCATTGCCTCGTGACGGTTGCCGGAGTGAGGAGGAGGGGCGTAGAGAGGCTCGGGGCGTCAGAACACCGGAACGCCCTGTGGGCCAGCAGCACGAGACAGTCGGGCTGCAGCCTGGTGTGTGCATGCAGCGCAACAGCAGCAAGCAGCGATATCCGCTTTCAACAGGCAGACGCTGCACCCCAGCAGGGGGCGGTGGCCTTGCTGTGCTTGTGCGTTCCCCGGCGGTGCCTCCGGCCTCTCCGTTACTTTTTTGTTTTGCACACACCGGCTGGGGGCCTGGTGACAGAGCAGGTGTCAAGGCCGCATGCGGCAGCAGCACTCTGAGCGGGCACACCTGATCGACAGAGATGTGCCTCCCGTGCACAGCGAAAGCAATCAGCAGGCTCTTGCATGCGCCTGCGAGCTCTGACAGGGCGAGCAGCTGCGAGTAGGGCAGCCGCTGCAGGAAGGCTGCATACGCCAGGGCGACTTCTGGCTCCTGCTCGCAGCCATAGAGGCTCAACGAAGTCTGCAGCTGGACCCCAAACTTCGCCTCTGCCCACGCTATGATGCTCCCAAACTCAGCGTCTTGCTTTGCTCGTAGCTGCAGGCAGTATGCAGCCTCGTGGCGCTACCCATCGATGCTTGGAGGGGAGGTCGAGCTGTGGTCTTTGGAATGCGATGTTATGAGTGAGATGGAGCAGATGCTTGCATGAATGGAAGCAGCTGAAGGAGAGAACATTTGCGAGGGAGTGGTACCTTGTACGAGAAGACGTCTTCAGGAGTACGCATGCAGACTGGGTCACTGTCCACATACTGCAGCATCCTGTCTATCAAGTCTTGGTGGCTGAAGGCTGCATGCTGCACTTGCCACTGCAGCCTGAACACGGGCTGTGTGATTGGCCGGATCTGCAATTCGCAAGGGGCCGTGATTAGCGAGCACCGTCGTTGCTTGAGGATGTCATTGCAACACGGGCGTGAGGTCAGTGTCTGTCTCGCTGAGAGTGACGCAGAAGCACACGTAGTCTTGCCCCTGGTACTGGAACTCCGCCGCGATAGCCATTGCAAGTATCTTGCTGGGGACGTGAAGGATCTCTTTGCTTGGTGTCTTGACCCGTCTTCCGTCTAGTAGCACGTTCCAGTACCCCTGCGATACACAGGTCCAGATGTCCGAAACGAAGCAGCGAAAGGGCATAAACATACAGGACACACATAACGTAGTTCCAATAATCTGCTGAGTGGCTATCGCAATCCGCTGTCGCTGCAAAAGGCACGCTGCTCCGGCAAGGCCAGCACGAGCAGGTGGCCCCTTCGTCTTGTGCCACAGCTGTACACTTCGCAGCGTACCGGCACCCCAGCAGCCTCTGAAACAGTCGCCTTCTCATAGAAGCGGTTTAATGTGCCCGTCGATGAGACGCCGAGGCAGTACGATCTTGCAGCAAGCTGTGCAGACCGCGCGTCCTGCGTGATCGCTTGGCGCAAACACCGACCGAGGAACTCGCAGGCGCGAGAGGCCATGAGCCAGGCGAATCAGCGTTGATCACAAGTAGATCCGACTGTGGCTGATCGTGACGCATGCGTTTTGCAAGCAACGCTTCTTCACTGTATCAGTGCCAGCATTGCCCCAGTCGATGCATACAGGCGATGGCTTCAAGAACACAAACGCAGAAACGCAGGCGGAATATATCACGTACATTGTTTTAGCAGTGTATGGACTGTGGGATGCATTGGTGTTCAGCTCGTCAGTGCTGCGGGAAAGTGGACCATGCACCAGCTGTCGCCAGCGATGTCTCGAAAAGTCTTGCCAGTGCATAAAGGCTCATACCGTTTCCATCAACACGATATACTGATCCAGGCATTCTGACTGTGTCATCAAGACTACGTATGCGCCTAGTGCCTGGGTGGCTCGTTTACATGTATGCGAAACCAGCATCAAACATCGACACGGACACCGAAAGAAGGAACAGGCTGAACCTGCCAGGTTAAAGTCTACAAATTGACACAGTACAGCAGCACGCCATTGCCTGCCAGACCTATCTGACTGCGCATGGCTCATCCCCAGATGAGCCATCTCCACCCGATTGTATACTGGGCAGCACCTGGCATGATCACCCAGCACCGACACAGACACCGACACCAACACCATGCCTGATTGCAAGAACACCCCCAGCACGCCCACATCATCCTAGCTCGAGATGTTGAGCACCGCTGCAAGGTAGCCCGTGGTCAGCTCTCTTGCACAGGCGTGCCTGCATCGCGGTCTCGGCCCCTGTGTCCTACAGAAGCCCCGCCCGACAAGCTCCACAGGCGTACACACAGCTTTAGCGCTGAAATCCTGGGCACGGCCCACACGCACCGGCTTGCGCCGCCGTGTCAGTGCACATCGTCAAGTACAAGCTCTCGTCGACCACGGCCTCGCAGCCGCGGCCTCAGCAGCAGTCCCACGGCAGACCTCACACCGTGGAGCACCTCTGAAGTGACCACTGGTCACTGACCAGCCCGATCAGCGGCCTGGCACAGCCTGACCCTGTCGCGCATGCCATTGCACTGTTGCAAGATTCCCTGCAGATGATTGATTCGCCGAGGCCCCGTGAAGTGCGTACAGCACGTCCATCGCGCCCCGTAGACGGGTGCCACCTGCACCGTGGGTGGCACATGCATAGCTGATGGCGGCACGCCCCCCCAACCGCCCGTATTCATAGACACACACGCACGCTCACTGGCCGCCTCACCGGCCGAACCTGCGCTTGAGAGCAGCGAGCTCGTCCTCAATATCCGCAGCCTTCTCCGCATCACGCCGCGCTCGCTCTCGCGCCGCCGACGCGGCGCCTGCGGCCCGCGCCCGCGCGGCCTCTGCCTCCCGCCGCACCTCCTCCGCCGCGGCGCGGTACGCCGCCTCGGCATCTGTCTCGGTTTGCGTGCCGGTGGACTGCGTGCGGGGGCGCGCCCCCGCGGCGCTGCCGTCGCGGCGCGTGGACGACGAGGCGCCAGCCTTGGAGTCCGACGACGCACCGGAGGAAGCACCAGCGGTGGAGGATGACGAAGGGCGTGTTTTGGACGAGGCGGAGGACGACGAGCCACTGGAACGCTTGGCCTCTTCGTCAGAGGCTGCACGCGCAGCAGGATGTCGGACGATGTGCTGGGCCACGCATACCTCGTCGTGTTGGCGGCAGCGCCGCACGCATCATTTCCAGACAACACATGATGCATGCCATGCGCACAAGTGTTGATCGAATGCATGCATAAACTTCACGGAGGCCTCTGGTGAACGAGCATTGTGTGCGGCGCAGAGCCGCCGCCAGCGCGGGAGCTTGGCCCCGTCTCGTCTGGTCAAGCCCGGCTGCGGCCGAGGCACGCTGCTGTCTTTGCATCGCAACAGGCGAGTCGACAACGCACATCACACGGGCGCAACAGGCACCACGCCTGATGGCCAGCGCACGAGCCGCACTCCTTTGCACCGGTCATACTAGCACCTCGCACTGTATTGCGCAGGTCACACACCCGCGTGGTTTCGTCACAGTTGTGCACCAGTAGCAGCAGGGACCTACACTGGTGTTGGGTGGCCAGGCCCGAACGCGAAGGAACATTTGTCCACTTGTGATTGGGGGGTCAAAACGCTGACAAATCAGGGCATCGGCCCCCCTCAGACGCGCATCAACAGCGGCAGCGGCACTCACACAGGTGCACGGGGTTAGGGTGGAGTGGGGGCGTACCGATGCCGGCGCCCATCTCGAGGAAGTCGAGGAACTCCTCCGCGATGTCCCCGAGCACGTCGGTGGGGCTCTCGGCGCGGCGCCCCTTCTTGCGCTCGCGCTCGCGCTGCCACGCCTCCAGCTCGCGGTCGAGGTCCCGCATGAGGTCCGAGTACGTGTACTGCGTCGACCGCGCCGCGTCCCTGTACAAGCCCCTTTATAAAAGCAAAAGCAAATCTTGTGCGTTCTGGGTTGTGAAGGTTGTCACGCAAAAACGTTGAGCGATCTCAGACATGCGGATGGTGGCCCCGAGGCCACAGGCATGGCCATGCATGTCTGGAGGCTGGAACTTGCGGACTGCGAGGGGGGGTGTCGCCAGAACAGGCAGGCTGCTCACGGCGCAGCTGGGTGGGGTGTGGAATGCATGGTGGGACAGCGGAGGGAGGCTCCGCAGATGGACGGCAGCCTGGCCGAAACACGCTGACATTGTGACCAAAACGAAGTAGACACTTTGTACATGGGCTGCGACTAGCAGCTGCGGCCCAAGGTATGTCCGTATGATCGCAAAGCGACATCCACCGTGGCATGGACGGCTTGTGGAATCGAGACCGGCTGGGGGCTGTGAAAGTTCAGCTGCAATGTGCAAGGGCCCGGTGGTAAAGCGATCACATCACTGGACTCTCAAAGGCGCGCGTAACACACAGAGTGACACGGCCCGTGGTCTGCGTGAGCGCAGACCGTCTAGTTGTTTGCGCAGAACTAACGACTCGGACCGCGACAACCGCTGACAGTGCAATGGATGCTACTTTGTTTGGTTCCCCGAGCGACAGAGTGTGGCAAGTATCAAGGCTATTAGACAGTACTTATTCACCAAGGCACGTGCATGACAGGGACTGCGTGCTCCTCATGCATTCCCCATGGCGCCCCGCGTGAAGCCGATCGGCCCCGTGGCCAGGGCTCTCGCGCTCGCGTTGGTCTGAGCAATCGCCACACCCGCAAGCCTGCCCAAGCAAACGTCACTGCAGCAAATCAGAGCTGGGATGGCTGTGGGTAGTGCACAGGCGGGCAAGGGGGAGCAGCTTGCTGGCCTGCCCTGGGTGTTCAAGGTGAGGGGTAGCACAGCGAACGAACGATGTGGTGTTGCCAACGGCACTGGGTCTGGCGCCATCTTCTGAGTTAGCATGCACTTCTAAGGAGGAGCGGCGGGCTCCATCGGATATGGCAGTCCACGGTGTGCGAATGTGCGTCATGAAGGGGCCACATCCTCAGTGACATGGCTAGTGACATGGGTCACAGATGAATGCTCAGCCTGCATTTTCTGCAGCACGCCCACAAGAAGTGCTTGAGGCAGTTCAAGGAGTCCATTGCCGTGCGATTGAGGCGGTTCAAGAACGCCAACAGCCTGACATGCCTGTGTCACGAAAGGGGCTGGACTGGGGTCGCAGATGTTGTCACGAGGCCAGACACAAGTGTTCTCGAAGCCCTGGGCCTTGACAGTGTGGACGATGATCACGACCGTTTGCTGGCTCAAGTCTGGATGAACGGATGCTTACCTGGCGTATTTGCCGAAGCTGTCCCAATCTGCTCCGAAGTCACCCCCAACGCCGGATGCAAAGCCTCCTTTGCGTGCACGGTCGTATGCTGCTCGGCTCTTGTCATCCATCAGAGTTTCGTACGCCGTTTTACACCGCATGAACTGCTCTTTGGCATCGGGGGCTGTATTCACGTCGGGATGGAGCTTCACCGCTTTCTTCCTGTACGCTGCCTTGACCTCCTTCGCCGTTGCTGATTCAGACACACCCAAGACCTCGTACAACGTCTCTGCAACAAACCGAGGCGTCAGCTGGTGGCCATCATAGCCACGACCTCTTTGAATCCTTCCATCCTGGTACCCGTTCTCTCTGCGCTTGACTGGTTGGTGGCGTGCTGGCCATCTTGCACCCGGGCCATACATGCACGTATCGACCACGGATCACCTGGCCAGCACTTGAACAGAACAGCTCCGAGTGGAGCAGGTGAACAATCACATCAGAGTGATGTATCTGGATGTCTGTGTACAGCGACTCACTGCGGACGTCATGCAGCGCACCGGGATCGTCGGGACACACCTGACTCCGCATGGCACCGCACCCTTGATAATCGTGCAGGAGAAGCGGGGTGGAGGTCAGAGGCTATAACACTTGTCGCAAAATTCAAGCCATTTGAAACTGGGCTCACTGTTGCACAGCCAGCACCTCTGGCCGTGTTGCGGTACAAATGCGAGTAAGGACATGGAACTAGAAGGCGAGAGGAGGAGGCGGCCATACTCAATAGCCCAGGATATGACCCTCAATAGCCTCGAAAGATGGATGCCTGTTTATCAGATTCAAATGCGCTCCTGCTGCAGCGCATGTAGTGGTCCTGCGAGAGAATGCAGTTCGTAGTGGGGACGGCAAGGACCCACAAAGTCAGGTGCACGGAACAGCATTGACAGCAGCCATGAGCGAAAAGCAAATGGGCGTCCGAGAGGGCGGAATCACTTGCTGGTCGCAAGGTTGCGCTGCAGCATGCATCAGGAATAGAACGTTCCAACCTCCACCTCTGACGCACGGATCTCGTCGTTGTTCAGTGGCTGCGGTGCCCTGGACTTGTTTTGCGTCTGGTGGCACAAGGGCCAAGGTGGAGAGGCAGGTAGCGTACCACAGGAGCGTGCACGCTGCAAAGATTGAACGATCGCTCACCTCAGTCACCCTCAGGTCTCCTCAATTTTTGGCGGGAAACCGATCGGTTTGTAGAGCACTGACTCAGGAGTCGACGCAGAACAGCTCCTGGACACTGCAGTTCCTGGTTATCAACGCCCGAGCAATGCACCAGCAGACGGCTGAGGTATGGTGAGTTACAAGGACAACATGAGGGAGATAGCAGCACCACAGGCGCGGACCACGCGCTATGCAGCCATGTCACCACCAGGCTGAGCAAACCCCAGGCACAACAGCCTGTTTACACCGGCCGTGCACACCAATCCCCCTGGTGGTGGGGATTCACCCCGCGCACGGCCGCGCTGGCAATCATGTGTCTGAAGCTCTGCCGCCTTGCCGGTAGCTAGCGTGGCTCCCAGGGGCTCCAGCGGCCGGCGTGGGTGTGGGGTGCGCGCCGTAGCCACAAGTCAGTGATGGGGGGCGAGCCCGAGCGCCCCTGTCCAGTAAGGTAGCAGTGTTGGGACATGCACGCGCTTGACATGCACACCACCGGCCATGCACACCAATCCCCCCTGGCATGCACGCGCTTACACTCGTAAAGGTGTGCAGCTGGCTGTGCCTTGCTGTGTGTCTGTGCGCGTTCTGCGGTGCAAACTGCCTCAGACATCGTTCTTGACACACATGATGCATGACCGCGCCCTGAGACTGGAGGCCAAAGGCGGCATGGCAGCCAGAGGCTCCACCAGATGCCGCTGAACACGCACACCGTCTTTCCGTAAGCCTTCAATGCATGGTCGGTATATACACAGTACCTGTCTTGCAGCACGGGCACCTGCCAACGTGAATTCAGCTGTGCAAGCAGCCATATAGAACATGGTTCTTGCACAGTGCAAAACTGCAGCAGCAGCAGCCTGAAACATCATACCGATCACAGAGGTCACTCAGGCCGTTTCACTTTTACAATGTTCGATTGCAGTCTTTTTCACCCGCAGGGCTCCCTCCCCCACTCCGACAACTTTGCCTACGTGTGATACCTCCACAAACCCGATGCGTTTCAAGGGCACCGTGTAGGAGTATGCCAGGACACACATCATCACACCACCCGATGCCATGGCACGATGTGCCGATGCCACAGCACAGAGTGCAGACGGTGTGCCGCCCGGCCACGCCTCAGACCCCCTCAGACACCCCTCCGCCCACCACAACCAGCGGCGCTGACACCGGGCCGCACACTCGCTGTTGTCCAGCGGCAAAGCCTCCTCAGCAGGAGCTTCCTCTACTTTGCACCCGCACAACAGCCGAGCACGCACCTCTGTCTGAGAGCCGGTGTCTCCCCAGCCCCCACAAACCCCCATCAGGCAAGGCTGCCATGCATGGGTCTGCTCCAGTTCTGCCGCACAGACAGCAACTGGCCCACCCATGGCTGCCACACAACCTGGGAACGTCCACAAATCAACACAGGCATTCGCTGGGGGCTCCCCTCCCCCCCTCACAGCCCGGCCCCGCACCAGCCGCTCCCATACATTGCTTGCAGCTGCCTCCTCCGGCCACATGGGACAGCCCTCATGTCATTCATGACTGGAGAGCGCTGCTTCAACAAAGCAGAGGACAGCCTGGCAGGGGTAAATTTTCACGGGCATAGAGCCAAGCCCCACGCACGGCAACACACCCACGCCGCACCCGCACACACGCCGCTGACAAATTCGCCGCAGGCGGACGCCGGGCCGTGCCGCCTCAAGAAGCCTGGCGCGCCTGGCCGCCATCTTCTCGCCCGGTCGCCTCGGCAGATGCGCTTGGGGACAGTGTGCTCAGTGCTCCCTCGCGTGTGCCAGCGCGCATGCGCCTGGCCGCCAGATTTTGATCCCATCGGCTTGCCGCACACACAGACCGCCTTCCCCACCCGGACACTTTCCCGATATCGCCCGCAGCCCTCAAGACCTGCTGGTTCAGTACGCTGAACGGCTTCAATACTGGACAACAAATTGGATGCAGCAACACTGCTACCTTACTGGACGGGGGCGCTCGGGCTCGCCCCCCATCACTGACTTTCAGCATCGGCACGGGCATGCACCACACACTCACGCCGGCCGCTGGAGCCCCTGGGAGCCACGCTGCCGGCAAGGCGGCAGAGCCTCAGACACGTGGTTGCCACCACGGCCGTGCGCGCACCGCGCCTACACACACTCAACAAACATAAACAGCACAAACGGGTCTGCAGTCTGGACACGCGCGGCGGCCACCGCCGCCGCCGCTGCGACTCAGCCTCGCGCAGCCCGGCTGCAGTCACGGGTACCAAACGTACAAACTTCCAGGCAGAGGTGATGCAGGACTGGTCACTTGCTGCCCATCGACCGGGGCCAACATACTACACAGGTAGGCACAGATGAACATCGGCGCTTTCTGGCCGTGGTGCGAGCGTCACAGCACGCAGCCCAAGACGTGTCCGCACATGAGGATATATGCTGAGCACTCAGGCAGAGGCCCCCCTGTGCAACACCACAAATGCGCAGCGCAACCACTGCGACAGATCTGGCGACCAGACGGCTCAAGGCGCAGCCGCACTGGCGGCGGCGGCAGCCTTGCTGATGAAGCGGCCGTTGACGCGGGGCCGCGAGTCGGCGTAGCGCTTGCGGCTCGCGTAGCGCACCGCCTTTCGGCACGACAGCTGCCGCTTCTTCTCCTGGAAGCGCGCGCGCTTGGCGCGGCGCTCCTGCATCCTGGCCTCGTGGATCATCGGGTCGCCCTTCGGCAGCAGCGACGCCGGGATGTACGTCGCCCACATGTGCTGCTGGAACATCGGCATGTAGCAGCCGCCGCCGCCCCACATCATGGACGGGGCCATCATCTGCTGGGGCATGTAGTACGGCATCATCGGCATGGCGAGGTGGGGGCCGGCGGGGTGGCTGGGAGCGGCTGGCGCGGCGCCGGCGGCCGGCGACACCGGGGCCGGTGCGCCCATCGGGTCAGCCGGGGCAGGCGGGAACTGTTCGAAGCTCTGGAGGCTCTGCAGGCTCGGGCTGTGGCGGAAGCTCTGCATGCTTGGGCTCGGCACGCGAGGGGGGCCTGAGGCGGACGCCTCCGGGGCGTGCGCAGGCAGAGGCGCCGAGGGCTCATCGGCGGTGGTGGAATTGACAGGATCCTTGTGCGGGAGCCAGGCACTGGTGCTGCTCTCGATGGTGTCGTACGACTCCACTGCAGCGCGGCCCGCACCGATCACCTGCCTGCTGGCTTTGTGCGGGGGAAGTGTGAGGTTGCATGTCGCGCCGGGGTCGGCTGGGGAGGTCTTGAGAAGCGGTGGGGTGGAGGTGTCCCAGGGGCGCGAGAGGTTTTCGAAGCCGCCAAAGATCTCGTCGAGCTCAAACACGTTGACCTGCAAGGGAAGAAAGTCTCTGGTTAACGGCTGCATGTGACCACCTGACCTGCGTACGGATGTCGTCTCGTGCAAAGGGAGTTTGTGGGAAGTTGCAGCCGCTCGTCACGATCATGGATCAGCTGGAGCGATGAGAGCGATGGGAGCGATGGGAGCCTGCAGGCGGCGGGCAGCAATCAAAGGCACAATGGCTACGGCTAGTCATTAGATCCATGTATGCTGTCAAGCTACCTTTTAGTCAGTCACACCCTTGAGTGACCTTGGCAATGCTTGGCGTTCGGGACCAAGACGGAGGGATATCTCAGAGAAACCACCTAGAGACCTGCTTCAACTTTTGACCGCACGCAACGCAACTTGGTCACGCAACTTGGTCACCTTGGTCACGTCACACAGGGTCTCCCCCTATGCTGTGTGAGGTGGTCATGGCATTTGCATGCATATAGTACCTATCAGTACTGGCAAGGACAGTTCTACGAGATAGTGTACCACCCACAACGACAAAAAACATAATAACATACATCCAACCAGTGGACACCTGTATCATGGGAGTGGTATGAGTGCAACGGCTATGCCCTAGGTGTCTGAGCACCACTAAGCATCCCCTGGGGAAATACTACCATTTTGGTCAGCCATGCACGTATAGAAATTTCAGCGTAAGGTCGATTCCGCCCTGCGAATTGAACCAATGACACGATGGCAGTCAGGCGTTGCCTATAGTGTTTCTCGACGGTGACCTAGCTCCATAGAGGTGTCCGAGCTTCACGTGCGCCTATTGTATGTTCGGTCGCAAGGCAGAAATTCTTGTCGCTGTGATCCAACAATCAGAGCCAAATAATCGACATGATGCTACGCACTGAAACCCGGTGACCCGACACTGCTCGAAACATGGACAGAAACTGCACGTGGTGTGTGAGTCGCCACCCTTGCTGCGGGGGACGCACGCTGTGCTTGAGATGGCGTTGTCACCTGCCTTCTACATGCAATCGTGGACGGGCGTTGAAAACCGCGTCGGGCTCGTTCCGAAGGCAACAACAGCCTCAGCTAGCGCTGCACCAGGGCACATAGCGGCACGCAGCGACCTATACTACACAAACTATGCACCCAGCCAAGAAGTGAACAACCATACACAATGCACGGTAGACTTGCTATGGGTCGATAAAGATCGACCAAGGTACAGCTTTGAGCCAGAGGAGGACATGTCGCATGGATGCACGTTGGCAATGCAGGCGCACAATTTCGGACATGCGGCTTGAAAAAAAGCGCAGGAAAATTATGGGTCATGAAGTGTAGTTTCCGGCGATCTGCCGCTGACTGATGTGAAAGACAGCTCCAGAAAATATGCGCGCAGTCCGAAGGTCCGCCGCACCTCAAAGGACTCGTTCGCCAGCGCACTGACCATCTCGGGAGGATTCCAGTCAAGATGAGGGAAATCATCGGTGCCCAGGAGTTGATGTCCGAGCGACTCGTCAAGCTCGTGCTCGGCAGGCCTAGGGCAGGCGTCATGCCCACGGCACACCTGCAGCTGGGTAAACGGCTCAGCCCGACGGCCCACAGAACATCATATAGCAGGGCACAACGCAGCCTGTGTCTGATGAATTGCAGATTACATGCAGAGCTTTACGGCCATGACGTGCACACCTCCTGCAATTGGCAGCTTTCGCGACTCCGTTTGGCGGACACATGATTGTGCATCGAGTGGCCTCCCTGATGCGTCGTCATGAAAGCATCTTCACCACATTTCAACTGAGGAAGTGGAGTGCGCCTGTGTGCCCAGGCGAGAGGCCCCTCGGAGTGGATCTGGGTGTCGCATCTCTTGCACAGGGCGACCTCGTCATTGTGACACCAAACATCCGCGCTCGCCCGGCAAACTGCACAGACATACTGAGACGAACCCTTGAGCTGCGCCCAATCCATACTTGATGGGCGGCGAAGAGTAGGCCTGTGCCCGTTTTTCTGTACAATTGGCAGATGGAGTCGGAGTGGGCAAAGGTCTGGCGCTGCTTGGAACTATTGTAGGAGCAGTGACACGAACAAGGAATGCGTCAAGAGATACGCTTCCGAGGGTTGTTGCACTCGCTACCATCGGTGCAGGAGCATGTTCCCGAGCGATACAGTTCGGGACTGGTATCGGATAGACGGCTGGATAACGAGAATTCTGGCCTACATTCAAGAAGGGTCGCCAGACGCTGGCATGTGTGAGCGCCAGCCATTCGTGCATAGCTATGCATAGCAACAGACCATCCTGATTTCGTGGCCGGAGGTGCAGCCGTGTGAGAGCCCACGAAACCAGGATTGGGATACTATCAATATGGCGGCGTGTGAGTCGTCGCGACAGGAGCACGTGTTGCGGCCACTAGAACTGCTGCACGTGGCCTGTGCGATATGCCGCATGTGACTGCCGCTGGCGAGCTTGCATATGTCGTACCAGACCCAGATTTAGATCTATCGCCAAGCTGTGGTCCACTAGAACTGCGGGATACCAGTGTTACTACATCCTGTGCGGCTGAGCACAATCATGCTAGCGTACCTCTGGCCAAATCGCATCGGTGCCTTGATGAAGAGTTGTACGTACAGTACACTGCGCGTCCTTGTGCACATGTACACTGCAGTCACAGGCGAAACAGAAAAGGTCCACCGGCGCCGGCAGATGGTGGAGGCAATGCCTTCACGGCGCACCAGTGTTGGGTGCCTGTGCAGCATTTCCAGGGCTGCCACCCAGAAATTAGAGCTGACTATTCGGAATTGTCACATACGATCCGACCCAACACTGCTGTGCATCAGGCTGAAACGAGAACCGCGGGTCCATGCTGAAGTGTCAATTGTCAGGCCTCGGCGACTAGCGTCATCCGCTGGCAGCAGTCACAGCCAGAAATTCCAACACAGAATTAGATTCCCACAGATCTGTGTCGGAACACGCATGCGTGCAGTCCAACACAGGTCTGTGGGCACCCACACGTGTCCAGCAAGACAGCAATGTCGGAGCCGAGCTGGTAACCCGATGAAGCGCACCCCTGCATGGCATCACGGCATCTGTGGTCCCGTTGGCTTGGAGGTGTCAATGTCCGGACGAATTTACTGAGCCGTGTCCCGAGGCGGCCTCTTCGGGACACGGCTCAGTACATTCAGATTCACTCCACTTCACTTCACTTCACTCCTGAACAGCGTCGGGTCGTCGGGTCGCCGGGCCCTATCAAATGGATCAGTTCCAAATACAAGCATCTACATTCAAGATGGCAGCCCTGGGGAGCCTGCCCCGCGATGCAGCATCGCTCCTGAGCTCAGCACTGTTGCTCCTGCCTCTGATCATGGAAGCTTCTACGTGGGCACGTCAGATAGCACAGGAGGAGGCCCTGTAAGTTGCATACGCTTGTCTGAGACTCTGAGGGGGGTTTCCACGTGATTTGCCTTTGGCACATGTGGTCCTGACTACCGATGGAGTCGTCACCATCCCTAGAGGATACCGCTGAATACACCCAGACTTCCATGACTGTATTGTCCGTGGTGGCTAGCTGATGCATAAGTTGTACAGTCAAGGACATGTACCAGTACAGCAGTGACTCATATGTATCAGTGGCCATGACTGCGGGATTCTGGACTGCACATGGACACTGCACCTCATTTTTTTTTGTAGTTGGTGAGCACCAGTGCACTCAAGCGGGTGCTGTACATATATAGGTGGTCGGCTTAAACTGGTGAGTGGTTGTGGGCGGTCCGCCTGGCGTGGGTCTTATACAGGCCTCCTTGTCAAACACCGAGGCGGGCTGCAGCGCGAAAGCAGTACGCAGCCTGGGGATGGTGTTTGGTTGGTGCAGATTGAGTGTATGGGTGTGTGTCTGTCTGATGATCATCGGATGCTCTTGGTCTCGCGAGCCTCGGCGAGCCGGGGGGGCACATCGCACGTCATTGCTGTTATGTTGTTTTACTGTTGAACTATTCCCTCTTCTGCACATTGCACATGCTGCGAGTAATGTAGCATCAGGCCATTGTGAAGCGGCCGTACTCATGCGCGCGGAAGAAGTTGCACGCACCGTTGCAACGACAGGACAATCTGGACGTGTAAAGTATAAGTAAATCTGACTTAACTGAGCCCTATCCTTTTGGACATTGACAACTCCGATTTAAGGGGACCACATATACCGAAGGGGTAAACCACCTGGAAACCCCCTCTCAGACGACCGTACGCAACTCGTACGTGTCATTGCAGCAACAGCAGACTGCTGGCCAGCTTGAGGCCACGGAACATGCCTCTGCAAGGATGCAGCTGCTATGGCTTGTATGTGAATTGATGCACCAGAAGAGGTCCGCAGAATGATGCAAGCAGTGATCCAAGACGAGCACGTGCTCGCCAGCAACTTGAAGAAACAACCCAAGACAAACACGTGCAGTTCTGCTTCACAGTTTACTGGAGTTCTGGCACTGAGTAGAGGCCGTGCAGGGCAGCATGGCAGCAGGTCACATACACCAGCGCTGCGGTACACAAAATGCGCAGCGCGTAAAACCACCCCCCCAACCTCTATCCCCTTCTCCCATCCCCCCACCATAGATGGAGCATCATCAGTCCACATAAAATTCCAGTCCAAGGGCACAGCAGGCATTGCCAAGCATCGTATCAGCCCCACTCCGCAGCCACCGCCGAGGCGCCACCCGTCCACACCCACGCACACCTGTCGACCCCAGGCAAAGGCTAGAACCGCCCATCCTGGACTCGTTGCCCGTGTGCACCTGTCATGCAGCTGCCACCGCTTCAGCACCGCCTGGACAGCTGCACCACAGATGAACACGAGCCTGAGGTGCGCGAGGCTACAGGGCCTCATGCGACAGCTGACACGTGTGGCAACACCCACCACACGCCCTCACGCCCCACCCACCCACACCCCCTTCCCCACCATTCCAGAATTGCACATCGCACGCTCATGCCCCTTCCCCACGGGGCAGTACTCATGCATCAGGGTCGATCGCGCTTGACTCTCGCCATCACCGGGGTTGACGATAGAGAGCACTGCCCCGGGCCGGCGCCGACCGGTCAAGGAGCGCTTGCACAAGCGCCCCACACGCCAAGGCCTCCTGCACTGACACAGACACACCAGCGGCCGAGTCGGCCGCAGCACACCGCCACATCAGCATAGCGCGCAGCAGCACTCACCAGCGGCCGGGCGGCTGGGAGGGCCTCCGCTTGGGCGCGTCCCCTCCGCCGCCGTCTCCGCCCTGCATCCCTCGGAGCAGGTATAATACAAGATACGGGTTAGAAACGACTGGGGGGAGAGCCAGGTATGCACACGCCTGAGCTCCCCGCTTTAACAACTTAAAAAACACAAGTGCACATCATGCATGCTTGTCCCATGAGCCACTCATGCGCTAGCGGCATATGGAGCAGCGCTTGATGCTGCACGTCAAGATTCACAGCAAACGCACCGCGCTGCGGACCCGGCCACGGCGTGCGCTGCGCAGCAAATACGGTCTCGAACACGACCGTGCAAAGAGTGCAGCACAGCGCAGCACAGCGGCTCGCGCAGGCGTGCAAGACACAGGGACACAAAAGAACCAGGCGGCCACCGCACACCGCACAGGCGCGCCGCGCAGCGCAAGCAAGCCGGGAAGGCGGCCATGCTGGCCACTGCAGCGGCAGCGCCCTTGGGCCACCGGCCAGAATCGGCGACTCACACGAGCTCGTGGTGCGAACTCAGCCACCACGTCGTGTGAGCGCCACCGGTCTCGGCGCGAAGACTTGAAAGACTCTCGGCGAGCGGCCACCCCCTTGGCTAAACATCGCCACGTTGCAGGGACCCACAGCGGCGCGTAAGCTCGTCAGGGTCAGGGTGCGCACGGCGGAGCTCACAGTCGCCCGCTGTGGCTCCGCCCGGCCACCATACCCCACGCAACCCTACGCACACACCAGCGCATCCCTGATTACGTACCAACCTCCCCCACACAACCCTACGCACACACCAGCGCATCCCTGATTACGTACCAACCTCCCCCACCCAGATGCCATGAGGCAGTGCCACGCCACAGGCCACAGTCGAACCCAGAAGATCATGTCAGCCCTGCCGAACTGGAGAGCACTTACGGCGTCTCGTCAGACACGCAGACGGCGGAGGCGTTTGCAGTCGCTGCGGCGGTGGCGGCGGCGGCGGACTTGCTGATGAAGCGGCCATTGACGCGGGGCCGAGAGTCGGCGTAGCGCTTGCGGCTCGCGTAGCGCACCGCCTTGCGGCACGACAGCTGCCGCTTCTTCTCCTGGAAGCGCGAGCGCTTGGCGCGGCGTTCATGCAGCTTGGACTCATGCATGACCGGGTCGGACCGCGGCAGCAGCGACGCAGGCATGTACGTCGCCCACATGTGCTGCTGGAACATCGGCATGTAGCAGCCGCCGCCCCACATCATGAACGGGTCCATCATCTGCTGGGGCCACGAGTATGGCATCATCGGCATAGCCGGGGCCAGGGCAGGGGTAGGGGTTTCTGCAGGGGCATCTGACGTGGCATCCCACAGCATGCCGGCCGAGTCGACCGCGCCCACCGGGCCGGGGGAGAGCTGGTCCTGGGAGAACTGATCCTGGCTTTGGAAGCTCGCGCTGGGCACGGACGGGGGGCCAGAGGACGATGTGGCGGCGGCGGTGACAGGGGTGCCGCAGGGCGTGGTGTCGACAGGGCCAGTCATCTGGGGTGTGGCGGCAGGGAGGGCGCAGCACTCGCTCCCAGAGCTGCTCAGGGGCTCCATCTCAGGGTGCATGTCCAGCTTTGCGGGTGGAGTGTCGAGCGGAGAGGGGAGGGGGGTGCGTGAGGGGGGGCGCTCGCCGGGCGTGGCCTTCAGGGCATCAACGGTGGACTGGTCATGCATGGGCGGCTCGGAGTCCACGAACAAGGCAAAGTCGGAGTTCAGGTCAAGCACATTAACCTGCAGCAGGAGGCTCGCATCAGGACGCATGGACAGCGAGCGGCCAGAAGCGCGCCACACCAGTACAGTGGGTCTGCATCACTGTGGGCCGTGCTGATGTGCATGCATGTGCATGCCATGGCAGGCTGGCAGCCAGTGCTCTACAGACCGCCGGTTTTCCCGCTGAAATACACGTTTTTCCTGAAAATGCTTCCAAGATTTCGAAAAGTCGATGGTTCACGCCGCGGAAGGAGAGCTGTTTGAGCAAATGTCAGCGAGCGCAGTCCGCTGAGTCTTGGGCTTCTGAGCGGTGTTGCCCGCTGAGATTTACAGCGTGCAAGCGAAGCGAGCAGGATATGTTCACATAGCTAACGCTGCGAGCAGACGTGAGAGCGAAGTGAGGGAGCTTGTCGAGCAGCTTGAAGTTGTCGAGCAGCTGCACCGAGGTGCACAGTGTCCTCAGGTGCACTTTCCGAGACACCACTTGATGCAACACGCTGGCTCTGTATCACTACAGACTGTTGCGAAGCACAGCTCAAAGTGCCAATAGACGCTGTGTGTACCTGGTGAATGATTAAAATTGTGACCTCCTCGTCCGTAAGCTGGCTGAGGAAGTAGCCATGCAGCCTGATGAGGCATGGGACGCAGTTTTGTCTGATGTGCTTCTAGGTGGTGAAAAGGCAGGTGACAGTGAAAATGAGGATGAGCAGGAGGTAGAGCGTGATCACTTGGAGCGCTTGTTGAGCTTCGGTTTGCAGGAGGGTGACTGAATGTGCGTGTTGTTACTGTTGCCCATATGAACAGGCCTTGGAGGTAACTGTATGTGATTGCAAAGGTTGCTGCTCACTTCCGCACTTCTAACAGACATTCACGATTGCGAGCGCAGCGAGGCCGAAATGTTTTTGGCATCCCTCCAGAAATAAACAATTATGGCGGGATAACCCTCCGAAATCTCAGCACACCAGCGGTGCATGCCCTCTGGAAAACGAGAAAGGTCAGCGGAAATTCCTCCCTTTAAAACAGGGGTTGCAGAGCACTGCTGGCAGCGCTGGCAGGATTGCGGAAAGCAGCATGCAACGTTCGCGAGGCTGCAGCAGTACTGTCTGTGGCCGCCGAACAAGCCCGCCTGATCAGGCTGAACCTCAAGAGATGTGTTGAGTTGGATGCATGCATTATCTCTCGAGGAGAGATACCCGGTACGGCGCATCGGCTAGGTACCCGGGGTAGGTACCCGGGGTGACACATCTGATGGATCTGCTGTGCGCACATGTCACCTGCCTCTCTCACTTCGTCCACATGCATCACGAGTGCTGGCTCCAAGACCGAATTGCTCGGAGAGGCAGGCAGGCCCGAGTTCGGCCGAGGCGACCGCACAGAAACAGAAGCCCCGCCAAGCTGACCGGTAACACCATCGCAGGACAGGGCATCCTCGCATGCACGATTCACACCACTGACAATTTAGGCCCGCATCCCGCACGCAGAGAGACTCCCACGCTGACACCGACCAGGCTTCAGCCATAATTAGAGGAGGTACCGAGTCGCACCTCGAACGACTCAAATGCCAGAAAGTTGTTCAGGTCAGGAGGATTCCAGCCGACGTCATCAAGCTCATGTGATCGCAGCATGTCGTCAGCTGTCGAGCCCTCCTCGAAGGGCTGTATGTCGGTCAGATTGTCGGGTTGGCACCGCCCGGTGCCGAACTGCATTTGCGGCTTTGGTCAACAGCCGTAGCACCTCCAAACCCGCCAGCCCAGAGACAACTGAAACATAGAATTATTAACCCGGAGAATGCATGAGCTCTTGAGATGCGCTGCGGACCTGCTCGCAGCTCACGTCGCTGGGGCCCTTACTCCGCTGATGCTGCTGAGTTGTTTTCGCTGCAGACACCGTTCCGTCCAGACAGTCGCCTCCACAGGCGATTTGTGTTCTCTTGTGCGTCATGGCGAGCGGGCTTGCAGAGTGGACTATCGTGTCGCAGGTGTCGCAGAGCAGCGCCTCGTCGTTGTGACACCAGACTTGAGCAGGCGCCCCGCAAACAGCGCAGGCATGCTGATACGAATCCCCAGGCAGTGCCATTTCCAGGTCCATCGTGATGGCGACACAGCCGGCCTACTCTATATGTTTGGCCGTTCCACCGATGGTCGTGACAGAAACTCAGAAGCTTGCCGGTAGGCGTGCAGAGCAGAGAGTGTAGTGCTCAGGGAAGGAGGAATGATTGCTGCGGATTTCGACTCTGCAGTTCTGTATGGATCTGCTGCGCATCTGCGAATCTAATGCGGAATCAAGCACAAGATTTTGCGCGAGAATGTTCATCACCAGACGCCACAATCTCACAATTGTGCATGCGGTATGAGTTGCGGATGTCTGTGGAAAGGACATCCCCCGTCCGTGGCTGATCGAGAGAGATGCGGTTTGGCCCACGAAAAGGGAGGCGTAAGGAAAGCTGCACCACATGGCCACAGGCTATAAGTGGCCGATATCCGCTAGATTCGCGTCCGATAACGGTAGCCATGATCACGGACGATTTGCATGCATATGCACGAGCCGGAGCCGATGACATGAGCGATGTGCCCGCGCGGGCACTACGGTTAGTACGCGGCCGCGGCACGATGCATGCATGTGTCATATGGCTTGACGAGGTGGCGTCACCAGCCACCACGAGCAGACGTAGCTGATTCTCGAGATACGTAGCGTAGAGCCCATGCCGCTTGCTAGTGGATCAGTTTTCAATTGCTGACTTGGCGTGCTGTGTTTCTGTCTGCTGAGGGACGCTTTCCTGCACGGAACATTGTTTTGTGAGCACCACGTGGCATGCAGCACGTTAACCTCACGGAGACAGAATGTCTCTAACGTACGAGGCTCAATGAAGGGCAATTGCTGAAGCGCTTAAGCTTCAGCCGCAGCAACACATGTTCATGTCCACAGTATAGCTGCTCACGCAGTTGCTGCTCAAACACAGTGGGAGTGGCTGGGGGGAGTGCACATGTGATCCTGATGAACGGGTATCGATTCATGTTCATGGCAAGCTGTGTGGGCTCTGAGTGCAATTCGCTGCTTGCAGAGGTCGCAAGCACCTGGATTCACCATGGGACTTGGCACCCTGACGCGTGAGTAAAGCAGATGTGAGGGCCCCAAACAGGGACACCAGTGCAGGGCGCATACAAAGGTATATGGCAGCAGCCGCACGATATAGCGCAAGTGGCGAATCGTGACACATGCATTGACGCAGCATTCAACTGAGGCGGTACCTTCCATCGGGTAGCACAGCAGCCCAGAACCACAATCGCGTTTACAGCACACTCCGGCAACGATCTAAGCGGCCCGGTGCCCAGCCGCCTCACCCACACAGCGGCATGACGCTCTACTTGGTTTCGCGACTGTGACGACTCCCCCCCGCACCGCACCCTCCCCCCTTTCCTCACCAAGAGTATGCCCCGGCAGGCGCACTCCAGCAATGGTCGACACCCATCGGTGCCTTCACATCCACCCCCCCGCCCCCCCCCCCCATCCCACGTGTGCTTCTCTCACCTCCAAGACACATGCTGAGGAAAGCGAATAAACTCCTGAAGCACGCATACCGCACAGCGGCACACCCCGTGCCACGCCCACACCTCCCGCTCCCCCCTGTGCCACACGCCCAGAGAGACCATTGTTTTTAGGACAAAGCGCCTCAGAGGCATGCCCCCCTCTCCGCACATTCACCACAGCGCCCCGGGGGTGGGACCACATCTGGCGCACACAACCGGGACCTGCATGCCAGTCCGCCCCCCACCACACACACATCACAAATCATCACTGAGCTCAGCTGAGCCACCTCGCATCCAGCCGAATTGAACAACAGCGGCCATCTGGGCTGAGAAAGGAGCCACCGACCAGAGACAAGGCAGCAGACAAACTTGGATTCTCAACACACTCGCATCACTTTAAAGCCGGGGGGCGGCAGCTGCGCTTGCGCACGCGCTGAGCCGCTCGACCGGCTGCAGCGAGCTTGCACAGAATCATCCCCTCAACAAGGTGACCCAACAACTATCCCCCCGCCGAACTACTGCACCTACGATGTCAACATTTCGCCAATCACAACACATGCCACAGCCGGCGGCACGGTGGCCACGCGGGCGCGGCCCCAGGCGCCAGAACCGAACCACAAGGGTGCCACAACAGCGAGCAGCATGCATGCGCAAAGCACAGAGCACACGCCCTTGCGGCGGCCGCGCCACATGAGACATCAGAAAAGGATATACACAACACATCACCAAAGTAACAGCAGGCGCTTCCGGGCGACGGGCGGAACTGCACCGCCTTCACACACACCAACAGGAGGGCCCTCAGGCACTCGTACACTGCAACACTCAACGGAGCAGCCCCTTGCATGCTGCGCACCCCGCACACAGGCGGCCATTGGCAAACTGCGGCGGCACACCATGCTGATGCGGTTCCCGAACAAGCATCAGTCGTCGGGGGCTTCCTACCACACGCAGCCCAGGCAAACCCTACGATGCTGCTGCCGTGCAGGTTGCCTCCCGGCACCGCTCGCCATGCCTGGAGTGTCCACCGAACAGCATAGGGATTGGTGCGCAGGCACCCTCGCAAGGGCGTTTTCCCCCTCCCCGCCCCCGTGCCCCAGCCACACGCGGGCGACACCCAGCGCCAAGGGCACATGCAGTGCGCCTGATGCCACACAGCACTCGGCAGGAATCAAACCTGTAAACACAGGCAATGGATGCCAAGTGCATGGGCCGCAGACTCACAGGACGTCACGTCACACCCGGATGCCTGGCAGCAGCGGCCCGACGCGCAACTGCGCTGGGCATTTCCCCCCCATATCAGCTCGTCCGGGCTGGAGCTCAGGCGGCCTCGCCATGGGCGTCCATGGCTGCGGCCGCGGTGGTCGCCGCGGCGGCGGCCTTGCTGATGAAGCGGCCGTTGACGCGGGGCCGCGAGTCGGCGTAGCGCTTGCGGCTCGCGTAGCGCACCGGCGTCGCGGACGACAGCCGCCGCTTCTTCTCGAGGAAGCGCGCAAGCTTGGCGCGGCGCGTTTGCACCTGTGCCTTGTGCACAGCCGGGTCGGGCTGCGGCTGCAGTGTCACCGGGATGTATGTTGCCCATGCGTCGTGCGGGAACATCGGCATGAAGCAGCCACCGCCCTGCCACATCATGTACGGATTCATCATCGCCTGAGGCATGGTATGTGGCATCATAGGCATGGGGAGCATGGGCGAGGCGGGGGTGTATGCTGAGGCCTGGGCGGGTGTGGTTGCCTCTGTGTTGTTGGGCGGAGCGTCCTCGGCTTGAGCCGTGTGATGTGCGCCCGGCGGGGTGGGATGTTCGCGGCTCTGAAAGCTTGGGTTAGGGACCAAAGGTGGCCCAGGTCCACCTTGAATGTGCGACATGTGGGCTGGCATGGGAGCTGCGGGACTGGGGATGTGAAGGGCAGGAGCCAGTTGAGCAACACAGACGTTGCTTTCGTGGCTGCTGTCTGCCTCCACATCATGAGCAAAGTGGTCTGATGCACACTTTGTGGAGGCGAGATTGTGCTGAGGAAAAGAGTGAGTAGCGTAGGCTGTGTCGAAGGTGGCGATGTTCGATGGCATGGCACTTGATGGTTTGATGTTGCACCGGACATGCTCTTGAGCTTCGGCGCCGAGGAAGAAGTCAAAGTCATCGTCAAACTCGATCCCATTGATCTGCATGACGTGATATGGATAAGTGCTGCGTTCGGAAGGTGCGATGACAAAGCTCGCCCCAGAAGCGCATCGGACAGTCCACGTAACAAACGACTACTGCTCGAGGCAGCGTTCCGCGGCCTCGGTCAACCGTGCCAGCTGATACAACACACAATCACTGTGGCGCGGACACCAGCAATGGAACACATGGAAGCACCCGCTTCTGGGACATACGCTGGGCGCTTGTATCTAAAGATATGCGAGACGGATCCGTACCTCGAACGACCCATCAGCCAGACGACTGCGCGGAGGAGGTGCTTTCCAGTAATCGAGCTCATGTGATGGCATAACATCGTCACCGGAGCCCCCATAGACTGCCTTATTTTCGGCAAGGTCATCGGGAATGCAATTGTATACCTGCAGGACTGGCTGCGCCCGGTCAGGCGGTACGCACAAAGAAGCCCCATGATCTAGAAGCAGCAACAATTTCGAATGCGAACTGACTGCAGCCTACGTGAAAGGACGCTTCATACCTGGCGACTCGCTCCACTGGGATTGTTGTGCCTGCGCAGGCCTCCCAGCGTCGCCGATGGAAGCCTGGCATCTCCTCTCATCCCGCTTGGAATCTGTAATCTCTCACGTATCGAAGAGTTGGCTTCCGGATACTGCACTAGCGTGTCGCAGTTGCTGCAGAAACGGGAATTCGCGTAGCTGCAATGGACGTGAGCAGGCGCTCCGCAAACGGCGCAGGCTGCCGCAGCTGCTTCTTGTTGTGTAAGCGGGTCTACCTCCATCTCGAATCTGATATACTGCGGTAGGTCTTCCGCGTTAACCTGCGAGAGCTGTGAAAGGTGTGCGAAGATATCTATTTCGAGGTCGATATGCTGCCGTGCAGGTGTGCTTTAACACGTAGGCACAGGGACTGGTGTGTTGATGCTGACAGCGGACATGTTTACCCTGAGGCCGCACGGTGCTAAGGCAAGACTTCAGCCGCATTTTTGGCGTGTGTCTGGAGAAGTACATTGCATACGGCATGGGCTTTGCGGCCCTTTCCCAGTTGCCCAAACCCCCCTGTCCTTGCAAGGACAGCCATGCATGACACGACTGTCAGACTTTCAGGCAACGCACGGTCTCCCCAGCCAACGAAAGCAATTACAACTCGCCAACAGCATGGTGCTTGCTATCTCAAACTATTTCAATGGCACAATGCCGCCACCGGTGTCGCAGCCGCGTCAGCCTTGCGCACTCAACCTGGGCGTGGCACCACTCATGGCACCACGCATGGCACCACACATGGCAGATATCTCAGAGATAAATCCCATCCGGTACTTATGGCCACCCGTATCTCAATGTAGATACCACCCCAGCAAAATTCATCCGCCGGATAGATTCCAGCAAGTATCACGGCGTCATATCTGTATGTAGTTACAAAGGACAGAGGCCGGGCAGCGAGCCGTTGCTAGGAAATCACATGCAAATCCACTCACAAATCCACTCACGCAGTCATGGCACTAGGCCGGGCACGAGCACGTATCACAGCCCTGCCGGTGATGCCAGCCAAAGAATGTAGCCCCGCACGGAGCACAAGAGCATTCCGCTTGCACAACGCCACACTCAACCGGCGCAGAGCATTCGTCACAAACAAAGCACACCCCACCGTACCACACCGAGACGCGACCACCGCCAGCCGATTCAAGTGATCCATAGCAGGCTGTCCCAAGCGACCATGCGTCTCATGCGACAGCGGCACAAAGCTATGCATTAGGGTCGTGCAAGCGATAAGCATTGCGTTTCTGCACGTCCCACGTCTCCGCAGCACCCCCGTCCTCCCAGGCCGCTCGGCCGCAATAGGTATCAGCACGGGGGTTCACAACCGACACACCCCCTATACACAAAGCGTCACCCGGCGGCATACACATGATGTCCCCCAGTTTCTCCTGGGCCACCGCCCTGAGCACCCGCCCCAGCGCCGCCGCCTGCGCGGCAGCTGCTGCCCAGGCCCCGCCGTATCCTGGCCACCTGGTGCCGCTGCTGCCGCCAGGGCCGCAGCCTGCGCTGCGTCCGGCGCATGGCGCCCCATCCGGGCGCTGTGTCCAGCATCGGCATCTGCGGCCGGAGCAGTCGTAGGTGCTGGCACCGAGGCCGTGCGTGCAGCCGGCGGCGGCGACGGGGCTGCAGGCATCGACTCCGCGGGCAAGGTCACCCCGCGCGAAGGGCCCGCGATCTGGGAGGCGGGCTGGGGCGGAGCAGGGGGGGGCGGGCCCGGCGGGCCAGCATGGATCTGCCTCGGAGCGGCCGCGAGCCGCGCGCGGACGAGCGGCGCTGTGCGCGGGATGCGCGTGGATGCCACACATGCGTGGGACCCGATCTCGCGCTATTGTTCTTCAACGATGTTGTGGCGCGAAGTCCAGGTCCCCGACATATATGTATGTACGTGGCTGCGCATTGCGACTTACCAGACAATCAACCTGAGCTTAAATTTGGCCATTGCATGGCACAACACCCAGACTGCGTATCATCGCTGCTAAAACCACCGGATCCGACGACTCACCCATATCAAGAGACAGCACAGAGCAACTCACCAGACCTCTGCTTTGCAATTGTCTCTGTCTCTCGTTACGCCGCGTCTCCTACGACGTCACATCAGTGCGCGTGCACTCATTGAAGCGCTCAGTGTTGACTGCATTAAACATTTTGATACACTAGGAGAGCATGCTCGCGCGAGTACATGTTCGTCGTTTCGATGATGTCAGCAAGGCGCGCGTGATCTTGCCTCGGGCTGAATGGAACGTGGCCAAGCTTGGCGTGGTCGTCAATGCGCTCCAATCGTCTCAGAGGTTTGGCCACTGCTTGCATGTGTCTTCGCGATGAAGCAATTGCTCCCGCCGTGGTTACGGGGAGATCATATGTGGCCATTGGCTGCTTCGGCTTCAACAAGATGACAATGCTGCACGTCCCGTCCCGTTGCCGATCGAGCTGAATGACCGTGACCGAAAGGATTTAATTGAACATGACCACAGGAGCCACCTAATCGGTGCGACGCACGCAGGTTATTGTGTGGTGCTGAAGGTTCAGCCTGCTCAAAGCGCATTGGTATGCCGTCGCTGCAATGTACATGCTGGTTTCTTTATGTTACCGCACAAGCTGTTGGCTTCGCACACACGTTCTCAATGCCATGTTAGGATGTGCCAAACTGCTACCACGTTGATCATGTCTCCGTGCAATTAGCAGAAGCTATGCCTCCATGCCTGCTACTTAGCAGCCTTCCGCCCGAACATCAAAGACACCACAAACAAACACACCTCCTTAAAAGAATGTCGGCATACCCAGTGGACATCGTCAGGTAGAATGCCCGCGTCATTGTTCACAGCAGTGCATGCTAGTTGCGCCCAGACCTCCTGACCACGATCTACCAACAACTCGAACGCTTTGAGGTTGCAACGGCCGCAATATGCGCCACAGGGAGTCAACGTCAAGCCTTATCACATTGACAAAGTATGCCACGTTGCCGTGTGGCATGTGTGCAGGTGTTCGTCAGTATTAGTAGCTTGTGCCAGGTACATGAGGATGTGCCAAGCACACCTGCAACAAACATCGCTGGAGGATGAGGTGCAACAGGCAGCAAAGCAGTAATCAGCTCGTTTCAAAGCGCAGACGCAATTTCTCTCGCTGATTGATCAACATCACAGCAGACTGCACCATGTCCCCTGCTGAAACACAAAAATGGAGTTTCAAACATTACATTGTACAAAGGCATGACAGCCCCACTGAGACCTGTCACAATATCGCAGACAGGATCTGAAGGATGCAGCGGCGGCCATGCTGCCTGGCGACGCACCACCGGAAGGCACACCCATCATCAGGAGCCGCCTCATGTTCATCAGACACATCACGATCAAGTCACTACACACCTCGAGTCAGTCGCCATCAAGCTAAGGTGAACACCATGCTGCCGAGCGATGTACGTGCGCGGTCGCACAAGACCCCCCCCAACACCTGGACCTCTGTATGCCGCTGGCTGTGCATCATGCTCGCCCACTACCCCCAACACTACATAGACAAAGCCAGATCCAAGGACCCGGCCTGAGAGGGACCTGCCCAGGGCAACTAATGGCCCAAATCCCAGCCCTGGCTCCGGGTCAAATCAAATTCAGTGCGCCCCCTCGTTGGCCCAGGCCTCCACCAGCACGCAAGCTCGAGGGCGAGCACCAGCCGGAGGCCCCAGCCGTGACAGCCGGCTTGCCCTGCAACAGGACTTTGCAGCAGTGCGGGCGCCTGCTGCAGGGATAGCGCGTGCTGCCTCTGAAAGCCGCCCACCCGCCCACGATCCCGACCGCGAGTAACTGGCACACCACCCCCATCCAACACATGCTCGCCCGACTGGCACTGGAAAACACGTACACTTCTCTCAGACGTACACGCAATCTCTCTCATCGGCTCGTCCACACCGTCGGCCAGGTGCACATGGCCTACTGCCCGTGCCTGTAAAGCCTTCTGACCGCAGTGGCTTGCAGTGGCCTGTCCATCATCAAAACGCACAGCCGTTCATGTTCACATTGCAACGCTTGGGCGACGGTCTCGTGCCCGAGGCCTGGGAGTGCCGCTGCCGCACGACGGCCACGTCGTGTAACGCCGCCGTGTGGCTGTGAGGCCCAGGCTTCAACAGGCCGGCGCCTCCCACCGCAGGCATACCTCGCAGCAGGTGGACAGTGGACACATGCTGCGCATGCGCGTCAGCTTGCCCATGCATGTCGACACAAGGCCCCGAGCCGCCCGCGCAAGCCCTGCACATGATGATGGCGCCTGTGCCTGCTGATCGTGCGCGTCAAAAATAAGCGGGTCTGAGCCCCCGATCCCCCAATCCCACGCGACCACTGGTGGACACAATGCCCCGGCAAGGCCACAAGGCGCTGACAGAAACAGGAGGCTGCCACAACCTCAGACAGGCCCCCGTCGCGGGAACTGATGCCGAAAATCCGCACAGGCGATGCCCCTTCCTCACCCTCGAGGCAACATGCACACCTGCGCCACACCTGCACATCCTCCCAACCCACCCTGATCAACTGCCCGGCACCCTAAACTGGGGCCACCGCTGGATATATGCAGGGAACAAACCTTTCTTCACCTGCCCCCACGCAACAAATGGCTCTTGACACATCACCCGACGAAACCGCCACGGCTCGTGTTTCAACATAACACAAGCATTAAACGAAATGCAGGCCGGTGAGGAAGGGGGGTGCCCTGCAGCTTCCCCCCAGCCCACCCTGCGCACTGCCGAGACTCTTGTAGACACAGTGTCCCTGCAGTTGTCCCCGCGCACGCCCGCCCTCTACCGCGAGTCCCCTGGACACAACTGTCCCCGGGTCTTCCCCACAGCGCTGCCACGACTGCCCTGGACCCAACTGTCCCAGGTCCGCTGTATCAAGTGCGCAATCGGGCGCGAGGATCTCACGCATTACCATGCGTAGCTGGGCATAGGACACACACACACACAAACACGTACAGGCACACATTGTGCAGCGGCCGAGCTGGGCGTTTGTATGCCTGTGCATATTGATCCCCACGCAAGGCCCACCCACGCGCAGCAACAAGCTCCAGGCGGTCCTGCGTGGGGACCGAAGCCGCACGCCGGCCGCGGTCTCATGCGTAGCATACATGCACGTCAGTCGTCCCGATGCAACTGCACCCGTGACGAGGCACGCCCGTGCGCATCGCAGCCATCCAGGGTGCGCTTGGAGCATGGAGTATCGGCCGCGGTGCTGGCCTCGATGTATCATGCAGCGGTTGCCTGCGAGGCTACGCCCCGCCGCGGCGGCCGGCCGTATCCGGGACACCTGCGGCCGGCGTCTTGGCCTTCGAGATGAAACGGCCGTGCTGCCGCGGCCGCGCGTCAGCAAACCTCTTGCGCTCCTCGTACTTGACGCTGCGCGCACCAACGCTGATGCGCTGCTTCTTCGCGCGGAAGCGGTCGTAGCGCAGCCGGCGGGCGCGCAGCTGCGCCTCCCGCGCCGCGCCCTCCACCTGCGGCCGCAGCGACGCCGGGATGTACGACACCCACGCACCCGCCGGCGGCATGAACGCGGCCCACTGCGGCGGCACCATGTAGTATGCCACCTGCGGTGCCGCATACGCCGGCACCGCGCCCGGCTGCGGTAGGGCCTGCGGGAGGGGCGCTGGCATCCCCGGCGCAGCCGCCGGCGTTGGCGCAGCCTGTGGCGCTTGCGCAACCTGCGGCGTTGGGGCCGCCGGCGGCGCTGGGGCCGCTGGCGGTGCTGCCGGAGGATGCTGCAAGAAAGGCTGGTGAGGTGCGTCGGTCGGAGCAGCAGGTGCCGGCAGCGGTGGTTGGCGGGGGAAGGCTGCGAGCGGGGGGGACGGAGACAGGAGAGGCGCGGCGGCCGGGGGCCCGACGCATAGCTCGGGCGTCGGTGGCAGCGCATGCGCCGTGGTACGTGGCTGCTGGGGAGCAGCCGCCGCTGGAAAGGTCATCCGCGGGAGGCGCTGCACGGTGTTCCGCCGGCCGAGGTGGCTGGATGCAACCGCGTCTTTCGTGGGATTGCTCTCGGCCCGGATCCTCTGGTGCCGGGAGCTTCTGTGCCACTTCAGAGGCTTGTGAGTGGGCGCGGGGGAGAGGTCGCCCATGCATAGGAACGGGTCGCGGACGGGGTCCAGATCGTCGTCCGCATCCCCGAGCTGCAGGCACGGCTGGGGCGGTGAGAATAGATCACATCACCGCGTGTTTTTGCAAGCACGTGGCTGTGCAAGGAAAGTATATCTACATTTACTGACCAGTATTCGCTTGGGATGACAACTCCGATTAAGATCGTGACCTCATGCTGTGTGCAAAAAGCGGAGACGTCAGTCAAGAACCTCGACTCAGGAAGCATGATGACTCAAGAAGCCTGAATACGGCGACTCGGCAGCAGGAATCGAACACAGCTCATTTTGAAGCAAGTTTGCAGTGGGCGGGCCTCAGCTGGTGCGGGAGCTATGTAAAGCACGTCCGGAGAGATGACTGTGGGCGTGCCTGTGCTGTGGCGGACACCCGAGTGCATGCAATGCAGGTGTAGTCAAAGAAAGTAAATCTGGATTGACTTAGCCGATATTTGGAAGGACATTAGCAACTTTGAGCGAAAGGGATCACATGCTGAAGGGGTGAACCATCTGGAAGCCCCCTTTAAACACACGTATGCAACCCACAGGGCCTCCTCCAGTGCTCAGCCAGGCGGCCAAGCACACCCATCCCTAAAGCGCATGCATAATCGAAGCCACGACTTTCTGAAAAGGAGGAGATAGTCTATATGAACAGGTACGTGCATGGAAGAATTTGATTTCAAATTGGCCAGGAACATCGACAGCATACTGGCACACGCTCCACGCGATCACACATCAAGCTGAGACAGCTGTACATGTGCTGCAAGGACAAAGACGAGGAGGAAGGTCACCGCAGGATCAGCTTGAAAGGTAAGAAAAGTAGCGACAACACCGCAAGCCAAGACCGCAGCTGCACATGTACACGACTCTCACACACTGTGTCACAATACAAATGTGGGCATCTGCCAGCGTACAATTACTTCCTTCCAGATGATCCTGTTGCAAGGCATAAACCAGTTGAGCGTATACAATTTCCAAGGACATCTGCACAGGGAGATGAACGTCGTGCCCTGATGTTTGACTGGGACTATCAGATGTTTGCGCTGCATGAACGAGCACGCAGCGCGATCTGCAGCAATAATTCGAGCAAAGGTGTGGCCATGTGCATGTGTCTGTACTTGCTACTGACAGCAAGTGCTTGCCCTTGCGTGGTCGAGAGGAGTGCGAGACGGACGGGCCGAGCGACACCAGCCCGCAGCTCGGCCGGGATGTGCGAATGCACGCCGGTTTTGCCACCCAGCGTGCTACTTCAAGCTACATATGAACCGAACGACATCCACAGACTCGCTGGGGGAAGGGAAAGTCCTGTGTCAAGGCTGTTTACAAGAGCGTGGAGCGTGCTGATGGCAATGGATGTCCTCTACACTGGTGAAACATGCGAGATTTGCGCACCTCCGATGGAAAAGACAGAGCAGTTCCTGAAGCGTCAGGTCCGGCTGATGTGAAGCTCTCAGGCACAAGGAAGCTTGCCCCGTTTGTGCCAGAGCTGGGCATTGTGTCCACCTGCATCTGCACGCGTGCCAACGTTCAAACCTTCCGGCTGCAGAGAATACAAGTCTCCTAAATTTGGCGTCGCAGCACACACACGGAAACACACACAAACGCAATCTGAGCAGCTCAGAGAGACGCACAGTGGTTTCTTGCTGGCTGCCGGCATGTGTTACACCTGAACCTGCGCGATGTACATCTAAAGAGGCAACAGATCCTTGCCCGAACTGTGCGTCGGCCTTGGAAGCGTGCAACGCTATACGCTCATGCTTCCAAGCAAGAGGACCCGCCGTGTGTACTTTTTGGTCACAGCTTTCGCAGAGGTAGGCTCTGTCCTGCCGACACCACACCACTGCCAGTCGATTGCACAAGAAGCAGCGCCAGACATGGCCCGCGTCGTCCATATATCCTGCACAGCATACAGTGGTATAGCGTGCAGCAGAAGCGATATGATTACTCATGTCAGCCGTGTGGCAGCGATTGATGCAGGCGCGTGTGTTGCCAGTCGGGCGTACGTCAGAAGTCGGATTTGAAGCCTTAGATGCCATCAACGAGGTGCAAAGAGTATCGCCCAGTATATATTTTTTACAAGTATCGGTTGTGCTCTATCGTTATGGACGCCGCTCCCGGTAGTGGATCTGGACACGACGGCATGTCCTATGCAAGCAGCTGAACTCATGAACAGCACATAATCAAAACAATTGTATGACGTCTGTACCGCCGGTGATATGCTATTGATGATGCAGTGCCCATGGTCGATTTGTTGTGGCGTGGACATCCATTCGGGCAGGGACACGGCCATTCCGGGTACCAGTCCGGGCCTGTCCTAGCAGATGGTGTCCCAGCAGACAAGCCTGACTGGAGCTCGCTCCGCGGAGCTCCGTCACAATGCCGTGTTGGCCACAGAACTGAACGAGTAGAACCTGGGATCACAATATGATCGACTGATGTACGCAAGCAGCTAACCATCTGTGCCGAATGCGCACATGCCATATGCACGAAGGTTGCAATCCCTGATGCACTGCTGTGCGGTTGGATAATCAGAAGATACTGATGCCACAGCTGAAGCTGATGTGACGTGCAAATGACAGTGCAATGAGTTTGCAGTGTTTGCGCAGTGTCGTTATGTCCGCTGTTGCACAGTCACGAGGACAGGAGTAACATATGCACAGCCAAAGGAACTGACACCTGACCTGGACTGTGGAAAATTACCACAGTATCTCTGACCACAACTCCCTAAAATGGCTTGGGAAGCAGGAGCAGTACCTTGTTTGACGTTTAGTATGGATTCATGTGAGCAATTTCACTGGTGTGTTGCAGCAGTGGGTCCAGCCTGGTGCCAGAAAGGAGAACAATCAAGTCAAGCAATGAACCTGCCAGAGAGAAGATGTAGGTGTTTGATGAATTCTCGTAACAGCATGCAGGCCTAAGCTTCAAAGGGACCACCAGCTCCACAGACGGCTGTTCATGTTCATGTGTATTCCCCGATTAAATGCCATGGAAGCTCCCCACAGACCATATCGACCAACCTCACCACGACAACCTGACCAGTCGTAGGGCATACCTGAACGCTCACGCCGATTTGTTTTAGCAGCAGCAGCAATGTGCTTACTTAATCAGCAACAGCAGGCACTCCCGCAAATATCCTGAAACTTGGCACGCATACGATGCAGACAAGGTGACTGTAACGAGATCTTGTGCAGGTGACAGGAGACGAGCATGGACTGTGTCTGCTTTCTGCTGCCTGTGGGAAATGGACATCTGTCTGCATCCGTGCCCTGTGCTGACACAGCTGCAGATGCAGTCTAGATGGTTCACAGCTGCTGCCAGACGCAGTCTGAATGTTACTCAGCTGGTGCTGCAAATGCTCAATGAGTGCTGACAGCGTTTCGTAAGCAGGAGGGTGCAGGCCTGCAGCCAAAACATGATCTGTCCTGCCTGCCTCCGCCTTGGCCCGTGCTGCCATGCTGCTGCCATGCGCTGGTCAATGAACCTGCTCTGGTCAATGAACCTGCTCTGCCAGAGGATTCATGACAGCTCACTTGCACTGCATGCTGCTCACAGCTCATAGCTGCGCGGCCAGGATGTACCAGGTGGTAGTACCAGGTGGTACACCAAATGCAGCAAGGACAGAGCCAGATGTGCAGCCAGGACACCAGTCTTGTACAGGCAGAATACACATGGGAATGGCGTGCACGATAGCATCCTGGAACCTTCCAGGCACTGGTGATGCAGGTCATTGGTCATCCACGTCGTCATCACCCATCACCACCCATCACCGTCCGCCGCGCCGCGGAGAGGCAGGCAGCACCACAGGAACAGGAACTGCAGAAGAACACAGGACAGCAGACCGCACCGCAGTCGCCACCTATCACCCAGCATAACTCTCAGGCAACGGTGTCTGGTGTGCAGAGGGTGCGCTGGCTAACTCAGCTGGGCTCAGCGCGTTGCCCCCATGTGGCAGAGGGAGCAAATCAAGCAGGCCTGTTGCAAGCCTGTCGTTCCGTACAGGTGCACACACAAGCACTACTGCATCGCTTCCCAGAAGCAACACCTACCACTCAACCTCACGGTGTTCTGCCTCCTTCCATCATCTCCCAACACGAGAGCACACGTCTAGCGTCTAGCACGCGCCGCGCTGGCCTGTCAGCATGCTGGAATCAGCCTTGAGATTTGCAGTGCTCCTGAACAGAGTCCGGATACACTGTACACTGGGCCACGCAAGACATGCATTGCACCCTCTCCGAGTGCTCACCAGGCCTCTCCTGCAGCCCGACATTTTGCTTTCAATGTAGATGCACCAGCTGGGACCTGCCGAGTACAGCACTTGTTGCCTCCACACCAGTGGTGGGTCATCAGGCCGGATATCTTAGAACAATTTCTAATTTTCAGATCTAATTTAAGGGGGGCAGTCCTGGAAATGCTGCAAGGCGATCCAGCACTGCTACACACGTGTGCGGACGATTGAGCAAGGCTGAGCAGCACCTGCAGGGACGCGGGGTCATGCTCTAGCTGTCCAGGGTCACGATGGAGCCGCGCCTCGGGGGCAGGCCCCGCATGCCCCCGCCGCGGCGCTGGCCGCCCTGCTGGGGGTGTCCGGGCACCGTCACGCCTGTAGCCTCAGTGATGCTGACCAGGGCGTCCCACAGCCCCGCCTCGCGACCCTGGCCACCCTTGAAGCAGGCCTGCGGCCTGCACCGCAAACGCCGTTGCGCCGCCGGTGCACGCCACCACATGCGCCCGGCGCTGCAGCGCGCTGTGGCTGCAGCCGGCCCCGGCACCGCACCGATGCTGTCAAACACTGGTGCATCCGTGTGTGCACATGCATGATGTGCATGCATGATGGCATAACCAGATCCACAGGGACGGCGGTGACTCGCAATTCATGCGAGCGCGCTTCGTGTCAACGGCCCGGCTTGGTTCCTCCTAGGTTCCTGCGGTGCATGCCCGCCCGGGGAGCGTATGCATGCCCGCTTAATGTGAATGCCCGCCTGTGATGCCAATCGGTGCCGCGCACCCGCACGCAGACCCCCACGTGACTACAGGTGGCACAGCGGCATGCGCGACACTGCTGCTGCTTGATCGCTTCGCAGATCATTCCCCGCTGTCGGGGTTGCGCCATGCCACGCTCGCCCCACCCACTGCCAGATCCGGTGTATGCGATCGTAGACCGTCACCAAGGGGCGCATGCCACCCAACAATCCTCCAGATGATGTTGTTTAAACGCATGAATCCATTGGTATACATGTGACGAGACCATATTTCCCTAAACATCGGTTCTGCCCACGGTCACTCTGGTCGTGAAATCGTTCGAGACGAGCAGGGGCCGCCTCAGCAGGTGCAAGTACACCCACGCAAACCAGCCCAGAGGCCACCGCCATGCTGTGGCAGTACAGGACCTTCTGACACACATGTCCTCTTCAGGATACGGCTCAGCAAATTCACACTTACTTGACTTCACTTTACGCACCAAACACCCAGGACCGCATGTATAACCCCCGTCTTCACACAGGTGAACAACGCGATGTCACTGCGGCATCTACAACCGCGGTCCGACGTCATACAAGAGTCCTGCAGCAGCCCAGGAGGAGCAGAAGCAAACAGTGGTTGCCAGGGTCGGAGCGCACTTTGCGCCCGCGTAGGCGGCGCAGATGTAGCGGCGCAGGTGCGCGTAGTCGCCGTACAGCGGCTGCCCGTTGACAACGACCCACGGCACGTACTGGTGTGCGGGTCGCAGCGCCGCGGTGCGGCCGAACGCCTCGGCCGCCAGCTCAGCGCCGAGCTCCCCTGCAGGGCAAGTGAATCGCTGAGGAGGCGGGGTCGACGAGCACAGAGGCGGGGCCGCCGGTCGCTGAGGCATCGAGCCGCTCGGGTCGGCGTGCGTGCGTGCGTGCGTGCCCATAACCACGACAGACGCAGGGCTCCGCCGGCGTGTAGCCACACCGGCCGGGTTCAGAGGGCGCAGCTGCATGCTGTCGCGTGTGTGCGGCACAAGGGCGAGTTCGGAGAGGCAGGGAGCGCCGCGGGAGCTGCGTGGGAACGCAGCACACAGCAAGCCGTGCAGGCGACGTCGCCCGACACGGAGGAGTGAATGCGCGGACGCACGAGTGGCGATGCTTGTGGGTGGCGGGGGCACTCCGGGGCAGAGCTGTGCGTGGGGTGCCTGCTGTACATGTGGCTGGGATGTCACAGGGCCATGTGTGGGCAAACGTGGCAGCCATGCTTCCTCATGCAGGTGAGCGCAAGCCGACGTGGCTGACTCCGGATGGCGAGCAGCGGCGAGACATATCAGGTCCAGTCAGTGCCCAAAGCGATTTGGCCCGTTGACTGCGTCACTCGCATGGCAAGCATGGGCGTGCTGACAACGTGGTGCCTGGTGCCAGATGAACTGCAGCTGTGAACACCGAGAGCAGTGATGGTCCAGATGATGGCAATTGTCAGCATCGTGCGTGAGTAGAGTGATCGTGCGTGAGTAGAGTCGCAATGCTGCATATACACACATGCAGAGCAGGACAGCCATGTCGTGCTGACGCTACGGCTGTGGGTGTAGATCCTCACCGTTGGCACATGCTTCCGTGTCGCTGAAGGACATTCCTAGCTCCTCCAGGCAGGGCTGCGCTTGTTTAGCAATGTCCAGCGGAGGCGTTGCCTCGGAGCAGGTTGCATACTGGAGAACGGTGAGGTGATCTGTAGCTGCGTGTATGACACAGGCCAGCATGCGGTTCCAGTAGCATTCCTCTTCACCGTGCTGGCATGTGATGCTCCTGTCAGCTGCCATGTGCGCGTTGCCCTGTACGCTTGCGTTTTTTGACCCAGCAGCAGCACCATATACGCCGGCCTGCCCTTGTGCAACACGGTAGGGCACGCTTTGGGAGAGCGGCTATGCGGAAAGTCAATGACCGCCATCAAGGCAAACGACGCGAGCAATGCGTCGCTGCCAACGTGAGCGCGCACCGAAGGGACCACTGTCACGTCAGCAATGTCGAATATGCCGTCATGTAGAAGCTCCTTGATGCCTGTGTTCATCAACTTCGAGCAGTATGGGCACAGCGTCTCGATGTATAGCTCGACGGTGACGTTGGCAACACCATCGGCCATCGCTGCGCAAACGTGGCAAATCAGCACGGCAAGGATCCCCGCGACCTTTATGCTGCAAGCGACCTGAGTCAACATGTTGCAAATGGTCTATCGCAAAGGTGTCGGCTTATGCTTTTTACATGTATGGGCTCGGCCCGTCTCAGAATTCTTGGGTTGCTAGCTATCAGACCTCACTGAAACGATCAACCACGCGCCAACACTCAAGATAGCCCGTGGCGACAGACAATGCGTCTATCGCGCAGTACTGGAGGGACACACCTTCTAGATGGCCTACAAACCCGCTCATCTCGCCGTAGCACGCATACCTTCTGCTGCTCACGAGCAACACTCTCATGCGGTGGATGCTGCCGCGTCGATACACCGAGCTGCAGACACCCATAAAGTGTACATTTTGCAGAAAGGTAGCAGCACATACCTGCATGCCAGCTGCATTCAAGTGCGACACCGTAGCATGTTTTCCCCCCAGCTTCCCCGTGGTCGGAAACATTGAAACTGCAGATCTGTGGCGGACCTGCGCTGTCACTGTGCAGGCCCAAGGGCAGCGTATCAGAATCTGCACCCACCCGCAAGAGACACGGAGGCTATCTCACACATACATACACTGCAGTGAGTGGGTTTGCAAGGGAACTCCGAGAACTGGTTGCATGCCCGGCCTCTATCCGTTGTAAACCTACATATTCTGCAGTGGAATACTTACGCCTTGTCAGCGGCTTGGACGGGCGCTACATGGGTTGACATCATTCCATGCTCGTTCACAAGCCCACACCCTCATGCGCACGGGACCCTCAAGAACACTGCAGTGTAAACCTACCGTCTCACACCACGGTTGACATTGCGTTCCTCCAGAAGAGCCCACTCATGTGCGGATTCCGTCTCGGCCAGAGCACTCCTTGACCATGGCTGCTGAATTCGCTAGCCTCCCGCACAACCCCACCCCAGATCATGGCAGGTCCTTTCTGCAGCTGCACAGATCCACACTCCGGGATACAGACACCACTCACGTGTCGTTCTTCACGCGGCAGCGAGCACGCACCACCCGCGCCACCCTTTAGATTTACTTTACTTTTATCCACTGCCCTCGTGTGAACCCGAAAGACGTGCACTGCCCACCCCCTTGCCCCCGACCAGCCCCAGCCACTTGGCCGAGACAATATAGCACCTGTGCCGGAGCACGGCTGCACGAGGCCGCATCCGGTCTGGAGTGCATGCAGGCGCATACAGCGCGGACAACAGACACGGCGCCTCCCGGCGGCGGCATGTAGCTTTCATGCGTCTCTCGGTCCCGGATTGCGGAGTTATCAACGTCCAAAAGGATACGGCTATGAATCATGCATACATACATACCTGCGCACCCACACCAGCCGCGGCTGCGCCCCGCCACACCCCGGCTGACCCTGCCTGGACACACAGGTCATAGTGCACATCACTGCAGGAACCAGCGGGCGACGAGCGGGATGTTGCTCGAGGTGCCGTTGTCGACGGACGGCACCGGCTTGACCTCCACCTTGCGCGGCATGAACGGCAGCGCGAAGCGCATGAGGCCGTCGTCGAGGCCGACGCGAACGATCGGGATCCTCGCGAGCCGCTCACCCATCAGCCCAAACGGCTTCGCGGCCATGAGCACCAGCGCCACCTGCACGGCCAGGATGCGGTGATGCCTGTAACAACTCCACATCGAATGGTGCCCTACAACGGCATCGTGCAGCACAGCTTCTACACAAGACGACGGTGACATGCTAGCGTTGCAATAGCACATACACAAATGTGGTCAGCAGAGGACGGTGACATGCTAGCGTTGCAACATCAGGCGCTTGTGAACAACACCCGCCTCGTGATGACGTTCCGTTCCAACGGGAGGCCACACGTGCATTTGGAGGCAGCACCAAAGCAGCGTGGCGGGATACATGAAGGGCCGCAGCCCCCGCCAGGCATCTACCAATACTTCGCCTGTCGCCTCGGTGGTCCGTATCATTCGTTCACCTCAGCTCACAGCGCATCAAGTCGGACACGATGCGCCTCCTTGCATCGCAAGGTCGCAACACGGCAGGCCAGAGCACTGCCGTCACGGCGTGCAGAAAGTGCGCGCAGCTGTGGGTGGCAGGTATGCACGGCCCGTGCAGCCAGACCCACAAACGCTCAGCTGTGATACTTAAGGAACAAACAAAGAGGTGCCGCAGAGCCGTCGGAACAGTGCACCGCGTGCGCACACATCGGACGACGGCGCTGCTGCCGCTGCGTGCTGTGCGGGGCTGCATGGTCAACGGAGGGCTTGCATGCGCAGCCGCGCTCCGCGGCTTTGGGCATGTGCATGCGAGGCACGCGTCCCAAGCCGCCGAGGCAGGAATGGACAGCAGGTGCACAAAGGGCCTGGGGCGCGCCTTCGCAGAAGCTGCAAGGCAAGGCCCGCAGCGTGGCCCGGCCTTCTTGATTACCCGGCCCTCCCAGTCCTTGTACCTGCGGCGCGTAACGAACAGCACCTTCATACCGCGCCGCGCAATCGGCGGCGCGATCAGGAAATTAACCACGGTCGGCACCAAGAACACCGCCCCGCAAAAGGTGTACCTGCACCCCTACAATTGCTCAGAACCACCGCTCCCTCAACATCTGCAGCCGCAGGCTGCCAGGCGGCTGTGCAGTTCACAGCGATCACTCGCACAAATGCATGCACACACAGCGGCAGGCGTGTGGCTGCGGTGATATGACAACCGCACAATGCATGAGCATCGCAGGCGGGCGGGCGGCACCCCGCTTTCGTGGCAAGCCAGTGATATGGCCACTGCAGCACTCGATGTTTGCATGTTGCGGCGGCCGAGGTTTCAGCGGTACAGCGGTCATATCACTGGACTGCCACACACGATATACCACACACGCGAGGCACAGCGGAAAGCGCGGGAGCGCACGCGCATGTGATCTTGAAGCTCAGCGCCGCGAGCACGCGCCGCGCCTCCTCAGTCGAGACGTCCGTCACCATCCCCTGGCTCACCTTCTCCGTCAGGTCGACGGCTGCGTCGATCTGCTCCTGGATCGTCTCGGTCAGGGCCTCGCCGAAGACGGTGCGCGCGGCGCGCTCCACCTGGTCGGCGCTGTGCACGAGCAGCTTGCGCGACTGCAGGTGGAAGCGGACGTCGTCGGCGTGGGCGCGCGCGAAGCGCACGAGGCGCATGTAGAGCCGCACCGCGCGCTCGAACACCGGCAGCAGCGCGGCCGTCGTGGACATGCAGGCCGTGCTGGCGATGACGATCGCCCAGGCCCGTGCCGCTGTACCGCGCTCGATCTGCAACGCATGCAGCAGCTCACACTTTCGACAAACACACATCCACAGTGTGGCTGCGGCCGCGAAGCGCGCGCGGCTGGGAATGTGGCTGTGAGCGCCGGCCGCCTGTGGACACTGGACGCCCCGCTGATGTATGGAGGGACTGAGAGGCTGGCGCGTACCGCCGGCGCGTCCTCGTTGCGGGCCTTCTGGAGCTGGCCCACGCCAGTAACGACCATCTTGACTCCGGTGAAGGTGAGCGCGCCGGAGGTGAACACCGTGCCGGTGCGTATGCATGTGAGCAAGATGCCGATGCCTGTGGACGCGGTGGGGACGCCGACGGCCACGCAGGCGACGCCTGCCACAGTGCGAGCGGCGACGCGCCACCACAGCCGCTTCGATTTGCTGCATGCGCAGTCCCCGGTGCAAGGCTGCACTGAGATGGATTGTGAAGTAGATGTGGCTGAGGGGCAAGAATACTTGCAGGACAGGGATTGCTTCGGTTGTCTGAGCCCTCCATGTCGATGCGTCGAATCCCACGGTCCGCAGGCACCATGATAGTGTATATGGGTGGATTCCGCAACAGGCTCAGGTCTGGACCGCACACCGCAGAATTCTGGATACAGAGGATGCACAAGCAGGCAGATGTGCGATGTGCAGGGCCACAGGACCGGGCCGGCTGTCACGGGCAAGGCTGTTGATGCTACCCTGGTGTAAGGACTGAACATGCCGGACCCGCTACTCTCCGCATCTCCTCGATGATGTGCGTGTGCACCATCACTCATGCTGCGAGTGTGCATGTGTCATAGACAGAGCGCAGACAGGGCCCACCAGCCAGGACCTCCGAAACGCAGGCCCAGCTGGCTCGGCCCAGTCAACAGCACAACAGCACAACAGCCAGCAAGGCAGCTTGTTGCACATGCTCACAGTGAAGAAATGCAAGGCACAGCCACGGCCAGCAGTATCAGATGCACCAGTTCATCAATACAGGCATTGATGCGTGGTCGCGTCACATGGGAATTGGTTGTTCAGACCAACACAGCGTTGCCGATGACCTATGGACATGGCTCGGAATACATACAGCTGCGGACGTGCTGCTGCACACCCAAGGCAGCATGTGCTAATACATGCCCAAATATTTGCCTAATTGGTACATGACAGTGTAAGGTAGGACCCTGGCAGTCTGTTGGAACGGTGGACCGGGTAGCTGTGCTCACCTGGCTTTCTTGCTGTACGACCGCAAAAGCCTGTCAGTTTTGATGGGAGGCCTGCCCTCACCGCCGACTAGCTTCTCTTGGGAAACGTTCCCATGCTGCACCTCCCGGTCTAACCATCGGATACCTCGCGGAGCACCGCTGCTTGCTGATGCATCGTCGCCACTGCTTGGTCGGGATGGATCAGATTGACCATCAGAAACGCCAGCGAGACGTCCAAGAAGCCTTTCTGGAGAAAAACCTGACGCAGGCTGTGACCCAGGAGGCACCCAACATCTCAGATGTGCGCAAGACCGTTTCGCAGCTGAAACAGATTGCCTCTGAACAATGCTGTGGGGATATACCTCTGCAGCTGTGTGGGTGTCAAACACTGTGGACCTCAGATGAGTTGTCATCCAGTTTTGCGATACAGCTGAATTCAAAATGAAAGATCGTCCACAACGTCTCTTGAGGCGGCAAGGTTACGGAACGGCATTGTCGCGGCGGAATGCAAGTGCTCCGGCACTGTGTTGCCACACGTTCGCAGGCTTGAGGCACGTGAGAGAGCGGACTCGACAAGGCGCCTTTCGAAGAAGCCAGGGACACACACCTAGATGACTGTTGTGCTTGTATTGGTTCAAGCGTGCCCAATCAGAGCAAGGTGCTTGGTCCACCTGCAGCGCCATGGAGATGCTTCCGACTTTGACGTCGAGGGACTCTGCAATTTCGGCAGCCAAAGGCGCTACTGAAACAGATATACGTGTTCTAATCCATGCACTGCTTTTAAAGAAGCAAAGTGTGGCGAGTTTCCACGGTGTTGAGCGTTGCGGGGAAACACAAGACCTAGGCAGTGGCGTTCACCGTACGTGCGTGCGTATGTGAGGACAAGAGCATTTCGTATATCGATGTTGATTTCGGAATTGACTCACATGTTTGTACGAGGACTCTGAACTGCGCATGCGCTGCAAGCAGTACTACTCGCGGATCCGAAGGATGTCAGTGGCCGCACGAAAGTGCACCGCTCGTTTGCACGGCGTCGATCGCACAAGATGTTCTAGATGGCGGGGGTGAGCATGAGCCGCGTGGACTACAAGGCCCGTTCGCAGACATATGCAATGGTGGCATTCATTTGCGTGGCTACTGTGCTGACGTGGGGACGCAAGCCACACGAACGCAGCTGCCTGTCGGACAGGCGCACGCGAGCGCAGATGCAAAGTAATCTATCACAGCGGCCATAACCTGCTGTGTGCCCCACGAGCTCTTAGTGGTCATGGGTGGCAAGAAGAGTTGAGCCCCGTCAGATGCTGCCTGTGCTGTTGAACTCTTGCCATTGAAATTGTTGAGACTGGTGGACTTTCATGGTGTCATCGCTATGCGCAAGTGGTCACATTGCAGGAGTCATCAAACCAAGTTTATATGGTCGCGCATTGGTTGTTTCGCGGCGGTGGGCAGCTAAGGTGTCGTTGACTGCCATGGCCATCGGGGACGAAGCTGCTGAAGCAGCAAGATCCAGGTCCGGCGGAGCATGGGAGAATCAGCGGTACTACTACGCCTTTGGATGGTACGGGATCATTATCCAGAACTCGCACTCCCGTACGCTGCGAAGCATATTTTGCCATTACATCCCTGCTGCTGTGGCTTCATCATCGTGCATTGCGAGCGGCGGGCTTCAGCGTGAAAGCAACAAAGTCAATATCGAAGTCTGTACGGTGTATGTGTTTCTTGTGTAGGCATGCGCCCTTGCCTCTCGATGGCCCAAGCTACTGGACGAGTCTGACAGGAGAGCCCTTGGAAGAAGAGCTGACTCCCATCGGCACTCTCGCGCACCATGCAGAAGATGCAAAATCAGATCATCATCTACAGCATTGGGCAGATGAGTGGGTTGTCGAAGTCACCCCCGCCACAGACCCCCAAGGTATGGTGCTGATCTACTGCCAGCATGCAAGTTGCCTGTGTGCCCAGCCTCTGATGCCCAATCCACAATCCTGTTACAGGCTGGGTCTTCGCGTCTCAATTTGGACGCTTCAACATAGCCAGGGAAGGTGGCCGTGCATGCCGAAGAGGAACAGGCACGTCTCTCCTTCTACAACACAGCACTTATCCAGGTCTGCTGGCCACGATCAGCAGGCACACAGGCCACACCACAAGCATCGCCCAGTGCAAATTTCACCATGGAGCTGTGGGCGTAGGCCCATTCCTGCATGTCTGCTGCATGGCAAACACACACCACGGCTCAACTTCAGATGTATGCCACCTCCCCGTCTGAGGACCCCATCTCAGGACACCTCAGAGCTTGCAGACTTTGTCCGGCGGCGCAAGTGGCTGCAGCGGAGTCAAGTCGAGGGTGACGCCCAGGCCCCGCAGCAGCCCCTCGAGAGCAGCAGCTCCCGCTCGTTTGTGTCTGCGGGGGACGCGATGCACGTGACCGCGGCATCTGCTGCGGCCGCGCACGACACGCGGCGCAGCAAGACCGCGACCACCGCCCGCACGGCGGCCAAGGCCTTCTTCAGCATGCTGCAGGATGCGGCGCGCCGCCGCGGCGGCGGCCTCATGTCCATCCCGTGGGACCCGATGTCCTGGGGCTCTGTGTACAGCGAACACAGCACTTGGCTCGCCAACACGCAGGCACGCTGAGCCTGCGTCTTCTTCACGCGTTCTCTCACATGCACCTACATGTTGTTTGTTCTCTGCTCTCGTGCACGCACATACGTGCCTGCATGATGCCCGGGCGTCAGCTTGCGTGCACACGAGTCTTGCATTTGCTGTGAGTACATCTGATGTGGCCGGTGTGTCTCTTTGCTTCTACACAGAATGCGTGTGTACGCAAGCCAAATGCGTGTGTCGTGTTCTGTCATTCACTCCCCATCGCTGTCATGGCAGCAAATTCTGTGCAATGTCTTGACTCACAGTCGATTGAAATGCATCAGCTATATAGTTACAAAGGACAGAGGCCGGGCATCGAGCCGTTTCTAGGAACCTACTTGCAAATCCACTCAGTCGTGGCACTAGGCCGCGCACGAGCGCGCACCCTCAGCTACATATGTATGTATCCATACATCGTAACACAGCTGCGCCCAAGGAGGCACTAACATCTCCGATCCCGGGGGACCGAATGAGACACCCCCCGAGGTATGTGCAGGCCATGCTGCTGCCGCACCGCCTGCGTCCGTCGCTCCGGGCGCAGAAGCAGCCCGGCGCGGAGGCCGCGTCTGCGGCGGCGATCTCCCACAAAGGCGACGCCACACTCGCGGTCTCCCATGACCCGTGCACGGTCTCCCGCAGCCTCGACGAACGCCACGCCGGCCCCCTCGCCACTGCGGCCGCGACCACCGACCCCGCCGTCGCTCCGGACAACGGCGGAGCGGATGACCCGCGCAATGGAACGGAAGCGGGGGGGGATCGTGGTGAGAAGGCACAGAGTCGGGGGAGCAATGGTGGAGCGGGGGGCCCAGGTGCGGGGGCGGCGGCGGCGGCGGGGGGCCTGGAGCTGGAGGAGGCGCTGCTGGAGGACATGCAGGCCGCGGTGGACTTTTCGCGGGGCGCGTACGGATACGCGTTCCTCTGCGGCGGCATGTCTTCGATCGCGCGCTACCTGCACATGCAGACGGTGCAACGCTCGACGTTTGACATCATCAGCGGCGTGTCGGCGGAGGCCAACACGCAGTCTCTCTGCGCGGCCGCAGGCATCCCGATGCGCGACGTGCTGCTGGCGGAGTGGAACAACACGACGTACCGGTGCGCCCCCTGAGCCAGTTGGGACAGGCACGCCTCACCTGCCCGTCCGAGCCCTGTGTTTGTCGCGCCCTTGGACTGAGAGTGTATGTGGTTACAAAAGACAGAGGCCGGGCAGGACAGAGTGTATGTGTGTGTGGGAGATGGATCTTCAGATCTTGCTCATGGGTGCAATTCCTCGTGGTCTACCTCTGCGCTCTGCCATGCAATGGCCCGAGCGCATATGATGTGTGCGGCCACGATGTCACCTGCCCCACGGCTGTGCTGCCGTCACCTGCTCACGACGGGCACACGCCTGCTCCAACCATTGCCCACACACGTGGTTCATTTCACGCACCGCCTGGGCCACAGCGACGACGTTTGAGCTACCACACAGCCCACACTCCAATACACCAAGCATACATACATACCCAGGTTGCATGGTGATCAGCCCCAGCGGCCCTGTATATACGCACCGGTCAATCTAGCACGACCAGTGGTGTAATAACCCATGCATGCTGAGCCCAGGCTGCCTGTGCCGTTACCATCACCGCCGCACGGTGACGTGGCATGCATGCAGGCCGTGCCACGCGATCGCAGTTGACCGCGCACGGCAGCGCCTCGTGCTCACCGTGCGCGGCTCCCTCGAGCTCGGCGACCTCCTTACCGACCTCCACGCGAAGCCGATCGCCGTGCACCTGCCGTGCCTCGAGGGGGAGGCCTACGTGCATGAGGGCATGCTGCGCGCTGCGGCGTTCGTGCACTGCAACACGGCCGAGACGCTCGCGCGCGCCGCGCGGGACTACCCCGGCTGGCCGCTCTTCGTAACGGGCCACAGCCTCGGCGGCGGGGTCGCGGCGCTCGTGGCCGTGCTGATGCGGCAGCCCGGCGGCGCCCCAGAGGAGCTGCAGGTGTGCCTCCCCCTGTGTGCCCTGCCGCAGCTGCGCGGGGATGTGAGCCGCGGTGGGTCGCGCATAGCGGCCGCGGCGCAGGTGGCAGCATGTGAGGATTTCGAGCATCAGCGCCGCAGCGCAGTTGCCCCAGCGTTGCACGGTGTTTTGCCTGCGGGTGAGAGCTCTCTGCCGGTGCGGCTCAGACGCTGCGCTCCTGGAACGCGAGTGGATGTTGGGCTCTGCCGCCAGATGATAGTGCATGCAGGAGTGTCCGGCTATGCTGCGCGGCGAACACCTGCACCATGGATCTGTCCTGGCACACCTGCGCGCGCAGTATTCTTGCTTGTTCCGGGGTGGCGTGCTGCCATCAACACCATTGGGTGAAGGCTGTCAGCTTGTCACATTTTTGTTCGATGAACAAACCCCTGTTATGGCGGTCACGCCTCTCCAAGTTCCGCGTCGACGACACACCCAAAGGCGGACTGTGTCACATGCAAGGGGTTACGTACCCGGCATCCGTGGGCAAGCTCTGAGAACTGCCCCTGCAGTCCATGTGACAGGACACCGTGGTTGTGACGGTGTGCCCGTTTGCAGGAGAACGGCATCTCATGCATGACAGTCGGCACGGGCTCAAGCATGTGCGCGCCTCTCGCCGACGCGTGCTCCGGCTTTGTCTCGTCCCTCGTGCTCGGCAGCGACGCCGTGCCGCGCCTGTCGCACCACACCGTCGAGAACCTCCTCGACGAACTCATCCGCAAGAGCCCCGCGCTCAATTTTGCAGAGACGGTGCGATCGAGCGTCGCGTCGACGTTCGCGCCGCGGTCAGCGGCGCCGGCGGCGGCGCGCGGGGCCGCCGCGGCGGAGGCCCGGCCAGACTCCGTCCAGCTCGCGGAACTGCCGAAGGGGGAAGGGTTCTCCGCGCTGGACCTCGGCGAGAGCGGCAGCATCGGTGCGGCGGACGGACCGTTTGTCAAGGCCGCGAGGGATGCCGCGGAGATGGGGGAGCGGGGCGTGTACGCGAGCACGCAGGTCGAGGACGATGCGGCAGAGGGGGAGGAGGCGAATGAGTCGGAGGCTGCGATGGTGGGGGACGGGATGGCGACGGCGCAGGCGGAGACGCCGGCTCGTGCGGAGGAGGAGGGCAATGTGTGGCTGCGGCTGCTGCGACCCGTGGAGGGCCTGATCCGCGGCACGCGCGAGCAGCAGACGCCGTTCAGCCCGGAGGCGCTGCGTGCGTACGCTGAGCGCTGGCGCGACAAGGCGGCGGCGGCCGCCGCGGAGCCGGGGCCCGACGCCGACCTCGCTGGCGTGTCTGTTGCGGACCCGCTGCGCTATCTTTCGCAGTCCGGCATCAGCCGCAGCGACAGGACGGCGAATGCGGCGGCAGAGGCGGTCTCCGCGCCGGCGCCGGACCTGCAGCGGCCTCTGCCGTCGGCGCCGTCCGGCGTGCAGAGGATGGATGCGGAGGTGTTGCGGGAGGCGGACGCGGGGCACGAGGCGGCCGCGGCTTCGGACGCGGCGCCGCCGCCGCCGATGTACCCGCCCGGGCGTGTGCTGTGGCTGATCCCACTGCGACGCAAGACCGCGCTGGGCGGCAGCATGGACGTCGAAGTCGCCAGCTCCACCGCGCTCCTCTCGTGCCCAAAGACATTCACGGCAGCGGAAATCTTCCAGACGGACTCCGGCCCGGCTGTACCTCCGGAGGACGTCCCGCCTGGAGAGGAGGAGGAGGCAGAGGAGGCAGTGACCGTGGGTCTTGACAGCCCGATGTCTCCAGTGGAGCTGGAAGACAGGCTCGCCAGTGGCAGGGACTTGTCGCCAGGTGTGGACGGCGGCAGCCTCGCAGAGCCTTCTGTGCCCGGCAGCGGCGCACCAGACGTGTCGCAGGGCCGCAGCTTGTTCATCCAGCTCGCGGGTGATGCGATGCTCGGGCCTGTCGCAGTGCCGCCGGCTGCCCGGCGGAGTGCCGGGGTTGCAGATGCCGCGGCGGAGGGGGGGCCGGAGGTCGCGCGCACCCCAGCGAGGCCTCAGCGGCAAGACGGGCTCACGCAGGCGGGTGCTGACGTGGCGTATGACGCGTTTGACAGCGGTGCGCCGGGGCCGCGCAGCGACAGCAGCGGGTCGTGGGGGGACCTTCAGGCTGCCGAGGGCGCGGCCGGAGACGGCGGCGCGGCGAGGAAGGGGGAGGATGTTGCACCGAACTGGCTGCTCAACCTCGTTCGCCGACCGCTCGGCGGCGGCGGGCCTGCCGCGCCTGCGCAGGCCGCAGACGCTCCGCGTAGCGCGAGCCCGGCCGAAGCGGCAGGGGGCCCCGCCGCGCCAGCCACACCTACACCGCCTCCTGTAGGTGGTGGTGGGGAGGAGGCGCGGGGGGTTGGTGACCCGGTGGCGGGCTCGGAGGCAGCGACGACGCCACCGTCGACGAAGGCAAAGGTGGACGTCGAGGTCGGTGGCGGCGCGACGGCCGCGGCTGCCGCGTCGGCGCCAGGGCAGGCGCAGTTTGTGATCGAGGACTCGGGCGGGGCCGACCCGGAGGGCAGTGGCCGGGGGGCGGTCACGGTGCACGACCTCGCGGTCCTGGACGTGACGCACCAGCGGGACGTGTTTAATTACCTGACGCTCGGTGCAGACATGATCCAGGACCACCTGCCGGACTCGTACACGAAGGCCATCGCGCTTCTGAAGCGGCATGCAAGGCAGGAGCGCGCCGCGGCAGACCAACTCAGCGGCAGGAGGGGCTGAGTGACGGTGCGCAGAGCGTGAGCAGCGTGAGCGGTCCGTCGCGGATCCCGCGAGCGGCTGATAGCGGGAGCGGCTGTGGAGAATAGCGAGGGGTTGCTCTGTGAGAGAGGCGGAGTAAGTTGGGGCGTCTGGAGGTGGATGTGGCGCGAGATGAGATGTGAGAGGTGGTGCAGTGTGAGAGCGGACGCTTCTGCCTGGAGCTGGCGGAGCTTGGCGGCGTGGCCCTCTGCTGTTGGACGTAGCTGGAGTGGATGTCGCCGAGTTGACAGTAGTTTTGCTTTCGTGGTTTGTATGATGTGATTGACATGCTCATTAATACTGGTGCAGAGCATGAGGTAGATGTGCTGGCTGCAGTGACAGCCGTATACGGATGCACTGGTTTTGCGAATTGTTCAGAGCCTGGCTCTTGCACGCTTGTAGCTGCGTTGGCGGTGTAAGGGAGCTCTGTGTATGGTCACGTCTGTGCAATGGAGCTGCCTGCTTGCTCAATGGCTCAGCTGGTCAATCCTTGCTCCTTCGCAGGTATCGAGGCAGCCATGTGCCATTATCTCATAATATTGGTGACAGTGCCATACCTGGGCAACCGTCTAATACATGTATCTGACATGGATGGGCGGAAAGAATGGTGACATTCTGTTTGATGGATGTACACTAAAAGCATGACAGTCTTCATTTTCCCTGTACTTGGGCATGCACACTGCTATGCCATTCAGCTTGAAGCTCATGTTGACCACATAGAGTAGCGCAGGTTGCACTGTGTTACACTACCTGAAGTGTTCCTGAGATACTGTCTGGGCACTTGGCCGCAAAGGACATCTACAAAGCCGTACTCTCTATACATGCATTGACCTAAGGATACCGATGTGTTTGAATCTGGAGTGATCTTGTGGAGCGAGTCGCGGCTCGCCTGCACTTGAGCATGTCGATGCGAAGTCTAGTACCTGATCGGACATCGCACAGCGTGGCTCGACTTGCCAGGCGATGCGCTCGTAGACACCCAAACGTGCACTCCGACCCTTGCATCGCGTCTATATGAAATTCCCTCTCCGCACCAGACAAATTGATTGAGGAAGATTTCGAAGTCGGTGCGGGTCGAGTGTTCATTTGTCCATTCGCGACGTTGCCTTGGCAGAGCCTACAGGATCTTCTGACGGGAGATGGTACATGCGATCTGAGGACATAGACTTTGGGAATTGATCGTTATGTCAGCCAGTGTGCTCCATGTACTGCGTCGGCGGGTGGCTTCGTCCTTGATGCCAGTCCGTGGTGGGGGAGGTGCTCCTTACCCCGGATCTGACTACAAAGCAGCAAGCTCAGCCGTGCGCATCTCAGAGGTTGCAGATAATCATATCCAGCCAACTGCCTTGTCTTCGCACTTTCAGGCTGGTAGCCGTGCCAGGTCCCTTTCATGATCGTTTTCTTGCAGTTGCCTGAAAACTTGGACATGGCTTGGGACGATGGCACACGGAACGTTGAGCCAGTAATGGACATTTACGCTGCTGAACACATCAGCCTGGTGCGTTTGCCCTCGCGGCCTGGTGGAATGATTCGCTCTTGTACTGTCGCTACATGCACCATGGGTCAGCGTGCTGCCCCACACATGAACACCTCCTGGCGTGACCCAGTCCTGAGAATGTCGGTGCAACCGCTATGATTGGATCAGTGTATGCAGGCAGGTGCCACCGCATGGTTTGCTGGAGGTGTAGGTGTATTCTATGGCATCTACAAGGCTGCAGAGATGTACGACAAGCCCAGCACACAGCCGTTCGTACGTTGCCTCTGTCGCCCTTGCATCCATGTTCATGCTGTCACTGCATGGTTGCCTCGTAAAACTGCTCCACAGCCATCGCAGGCCAACCGAAGCCAGGACGAAACAATTGCATGCTTTGCCGACACCATCCCAATCGATGTTGCTGATGCGAAACATTCCAGGTCTTGTCACTTTTCGTGGCTGTGCAGGCGCCTCGAGAGTACCCTGATCTAGAGCCTCTGGCTAACGTCAAAGGCATTGACTCGGAGTAAATTAGCAAGCTGCAAAGTACCTGGATGATGAGCGCAGCACTTCTGCCTTCAGCACTTACAGTTGAGTCTCACTGGCTTTGCACATGCGAGCACCATGCAAATGCAATCTGGAGCACGTTGAATCTGCTTGAGCATGTTTATGGTTTCCTTGACTAATTGATGTCAACAGCAGAAGCTCCACACAGGACATGGCTTGGGGCTCGTGTTCGTGCAGCCTGTCGTGCTTTGCTGTGGCCATCATGTTCTTCAGCCATCTCGAACACCACGTCTGAGCGACGACGAGAGTCTTGACCTGATGTGAGCTGCGGTGGCTCGTTCCAGTCGAGAGCTGGCACTGTGCACAGGGCTGAGAGCCGACGATCGCAGGTAAGATTTGCCATGGCGTAGCGCCTGCACATTGTGTTGGGGTTGCCAGCCCACGAAACCTTCACGGACAGGTCTGACACCATCATGAACACACTCAGCCAGTCCGTGCTGCAAGTCGAGGTAGCCCATTGCATGCGCAGCTGCTTCGGCCCTACCTGCACCCATGAGATCCTCAAAGCTGCTAGTTCAGCTCGATACAGTCCAGAATCATAAGCTCTGAATACACACGAGATGGCAGTTCACAGTTTGTCTTGCGCTATACATTGACGAACGCCTCTCACACGTTCAAACACAGGATCGTGCAGGCCACATGCCAGCACAGGCGCTGACCACGATCTCCATGGTGACCCATGCCACCTCCACACACTGCCGCCACAACAGGTGCGGCCGGCACACCGCGCCGCAGATGCCTGACACCGGTCCCGTAAGCAACCACACAGAGTCAGTCCCTGGTTCGCAAGGACCTCACAGAACCCAAACACGCTTGCGCTAAGTTCTGGGCTTGCAGCCCCAACACATCAACAACAAAGGGGCTAGGCACACCTCAGAAAAACCATCTAGACAGACACACACAGATTAAAAGCTACCCCCTCCGCTTCAGGAGGTTGTGGGTTCAATTCTGCGTGCGCTTTGGGGAATTGAAACGGCCGTACGTGACCACCTCGCTTAGCACAGGAGGAGGCCCTGTGAGTTGCGTACGGTCGTCTGAGGGGGGTTTCCAGGTGGTTTACCCCTTCGGCATATGTGGTCCCGTTAATTCGGAGTTGTCTATGTCCAATAGGATACGGCTCAGTAAATTCAGATTTACTTTACACACCACAATCCCTACCCCGGCCAGAAACTCTCGCACACCCAGCTGGCCCCACGCCGGCCGTTACCGGGCTGCCCCATGACTGCATATCTCAGCACACACAGCACACGGCACCAAGACCGCAATTCCATAGACACAGTTCCACTCCTGGAGCCCCGCCCGACACAGCAGCGACGCCTGCGCCCCAGCGTCAGTGCGCCCACCGCCGCAGCACCGCCACTCGGCACCGGCGACACACCACACCACTGCCCGCCCTCACGGCCGCGTAGCTGCTCCACAAATCCCACACACGCGCCGCCCCAGCACGTAGCACTCCCCACGCATGCAAGCCAACGCCGGCGGTGGCATCCTGTGCCCCGCCCCCTCTGCCCCCGCTCAGGTGCTGTAGCGCAGGCGCGTCATCGCCGACGTGTAGGCGGCGTCGGCGGCGCGCCACGTCGGCTCGAGGCCGAGGTCGCACAGCGCGCAGTGCGCGGCGCCGAAGCCCGAAAACACGACGGCGTTGACGCCCTGGCCGGGGAAGGTGCTGTCCCCGGCGCAGTACAGGCCGCGCACGTCGGTGCGGTTGAAGGGCATGTTGAGGATGCCGAGGGGCGGCCGCCGGGGGACCATGCCGTACGTGCCGTCCTCCCGATTCAAAAACTTCTGGTGCGTCCGCGGGCTGCCCACCTGCACAGCAGTGTTGAGTCGCTTTGCAGCATTTTTAGGGCTGCCGCCCAAAAAATAGACCTGAATATTCGGAATTGTTCTATGTGATCGGGCCCGATGACCCAACACTGCTGCACAGCACACGGCAGCGCTGTGTCGTGCATGCAGCGCGGCAGGATTGTTCGACGGTGGTACATACGCACGTGGACGGGATGGCCGCGCGCCGCCTCGTCCCAGGCAGATGGCGGTTGGGATTAGCCACGACGCCGAGGCCCCGGCGCTCACATGCCGCGCACGCCACATCCCCCACCCCCTCCAACTCGCAGTTGCCTGTCCACACATGTTGTGATGTATGCATTGCCACGCCGCCACAGCCAAGGCGACGTCCACAGCTCACGCTCCCACAACCGCCGCGCTGGCAGCACCACCTGTTGCTCCGCCATGACCTGATGCAATTATGCATGATTATGTCACCGCATTCACAGGGATACTGGCAGCTGTAGCTGGACACGTGTGGGTCTTCGGATCGAGAGTATTTGACGTGCCCAATATGGGGGGCCTGACCGGGGTGGGCCGAGCAGCAGTGAGCGCGCTACTCTTTTTGGGCATCTTCCCTCGTTGCAACGCCATCTCACTTGGGCTCGTGTCGCAATCACCACACGCACTGCATTGCCAGCTGCATCCCAGGCGCAGGCTTCTCTGCGCTACGCCTGTGTGCTGGGCTGCTCTGGTCAGCACAACGTAAGCATGCCAACCGGTGGTGCGGCAGCTGCAGCTGCGAGCACGAAGCGGGCGCAGATACCAGACACGGAAGGCCTGGAGCGAGCTGGAGGGCGCATCGCAGGCCGCGCAGGGGCGCAAGCCCGCGGGCCGCACGAACGAACACGTGCAATGCGACGTGCGGCACCAAAAACACTCTGTGCTGCGGTGCTGCGCAGCCCGCCTCGGTGGTCTGCCATGCCGTGGCTCATGCTGACGCAAAACCTACGAACGCAATTGTGCAGCTGGTCGCTCTCACGTGACTGCTTGTGCTGAAGGCGACATCAACTCACGCGACGCGGTCTCATGCGGCTCATCAATAGCATTAAAAAAATGAAAACATGGAGCAGTGGGACCCGGGGGCAGCACACCTCGCGGAAGGTGATGGCGGCACGGAGGCCCGGGAAGAGGGCAGCCTCGAGGCGGTCGATGATCGCGTCGGCGCGCCGCTCCTTCAGCGCCTCATACTCCTCCCGGCTCAGCCCCTCGTAGTCCTCGATGCTGTCCTGAGCAAACGCGTGGAACGTGTGCGTGCCTGCAAGCCTCCCCCATCAGCACCACACCCGAGCCCAAGCCGCCAGTGACGTGTGCATGAGTTTTTGTATTTCTTTGAACGCAGGAGTGCCATCGCGTGATACAGCCGCGTCGACGCACGCTCACGAGTCGTGCTGAGCTGCGGCCAGTATCTACTGCGCATGCAGTGACGCGCACACATGGGGTGTGCTGCGCATGCCGTGCGCCGAGCTGTATGCATGGACACACGATGCACGCCGGTGGCGCCTTCGTGTGTTCCACGATCGCACGGGCCGACGACGCGGCAGCACCAGGGCGCTGCCGATGCAGATCAGGTGCCGGTCAGTGACCAGCACCTGTCACCAGCCCGTGCATATGTAAGCACATGTATGCATGATTGCATGGACACGGCAGCGTGTGGGGTGGGGCAGGCACACCCGGCGGGCACAGGCTGGGGTCAAGGAGGCTGGGGATGGACACAAACAGGCAGCCGCGGTTGTCCTGCATCGCGTCCCACTGCTCGATCACGATGTGGTGGCACTCCGAGCCCGCCTGCACACGCCACACCACCGTCACACAGCGACTCCCCGCCACACACGCCGCCGCTCATGTTGGATGCTGTACAACATGAGACGCGCAATTCTGCCACAGGCCCGGCGTGCCGTTGGCACCGCCGGGCGTCAGCACGGGAAGCCTCGCCTCGCATCTGACAAGCCCGCCCGACAGCAGCTGTAGCGGAGTTGCTGCCGGCGGCCGTCCTGGCGCGTGGCGCGGCCAGCACAGACATGCGCAGCATTGGCAATAGTGTTGGCAAATGCCCGTCTTCTTTGCCATACGTTACGCCGCCCAGTTGCGTCGGATCCAGAGCCGGAAACACCTTCTGATCTGCCATGCAGCATCCAAAGTGCAACGATGCCGTGAGCATGTGGCGACCTAAGATTGTATTTGCATCGATAGCAGTAGCAGCGGCTTCCCCAGCTATTGCCTCATGATGATCCTGGCGCGTGGCTCGGCCACGGCCCGGCACGACCGCTACCCGATGTGGCCCGGCTGCACCTGCATCTGCCTGCACTGCCGCCCCGGTCGCAGGCACTCCGCGCAATCGCCTGTGGCCGGCGGGCCGTCGTCTGCCGGTGCATGCCAGCCCCCTCGCGTTTGCACATCCGGGGCACACGGGGCCGGAGACAGAGCGGCCGAGCATGGGCTTCGATGCACCAGCATACCTAGGGCCATCAGGACAGAACCCACACATCCCAGACACATCCGAGAGATCCAGAAACAAATCTGACGGGCCACAAATCTAACAAGCCAACCCCTGGCAAGGAAGGCAGCTTACAAGGGCTCGGGCCATGCCATGGCAGAGCACCGAAGCACGCAACAGGGCAATGCTAGATCCATCGGGACGCCCCTGGCGGGTACTTTCGCGGGGCAGGCGCACCGGGATGCAGTCGGCCGAGACGCCGAGGTGCAGGCTGATGAACGACGGCGCCTTCACGTACAGCTCCCGGAACTTGGCCTCGTTGTCCGGCACGTGCGGCAGCAGCTTGCCGAACGTGTTCCAGCGCGTCGCGTTGGACACGACCGTACGCGCGCGCACCTCCCGGCCGTCGCGCAGCCGCACCCCCACCGCGCGCATTCCCCCGCCCGAGCCCTCCGTCAGGATCTCGTCCACCGGCGCGCGGTACGCGATCGCGCCGCCGAGCTCCTGCACAAGCCACCGTGCCGCTCTGCGCCGTGCATGCGTGTGCGCATTGCCGAGGAGCTGTGGGCCCGGCGCGGGACGGCGCTGGACGGCGTCACTGCTCAGCGCCCGAGATCCAGGACCGCCACCCCAGCACGGCGTGCTGCCACGGACCCCATGCCGTTTGACTGATTGAGCGTGCCGCCAGCACCGGCTCGGATCCATCGGCTCGGATCCATCTCAGCACACGCACGCGGGGGAAACCACGTGACGTAGCCCTCAACACACCGCCAGCACTGGCCCAACTCAACACAAGCATTCAGGGGCAGGTACGGCGGCGGCAAGGGCGCACGGCTCACGGCCCCCCTCAAGCGGCCCTCCTCAGCACACGGATGCGGGGGACAGGGGCGCGCACCTCGAGGCCCTCGACGAGCTTGCGTGGGATCTCGCCGACGCCGCCGACGGGGTAGTTGATGCCGCCGAAGAAGCGGTCGCAGAGGACCATGCCGGCGCTGATCATCGGCGTCGCGTCCGCGAGCACCGTCGACCAGAGGAAGCACTCCGCATTGACAAACGCGAGCAGCTCGGGGTCGCGGATGTGGCGCGCCGCGACGTCGCCGGTGTTGAGGGGCAGGTACTTCAGCAGCTGCAGGCACGCCGCCGGCTCGCGCACAAACTGGCCCATCAGGAAACGGATCTCCTCGAGGGACCGCAGCTCGATCTTGTTGAGCGCGTTGAACACCTGCGCAACGATACGGCTGAGGGGAGGGGGGGGGGGGGGGGGGGGGGGGGGGGCACCGCCGCGAGGACCACAGTGCGGTCAAGCGGCCCAGCCTGGCTGGCAGGTCTACAGCGAGCTCGGACACACAGCACGCATGCAGTGCAACTGCAACCTCGGGCCGCCCGGCTCGCGCCCCCTGAGAGGCATGCGGTTGGGCGGGATCACGGCACAAGCGCAGCGTCTGTACCATGGCGGTGGCGGTGGCGCGTCGACAGCTCGCCGCCCTCGGCCGGGGCCGGAGCGTGCACCACACCCGCCGCCCCGCAGCTGGGCGCGCGCATGCATGATGCCGTAGCTACACCCGACAGGACAGAGACAGCTGGGTTCCGAGATGTGCTTCTGCCTCGCGGTTCCAACGCGGAGCGGCCCCACCGCCACAGCCCCCCAGAGTGGAGTAGACGGAAGCTCAAGCTGGCTCGCCGGGGAAGGGGGGAAGCGCGTGGGGCCGCTTCGGAATGATCCACAGGGTAGCCGTGACAGGCCCGCGGGGGAAGAGTGGCGGGGCGAGGGATGTAGAGTCCGGGGGCGCACCTCCCAGCACTCGCCGTAGAAGCCGCGGATGCCGGCCTCCTCGTGGGGGAAGCGGTCGATGAGGATGTCTAGGAACTCGTCGTACGAGCGGGGGACGGGCACGTGCAGGCCGCGGGGGAAGCGGGGGGAGCGCGGCAGGTGGTACTCGAGCTGCGTGGGGTCCGGCACGGCCGGGCAGCGCTTGCCGGCGTGCGCGAGCGCGCGTGTGATGAGGTTCGTGTTGCCCGGCTCATCGTTCAGGCCAAACATCATCGACGAGCCGACGTCGAACTTGTAGCCCTGCCGCTCAAACTGGCCTGCACTGGCATGCGGCTCGGCGGGGGGCCGGGTGGTTCGGGTGCGGCTGCGGGGTTGTGAGGGAGGGGGCTGTGTTAGTGCAGGGGTTGCAGTGGTGGCTTCGAGTGTCAGGCACTGCCGCTGCAGACGACGTGAATGTCGGAGCGAAGATGGGGGCTACTGGTGAGAATGATCTGCCAGATCTGCTGCTGGTCAATCTGCGGTGTTGGGGGAAACGTGTGTGGCACGCGATTCAGAAATGTCAGAGGCTGCGATAGTGTGTGTTGGATCTGCAAATGGAATACATACATGTGCACTTGGCAGTGGCAGACACGGCCGGGTGAAACCATACCATATGTAATAGTCACATTCATAGATGCTCAGCAATGAGAGCCTGGATGTCCCCGCGATGTGCGCAGCTGTGAATGCAGGGCACGGACAACCACCTATGTACAGCAACCAGGATGGACTGCAACGAACAGCTATCAGACGGATGATTCAGTAGTCATATCATACATCTCAGTATTGCAAAGCGACGATGACGCGAGAGCATACCGGCGCTGCCACCTGGGATGATGTACGATTCCAGTACAAGCACCTTTGCGCCCTTCGAGGCCATCTCTGTCGCGGTCGTGAGGCCCCCGACACCGCTGCCGACGACGACTGCGTCCCATTCCGTGTTAATCTGCTCATCGGTGAGGGTAGGCACGGCATGCGCTCTCAGATTCGTGCGTTTATTTGTACCAGGACCACGCCAGGCAACAACCTGCACGAAGCAGCGCATCGGCTTGCGCAACACAGCAGAAAGCGACGCTTCCCTAGTGATGAAAGCCATAGCATGGAAAATCGAAGATCGAACCTGTCTGCCTGAGCAACAATTGCGGTGGGAGACACGAGCGGTTGACAACCTGCAGGTCAGTCGTTTTTCTTAGACATAAAAGAGGACACACGCGATATGGTACGGCGGAAGCTGCTTCGCAATTTGCCTTCCAGAATAATCATACCCGAGTTGAGCCATCGTCGTGGAGTAAGGCGAGACAATGGCTGAATTGCTGCGCAAGCTTGTGCTCGAACCTACAGCCCAGCCAGCTGCACTCTACGTCGCTAAGACAGTCCTAGAAGTTGTTTGAAAATCTCGAGATAAATTGCAGTGAATGTTTTGATCGTGGCAACTGCCCCTAACACTACGCAGTGACTGTGCGACGTTCTCAACCGCAAAACCAGCCGTGATCATCGGCAACTTTGATTACACTGCAAACCAGCTTGCGTCTGTGGCCGAACAGACCAAGAAGCCTAGCATCACCGTACCTGCTAACTGGATCAGTGGCGGGGGCATGTACCGCAAAAAAGCGCTGTGCGCAGCAATGCACGACATTGTGGCCCGTACGCCACTCGGATCTTGGGGACAACTGACATTGACATTGTGTTCTGAAATAACCGCGCCTTGCTCCGCCCCATCGGACGTTGAGGGACTCTAGACCTAGGGCCAGCCATTATAATGTTGCCTGTGGCCTGTGGTGGCCGTGTTATGAATTGGTCACAAGTTCCGACACCTTCACGTACGCAGGCTTGGAGAGTTGGTTCGTGCAAAAGCAGAGCTTGACTTGCACAGGTGAGATGATCTGCGATGTTTTAGTGGAAGTATGGCTGCGTGACGTTCCCAGCAATGTGGTCGAATAGGAGCAGATTCTGAGAATTCTTGAACCGCACTGTTGTGGCAGGCATGCTCACATACGAGGAGCCCAAACGCAGTTAAACAAAGATGTGGTAGTTATGCTTAATCCCTTGTATCCTTTGTGAAATGCGTTGCTTGATTGATGCCGTCGTTGTGCGTTGTACTGGCAAGGCCTGGAAACACCAACAGCGGATGTCTTCACTTGGGGCAGGCCCTCAGAATTGCCCGTCAAATGTTAGGGCCAAACGTCCTACGACACCAAAGGCTGCCGCTGCTGCATAGATCTGAGTCAAAGATTCTTTGCAAGTGCAAGAGACCCGAACATGCTCTGTGGAGCATGCAGGCATGGATCGGAGGCTTGGCTTGGCCAGTAAAGAACCAGACATAGCTCTCCGCCTTACTGTGCATGGCACTGAAATCCATAGATGCAGCTGAGTGTCTCGGTTGTGAGACAGGGCGTCCATTTCATGTCAGGCCAGCTCACAATCACTGAGCTGTCTCCTTGGCACAATTTCATGATTATTGCTGTAGTCAGGAGCCATGCTGACGAGGAGGCACTCCTTCAGGACAAGGAGGCAATCCTTCAGCTGTGCCTCACTGGGTCCCTTTTCACTCAGGTTCTTATCCGAATTTGATGTAGCTAATGAATGGATTCACATCGAAGATGATCATTTTCACTGTTGCACGCTACACTGGCCAATGAATGAATTGGGCTCTTGCAACGCATGCACCAGGTATATGCAAGCAGCATTTTTTTGCTTCAATTCAGTCGGCGCCCTGCAGCACTCTTCGGTGTAACATGGCAATGATGGCGTGCGCAAGGACCAAGATCCCCACAAGATGCGCATGCTGCGCGCACTGTAAGAATGCCACTTATTGTTACAAATGCTGTTGCTGGCACGGGTGGCATCACCGTAGCCACAATCATCGGAGTTCTAGTAAACAGCAAACCGGCAGCAGACACCCGCGTCTCTGCCACGTGCGCTGTCACGAGCGCTTTGCAGAACAAACCAATCGAATCAGAAAAAGAAAAGCGAGACCGATAGGTCAAGCAGTAAATGGCCATTTCCATATGCATGGCCGTGCCACAGCCGCTTGCTGTGTGGTCCTCACCGCACGGCCGCACCTGCCGCTCTGAACCGGCCGCAGGCACCCGGCTGGGCCAGGCCGCGAGAGCTCACTGCAGCTCACCAGCCCGCCCAGCCGTCTCTTATGCTTGCAAGGAGACCCCACACTCGCAGCACATTCAACGGCCAGGTCTGCACCATCTCTCAGCCAGCGATGCCCGGCCCCCGCCGCGTGCACCGTACGGCCAACACTTCGGCACCTAGCCACCCCTGGCCCCCAGCACGGCAGAATCACACCACGGTCCCCGGAAATCCCTGAAACTCCCTGAAAAGTCCCTGAAAATAGACACACATGAATGATCGGGCCAGACGACGTCGACCGCGAACTGTTCGAAGCTTCCTTGCTCCCGAGAGGAGCAATGCGCACAGAAGGAGCAGTCTAGTCAGCGCAGTCCAGTCAGCACCTGCATCGGCTAGTTCCCTCAACTCCTTGCGCAACCCCCCCCACCCCCTTCCCTCTCCCCACACTCCCCCGCAACTCGATGCCCTGACGCCTCGCGGCGCTTGACCCCAGGCCACCACAAACGGGAGGCTTGTCAGCAGAAACGTCACCCAGCAGCTCGTGCCAAGACTAGTCTCCAGGCAACATGCTTCAGCTGCACCCCACAATGCCCACAGAGTTGTGTACACATCACGATTCGAGCTGCACCGCGTCCCAGCGGCCCTGCAGCCCCACACCAACGCCCCTCCCCCACGCTGCTCACACGCAAGCCATGTGCCCGCATGCATGTGTACCTGCCCTCACCCTCCTGCCCCCCCCCTGGCCCCGAGCGCCACCCTGTCCGTCTCGCGCGCCCCGTCTCGCCCGCAAATGCAAGTCTGCGGGCGCGGAGCCGTGGAGGCACTTAGCCCCACGCCCGCAGCTCAAGCTCCGGCTTGTCGGCCTTCTTGTGCGCTGACGGGATCCTGGTGATGCTGGTGAAAGAGCCCTTGCTCCCGGACGTTGTCGCAATCGCGCCGCCCGTCTTGTCGGTGGGCTCGCCATCGTCGCCGGAGCCGTCGCTGGGGTCCCTCGGGGTGGGCGAGGGCCCGCCCTTGCCGGTGTCCTGGAGGCAGACGTCGTTGAAGGCGGTGAGGCCATCGTCGCAGGGCTTGTCGCCGTCGCAGGCGGTCTGCGCAAACGCGCCGCACTCCACGCAGATCTCGCCGAAGCGGCACACGAGGCCGTCGTTGCAGGAGCCGTCGCAGCATGGCGCGAAGCCGACGCCGCAGTCCTCACCGCCGGTGCCGTCCTCCCTGCACGCATGGCCGCCCGCGTCAGGGTCTGGAGCTGCGGGGCGGATCTGGTGCCATCCGGTGCGATATGGCGAGTTGATGGGGTGTTGGCGTTCGAGCACGAATGGTGCTTTGTTTGTAGCGGACTGCTGATGCGAGACAAAGGAAGCACACGGAGCGGGAGAGAGTATGCACGGGCGCTTCAAAGCATGCACAGTTGTGTGGCAAGGGAACACAAGAAGGTTGGCAGAGGTTACGTGCTGGGTTTGCTGGTTTGCTGGTACGGAGTGGCAGGTACCAGCAAACCATGCCAGATGTGTGGATAGCTTTCTGGATGCGGACACGCCCTTGCATGGCTGACTAACATTCCCTTTGTGCCGCAGGATGTGGCTGCCTATGACTGCTAGCCCTCCAGATACAGGGGGGTCGGCACTCAGGCCTCATGCACGTCCAATTGAACCGCGAGCACCTCAGAGCGCTCCAGAACACAAGGAAAAGTCCTATAGACTCGCAATAACCTTCTGAATCGATTTTATGTAGTGTGGGCGAAACAGGTGAAAACGCCCAGCGAAACCGGGATTTTTGGACCAAAAAGCCCGTTTTGCCCAGCGACGCCTCAGATGGCCTCAAACGGTGCCCAGCGTATGCCCATCGTGCTCAGTGGGCAGAGAGCACTCGAAAAACACCATAATATGTTGCCCTGATGTTCAACTGGCTGCCACCTCGACTTGTGTCACCGTGCGGTGTTCGCGTCCGACCAGCGTCATGGCGGGCGTCCATACTACCGGGAAACATCCCATCGATTACCATGATTTCGACTAGCTTACCGGACTATTGACACATATGCAGCTGTCTTGTGTGGTGATCAAAGAGCAGGTGGGCGACGTGCTCCTTGCAGAGATACTCAAAACATCACAGCAGCTCCAGTGTTGTGAACTTCATCTTAAGATGGCATTGTTGTGAGACTACCCACGCTTTGGTGCCTGCCCATACGGTACTGAGTGAACCTTCGGGTCAGTCAGTGTAGCATGCAGTACTGCTTAGCAGTGCACCTTTGCACCTTAAGATCGAAGGGACAGCAGCACCACCGACCAGACATGTTCTTCAAAAGCGATCAGAATACAAATTTGAAATGTACATGCCTATCATCAGCATGGTCTGCAAGCAAACACCATTCTACAGAATGGAAGGCTTGCGTAGGCACGTCATTGTTCGCCTGAATCCACACCATCATGCAGTAGATCCACGCACAGTGTTACCAGAGACAGTCTACCATGGTCCTTAAGACTCTGCCATGGTCCTGATCTGGTCCTGATGCCTGATCTGTTGACGAAGGCGATACACTGATTTCCAGTGGTACAGAGTGTCACATGTATGCAACCAGGTCATCACAAATACGCTGGATGGAAGGACAAGTATCACACATGCTATCAGGACATGGCAATCTGATGTGCTGTAGAACCTGTGCTTGGCTCTGTTGTGATCAACTGTTGACAACGCCCAGCGCTGTGGAGTACAAATTGCAGCAGCCAAGCTGCCCCCCAGCCACATCGGGCAAGCAACAGTCTCGCCAGACCCGGAAAGCCATGTCAACTATCTCCGGTAATTATTCTGTGCGTAATAGCTCCTAACGACGCGGTCGATGATGTCCAAGGGAAGCAAACATGGCAGAGCATGTACTAGTAGCGCCCGCAGCAACACGTAGACCATTTATAACGCATCAGGATGCATTACAGGCATATAAGGGTGTTCTGAGGCCATTGGGCATGCTTCCGGTCCCGCTGGGCGCGTTCTCGCGCTCGCTGGGCACAATGGGGCTTTTCGCCCAGCCATGCACACGGATTTCGGGCCAAAGGTCCATTTCGCCCAGCGAGTTTAACAAAAGATACAGCAGCATTCAGAAGGTTATTGTGAGTCTATAGACGTTCCCAGCGATGTCTCGAGCGTTCTGAGCTGCTCGCGGTTCAATTGGACGTGCATGAGGCCTGAGTGCCGACCCCCCTCCAGATACCGTGTAGGTAATTTTAAATCACATGTCTGGTAAACAACATGCAGGTGTTCGCATGATGCTGGAGAAAAAACATATCATATCGTTACGTGAGATGAAAACAATCACTGGCTGAGTGCTGTGCTATGGCGTGGGACTTTCCCAGCAACAGGCAAGTCGGCAGCATGCATGCCCGATGGTCGACACGAGGAAGCGCGTGCAAGCGGTCTGAAGCGGATGAGATGAGCCCATGAGCGACCCCCCGTGTGTCATGGACAAATGCTGCGCATCAGTCGTGCTGCAACCGTTGACGAAGGCATGCAGGGCGATTCAGAGGCGTGCAGTCTGGTCACGCGACGTAGACTTGACATTGGAGTTGACATATGTGCACCGCGAATCTGTGACCCAGCGCATACAAGCAATGAAATCGGCGGCGCATCAAGTACATTGAAACTGGCATCGCAGGCCTCAAGGCCCAGTGCCTGACAATACATGAGATGATCTCATTGAGATCTCGACCGAGACCTGCAAAAGTCTGTCGGTTGCGTTGTCGCCTAACGCGATGGGCACTCCGCATCTCGAGATTGCCACTGCGAGATTCGCCGCGAGCCCCTGGATTCGATCAGCATGGCGACAGTAGCTTGGCGAAGGTTCTGGGCAGAGACGGTTTGGTGTCGCTGTGCCGTGCATCGCGACAGTTCAGCTCGCTCGCCTGAGTGCAAGCTCTCATTGCAGCAGCTCGATATTCGCATCTTCGAAATACCAGTGGCTTGCGCAAGGCAGGCGTGCGCTAGGCGCCGGCGCGCTTGGCGCGTGCATGCACGAGCCGGATGTCTCACCAGCCCATGAGGACGCATATACATGACATTATTTCACTCTGCCGTAACAGCTGTGCACAGATCGGGCGCGAATGTGGGTACAGCATGGCACTTGTCTGATGCGTTGAACGTGCTACTACCAAACACCACTCAAGGAGTGGTGTTGTCCCATAGATGACTGATGGAAATGGTGATGCACTTCAATGCCATGCAGCTGCCAGCCTCAATTTGTGAGGCAGGCCTGGTCTGTCAGACACTGTCACTGCAACACTGCCCAACTGGCAGATCCACCAACCTGCAACCTGAGTTGTGCACAGCACCCCGCAGCCACAGAAGCCCAGAAACGCACCCAGGAACAGGCTCAGGCTCGGGGTCGGGGGTCGGTGCGGGCGCGGGCGGAGGGCCGCCGTACGACCCGAGAGGAGGCGGCGCCCCGGGGCCGCTGCCCCCGAACGAGATGCCGAAGTCCGTGAAGCAGATGCCCTGCCGGTCCACGAGGCCCGCGCCACACGGCTCGGTGCCCTCCGCGGTGCACACGTGCCGGCCGCTGGTGCCGCACTTCAGGCACGTCGTGCTCTGCACGCACGTCAGCGTCGGCTCGCCGCAGGTGTCCTCCGGGCAGCACTTCTGGAAGTTCCCGCCGCAGCCGCTGCCCTTCACGCCGGCGCTGACGTCGAAGCTCATGAGGTGGCGGTGGAACTCCTGGCTCAGGCCGGAGTCGCCGCCGCCGCCGTGTTGGAGCCGTGGGAGGGCGCCGGTGGCTACCGGGTCCCCGGCTAGCACGCCCGGCGCTAGGGACTGCAGCAGCACGCATGCCACGGCCGCGACCTTCGCGGTGGTGTTCCTGCACAAACGTTGCAACTGTGAGGGCGTCACGCTGACAAGGGCAGAGTCAGAGCGGCGGGTGGCTAGAGGGTGCTTGCGTGTGCTGCTGTGTGCAATAGTGGCTGAGGGGGAATGCTCCACTTCCGTCACAGCTTTGACAGCAGGCACAGGAGACAGGCAAGCACCACCACTCAATCTGGCTTGAGCTAATGCAGGTGCAGATGCAGAGCTGATTGACTACCTCATAACAAGATGACTGTTGTTGGGTCATCGTGACACTGCAAGCACCCAGGGGTTCCAGGCACTCTCACAGACAGCCTCTTGCCTGCTGCTGAGAGGCTGCTTAGAGCCTCTGCTGCGGAGTGCAGCTGCACACTGTATGCCCGACTTGCTGCCTTTGTCCTTGTAACACACTGTATGCCTCGAGTGCATGCATATAGTACTAAGGACTGCTGTATCTGTCACTTGTGAGAGACAGGTGCAACTGTATGACAGTCTAGGCCTGGACAACGGATCACCTTTTGAATGCACCAACACACTTTGTGAATGCATCAACACATACCACTGTGTGTCTGCAGCAGCAGTCAGGGGCACTGCCCTGTCTCACACATTTTGACTGTTTGGCCAGGACAGGAAACAGTACTGGGCAAGCATACACTGCAGGGCCACATGCCCAGGGTTCAAAAATCTGCCCTAGCTCAATGACCCCTGGCTCAAGCTGAGCCAATCACTCTGGCTGCCCCCCCAGTGTCCAAGCAACAGGATGCTGCAGACAGGTGGAGACTGCATTACACACACACACTGGTACTACCACCCACTGCAGATGTACAGGGACAGCATTATGCAATTGGTCATGCTCTGATTATGTATCCACTGCAGTTGTGCTGCTGTATGGCAGCTCTGGTTGTATGCATTGCTCCCACTGCTCAAGACACACTGAAGGCCCCAACAGCTGCAGGCACAGGTCAGGACCCCACACACATGGCTCAGATGCAGATGCAATCTCAGATTCTGTGGCCTTGCTTGCAGGCACCACACCCTGCAGTCTCACCCTAGGGTCCTACCAGGGTCATTTGCATACATATGTACATATGTGGTGATGCAGGACCACAATTACACATGCACTGGCCTGACCTTGCAAATCGTCCGTCGAGCTGGTGTAATGCACTGTGCACATCACGAGCACATGATCCCAAGGTGTTCAACACGATCACCGGCGCATGCACAGTCGCGGGGTGGACGCCAGAAGCAGAAGCTAGACTCGCGGACATGGCGTGGAATGCATGCTTATTCGTGCATTACAACGTTCACATCCGCGTCCAACGTCACCCTCGTACGCACCGCCGTTCACAGCGGCTGGTTCACATGTACTTCTGTGAGCACGCTGTCTGCATGCAGCGCCGCCGCTGGGATGCCACAAGGAGCAGCCGCCCCGGCACCACGCCAACTGAACACCACGATCACAGTCGCACCTAGTCATTCATTGTAACACATTCGTATCCAGATCCGCGCGTGCACTACCACTCGCGCACTCAGCATGAATTCGCACTCCGGGTGTGCGCCATTCGCATAGAGCGGTTAAGCCTGCCGTATACGTAGCTGGTGGCTACGGGGGCAAACGGTGCGTGGGGGCGGCTGCGACCCAGTCTCACCGCGGCTGCGCCGTAGAATACGACATACGCGTGCGCGAGTACGGATGCATACGCGCGCATCCTGCATGGCGCTGAGGTCTAACGAGGGTAACGCTTGGGCGATGTGCACGTGAATGCGTACACCCATCTACGCATCGCGAACTCGAAAACTCGTGTGCACGCATCGCTTGGCACGCATCCCGGATTCTCGCGGCGCAGCTGCCGGGACGGCGCTCAGTCTCCCGCGCGGCAATGCATGGCACCACACGCATCCGAGACCTCACGGCAGCGGTTCGCGGATCAATCTCACGTACATCTCGCGTCGCGATGCGTGAAAACACACAAGCAACCTAGGGCTGTGGGCCGTGGCTGCGTCGAGAGATGCAGTGGGCTGTCGGCCAGCGTGTGGCCGAGCGCAACCAGCGCAGCGCTGCAGCGTTCAAACTGCACTCCGGCGCCACCATATGGAACCGGTGCACCGAGTCACTGACAGGCACAGCTCGCCGCACGCTTGCATCCATTGCGGCTGCTATACCACTATGCTATGCACACCTCGTGTACCTTCCGCTGGCGCGGTATGTGCTCTGCGTCAACATCGATGTGCAGAAGTCGCGCGGGCGCGCTCGGAGTTCAATATCGGACTCGCGGATGGCACGAGTTCCGGCAATGGCTGTGTAGCTGGTCACAGCCGCGTGCAGACCGCCCAGAGCTTTGCAGAGAAGCCTCACCTTAAGCTTGGCATCGTTGGTGCTTCAATTGGGACCGTGCCGTGTGCTGAAGCGCTTCTAGCTGTCGCTGTCCTGTCCTTTCAATTAAATACCCGCGCCCAGCGAGATACTGGATAACACTGCGGCTGTCAGGACAGAAATTAAATCAGCTGGATAGTGTACGATGCTAGCGTCTGGCGTGGACAAGCGCTGCGTATTTGTACAGAAGCGCAAAAGGCTCTCTCGGGCAATCGCGGACATGAGTGAGATCGACACATGCGGTCATGCATGCACACCGCACCACCAGGCCCTCCGTAACAGCTGATTCCCGTTTGTCGGCGGTCCAGGACATGCAGGTGATCCCATGGGGCCTGCCTGGCACCGTCTTACACTGGCAGTGCTGGCCATCATACGGTGGAGCCAGCGGTGCCGCCAATTTGTCATGCTGCTCCCTGGACCGCTGCATGACGTGGTCGACCATTCGAGCTCACACATGTGTCCATGGTGCTCTGACGTATGCATGCACTCTCGAGCAGTCGTTTCAAACTCGCGAGGTGTTCACGTGGTGTGGCCACGAGGGCCGCGCTTGCCGCATGTAGCTCACAATGGGTTGCGGTCTGCCAGGCAAGTGCCTCGCCTCGGCGCCGACTGGCACCAGGATGCAAGGTTAGCATCACATATTAGGGCCTTGAGAGCGCACGCGCGCACCTAGCCCTGTCTCAACCAGTGCGTTCGCGTGCCAAGCTCCCGCGGGGCCCGCCATGCGTTACGGTTGCACTTGCCAATATTATGTGACGGTTGCCCGGGCAGGCCTGCATGCAGAGCAGCTGCCCCAAGTTTAGGAAGCCTGATCAAGCTCATGATCAGGCTCTCGAGTACGGCGGGTCCCACGCTACAGCACCACACGGCGCATGGCTAGGATGTAGCTGTAGCTATAGCTGCCAGACTAGTACTGTGTGCGAGAGGTCGTTTGCAAGATATCCCCACAGGCGAACCGTTCGCGCTGCACAGTTCCGCGAGCACATCCAGCCGGAGGCCTTCAAATTGCGCCTCACACATGCATGACCACCCGTACACGGATGCATATGTACCACATGGTACCTCGGCCACGCAGCTGCCCAGCATGCTGCATCACCAGTCACACCTGGCACTCACTCACTGAGTCTCGCGGCAAGCTCGGAGAGGCAGGTCGGCACCACAGGCATAGCACATGTGCAGGAGAACCTCGCGGCCCAGGTACATGCGGAGGTGATCACCGCTGTGTGTTTGAGTACAGCCCCTACATCTGTTGACGCCACGTGGACTGTGGAACAGTTTTGAGCCACCCCACTCAGTGAGCATCCGTTGCCACTCCAGTGTTCACCACGGTCACCCTGTTGCCAGTGTGCACCACAGAATTCTTAAGCTGCGGCCAGCGACCGCCACAGGTTCAGTCAGAAGTCGACCTCCCAGCTGTGCACTGCTGCATCGCGATGGTATCACAGCCTGCCCTGGCGGAGCTCCCACCTGCATGTGAGATCACAGTATGCACCAGATGTGGGAGCGGTTGGGGTGTGCTCGCGACCCCGGGCCGTACATACACCCCTGTGCTGGTACCTATTGCAGCCGGGCGGCCCGGGAGGACGGGTCAGCTGAGGTTGTGCGAGGCGTGCAGAAACGCATGCGCAATGCTTAGCGTGCGTATGACCCTGATGCAAATAGTTTTGTGCCGTTGTTGCATGAGACGCATGGTCGGCTGGGACAGCCTGCTATGGAAAACTTGAATCGGTTGGCGGAGGTTGCGTCCTGCTGTGGTGTGGTGTGGTGGACCGTGGTTGGGTTGTGACGAATGCTTTGCGCCGGTTGAGTGTGGCGTTGGGCAAAGGGGATGCGTGTGTGCTCCGTGAGGGGCTTCAATCGCTGGCTGGCCATCACAGGCAGGGCTGTGGTACGCGCTTGTGCCCGGCCTAGTGCCATGAACTAGTGAGTGGATTTGCGAGTGGGTTCTGAGAACAAGCTCCGTGCCCGGCCTCTGTCCTTCGTAACTACATACATACAATGGTTGCGTAACACAGAATTCCCTTGACACAGCCTTGTCCTACTGCAGTGAGTTCGGTCGCGTGTGGTGTGCATGTATGCACATCTGTGTGCGCGTGCACATCGTCGGGGACTGCACTGCTTGGCAACCGGGCGCGGGCTTCATTACTGGCCATTGTGCCGTCACACCACGGTGGTGTTGACTGAAGGCTACTGATATCTACTGGCCAGCTGTCCTGTCCTGTCCTGTCCAGCAGCTTGTCCTACTGCAGTGTGCCGTGCGAACTCATTGCTGGGGAGGTGTGGTCCTGGAGGTGTGGTCCAATAGGTGTCCGATCGAGATGTGCGTGCTGCACTTTAAAATCCAGCCGGGCCAGTTTGGAGAATGGTCCTGGCAATATGGTGTAGTGGTGCATGTAAAGTAAAGTAGATCTGACTTTACTGAGCCGTATCCTGAACAGGACATTGACGACTCCGCGGATCGCAGTAGTTTTTGGGACTTCGCGAATGAACGGGACCACATACGCCGAAGGGGTGAACCACCTGGAAACCCCCCTCAGACGACCACACACATCTCACAGGGCCTCCACCTGTGCTAAGCAAGGTGGTCACACACGGCCGTTTCGATTCCCTAGAGTGCACTCAGAATCGAACCCACGCCCTCCTGAAAAGGATGGGGTAGCTTTTATACCGTCCTGTGCATGTGGGGCCAGGATGTCAGAGGCACACCATCTTGCCTGCGGCGCTACCTGCCTCCTCGCCTCTGTCCCTGTCACCCATACCATCTTTCCATGACATAATCTCACGAATTTGGTAGGGCGAAATGCGGGCAAATGCTCGAGCGTATGCATGAGGATGCTCTGATGTGATATCTGCAAGGAGCAACCAATGTGGAAGCATATTCTGATGTGACAGCTGCAAGGATTCACGTAGGTGACAGAATGGGCTGGCTTCCTGCTTTCTGCAGCCTGGACAGAGGGTTTAGGTCCCTGGGTCTCTCACACAGCCTGGTGGAATGTACACAGCGCTGCGGCACAGCTCAGTCGATTCACACACCATTACCCTGCCACTTATGCATGCTGTATTGGATTTGTAGCTTTGGAGCCTTATCAGGACATGGCACTCTGTAGAATTCCGCATGTGATACAGGAAAGCTTCCTGATGTGCATGGAAGTTGGGTCTAGATCCCATGGGTGAGCCACCTGCTGAGAAGACCACGTGTCACCTCCATCGCAAATCAGCGCACCAAGTACAGCTTCATCTGCCAAAACATACCTTTCATGTCGGGATGGTGTGTGCCATGTTCGGGTCATTGGTCTCTTGCCACAGATGATGTGATATGTGCAGGAGAATACAAACAGCACCTTGCAGCGACAATTCATCGCATGACACGATTTGACCCTTCATAAGCGAGGTTTGATGGCCCACCTTGAATCGAGCCGGGTTTTCGTGCCTGTAACGTGTTCCCAATCCAGGGAGCCAATCCAGGGAATTGCACTGAGTATCAATTGCGACGGGGGCCACATGTGTTAAAATCCATACGTGCACAAAGCCCAAAACATGAAAATTCGCCCGTTGCCGGTGTGAATCAGTGGCGGAATGCCGAAGGAGCAACCAACTGCCGACATCAGTCCAGAGCTACACTCGTGGACACGACTGTGAAGCACGTCATGCTGCCCCGACCTCGCCTTAAAAGGAGAACTCTTGTACGCCACGACATGTGAACGCTGACCCAGTGCCGCTGTGCACGTCATCAGCCGGGAACCGTTCATGTGAACAAGATCATCTCCGTCGCCGGCATGTAGGTGTTGTTTATCATCCTTGACCACCGTCTCAGTCCTTTGTTACAGAAAATAATCGTACTCCCTCGTTGCCATGGGTATCGCAGATGAACAGTTCGTTCCGGAATCTCTAGGCGACACGTTGCCAACGGCAACCGCTGAGCATTCCCATCTGCCAGTGAAAATCAGTCAGGCGAGGTCGTCAGGCATCGCATGGGTTTTAGCAGCTGTTGAATCCCGTACTATCATCGATGCAGCAGCCCGTGACATCGTTCAGTGTCCCGCGCTGTTTGTCGATGAAGATGCATCGTACAAAGAATTTCAGACAAACTCCGTGCCTGCATGGCTCTCCAGGCTTACTCTCCATTGTGGAATGCACTCGGACGCTTGGACAGGCTGGGCCATGATCTCCAAGCAGCCACACATGGCGTTCACCTTCAGTGTCCTGGCCAATTTATTCACACTGCTCACGAACTCGTACGTGTTGATGTTCGAAAGCAAGCCTTTCAGATGGGAACATCATGCACCGGCCACAGCCTATGTGTTGTTGCACAGCACCTCTTCATTGATCATATTGAGAAAAGGCCCAGCAGGTGCCAAGACCAAGCTGTACTACGCAGCCCTCATTCCAGCAATTCTCATCCAGGTCGCAGTGACAGCTAGGCTGATGCTAGGGCGTATGCAGCATGTCCCATTCACAAACAGGCTCTTGTTTGCTGGTGTCAACTGCATGGTCATCTGGTGCTGGGCTTTCACGTCCACAGTCGGCAGCTGGGCTCCTGATCACCCTCCAAACCCTTTCGAGTTGCGCTTCCGTTCTTATCTACATCTGTAAAGTAAAGACAAAGTAACTCTTTTTCATAACATTAAATCAGTCTATAGATTAGGCTTTTATTGAATAGTCCCTACTGTTTGCATGCACTGTGTGTATGTTGGAGCTTCCGACTAGATTCCTGGCAGAGCTTCATGATATGCTGTGCTGTACCATTCTCCCTGTCCTGCCCCTGTGCAAGGTGCCATGTATCTGAGGTACTGGCACATCCCAGTCTGTACTGTCTACGTCCATCACTGGGATGTCATGCAGGACGCTGATGGAACCAATTGCTGATGCAACTGTCAGATCCCTTCGCCTGACAGATGCCATCACTGACATGCTCATCATTCGGACAATGCTCGAGATGGTATGCAGATGTTGCTGAGTGTTGAAATGCCATGTCTTGCGGTCTGCCATGTGCTCAGTGCTGCACGTGAATTCCTTCTTTGGTGCATTGGACACTGTGACCTGTGTTCAAACATCGATTCAACTTTTCGTCTCTCAGTATTGCTTGTCAGCGTATAGTTTTTTTTACAAAGAGAGTGGCCATGTGTAGGCGGAAGAGCCTTGCTACTGGTTTGGATACACAGGACGTTGCTCAAGCTGGAGCATCCTCGCTATATTTGCGGGCATATTTGCAGTCATTGACTTGGCTTCGGGCCTGTTCCTTGCCATGTCAGGCAGCGGCGTCGGCCGCAGCCATGTCAGCAAGCGTATGAAGAAGTGTGTCCCTCTTGAATACTCTTGTGACTTGGCTTGGACGGTCGCAGAACCTGGGCTGTATGTCTGATGTCGGATCTTACTAGCCTATGCTTTGATGTCAGGAATTTGACAAAAAATCGGGCAGTGAATTGTCAGTCCAAGCCGCCCGACATAATTTCTGATGCAGTGCTGTTGCACTTACTTGTGTGCAGAGGTGTCTGGCACATCACCATCTGCCTGCCTGCGAATTCTAGCCGCAGATTCAGTCTCGCACTTGGTGTGCTGAAGATATCGACAGCACCTGCCGTTTTGTCTAGGGTGGCAGATCTAGTGTGCCAGTCGAACTCCTGCGATCGTCTTGAACATCAGCCTCATGGGTCAGCCACTGCCGTCCATGTTCCACACCTCTTTTGAGACGCAGCCATTGAAGGCTTCAGATGGTGCACTGCTGCTGGGCTTGGATCATGCAACAGCTGTGATTTACCTGCAGGGTCTACACTGTTGCACACATCATGTCGTTCGCATGCGAACTCGCAATTCTGACTGTGACCCTCATCAAGCTGTCCAGCGAATTCAAGGCTCCAGCCGAGGACATGTCAGCAGCAGAGAAACGGTATGACGCCTGAGCCCTGTGCCTCTAGTGCTGGACCTGGAGGCGTGTGCCTGAATGCCGTAACCGCAACTAGCATGACACAACCTACCAGTGCTGCCCGATCCAGACCCAGCTTGTCCCAGTCCAACAACTGTTTCCTCGGTGGGCCCATATTTTGGTAGCAACACTGTGGCTTATGGCTGTGTCGAAGGCGTTCAGGTGACTCGTGTGTATCGATGGCAGGCATGCTGCAGATGAACACCCTCGCCGCGGCTGTGCAGGAACGCTATCACTGTAACCCTTGCCTCCTTCACAATCACCATCATCACGTTCAGTATCACAATGCTTGGAATGCAAAAGATGGTCTTTGCTGCCGACCGTGTCGCGTCGTTTGTGCGGAGCTGTGTCTCCAAGGCAACGGTCCTCCCTGGAGACCAGTCTACTCTCGAAGCTATTGCACCAACTGGCGCACGGCCTTGATTTTGTTCTCTGTGGCCTAGACTTGCCCTCAAATCTGTACCCTACACTATGGTCTCCTACAGCGTACTGCAATTCGTGGAGTAGAAGCATGGAAAGGGAACAGGGCGAAGGCAAAGCGGGTGCATGATGTGAAAGCGCAGTACAGCTGTCCACGATGTTGCTGCACTGGCACATTGGGCGATTGCACAATGTCTGTCTGGAGAGATTGGCAGGACGTATGTACGTACGGTTACTTTGCCATGTTTGTTGGGACATGGACGATGTGGATACAGGCCAAGCTGACTTGGCGTATCGCGCTGTGCGAGGCACATGTAGACCATGCTGCGAGCACAACAATGGAGGCCCAAGACAAATGAGCTTCAGAGGTATCATGCCTGAAGCAATGGATCCATGTGGTCGATGAAGTTTGGCATCGGCCTCATTGATTGTGTATACATTGGTGGATACCCATGAGAAAGGAAGAGCAATGCATGATGGCCACAGTGGTTGTTGCACCGTTGTGTGCAGGCCATAGATTGTAATGCTGAGAGGTCTAGTCAGTGTGGCAGAGGGCGAGTCAAGCCCGCTGATCACCACATATACAACACACGACCGTGCTCTGTTGCGAGGCTACAACATGCATGCACGGATTACCAACGAGACATAGGATGATCTGAGGGTCAGCACAGTGACTATGGAAGGCAAGCACAGTGGCATATGTTTGGCTCAATCCGGCGACTGTGTGTGAAGAAAACAGCATGCGCATGTACTGCAGCAATTGAGAGAGAGATCAGCCTAGGTCATTGAACACCCTTACAATCTCAGCTAGTCAACGCGCAGAGCCCCGCCACGTCGAGCAGCATCGTATTCAACTCGTCTGGCTTCTCTGTGAAGTGCGACATGTCCTCAGTGTAGAACACCTTCTTCCGATATGCGTTGCCAACACCCCCCCGCGGCACTGGTCCCCCACATCTGCAGTGGCCACAGCTCGATGTACCATGCCTCGGGAGCGCCGTGCGCCCACACAACCGGCTCAAGCAGCTTCCGCAGTGCAAACCGCACGCCGCCCCTAGCCAGCTGCCCTCACTGCACGAGGGTCCCGTTTTTCTCTCGCAGGTGTATGCCGTTGTGCCATCCTGACACCACACCAGGCCTCTCACACTGCAGGGCCGCACGTACAACAGGGCCAACGAGGCAGCCACAGCTGAGATGCTAGCATCGAGTCCTGCACAGCGCAGCACATCACACACCTCGCCCAGAGGGTCTAGCACCGGCCGTGGTGCAGGATGCCTGTGGCGAGGCTCCTGCGCCGATGCTCCCTCAAGCGCCAGAGCTCGCCGCTGCGGCTGTTGTGAATTACGTCAAGGCCTAACATTCAAAGGCACGCCTTCCTCGGTGCGGGTCGGTAGGCCCTGGCTCGCTGGGCTGGTCACCTGACATCGTGCGGCCAAGTAGCTTCTAGAACCTTCCGAGGCGCCTGTTGCAGGGTAACCCCCAACCCCCCCCCCCCCCCCCCCCCCCCCCCCAGCAAGGGTGGTGTCTGAGGCGCGGCGACAGCCGCCGCCAATGGCGTGGTGGTCGGCACAGTCTGAGGAGTACCTGCGGCAGGTTCTCAGCGCGGTCCGATGCATGAGCGGGCGTCCGGGCGGCGGCGACCGCGATCGTCGCCTGCTGCTCGATGGACGACGTGGGCTCGAGGTGGCAGCCATGGCGGGAGCGGACGGCGGCAGGCATGCCCAAGGTGAAAGGCGTGCCTCTGGCAGTTGCGCACGTATACACTGAGTGCAACAGCTGCCGGTGCGTCAAATGATAAGTTTCATGACAAGGCCTGTTCCAACGTTCCGAGGGCTCAAGTGTGCCCGCTCAATGCTGCGTGGATGGTTGGCACACTTGTTCTTGACAAGCCAGCCCTCGTCTGCCATAGAGTGCTGCTATGCGGGTGGCGCCATGATCAATTAGCGCAGTGGGGCATGATGTGGTGCCAGAGCACCAACTGGCTTTGCACAGTGAACGTCCAGAGTGTCATTGCTTGGCACGATGATCGTCCAGAGTGTAAAGTAAAGCAAACCTGAATCAACTGAGCCGTACACGTGTCCTGAAGAGGACATTGACAACTCCGAATGAATGGGACTACGTATGCCGAGGCGTGTGGTTGCTTGGCGCACTCTACTGCAGCATGCAGCAGCGGCGCACTGGCTGATGTGCTCAACAGGTCGCGCCAGGAATCGAGAGAGCAATTTGGTCAGGTGCGCCAGTCAGGGTGAGCGAATGTGCTCAAACGAAGCTAGAATGAGCGTGAGTGCGATCCTGTAAGCCAGGTCTACACTGGCCATGAGAATGCGGTGTGTACAGCAGTTCAGCAGTCTTGGCCAAATGGAACACCCGGCATGCGCTCCTGTCGGTAGCAGTGTTGGGTCGCTTTGCAGCAATTTCAGGGCTGCCACCCAAAAGATAGAGCAGGATATTAGGAATTGTTCTATGTGATCGGGCCCGATGACCCAACACTGGTGGGTAGGCATACTGGTGGTCCTGCTTGTGAGCAGCTGCTCGGCTTCGTGCCTGCACGCGGTGTTGGCTGCCGCTGTGCTAGGCGTGTTATCCAGGCAGTAACAATTGTTATCGAATATAAAGTAAAGCAAAGCAAATGTAGATGTGCTGCTCTCTTCGAATTGCGGCATATCCCGATTCGGGGTGCCTGATGATCTGCACCAAGCAGTGGCATGCAGGCACAGGCGCTGGAGAGGCTGAGGTGGACGGCCAAGGTAGTTCTGGGGGGTTGATGGCATGTGGGATGTACGTAGATATTCAGGGCTGCAAGAGAGCTTCAACAAGACAGACCCCTTCAAATGCTCCCTTCTCCTCCTGCCACAGTTGTATTCTTCGTTACTCCATCCTGTGTGCCGGAGCCTTTCTAGGTCATACATGTATGTGGAGGTTGATCGTATGAGACTGAGAAGTTGTGTGCAGGTGCGTGGACATCAGGACTGTGCAGTGAGCCACCAGGTGACAAGACCGGGTGTCACTTCCATCCCACCTGGACACACGCGGTGCGATCCAGCTGTGTCTCCAGGCCACATAGGCCGAGTTATCTGGATGGAGTGTGCCGTCTGTAGCAGCGGATGGAGTGTACCTCCGTAGCTGGTCTGTTGCTCAGATGATGCGGTGCGTGCATCAGGTTTTCGAAGAACACCTTGCAGCGACGGCAAATCTATTGTTACGAAAAACTCGTCCAGGAGCGAATGTTCACGGACCATATCACAATCATCGAGTCTCGCTGAGTGCCCATGAAACAGCTCGAGCACCACAAGCCGGGAAGCAATGCTCATCAATTGAAAGGAGCATGGTATGATCGCGGAAAACTCCAGAATTCGGACTCTCGCCCGCCACAAATCAGGACTAGTGGCGGATTGCTGACAGAGCAGCATCCCGACGGCCTGACAAAGGTTCACTAGTAGACACGGCTGTGAAGAACGCCGTGCTGCATCCGATGCAGTGCATCGACCTCGCGTTGAACGAAGCAATGCAGCCATCCCTGACGACTCAATGCTCATTGCGCGTTTGCTATGAAGTCGTCGGTGACGCTCAGTTCATGTGCCCTATCTAGAGCTGTCGCTGGCATGTATGCATGCATGCTGGCATCTCCCTCAGTTCTTGACAGTATACTGCAGTACCTGGACAAACATCTGACCACCTTTGTAGAGGCAGCCTTTACATAAGTAACGGAAACTTTCTTATGTCCATCTTGCCAAGGGGGTGGCAGGTGGACAGTTCGTTCCACGTTCTGCAGTCCACGCGAGCAGCCAACGGCAAGCGCTGAGCGTTTCATCTTGCCACTGAAGTCCAGCCGAGGGGAAATGTCTGGTATAGCAAGGGTCTCAGCACCTGCTGAGATACGAGTTGTCAGCGATGCGACGGCCCATACAACCGTTCGTTCGCCTGCATTGTCTGTCGAAGACGATGCATTCAACAAAGAACACCAGACTAGTCCCGTGCCTGCATGGCTCTGCAACTTCACTCGCCATTGCGGAATGCTTCCGGACGCTTGGACAGGCTGGGCCATGATCTCCAAGCAGCCACACATGGCATTCACCTTGAGTGTCCTGGCCAATTTATTCACACTTCTCACGAACTCGTCCGTGCTGATGTTCGAAAGCAAGCCTGTCAGATGGGACCATCACGCTCCGACCATAGCTTATGTGCTGTTGCACAGCACATCTTCTCTGCTGATATTGAGACAAGGCCCAGAAGTGGCCAAGACCAAGCTGTATAACGCAGCCCTTGTTCCAGCGATATTCATTCAATTCCTAGTGACCGTCAGGCTGATGCTGGGCCGTCTGGAGCACGTCCCATTTGGAAACAGGCTTCTGTTTGTTGGCGTCAACTCCATGGCTGTTTGGTGCTGGGCTTTCACCTCCACCATCGGCACCTGGGCTCCTGATCACCCTCCCAAACCTTTCGAGTTGCGCTTCCCTTCTCATCTCCTTCTCTGATCGATTTTGCAGACGTCATTTGTATAGCAAAGACTTCAGAGGTGCTTCAAAGCAGTGCACCGTGATGTGCTTAGCAGTAGCATCCTTCCTATCCTGCTGATGTGCAGGGTGCGTTGTACCCCAGCTTGTGTTGTCAACCTCAATCACTGGGATGTCATGCAGGAGCTTGATGGAACCAATTGCCGATGCAACTATCAGAGTCCTTCGCCTGACAGACGCCATCACTGACATGCTCATCATCCGGAAGATGCTCGAGATGGTATGCAGATGTTTCTCGTGAGTCTCAGAATGCCACACCTTTGTTGCTCGTGAGTATCAGAATGCCACGCCTTTTGCTGTCCATAGAGTCATAGCCCTCATGTACTCACATACTGTCAAAATTTGGGCTGTCAATGTATCCGGTGCGTTCAGTTCCTGTCTGCGTGTCCAGTGTGACATCCATTCGAATTTCGCCTTCCCGTCTCATGCCATTGGAGTCTGGAGCTCGCCATGTTTGCTGTTACATGTCCATGTGGCAGAGAAATCATGTGTCTCTCAGTCTCTTTGCCTAAATGTGTCCCATCTGGTCTGTGTTGGCAAGTGATCAGGGATCTGGTCGCCAGTGCTACTGAAACAGGCATGTGGAGTTCTGAATGCTTATAGGATCATATCTTGTGTTGCTCAATGGATTGACTGTGCGTAGGCGCAAGAGCCTTGTTACTGGTTCGGACAGATGGGACATTGCTCAAGCTGGAGCATCCTAGCTGTGTTTGCGGGCATATTCGCGGTCATTGACTTGGCTTCAGGCCTCTTCCTTGCCATGTCAGGCAGCGGCGTCGGCCGCAGCTACGTCAGCAAGCGCATGAAGAAGTGCGTCCCTCCTGACTTCTTGGATTTGGCATCCGCTTTGCCTGGGCTGTGTATGTAGTTACAAAGGACAGAGGCCGGGCAGCGACCCTCGGCTGTGTATGTATGCATGTGTGGCATCGATCATTATGACACTTGTGTATGCGTTGATGTCAGCGTTTTGACACTGAATCAGGCATTGCATTGTTGGTCCAAGCTGCAGAAGATGATCTTTTGATGCAGTGCTGTTGCACACCGTTCTGTGCAGAGGTCTGTGGCGTATCACTGAGCGGCCGCAAAGTCTGGCCGCAGATGCAGTCAACTTGCGCTTGGTGTGGTGCAGATGCGGCCGGCCCTTGCCGGGTCGTCCAGGGCGGCACACCTTGCGTGGCAGTCAACCACTGCCGTCCATGTTTAGCTGCTTCTTCAGGCGCAGTCATAGGCACCGGTGCTGATCGCGGTCTGTGGTCCATTCGACATCTTTGGCTTGCTTGCAGGGTCTACACTGCTGCACACATCTTGTCTTTCTCATGCGAACTGGCAATTCTGTCCGTGACCCTCCTGAAGCTGTTCAGCGAGTTCCAGGTTCCAGCAGAGGACATGTCAGCATCAGAGAAACGGTGTGACTCCTGAGCCCTGTGTCTTCGATATTGATGCTGGACGCCCATGCCTGCCAACAGTGACCAGCATTTCCATTGCACAAGCTGGTAGCCCTGTCCATTCCAAGCTCGGCTCGCAGCCTTTTCAAAGAGCTGTTTCCTTGGTGCATCCAGATTTTCAACATGGTTTGGCTGTGTCGGGCGTTCAGGTGACTCGTTTGTATCAGGCGGGCATGCTGCAGATGAACATCCTTATTGCGGCTGTGCAGGAACGCTATCACTCTGACGCTTGCCTCCTTCACAATCACCATCATCACCTTCAGCGTCACGATGCTTGGAATGCAAAAGATAGTCTTTGCTGCCAACCGCGTCGCATCATTTGTGCACAAACGCGTCTCCAGGCCATCCGCCCGCCCTGGCCACCACTCTGCTCCTGGAGCCATCGCACCAATGGGCACATCGCCATAGTCGTGTACTCCTCGTCTGGACTTACCCTTGGATCTGTACTGTACGGGGCGGACCTGCCCCCCTCACCTGTCCTCCACACTATAATCACTTTGATGAGGAAATTTCACAGCATGGAAGGAAGGTCAGGGCAGAACTGGCACAGCGCCCTGATAGGCGGAGTGCCTGGACTTCTGCCATGCTCTCCATGTTGCTACATCATGATATATAAGAGTGCAGTTGTCCACGAAGCCTCCACACTGGCGCATGTAGCGACTGCAATGTGCCTATGTGATGAGGTTGGCAGCATGTGATGTGGGTCCTCTGCCCAGGAAACTTGGCCTGTGGGACGTGACGGGACAGATGTAGACCATCGAAACATATGTCGCCCACGTTGTGAGCAAAGCTATGTGCTGGAGGGGACCGAACTCAACGCCGTTCAGTGTCGTGATGCCCGGCGAAAACAACCATGTGGTCTGTGAAGTGTGGCATCGGCCTCATGATTGGGTATACACATAGTGGGAGGCCATGGTACCTGTGGAAGCACGCGCCACAGTAAGAAAAGGTACTACATGATGGCCACACTGGTCGCTGCTTTCGTGTCAACTGGCCACAGGGCTGAGCTGTTAATGGAAGTCTGGTCAGTATGGCAGGAGGCGGGACAAATCCGCCGGTCACTTGTACAACAAGCACAGTTCTCTACTGCCAGCTAGCATCTAGGTAACATGCGAGTCACGGCATGCCATTTTGCCGATCTTCCCGACGACATATCTGGAAGGGTGCTCAGTGCTGGTGCCTGCCACTGCACTGATCCAATCGGAGAAACTGCTATGACGGCCTGCATCAAGTACATCGCCACATGTGCTTCTGGCCAATGCGTGCAAAGACAACAACGGATTACAGCAGCAAATGCTGAAAAATGCGGATCACACCACAACCACATCGTAGTTTGTGCAGCAGTAATCAGTATAGCCCACAGCAATGCAGGTCTGACCATGGAGGCATGGCCACCCCAATAACACAATGTCCCCCTACACCTCACAATTCAACGTCGCTATGGCGAATTCCATCACAACACTCTGCACGTCAAAGGTCATACACACGCACTGGATCTCAATCAATGCAGCTGCCAGCTGGTCTTGTCGAACCGCAAAGCATCCTGCCCGCTGGCGTCCACCGACAGCAGCCATCACCCACACACAGCTAAGCATCTGCCCGCTCTCACGCATCGACAAATGCCGCTTCCAGGGCGTCCACAGTCACGCCTTGGTTGCTCTCATCGACAATGACCCCATGGTGGGCAACGGCGCCCGCGGCCCCCGCGGCGCCACTCTCCGCCTCGGGCGCCCGCAGGCAATGCCCCACCACGTCGAGCAGCATCCCGTTGAACTCGTCCGGCTTCTCCATGAAGGGGAAATGCGACGTGTCCTCAATGTAGAGCACCTTGTTCCGATACGCGCCGCCGTCGCCGGACCCCCTGTGGCCACTATTGCCACGCCCCTGCGCATCCGTCACCGCGGGGATGCCCGCGCTCCCGGAGCCGCCGCCGTCGCTGGGCGCCCCGCCGGCTGCCGTTGCCTGGAGGCGCTTGCAGATGCGCTCCCCCGCCGCGGGGTCCATCCAGTCGTTCTCGCCGTAGATGAAGGTCACGGGCGGACGCAGCGCGGAGAAGCGGGCCTCCAGCGCGCTCTGCGCCCACGCAAACGGCTTGAGCAGCTTCCGCAGCGCGAACTGCATGCAGCCCTCGGTCAGCTGCTGTCACTGTGGCCCGGGGCGTCCAATTTGAGATGCCGGGGCACACGGCTCCGTGGCCGTGCATGGACACAGGCCCGGCGGTGCCTCCCTGGAGTCACGAGGATGGACAGGTGTCACTGCGAGTGCATGCGGTGTCAGTCAGTCATGGTTCACCCTCTTGAACACGGGCAGGCACGCTGCGTGCTGCTGCGCCTGCCGCAGCGTGGCTGCGCGTGCCTGGGAAGGTGGGGATGCCTGACACCCACACGTAGTCCCCGTTACCCATTGTACAAACACGTCACCCCTCGAGCCCTCGAGCAGGCTGCAGCCGGCAGCACGTGCGACGTGACAACTCGTGGGCGCAGCACCGCACGGCCACGGTGTCGACAACATCGGGCCCTGTCGTGCATGCACGCGAGCGCGAGTGCGGCCGGTCACTACACTGCGGCCCCCACACCACAGGGCCCCAGGTAGGGCGGGGCCGACGAGTCGCCTGCAGGACGGATCCCGCGCAGCGCAGCGCAGCAATGGATCTCATGCATCACAGCACAGCGCAGTGCAGCACGCACCTCGCCGCTGCCGGCGCCGCCGAGGACCTCAAACATGTACGGCTCAAACGCCTCGCAGTCCGCGCGCGGCAAGCCGAGCGAGTGGTGCATGCGGCGGTCGGCGTAGCCCTGAGTGAAGCGCCGGCTGAACGGCCCGAACGTGCGCACGATGGTGCCGGGAGTGACGCCGGCGTTCCACGCCGCCGTCGCCATGCGGTACATCACACCCCCGAGGCTGAACGGCGACCGCACGCGCTCCGGCAGCTCCAGGTCCTCCGGCTTCTCGATCTGCAGCACACAGCGCGCACTGTGTGACACACGACCAGCGGGTTTCTAGCGTCACCGGCGCGGGCCGCCTGGGGCGCCTAGGGCGGCGCGCGGCCGCATCACCGGCGCGCGGCCGCCTAGGGCTGGGGCAGCCCCCCCGTGCGCCAATGCTCTCTCAAGCGCCAGGGCGTGCATGCCTGCGTGGAAATTGCATGCATGCCTGCGTGGCAATTGTTGTTGAGGTCAAATTATCGAGTACGAATTACAGGTGAGGCAATATAGAGCATCAGCGAGAACGCATGCTCGCAGAGAGCGATTGGGTACCTATTTCGAGCAGAAGGCACTATGGGAGTTGCACACTCAACTGTGCGGGGAAGGCAGACTAGCTGGACTCATACGCTGGACAGATGCACTGGCACACCTGCCTCCATGCGAACGTCCGTACTAGTCGGCCGTGGCCCTCACATCTCTGTGATGTAGTTTGTACACAATGTACGTATGTACGCATGTGCATATTGGCTGTGCATACCCGACGGGACGTCGACGGCTCCAGAAACCGGGACAGACCACGGCGCCCAAGCTGCACTGCCGCACACTCTGGGCGTCGCCTCGAAGGTGCGCACCATTCCTGCTGGGTTGACCAGCACCAGATGGGCGACCCGGTCTGGGTACTTGAGTGCGTAGGTGGTGGACAGGTAGCCTCCTAGGCTGTGACCGACGAGGATCATCTTGCTGTGCCCCTGTGCAATTCTCCAGCGCTCGAGAGAGTCGACGAACCAGTCCTCTGTTTCTTCTCGTGTGTGGCAGCGGAATGCCGGCCGGCCAGACAGGCCAGTGCCGAGCCAGTCTACGAGATGGACTCGGGCGTGCTTCGAGAGGCCGGCGAGGTTGCGGTAGAAGAAGGCTGCGCCCGCAGCGTAGCCAGGCATGCAGACGATGGGTGTGCCTTGTGCGCTGCCGGCGCTGATGCTGTGCATGCTCTCATTCTTGCCTGGTCCGACTGGAGTGTCTGTGACTTCACATGCGGCCCTGCAGCGTGCGGCGTCATCTGGGGATGGATGTCGATGAGCTGCGCATATTGAGCGCTGTGTACCTGTGGTGCTCTACATGATGCTCCGCATAGATAGGTGACACGCAGGGCGATGCAGACTATACTTACAGTAGCGCATGCAGGAAGCGGTGGCATGCTTGCTGCGTGCGTGCGAAGCAAGGGCTGATACGTGCTGACAATTAGGTGCTTGGTCCCCGTCATCATTGCACGGCTGGCAAGATCCTACGTGATGTGTAGGATCAAGACGCACGCTGCTAGTTTGAGTACGCCTGCCTCGGCTGTCTTTGCGCTTTCTGGGCTCGTTGGATTCCATTTGAGCCTGTCCCACCTGCATTGATGGCTTCGAATTGACAGATGCGGACACAAAGCGCCACGAATGGCTTCCGGACCAATTTAAATCCAGTTATTTGACTGACAACATCACTGCACCAACGATGCGCTACAGACGGAGCGTTACCACTCTGGCATTCGCGACGCCCTGTGTTGCAACAGACTAGAACGAAACGCTGCAGCGACCGGTGACCTGGAAACCTGCCAGATTTGGTGCATACAGGTATGGATGCTGGCACGGAGGATCTAGCCCGCTCACGCACGCTGGAGCGATAGCCTTGCTTCAGTGCTCTCGGCCACACAGTGCTATGGCGCTTCTGCTGGAATTCAGAAATGCGAAGTTGGGCTCTAGCAGTACAGAGATGCCAGCTTCACAGCTTCATCAACTATGGTGAAGCACGCGATTGCCACGAACAAGTCAGCGGTATGCGCTGTCCGAAGCACTGAGGTCTGCACATGTGGAGCGGTCATACGGGCCGCTGTACACTATCACCAGCAACAGCACGCTTGCGGCACGTTTTATACACTATGAGGACACGAGCCGCTGGAACGTTCTGGAGAAGCCGCTCCTACACATACACAGCGCGCCATGAAGATGACGTACACGCAATCACGCCCATGCCACTCTGCCTGGCGTCATCGCGCTGAACGGTTATGCATCTGCTGGGCGCTGCACACCGCAAATATCACAGTCCTCCGTGGAATTTCAAGGCTGTACTGTTGGCATGGCTTTGGCGCCGCGAAGCCGGGGGACATGTCGTATGAGTTCTATGCAGGCCTGCCGGAGCGGGCTGCAGTGCCGCGGTGTGAAAGCACTGCCTCCCAGCACCAGTCGCCTTAGTACACACACCTGGGATCAGCAGCTACGCTGCACCGCTGATCATAGGCATGTTCTGAGAGCAGAAGGCTTTGTCCCGTCTGCAGACAACAGGCAGTGATAGGCACGCCTAAAGGGGGCATCCACACTCAGGCATCATGTCCACCAGAAGGCGAGGGACTGGAGCGGATGTTAATTAATTCTGATGTTGTGAATGCTATCCGCCTGCTCATCAAACAGCTCCTCTGAATCGGCTGGGCCTTAAATTAAGAGCACTTAGCACGACCGGCTGCCAGAAATTGTCACCCATGGCATATATATCTCATACTTCCTCTTGCCGCCACACGCTCACAGCACTGATCCAGCGAACACCTCGTTACACTGCCGCTCTATCACAGACACACAACATGCACACACAGGCACCAAAATCTGCTGCAGGGCCACCAGCCGCAGCCGGCCACGGTCTCCACCGACCGCATCGCCACCATGCCTTGCCGCCCTCGTTGAAACACTCGCGCTCACCTCCCCCGCCCGAGCCGCTACGGCATGATGAGGCCGGAGCCGCCCGCGCCGCCACCGTCCCCACCGCCGCCCTCCTTCGCCGCCCGCGCGGCCTGCTCCGCCTCCAGCGCGGCCTTCACCGCCGCCTCCTCCGACTGCTGCGACTTCTCCGGCACGATGACATACCGCGCCGCAAAGTCGCGGACCTTGGCCATGAAGGCGGCCGCGTCCTTCTGCCCCGACGCCTCGGCGCCCGCGATGTTCTGCTGCAGCAGCTGCAGCAGCGCGACGTCGACCTCGCCGTCCCCGGCCATCGCGAGGATGGTCGCCTTGAGGTCCTTCGAGCTCAGCATCTTCGTCAGCCGCTCCTTCGCTGACTGCACCCCTGCACCCCGCCACCACCGGCACCTCTTTTCTGACAATCCAATTGACAGTCGGCAGTGCCACCACACCATCACCGGCTTTTTTCCCCCTACCAATCCAGCTGGCAGTCGGCAGCGCCACCCCTCAAGAAGAACACCTCTCTCTGGTTAGTGGCTGAAGCACATGGTGACCAGGATCACGGGTTTGTTGCGATGGGGCTTGAGGTGGCAATGCGCTGGCATGGATCACACGAGCACAAGACAGCCTTCCGCGCCGGCACACGGCGTGCCGCACGGGGGTCAGCGGAATCTCCAGGCACATGGAGTCTGGTTTTCTCACAGCTTCCAGACATCAGTCGAGCAGAAAATAGCACAATGATGCACAGTTTGTGCACGGGGCGGCATGGAGATCGATGCTGGTCCCTCTGAATGGTGACAGTGACCAGTTTGATGACTGCCTTGGCCCACGGCTGTGCCCAAGTGCCAGGCAGCAGAGCACTGTCCAGCTGCCTGAGGGTGCCCGTACAGCAGGTATTACCAATGGATCATGAGGAACGTGGTTCGCTACTGTTATGATCCGAAAGCTCAAAGGAGAGGTGCAAGGCATCGGGAAGGCCCACGCCCAACAGTGAGCGACACAGGTGCAGGTTTCGCCGTGCAAGTGGGAGAGGGGCCTGGAAGCACGCACCCTTCATGACAGATTGCTGCGCTTGCAGCGTTTGCTCCACGTACAGCCGCAGGCCCTCCAGCTCTGCAAGCACCTCCTCATCGGGCTTGGGCAGGAAACGCTCCTGCCCGATGCGATTGTCCAGAGCTGCGAAAAACTCCGATCCGAGGATCTCTCGGCACTGGATGACGAAGTGTTCTGTGTCCTGGGAGTCGCACTCAAGCAGGAAATCGATCATGAGGGCTGCCTCTGTTGGCGGTGTGATGCCTGCACGCCTCTCTTCCGCCTGTTTCAGGAGCTTCTCCTGAACGGGAAGGGAGCATCAGCGCACATGATATGGCATCTCAGAGGCTGCAGGGATCAAAGCATATCTGTTGCTGCTGCGGGAGGACGGTGACTGTCGGAGAGTAGATGGCTGCTGTCAACTGACGTGTAAGTCGGGCGTTGTCGACACAGCGGGACACGAACATGGCTGATGGCATGCAGGTGTATGAATGCGAACGAATTTTTCGCGTGGTTGTGTACGCATCGACCGAAGCCGAAGTAGCGACCGGACCCGTTCAAACACGTAGCGGCGAAGCAGGTTGGGACAAGGCTTGACAGCGGCTGTTGTGTGTTGCAAGGATGATGCAGAGATTCGAAATTCACCTTCTGCTTCTTCACCTCTTCCTCCATCTCTTCTTCCGTGGCTGCATTCTTTGTAACGGCACGCCGGTCGATGTGTCCGTCTTGAAGGCTAGTTTGCGGCAGGTTCTTGTACAGGCCTGGAGGATAGCACGCACATACTTGAAGCACAGGAGCATGTGTTTTTACATCTTATGTAAGCAAGCGTTGTTGTAGGAACGCGGTGCAAGATGATTGTCCCCAGCATCCGACACAGAGGTCAGAAGGAGCCATCGCAGCTTCAAAGAGCATGCTAAAATTTCGCGCGCAGCTGCGCTGGAACATTAATCGTACCTTCAGGATCATAGTTGAGGGGATCGTCTCCGGATCCAGTCGGCGCTGAGGCTGGCGCAAGGTCTAAAGGCTGCGACCCTCCCAGCAACTTCTCCAGATCTGCCCCACCCTGCCCTCCAAGCTGTTGGCGCATGCCATCCTTTCCAAAATAATCACCGCGAGCGATGACTGTGCGTCGTAGTGGAGCAGGTGCGCCATTCCGGCACCCGCTGAACGACCTGGTCGTGGCCTTCATGCTAGTACTTCCGTCCGTATATATTCCAGGCACAAAGCCTTGTCTACGAGCTCGGCACTCGGGCTGTTTGTATGTGCCGCGTCCTTGCTGTCACACGGGATACAATGCAGTTTGCTGAGTCCGCCTGGCAAGCAACAAGGCAAATTCGCAACGGACGCACACGGTTAAGGACTAGATGCACAGTAGTGCCAGCACCTGGCACAAAGGTTGTAGCCTGTGCTTTGATCTCACCAATTGTTGTGCGTCGCCTGGATCGTTGTCAGCATGTTCTACATATCGGGAGCAGCGGGCAAGCTGCATCTCGCGAGGACAGTGCTGTTGCATTGCGCGCTGCACATTGTAGACCAAAACTGGCAGTGATCAAGAGACGGTCATGCTTGCGTCTTTTGAACGTGGATGCCTTGTTTCCGCCCGAAATGATCACGTCCCGATTGACCTCTGCAGCCTTGTCGTCAGATCAACTTCACCTTCCATAGCAGTATCGTGTTATTGTGTTAGCAAATAGTATTGTTGATCAGTGAGAGCAAGGCCGCACCTTGCTGCGCACGTTACGCTCATGGCTGATAACGAGGACGATCTGGAGAAGGTACGCTCTGGCGTTGTGAAGGCACCGATGGACGTGCTCCCTGCACATGTCGGCGTCAGAAGCTGTGCTGATTGCTGATGGCGAAAGCTGGCCGTCCTTGCCGCGAGCTGCTGGTCAAGTCGCTCATTCTGGCCTGACCAATCGCTGGGCATCACTCTTCGTGAGGTATCTTGGACTGGAAGTCGATGCAAAGCCATGCCAGCAGCAGCTGACAAGCTTTTCGGACAGCTGGTTGGTCATCATGAGTTCATCTGTCTGTGTCCATGTACGATATGGGTGGCGTGCTTGTAGCTCTTCATAGACGATGCTCCGCCTGCGCAATCACCAGGTCTGGTAGACCCATCTGCCCCAGCAGGCACAACAGCCGAGCCAACTCTAGCAGAGCCTGCAGCAGATGCATCTGCCACATCTGCACCACGCGGCTTCGGCAGCCTGCCAGTCCGTCAACAGATGGCGCTCGATGCTGCAGCTGGCCAGAACAATGCCCCAGGCAGTACCGGGATGAAGTACGAGCCATCGACCGTCCTGGAGAGTGACTGGGCGTCATTGCACCGCGAGCTAGCAGCCATCTGGTGCAACATCAAGCTGGTCTGCAATCCTTTCCTCAAGCAGGATGACGTGACAGCCATGCTGCAGCACTGGGACCTCTGGGGCCCCTTGGTGCGGCCCTGCGCCTTGCAGCACACACTGCATTGCAGCGCGGCATCTGCTGGCTGTGATTGCACTTCATTACCCCAGCTCGGCCCTCTTTTATGCTTTGGCAGCTCCACGAATCTGGTGAAGCGTGGGTGCGGCGGACTGTGGCTGGTAATCTGCACAAACACAGCGTTCATGTGCGAAACCTATCGCCCATGTGACCACATCACGGTGTACACAAACCCATGGTGCGATTCATCAATCAGCACGCCAGCTCCACACACATACAAACGATAGCCGGCCCATACGCTGCAGCATGCCCTGTGTGGCTGCCAGCCTCGCTGCCGTGCCACCTCGTCCCGCCTCATGCGCGGTAGACACCCCGGTCCCTCCTCTATATCACTGGAATTTCACAATCCAGCATCTGCACACTCAACAGGCGCCCCCAGGTAAGAGCCCCCCCCCCCTCGCAGCATCCCCCCGCCGTACGCGTGCAGATCAGCAGAGGCAACCCATCCCGCCCACGTGCAGATCTTCAACCGGCCGCATGCGTCCACATGTTCCCATCGCGCACGTGCAGATCCTTAACCCACCGCCCACGTGCAGATCTTCAACCTGTCGCTCGCGTGCATCCTCTCGCTCGAGTCGTCCGAGCCCGAGCGAACCTTCTGCGTCGTCTTCATCGTCGTCATCGCCGGCGCGCTGCTGCTCACTGTGAACGTCGTGCTGCTCGGCGGCGCCGTCTCGCTGCTGCAGAGCGTCTCCCTCCTCGGCTACTGCATGTTCCCCCTGGACCTTGCCGCCCTCTTCTGCCTCTTCGTGCGCTTCCCCCCCCCCCCCCCCCCCCCCCCCCCCCCCCCCCCCAGATTCATAGACAGTGGAGGCAGTGTGTTAGAACTTATAAGTGATGGAACAGATCTGAACAAGCACAGCACAAGAGCCTGTCTCGTACATTTTCAGATACAGCGGTGTCTCAATGATTCAGCCGCCCGCAACACAGACCTTCGGGCCTGGCACCGGTGATGCATGGAGGTCTGTGGTGACTTTAGTGCCAGAGAGTCTCTCTGTGGACTCTGGTGTGTGCCGGTCATGCATGGACCCCCGACGCGTGGCGACCGGGCCGTTGGGCTGTCACTGTACGGGCTGCAGCTGAGGCAGGTCCAGCGCCTGCCGTGTTCCCGATGCTGTCCTCGCATCCTGCGGCGCAGCGGCCCGGGCCCTTGCACACTGCTCTCCTGCTTGCTTGGGTTTTGTTTTCCTCTGTACCAGCAGGTGCGTGGCTGACAGGCTCGCTGCAGGCGGGTCCTGCACGGAGCGCGGCTGATCTCGGAAGCGCTGCGTGCGCCTGCGTCGCCGGCCTCCTGCTGCACTCGGCACAGCGCCGTGCCCGCAGCAGGTCGGGGTGTGCCTGTGCTGCGCAAAGGCACCGCGAGCAGCGCTGAGCGCTGGTGTACATGCCGGCACCGGCTATGTGATCATGCATGCATACATACAGAACGCACCGCTTATCCTTTGTACGACCCTGATGCCTATAGTTTTGTGCCGTTATCGCATGAGACGCATGGTCGCTTGGGACAGCCTGCCATGAATCACTTGAATCGGCTGGCGGAGGTTGCGTCTCGGTTTGATAAGGTGAACCGTGCTTTGTTTCCGACGAATGCTCTGCGCCGGTTGAGTGTGGCGTTGTGCAAGGGAAATGCTCTTGTGCTCCGTGCGGGGCTTCAATCTTTGGCTGGCATCACTGGCAGGGCTGTGGTACGTGCTCGTACCCAGCCTAGTGCCAAGACTGCGTGGGTGGATTTGCGTGTGAATTTCTATCGAATGTTTGCTGCCCGGCTTCTGTCCTTTGTAACTAGATACAGAACCGGTAGTAACTACATACATACAGAACCGGCAGGGCTGTGGTACGCGCTCGTGCCCGGCCTCAGTGCCAAGACTGAGTGACGAGTGGATTGGGAGTGGATTCCGAGAACCGGCTTCATGACCGGCCTCTGTTCGTTGTAGCTACATACATACAGAACCGGCTCTCTGCCGGGCCTCTGTCCTTTGTAAATGCATACAGATGTACATGCTGGCATCAGCCGGGCACGCCAGTGTGTGGCAGTCCAGTTGTTTGACATCTGCACCACTGGACCCATACACATCGCGATGTGTGCGGATTCAACGGCGCTGAGGTCACATCACTGGGTTACCACTGGGTTGCCACAGTAGGCGTACAAGCTGCCACTGGGTTGCCACAGTAGGCGTACAACCTGCCACTGGGTTGCCACAGTAGGCGTACAACCTGCCACTGGGCTGCCACGCGATCGCAGTCGGGCGACACTGCGATCCGCTTGGTGGGCTGCGGGGGAGATAAAGTAGCGTCATTGGAGGTGAGGCTGGCGTGCTGCTGTGCAGGTATGGAACCAGTACCTGGAGATCGCGGTGATCGCGCTGGCCGTGCTGTGGGCGATGTATGCCAGCGTGCCGTTCCTCGCCGGCACCGTCGGCAAGCCGCGCCGCTGGCTCGCCGTCTACCCGATCGCGCTCATGTTCGCCGTCCTCGGCTGGCTCATCTTCATCAGCTGACACCATCGTGGCCAGGCCCTGCCTCCGGGAGCCGCCCGCGCTGTGTCCTCGGCCCGGCGACCCGCAGCGCGTGACGCGAGTGTATGGACCGGCATCGCGTGCCCTTGCGTACCTGCGGCTGCTGCAGAGGGGCACTCACGCCTTTTGCATGCGTGCATCCGGTTCGACCGTTCTTCATTGATTTGTTTGTAATCTAACAACGGATAGGGATTCGAGCGGTGGGGGAATAGCAGGGCGTGGGGTATCTGTGGAGTTGGGTATCTGTGGAGTTGCTAGCGCTGGTGCTTTTCGGGTGCTTTGCGGGCGTTTGAAGGTAGTGCACGTGCATGCATGCCCGTGGGTCAGCTCACACCCTATATTCAAGAAAGTTACGGGCGAGACTTCTGCACGTGGACCTGGCGTGGGCTGAATATAAGGCTGTGTCCGCTACTCATGCGCGCTCTAGAGGCCATTCAGGGGCCCGGTCGCGGAGCGGCAGCCGCGGGCCGCATTGGTGGTGGCAGTTGCTCTCTCAGGTACTGCAGTGTCCTACGGGGCCTGCAGCACAGGCTCAGCAGGGAGCGATAGCAGGCAGGGTGCGGTGTTATGCGGGAGGTCACAGTTATGCTAGACACCCTCCAGCCACTGGGACGGGAGTTGGTGGCCTGCCGAGCAGGCATGGCTGCTGCCACTGCTGCGGCGGTGGCGGTGCTGGCGCAGCAGCGGCCCCGCTAGTGGCTTCCCCCCGGCCCCCCACCATGTGCTTCGCCCATGTGTACATCGTGGTCGCAGGCGGCAGAATTGCTGGAAACGTGTGACATGGGCTGTTTTAACGGTGCCCGGAATGTCGGGACACCTGCGGCGCCGTGAGCCCAGTGACGTGATGTGATTTCGACATGCTGTGCTACATGTCCACGCTCGACAATCGGGTGGCCTACCTCCTGGCCTCTAGCATTGCGATTCGTTACTCAACATGTTGTAGCTCGGTTCTTGCGGCAGGATCTCTGTTATGGCCGACCTCTGAGTGGCCATCATAAAAAAATCGAATGCACCACAGCCGCCGCACAGACACACACACACACAGTGCGGTGTGGCAGCGAGACCCCAGGTACATGTTTTGCATGTGCTTGGTATGAGCGTGGTCTACAACGAGGGTGTCTCATGTTCGTTAGGCAGCATGAACTGCGGTGCTGCACAGGAATCAGTACACATCATATCATGGGCTTCATCCACGTCCACCACAGGGCAGCTACGTGAAACAGAACGGCCACCACGGTTATGCCACAGTGCTTGCCTGCAGGATGCATGCCGCATGCCAAAGGCTAGCTGTATTGTGCTCGAGATGTGCTTGCCACCTGGCCTGTTGGAACATGACACAACATCACAAGCATCCCTGATACGTCAACACACGCAGCAACACTTCCAAGCCACACCCCTCAGTATCCGTCTCAACTCGACGGCGCTGCTCATAATCATTCGTGTGTTACACCCCGCAACACTAGTAAACATCATCCTGTGCGAAACTCTTGACATTGGCCGCAACACTCAGGTGGAGGCGCCGTATACAAGCCACTCCGTGTCAGCGACATGCACACGGGCCTACACTGTGGGGAGACAAAGCGGGACCGCAGGCAGTGAGACGCCTGCAGCCGCTCTGACCGGACAAACAACACGTCACATGCAGATGGCGGCCATAGAAGTTGCTGTGGGCAGCAGGATCTGACAGGGTGGCACATGGGGTGCACGCTGCGCTCGACCTCCGACTCCACCCCCCCCCCCCCCCCCCCCCCCCCCCCCTCATGCATGGGAAATAGAAACAGAGAACTCGATTATTGGCAGCACCGGCCACGCTACACTCCGGCCGCGCTGCAGCGCGATCGCCGGGGCTGGCGCGGCACGACGGTCGGGTGGCAGCCCTCGAGTGAGCGTGCATGCATGCATGCACGCCCCCGGCTGCCCATCAGAATACGCAACATACAAATCATATGGCAGAAGGACGCCCCCGCGTGGCGCGGACGGACCCTGCCAGCTTCACAGCAGCCGGTGTCGGCTGCCTCGGTGAGACAACGGGACCTCTCTATCAAACACCTGACAGCACCGGCCTCCTGCTTCACATACGGCACGGCGTTTCCGAGCACCTTGAGCAATCTCAGCTTGTCCTGCTACCTACTGCCTGATGCGTTGTCTTGTGTAGGCTCTGAGACCCGTGAAGCGGCGCTCGGTTGTGGAGGGCAGCTATGCATGGCGGCGGCTACGCTCATCGGCCTGCGCCGCGGAACCGGGGCCCCGGTGCGAGATGACCATGCGCGCCTCGAGCATCGGACTCACAAATGCGCCCATCAGCTCGTCGTGCTTGATCTGCTGCGACGCGGTCTGGCACAGCTGCAGCCAGTCCATCAGGGGCACGCCGTGCGACAGCACGAGCGGCACATGCATGGCGATCTGCGCCGTCGAGAACACAACCCCCGGCATCGTGACGGCGAGCATCGTTGCAACAAACGAGTCCGCGTCGTCCTGCTGCAGGCGCTGCAGCTTCCGCAGCGCGCCGCCCGCGAGCGCCGTCGTGCGGCCGTCGGCGCCGAGCATCTTGCGCGCGAGCGCCGCCGCACACGGCGCGCACGGCACGCCCGCAGCACGCACCGCGGCACGGCACGCTGCGCAGTCCATGCCGTCAATGAACTGCTCGAGCCCGGCGTCGGGGGCGGTCGGCGCGGGTTGCGGAGGCAGCAGCGGCGCGGCGGCCGCGGCCCACACTGGCGGCTGCGGCAGCGCGGCCGGCCCCGGGATGCCCCGGAACAGAGTGCCCGCGGTGTCCTCCTCATCTGCCTCGGACAGTACGGCCGGGCCGTCCGGTTCGCTGAGCAGCCGCTCGAGGTCCGAGACGGAGGGGGCGCTGAGGTCGGTGACGCACAGCAGGTGGCCGAGCTTGCGCGTCGCGCTGTGCACCGACTTGTCGAGGTCGATGCGCTGCTGCCGCCAGAGGTGCCACATCGCCGCGGCGAGCGCCCGCTGCGGCGGGGGCATGTCGATCTTGCGGTACAGGGCCGCAGTGACCGCGTCTGCCTGTAAACCATCAGCTTGGTCTCGGCGCCGCTGCATGGATTCGAGGCGCGGGGTTCGTGGCGTATGGCACACCGCTTGGTCGCCACGCCGCCGGCCGCAGTGTGTCGCTGCGCGGCCGGGGCCAGCGCCCCGTGAATGAAGCTCCCCAACAGAACAGCAGCCCGTGGTGTTCACAGGTTGAGAGCACTCATGTGTGAGCGATTGGCAGGAACAACAATCGGGCAGGTAGCCGTCGCATGGAAGAGGGTGGGGGAGCAAGGAAGTGCAACAGTGTCAGCCTATCACTCACAAAAGCAGGAATCATGGGGGGGGGGGGGGGAGGCATACCGCGGAGGCGAGCTTCTCGGGCGCGATGCTGGGCGAGGAGTTATGCAAGTGGCGGAAGACCCGCGCGGAGTCGCGGGTACACTGCGCGATTGTCAGCGTCGCCGCGCCAGACAGGCACTTCATGCGCCGCTCCAGCTCCTCCCGCTGTTCCCCCTCCAGCACGGGCCGCACCCCCCCGGCCTCCTGCATAGCGACCGCAGTTCACAAACATCAGAACAGCACGCGGAGTGGGGCGAGGAATCGGCTCCGGAACAGGAGCTAGGTCACAAAGCTGATCAACGGCTCATGGACGCAACGACCGGACGCGTCTTCGTGCTCCAGATAGCAGAACAGGCAGGCAGGGGAGTTGATTACATATTTGACATAAGGAGAGGTACAGGGGAGGGATCGGGAGCGTGCCTGCGCGGCGACCTCCTCGAGTTGCTGCCGCAGCGCCGCGACGACGTGCGGCACGACCGAGCACTTCGGGCACTGCTCCGCACAGTGCGGCTGCGGCGGTGCACCAAACCCGAGCTGCGTGCTCTGCGAATTCCACAGCGCCGAGGTGATCGTGCACGCGGCCGCGGGGGGCGGCCGCGCCGCCGCGTCCTCGCCCCGCGTGCCCACGGCGGCGGCCGTCGGCACGAGCAGCCCGACGAACAGCGCGGCCGCGCGCAGCCAGACGTGCCGCGGCAGGAGGCCGCGGTAGCGCACGCAGAGCTCCGTGACGAGCTTCGTGCACGCGTCGGCGACGGGGAAGCTGTGGCCGACGTTGCACGACACGCACAGCACGCTGCGCACACCGGCAAAGACGGCGAGGAGGCTGTCGGTCTTCCGCACCGCGAGGTCGGCAGTCGCACGCACGCGCGCCTCCGGCGGCACTCGGCTGCCTGCACGCGCGGCCGCAGATTTCGTGATCCATTGTGCGCGTGCGCATGATGCACACATGCCTTGAGGCAGGCCAACAAGAAAGGTGGGCAGCAGCGACTGAGTGGCATGCTCCATGCACATCACATGAGGCAAGCGTCTGGATCAACCTGGCTCGTGGGTTGAGGCGTAGGGTAGCCCAGCTACAACTGTACGTTTCTACGTCATGCGACTCGCCGTGCCGCGAGAACGCAGCCGGCTGAACCGATGCCGAGGTCGCACAGATTCTCATCACCGATTGCGACAGCTCACATACACGCGGCCGCATCGGGGAGGTACACCTGATCAACATAGAACCTGTCTGCTGTTCGACTGTGGTGTAGGCATACACCTATCACACTGCGCCGACATGGTCCGCAGCACCGCCGGCAGCTTCGCACCCTACACCCCCCAGCGCTGACCGGCAGCTGCCGTGCAGCCACCGGCACTGCGGGTATCTGAGATAGCAGGCACAAGAGTCGCAGGAGGGGGGTACGCACCGGCGATGGAGGGGTCGAGTGCCGAGGCGAGGAACGCGCCCTCCAGCCGCGAGACAAAATAAAAGACGTAGAGGGACGCGCAGCACGGCACGGTCGAGACGGTGGAGCTCAGGCTCATGACCGCCCCGGGCGCGACCTTGTACGGCGTCAGGAGGCTCCACGAGACAGTTTCCGGCCTCACGCCGGCGGCGGCCGCAAAGTCCTCCCGCTGCGCCTGGATTGCGCGCGTGCAGCCGCTCACGGCGCGCTGCGCCGCTGCAAGCGCGCTCTCGCTGCAACACGCCGCGACCGTGCCCTCCGCGGCGGCGGCGCACCACACGTCCAGGTCCGCGTGCGGGGGCGCGCCGCCGCCGCCCGCCTGCGGGAGCGCCGCAAACACGGACTCGACTGTCAGCGGCGCGTAGAGCTGCTGTGCGAGGGCCGGGGCAGCGGTGTCAGAGGGGGGGGTGGCGAGAGGGGGTGCCGGAGAGGACGCCATGCATGGCGGTGGCGAGAAATTGGAAAGTGTCGGCAGCCCAGACGGCGGAGAGGCCGGCTCTTGAGTTCCGGAAATCGGTCCTGCTGCACGAGTGGGGCCAGGATGTGGAAGTTGGGGTATGGCGGGCTTTGTTGTTTCTCTTTTGGTTCATGTGTGTCATCACATTGGTCAAGGGCTCCACGGCGCAGAGGGTGCACACGGAGACAACGGCAGGTGCTATACGGTGCCACGCATGCCATACATGCACGTCGACCTCACGCCTTGCAGCCCCACCACACTGAAACACCCGCCAAGTGTGTCCTGGCCGTGCACACGCATGCATGGGAGCAGGGCAACGGGGTACGCACCCGACACGGCCTCGTGCTGACTAGGCGTGCCGCAGTCGCTCATGTGCACCGCGGCGGATGCAGGGGGGCGTGCGGCGGAGGGCGGCTGTGGGCCGTCGGGCAGGCGGTCCTGCCGCGAGAGGTGCAGGAGGGCGTCCGTCGCGGCGCAGATGCGCTTGTGCAGGTCACTGTTGCGGCGGCCCATGCCGATGAGGCGGACACGCTCGTCGTCGAGCCGCCGCTTCGTGCCGGTGACCTTTGACTCCAGGTCCTCCAGCTCTTGCTGCACAACGGCGGCCGTTGAGCCCCCGGAGATGTGCAGTAAAAGCAAATTCAAGACTGCGCTTTATCCTGTAGAGGACACTGAATACCCCGGGGAAATGGGACCACATGCCAAAGGGGTGAACCACTCGGACACCCGGCTTTGGCACATATGTGTTCATAGACACACGCAAAAAGCAAAAAGACATGTGTGCGTTTACACACACACACACACACACACACACACACACACACACACACACACACACACACACACACACACACACACACACACACACACACACACACACACACACACACATTGCCGGCCCTTCACGCGGCAACATCGCTCGCGGGGCCGTCGCCTGCTGCCCCGCCGTCACCACCGGCCACGCGTGGGGCTGCGGCACCGGCGCCGAAGTAGATCCAGCCGCAAATGCCGCAACAGCTGGGCAGCGCGCCCGTGTGCGCTACACAACGCGCGAGCTGAGGCGCCAGAAGGGGGGGGGGGGGGGGGGGGGGGGGGCTAGTGCCGTGAATGAGTGAATTCGTTTGAAAGCGGATTCCGAGATCTGGCAGCATACCCGGCCTCTGGCCTTTGTAAGTACATATAGAGATAGCAAGCTTCTTGGCTGCTCTGAAGTAACGGCGTGCTGGGGCCAAGATCCCTCCTCGTTGCGGATGCGAGAGCAGTGGGACAGTAGCACAAATAGGAAGGGGCTGTCACCATGGCTATGCCCCCTGGCAACATGCCCAGTCCTACCTAACGTGCCTACTATGAGAGCTCTGCAAGCCATTGCATTGCAGAGTATCGAGTCCAGCTATCAGGCAGAGCAACAAAAGCAATGATCCGAAGATCTGCACAGTTCCACGCATTCAGCACATTACAACGACGTGGCCGGTTCCACCCAGGCAGGGATAGACGTGCTCCAATAACTAACAGATAACACAGTCGGATAGTCAGGCGTGTGGGCAACAGCAAGCTTGCCCGAGACGACTCTGTACGGATCAACGCATTGACCAGGAAAGATTGTAGCTGGAGCAAGGTGGCCACATAGCGACATTCTGCATGTGATCGCAATCTGAACGCATGTGGACTTCGGGCAGAGATCTCGAGGCTATTTGATGCGGTCCACGACGATGCGAGAGAAACCGCAACACCGGGCAAGCGCTGCAGCGCTGCACAGCCCTCTGCAGAGCTCGACAAGCTGACCACAAGATCAGCAGGCCAGATTTATACAAGCCACTCGCAACGGGGAAGCTGCTGCTGCGCACACCGAAACAGGCTCGTTGCGATTGCCGCATCAGTGAGAATGCCATGCGCCTGGGCCACAGCTCGACGTGGCGACAGCCCACCATAACATAGCATAATACTTACCTGTCTGAAAGCGTGAAATATGCATTGCAGAGCGGTGTAAGGTTTGGAGAGGGCAATGAGGTCGCCGGTGCCAGACCAGAGCTCCATGCACGTCGCGACGGAAAGACTGCAATGAGCCATCCGTGCTGCCAAGAAATGTGTCGATCATGCTGTTACACTAATGCTTCAACAGACATGCGATGATCGACGTGCTCCAGTACTGTAAAAATCAGACACACGAAAGGAACCTCACACCGCTTGGGCTCAGCAAGCTGGGGTGCGGGGTCATTGAGAAACACCGGAGCGCCGCTTTGCAATCTCCGCGGCAGCTGAGTTCAGTGTGGGGCTACAGTGCCACTACAGTGCGCAATTGCGGCGTCGATGCCGCGCCGTGGTTTCTTTGGTATGCCGCCCGAGGAACGAGCTCGCAAGTGCGTAAGGGCACTCGGCACAATACACGCACTGCCTATCTTAAACCACACACTCTAACGCATATCCTCATACAGCACTCGCCGAGGTGATGGGACGGACCTTGAGTCGGTTTCTGTAGCGGGCCTGTGCGTCACGATTGATCTGGCGAGTTCTTTCTAATCTTTCTGCGACGGGGGCAAATGCAGCTGTCCCCGTTTCCTTGTGCGACTGTCCGACATCGTGCGCTGGTGCCAAGGAGGTGTCGCAGCTCGGACCATCGCCTGCCACCCGCATGTCTGGCTGGGCCGATGTGCCTGCTGGCAAACGCTCCACAAAAGAATGCAATGAACCAGTAACAGTCGAGACTCGGCGTTCTGTCGCAACCATCATCCCGCCGTTGTCCGCTGCCGTCGAAGACACGCTGAATCAGTGCCGTTGTGTCGCCCCAGAGCAGATCTAAGTCAACTTCGACGAGATTTCGGGCTAGATGAAGCTACGGTACAGGCCTTGGAGGCTGAAGACAATGCCGTGCATGTGCGCCGGGCTAATGCTGATGTACAGCACACCACGCCGATGCGGGACGCTGCCGACTCCATCACATATCCTAAAAATCGATATGTGAGCAAAGCATTGAATAGGACACTACCGCACACTGTCGTTGATAAATAAACATTAGGATGTACAAATTTTCCTCTGTAAAATGCTGGTGGATCTGCTCAGCCAGGCCACGTCGCAGGCACACCAAAATCCGCCGAAGTCATCAGGCATGCAATTGTATAGCATTTTGGTAGTCATGTACCAAGAACGAGCTGAAATTCAAGGCGTCAATGCCGATGCGAGCTCCCTGGTCGCCATTCGATATGACCTGTAACATATGCGGATGAGGAGTAAGTCCAGGTGGCTCATGCATGTTGTCCTACTTCGGCGCTCACACTTGGAAGAAGCCACGTCAGCATCTCGAGGCTAGCTATAGCAGCCACATCGACTTCAGTCAACATTACTTGAAGACGCATTCAATGCCCTGCATATTGTTCGCTGACATGTTGACTTCACACTCTGCTCATTGATCTGGTCTCATCCCTACTTGTACTTGTGCACGTGCTCGTGCGAGTATCAATTGATGCCATCAACATCAATGCAACATACGTCTTTCAGACTTCCAGACTTCCGACTGCATGCGTGTGTGCTGTTTTTTCCCGGAGGACTTCCTGCTGAATTCGGTCAAATCAAGGGGTAGTGCACCGCTGAGAAGCTGAAATCATCGGTGGGCTGTTCCTTTGTACTGTATGTAGTTACAAAGGACAGAGGCCGGGCACCGAGCCATTGCTAGGAACTCACACGCAAACTGTATGTATGTAGTTACAAAGGACAGAGGCCGGGAAGCGAGCCGTTGCCAGGAACACACACGCAAATCCACTCACGCAGTCATGGCACTAGGCCGTGCCTGTATGTAGTTACAAAGGACAGAGGCCGGGAAGCGAGCCGTTGCCAGGAACACACACGCAAATCCACTCACGCAGTCATGGCACTAGGCCGGGCACGAGCACGTACCACAGCTCGGCCGGTGATGCCAGCCAAAGATTGAAGCCCCGCACGGAGCACAAGAGCATTCCCCTTGCACAACGCCACACTCAACCGGCGCAGAGCATTCGTCACAAACAAAGCACGGTTCACCTTGCCACACCGAGACGCAACCTCCGCCAGCCGATTCAAGTGATTCATGGCAGGCCGTCCCAATCGACCATGCGTCTCATGCGACAACGGCACAAAACTATACGCATCAGGGTCGTACAAACGATAAGCAGTGCGTTTCTGCACGTCCCGCGTCTCCGCAGCACCCCCGTCCTCGCGGGCCGCACGGCCGCAATAGGAACCTGCACAGGGGTTCACAACCGACACATCTCCTATGCACAAAGGGTCACCCGGCGGCATAAACATGATGTCCCCCAGTTTCTCGTGGGCCACTGCCCTGAACACCTGATCCAGCGCCGTTGCCTGCGCGGCAGCGGCCTGCTCCCCAGGCCCCGCCGGATCCTGACCACCCGGCGCCGCCGCCGCCGCCGCCAGGGCCGCAGCCCGCGCTGCGTTCGGCGTGTGGCGCCCCATCTGGGCGCTGTGTCCAGCATCGGCGTCGGCGGCCGGAGCAGGCGTAGGTGCCGGCGCCTCGTCCGCGCGCGCGGTTGGCGGCGGCGGCGGGGCTGCAGGCATCGGCGCCGCGGGCAAGGCTGCCCCACGCGAAGGGCCCGCGACCTGGGTGGCGGGCTGGGGCGGAGCAGGGGGGGGCGAGCCCAACGGGCTAGCATGGATCTGCCTCGATGCGGCCGCGAGCCGCGCGCGGACGAACGGCGCTGTGCGCGGGATGCGGGTGGATGCCACACACGCGTGGGACCCGATCTCGCGCCATTGTTTTTCAACGATATTGTGGCGCGAAGTCCAGGTCCCCGCATTGTGCGTGCAATTCATCGCGTGGTCGAGATCATGCGGCTGTATGAGAGTGCCACATTCGCAGCGCGAGCCGACCGCATTGGGAGGGGCTGGGGACATGCCCAGGAGATACCTGATGCACAGCATGAACTCAATGTCAGTCATGCGCAGCGCCTGGGAGAGCGGCAGGGTGCTCAACCAAAGGGTGGCTGCACGGCAAGCACAGCTGCGAAGCCGTGCCAAGCTGCATGCACCCTCGAGCGTGGCGACGTCATGGCTGGCAAGCAGAGCTGCCCGGCGGTGCAGGGCAACCAACTTTGTGATACGCTGCTGCATACCAGGTAGCACCTTGGCGATGGTGTCGCCGCTCGCCGGCCCGGGCAGCTCCGGATGGAGCTGCTGAGCGACGTTGAGGGCCTGCCAGGTTTCCTGCAAGTGTTGCCCGTGCGGCCCCCGGAACGGCTGCATGCACTCGGGGCCTCCTGCGAATGCCTTTTGGCTCACCGCAGCTGCAGCGAGGTACGCTCCGTCCGCGACCTCCTGCGGCGTGGACATGATGCCCAGACCTCCGAGGCGCGCTGGAAGGACGGCTTGTGCGGCCGCACGCAGGTCGTCCCGCGGGACGCGCATGATTTCATTCACCGCAGCCAGGACAGACGCCTCCGTCCGGCGCATGTGATCGGAAATGTGCGCCCACGGCACCGCCCTGGCGTAGTGCAGCATGCGGCGTTGGCAGGACATCGTGAGCAGCAAGAACTGGTCTTGCGCTTGCAGGGGCAGGCTCATCATCTTCTCGATGGTGGCGCACACCTTGTCGGCCGTCGCTTCCGCGTGCGCCGACTCGAACGCCGGGGTGCCGATGGGCGTGCCGGTGATGACGGTGCCCTCCGTGGCATGCGTTATGCCGAGCGCGGCCGCAACGGATCCCGCATGCTGGGGGTCGCGCGAGTAGGCCGTGCACTTGTGCAGCTGGGGCTCCAGCCCGAGGGGCTCTGCTGCCGAGACCAGCGCACGGAATGCGGCGGCGGCGTCCACGCGCTGCCCGGCGATGGTGCAGTCGTCATGATACGCCATGAGGGCGGCCGTGACCTCCCTCCCGGGTGGCTGGTGCTGGGCCTGCACTGCCTGGAGGGGGCCCTGGAGGGCCAGGGCGAAAAGCAGCGGGCTGATGGGGTCGCCTTGACGCACGCCGCGCTGCGACGTGATTGCAGCGGTGCCGGGCGGTGCGCCTTCGATGTAGAGATTTGCGGGGAACCTGTAAAGCATGGTGGCGAAGGGCAGCAGCGCAGGCTTGTGAGACGCAACGGCCTCCAAGATGGCTGCACGGGACATCATGTTGAATGCATTCTTCCAGTCCAGCTGCACAAGCACGACATCGTCCCACGCTTGCAGCACGGCGCGCGCAGCATGGCCCAGGTTCTGCGCGCCCCCTGGCACCCCGACCCCCACCTGCAGCGGCGCGAGGGAGGCACCTAGGCCACTGCACAGGGTCATGGCGCACAGGCTTACCAGGCGCTGCCACGTCTCTGCAATGGCGATAGGGCGGACGCCTCCCTGTGGCTTCTCCTGCGGGAGGAGGCGGCAGTCCAGCAAGCGCGGGAGGTGTGGCAGCCGGCCGGCGAGGGCCGCATTCACGAAGCGGTGAATCTCCGTGAGCGCGGCCGTGGAGGCCGTGCCGGCAGCCCGGATGTGCTCATACGTCCACCCCGACAGGCCTGGGCCGCTGCCCTTCGGCAGCTTGTCGAGCAGGGCGAGGAGCGTCACCTCGTCGATTTGCAGCGGGGGCGCGGGCTCGGCGGGCTGGGTGTCGGGGGGAAGCGCTTCTGCGGGATGCAGGTGCCGCAGCTCCTCATGCACTTCCGGGGTGTACCTGGCGATGGGCGGCGCCTCCACTTTCTCCGCGCCTTTGCGGAGATTACCGTCGCTCAGTGACCTGTGGACGGAGCCCGCCAGGCGGCGATCCTGGTTCTGATTCATTCTGCGCTTCTGGCTCGGAGTGGGCTCCGCCAGCCTGGGCTCCTCGCCGTCCATGAACAGCGTGATGCATGTACGAGCGCGGCGCGCCGTGCCGTCCCCGCCCTTCAGCGACAGAACCTTACCAGGGAAGTCGAGGAAGCGGCCCAGGGCCAGTCGTGCTCCGTCGATGTTTGACGCGTCGCTGGCATCGTTGAAATCTCTGAGGAGCTCGGCCGTTGCGTCGCCGAACTCCGGATGGACGGTGTCCGGGACCTTCGGGGAGGGCCTGGGCTGGGCGGTGTAGTGGGCGGCGGCGGGGGCTTCGGTGAAGTGACGGGGTGGCTGATGGGGGTGCGGCTGGGCAGGTTGGGCAGGCTGCGGCTGGGCGGGCTGCGGCTGGGCGGGCTGGGCTGGGGCGGGCTGGGCAGGGATGGGCTGGGCTGGGGCGGGTTGGGCTGGGGCGGGCTGTCGGGCCGGATGTGTGGCGGGCAGCACGCAGTGACCTGACCTCAAGCTCCTGTTCTGACCTCCCACACATTTATGCGCCTTAGGGGTCTTGGTGGAGCCGAATATGCCACAGTGAGAGCAGTACGCGGCATTGAGTTCGTGCAGCTTCGCAGTAGGCAGCCTCGGCCCGTCGCGATGGATTCCTCGGATGTGGGTGAACAGACTTGAATGGGAGGAGAGACTAGCGCTGCATCCGTCATATGGACAGTTAAAGCTCATACGCAGGGACTCGTTCCGCTGAAAGCGGACACACTAACGGTGCAGTCTAACGGGCCATTGAACCGGCCAGACGGCACAAAACTAAAACAACAAACACACAACACTTTTAACGAATCAAATCTGCAGATCACCCGCGGCTAGTCCGCAGGATTGCCAGTGGGACTGCCGGACAACGGCACGCGGGCAGCCAGCGGCCCGCGCCGACATGACGGCTGCACAGCCAAGCGGGTCACCAGGAAGGCCAGGCGAAACATAGAACAGACATCTAGGTGTTCCAAATGGGCAAGGCTGCAGGCCACTGGCGGTTAGTCCGCTGGCATTCTAGTGGGGCTGCAGAACGACGGAACACTGGCAGCTGGCGCGCGTATTCGTTGCAGCTGCACGACAACGGACGACAGAACACAACTAAGGGCCTATTCGTTTTCTTTTTGCTGCCTCCCGCAGCCGGGTTCTTTTGGCATGCGTCTACATCGGGACCACGACACAGCACAGACGACAGACGACCTCAGTGTATCAGTACAGAGTAACATGTATGTATGTAGTTACAAAGGCTGTATGTATGTAGTTACAAAGGACAGAGGCCGGGAAGCGAGCCGTTGCCAGGAACACACACGCAAATCCACTCGGCTGTATGTATGCATGATTACATAGCCGTATCCATTTGGACATTGACAACTCCGAAATCCGGGACCGAAAGAGGCATCCAAGCAACATGCTGCCGCAAACTCTGACTTGCGCCACAGAATGCAACAACACGAGCCAATTCACCGAGAGGGGACGGGCGATTTGCAACACCCGACACCCCAGCATCACCACCAACACCATCAACACCGACAATAAGCACAACCGCTACATCAGACCACGAAACACCAGAGGCACTGTCATAAGGACCTGGCCGTGCGAGCAACTGCCGCACCAAAACCGCAACGGCGGAGACATGCCGATCACGATGTGCCACTGGGACAGGTGGCAGAACTGCCCCGATGGGTGCACGTGCGATGTAGGATGTGAAGACATCAGCAGCACGTGAATATTCCAAATGCTTTTCACTACGGTGCCTACACAAGAAAGGAGACAGACCCGAACGAGCAGACATTAGCACACGCACAAGACCGGGCTCAACGGAGTCCATAAACGGGGCTAGTGACCCTAGTTCGTGTGTTATCACACCACGCAACCACTCTCCAGTGACCTTATTGTCGCGACCACGCTTCTCAAATCGTTGTTCAAGGTATGCCAACCACATGAAAGCCACGACCTTCTCACGGGTAAGATTTGAGTACGTGATTGTGAGAGGGCTTTGTTTGGACGGCTGATCATGCATGCTCTGTCGTTTTTATAGTGTAGTAAGGAGGAGGGCTGCTTGAACTTTGTTGAAGAAGTGGTCGCGGCGGAGTGGCACTGCGTGCCGTACTCACATGACCAGACCTCAGGCCATTCTGTGGCAGAGCCACGACTCGGGTCAACCAACATCAATCGCAACATGCCGGCCCTTCAAGAAGCGCATGCACAGGGAGCGCCCCTCTGGACACACCCGCAAACGCCACTTGACTGAACCCACTTTCTCTCAAGTCAGCTTCAGCCACAAATGCGTATGCGTGCGAGTAGTTTACGGAACAGTGGACACAACACAACAACTCCAGAGACTTCAAGTTCCGATTCATCATTAAATAATGAATGAATTCAGCCGGCAATGCTGCAGCTGAATGACTTCATGGACATCCATGTGACGTCGCCACGTCTGTAACGTTGGGGGATTGCCATAGCGCAACACCTGCAGGTGGATCATGAATCTGGCAGGGCACCGTCAGCGGATCGCGAGTGCCTCATATACGCATACACATATGTGTATTATAATATTATACAGGGGGATCGATATCCGCGTGGAGTATGTGCATGTGGAACATATGTGCATGCATCTGAGATGCACACTAGCTTCAGCTGGCAGCGCCTCGTCGCCTCAGTCTCTGAGACACGCACTGGCGCTGCTGGCAATTTGTGATGGTGCAGGGGTCTGTGTACAGCCTGTGCCACGTGCACCCTGATCATGAGCCTCATACATTCAGGTGGTTCAATGGAATCCCAGCGAATGCCGACACCGGTACACAAACAGCTCAACACGAGTACACGTGCACGAAGACTCTTCAGACAGAATCAAAAAATTGCATTGGAACATATACTCGCTGTGGTCATGTAGCATCTACCCAGGCCTTTGTCGGACAGGTATATATCTGGTACGCACGAACCTGCAGATGTGTGGAACTGGTCCAGCGAGCGCTGCTGCAAAGCAAACGGGACCAGTGGCCCCAGACTACATATGTTGAAGGGGTAAACCACCTGGAAACCCCGATCAGACGTCCGTACGCAACTCACAGGGCCTCCTCCTGTGCTAAGCGAGGTGGTCACGCACGGCCGTTTTGATTCCCGAAAACGCACGCACAATCGGACCCACGATCTCCTGTAAAGGAGGGGGTAGCTTTATACCATCCTCAACCCGTTGGACTTAAGTGATTGTGACGCTTCAAACTCGCGAATCGGTGGCCGCTGAGATCTTCGATTCGAAAGGATCTTCGAGCACGTGTGGCAGCCACAGTTGACGGTGCAAGCCATCATGATGCGCGATGCATAGGCGGGGTGACGCTCATATTAATTCTCACCACCACAGCGTGTGGCAATCCAGTGATATGGCCGCTATACCACTGGATTGCCACACAGCGGCTCTCTTGAACATCATGGCCATCCCCGGGGGGTCCGGACACCATGGCAGTGCACTGCAGACAAATTCACTTGAGTGAAGGTGCTGCATTGGTCCAAGCAATATATGAGGTTTCACTTACGGAGAACTTGTTCAGGATATTGTGATGACGCGATTTCTGTGGCGACGTGCAGGGGTCCAGTGGTATAGCGGCCATATCACTGGATAATCAATTGCCACAATTTCCGATTAAAGCTTCACAGTGATAACTGTCAGCCAGAACACGCGCGCATGGAATGGCTCGTCGCATCTGAGCATCGGTGAGGAATTTTTACATAACTCGGGCTACTCAAAGCGGAGCTCCGTGGCCACCGTGGGGCAAACTACAGATGTTTCGTCGTGATGCCTCACATGCATATGCACCCATAACGTTGCCGAAACATGCCCGTTCTGTACCACAGCGACATCTATGAATTCAGCAGGAACTACACTACCTGCGAGGCCAATCCGCGCTCCATTTAGGGCTCGTTTCTTCAAATTCACATGTCCTCAGCCCGTCGCTCACCCTGGTTGCTCACCCCTTGGTGAGCCAACTTGCTGTAACTCCTGTGTTGGTGCGTGCATACCAGTCGCTCTAGATCCACTGCAGAACTGCTGACTCACCAGTGGCTACCACTGCAGTGGGTCTAGAGCTCATCAGCCTCCTACATGTGTGTGTACCAGCATCCACAGTATATATACAGTGTATATTAATATTATATAATATTATACACCATGGATCTGGTGCAGATCATCTATGATACATCTGTACACAGATCAGAACATTGCAGATAAATTTGCAGCAATCAAGCTGAGCGATGAATGCCTCTCAGCTTCGAATGAGAATGGCCACGGGAGGTCACACTTTTGCTGGCCCGGGCACACAGGGGTCCTGGGAGCAGCACTGCTCGCTGACGCCAGCGTGGCGACCAGTGCATCGTACGAGCCTGTGCCCATATCAAACATTCATCGGGGCACTGCAGTCTAGTAGCTCAAGTGCAAACAGATTCCCTCGATCGTTACCTGATGTCTCCATTCCATCGCCTCAGGTCATGTTTCTGTACTGTTAACAGCTTCTGCTTTCAGCTGTGACCTGCATCGCCTGATATTCCGTGCCTGTGTCAGCTGTGGTACCCATCACCGACCAGGTCCACGCATTGCTCCTGCCATGACATAAAACGGAACAGATAACTCGAAGAAGGCGTTGACGTGACACATGGCGAGTGCGCAACATGCCCGGTTGTTTACACACGCCACGCCCGTCTACAAGCGAGCGGCGTTCCGCAGCTCAACAAACCTTTCCCTGAGAGCCGCTCCGACGTCCACAGCAAGCACCACTACAGTGACAACCTCAGAAACTCCCATACGGCGGACTTCATATAATGATGGTGTGACTTCGCAAAGCGCACTGTGCATCGAGTTGATGCGCGCCTTGCCACTGGCTGTTGGTATCTGCTGTTCGTTGGACGCAAGCCATGTGTAGCTGAAGTCAAACAGAGGCATGTGTTAATCTACAGGAGGGCCTCCGAACTTTTTCATGGACAACCGCACTGTCGTCGTGATCGGTGGAGGACCGGCAGGGACATGCGCGGCCATGGCGCTAGCAAAGCTCGGTGCGAACGTCACAGTGTATGAGCAGAAGTCACAGGATAAGTTCGTGTCGGAAGATGGCGAGCCTTACGCTATCGTGCTTGAAAAGCGCGGGCTAGACGCTCTCGAGGAGGCAGGCTTCCTCGACGTGGATTTCCATGGCTCAGAGTACGCCTCCGCAACCACGCACGCAATTCCATCACACATGATTTACACAGTCAATTTGCGGGCGACGATCCGGTGCCTCCCTGCGTTGCCAAGTCATCTGTCACCACGCCGGGTCGGAGTCACATATATGTATGGGCAACAGGCCCTTTGGCATCACCAGCAACGTTATGCCGAGTTGGCCTGCCTGTATCCCAGCAACCAGTCTCCAGAGTTTCCTTCTGGCAAAGTGGTCCCTCTGACTTGCCTTGTGCATACCAAGGGACATTGGGCCACAGGCATGCCCAGTCATCATGCACACCATATGTGGTCCCGGCATGTTTGGTCCTGTTGACTCGGAGTTGTCAATGTCCAACAGGATACGGCTCAGTAGATTCAGATTTGCCTCACTGTACAGCTCTGCGACCGACCCGCACCCTGCAGAGACACAGAAAAAACGCGGCAAGCTGTCGCATCGTCAACGACTCTGGAACCAACCTCACTGCTTGTAAGTGTCAGTGAAGCATGAGGTTCATGCATGCTTGGGCCTAGTCTATCTCGCCAGCCCGTGCCTCCGCTGCTCCCAGGATTGTCCAGTATTCCCCAAAGTAGCCTGCCCAGATCATCGCCTGCATGATGCTGCAGCACTTGCTGCCACAACGACCATCCGTCATATCGTGGATGTGGCAGTGCGTCAGCCGGTGCCATGCCACGTTCACCATGCATGAGCTGCGAGCAATTCAGGGCTCGTAGCTCTTCACAGCCGCGACCAATCCAGCACCTTCAGCTGCGCACGCGAACGCTGCGTGTGAACCACTAGCAGCTCCATATGCCTTTGCCGTCGAAAGGCTTGGTGAGAGCCCCACATGGCGAGCCCCCCCCCCCCCCCCCCCCCCCCCCCAACTTGATAGCCCCCACAAATATCTGTTCAATCTCGTCTATCTGTCCAGCATCCATCCGCAGCCTCCCCGACGCACCCCCCCCCCCCCCCCCCCCCCCTCGCTGCCGCCAGCCCTCGCTTTTCCAGAATATGCATGGCACACATGCATGCAGGTACCTCGGCACCGTCCGCGTCGACCATCGCGGCGCCAGCGTCGCGTTCCGCTCGGAGCACGCCACGACGCTCGCGTGCGAGCGGCGGGAGTTTGCGGAGTCCCTGCGTCGCCACGCCGCCGCGACCTACCCCGGCCGCATCCTCTTCCGGTACGGCTGTCTCGCCTTTGGGGCCGACCTGGACGGGGGGGTCGTGACGCTGAAGGACCAGGACTCGGGCGACATGATCACCGCGAAGTTTGACCTGCTGATCGGCGCCGATGGCGAAAATTCGCGCGTACGCGGCTTCCTGGAAGACCAGGTATGTTCCCCTTGTGGACACACAATCTGAATCATAGCACGAGGGCGCCTGCTTGCCGCGGGTGCGAATGCAAGCCGGGTTACAGGCCCTGGTGACTGCCTGCCGTATGCGAATGCTGCAGGGCGTGTGTGTCATGTCGACCGCGACGCAGCCCCGTGCGAGCATGCATGCATGAGCCTCTACACTCCACGTGATGCAACGGCGCCAGTCGACCAGTGCTCAGCGCACCGCAGCCGCGCCACTTCAGCCACCCGGCAACGCCGCGACCTCTCGGTGCAGGTTCCAGGGTTCACGGTCGACCAGACTGCGAGCGGCCGCGTCTTCCGGCCCTTCACCGCGCTCCCGGCCCACCCCTCCGTCTCGCTCGAGCCTGCAGAATGGCGGGACAGCGGCGACGGCGACACGCACCCTGACGCGCGCTCGCTCATCCTCTGGGAGTCGCGCACGCCCGGAGTGACGCTCAGCATGCACCGGCGGCCCGACGGCACGTACTCCGGCATCTTCGGCGGCCGGCGGGAGGTGTTTGACGGCATCGCGGGGGCGAGGGATGTCGAGGCGCTGCTGGTGAAGGCGTTTGCGGGGCTGCCTCAGGAGTGGGCGGAGGAGATGGCGCTGCAGGTGTGCGCCCGACCGTCGCTCTCACGCTCGCACCGTGAGTTTCGGAAGCACGAGTGTGAGGTCGCGGTGGTGCTGTTGCCGCTCGATGCGGTCTCTTGTGCCCTATCTGGTGCAGTAACCCCGCGCTGCCGTCTTCGTTCTTCTCTCTTTGCCACATGCATTGCAAAGTGTACCGTCGCTGATGTTGCTAGGGTGTCCGGGGGGGCCGCGGGCTGCAGATTGTGAGGCCGGCCGCTGGCGCGAGAGTGTCTGTGCGACTGCAATATTGACCTCCGCACTCTGGCGCCCGAGTTCTCACCGCTGTGCGACCCCCCCGCCGTGCTCGGCATCCATGCCATGTGTGGCCTCCTTCCTGCCTGGGCGGGGTTCCGTCCTGGAGTAAAGACGCCGTTTCGTACCACTTGTGTTTCCAGATGTGCTATAAGGACACAGCCAGGGGGGTAGTACGCGATGCAGGCACGTCGCCCGGTTGCGCTGAAGTTGCCAACACGGGGGCATCAACTGCCAACTGATGAGGATGCGATGCATACGCACAACGGTCGCACACGTGACACTCCCGGGCTGCGGCCCGCATGCGCTAACGCCTGTAGCCATGAGATCCAAGCCGATCCGCACCCGTTTCTGGCTTGCAGGCCGTCTCGACTGCATTTCTGACGGAGCCCTCGACTATCAAGTGCTCTCAGCTGCACGGGCCCAGGACTGTCCTCATCGGCGACGCAGCACACAGCACGGCCATCGTCCTCGGCGAGGGCGCCAACTCAGCGCTCGAGGACGTCAGCGTCCTTGTCGCCACCCTCCAGGAGGCCCACCGCAGGGCCGCGGGGGCCGCACTGGACGTGCAGCGCGCCGCGGCGGAGTTCACGCGGGCGCGCCGCCGCGACGTGCATGCACTCGCGGACCTGAACCGGTACTATGCCGCGGCGGCAGACATGAATCCGCTGCTGGCGGCGTTTGCGCTGATGCCGATGCTGGTGCATGTGGAGTTTGGGCGCGCGTTTTCGGCGCTGCCAGGCGTGCGGCAGCCCGCGTTTCTGAAGCTCGCAGACGGGATCGCGTACAGCCACGTCGTGAGCCGCATCAAGCGGGACTTTGCGCTGTTTGTGCTCGCCTTCGCGGCGGTCATGGTGGCGATTTTCATGCTGTAGCTTGGTTTTGAGCGATTGGACGGCAGCGTCCTGGTGCTGGCCAGCGAGCCTGCCCGGGGCGGAGTTTGTGCACGAATGCAGAGGCGTTAATGTTGTGACCTTGTCTAGCAATACATTGCAGATTGAATCAGCTCATCGAACTCTTCTTGAAATACAGCACACATGAATGTTGCTATGAGCTGGTATAACGATGACTTACTGAGTACATGCTGTCAGTGCCTCACGAGGGGTCAGTGCGTGGGGCTGGATGTAACGCACCGCACCTGGACCGCATGCGTGGCGCGGGCGGTGGCCGAAACGGCTTGTCACAGCTGCCAGGTGGTACACACATTGTGTCAGACCGGAGTGTGGCCATTTACAAAGTGCCGCTCTGTCCGTAGATAGCAGGAGGTCTATTCCATGTACCATGCGTGGTAAACTGTAACACTATTCAATACATTGTCATGACTCGTGACTCATGAGGCAACACCACAGCACAGGGCCAGGGGTACCTTTCCATTGTGTTAAGACCGCATGCAGCATGCCATCACCGCCATGCTCCACATGCTGGACCAGCAACCTTCACCCCATTGCAACGATACCGTGCGCTTTGTCTTACCGCCTTCGGTGCAGGTACAGCTCCACAGCCACCACCCGATGTGCAGTATGTTGACAGGTGCGGCGGAGCCCAGGACAAAGATGGGCGCCAGCAGAATATCGCACTCGCCTCCGCGCTGCCCTTGCAGTGCTTCCTACCTCCTCGACTTTGTCCCTGTAACACTCGCCTCTGCCGGTGTGAGAACGTTTCTGGTGCTCTCTCGACACCTCCGGTCTCGTAGCTCATCTCACCTCTGAGGGCCACACTGAGGCGTGCGTGCGGAGCGCGCACATCAGTTACTGTGACAGTACTAGTGTTCACGCGGGGACTTACAAACATACACTTCGGAATGGGTGAAAGCAAGAAATATACCCACCGCTCGCTGCAGTCAGACGATACTCAAACGGCAAGCTACACCATGCACGCCACCCCTGGAGCCGCCACAGCAGCCCTCTGCCACTCAAGCAGCGAGGCAAGGCTAATGGCGGCGTTGCACACAATGGGTCGCAGGCGGCTCCACGCTACCCGGTGGCGACAAGGTCTGTACGGTGTCTACAAGGGCTGTAAAGAGGACTGTGCGATGTGGACGCCACCGCCTCATACGTCCCGCCCTCTTGAAAGTCCCCCGGTGGCTCAGCCGGGTCCATGGCAGCCCCCCCGCTTCGCACGATCTGTGCTACCAGGCCATCAGAACTCCGGCTTGCGGCGCCCTCGATAGACGGCGCAGCCCGCCGGCCCGGCCACCAACGTTACTGATACAAGGGAATCTGCATGCATGCAGGCCCCCGCGCGGTCGCCGACCAGCACATGTGAAGAGCCGCAGCACGCAGCACGCAGCGGCTCACAGGTCCTTGGCTTTGAAGGAGCTCCACGTGTCGCCCGCCTCGCTGGAGGTGCGGGAGAAGACGGAGCTGGCTGAGAGCAGCGCGCTGCTGAGCGGCCGCGTGTCCCCTCCGAGGAGCGTCGCCCGTAGCGACGCGCAGCTCCTGCATGCGCAGCACAGCCGTCACAGCACGGCCGGCGCGTGATGCATGGGTCGTTGGGGGCACCCCGATGCCGAGCGCAGCGAGAGGACACCCATGCAAACACTGGTGCGGGGGGGGGCACGGATCTGCAGGGCGAGGCGGTGCCTGCCTCGGTGATGAAACGTGAAGCACTCGTATTAAATTGTTGTGCGATGGACGTGATGCACTCCCGCAAAGGTCGTTTGACCACGGGGTCAAGGCTGTGAGACCCATGCTGTGAGGCAGGCTTGACCAAGGAGGAGCAGCTGGGGGAGGCCACGATGGTATCACTGCTTTCTCGCAGCACCGTCAGGCAGTACCTGTTCAGCAACACACTACATGTCATGTGCTAGCATTGTGCAGGGTCAGGCAGTACTTGCTCAGCAGCACTGATGATGCATCATGTATGAGGAGCCGCAGCATGCTCAATAAGTCTGCCAGTACGACCGCCAGTGTCAGCCCGTAGCATCCGGGGCCAACACACCTTACGTGCGTCGCCCGGGGGGTTGTCCCGGCCTCCGACGCCGTGCCGTCACTGGCCCCGGAGTCTACGCCCGCCTCGGCGCTGCCGTTGGCCTCCCCCTCCAGCACCGCCGCCTCCGGCACCGTCGCGATCGCGCGCGCCCGCCACCGCTTCGCGCCCAGCACAGCGCGCAGCGCGCCTGACATCTTCACCGACTCCGCGCCCCGGCGCCCCGCCCGCCACTGCTCCGGCAGTGCGGAGCCCCCCGCCGGTGCGGCCGGCCGTGCCGTGCGCGCAGTCGCTGTGTCCTGAGGGGGCGCACGGCTTGCGGAGGCTGCTGGCAGCTGCGCGGCCGGATGGTCTGGGGCACGCGTAGCCACACTCGGGCCCGCAGCACCCAGCCGCCGCGCCGTGGAGAGCACGGGCAAGTCATCAGGGGCCTGGCCGGCGGGTTGTCGGGTCATGACGGGCGCCGGCGGTGATGTGCCGGCCGCACCATCGGCCACACGAACTGCAGCGCGGGGAGCTGCGGCGGTTGACGTCGCCGCTCCGCTGCGCTGCTGTGCGCCTGTCCTTGCCCCTGTGGCCCCTGCCCCCCCAGCCGCTGCCGATGGCGCCGCGGCGGCCGGCTCCGCAGCGCCCCCTGCGACTCTCTGCCGCGCTTGCGCTGGAATCGTGCCCGCCGCACCCGCAGCCCGCAAGCGCGGCACCGGCGCCGCCGCTGCGGACCCCTCATGCATGTGTAGCTCCGGCGCGTCGGACGTCTCAGGGTCCGACGCGGCGCCGCTGCCCTCTGCCGCGTCCTCATTGTCGCCCATGTCCGACAATATCGCGCCGACCCCTGGCGGCGGGCGCGGGCGCCCATCAGGCTGTGCGTCGGGGTCCAGCAGTTCCCCCGGCACCGTCCGCATCAGCGCGGCGGTCTCTGGCCGCGGCGCAAGCCGATCCCGCACCTGCTCGTCTTGACCGATATCTGCTGGGCCTACGTCAAATTTCATGGTGCGCTTCCGTGAATGTGCTGCCCTACGTGCCACAGGGTCCAGCTCCGGCCCGAAGTCTGCTGAGTCACAAGAACCCTGAGGGGAATCCACTACACTGCCGTCCTCCGTACCCGCCTCTTCACGTGGAGATTCTGCTCCTGCGCATGTGGCCGCGTTCAGCAGGGAGCGCCGCAGCGCCGCGGAGATGCTTGTGATAGAGTCGCGAGCCTGCAGGTCCGCAGGTCTGGCATTGTCCTCCTGGGTGGCCTCGGCGCCGTGATCAGAGTCTTCGTGTTCCCCCACAGACTTGCCATCCGAGTCCACGCGCTTGAAAACGCCGAGCCGGGTCATCTGCTTCGACGCGGGTCCATTGTTCACCTGCAGAACGTCACCGTCTGTGAGGCCACGTCCTCAGGCACTGTGCACGGCCGTGAGAAAAACTGTAGGGCGTGATTGTGAGCTTGATGATTGCATGCGGCGCCACGGGCGGACGACGCAGCACAGCACAGGTGATACCTGGGCGGGAGGACGGTCAACGCGATACAAAAGGAGTGATGGTCGTGTAGAACGAGCAGACAGGCGACAGCTGGTTTTTGCTTGTGAGTTCGGCATGCACCCATGGCTGTGCAGCAACATTTCCTTCAGTGGGATTTCCCACTGACTTTGTCCATATGCAGCGGTGTCGCCCCCCACAATCCTGGCGCGTGCCCTGACGTGGTCTTCCCTGACAGCTCACTGTCAGCGGCGAAGCCAGTCGGTTGACCCCGGACCTCGCACGATTGTTGTGTAAAAACCCAACTGTCTAGTTCAGCGGGAAGACCGTCGGTTTGTAGAGTATGGCTCGAGCTGGCCGCACCTGCCGCCGATTGAATGTAACGCCGCCCATGTCACCATCTGGTTCCGGCAGCAAGCTGCCGACCTTGATCTGCATCGGGGGTGGGCTGCCACTATCTCCGTTGCTACTCGCGCCGCTGTTCGCAAACGCGTCCCCGTCCACCGGCCCCCCGCCCGTCGACTCGTGCACCTCCAGCCCGCCCCTGGTCAGCGCATCCCCTGCGCCGCCGCCACCCGGCGTCGCGTCCTCCGACCCCGGCGGCCGCCGCCACAACCGCCGCACACCTCCACCCGCCGGCCGCTGCGCCGCCGCCACGTCGCTGCGGGCGTGGCCGGACATCTTCAGGTGCTCGAACTTGTCGGAGGCAGCGGCGGCGTCGGCGGCGCGGGGGAGGGAGGATTGGGAGCTGGAGCGGGAGGGCCGCCGCGGCGGCTGCGGCTGGTGCACGTCCGGGCCGTTGACGATCACGGTCTCGTCAAAGGTCAGGCCGTACGAGACGGGCATGATGGTGTTCTGGATGACGGTGTTGAAGCGGCGGAAGTCGACGAGGCGCGCGCCGCTCGGGTCGGTGCGCATGATGTCCATGAAGCGGCAATTGAAACGCATGTCCTGCATGCATTGTGGGGTCACGGCCGCACGCCGCAGCCGCACACAGGCTTCAGCTGTGCACATGGACTGTCCGCCCGTGCCCGTGCCCGCGTGGTGTTTCCGATCCCGCATGGTCGGGATGTTGTGATTCGGCGACTGATCCAGCCGGGCCCCCTGCTGGTCGCGTCAGCCCCTGAGCGTGAAAATCCGCCCCAACAGTGCGCACTGCGAATGCGGTGCAGCCGTGATTCTGTCAACCTCGCGCCCCATGCATGGTGGCTGCTGCGCAGCCTGCCCAATACAGCACCATCGCATCATGCAACACTGCCACCTTGGCCTGAGTCACAAAGCAACGACCTCGGGGACTGAACCTGCGGCGCAGGCACAAGCGACCGTGGCTGCAGCCGCCGCGGAGCAAAGGTGCGGCGGGGAAGCACCTGCACGAGGTAGAAGCGGCGGGCGTAGACCTCCTGGAAGTGCTGGTTGTCTGTGGCCGCGAGGGCGACGTAGATCGCGGCGCCCTCGTTCTCGAGGTCCGCGTGCGTCTTTCCCCACAGCGGGCTGTCCGGGCCGATCGGGCACGCGATGTTGATGCACGGCGCCATCGCCGGCGGCTCCGCGAGCTCGATGCGCGCCATGCGCATGATGTTCTCGCCCTCCACCGTCGCCTCCAGCTGCACCCGCGCAACCGTTGGTGTCCTGGCCGCCCCGTCTGTGTGCTTGTGAAAAACATGCGCGGACGTCGTCCCTGGTCTTCCCATGCGTGCTGTGCATGCTGTGCTATGCATGCTGCGCCGAGCGGGTCGTGCTTCCTGTGCCGTGGTCGAAGGACAAAGGCAGCAGGGTGGGCTGCACCGCACAGCCGGCGAGGATCGCAGCAGCGCGGCCACCAACCCAGCACAATGCACCCTCGCCACAGCCAGCTCGATCCCACAAGGACGGGTTCAGTGTCGCGCATACTGTGCTGTGCATGCTGTGCGTGCTGTGCGACCTGGGATCTGCGCCTCCTGCTATGGTGAGGGTGCAGATGCAGGGTTTCGGTGCGGTGCTGAGGGTGCAAGTACCGAGCTGTGGAACGCCCAGCGATGAAAAATGGGCGGGGCGCGGGCGTTTGGTTTTAGTCGAGCGCGGCGGGCGGGGCGGGAGGGGGGGGGGGGGGGTGGGGGGGGGGGGGGGCACCTTGAGGTAGCCAACGCGGATCTCGGGGTTGAGCAGGAAGTTGCCGCGGGTGTTGCCGATGCGCAGGATGAGCATCGGCTCGCCGTTGCGGCTCGTCAGCAGGCACACGTCCGAAAACACGACCCGCGCCGACGGGATGGACGCCTTGTTGATGAGCACCCCGAGGAGCAGCGCGCCCATGAGGATGCCTGCACCCTGCCGCCGCGATCGAATGCGTTGAACAGACATCTTGTGACAAAACCAGGAGAACAGAGGGGGGAAGTCACAGGTGGAGCATCCTGCATGTCCAGGTGGACTCATGCCCTGATCCTCCGGCGGCGGCCGGTCCGAGGTGATCTGAGCGATCGCAGCAGCGTGCACTGCTCTACCAGCCAAAAGAACGGCACGGGTAATGCATGAGCCCTGTGCGTGGCTGCCGGAGGCGGGCGAGGCTACTCCTCCTCTCTGCGCACATGCATGCAGCGTGTGCGCGAGTCCTAGGGGCCGGGGGCAGCACCCCTGAGCGGGGACGGCACGCGCTCCGGCCTCTGCGCCGTGACTGATACGCATGCGCCGCGTGTTCTCTCATGCAGAGATGATCAAGTGGCGTTGGGGGTGTACGAGGACTCGCGCCCGTGCGCCCCGGATGCTGCCCCGCCGCAGCCGGTCGACCCTGCCTGGCTGCCCGCTCGAGCAGATGTACCACACTGCAAGGCACACCTTGCCTCCGCCGCCACTGCAGAGGTTGGGTGGGGCGCCATGCTCAGCACATGAGGCACCGCGCAGGCGGAGGTCGATGCGGGCAAATCAAACAATCATGGTCTCGGGTGGGGTCCGGATGTGCACGGGTGGAAGAAGTCGCATGGAAGGTGCGGGCGCGTGGCAAGGCAAGGGGGGAACAGGTGCATACGGCGGACTGTGCGACGATCACAAAGCCAGGGAGGCAGGTAGCAACGCAGGATCTGCACGCACGACACGAACAGGAGCAGGACCACCACCAACGCAGGCCGCCAATGAGTGGTACAGGGCTGGCTGTGCTGCAGGGGGACGGGGGCATGCCCCCCCCCCCCCCCCCCCCCCCCCCTTGTTTGATCCGCGCCTTGCAGGGAGACCGTACCCACAAAGTGAGCGACTGTGACGACGGTGATGGTGTAGGCGCTGCTGGGCATCAGGTCCGTGAGGCTGACCGCCGTCTGGGAGAGTGCTGACAGAGTCATGCAGAATATTCCGACAAACATGCTCATGCCGCCCGGCGGGTCGCCCGAGAAGCCCTCCGGGTTCCACAGCAGCGAGATCCACAGGATGACTGCGAAGAGGATGCTGACTAGCATGTAGCCGAGGGCGACGCAGGCTGTCAGCTGCCATAGCTCCTGCAGCGTGGGTGTGGTGAGCCGGTGGGGAGCAGCGTCTACCGTATGGAAGGCACAGCGTAATGGTCATTAGATTTGTGTCGTCGTCGCAACGTTATGTACTGATGGGCCCCTGGTGCAGCAGACGCAGACGAAGAAGTCGACACGCACTGCGCTTGGCTCCCGACCTGCGATTTAGACCGGGCAGACAGGAACACTGACGCATAGCAGATACAGGCCAGCAGATGTTCTCAAGTGCAGCTGTTTAGCCGATAGGCAACTGCTGATCGTGCGGCTCGGCAGCAAATTGCGTTTGAATCGGAAGTAACGAGGCCCGCGCAGAAGTGAGGACAGCGCACCATGTCATACAGCTTCGCCGACATAGCGCTCCCGAACCTCTTCTTGACGCCTTTCACCATCCATCTGTCCATTCCGTTGAACCGGGCTGGATCGAGTCGGCGAATGAGCGAGCTCATGGACAGCGTGCGGATGCCAGAGCTGCGCAGTTTCGCCATGGACGACCTCCATACCTTCGACCACCCCTTCTTGTTGGGATCGTTCGACGCCATCGTTGCTGCTTTGGTGATCAGGGGCTATGGGCCAGGACCTTAGCAGCCCTGTGACGTATCAATGCCACCAGTGAACGTCATGAGCTACCTCGCATCATACACAGAGATACGTGCCACATGATCCACATGAATTGGGCATCGACATGGATGGTATGGAGCGGATCCTTCTTCGAAACGGCTCACACGACAGCGTGTATGCCACGATCGTCCGGATGTCGACAGGGGGTCTCGACCTTAATTAAAACAAGGATGGCTAGCCCGTGCTGGTGCCGGTCGCGTGGCAAGCGCACATGTGCACACGGAGCGATGCGTAGAGCTGCAGTGCCTGTAGGCAGAGTCACATTTTAATCTGTAGCGTTTCGCCTCGAGGGAGTGTCAGCACTGCTCGGTGACAGCTGGCATATAAGTGCGAGTCGAGCTCCATGAGGCACCGACTCACATCCCATCATCCTTAGGCACTATGGAGTCGCATGCAGCAGAAAGTGAAGGTGTAGACCGGGCGCTGATCATCGAGTGCGATAGCCCAGTATACCGTGCATGGTCTTGCATCAAAAGTGGTACCAGAAGCGGGGCCGATATTACATCGCTGCGATTGTCATCCTAGCTCACGCTCATCGGCTGGATTTATTGTCTGGTCTGTATGGCATGCATGGCCTCAACGATGAGCTGCTCTGACGCTGCGTGCAACGTCCCGCAGGGAAGCCTCGCCAGCAAACAATGCCGATGTCTCCTGCCCGCCTCGCGCTGGCGCCACATTGTTCCAGGTAAGGCCTCATTCAGCTGCTCTTCCAGCTCTCGTGTGCGGCCTTGCATCAGTGACACCATACTTCAGAGCGTCTTTCACCACGGCAAAACACCCGGTCCGCCGCTAAGCCTGCAGGGCAGCGTCTCAATCATCAACATCCTTCTTGGCATCGGTATTCTCTCCATGCCATACGCAATGCGCGGCTCGGGGTCGGCCGGACTGCTGTCCGTGTTGCTTTGCTGCTTCCTCTTCTGCACAACTGGCAAGTTCATCCACTGGGGCCTAGACATGATTCCAGACAGCGCACCGCGGGACTACCCCGGCCTCGGTGAAGCGTCCCTAGGGCTGCTCGGGCGCCGCTTGGTCAGCATCGCGGCTGCAGCTGAGCTGTTTGGGGCTGCATGCATGAGCCTGCTCATCATGTGGAGAAGCACCGAGGTATGCTACGCACCCATCCTTCACAACCCCCTGACACGAGCACGCATCACAGCCCGTGCGCCAGCACACCGCCTTTCGCAAGGTCAGCATGGCTCGAGCCATTCCGGCCCGGGGCAAGCGCAGGCGCTGACGGGCCTCTGCAAGCGGCCATCCGACGGCTCCAACGGAAAGGTATCCTGGCGGTGGGTCAGCACGCATTGCAACACGGCGGAGCACGCACCTGTGCCACCACGATGTATTAGCCACGTGCCTTTGGCCCCCGTCTGCTGCGTCCTTTATGCTTTTGTCGCATCATCCGTTGAGCGCTGCGTCGCCATGTGCGCACGACATATGCATGTTACTCATGACGGCCGCGGTGCTTCCTACCTCTCTCGTGCTGGCCTTGTGCATAATCGCCCCTGCCCACGCTGTCGCCCTGTCTACCTCGCGAGGCCTCGGCACTCTGCCGTTTCTGATCTGTTAAGCGGTGGCACAGCTGACGCATGAGGGCAGGCGATAGGCTCCGCGAGCGCCACGCTGCTGCACGCTGTGCGGTCGGTTGCTCCGCCCGCCGGCCGCGAACGCACAAGCGGCTCAGCAACCCTGTCTCCAAAGCAGCGCTGCTCTGGAAGCTGCTGGGGGGTCGTTCAATCCGTGGGTGTGATGTGGGTGAAACAGCCGTGCATGCAGCCCCCACAAGCCCGGCCCCCACCTTGCAGCCCCCCCCTTCCGCAATGCAGTCCTCCCCCTTCATGCAGTCCCGTCCCCCGTTCATGCATTCACCGCCCTCGATGCGCCCCCCGCCGCCATACACAGCAGCGCCGCTGTGTGTGAATCTGGCGCGTGCCTGCCACCCTCACCTGCGCCGCCACCCGCACCTGCAGCGGGCCACCCTGTGCTGCCACTCCCGCCGTAACGCCCATTGCGGATGTGGCTAGTGAAGCAGAAGTTTCACCGCGTAATCTTGCCCAGCCTCTCACCGCACGCTTCCCCCACACACACACCATATCTCCTCCCGTGCAGAGCAGCGCCGCCTCTCAGGCCGTCACAGCAGTATGGACAGGCCTTGCACCCAGTAACACAGACCCAGCCAGGGACTCATGCATGTGACATGTGTTTCGGCCAGCTCGCCACAGTCCCAGCTGCCCTCTCCCGCAGGGTCTCCGCGTGGGTCCCTCGCAGCACCTTCGCCGGAGGCCTCAATGTCTGCTCCGCCAGCACGCCCCCTAACCCCCCCGCCACCGCGTGTGCAGCAAGTCATGTCGCAGGCGCTGAGCGGCTCCGACGTCAGCGCCGCGGCCGTCCACGCGGCTGCGCTGCTGCTCGGCACCTCCGCGCAGGCCGCGCTCTGCATGTTCGGCACCTACCCGAGGCTCTCAGGGTTCAGCGCCGTTGGCTGCGTGTCGACCGCGGCGGTGATGCTGCTCGTCGCGATCCTGCCGATCCTGGACCCGCACAAGCGGTGGCTACAGGAGGCGCCGGAGCACCACGTGATCTCGATGGACATCATCCCCGCCACCAGCATCCTCGCGGTGTGGCCCCCCGTAGCGTCCGGAGGCAGCACCGCGACCGCTTCAACAGAGCTGTAGTGGTCCCATGCATGCTGTATGCAAAGTAGGCTTGGGTAGACCAACCACATTTCTGACGGTCCTTGGCAGTGCTTCACGGCTGGGTCCCTGTCTCATTCATTACCATGCCATTGGAACGCCGTCAGTTGCACCTGCTTGACCAAACCCTGAAGCAGCCGGCCCCCATGCACTCAAGCTACAATAGACCCTCATCAGCGGCCGCCCTGGCAGCCCTGGCGCCAGCCCCGCCTCGATCAACAGCCCCCCCCCCCCGCCCATGCGTTGCATGCGTGCAGCTCGGCGTCGCCGGCCACTCAGCGTTCCCGTCCGTGCGCGCGAGCATGGCCGACACCGCGAAGTTCCCGGCGGCCCTCAACATCGCGTACGCGGCCTGCGCCGTCGCGACCGGTACCGTCTGCGCTGTGGGCTACTGGTACTGGGGCGACTCCGCGCACGTGCTCGTCACGACGGACTTCGAGGCGCACTCGCCGTACGCCGCCTACACGCTGCGCGGCTTCGGCATCCAGCACGCCGTCGAGACCCTCGTCGCCGTCAACGTCGGCACGAAGGTGCCGCTGTACGTGATCGCGCTGCAGGACATCGTGTCTGCGTCGCTCAGCCGCGGCGAGCGCCCCCGCGAGTCCGCTGTGCGCCCCCCACCGCCCCCTGAGATGTTTCCGTGCCACAGCACACCCAGCACGCCCAGCGCACACAGCATGCCATGCGCAGCGTGACTCCTCTGTGCCTACTGCAGGCGCTCCCGTCGGCGCTGTACGTGCTGCGCGCCACGCTCTTCGCGGCCGTCACCGCCGTGTCCCTCAGCACGCAGCACGTGCTGGGCTCCGTGGAGAGCGTGGTGGGGTCGGTGTGCGTGATCGCGAGCAGCCTGCTGCTGCCGACGGTGTTCTACGCGGCGCTGCGCCTGCAGCGCGGCCTCATGCGGCCGTGGCACTGGACGGCCGCCGCCGCGGTCGCAGCCGTCGGCGGGACCCTCATGGGGGTCGTGCTGTTCCAGACGGCGGAGAAGGTCGTCGCGTGGCTGGGCGGCGGTGGAGGTGAGCGCGCGGACGTGGCGTGGCTAGAGGGGGAACCCGAGGACGCCGGCGCGGCCAGCGTGGTCGGACCCGGCCTGTCCGGGATGCTTGAATGGTGAGATGGATATGAACGAAGGCGCGCCGGCGTGCTGAGCAATGAGTGCTCCTGCGGCACCGGGTGTATGAGCGCGCGTCGGCTGTGGGGCTGTGTGCTGTGCATGCTGTGGACGAGCTGGCCGCAGCATGCTACGGGGCCTATATGTAGCACGTGGCCTGCAACGAGGCTGCTGCCACGCCTGCCGCGGTGCACACATCGCACCACGCAGACGCAGATTTGTTGGTGGAGTAAAGTAAAGTAAATCTGAATTTACTGAGCCGTATCCTATTCGACATTGACGACTCCGAGTTAACGGGACCACATATGCCGAAGGGGTGAACCACCTGGAAACACCCCTCAGACGACCGTCCGCAGCTCACAGGGCCTCCTCCTGTGCTAAGCGAGGTGGTCACGCACGGCCGCTTCGGTTCCCCAAAGCGCACGCTGAATCGAACCCACGACCTCCTGAAAAACAGAGGGTTAGCTTTTATACGGACGTTGTAGCGGGCAAGTGACCTTGTAAGACGTCCCAGCAAAGCAGAGATGCATGGCGGTGGAGAGTGTTGCAGCGTGTGCGCATCTGTGTGGTGATGCCGGTCAAGCCGTAAGCCGGCCGCATCAGGCGGTGAACCATGGGGTGAGAGTGCTGCAGAGTGTGAACAGATGTAGCGGCAGATGCATTTCAGCAGATGCATGAGCATCATCTGTGCCCTCGAATATGCATGACACAGATGCACCCCGGGTGCGATCCACATCTGCTTTACTTCACTCTACTCGAGCAATTGAACACCGATCGCTGTGCATGTACGGCTGTGGCATTGCTTGTTGGCCGTGTGTGTGAGTCGCAGCGACCGTGTTCTGCTGCTGCCTGCAGCCGGCCACCGGCTCTGTAGCCACTACGTAGTATACTCATTTGTGGTGTGCAGTTGCTGACAGTCTGCTGCAAGCTGCGGCACGCCCTGTATTAGACATGCCCTGTACTAGGTGTTCTGTGACCAAGCTCTGTGATCATGCCATTACTGAGCAGAGGGATCAGTACTGCTGATGATGACTGGTGCATGTTGTGCGCGCAAGCTGGGTTCCTGACAGGCTGTCAGGCAACAATGGACGTGTGGCAATGGGCAGTACCAGACTTTGAAGCACATCTGCCATGGCAGCTGAATTGCAGCATGTGAGTAGCGATTTGTTCAAGGCCTTAAGGCCTTCAATTGAACACCAGTGACAAGGCAAGCCAACATCAACATGAAGCTTGCAGTCAGCACGTTTTGGCGGCAGCCCGCATCAACTCTTTCGCCTGGCAATCTTGCAAGGCCTTGTAGAGTACAGTAATTCTGGCCTCACATTTACTGCAGGGGTGCAGGGGCCTGCTTGCGGGTGGCGCAGCGGCGGCTAACAGGCAGGTGCCGCCAGCCGATCGATGACCGTTTCGGGCAGGCCTTGTCTGAGTTGATGTGAGATGCCGCATCTCAGATGCGTCAAGGTGGTCTGTTTTGGTTTTCTCCATGCTCTCTTGCAATGAGGGTGCATCGGTGGCGCAGCGCGCGGCGGCATGCCATGCGCATCGACGACTCGTGTTCACGTGTGCACATGGCGTGGAAGTGTCACCACCCTGCGAATCGTGGAACACGGGGAATATATGACAATTCGTGATCAAAACATAGTGCACGCCGTCTGACGCTGTATCATGCAGCGGCCGTCCCGTGATGCTGGCGCCATGGCCTCGAGGCCTGCGTTCGTGGTGCCGCTTTCGTTACGCTTGTACGTAATGCGCAGCCGCGTCGCCCGAAAGGCGGGGACGTGTCAACCAGACGCTGTCCAGGATCCCGCAGCGGCAAGGAAGGCACGGTCGGCGAGCTCGCACGAGGGCGACATGATCCTCCACACCACTCATCTCGCTATCGCGCTGGCTCGATGACATTGCTCGTCTGTTGTGCGAAGTGCTCGGCTTATCCTTCCGGAGCCGCTGCCTGAATTAATATGAACCAGGCCGCGTTATATATCAACTAACCCCTGTTGAGGCCTCAGAGTCCAGTACATCTTTGGCATTTGGCTAGCACACATGCTACGCGTACGCCCGGGACGGACGTGTGTTAGAAGAGGGAACGGGTTTGAGCAAGCACAGCATAAGAAACGCTCTCGGCCGGAAGCACGTAACGAACTATGCATGCCATTTGCGCGGCGATTTGGAACCGAGCTCGAGAGGCCCGCGCGCACCGCCTGCAAATGGCTGCGATCATAACCAGCACCTGCAGCTAGCGTGCCGCACGCATGCCCGTTCTAATAGAACAAGCTCCATATGCATACGCCACTGCGGCAATTACGAGTTCTGCTCGTCGAGGTCGCAGTCGCGAGTCCGAATGGCCCTGGAGGCGCTGGCTGCGGCACCAGCTGCGGGCATGCCAACTTGTGGATCTGTTGCATGCAATGGCATGACGCGTGAATGTGCATGCCCGGTATGGCCAGCCGAACTCGTGAACCACCGCGCACATTGGCTGGTTGGTGCGCCGAGCCTTCTCTAGAACGAGGAATCTCGGCATGGGCCTCCTGACCGATGAACGGGAAGGCATGCACGCCCAGACTTGATTTATACAGGTACATTACTCGCTTTTCTTGTACCTCGACGCACCGGTAGGCATCGTAATTCTCCAATGTCATTCCGAAACGCGGGTCAACTGTCACCCAACCATACGCAGCTGTGAGCGATCCCTTGCAGCAGACCCAGACTGGCGGTGCCCACAGCGCCGCAAACATCGGCAGAGCGAGAATAGTTGCAGTCGGTGACTTGCGGTACCTGGTGGCGATGCATGTATCTGGTGAGCCCCTTCCCGAGAGTCAAAGTGCTGCATGGCCAGAGACGACTCGGAGTGTGCACAAGCGACGCCCAACCTCCGGCCGCGTGCGATGTACTCCCGTCATCCGTTATCGTTTACCATTGTAACACGCTGCATGTCACCCTCTGGTGAGCTGATATGGCTACGGGGTGTGGGACACCTGGAACGCTGTGCATCCATTTCCTCGCGCTGCTTGCAAACGCCCACGCCTGCGCGCTGAATCTTCCAAGCGAGCACTGGCCCGGGTATATCAGGTATTGATTTGCGTACATCTGCAACTTGCAAACATGACGAATTCAGGGCGCTTCACAGCTGGTGGCGCTTTCGCGCTGACTTCCCTGCTCTCGCGAGCGTTGGCCCAAGGGACCTGCGGCGAGGTCGTGTGGGAGCAGAAATTTGAAAGTCCGACCATCGATGAGCTCCTGCAGGAGGCAGACGGCGAGGCATTTTATCCTGTTGCCGACCCTCCCGGGTGCGTCCTGGCCGTTTGCAATCTGCTCTGCATGAAACTTAAGTGCAATTGCGCTGATATCGATAACCGGTGTCATCTGCACAGAGCATTTTGTCCTTCCAACTTTGCAGCCGTACCGTCACGCCATACAGGCATCCTTGCCAGCGTGACCGTCAGGTTGTGCTTGCGGATCCTGTTACTATGACGCTGTGGGCGATGGTCCCTCGCACTGCAGCATGCGGAGACACCGACACCACTTTATGCAAGCCAAAGCCGCAGAGCGATCGACAGATAGCAGCCGCTGGTGGCTATCGTCGTGTGGTCCACCTCTGTCACCCCTCTCCAGGCCTGCATCTTCATCAGCTGCATGGCAGCATGGCCGCATCATCCATCCTTGCGGCACCTTCGTTTGTTTACATGAACATGGGCAGGATGTATGCCACAATGCTCAGCGGGGGGAAAAATCGCCTGCCTATCTCATCTCCTGCTTGCATGGCACGACCTGGCTGAGGTGTGAGCGGATTTGAAATCCAAAGGCATGGTCTGGAGAGGACAGCAATATGCACATGGGGCGACAAGGAGAATGGCAATATGTGCAGAAGCAGTGAACACGTTTGTGGTTCTCCCAAGCCAGTTCCAGACTGCTGGTAATACCCCCCATGATGGCCTGCTGGACAGCTTCACCTGCACCAAAACGTAACTGAATTTGCCAATATCATTTGTCGCAGATCACACTGTTCTGGTGCCCACCAGCCAGGCGCAAGTATGGGTGGGTGTGTGTGGTCGTGTGTGTGGCTGTGGTCGGCGGGGGGTGCGGGGTGGGGTGGGGTGCGGGGTGGGGTGCGGGGTGCGTGTGGCTTGTCTGGTGTGCGATTCCCCTGGCTGTTGCTTCCCCTGGCTGTTGCTCACGGTGCTACCTGCCGGCTTCGTCCTTGTAGCACATGCACACAGCTACACTAGCTGCTGCAGCATGTTCCCCTCAGTCCAACTCAGCCCAGCGGGTTCCAGACCCGGGTCTGGAACTGCGGTTGTCAACACAACACCAGACGTCTTTGCACTGCTGTGGTGCTGCACGAGCTAGCCTTCTGTAGCATACAAATACGCGGGTGAATCCTGGCACATCCAGGGCCTCTGGATGACATGTATGAGCAGCCAGCTCAGAGATGGCTGCAGACCCCAGCAGCTAGAGAGCTGTGATTCACATGCATGCTGATGGAGCTGCTACTGGCTGCAAGAAGGGATGCAGTTACTTTCTACGACTGGTCCAGTCGGACTCCAGCTGCCAGCAATGTACGCAATCCAATCTATAGACATGATGGGCTTGCTGAGTGGCGTGGATGAGCATAGGTCAATCAAGTGTGCCGGACAGCCATGCATGCATCTGCCCACATGTGTGCACACATGGCGCCCTGCAGCTCAGGGTGGCTTCCTCTAGAGCTCTGAGCTAATCTGGCATAAATGCCAGATGCCCCAGATGCAGATGCAGGCAGCATTATCCATATCCAAGAAAGCATGGATATGTGCAATCCCATGGCCGCAGCTACTTGTCCACAAGCAGAGAATGACCACGAAAGCAATCCAGCTGCCCCATGGCCATGATTCAGTTATCTAATCTCATGCACACTCTGTTTGTCCGTGCACACACCTGTGCTGTTGTGTGATACAGCTGTATCACACAACAGTATACAGGGACATATCGGAGAGGCCGGTAACACAGCAGCAATCAAAAGACAACCAGCACCCTGCCTCCACCTTCACAAACACACAATTGATTGACCTACAGCACATGCATGAGTGAGAGATAAAACATGTTGCCTGACCAAGCATGGCATTCACGTCTGTTGGGCATGGCTTCAAGTGGAGGTATATCAGAATGCACTCCAAAGTGATGACCAAATCTAGACTGACCCAATGCATGTAGGATGGTTGACTGCTCTCCGATACAGTTGTGTCTAAGGGGGCTACCGTGTAAGGCCACACAGACACCTTTTGAGGACGCACAGGCACCTCACTCCAGGCATGCTGTGCAACCAAACGTCCAGACGAGCCCCCCATGGCCTGTCACAGGCTTCGTTGCCCTGGCAGTGCTACCGGCCACTGCGACTTTGTCCAAATAACACAGGATTTAAACGGTTCGCCCTTACAGGGCGTCGCCGCGCATGAGAGCAATGCGCCACACCCGATCGGTAGTTCTGATTCTGCAGGGCCACGGGGTTCGTGCAGTGTCCAGATGTGGAACATGCCGCCGCATTGATGATGTAGCGGGAGCACCACATCTTGACAGAGAGATCCACAGACCATTCCACACCGTGGTGATCGTGCACGTGGTGCCGGCCTCGCTGCTCCATGCTGTGGACCCCCCTCATGAGTCTCCATACAGGTCTCAAAGCACATAGCCGCAGCGCAGCGGAGCAGCTGCCCACAGCTCGCACCAGCCCCCCCACCAACCCCTCACATGCGCCGACGCCGCTTCAAACCCAGCACCGCGCGGCGCCGGTGACCGTTCACATTCCACAGCACGCGCAGCACACTCACCGCGCCCCGCTGTGCAGGACGCTCCCGGACGCGGCCGCGCTGAACCGCCGCAGCGTCGGCGACCCCCCGCCCGGGACCGCCGCGTGGGCGCCGTACTACAGCAGCGCCGCCGCAAGCCACTGGGAGCCGGAGAACCTGCTGTACGGGTACTACAACGAAACGCTGACGGCGCACAGCCAGACGACGTGCGTCGCGTACGACTCGGTGAGCAACCGCAACGCCGTCGCGGCCGATGACGAGGGCAACCAGTTCCTGTATGCGGACTTCCCTCAGGGCTGCGTTGGGAAGCAGTGCGCGTTGTCGGCGCGGGTGCAACTGGACGAGATCACAGACGAGCCGATCGAGGAGGCAACCCTGACGTACAGGTGCGCCGCGACCGCCTGCCGCTCCTGCCGCCCATGCATGCATGTACGCGGACCGCGACGGGGGATCTCGATCTGCCCGAATGCCTATGCATGCAGTACATGCATGCGTGAAAATTGAGGTCACCCCGGCGGTGCAGGTTCAAGTTTTCGGGCGGCTTTAAGTTTGGCCGCGGCGGGAAGCTGCCGGGTCTGTGCGGGGGCATCTGCGTGACTGGCTGCGACCCGGTCGACGGCACCACCGGCTGGAGCGCGCGCTACGAATGGATCGAGTGCGCCCACAGCCACCCTGTCCTGCTCACCACCCCCCTTGTCCCCAGAGCTTGCCCCAGCGCAACTCGTATTACGTCCCGGCAGTTTTGCGTACCTGTGGGGGGGGGGGGGGGGGGGGGGGCACACGTCGCGTCCTGCTAAGCAGCACTCCAACACGCACACCATGCCATCGTACTCCGCACAGAACCATTGGCGCCTGTGCGCCAAGGCCTCCAAGCACTGGCGCATCCACACCTCAGCGCAGCTACTGCATCTTGTTCACAGCTCGTGAACACAGCCGCAGCCGTCTCAGTAGTGAAGCTGCAGCCGGGCTAGAGCCGTGGCTTTGTCACGGGTCAAAGCATCAAAGTGCGCCGTGGGCTGCAGGTGCCAGACGCCGGCGTGGGCGCGCGTCGTGCCGGAGAAGGAGAGCGACGCCACCTGCGAGACCAAGCTGCTGGCGTACCCGTACCACGTCAACAAGCAGCCGCGGTGCGGCGACGAGCTCACGCTCGCGACGGCGGCCGGGCCGGTCACCCCGGAGGCTGGCAAGTGGTACACCCTGACCAGCCACATCAAGATGAACACCGCCGGTGCGCCCTCGTCGGCGCAACTCAACTCCTACCTGGTCCACCCCCCGAACCCCAGCCCTGCCTTGGGCGGAAATGCTGCCAGAAGGTGACCTTGGCACCCCCGTCCCCTGGGTCGCGTGCACATGGTTCGGACGTCGAGAGAGCTAGATCCAAGGCCGTTCCCCACCCCCTGCGCGGCACCCCGCCAGCTAGAGTGATTGACAGCCTCGCCGCCCGCGGCACACGGCGCGCGAGTCCGCCGAGCCGTCCCGGCCCACCAAAGTATGCAACCGTGCTGAGGCAGTGCCAGCGACCCTCAAGAGGGGCAGGGGCGTGTCGTGCGCCTAGCGGGCATGTGCAGCAACTCCGAGGACGAGCTCCGTTGGAGCCGGCCGCGTGTCCGTGGCACCACCGGCCGCCCTCTACCAACACGTTGCTCCCGGCATCACCAGCCTACGCGAGCAGATGCATGCATGGCATGTCGTCTACATACAAACCCCGGGCGCTGTCCTTTGTATCTAAATACAAGAACGTGTCAGTGTGGTCCTCGAGCATCTCTACATCGGCGTCCGGATCCGCTGCAGGCGTCCCACCCGGCACGACTGCGACGCCCAGCATGTAATTACAGTAGCGATACAGAGAGATGGGGGGAGAGACGGAGTGGTCAGCTGAGGGAGGCGGCGGAGTGTTTTTGCAGGGCCGCCAGGGGAGGAGGCGGAGTACGCGGAGGACGGCGTGCTGCGCACGTGGCTCGACGGCACGCTCGTCGGCGAGGAGACGCAGATGCTGTGGCGCCTGTACGACAACATCACCGTGTCCTTCATGCACATCTCCACGTTCTTCGGCGGCTCCGACCGCACCTGGGCGTCCCCGCAGGATCAGGTGCGGATCTGCCCCGCGGCCCCAATGCTCACCGTACCGTACTGAATCCAGTCCATCAACATCTAAATACATACCGTTGGGGTGTCTTGGTGCCCAGCTAGGTATACATAATCAGTAGTTTTCCAGGGTGACAGCCACAACAAAAAATGTGATTTATTAGACCGAAATCCCATGTGACACTCCTCTATTTGTCGATGGACCTAACTTAGTACGGTACCTAGGCAGCGCTGCGTGGGACTGCGTGCCCTGTCATGTCTACATCTGCTCAGCGGAACTTGAGGCTCCTGCATCATCCCGCCTGACGCACCTGCACACGGGAGAATCACGCTGTGCTGTGCAGAGATCTTTGTGTCATCGGGATTGGGCTCAGGGTTGCTGTACACGCATGTGTTTCTGTACGCATGAGCCTGGGGCATGTTGAGGGTGCGCGGCTGCAGCTCTCGGACGCATTGGGAGCAGCTTGTCGACTCGTGCACGAGCGCGAGGATGTGCCCGCCCGCACGGGCAGCACGCAAGCTACGCCAGGTTGTTGTGTGGCTGGGCGTCGCGCACCCAGAGGGGAACGATCCCCCGACGTGGGCGTAGCCACCTACAGCGAGAGACAGCTGCTGCGGCCATGGGGCTGCAGAATTCCTGCGCATGCATGGCGCTGTGGTAATTACAGGCTCTGCGGAACGTAGGGTTTTGACTCGAGTAAGCTGCAGAGGCGGGTGAGAGTGTCTGAGTCTTGCCTGCACGATGCGCAGACTGTGTCATGATCAGGAGCCCCTCCCTGTCAACATAGCTGTAGATTCTACATACACGACTACGCAGTCGGGCGGCCTTGCACAGACGTGTGGCACCCGGGCCAGCACGAAGGCCGCATAGGCAGGCACCGCATGCATGAACCCTGATGGCTCGGTGCGTGCAGGCGATCATGTACGATGACTTTGTGGTGAAGCGCGGCTTCTGCCCCCCGGACCGTGCCCTGAAGTCGCAGCCGAAGGCGCCAACCCGCGACGCCCCCCGCGGTCCGCCTCCGCCGCCTCCTCACCCCTGCCTGCGCTGTCCATACACAGCGCTCACGCATGCGGTCCATGCATTTCACCGCTGCACGCGCGCGCGTTGTGAAGAACTGTGCCACAGTGCGCACAGGCGGCCCGCATTGTAGAGCAGCGCAGCGGCGGAATCTTTCGGCAGACACCCCCAAGCTGTGTCTCAGCCCCATGCTGTGTGCAGATGTGAAGTTCCAGGTGCTTGCGGACGTGTCGATGGAGGCTGGCACGCGTGTCGTGAAGGCGCTCGAGGGCCGCACGATGAGCCGCTGCTGGCGCGCGTGCGAGCGCGAGCCGCGCTGCGCGTCCGCGCTGCACTACGCGCCGGCACACGCTGACATGGCGGCCGCCGACGTGCGGCGGGCGCGCCGCGGCGCCGGCCGCTGCGAGCTGCTGGACAGCGTCGCGGAGCACCGGCTCGTGGACGTGCCGCAGGAGAAGGGGCAGACGCTGCTGTACTCGGTGAACCGGCGGGAGCTGGCCGTGCCGCTGCCCGGCTGGGATGATGACCGTGCGCCCCCCGCCTGTGGAAATCGATCCCGAAAATTGTGTGGCAATCGAGGGATATGACTGCTACACCACTGGTTGCCACAGAACTGCACGAGGCCGGGCCACTGCAAAGCAGAGAACCAAAGCACACTGCATGTCAATTGCGCCAAAAGCAACCTTCTGAACCCCCAAATGTGGATGAGTTCAAGTGCTTCTAGCGTACTGACTCAGCCCCAAGTGGGTCCAATACTGGGCGCAGCTGAGTTGGTCAGGATTGTGAGCCCTCACACCATTCATGCTGTACTATAGCCTGATATGATGCTGCTGGCATCTGGAGGTGCTTCAGTCATCTGTGATGACACATTGTCACTCCAGTGGAGCCCTGGGGATCGCCGTGTGGTGAGGTCACGCCAGTGACTCATCGCAGGTTGACCTTGCCACACCACATCAGGTCCCACCACAGGGCTTTCTGCGGTGCATGCCATTGTGTTGCTACTGTTCCATCCAGGGTTTCAGCTGGGTACTCATCGGCATCGAGGCCGTGTACCTCAATACATTGTGCAGCATCCAGTGTCCACATTTTGCTGCCCCACACACTGTTCGCTGCCTCCTGGTGCCCAGCTGTTGGGAACACCCTGACCGCCAGCCCCACATGAATCTCATACGAGACTGAAGCAGCGAAGTGGCACAGTTCCGGGGGGTCACATGAGCGTGCTGTGTAGACCTGCCGCCCGTGGACCCGTGCCCGATCATGTTTGGCGCCCCAGCCGGCGTGTTCACCGCCCCCTCCCCCCCCGGCTCGCCGCAGCTCGGCCGCAAGGAGATCTGCGGCGGGGACGCCGCCTGGGTCGCGGAGAACGGCGGCCCAGAGGCACGGTGCCAGGGCTTCAACCACTGCCAGTTCTTCAACTCGTCCCTCGCGAGCTGCGAGCGGCGGGCCGAGAACCGCGTGCCCCTCGCCGACCCCTGCACCCGCGTCGCCGCCGGCAGCAAGTGCGGCGGCGACGCGGCCTTCATGGCAGGCCCCGGCGCACACATCTGCTGCGAGGACGGCGCCGACTGCGTCTGGGAGAGCCCGACGAAGTCCACGTGCCGGAAGTTCGGCCCGCCCGAGGAGGGCGACGACCCGTTCAACACCCCGAGGGAGCGCACGCTCGCGCGCAACGAGCGCTGCGGCGGCTCCGCCGAGACGACCGCCGTCATCCACGCGCTGTGCGGAGAGGGCCTGTTCTGCCAGAGCCAGTCGACGTTCTTCGCGAAGTGCCGCGAGATTGACGACGAGCCGGTCGACCTGCAGAGCGACCCGCCGCACGAGTGCGGGGGCGTCGGGGAGCAGTGCATTGGCACGCGCGAGTGGACGCTCGGCCTCGGGCCGGAACGCGCCGGCCGCTGCTGCAAGCCCGAGCTCCGCTGCATCTTCCAGGCCGCGCAATTCGCGATCTGCGACGACCCGGAGAAGTACGTGTGACCTGTGTGCACGCGTACTCGCATGCATGCGCTCCATGCGCTATACATGCCGAGATAATGGGGGAATGATTTAATGCGCGCCGCCGTGGTGCGGTGCATGGACGGAGTGGGGCCGGGCGGGGCGCGCTTGCGGCTATGGCCGATGTTTTCTCGTGTCGTTCTTTTCTCATGGTGGCGGCCGTCTGGGGCTGCCGGTGGTCTCCTGATGTGTGCGGTGGCGGCTGCGAGATCGCAGCGGTCCCGCCGCGGCGCCCGCATCCGCTTGTAGCGTGGATATCCCTTGTGTCACTATGGTTCCATGTCAACGCATGAGAGTTCAAGTGGCGCGGCTTTGTATGCCTCGGCGGCGGGGCCGGGGCGGGAAGGCGCGCGCGTAGGGGGGTAGCCCGTAGACACACAGCCTCCCCCTCGTTTCCTCGAGGTTCTTATCTTGTACGTGTGATGTCCGGGCCCGTGGGTGCCGCCGATGCAGCGTGTAATGCAGATGATCTGAACTGCAGCAAGCACCCCCGCCGTATCGTTCGGGGCGCATGCATGCAGAGGTGCGGTCTCGGCGCCTGCCCGCCGGGGTCCACCCTCCGACTGCCTTCATGAAGGCAAGTGATCAGCCGCGCCACACACGCGGACGCATGGGAATGTCTGCATGCTGCCCCGCCCCCGGTGGCCACTGCATGTCCAGCTTTGCACACGCAACACACACAGGGGGCATTGCCTGTTCCGTGGCCTCCCTGATGGCCCCCGGGGGGTAGTGGTGGGCAATACAGTGTTCACTGCAGCACAGGCAGCCTGTTGCTTACTCAGGATTATAGTCTGAAGATTACATGTAACGTAAAGTAAATCTGAATTTACTGAGCCGTACCCTACTGGACATTGACAACTCCGAGTTAACGGGACCACATATGCCGAGCTCAGAGACATGTAATCTTGAGACTATAATCCTTGCTTCTCGAGAGGCGACGTGGTGACCCGAGCGCACAGCGCAGCTAGTACATTGAATGAATCAGACGTGCTGTGAACCTGCGCTCTGCACACGTGTTGGGTCGCTTTGCAGGTTTTCCAGCATTGCCACCCCGAAATTAGATCTGAATATTTGGAATTGCTCTATGTGATTGGGCCCGATGACCCAGCACTGCTCTGCACAGGTGCACCGAGATTGGCCGCTGCCTGGATTTGCCGGGAGGGGCTGCCACCCCGCGATCACGACCACACGACCTCGAGACTCGGTGACTGCAACTCGCGATCCAAGTTGGGTCACCCCACACTGATGACACAGCTCGCTGTGGGGCCGGCTCCGCCCGCTCCGAGGAGAACCCTGCGGTTGCCACCTGCAGCTGCTTGAACAGGCGAACTCGGAAGTGCATGCATGACAGCATTGGCCAGGCACCTCAGCGCCGGGGGCGAATCGAGGGGTGCTGGAGGCACGCGAGAGCAGCGCAATTGCTGAAGCACAGTCGGACGTGTTGCCGAGTGAAACAGCCGCTGCGGAGGTACAGTGAGTGCGGGCGATGCTAATACGAACACCACATACACCTGTGCAAACGTTGTACTGTGTATTCAGACCGGAGGGGCGGTGCTGCCTGTGTCCAAGGGAGCCTCTCGAGTGCCATCCCGTAACACGAACAGAACTTCGAGCTGGTGGAAGGGTAGGGTGAGCTGTGCATACCAAGCTGACATGGCCCAGGACGGAGGGGCATTCGATGCGCGCGGTCAGGCGAGAGGGGAGGCCAGTGAAGCTGCATGCGGCAGCTGGAGCTAGAGGAGTTCTGCCACCAGTCAGAGTTTTAGGCTGAGCAGGTTCAGCAAGGCAGTGGGTATTGATGTGAGTGATCTGGTCAGCCCGACATAGTGAGATACATGCATGAGACTTGACTGTACACGGGACTCGTGTTTGAGACCGTGTATAAGGACACTACCTGTTAAGTCCTATGGGGGATTATTACTGTAATTCTGGTCAAGTCATTTCGCCTCACAACAGGTATGAGCAATGACCTGTGCCGGTGGGTGCAGCGAGCACTATCGATCTGCATGGTAGTAGTGTTTCGAAATGTCAAGCGGCCGTGAGTGTCGTGCGTTGTGGCGGTGCAGGACATGTTACTGACACTGCACCATGCAGGTGACTGCATGTGTTACGGTCATGGACCTTGCGGAGGGGCGAAGCGTGCAGGGTGCAGAACAGATCGTCCAGTCTAACGAAGACATAGTGCGCTGCAGGAGACTGATCTGCGGTGAGAGGCGTCAGGCGGAGCAAGGGGGTGGTTCGTCGGAACAGTGTTACTGCGTGCCTTGTGTATGGACAGCTACGTTGCATGCCACCAGCCGTGCGGTCGGTTCTGGCGGTGGGCGAGGCATGACAGCACGATGCATTGCCAGAACGACGTTAAAAAAACATCCTCCGGTGCTGTATGATTTCATTCACTGTGCAAGAGCACGGCCGATGATTGGGTGATTGGGGCGGCCGGCACAGCAGAGATGGGCCTGCAAGAAACGCGAATCCACAGAGCATTAGATGCCAACACGAGCGGCATGAATGAAATCCCAGTTTCAATCCAGTTATCAAATCATGACTCGATTATGGTCTCAAAAATCTTGGCATTGGTGCTTGTGTGCGAGGCCCAGGTCCAATGATAAGTGGATGGCTGCTTCAGCGTTGACTGCGTGTATGGAACAAGGCAGGGACATATTACATGCCCTCTTCTGCTATCGCTCGTTGCACCACCTCTAGTACCTGCAAGAAGTTGCCTTATCGGTATGGCGCGATAAGGGCGTTGCAGCTGGGTTGCTAGCTCAAATGCCACCATGTTGGCCGTCCTGTCACACCCCAGCACTGGTGTTCTCGGCTGGCAGAAACGAAAAGTCGATACACATGACAGCAGTTGCAGTTTCCCGGGTTCTAGCGGGCTACGTGAGGTGTGAGGCGACTGCTGCAAAGGATGAGCTTTCGTTGTTCTGGAAGACATACCTCTCCATAGCGATCTACACATCGTTGAAGGCAGGTCTGCTCATTAACACTGAGTGACCTTCCTGGATTAGTTATACACTTGTCGAAGCACTTATCTCGCACGGTCTGCATAGTGGCAACGTCTTGGCGCAGCGTTGGCCGCAGGTCACGTCGGACATCATAACTGCACCATCACAGGCACACGCAATGATACCAGCATTTACAAAAACGTGTATGATCAGAGCTGCGTTACAGACCTGTATAAATTCTTGAACTTGCATCATGGCTGTCATCTGCCTTACCTGGAATTGCGTACACACTCAAACTCGCAACACTCTCAAAGCTGGCAACTTGGCGATCAAGCTCCAAACGGGCACTCACCTGCTCGATTTCCGATTGTCCCGACATAGCTGTCCGTTGGTGCAGATGGGAACGTCAACTGAATACGCGGCACACCAGTTGTTTTGACAGGCGCGCTATCGATGGCACATGCTTTTCGTGAAGGTCGATGAAGATTGAGTGTAAGAGGGAAGTTCATCACTTGAAGCATTCTCATATTGGCTGTGTGCGTGCCCTGTGTGCACTTCCACGGCGGACATGCCATGTGTTGTGTTGCAAGTGCTGTCGCACCGTCGCCATCAATATGGTGTACCACCACTGCGAATCCCGGCTCTCCAAGACCAGCATCCGCAACACAACAGCACTGCTTAGCGCCTGCTGCCGCAGATTTGACCCAAATGTGAATGAGTCCACCATGTGACTCCCTTTGTGCAACAGCATGCTTGACTTAACAAACGACCCTGTACGACATGAAATCTCAGAAGAAGGCGAGACAGAACCCCTTGCCACCCCCACAGGGGACCCCATGCACAGGGGCCCGCACGTGACCCAATCCTGCCGCAGCTAAGGATCCACTGTACATCGCGGAGAATGGAGGAAGATTCAGCGATGCCTCTTCGGCATGCGCCGCACGAATGCGACAGTGAAACCCGAATGCCGGCTTACACACAGCATCATACTATCTTGGCTTCATCACGCCATGCACTAAGGCACTTTGATGCAGGTGCATGGAACGCATGCGCATGGCATAGAGCTGCAGGTGCATGGAGGGCTCTATGATCAAGGTCGACTTGCCCTGCTCCGGCAGCCCCAGGCTCCTGACCGCGGCCACTGGCAGGCCAGGGCCGATGCGGCATCTCGTATTCGCACCGTGCCGGCATCGGGTCGGCGTTCGGCATTTACAAATTAGGCCTCACATGCTCAACACGTGTGACAATCGCGGGCGAGGATACACACCTAGCGCCCTGCGGCGCTGGCGGGCGGCACAGCGCAACGCGGCGGCGGCGGAGGCAGCCACAGTCCGCTTGCATGTGCAAAGCAAAGTACATCTGAATCTACTGAGCCGTATCCTGAAGAGGACATTGACAACTCCGAATCAGCGGGACCACATGTGCTGCACGGGTAAACCACTTGTGTGCTCGCCATCCGCATTGGCGCACGCATGCGTGACTGCACGCCCAGAACCTCAGGAACATCGACTCCTGGCGGGGGCAGTAGGCGCCCCTTGCTAGCGGAACTGACTCGGCATCGTAGTGTGCATGCATGGGTAACGGCCATGTAAACTATTAACGGCTCCACGCTGGAGCCCCGAGGTCCCATGGCTGCGAGACTACAGCTACCCTTCAGCCGGAATTTGAGAGCGGCAGCATCTCGTCGTCAAATACACGGTCACACGACACGAGCAGTGCCTGCGCCGTCGGCCGCTTCTCAGGGTCGCGCTCCAGACACAGCAGTAGGGTATGCTTCATGCCCCTCAACTTCTCTAGCCGCGCCTCCACGCCCGGCGCCGCAGCCTCCCACGGCAACGGCGCCCTGCCGGCCAGCGCGGCCAGAACCACAGGGTCGGGGCCGTCGCCGCTCTGCGGCGGCTCCTCGGCGGCCGGGAAGGCGCGCTCGCCGGTGAGCAGCTCAAACCCTATCACCCCGATCGCCCACACGTCGGCTGTGGCGGCGGCGGGGGCTGAACGGGCTCCGGCTTCGATGAGGTGTGCCACCTCCGGGGGGGCGTAACTGAGCGAGGGCGCCAGCGGTGCCGTTGTGCCTGCAGCATGCTCTGCAGAATCTGGAGACTTGATTATATCGAGATTCCACTAGCACTATAGCTTGTACCTCTGGTTTGGTGCTACATGCCTTTCCTTCTTTTCTGTGTCTGAATCAGCAACAGGCACACCCTTCATCGCAGCTTCTATTACGGATGTGACGATCCTGGGCTTTTGCGATGCAATGGCCTGTCCCTTTGTGCTCAAACACCAACTCAGTCTGGCTCATCACCAGGATTGCGGAGTGCCGACACGGCCGTAGCCGCTGCAACCTCTCACACTTCAGATCGAGACCCCAGCGGATTTCAATGTGGAGGGGCGACGGAGCGCAGCCGGGGAGGCCGGGGGCGCACCTGTCCGGGCAGCGCAGCCAAAGTCTATGAGCGTCCAGTCATGCTGCTGGGGGCGGCACAGGATGTTGCTGGGCTTGATGTTGCCGTGCGCCCAGCCCATGGCATGCAGCTTCTCTAGTGCCCTGGCGCAGTTCGACAGCACCTGCATGAAGCGCGACATGCGCGGACGGCCCTGGGCCTATTGCATGCATTGTTCGAATTCGTGCGCAGGCACGCAGCACGTCAGTCACACCCTGATCAGCCCTGCTTTGAGTGCACTTTGCAGCATCGGCACAAGCAACGCACGGTCTCAAAGTACGGACTTGCACGTGTGTCCTGGACGCAAACGGCCAATGGACCGAATCTCGCCTCAGATCGAGCCTTCCAATTCCTTCACCACATGAGGCGGCCGATTGACACACGTGAGCAAATCGGTCATATTCAAACACTGATGGCCCCGGAACGCTCCATGCGGAGGGGCCCGGCTTCGACTACTGCCTGTCGAGCCCACAGCAGCTCTCCCGCAAACCACCGGCGAGGGGAGCATCGGTGCGGCAGTTGCACAAACACCGCCACAGCAGACGCGCCGCAGGCGGGCCTTAGACACGCCCCCGCACCTGCAAGGCGGTGACAAAGGCGGTGCTGTCCACACCCCACCGATGCATGAACCCAGCAAAATCGGCGAGGCTCTCGCCACGCTCCATGATGATGAACGGCGGGAACACGTAGCCGTTCGGCGCCCGCCAGGCGCCCCCCGCGTTGTCCTCCACCGCTATTGTCGCCGTCATCATCACGCGTACCTGCGGCAGGTCATGCATCGCGCGCTCCGCCTCGAACGCCGGCTGGTGCGTATAGAACTTCACAGCCACCTGCGGGCGTGGGCCAGGGTTTCAAATAGAGCATTTCATGGGTTCTCAGGACCGTTGTTGGACTGACACGGGGGCCGCTGTGTTGCTGGCGGCGTTCTGCAGGCTCCCGCACACCACAGCACGCCACAGCACGCGGCGTTCTGCAGGCTCCCGCACACCAGCACAGTGGGAGCCATGGCGCTGGCATGAAGTCGAGACCATTTGAGTCGGCTGGGCAGTCGACAAGACGGCGGTATGTCCGCAGTGCTGTATGTCTGAGGATCAAGTGAGGTTGGTATGTTGTAACCTGTCGTAGCACCTGGGACAGCTGTACACGACCATAGACTGAGGCTGCTGCACACAGCCGCGGCCCAAGCCGACATATGTGTCCTACCCCACACACTGCAGCAGGGGGGGTTTTCGCGTCTGAGCAAACTGCACAAACATACAACGCAGCGTGCACCGCGGCGACCGCAGCTTCGGCGCCGATTCTGGGGTCCGGTTCTTGGGACGGCGCGACGCAGCTGTCATGGGGCAGATGCAATGCACGGGAGCCATGCATGTGTAGCGGGGGGCTCCGAGGGGCTCGCACCCAGGTCTGGGGGTTGTCGGCGTGAGCGAACTGCACGATGCCCTGGCCGCCGTTGCGGCGGTGCATGGAGGCGCAGAGGCGGTGACGGTTGCGGAAGAAGGGGGTCTGGGTGGAGTGCATGGCGTCGAGGGCGGCCTCTAGCGCCTCCACCGCCGCCGTCGGCGACTCCGCATCCCTGCGCCAGCCGCGGCAGTCGGTGGCTGTCTTGGTCAACTGTCATGGACATGACTCAGCATGAGGCGAGAGCTCTGAGTTTGATCACGGCTGCTGAGGGTGCCTATGCAGGTATGCTCTGGTGCTGCTTGGACTTGAGGATGACGGCGCATGTGCAGGACACGGGAGGGGGGCTCAGGCGGAGGATGCAAGGGACCCCCCTGGCAGGGCCAAAGCTTCCGGCGCAGCGGCAGCAATCGCCGCTCGGGCACAGCCGCGCATGCATGCATGCGGTTGATCATGTGTACAGAATCTGGAAATGACACCAGCTCATTCAAATGTGAGCAGCGCGTCACGTCGATGGCCATCATGGCACAAGGACGTGGGACAGGGGGCGGTACACCCTGGTGTACCATGCGGAGGGATCACAGTGCATGCATCGCAAAGGCAGGCATGCATGCATGCATTGTGGTTCCCCCGCCATCGAGCAGGGAAGGTGCGCTGCATTCTCACCATAGTGCAGTGCCGAGGTGCACCCCGGCCCGGGATTCGCGAGCAGTGGCCACGAGGGCAGTCCAGCTACGACCCTAGCATGGACAAGGCACGTACGGGCGTGCGGCAGGTGCGGACGGGCGGGGGGAATGTACGGCAGGGTCGGCTCAGGGTGGAGGACGGACTGCTGTGACCACATTCCGTCTCCCGGCTGCGACATACTAGATGCCGCCATAACAGAATCCTGGGCCAGGCTACGGCTGTCCTGTGGCGAGCTCATCGAGCCGCGCGGCGATGTGCCCGCCCACGGTGGCCCCACTGCGACGGCGCCGGGGCCGCGTCCCGCGGCGCCAAAGGAGTGCGCCGGGGCGGCAGCGTGCACAGCGGGTGTTGCGAGAGGTGGGTAGGCATGGGGGTAGTAGGGGCCTGACCTGGGGTCATGGATTGCATGCGCTGCAGCGGGAGGCCTGCTAGCGTGAACCTGCGGGAACACAGATGAGTTGCGACACGGCCTGCTTCTCCGCCGTTGTCCTCGTCAAACAGGTGGTCTGCATATGGACGACCGGAGCGCACGCTTTTGATTGTGTCAATGTCCTTGACCACGGCACAGGCCAACACACATCTGTGAACAGGTTCTGGATTATGGGTCCGCGGGGCAAGGGCGCGCTCCACCTGTCTGGCGGCGTGCTGAGCGGTTCACATGCTGCTTGCCACATGGCAGCCTCATGCACTGCTGAACGCGGCCACGCCGTGTCAACTCCGGCAGTCAGACAACAGTTCACGCATCAGCTTGTGCCATGGTGCAGCCTCTTAGTTGCACCTGCGGCGAAGGCTGCAGCGTGGCAGAGCCGCACGGTGATGCAAGCGCGGACACGGCTCAGCTGCATCCATCAGCGTCCATACATGACATGGCTGAAATCAGCATGCTCCATGTAACCGTCAGCCGCAGCTATGGCACAGAGCGACCGCCACGGCCAAATGGGCCGGAGTGGGGAGGAGGGGGGGTGGGGGAGACGGCACGCACTGCAGCCTGCTGGGGTGGCAGCGGCACAGCCTCCACAGCCTCTTTGCGCTTGCGCTTCAGCGCCAATACGGCGGCCAGGAGCATCACAACGACGGCCACGGCAGCGAGTGTAGCCCCGATGGCGAGGGCCGTGTCTGGGCCGGAGTCCGCATCGTGCTCCGGGGGCCCCAGGGAGGGCAATGTGATGGGTGGGTTCGTCGGCGACGCGGTGGGAGGGGGCCTGGCTAAAGGGTCACCTTCTGCTTCCACACGCGGGTACGGGGCAGTGTCGTAATCAAAGATTACGGGAGAGGTTCCGTCGTCATCGACCGGGGCCGCTTCTGCCGAAGCCTGCATGGCGGGTCATGGCGTCAGGGCGGGCCTGCGGCCACAGCGCACAGCGCACAGCGCACAGATTGTGGGAGCTTGTGTCGTGCTGGGGCGCAGCACGCTGGCACGCATACCGCGGCGGGGCATGGATGTGCACACGTGCGTGCGCCTACCACGCTGCCGGGCATCACTTCCCGCTCACATTGATGGCGCTCCGTGCTTGCAATAGCCACCACGGTAGGAGAAGCCTGCCAGTACCGGTGACGCGTCATTGGGCCGGGTCATACAGAACAATTCTAAACATTCCTGCCTCATTTGTGAATGGCAGCCCTGTGAATGCGACCCCGCACTGGAAACCTCCGCCCACCACTCCCTCATGCACCACCGACCGCCACGTACCGCGTCCTGTAACGCGATCCCGAACCCTATCACAGCACGCCCAGCATGCGCAGCAGTGCGCACCAGGATCGGGTTGCCGGCCGCGGGCAGCAGCGGCGTGCCGGCCTGCGCGGCAGGCAGCCGCTCGGCCTCATCCGTTTCGCCGTCTGTGCCTCGCACCAGCAGCCCGTCGTCTGAATAGAAGCGCGCGGCGCCGGGGCGCTCGAGCGCGAAGAACGGGGACACGACGCGCGTGAGGCTGGAGGAGGTGACGGCGGCGGTGGACGGCATGAAGGCGGCGACCTCCCGCGCGGAGACGGCGGCACTGTTGCCGGTGGTGGTCCTGATGTCGCGGAGGGCACTGGAGGCGATGGAGAGGCTGCTGTTGTTCTCGATGAGCGCGAGCGGACTGGAGTCTCCGCTCCAGTTGAGGATGGTGGAGTCTGTGGCAGCAGACGGGAGGGTCAGGGTATTCTGGTTGTACATGTGCGAGATCCGGAGTGGGGTGGAGGGGAGCAGGTTACACGATCGGCAGCTCTGTGAGGTTGCTGTGGTGCTGTGCGAGCACGGCAAATGCTGTGGCCACAGCAGTGTCTTCAGCACGTCCGGGTCCTGGATTGAGTTGGCGGTGCGGTGTTGGGGGGGGGGGGGGGTGATTTCGCTCCTCTCACGGCCCGCAAAGGTCAATGACATGGCATCCCTGAAGGCTGTTGTGGGGCATCATGCAACAGTGTAGTGCGCAACAAGGGGGTGGCCGGCTTCAGCGTAGAGGGCCGCTGGCATTTCATAAAGTGGGATGAAACCCAGGCAAGAGAGGGGACGCACCACTGATGCGGACCATGGCATTCCTGTACGGCCAGAGAGCCCGGGCAGCTCCGCCGGGGCCATCGCCCTGCAGTGTCATGTTGGTGAGCCACACCGACGCCCCGCTGAAGGCCATGAGCTCGGGCTCCCGGCTCTTGTCGAGGCGCTGAATACGCAGGTACAGGTTGTCCATACCGAGCTGTACGTGGGTGCTGGACGTGCGTATCTCAAATAGGCGTTCATCGGCGATGATGAGGCACTGGCCAGGCCTGAGGGAGATGAAGTCAACATCCTCGACTGCGCTCGCCATGGCTGGAGGCACAGCTCCCTCACATGCTCCCTACATGCTATATCCCTCCATTATGTAAGCTTCCTCCAATAAGCGTTAGCTGGTACCTGTTGGGATTTGAGGGAAGTGCGGCTGGTGAAGGAGCTGCTGCACAGCCATGGCTGACAGCGGTCCAGCTGCAGTGGATGTTGCATGTTCAGCAGGTGAGAGAAGAAGCATCACGAGCAGATGATACAGGAGAAGATTGTTTCATCAGGAAGGTAGCGCACCTGTAGTGTTCTGAGGTCTGACCGCACCAGGAAGGTTGAGCCACTGGTGCTGTTTAGAAATCGTGCATCAAAATGGTTGGTGACGACGACGTCCTGCGCTCCCTGTCGAATGACTTTCTGAAGCTCGAGGCCAGTGGTGATGACTTGCGGAGCTATTTGCGCGAGGGCGATCTGCGCTGTAAGGAATGCCAGCAGCAGTACCGGCAACCAAACGTCCGAGCACCCTGCGTCCACTCGGAACCACGACATGACAGGCATCTGCGTTCGCCGTGGCCACATCATGTAGCGCAAATGTGGATGCCCTCGTATTGCATGTTGTCAGGCATAGTTACGTCTTCCTAGGCCTGCATGCCTCACCATGTGTGAATAGCGGGCCGTGAATGCCGAAACGGTTGGCATCGATGCGTTGGACGAGCTGCACACCTAGGCGTGATCAGGTGAGCGCAACAACAACTTAGGCGACAACTACATGCACACGAATCAAATTATGCGCGCCCTGCAACATGGCGACAGCCCGAAGTGCTCACCTCGGCTTGCGACAGGGCGGGGAACGAAACGGGCAGTGTTGACAGTGGGGAGCCACGCCCAGGTTCCTTGTGCTATATGTCATTCCATGACCACGCGAGAGTGCAAAGCTAACAGACAGGAAGTAAAGTGTAGTGGAACGGCGTGTACGCAAGCCACAGCAGCCTATTCAAACACATCCCAACAGCTCTTGTGAGCAACGCACATCCAGCAGCCTGCGTGACCTGAACCATCACTGTTGTATCTTCATCTGTAATTGAGCTGGACAGCATGCGGGTACCCGTTCCCGACACCCGCGAGCAAGAGCACCAGCACGCGGGGCACCCGCGGCGGGTGTGAGGAATCCACGCGCGACTGATTCTCGGCGCCTCTTCTGTTCTTGGCGTGCATGAAGACCCCACAACTTGGCACCCACTCGAGTGCTAGCGAGCCAGTGTGATCATGATCGACAGCATTTCAGCGGAGGTGGCTCATTATTCTTTGGGATGTTGCAATTGATCACGTTCAAAGGCCCGGGGCAGGCTAAGGGGGCCTTTGGCCAAAGGGGCCAGTTCAGCTTGAGCTTGAGCACGGCGGTCGAGTGGGGCGTCTCGTTCGCCAACTCACCACCACACCTTCCCTGTCTGGCGTGCTCCTCTATCAAAACAGCGATCAGACTGTGTGGCCGAGCTTGGCCTTTGTGCGCTAGCTGCTCTGTTGCGGCGAGGCACTGCCCATGCATGTGGGTCCGGGAGCCCATAGCTCTGCAGCGGACAGAGTCCTGTGTAGCGAGGTCTGGCACACAGGTCTCGGCCCTCCAAGCCCTGCCCTCCAGCTTGGTTGCTGTAGAGTCTGCGGCCGAGGCCCAGCGGCATGCACGCCGCGCTCCCTGCTCATCATGCATATTCGAGATGTTGGGGCATTTTCCTGCGATGTAACACAAGAACGCCTGGCTGAGAGGGGCATTCAATGTCAAGGGGGGGAGTGAACCAAGGCGCGCCGCACGTGTACAATTCAGCCGGCACAGGATCGATGATGCGGATGTGCTTCTGCGCTTTGTTTCTGGGTCTGCCTGTTGCCATGGAAGATGTCCTTGCACGTTGTCACACTACTGAGGCGTGAGGTGCCGCCCCTGCCTATCTCGAGATACGCAGGCATAAACTGCGCGAGGGTGGTCCACCCCCTAGGGCCAGCTGGGCCGATGGCAGCGTTCCTGGCGGCGCCTTGGCCACACTGGCTCTGCCCTTGTTACCCAGACTCTGTCCACATCTACTTGGATTCACGCAGCGGCAGGGCCCGCGTATCGTTGCAGGCCTTCTCAGAGCATACGTTCCAACACTCACAATTCCAAATTTTACTTTACCCACAGTCAGGCAAGGCGTAGACCTTCTTCTTCGAGCTTGCTGCCAACTCCCATGGCGTGTTGTTGCCTCGACACGTACGCACGCCTGGGAACCTCGTCACGCCCTTCAGGTTGCGCGAGATACTTGAGCTCCACCGCCAGCTGCCCAGCGGTAGTGCTCTGTCTACGGATGCAAATCTGTAGCAACTGACCGCAGGCACGGGCAGATCTTGGCATGGGCAGATATTTGCGCCCGTGGCACGTAGTACATGGGCAGTCCGCCCAGAGTCGTTCTGTTGTTGTGCTGAATGTGTGGCAGATTCGATAGATTGCTGCTTTTGTTGCAATGCCTGATGACTTGGTCTTGGTACTCTGCCATGCAACTGCCCAATCTTGTCATCTACTACGCGTGGCACATGATTCGTTGACCCAGGTGCTAGCCACCCAGGCTGGACAGCGTGAGCTGTAGCATAACACAGTGGCCATGAGGTCATCCGTGACTGCGCGAGGTGGCTTTCAGGACAGGTTCCTCGATGCGCTGGGCTTCTGAACTGCAGATCAGTGATGGCAGAGTCGATTTCCTCCGGGGCTTCTTGGCAAACTCCCCCAGCGGCGTCCAAGAACATGCAGCAGCTTTGTGTATGCAAAGGTGGCTGCAATGTGCAGATGCGTTTTTCAGTGGGCTTGATTCACCATCAGGCCCACAAACACTGTGGACATGCCGCACTGTCTCATGCAGGCAGTAGGGCACTCACACACCTAGACGATCTGCAGCCTGAATAAAAGGCCAGGTTAGGGCAGATGGCACTACCTAAGACGGATACGAACATGCAGCGCTGGGACATGGTCTGGCCTCCTGCCATGCGGTCTTTCGTTAGGCCTCATCATGGTCGTCCGAGCATGTCTCTGCAATGGCAGCGGTATTGTGACCTCTGGCTTTGCTTGAAACTTCCCACGCTGCTGCATTTGAAAGGGCCAACAGCCCGCACACAGCTGCCGTATACATGAATTTAAAAAATATACGTCAAACTGAGACATGCTGTCCCCAGGACCTTGCGCTAGCGCTTGCCGAGCGACACAACACAATGCGGTTGCGACGTGCACTGCAGCTGCAGAGTATCGTGAGAGGTTTGAAGCTGGCCTGCTTGTCCCGAAAACGTTCTAATTGTGCAAGATTGTTCGCTGGTCGTGTGCGCCCATCGTTTTGGACCGATGACATCAGCCGTATGTTACAGCTCGGCTTCCCATGAACTTCGGTCGCGAAATATGCATGCATCACAGATCGAAGCGAATGAATTCACGATAACCTCGTGGCTGTCATCGCCTGCGCGAGCGTGTGTGTGGTGAACGTCGTCTTCAATGCGACGTGGATGCTAGCGGAGATCCACGAGGAAGCTCGATCGATGCCGGAAGCACTTGCGGCAATGTCGTCCTGGTCAGGAGGACCTGGCGTGCATCTGTGCATGCTCTCGACACATCTCGGAAGATTCATGCATCATGATCACATGCAGGATCGCATGAGCCCTCGTGCAAGGATGCGACTAGGCCTAGTGCCGGCACTTGATATATCGGTATATACGAATGCGATATACGCCTGCATCATCGAACAGTACGTGACCGACAGCATCACCGAGTGGTCGATGTCAGAAAGTTTTAGCGAGCCTCTATGGCGTAATGGTACGAGTTGTGTCCAGTGCAACAGCTCGAGCGGAACCTGCGCGTAGAAACCGTCATATGCATCTTCGTGGCTGAGGTGCGCTACTATTGCGTCACGGAGACACGCAGCCCTCAAAGTCGAGCTGCATGCAAAGCAGGACGAAGACGGCATGTTGCAAGCGCTACAGCTGGCTGCGATCGAGTGTCCACTGCTTGTGCATCTCTTTTTTCCGGGCTGTCAGTCGAAAAGTACGTCCGTAGCGTAGCTGCTTGCAACATCTGCTGCACCACTTGCAGTTGACACAGGCACAAGGTAGAAAAGATGATAACTTTTCATTTGCTTTGCCATCGCAGATAGTCGATTTCGACGGTCATCGGACACGAACGCCATCGAGCTGCACGAGGACGCACCTGCTGCTAAGCACATGGCGAACACAACAGCAGGATCCACCGGCACTCAAAGAAGACTGAACAGCAAGAAATAAGGTGCTTGTTCATGCTGGTGTCTTCGAGCTGGCTTGAGCATCACGATACCGCGTGTGTGGGCCGTCGACGTTGGAAAGAGACCGCTTAAGCTTACTCGCGCGCTGTTTTCAAGATCCTATGCGAACGCGAGTCTTGACTACAACGGCGCCGATGTCGCCACAGCCCGCGGTCGTACAGCTGAAAGCTTTGCTGTTAGCGGATTCGGATTGCAATGCGCTGAGGAGGTACCAGACGGTTGCTTGCTTCACTTGAAGATATCGTCGACTGGCCGGAAACGCCGGCCGATGACGTGGCGAATGGGTCCGATCGACAAAATGTAGCAGATCTCTATGCAAACCCCTCCGCTTGAAATTGAATTGATATCGGAGTATATAATCGCATGGTTTGACGCATAACGTGATCAGCGGCGTCGGTTTTGTGCGCCTGGCCAGCTTTCGCACGCTGTGTGACGCATGCGCATGCAAGCCTGGCCCAGCTGTTTAACACACAGGCGCACTCATGCAGGACCCAGCAGCGCTCGGAAGGGTCAGTTTCTGCGACGTAGCAGGCCACAGCAAGGCTGCTGCAGCATAGCTGCCTGAAAGCCATGTATCGCAACGGGCGCCCGTTTCGCCATCAGCTCAGTGTCCGCGATGTGCTGCGTGCAGCATGTATCATCTTCTGTCTCACTCAGGTACGCAATGTGATCCTGAGTCGTGCCTATACCACGCCTGTCTGGGGCTGTCCTGCGTTGACCAAGCCAGCGCTCCAGCTGTCCTGTTTTTGGCCAGGCATGACAGCACAAACTAGCCGGATGTGGCCGTCGTCAACCAATTGGTGTTTTCGTATGCCCAAGTCAATTGCTGTCGCATCCGTACTGTAACTGAGCAGCTTGGCGATCGACCATGCGCACCTGTACTCACAACATGGCAGCCGCACATCGCTCCGCTCTGACAACCCCCATATCAACACCAACTCACATATACAATGCACAGTGCTGTACGCTGCGCCAGAAAGGACTCTCACTTGTGCCACACACACTCACACACATTGCCCAGCTCCCTTCCACGACACCTTCCATCAGGCCATCTCACCACCACACCAACAGCTCGCCCCGCAGCCACCTCCGGTCTGCAGGCATTCTTGGCCACCACAGTATCGGCCGCAGGGCTGCCGGGGAGGGCGCTACTCCAAGCCACGGAGGTGCCGGTGGTGTCGATCGTCGAGACCGTCGAGGAGCTGATCACCGCGCTGCAGGAGGGCGCAGCACACATCGAGATCCGAAAGCACCTCGACACGACGGGCTTCCCGCTCGTCCCCGCCCTCATCTACGACGTCGAGTTCCTGCACCTGCTGCCCCCGCAGATCAGCCGCACGCGCTCCATCCGGGTGCGGCTTGTCCACGCTTGCATGCCACGCTTGCATGCCGCAGCCCCACTCCACTGCCTTGATGTTGCAGTACACAGTCAATCTCCAGAAATGAACAGTCAACGACGGCACGGGGCATCGCGTGCGGGCCATGTAGATCCGCAGTGTTTGAGTCGTAGTCTAACCGGCATCGCGGCCAACCACCGAGGGCGTATCGGCCGGCGCCAGTCTGCATCCCGGAGCTCAGCTACCCCAGGGGCTATCTACCCTATGCTGTAGGCACATACAGGGTAGCCGGGTGGCGCCAGCGGGTGGTGTCAGGCGCGCTGAAGCCATGGGCACGTGTGCGACATCGCCGCCGACCTCCTGCCGCGCGTTCAATCGATGTGCTCGCGACTCTGAGCAATCAGCAGTCTGGTAACCAGGCCACCGCAGGCTTTGTTGGGATTGCCACCCCCAAGAATGATGTCGCACGCTCTGCATGCCCCGGCACATCACCCCCCCACCACTGCTGTCACCTGCATTTCACCCCGGCCTGCAGGGCAACTGCACCGAGGCGCCGTCACAGGCGTTCCTGGACCGCCTCTCCGGCGCCCCCCTCGCGGCCCGCACCCCCCGCCAGTGCCTGCTGCTCGCGCAGAACCACCTCCTCGCGATCACCCAGGGCAAGGCTCTCGTCGAGAACCTCTACATCCGGTACCCCAGCGGCGGCGGCGGGTTCGGCTTCGAGGAGCCGACGGCGGCCAACGTGCCGATGCTGCTGCACGTGCACGGCGGCGACGTGTACATCCGGGACGTGCGCGTGGAGGGCGACGGCCGCACGCCGTGCCGCGGCTTCATCGCGTACCCGACCGCGCGCGTCCTCTATGAAGGTGTGGCCATGCACACCTTGCATGCGTGTGTATGTGGAGGTGTAATGGGAATGCAGCGCACCTGTGTGTATCCACATCAGAGGAAGAGGTTCGTCTGCTCGCCCTTACGGTGATGCCAGGTTGGGGCGCCCTGGGACCAGGGCTGCATTGGCGGTCATGCTACGCAGCTATGGCGAGTGTCCGTGATCTGCACAGCTATGTGTACATGATCGCCGATCGAAGCAGGGCCCATCTGAACTCATGCAGTCATTGTGTGCACTTGTCCGCATGAGGGGGCAGAGCCGTGTACGGACGTCGCAATTGTGTACCGCTTTTTTGGTTTTGTTTCGTTGTGTTTTCCACCACATGCGACGTACACCGTCTCTGCTCCATCTGCCCCCCATCCGCTCGCCCTGGGGCCCTGCCGGGGGGCCCCATGGCCATGCCGCGGCTGCGCACGAGCCCGCATGGCGGCCCCCTCCCCTGTCCTGACGCCGCCCTCGCCGCCGCAGACGGCGCGATCTCGCACATGAGCGGCGACCAGGACGACCGCGGCCAGACGATCGTCTCCGTCGCAGTGCGCGCATCTCCCACGTACTTCCTCAAGACTGCCTTCTCCAACATCCTCACCGCGCCGTCCTCCCCCGTCATCCTCGCCGACGCCGGCGCCCCCGTCAAGATCCAGGAGTGCACCTTTTCGGCGAGCAACACCGCCGAGACGCCGCTGCGTGGCTTTGGCGGCAGCCGCTTCTTCGTGGACGACATAGCGGGGCTGCTGGTGGCGGGGGAGGACGCGGCGGACATCACCTCCGCGGAGCCCCTCAGCGCGGCCCGCGGCAGCGACTTCCTCACGGACGCGGACGACTGGTCGTTCGACATCCGGGCGGTGCGGTGCTGCGTGCTGTGCCCGCTGTGTGGGTGTAGGCTGCGGAAACAGGCGTGCTGTGGTCTTGGCGCTGCAGAGTGATTGCATCGCTCATCGCGTGTTCTAGTACAAGCTTCGCGCGGGGCCGGCTGCTGTTGAGCACACGTTGCGTTCTCCCGGTCCTGCGTGCCGTCTACCCCTTCATGTCATCTGGTGAAACCTCCCGCTGTTTTCCATCAACAAGAGGGGCACGCGGTCCAGACCTGCTCATCTGATCACCTCGATGCGGCATGCAGCTCCTCAGCGGCCCGGTGCGCGCGATGCCCCTCGCCGAAGCACTCATCACGCCCGGTGGCATCGGCTCCGAGCCCACCGACGAGTCCGGCAGCCCCCTCCCCCCGGGCGTCTCCCTCGACCCCAGAGACCCCTACGGCTCCTCCTCCGGCGGCGGGGACTCGTACGGCGGCGGCGGCGGCGACGGCGGCGGCGGCCTGGACACATGGGTAATCATCGTAATCATCGCCGGCGTCGTCGCCGTGCTCGCGGCCGTAATCGGCGTTTACGTCTACCGCCGCCAGAACCAGGCGCGGCAGCACCAGCCGAAGGACCAGCTGGGGTACTATCCGTCTGGCCCCGCATATGGGCCACAGTATGTGGTGGCGCAGCCGTCGTTCGGGCCGGGGGGGCCCGGGAGCGCGCACCCGGGTTTCTACGGCGCGGCGCCATGGCCGTACCCCCCGACCCCTGGCACGCCGACGCCGTCGAACGAGGCGCTGCATACAAAGCTCCAGGCCGTGCCGGGGTCCCCTGGCGTGGCGTCGTACCGCACACACAGCTCGGGCGGCGGGCGCACGCGCGTCGAAGCGCTCGCGGCGCGCTGGCACGCGCCGTACACTGACACCGACGTCACGTTCACCGACGACTGCGCGCTGCCGCAGTACTCGTACGTCAGCAGCGGGGACGAGGACGTCACGCGCAACACGCAAGCGTCGCGTGCATCGCGCGCCTCGGCGCTGTCGCAGCGGAGCCGGCAGTCGACGCGGTCGGGGACGTACACGACGGCGGGGCGGGGGGACCCCGGGTCGCCGGTGGGGCCGCCGCCGGAGGGCGCCTCGGTGCCGGAGCTCATGGACCGGCTCGCCCGGCAGCTCGACGGCATGCATGCGGTCGGCAAGCCGATCAAGGAGCGCTTCCTGCCGCTTGGCCAGGCGCAGCGGCGCATGGGAGGTGCGGCGCATTGTGGGCATGCATACCCGGCATGCACAGACAACACAACTGGGATGTGCAGTCTGGTGGATGCATACACCATTGACATCGCTGGCACCCCAACCGCCCACGCGCCGGTGAAAGCTCCACTTCAGCCCGTCGTTTCAATCTGACGTGAACGACTCGCACGTCTCTTCTCAGCGGCCACACGCCTTGTGTCCTTCATCCGCCACCGCCCTTCTGTCCCCTTCTGGTTCACCATTGCCGAACGCAGGTGCTCCGGCACAAATCATGCATGACACTCATGCATGCGCTCGCGTGCAGGCCAGGGCATGGTGCAGTTCGCGCGGGACGTGCGCGATGACCGCGACTACGCGATCAAGCTGTTTGTGTCGCGGAAGGCGTACGACGCCGAGACGGCGCTGTACCGCGACGAGGTCCTGCAAGAACTGCTGCCGAAGATTGAGGCGATGGCAGTGAACGAGGACGGGGAGGAGGGCGACGCACACGGCACGCCGTTGCCGCCGTTCATCATCATGGAGAAGGGCGAGGCGCTCGACGAGTGGAGCCGCCGCGCCAAGCCCGACATGTTCCAGTCCGTCGCGGTGCGCTGCCGGGCAGGGACAAAAGATGGAAAGAAACGGGGCGGCTGGCGTCTTGTATGGAAGGGGTGGAGGGCGTGATGCAGCTTTGACGCTGCGCGTGTGCAAAGCATGTCGCCGGTGAACAGTATTGTCACGGCCGTTTCATTTTGGCTATTTTGGTCATTTTTTTTGGCCGCTTCTGTGATGGACGCCTCATTTGGGAAGTGGCGGATGGCAAATGCGACTCCAGGTCGGTCCGCTCGCGTCAGCGCCGCGCACGGGCTGTCCGTCACCGTGTGTGGGGGCCCCGACCAATGTCAGCGCTACGCACGGGCCCCAATCAATGTCGGGGCCCACCGCCTGTCGTACCGCAAGCTGCCCACACAACCCCAAATCACTCGCACACGCCAACCCCCCTTCAGAACGCAGTGTTGCGGTGTGCAGATGCTCGCCAACATCTCGCGCCGCCTGGCGGGCATGCACGACGCCGGCTACGTGCACCGTGACCTCAAGCCCGGCAACGTGATGTGGCTGCCTCGCGAGAACCGCTGGACGATCATCGACTTTGGCTGCGTCGCGCGCGCCGGGGAGGAGTCCGGCATCTGCTACAGCCTCCGGTACACGGCCCCGGAGGTCATCCAGGCGCTGCACAAGCGGGAGCGCATGATGGTCCCCCAGGCGTCGCTCGACTCCTGGGCGCTCGGGGTGATGGCGTTTGAGCTGCTGACTGGCAAGCCCGCCTTCCAGCCGCTCGTCGATGGCACACAGCAGGTGCGTCATCCCCCGAGCTTTCCGCCGTTAGCATATTCGAGTTCATGTGCTGGGAGAGGCTGTGCCGTTCCTGGGCCGTCCCGGTGACCCAGGCGCTCTTTACGGTAACCCTCCCGACACTGGCACCTCATGCGCGAGACTGTCGCCGTTGTCTGCTGGCGCTTGATGCTGCGCCGCTGATCTGCGTGCCTGAAAACGGGATTGCAGCCGTGGCCGGGAGCGCATCAGTGGTGGTTTTTGCGGGCACGCATGGCGTGTAGCCTGCGCAGGCTCTGATGATTTTCTTCAGCCACACAATGAGGCATCGAATGGGCCGTGCTGGCCGCTTGTGGTGTAGCCACAGCATGCAAAGCACGCGCAACTGCCACGCCGTCCTCTGGGGTGGCAGAGATGCATGTTGGTGGCATGCATTTGCTATAGTGTATCCACGCTGTGTCAGCAGGCGATGCGTAAGCCGCCCTGACCTGGGCACAGTCCCCTTCGCCAGAGCCAAGTTCACCTCAATGTCGGCGTATGCGGGTCGAGCTGCCAGATTAGTCGGGGGCCGCTCGCATCGGCAGATTAGAGGCTGCGACATCGTCATCCCGGTCCCGCCGGTGCGTGGGAATGTGTGTGCGCCACAAGAAATTTGTTTTAAAGCAGCCCGTCACGGCCAAGGCACCACCGACCCGCAGGCATGGGTGTATGTTTTGCAGATCCTAGCGCAGCTGCTCGGAGAGCAGGACCTGCCGTGGGAGGGGAGCCGCGCCGCACCCGACACAATGCGCAAGCTGCGCACCCTGCGCTCCCCCGTCCTGGCGCTTCTCGAGCGCGACCCGAAGCGCCGGCTCAGCATGCAGCAGTTCTGCGAGGCCTGCGACGACATCTTCTGCACGCGCACCTACAAGCCCGCAATCTAGCCGCTTTTTCAGGGCTGCCGCCCCGAAAATTCCTGTCGGGACTCGGGAGGGAACGGCACACCCCCGCCCAGGCCTGATGTGCTCCGCCGTGCACTGCTAGCCACATGGGGGCCAAGCTGGTGTCTGCGATAGAATGCCTCGGCGGCACATCATGATGCAGCACCGATGCCGACGGCATGTTTTGAGCGGTGCGAAGGCGGGTCTGCTCTGTGTGTAGACACGCATCCCCTGCGCACCATGCTGGGAGGGGTGTGGAGAGTGACTGTGTGCGATGGCGCTGCGCGCATCGCGCTGCGCGCGCTCTGTGCGCTGCGAAGCATCGCGGCCTGCTGAGACGGCTCGAGCCGGGTGTGTCGGTGACGCTACTGCCTACATCTGCTGAGTACATCTGTTGAGCAGCTGCCGCAGGGGCGGCATCCGTTGAGGTTGAGGCACCACGGAGGCCGTCGGTGTCATGCTGAACACCGAGCTCGAGGTGTGCTGTATGTGTGGTGACCCCTGCTGGCCGTGGTGCGTGTTTTCGAGGGACGGTCCAGCAGGACAAGTTTGCGGGAATGGTCGCCCCTGACGAGCATGCATGGCTGCTGCGGCTGCTGGCTGTGTTCACAGCCTCGCAGCATGTCTTGCTGCTGCCTGTGGCTGATGGCCACGCGGCACAGGTGCGGGTGGCGGTGCGGTGCGTCCATGCCTCGGTGCAACACGCGCCGTGCTGTTCGCGTGCAGCTGCAGTGGCAGCGTGCGTGCCAGCTGCTGCAGTCGGCGCCGCGCAGCGCCACAGTGTCGGCCTGCGCCGATCGGAGGGGTCTGCGAAGCAGGTCTTCGGGTCACCAAAATTGAGTGATACCTCGGGGTGTGGTGTTCCTGGAATGCTGTACCTTGTTCCAAGGCATCGTGGTGCTGGGGCGTGGCTAGAGCAGCGTGCCAGGGGCTGGGCGTCCGGGCTGCCGTCGTCTGCGATGCGCCTCTTTGTCTCGTCTATAAATAGTGCCAATCATGCAGACAGGCAGTACTAGGCACGTCTGCTGCAGGCCTTCCATGTTGCAACTGCAGCCACAAGGTGGGTGGGCTCAGCGCAGGGCAGATCGGGGCGTCGCAGTGGAATGAGGGTTGTAGAATAGGAATTCATGAGTGGTGGAGGGGTTGTAGTTTCAAGTGTACGATTACTGATTCCTGTGGTTTGAAAGCAATGTCCTTACGCTGACTGGATAAGAGTAGTGAGCTGCAGCGTGGTTCATGTCGCATCGTTTGAGGGCGAAGATTTTCATTTCTCTATTTATGGTTTTTCTTCTGTGTGGGGATGCTGCTGAAGGCATGCGATCGCGTTGCAAGAGGTCGTATTATTCATCCTGCAAGTGTGTAAGCCAGGTGTCTCTCGTGCAAACCTGATCACAGAAGCTGTATCATCATGTCTATGAGGAGCCTATGTGCAAACATGTGCTATGTTGTTGTTGCTGCGTCTGTCGACTGGCGATTGGGGCATGTTCCATGCGAGCCGAGCAGAAACTGAGATACATGAACAGTCTCGAGAATCTGAGTCGTGAAAAACAATCAAGCACAAGCAGCTTTATTGCCGATGCAATGCCAGAAGCCCGATGATATCGGACACTCCACACCTGTGAGCAGGACTCATGCCAGCTACCCAGGGATGGATGGGTGGCGGTGCATGATGGTACTTTCCCGGCTCAATACGCGGCAAATTCATAGCACTTGGTTCACGGTATATCCACATTGAGGGTCTAACTTTGGCTTTCGATGACCTGCGTCAATTCTCCTGAAATGTGTGCCTCTTTCCCACTCTGCTTCCCTGAGCCTTGGGTCAACCAATCCAGGGACAAACGTGGCAGGAGAATGACGTCAATGCACTTAACACGGGACCTGCAACAAGCGCGGCGGGGTTGAAACATCCGCTTTCTTCATCTGTAGCGCTATGTCGGTTGCAGGCGAAGCTTGAACGCTAACAAAACTGTTAGCATGAAGCTGCCATGACGTGGCCGACTGCAGTTCATATAGCATGGCAGATCTGTTGCATGTTGGTCGTGTCGCACACGCGTGGTCTAATGAACACCGATCCGCGCCGTTCCGGCCCGGCGCCTGTGCTGCGGTATGATACACAAATTTGAGAATGACACATTGCATTTAACGCTGTCGGTCCTGCTACTGAGTCTAGATGAGCAATCGATGATGTTCACCAAAGATCGGGTACGTCCGTGGAGGATGCCTGGAGACGTGACGCGAAAAGGTGACACCTGTCTGATCGCTTTGGCCATTACTTTCAAGCCGCCTAATGCATTTCAAAATTACCGCATACAGGGGCCTTCGGTTTATTCGGAATGATCCCGTCGGAAGGCTACGCTCGTGTACTTTCCTGCATGTGCAACGAAGGGTGCTTCAGCTACATGAAATTGCACAGCGGTAGCGCTCTGGATTATCACCTCGACAAGTTCGACCGGTAACAACGGACAACGTGCCCTTCTAGAAACCCGACGATCCATTTCGCTCGTGCGCGCCTGCGAACGGTTCGGTGCGTGGCGCAGGTGCATTCAAACAGGTGACGTGCCAAATTCAAACAGCCACCTGCGCACACTGCCTCACACAGTGCACTAACAGGCGGCAATGGCAGAATGCTCGGCAGAACGCTCTGGAAGCACATCGATGTCCGTGGAGTCCTATAATGCTGGAGTATAGCTAGAGTGCGTTTACATTATGAACGATCTGCCGTGCGTGGATTGATACGAAATTATACAGGTTCTCCACGTTCCATTGAACCGCGAGGTGCGGTTCCTCCTTGCAACGCATCATATTGATCCTTGTTGATAGGCAGCATTTTGCTGGCCGTTCTTCGTGCGTTCCTGTGCGCCGGTGAAGAAGGCATCGAGCGCCCAGTGCTGTCTGCTCAAGGATTGACTCTCGTTGGTATCGCCTGTTGTCCACGACCACATTACCACACTCATACAGCTACCCATTACTGCTGCTGGTAGAACCTCATGCTGTGTCGCCTGGTGATCGGCCTTGCTGGCCATTGAACATGCCTGAGCGGCAGCGGGCGATGCTCGGAGTTCCGACCGAATGAGCCTGCGCTGAAGCTATGCCCGCCACAAAATCAATACAATACTCCATGTTCAGATCGAATGACAAAACATGTGTAGCTCATGACATTCGCGCGTCCAAGCTTCGGCTCAGGATTTGATGCGTCTATGTCCCGATTCAACTCGATGGTCCAACGTAGGTAATCGAACAGAGAAAGAACGCTGCTAAGGAAGAGTGCACCCATGCAGATACAAACATCACTTCGAGAGTTGCCAACACGAGATGAGGTGTCCTGGGGCGTAGCCAGTGCTCTGCGTTGTGAAGGTGCGTCTCTCCTTCCGACTATCTCGAGATATGATGGCCAGCAACACATAAGCAGGCTATCCATACCTATCAAATTCTCTCCTTTCTTTCGTCCAGTGAATGGCTGTCATCAGATACATGTGAAGGTGCACGTGCTGCGTTCAGCTGAGCTGTTGCTGTGCTGCATGTAGTCGAGCACAACTGCTGGTTCAACTGCATTGATCACTTGTTCAGCATGCCTATTCGGAAGAAATTCGTTTGCTGTGTTTGTCTGCACCCGTTCATGTATCACCGCGTTTATTCCGTGGTGCGAGTGGCATAGGCTGTCGGACGAAGCATGATGGTCAGACTCATGCGCTGAGCAGCTCAGATCACATATGTTGCACACTTGTCAAAACCAATACCATTTGGGCTCGCAGCGCAACTGCTACTCAAATGGGCAGCATGGCACATGCGTACAGTGCCGGCCGCGCCTTGGGCAGGCATGATTAGGCGAGTGATTGAAGTCACTGTCCATTGATTCCCTATCAGTTCCTGTTGCGGCCGCTCCGCGCTCCACCTGCAAAGCGCACCTCATGGCACGCACGTCAACTGCGATTGAGGTTCTGCTGTGCCTTAAGAGGCTGAGGCTCTAGCCTACACCGCATGCCATGTCCCTCCATGCAGCACAGTACCACATCGACTTCCACTGCGCTCTGTGCTACCTCGTCAATCCCCATGGCATGCGCACAGCACACATTCAGATTCGCTTTATTTTACTTTACTCAATACTTTGCCGCTGGCAGTCTTACAAGCGAGGCTGTCACTCAAGTAGCACAACAAATGCAATTCATGCTCATCAGTCGACAATCAATCCTCCAGGATTTGCCCTTTCAGCTCAACAAGTTCATCCCCGCAAATCATTCCGTGCGATCATGCGGAGCAGTTGTTGCAGAGCAAGGAGGGGCTCCGTTGACCATACAGACCCGGTTGTGGACACACTGGGCCGACCGGCACCCGCACCTGTCACCACGGACACCGGACCCAAGACTGGCTGCCACCGTGGAAGCCTCGCGTCCGCAGTCACACCCAAGTTTCATGCGATCGACCATGCCTCCTACGGCCACTGCTCCACGGCGGAAACTGCTTCAGGCACCGCAGACACCAGAGCACACACTTCCTCCCGACCGACGCCTGGGCTCACCGCACCCCTTCGCGGACTTCACAGTGATCACGGAGCCAGCTCGCGCCCCCCCTCGCCCCGCCGCCTCAGCCTCCGCCCGCCCGATGGCCGCCGCCGAGGCGGCGTTTGCCGGCGTCGGCACCGCGTTCAGCCTCATCCTCATGGCCACAGCCCTCACGCTGTTCATCCGCCGCCACATGCGCAACCGCGCCGGCCCCGTGTTTGAGGTGTTTCACCACAGCACGCGCAGCACGGCGCCAGTGCTCGCGTCCCTGCGGCGGCGCTTGCGCGCCCTCCGCCACGGCCGGAGTGGGGCCACCGATGCGGCAGCATCAGCTCACGTCACTACACAGGGCGTTCCGAACGACGCCATCAGCCGCGCGGAGAGCGAATCTGACACACCGCGGCGCGACGCGTCGCCGCAATCCTCAGCACGCAGCACGCCGCTGCGCGGTAGCGCTCCGCGCCAGCCCCCTCCATTCGAGATCTCGTATCATGTGAACAGGCCGCCTTGGTGCGCATCCGACCCAGATGGCGCAGCTGACTCAGCGCTGCGAGACCAGGAGGAATGCAGCTCTAGCAGTGCATGCATGTGCGCCCATAATGTGGGCGGCGGGGATGCATCGGATGTGGATAAGCGGCTGGATGGCAGACCGCGGTGCAGCCGGGAGAGCGGCAGCATGCATGGTGGCGGCAGAGGCAACACCGGCACCAGCGGCACCGCGAGTGGCGAGTCGCACGCACGCGTCCACATCCGGGTCCTCTGCGGCCCCCCAGAGCCTCCTGTGTGGCCACCTGAGGCTCCGCAGTGGCAGGGAGACGAAGAGTCGACGCCCGCGGGATCTCCCACCAGCTCTCCCGCCGCTGCCGGCTCCACACCCGACCGTGGATCGCGCCGAGGGGGCTGGACGGCAACGCATCGTGCCGAGTGTGAGGCTGCAAAAGTGCCTGGAGCTGCGGGACTGGTGCCGGGCGCGGTCGCGTACGCGCCGGATGTGAGCGCCACGGGCGGCGCTGCGGCTGCAGGTGGCGTCGAGATCAGGTCACTGGAGGCTGCGGAGCCGGATGAATCACACCTCTGCATGCATGAAGTCATGGAGGCGCCCACACCTGCAGAGCGCTCCCACGTTCTGCCTCAAGTTCTGCAACCAGGTACTGGCCACTGCGCGTCATGCTACGTGTCTGATCATAAACCCATGTCAAACATGCGTAGCTTTACCTGGATCTACTAGTAGTACAGGGTCGTGTTCCCGGGCGCTTGCACAGACGCCACGAGAGGTATGCAGGTGACGTGAACACTGCATCAGCCGCGCCGACACCCCGCGTACCAGGCCGTGCCGCAACCAGAAGCGGTGCCGCTGCGGCGGCCGCAGCGGGTGTGCTGCGCATGCTGTGCAGGGCGGCAGCGCGGGTGGGCGGGCGGCTGCACAGCGCGCCAACGCGGCGCGCGGAGGCTGTCACACCTGCAGCCACCACCACACATGAGGCCGCCATGCACTCAGAGTCCGCACGGGATACTCAGCCATCTGCGGCAGTGGGAGGCGCCGGGCAGCCGCTGAGAGTCCTCGTGAGGTCCACAGGACTCTCGTGCACAACTCTCGAGTGCCCATCCAGCGAGTGCTCTCTCGATTCCCAGTCGACAGCAGACCTGTCCACAGAGTACCTCTCCACAGAGTGTTCATCCACATCGTCCTCTCTCAGGCCCGCGTCCACAGAATGTACCTCCAAGCAGATCTCTCTTGGACCATCATCCACGGAGTGCTCCCCGGCGCCCCCGGTTACAGAGTGCTCCTCCACAGAATACTCTATTGGAATTCCATCCAGACAGAGCGCGTCCACAGGTGCTACACCTGGACCGTCCTGCACAGGCTCCTCCCTCGCACTCCCGCCCACCGAATGCGTGTCCACAGACTGTTCCCCCGACGCGTCCTCCACCGACGGCTCGCTCGGACTCCCGTCCACGGAGTGCTCCCCGGTGCTGCCTCCGCCGCCACGGCCACCGGCGCCGGCCGCTGCGGTCGCATGCATGGAGCGTGAAGGCGGCTACAAGGGCACCTCTGGTATGCCGCGGCCGACATCGAGCCACGGGGATCGGAGCCGCGTGTGGAAGTAATATATCCCATAAGGAGGTAGGCTCTGCGCCTCGGCCACTGCACCTGTGCTGATGTTTCGCCACGAGTAGGGTACTTTGGCGGCTGGCTGGACTAGAGGAGAGCAGTGGGGTTGGGGTGCACCGGGCAACCCGGCCGTGATGGGGTAGGGTGTGGCACCGACAGTCACCGTACCAAGGTGCAGAGGCTTGCCAGTCTGCAGCATTGTGACGGATTCCTCTCATCAGGCTCGGCTCTCAACTGCAAGACACAGCTGAGTGACAACGGAATGGATCTGGCTGGAGCGCGTTGGCGTCGTTCCTCGTAGCTGGCTGCCGAGCATGCGTCATATCCAGCTGCCTGCCACATGCATGTGGAACATGGCATGCCCACATGAGCGTTCCAGAGACCGAGCCAGGCAGGCAGCTCCGTTCGAGTCCACTTCTGCCATGCCAGATGCTGCATGTGAGGATGGCACTTACAAGGGCTGGGAAAACCGGGCATGCATGCATTGCACTGCTGCGGCTCGTAATAACCACAGGTAGCCTGTGAACGTCTCCAGACGGTGGATCACATGGAATGGGGTTGGTTGGACGCATGGGTCCTGAGCCACCACCTGGAGGCTGGGACCATTTTTTGTATGCAGGCGTGAAATTTCACACACATACCGATTGTGTATGCAGGCGTTGCCTGGCATGTTCCTGACGCTCCCCCCAACTCACGTCCGGCGTAAAACCTGAACGCGTGGACTGGGCCTTGTCACCAACGTCAATTGCTAAACGCGTGTGCAGGAAGCACCGGCGTGGAGATGCAGGGGGGGTCGAGCTGCGTGATACTGCAATCGACTGACTCTGCCGCCGGCTGCACAGTTGGGGGTGCAATTGGTGGCAGGGTCGGCGATGCGAGCGGCGGCGCTGTACAGTTTTGGGGGCCGTTACATTTGTCAGGCCTGGCATGGCGAAAAGATGAAGCACAGAGGTTTTGCAGAGAGTGGCACTGTGATCACTGCTCGAGCCGGAGGATGTTGGCAACCGCGCGGATGCATGGGGAGGGCGGTCAGGGCGCTGGCAACCGCGCGGATGCATGGGGAGGGCGGTCAGGGCGCTGGCAACCGCGCGGATGCATGGGGAGGGCGGTCAGGGCGCTGGCAACCGCGCGGATGCATGGGGAGGGCGGTCAGGGCGCTGGCAACCGCGCGGATGCATGGGGAGGGCGGTCAGGGCGCTGGCAACCGCGCGGATGCATGGGGAGGGCGGTCAGGGCGCTGGGCCCGGTTGGCTCCAAGGATTCAAATAACTGATTTAAGATAAGCCTGCTGCAGCTGGCAGGCTCATCCTGCGGCTGCGAACTGCGGTGCTGAAGATGGAGATAAAGACGGACGGCGGCGCCGGTGAGATGCATGCATGCATGCGAGATGCGGCGCCCATATTTCTATATTAGAATAATGCTAGAGGCACGATGGAGTTGCAATAATTGATAAGCATCTTTAAGAGCATCAGTGCAAGTGATGATGTGGTGTCTCCTGCCTGCGCGAGCAGTTCGGCAGGGAGCATGCATGCCACGCACGCATGTACACGTCTGCACACCGCAGTTCTACGTGTGCACATGCCGCTGATCTGCACGCATGCTTGTGCAGCATGAGGTATCCATGTTTGAGGAACCTCTGCTGTGGGGGTGGGCACGTAGTGTTGAGTCATGATGGAATTGATCAGGAATAGAAAGCTGTGATGCAACAGATGGATGCGAGCTATTGTCGCATGGTGGCCAGAGGGTGTCAACCATTGCTCAGCTGTAGTTGCAGGGGCACTGTGGCAGAGGTGGGCGTGGATGTCGGTGCGGCAATGAGGCCCCCACACGCACCGCTGCAGGTCCGGCTGGCAATGACATCATGATCAACATCAATAAAGAGGGGCTAGGTAAAGTAAAGTAAATCTGAACTTACTGAGCCGTATCCTATTGGACATTGACAACTCCGAGTTAACGGGACCACATATGCCGAAGGGGTAAATCACCTGGAAACCCCCCTCAGACAACCATACGCAACTCACAGGGCCTCCTCCTGTGCTAAGCAAGGTGGTCACGCGCGGCCGTTTCGATTCGCCATAGCACACGGCGAATCGAACCCCAAGGCGAGGCAGGGTGCGCATGCGCTCGCCTCATACATACGGCACGTAGATTTTTCCACGAGTATGCGCATACTTGCACATGCGCTCAGCTCACAGGTCGGCCACACTCAGTGGCTATGCGGGGCAGGCTTGCAGAGGTTGTTGGGAGTGCGCTTGTGGACACGGCATGCTTGCTAGAACATGCAACCGGAGCATGTCTGCACCGCAAGCGGGCGCACGATACAGGTCTGCCGCGTGTACTACCTGAGGTAGAACGTTCACAATTGTGTGGCAGTGGGCGTCATTTGCTGCTCGGGGTCAGGGCAAATGTTCAGTAGGACACAGAGAATCAGCGTCGGTACTCTGGGTGGTCCACCCAGGCACAGAACCATGATCAAGCTTGCCTAGGAACACACAAACTTGACCTCCCCGTTCAATGCAGAGAGTAAGTGCTGAGTGCTATCATGACTGCAGTGCAGGCTGGGGTAGATTGAAGCCGCGGCGGCTTTTGATGCTGCATTATACTAAGGCCCAAGATCAGGTCTCAATTGAGTCATGATGTGATGACCAGGTGTGCACAGGACCTGGCCAGCCGAGATTGGGCCACCACACCTGGAGACCATGCATGTGCGTGTATATATAGACGTCTCACGTGTGACCTAGGCTTGCATTCAGGTGACTCCTTATCTGAAACTGCAGATACATGTAAGCCGAAATGGACCCCCACACTGCGATGAGGCCATCTTCTCATCATGCTGTCTTCTAGAAGATGCTATCTTCTGTTGATGCTATGCTGCCCATTTGTACAACGTAAATTCCTCAGCTAGCCACACCTCAGGCTTGTTCAGCAGCTTGCACGCCTGACACAGCCCCGGCGCTGCCCCCAGGCGGCCGGCGGACCCACAGGGGCTGCAGCTGCAGAGTGTCTAAGGATCCTTGTGTAAGGAGCCTTGTGTAAGAGCCCCGATGTGGCAATGCAGTGGTATAGCGGCCATATCACAGGGTTGCCACACTGGACCTCTCACTCTAGACGGCGCCATACAGCACAAATGACATATGGTGCCTGCTGCTGCTGGTCATGACATTAGCTGTCTATAGCGCCGGCTGATATCCGAGTATACCGAACACATGCATATGCACCATGCATGTGTGCGGTATACTACTTGCGGTATACTAGAAGGAGCTCTGTGTGTACGTGGGAGTTAAAACAATTGGGATGCCTTCGCTGTGGGTTCGCTCTTAAAACCGCGCCATTCTTCAAGTTCCATCGCGCAATCCAAAGGCAGCACCTAATGACAAGCAGCTGTGGATCCTAGGGCCAGATGGGGATGGCTAGATCCCGCTCCAACGCGAAGTGTGAATCCCGGCGCCTCTTGTAGCCGCAGAGCGTACACTTAGCCTGTGCAACATGCGTGTGCGGCTGCCAGCCAGCTGCCGGCAGTGACCATGAAGCTGGCTAACCGGCCAGCCCTGTCAATGATGTCCATTGCTCAACCCACACGGATCTGACTCGAGTCTACACATGCTGGGCACACATCCTGCCGTGCTGCAGCAGCCGCAGCTGTGGGATGTATGACAGAATCTCATGCAAGTAAGCTCAAGATCTAGAGCACCCTGGCTAGCTCCAGGCCCGTGCGGGTCTGGCCGTGGCCACCAGCGCCATGAGGATGCTAGCAGCTGCAGGCGATCGGGCCATGCTTGTTGCGCCACTCTTGCGTGCGCTTGCCATCGCGCGTGAAACCAGGTAAATTTGCCCGGCTTCATGAGATGGCCAAGCTTCGTGCTGGCGGGCATGGGTTAACCCACAGCCCAGGCCGGCACGAAGCTACATATGTACATGCTGCAGCAAAACGACAGCTAGCCATAGATGCCCCTGCTCCCACCACCGACCGCATGCCAGCAGTGGAGGTGGCGAAGCGTCTCAGAGGCAGGCTGCATCTGTCGACACAGCTACCAGTAGTTCAACCTTCCTTCTCAGTTTTCACCATGGCTGCAGACAGCTGGTTGCCGGCAATATCACATGCCACTGCATATATATTCACATGGCCATTAAGGTCTGCACATGACTCTGCCTACACAGAACGCACAAGCTTGGCATGGTAGCTGCTGCACACTTTCGTGCTGGTGACGGGTAGTGGATGCTGTGATCAGAACGCGACAGGGCTGCCATCGTGTCATCCCTGCCACATCGGGCCACCTACGCCACTATACCAGAGCGGCCAAGATTGCCTCGCCTGGCAAGGTCTACCGGCACAGAAGAAGCACCAGCAGTCGCAATAATAGAGCCCTTAGGCACGTGAACTCTCAAGGATGAGTAGTCGTTGTCGCGAATCTGAGGTGCTCGAATTCCACAAGGTCCCGATCGATGTGTGCAACGTTCTAGCGCAAAGCGCTTGCGATGGCCATCCGGTGTTTTGCAGCGCACGCTCCGGGCTGGCACCAGCCATGGCCCCATCATGCACCATATCCGACTTCTACAATACGTGAGACCATCCGCAAGTAGGCGTGCTGTGCTTTGAGGGCGAGGATGAGTGAGTCGCAGCCCAGCTGCTTCGACAGCCAGTGACCTGCCGTTGAAGCACCCAGGGTGTCCGCAGGCGCCACACACGCCCATCTCGAAGACGGATCCGCAGCTTTGCGCCAAGATCTTGCCTCTGCGCAGTCGCAGGAGCTGCAGCAGCAGCGGGTCGCGGCAAGGCAGGCTCTGAGCAGTGTTAGTATGCTTCTCCACCTCCGCATCGTGCCCGCAAGCTTCGACATTCGCCCACGCGTGCGCTGCGCTGCTCTGCGCTGAGCAGAAACTCGTGATAAGTTTCTGGCAACCACCAGCTTTTCTCGTAGAAGCACATAGCCTTCTGTGTCCGCAACGGGCCGTCATCGTCGCGGACCGGTCAAGGTGTCGGCAGCGTTGCATCGCGCGTCAAGCGCGCGTGCGCTGACGTTCGCAATGCGCTTGCGCGCGTATGCCTGGCCAGCTCCGCCGGTCGGCGGATCGATGGATGCCGTCGGCCAGTGCCGTTTATTCCCCACCACCGTGTCATGCCGCTCGTATCTGTGTCTCGTTTACAGCCGTGTGTGGTCACCATCGCGGAGCGTTGCATATCGTTGCCGCGCTCCAGCCCGAGCGTTGCATGTCGCAGCTTCGCCGGCCATCACCGCACGCGTCATGCACCGCGTTGTGCACAACCAACAGATGCCCAGTGACTTCGCCATCCGGCGTGCAAGCTTGCGCATCTGCAGAGCTCTGCGCCGCATAAGCTTCATCACAAGCCTGCACCACGCTACGCACTCAGCTGTTCGTGGTGCATCGTGCTTCACGGCAAATGCGGCACGTCTGCACATCATGTGCAGCACACCATTGGCGCATTCGTGCGCGAGGGTGCGGGCAGTACCTCAGCACATATATGCGGTTGAATTTGAATTCAAATGTTACGCCGACTGCTGATGTGTACGCACGCACAAAGTGCTGTGGCGCAAACAGCCTCTCCCACGACGGGGACACCCTCCCATTGCTGCTGCGCCGCTGCCGCCTCCAGACGTCACAGTGTGCGCAGCGTGCGATGACCCGGAGTGTAGTCTACGTGTCTCTGCACATGCGAGCGAGCGCAGGGCGCCATGCATGTGCCTGGCCACACCTCTGCCGCACGCCGACATCTCGGCGCTGATTGACACCAGTCCTGCCATGCATGCATAGATATGGGAGCAGGCATGATGCAGCTGCTTGCTGAAGCTGCAATGTCAGTCATGTCTTGACAGCTTGCAATTGAGCGTTCAGTTGTTTAGATCGAGCTGGCCAGGGGCTCTGAGATTTTGCAGCTGATCTGGTGGCTCAAGTCAAAGTTTGCTACATGTAGCAACCACGTGCACAAGTGAAGTAGTGCATCCACTGTGAGATGGTTTGGAAGAGATTCTTCTGCTGCATGTGTGCGACCCCGTGCACTCTTCTGTCACACAATTACGAGATGAACTCACTCTCTAGTGCATACTAAATACATCAGCCCTGGACGTGGGTGGGGTGCATGCATATGCATGCCTGTGGAACCCCCCCCAGCAAGGCAAGGGAGGAGCAGGGCCTGCAACGGTGGGCTGTCGCAAGCTGATTGGGGACATGGCCATGTCACATATGTATGCATGGGCATGGGTTGACACAGAGACCTGCTTGAGCAATTGTGTTGTGCCTGCACGGCACCTAGATGCCACCTGCCTCTCCAGCTTGCTCCGGAACATGCCGCAACCACTGGATCATCTGGGGTGAACTGGGGGGTGCTGATGCAGCTGCAGTGCATTACATGACCTGGCAGCCCAGAAGTGGCCATGGTTGCTGTAATGCTGGTGTCCAGCAGCCGCCCCCATCACCTCTGCTGGCTGGTGGCATGAAGCCATGAAGCAATGCCCCCGCGCCTGTCTTGACTCAATTGCACCAGTATTGACTCAATTCGGAAATGCAAAATGCCACTGCCACGACATCTGCCATTGCCATGAGCAATGGCAAGGCAGATAGCAAGGCTTCGGCACCTCTGGCCATCATGAGGCCATGATCATCAACAGCTGCAAGGCACCTCGGGGTACCGGCAGAGAGTGTCGTAAAAATAACACCTTCTGCAGGTTAACCAGTGCTATGACATCTATACCACTGAACCCTTACGTCGCGAGTCAATGGCGAAGGCCCGATCACCTGCAATTCTCACAGAAAGCCATGCACCCACGGGCTGTTTGGTCCTTGTGGCTGCGTCCGTAGATCTTGTGGGCGTGTAGATCTTGTAGCCCTTCAGGAGAACCGTGAGGCACGTGCACGTGGACAGATCTGCACACGACTCTGAGTGCTACCACTCAGAACTGCAACACTCACTGCCACAAGCTGTGGATCATCTGTGCTGCGAGGCCGCACGGTCTGCTGCTTTACTGCCAAGCACACGCCGCACAGCAGCATGCACACGAACCTCCGTCGCGCGCCTCCGAATTGCGACTCCGAATCGGCGTTGTGGCTGGCCTTGGGTGCTGGTGAGAGCTGCATGTGCAATCACTCCAGCTCCCTTGTGGCCACTCTGGGGTAGCGAGGGCAGCTCGCACGCCCTTGAATCACCCGCGAGCGGCCTCAGCATGCACAGCATGCACAGCACGCCTACCTCAGCATGCACAGCATGCACAGCACGCCTACCCGGCCAGCTGCGCCGGTCCTGGGGCGGGCGCACAGGCCTTCGACTTCACATGTGAACTGGTGCATTGCTGTGCCCTCCTGATCAAGTCATCGGCAGGCATCACGGAGGTAGATCCTGCCGACGTCGGCGGAGTACTGATCTGGACCGCCTGCGCGCCCACATGCATGCGGCGGTGGTGCTGGAAATCAGCCTAATCTACTACTCCACTTCCGCTTCCACGCCCAGATGGGGCACATCGATATTTCAGGCTCGATAATGTGACAGTTCATGCAGGCCACCGCAGCAGGAGCCGGTGCGGACCTGGCCCCTCGAAGGCCAGCATCCCAGCTCCGAGAATCCCTCCCGCCACAGCGTAGCACGCAGCACGAGCCGCAGGCAAAGCACACATGCCTGCGATGCCGACGCAGCGGGCAGCCCGGCTCGCCGGGCTGTGTGCCGCGCTCGCGATAGCAGCTCTCTTGCTGTATTCGGCCGTCGCGCACACCGTTGCTGTGGCCTGGAGGCAGCCAGAGGGGCGGGCCGGCCTCCGCCGTGGACTCACGCAGCACGGCGCAGCACACAGCGGGTGCACCGGGCCCGGCGCGGCTGGCCGCGGCTGCGCTGGCGGCGCTGCAGAGCTGCTGAGCTCCCGCAGGAGTGCGCGCAGGGGTGCTGCGGCGAACAGCCAGCCAAAATGGCAGGAGCGGTTCTGGGGGTCCTCGATGCAACAAACTGCGCAGACCACTGACGGCACACGCGGCACAGGATGGCACGGATCCCGCACGGCTTCGCACTGGACCGACCGTGTGGGTCTGTACAGCGCAAGAATCGTGCATGCATGGGCACACGCGTCGGCCACGCTAGCCACTCGGGACGTGGCCACGGCACACCCCGAATTCGGCAGGGCACGCATGTCTGCCATGCATGATGAGCCAGGCGCTGGTGCGATGCGGGTGCAGCGACGGAGGCTGCAGCAGGGCGCGGCCGCGGGGGCCGTGACGGTGGTGGTGACCGCACAGGAGCTACAGGAGGCGGTGGCACGGGGGGACGCCCACATCGAAGTGCGGCGCCACCTCGACCTCTCGCCGCTGGCGCCACGCCGAGGGGTTGCCGTAACCGGCTTCGAGACCCTCGCGCTGGGCCAGCTGCCCACATCGGTCAAGTCGCTGCGGGTGCGGGTTCCCAGCATGCACAGCATGCCCAGCACGCACCGCAGGCTCAAAGCACTGACACCACACAGCCCTCACGTAGTTCCTAGCATGCGTAGCACACATAGCGCACACCAATGCATAGCAGACGTACGACCTCCCTCGCTGCGTGCTGTGCGTGCTGTACAATGGCAGAAAGCGTGTGACGCTGCAGCGGCCATGTGCAGGGCGACTGCACAGGCGATGCATCTGTAGAAGCTGCGGAGAAGTTGCTCCGCGCCACCGGCGCCGCGCCTGGCCCGCCGCTGCTGCCGTTGGCCCCACGGCAGTGCCTCGTCGTCTCCAATCGGAGCGTGCTGGCCACGGCACGCCCAGTGTGGCTGGACGCACTCTACATCCGCACCCACCAGCCGCCGCCGGACCCTGTTGACGCGTCTCCACCTCGTGGCCACGGACCGTTTGCAACGCTGCCCAGCAATGACGCCACAGACGATGCAGGCCTGTGGATGACAGGGTGCACCCTACAAGGGGATGTGGTGGGTACCACTGCTGCGGCCCAAGATGGCGCCAGCATGCACGTCGGCGGCAAGATGTTTGCAGAGGGTGCGCCAGCGATTCAGACCCGCAGCACGCATGGCCGTCTCGCATGACACCTCGATGTGAACGAACAACTCCCGTAGAAATGCATGTCGAGCCTCCTTAAATCACGGAACTGTCTCACAGTGCCAAGGGCGCGCGGATGTCGTGTGTTCATCACGCATGCGTGCTGCAGGGTGCACATTCGACAGCCTCGGGGGGCGCCTCCCCCCAATATCCGTTGCTGATGCCGCCGCTTCCGCGTCCTTCGCCGCATGCATGTTCCAAAACTGCGGAGGGGTCTCCCGCGCCGCCAGGCCAGGCCGCCGCAAAGGCCGGGAGCTCACGGAAGCGGAGGCGGAGGAGCGCCACGTCATCGCCGTGCGCGGGGGCGCGAGCGTGCGGCTGGAGCGGTGCGAGTTCCGGCGCAACCTGGTCAAGAATCCGGTTTCGTCCGCAGGATCTGGGACAGAAGTGTACAGCGATGACGCGGCGCTGGAGGTGCAGCGCTCGGGGGGCCTGAAGCCGGCGCGCAGCCTTGATGCGGCGCCGGCAGGGGGCCTCTTCTTGACAGCAGACGACGCCTGGCTTGTTGAAACACAGCAGGTGCGCGGCACCATGCATGGACAGTGGGCTTTAGTCGTGCCCTGGGACACCCTCACCATCTCGACGCTTTGACAGGCATGCTCTAGAAACTCTCGTGCGTTGGGTGATGGCCGATTCGCATCGGGGGTTGTCGCGCCGCATCGCATCGGCGAGCCCTGCAGCACCATAGAGTAGGCCCTGGTGGTGTGCAGAGCTCGTGTACTGCGTTTTGTCTCCATGCATGCGTGTCATCAGCACCACGTACCGACATTGACCATGAGTGCAGGAGGTGGACGCACTGGTGCCGGCTGCGCAAGGACAGCCCCCCGCCCCCGCCCCAGCGCCGGCTCTCACCCCTATGCCCTCCGCAGGCATCACCCCTGCGTCCCTGCCCCTCGCTGACGGTACCGCGCAGTCGCCAACCTCTGCCCCCTCTAGCCGACCCCCCGGCGCCAACATGGCTACCACGAGCACGGCTCCAGCGAGCGCGCGCGCCGGAGGTGCAGGCGGCGGCATAGCCCCGGCTTCCATGCCCCGCAGCCCTGTAGCCACACGTGACCTGGGGGATATTGATGTGGAGCCGCAGCTCACGGTGTATGATGAGGGGCCGTCGCCACACATGTTTGGAGGGGAGGGCAGCCGACCGGTGATTGCACCAATAGGTGCAGTGCGCTGCGGCGCGGGGGTGGCGGAGGCAGGTTCCGAGCAGGTGCCGGGATGTGTTGCGGCGGAGGACGCCGCAGGGCAGCCGGGGAACGTGACTGTGGCGGCGTCGGAGGACGGGCAGGAGGGTGGGGGCGCGGGCAACGGCCACCTGGTCGCTGCGCTGCTGGCCACAGTCGCCGTCGCGGTGCTCTGCAGCATCGGCGGCGCGGCGTGGTTTGTGCACAGCCGGCGGGGAGGCGCGGAGACGGCGCCCAGCATCGCCGTGCGGGATGTGCGCCCCCATTTGCATACCCATGATGGTCACAGCATGCATGTGTATGGTCACAGCATGCATGTACACTGCTGTCAGGTATGCTGTGGAGTATGACACCTTGCAGGCCCGCACTCTAGATGGCTTGCATCGCTTGTATCGCATATATCGCAAAGCATGGAGGGCACACTCACGCCACTTGTAGGTCAGCGTGTATGCATGTGGATGTTTGTGCACAAATAGAGCCCAATGTATGCAGATGCCGCCGATTGTGTCGAGCAACCTCCTCCATAAGAGCCCTGGCCTCCAAGACGACTCCTACGGCGAGACCTGCACTGCCCGCCTCCCAAAGCGCATCCCCTTCATTCACAGCCACCTCGCGACCCCGGCGGTCGTCGCCGAAGAGACGACCCTCGAGGCCCAATCCTCCGGCGGCGCCGTCAGCAGGCCCCACACACCCCCTAACGCCGTACAGTCCTCCACCCTGAGGCCAGAACCCTACGCGACCGCCGAGAAGCTGTCGCGGCGGGGTTCAATCGACCCAGCGTCGTTCTCGTTCCCCCCGCGGGAGCGCGACGAGCCGCGGACGGATGCCGGCACAGGGGATGCCGCGCCGCGGCGCAGGCCGCGCGGGCGAGGGGGTGACGAATCCCTGCTCACGCGGACGGGGAGGGCAGCCGGGGCTTCGGAGGAGCTCGGCTCCCCTCCGGCAGCCGCCGCGGAGCCTACGACCGCGGCAGACCACTCCGAAGCGCTGCAGCGGCTCGGCAGCAGCGACACGCTGTTCCAGATTGTAGAGGAGGAGGAGGACCCTGACACGCAGTCCATCACGCTGGCGTACATGCCGACGCAGCCGCGGCCCGCCGCGGCGCATCACGCGCCAAAGCCGGGGGAGGTCAAGCCGGTGCCGGAGTACCTGTCGGTGCGCGCGCACGCACGCGCGCAGCGCTACACGCTGCGCACGAGCCGCCGCAGCGCCGCGGGCCCGAAGACCGAGCCGATGCTGCGCGCTGCGCCCGCCCGGCGCGCGGACGGCGGGCCGCGCTCGGCGCGCACCGGCCGCGTCGCGGCCGCGCCGCAGACGCTGCCGCCGCAGATCGTGGCGGCGGAGCCGGCGCGGGCGTCGGTGATGCGGGCCGCGGGCGGCACGCCCGACTGCATGCCGCGGCGGCAGCCGCCGCCGCCGGGCTCGGCGCTGCAAACCCGCATGGACTACCTGCACTACCAGCTGGACATCTCAGAGACGTCGGAGATCCTCGAGGGGCTGATGCTGCAGACGCACCCCCACAGCCGGACACAGGGCGGTGCGGACCCCTGACCCGCCATGCTGACACTGCTCTGCAGCGGAGAGCCGGTATTCCAGCTGAAAGGCGCACGCTGTGACCCAACCATCGTCCGCTTTGCTTTTCATTCGTGTATGGCTGCTTCGGGCCATCGTGCCCGCTTCTCCCCTGCCAGGATCCGGCCAGGGGGCACTCCTGTGCTGCTGCCTGCCTGTGGGTAGAAAGCGATCATCGCGAGCTGCACAGCATGCACAGCACGGCGCATGCATTTGAGCAGCCGTGGTGCATACCCAAGCACAAAGTGGCTGCAAGGAGCACCCCAAACGATGAAAGCGTGGGAGCTAACCTAGCAGGAGAGCAGACAGAGCGCGTGTGCAGGGGAGTCCATCATCCAGATGGCTGACGACCGCTACACGGGGCTGCCCTATGTCGCCAAGTTCTACCTCATCACGGCGGCCTTCAACGCCGACCGCGCCATCTACGCCGACCTTGCAAACCCCCTACGCCGCTTCCTGCCGGGCCTCCGCGCGATCGTCTCCAACTCCGACGATGCGTGGCAACACGGGCAGCAGGCGCACTGTGTCGACCGCTGCGGCGTGTTAATGCCGCCATGCATCGTGACGGAGAAGGGGGAGCCGCTCGAAACGTGGCTGGAGGGGTTCCGCGACGGCGTGCCGGCGGCACGTGCGGCCAAGGTGCGCCGTGGCTACAGCCGGCCCCGGCGTTCCGGCGCGATCGCATCGGCCCGCTTCGCCGCGCGCTGCGACGTGCTGCGTGCTGTGACCCGTGCTGGGATCCGTGCAGGTGCTGAGCCAGATCGCGGCGGCGCTGCACGCTCTGCACGCTGCGGGGTACGTGCACCGTGACATCCGCACGGGGAACATCATCTGGATGCCGCTGGAGCGGCGGTGGGCGCTGATAGGGTTCGGCCACGTCGCGCGGGTGGACGACGTGGTGCCCCCGCGGGCCACGCTGCCGTACGCGCCGCCGGAGGCCCTCCGCGCGCAGCAGGCCGGCGCGCGCAGCATGATCGTCGCCCCGGCTGTCGACACCTGGGCACTCGGGCTCGTGGCCCTGCAGGTGCTCGGGGGTGCCGCCGCGATGCCGTCGATGCTGGAGGGCCCCACCAAAGTGCGCCGTGGCCCGCAGCACGCACAGCGTGCATGCTGCACCGATGTATGAGAGGTCTTTGCCTGCAGTGCATACATGCATGTGTCACCGGGACCAAGATGAGCTGAACACATCCAGCCTCAGCGCAGCGCACGCGACTGAGCACCTCGTCACACGTCCTCGGAACCTCGACTGCCGCGCCGTCTCGCCCCTGCCATGCCGCGTTGGCCACCGTCCAGATGTGCATCGCCCTGAACAGTAAGACGCAGCCCACTCAGGAACCCAGCACGCTCGTGATGCGCGCAGGTGGCGGAGCGCATTCTCGGCAAGCGGCGCATGGCGTGGGAGGGTGACCGCCGCGCAGCGCGCGCGCTGCGGCACCGCCTCGCCCACCTCAAGACACCCGTGCTGAGCCTGCTGCGCCGCACCCCCTCACAGCGCATGACCATCGCGCAGTTCCAACTTGAGTGCCAGCGCACGACGGGCGACGCCAAGCACGGACGCCCGCGCAGCGACTCCGCCGCCCGGTGACGGCAGCCCCCAGCAGCGTAGGCAACACACGGCCAAGCGCTCGCCTGCAGCCCCCGTGCGTTGGAGAACTGTGCGCCACTGGGTTGTGATAGCTCATGCATGACCATGCATATGCGAGCGCCGCCTCTCGCCACTGCCATCGACCCCGCCGGCTCCTGCTTCTACGTTGTGCGGAAGGAAGGCCACGTCGAGCCATCGTGGCCGGCAGGAAGCCCGCCTCCACCCCAGACATGCAGATGCCTCATCACTTCTGAATTGCGCTGGCGCATTTCACTGGCTGAGGATCGGATGTGGGGCTACGTGCTGCGAGCGCCTCGCGTGGCTCTGCCGGCAGCTACTTCGCATCCCGCGCCTTTGCAATGTACATACCCGCAGCTGCGTCGCATATCGCCATCGGCGCCCAGCGCGGCATGCACATGAAGCGACTATGGCTGGGAAAGTTGGGGAGCACGAAACGCGGGGGGTGGGGCAGGGGAAGTGCAGGGCTGAACACAGCAGACACCTTTCTCGAGAGTCTGATCAGCCGCATTGTGGCTCCTCTGAGATAGTGCGCTGCGCTGTGCTGGCGCAGAATAATTCGTGATATCCCGATTTCTGGGGCATGCAATCCCCTCGCTTTACAACTCTCCGGTGGCTCGTCGAACGGCCGCTTGTGCACATCGCGCCGGCGTGAGTCGCCGCGGGTACCTTTTCACAACTTTCCAACTGATGATGCAGAGAATTGCAGCCACGGCTGATGCGGGCAGCAGAGCGCCGCGCCTGGCGCTTGGGACTCTGCCATGACATGGGCAGCGCAGCTGTACAGTAATTACGTGTGTTTCAAAGATAACGGAGGCGAGGCTACGCACAGTAATTACGTGTGTCTCAGTGCATGGACGTTCAGCGATGTTCCAGGGGTTGCGCTTCGGTGTGTGAGGCATTCTGACGGGATGCCGTCGGCACCGGCTGCGAGCATGCTGTGCTGTGCTGTGCTGTGCTTTGGTGTCACAGCACAGGCGCTGTGAGGTGGTCCACATGCAACCGGCAGGGAGAGCCGGACGGTCAGAGAAGGTGGCATTGTACAGGTAGGAATCTTCGTGCGGCAGAGTGTAGTGATGATATGTGTAGCATTGTGGCATTGCGTTTCAGCTAGCTTCTCTGTAATGACAATCACCGGAAAGACTGGCATCGAGTGGGTGGAGAAGGTGGGGGCTTGTAAATCTTGCGGCCTGATCCGTATCCAGGGGTCACATGGGCCTCCACAGGCGCAACACACTCACAGGGCAGTGGTGTCCCAACACTCACCGGTGGAGATGCATGCATGCTCATTTACAGCTCCAGTGCAATCTGCGGCACGTTGGAAAACAGCATCTGCAGCGCACGCTCCGCTACGAAGCCTCTGCTGCCGCCCGCGGAAAAGGGCAGTACATGGTGCCTGGCGGCCCATACAGGTCAATCAGTAAACACGCGACAAGGCCGCAGTGGTGGCAGCGCCACCTGCAGCCACCTAGCATCACACATACACATTGCCGTCTCGAATCACTCACAACAGGACCGATGCCACAGGACCGATACAACCGCTCCCGCCTCGTCCTGGTTCCGAGCACTCCCGGCAATGCTCATCAACCTCGAAAATCAACATCTTTTTGTTCCCACCTCGCCTCAAAAAGCCGAGTTGTACATTTTATGCTCCGTGCCTCTCCCCTGCGCATCATAGTCCCCAGACCTGAGCGCTTGAGAGAGACCAAGACCCAGGTGTCCACACGCGCATCGGCAGAGTACACATGCATGCACCGGAGTCGGCGGCACCGCCGAAGACAGCCGCGCCGGCGGAGCATGCCGCTAGCATGCATGCGGCCACGGCACGCCGGCGGCAACAGGCTCAGTCGTCCTTCTTGAAGCCGCGCCAAGCCATGAGGGCCGAGTTGGCGGCGCTCAGGGCAACGACGGCGATGAGCTTGTTCTTGTCGATCACCTGCTCCGTCTCCACACCTGCACGCCATCACTCGATGCCTGCCTGCCTAGCGGGACGCATTATCATGATTATTTATTCAGAAATCACACATTCAAAATTGCAGGGCCGCTTCCACACGGACGACTCCTTCATCCTCTGACGAAGCCCCACAACAAGTGCGACGGCGGGTCGAGCTAGCAAGCAACCCCCCGCACATGTTCATGTCATCGTCGGCCTCACGGCGTTAACTCCACATGCAGCATGATGATTAGGCCCAGCCGCCAGTACGCCCTGGCAGAAGCTTTGCTGATTGGGTGTTGACATTCAGACAATTAAAAAAAACAGCTCCAACAACGTTTTTGAAACACCGGACTGTGTTTTTTGGTTTTTTTCAAGATGGACCCACGGTACGTCCGTGCATGCATGTGTGCGTTTGGTGGCTGCGTGTGTAATGGCCGCCGGCCGAGGCAGAAGCAGCAGGCGGGGGAGGTGGTGCACCTGAGAGGTGGGCGGCGGCCATGCCTGCGACGAGCGCGCTGTGCCCCGCCACGATCTTCGCGGCGCGGCGCTGCACCTTGACGTCGTCGCAGTAGCCGGCGGCGACGACATGCATGCCCACGGCGCCGAGGCTGGCACCGCCGTAGCGCACCATGAGGTTGCTGCGGCCCGTCCCGGCCTTCAGAGCCTTGTCCTGTACACAACAGAACAGTCGAGGGGGTGCGGTGGTGTGTCACGAGGATGCGGGCATCTGCTGGACTGATGGGTTTCCTGATGCCAGACTTCGTGCTGATGAAGCGACTGTCAGCTGTGCCACAGTGTCAAGGCTATAGAATGCGTCACTGTGTATGTAATTACACAGAACAGAGGCCGGGCATGATCGCAGACACCACCGCAAGCGTCTATTATACTAGACTACCCTTTCACCGTTTCTGTGCATGCGCACAACGGGCAAATGCACTGCACATGAGAAACAACCACAGCGTCTTCACAATTAGAAGAAACGCAGGCATCCAGCTTCACAAGGGCGCAGCTAGTCATGATCCACTTTGTATGTATGCATAATTACATTGTAAGGAGCTTGTGTTAGACCAGTCACAATGTGCTGTCGTCTGGGGGGGGGGGGGGCCCAGGTGGTTTACCCCTTCGGCATATGTGGTCTCGTTAACTCGGAGTTGTCAATGTCCGTTTTTTTATAGGATACGGCTCAGTACATTCAGAGTTACTTGACAACAGAACAGGCAGCGTTGCTGGCTCTGTCTACCAAAGGCCACCAGGCCACCAGGTATTCCGTTCTCCAAGCAGCACACAAGCAAAGAAGACATTCAATCGCTCATAGTGTCGGTGGTTGAGAGCACCTGGACCCAGGTCGGCGCTGCAAACATGGAAGCAGCTTTCATCATCATGATGGAGCCCTCAGCGGTGAGGATGGCCTGGTCTTTGGTCATCTCTTTGTCGCAAATCTTCATTTTTCAAAATCTCTCCTGCATGTGTCTTACTGCATCTCTGAGCATACTCTTCGAGTGGCATTCACAAGTACAGTTGACATGCACAGTTCTGATACCATGTGAAGGACGCAACTCTGGACCATTATGAGAATAGAGGTACAGTGAGAGCGCATGCTAGGCCATGCTGGAGATCTGTGAGCTTGCTCAGAAGGCAGTGAACGGCATGGCCAGGTGAAACGCAGTGCCAGTGATCCTCTGCATTCTGACATCTACGGGCCCGGCAGCTGGGCCGGGGCGCTGATGACCTGGCGTAGTGATGCGACTGCATCCGACATGCTGCAAACGTGCATGTGGCGGGCCGAAATGATCGAGGAAGTGAAAGCGGGGGCCAGGTTGAATTGGCAATCGCATGACCAGCAGTGCAAGGATCGGATCCGTGCAATGGATAAGAAAGATCAGCCGCGATAACGCCTCGACAGGCTTGCAACTAACACAGATGAATTTGATGATTCGAGCAGGAACATTCATGCCGTGAGGCATATCCCGAGCAGTCGTGGAAGGTGCGCTGTAACGGTCGCAGCGCTTCGCAGTGTCGACCGGTTGACCCACCAGCGGTGAGCCCGTGACCAAAGGTCGCGTTGCGGATCGGCATCAACATGAACGTTGACGATGTGTACAGGTTCATCAGACAATGAGGGTGGTGCACATGCTACCGGCTCATATGGCACACGCATCTCAGTGACACATTGGTCCACGTCAGGAGCGCAGGGATCGGGCCAGCACTTGCTACGCCGGATACAAGCGAGCTATTCACCTTGCAAGGCACCAATATCTGCTCGAATTTGGGAAATCAAATAATGCAGGTCCACATGGGTGTGTCTCTTGGAGCTCATCGGGCGGGAGGCTCAGCACACCTGCGATAATACTGTTCGAACCGAGAGGATCAGTGATAGTAGCGGGGTCCCAAAATCTTGACAAATCGACCGCAGTATGCATCCATGTATGTAGCCGTGTCAATTGCTACCGTGTTGGTGAATATATGTATTCTGCATGAGTAGCGATGGAGCATCTTGTGCGGACATCAACCTGCACAGCTGTCAATCCCAATCACCAACGCCTCGACGATATTTCGCGGGTGACATGCCACGTCGTACGTGCACGTACTACTCAGCTTGTGTGGCACGGTTCGGCTGCAGTGGTCAATGTTGTGCAGTGGAATCTGCAGCCCTGCTTGATGTGGCACAGCATTGCTCAAGTTCAAAGTTGTGTTTCGAAAAAATGCGGGCACACAAGATGTTGCCGGCACAGGTACACAAGCAGAAAATCCGGAGCAGGCGCGAATAAAAGCACTAGAAGAGCAAGTCAAAGAGCTACAAAGTGCGTTGAAAAAGGAGCAAAATAAAACGTTCTTTCAGCGTTATTTCAAATGCTTTGGGTAAGCAAAATAATTTTCAATCCAGACCTTTTGGTAAGAAAAGATATAGTACATGAGATGATGGAATGGGTTTTAGCAATTGGAGAAGCATAGCCCACCAGATGACCACATGTGTCTGCTATAATTTCCAGTGAGGCAGCCGCCTTCTGATTCAACAGTTACTTTTCAATGTCCTGTTGTTGTTGTCAATGGTGTGTACAGGCCCATTCTGCAAGGCACACCAGAGATGCTGGTGTAAAAGGGTTTGGTCACACCCAGCGCAAATTGCAAAATTGGCACTAGAATAGCGCATTGCTCCATGATTTTCACGGCTCTTTTATTACACGATGTGTGCATGTGGTCTATGGCCACTGCACAGCATGTCTGGAAATGGCTGGGGCAAGAGTACCACTCAGCTGTGTACAGCCCAAAGTGCCGTGGCGTTCACTCTAACATCAATGTACAGCAGCATTCACCGTCACATACACAAGTCACCACTGACATGGCAAAATGCCCCTCACATGGATCCAACGTTGCAGAGCGGTGTTCGTTTGCTCAAGCGAGCTCGCCACTGCGCATTGCCCCTACGGTGTAAAACTACACCAGCTTACAGCAGCTTATCCTCACGGTAAGCCATGCGAGCAGTGAGGGCAGCGTTGAGGGCGCCGAGGACGGCCACGCTGATGAGCTTGTTCTTGTTTGCAGAGTCGCTGGTGCCTGCAACGCAACAGTCATGTCAGCCAACAACGATTAAGGCCACACATGATGAAGGCCCGATCAAACGGTCAACGATCAATCAGGCTGCTGATGTGCAGTGTACCAGGTATGCAGGCTGCCTTGGTGTCGTTCACCGTCCGATGGTGATACATGTGAGTGGGTGCACATGGGACTGCTGTCAATTCACACACGCGCCCATGGAACTGGTAAACTATAACATGATGCCGTCCACTTCCATTGCAGTCTCCACAGCAGGTCGATGGCATGCACTGCCACCTCCACAGCAGGTCGATGGCATGCACTGCCACCTCCACAGCAGGTCGATGGCATGCACTGCAACCTCCACAGCAGGTCGATGGCATGCACTGCAACCTCCACAGCAGGTCGATGGCATGCACTGCAACCTCCACAGCAGGTCGATGGCATGCACTGCAACCTCCACAGCAGGTCGATGGCATGCACTGCAACCTCCACAGCAGGTTCATCCACAGCAAGCAGGGCGATGTGCAGGGGGATGCAAAGATGCGCACGTCCGAGCGCCGTGAGAGCGCATCCGGACACGACCGCGGAGGAGGCGGCGGTGATCTTGGCGGAGCGGCGCTGGGTCACCCGGTCGGAGCGGCCCGCTAGCAGCACGTGTGCGCCTTGCGCGCCGAGGGCAATGCCGGCGAGGCGTGCCATGGGGTCGCTGCGGGTGGCACCCCCGAGGCCTCCCTTGAGGAGCTTGTCCTGAACAGCAGAGCTCTGTGGAGCACACTCTGCAAGGACCACTTTTCCGGGTCGAGAGAGAGAGGTTTGTTCTGAAAGTAAGGAATGTGCCGAGCGATGCAAGGGCAGCCGCTGGTGGAATCATCACAACGCTGGAACTTCATTCAACTCTATTCGTGCCGAGGCATGCCTGAGGACAGCTGGGGCTGTGTTGGAAAGTGTCAAGGTTGTTGACTGCATTGGGGGAGGGGGGGGGGGGGGGGGGGGGGGGGGGGCTCACCTGTGCCCAAGCTGGCTTAGCGAACAGAGCTGCAGCGGACATGCACATGAGTGTTCCCTCGCTGGTGAGGATAGCCTCATCCCTGGTCATTTCCTTGCCGGCGAATCGCATGGTTACCTGCGACACATGCGCGGTTCCGTCAGATCTGACCACATGCACACACCACAAACAAACGCCGGCCATCCGCTCCAAGAGCCTGGTAGAATGTATGCAGTCTACGCCCGTGGATGCGACGACAGTGTGCCATTCAGCGATGTGTGCACATGCGTTGAGTGGCTGCCTCGTGGCGCATGGAAATGTCCAGCGGAACGCGCCGAGACCGCACAACCGTGCCTGGAGAATTTTGTAAACCGGCATCATGTAAGCCACAGGCACAGTCCTAGCAGCTCCATATGGAACTCGTAGCTCGATGCTCTGTATCGTCGTGTGCCGGTCGGTGCATGTCGAACGATAACAACATGTGTCAATTGATCAACATGTGTAGGCTGAAAGGACAGCGCGCAGCGCCATCAGCACACGCTGCATGCGATTGGCGAAGGGGAATCTACTAAATATGGTGTTGGAAGCCGTCCGGGTGTACTGAATTGTCAGTGCATGCCTAACGAGCAACTACTCCCACTTTTCAAGCCGAGACAGCACCGAGAGCATCACATGCTCGCGCCATAACAGTGCAGCAGTGATGCAGCAGTTATGCCACGCTATTGCGCACTTCAACTAGGAAAGTTTCACAGCAACAACCATGGCTATCTGCTTCACAGCGTTGTCAGGCGCACCTGTTTTGTTTACGAGCGAGGAAGCGTCGAACTGGCTGTGTGCTGCGGGTACTGACGTGTGAATGTGTGGGCAATGTGAGACACGAGGCCGAGCGAGCATATTTATACAGCACACGTTCAGCTCTATAGAACAGATTGTGGCCTCAATGAACTGGCGAAATCGTTCGTCCGCGCTGGCATGCGCCTTTGTGCTTACGTCGGCGGTACCTGATTCTGTGTACATGGCCAGGCTCGCCACAACCTCATCTCTGTCCCGCAACTTGATGCCGCGATCGCGCGAGCCACACCTTCGCACCCCATGCGTCAGGTCAGCAGAAAGTCACGCGCCATAGGTTGATGCATCAATGGTTGGGCGGGCCACGCACGAGGGCGCACCGGCAGTGGAGAGCGTTGCACTGCGCGGTGCAAGCTGACTACGACACGCATCACTGACATGCCCATGCTGTCCCCAAGCGGTCCAAGCCACAGGTCGTGTGGATTGCACGAACTCACGTGGAGGATCGGTGTCAGTGATGTGCATGAAGGCAGCCATGCCATGTCTCACAGCCATGACTCACAGATATGCTGAACTTCGGAAGTGTGGAACAGGCATTGGGGAGCCACTGTCTGCGAGTAATCGCGACCTATTCACAACTGTGACGTAGCATTCCAGCATCATTTCAACTTTCAGCTCCTGAAGTATACCATGCAGTTTTCGAAACTGTCCATGCCTTCATGGACATAGGTAAGCATTGCACACACCCATACTTATCTCTGAGATGCTGTCCACAGTAAACAGCTGTGGTGTTGCCATATGGGAGTACAATGACCTCTTGCTTCGTGGAGCACACCACAAAGCTAGTCCAGTTTTCGGCAAGCACTTCCTACCTCCATGAACAGTGTGCTACACTGCGTGCAATACGAGGTCACAGGCAAGCAATCAATGAAGACTTTGCTAGCGAAGGCACTTGCTCTATTCTCAGGCTGGAGTGTGAGACTACGTGCAGCTGAAAGGGGCTGCAATTCAACGACGCTCTCCATACAGCGTTTGACAGGTGACATACAGTTTCTTACATCCCTCACATCTGCGACCTGCTCAGTGCATGTAGCAGCAAGCCAATTTTTCAAGCATCATCGCTTCAGTGTGAGGATGATGCCAATGTGACACGCACGCAAAGTGCAATGGTCTGCCAGTCAGTTTCACGTATCGCATCACAATCTGGGCGACTCCCGTTGTCAGACAACATGTCACCAGCCTTCACGATGTCCATGGAATGCGCACTATAGTAAGTGCTGAGTACAACACAGAGTTGAGCAACGGTACAAGTACAAGCTTCAGCTTCTGAACCCCCTCCTCGAAGTCCTGATGCATGCAATGGTGACAAGTTCCACAAAAATATGCACAAGAGCATCCGAGAACTCAGTGAGATGAACTCTGGGCAGGCCATCGAGTCGACCGCGCAGCTGCGGCAGGCGGTCCACGTGCAGTGCTGCATTCGCTGTGGCCTTCCAGCATTCTGCACACCTCAACACCACGCAGCACTGCATAAAGCATGCACCACATCGTGTACCACCTGACTGTCTGCTGCCAGCATGTACACCACTGCCTTACACTGGGGCCGTATCATTATCTGCACAGATTCTGCGACCGGCTGCCACACTCACGCATGCGGCATACGCCCAGCTGCACCACTGCCACTAGAGCAACACATCTCCCCATAAACCACCTGCACAAGACCGTCAAAGCGGGCATGACCATCCAGCCAGCCGCCAGTCCCAGGGAGCACGAGGCTGTTCCTCGGAGGCTCTTGCACAGCCGTGCCTCCGCGGCCGCGCCGCGGCTGTCTGGATCACACCACACACACACTTGCGAGCAGCTCACTTGCAGCAGCTGCCCTTGCCCTTGACGTCACCGTCGCAGTCGCGGCTGCCCGCGAAGCAGGCGGCGGCGTTGATGGCGCTCGCCGCGGCGATCACCTTCATCTTGCCGCTCTGCGTGGCTCGGGAGTCGGGCGCGCCACGGAGCTGCGTTAGGGCGGCGACGGCAGCGGCTGTGCTCACGACCGCCGCGACACGGGCAGCCCTGCAGCAGCAGCTCACACACAGTGAAGGCCAGTGCGCATACACATGTGCTCGTGCATGGAAAGCCAGAGCATCGGCACTGCGCCCCAGAGACGTGACAGGCCACAGGCTGATGGTGACTGCTTGTGCGGTGCTCGAAGCGGTGTGGGTGAGGGCGCCCGGTGGCATCGCTGTGGCTGAAACACGTTGCTGGTCAAGGCACCAGGTGGATGAATTGCTACGTCCGAGTGGGCCTAGCATCAAACACGGAACTTGGTGCCACAGCTCCACCCAAACACTCGCCGCGCTCAGCAGATTCAAGTGATCATTTGCTGGGATGCTCATTGAAAACGCGTGGCTGCGCGAGCTGGACGCTAAAGCCACGACTGGCGGGGCCAGTTCAAAGACAGAGTTACCAGTGCATCGTTCATGCATTCGGCGGGACATTGTTGCTGTGACAAGATGTAGCTCAACAAACCACAAACAGAGAGCAGCGGACATGGCAAAGCGTCGACAAAGGTTGCCTGTTGCGAGTATGCAGGACACTTGACAGGCGCTGATGCGGAGGAAGAGCGCAGCAACGGCTACGGAGATGAGCTTGACTGAGGCATGGCTGCCCACAGGTAAGGCGATTTGAACCCATCTGCCCCATGCTACTCATTGCTTGGCATTGGGAAGGTACAAGAAGCATGCACTGCAGTGCTTATGTATGCAGGCAGACTGTATGTATGCAGGCAGACTGAGCACAATTCCGGCTTGTCCAATTCCGAGGCCGCACTCCAGCAGACTGAGACACTCAGCAATGAGTCATGGACACTGTCTATGCGGCGAAATTCAGCGTGGCAGTGGCAAGTCAAACAATACTGTGCGCTGTGAGCGTGCACCGGGCCGGTTTGCCTTGTGCCATGCACCTAGGATACAAGCTTGACCCACATCTGTGCAAGTTGGTAGTGGCTCGAAGTCAGCCAGCAGCATCGCATGTCCAGTAGGCACACACTCACGATTATACATTCATGCACGTGATGGTGGTATGGTGTCGCATCACTTGGAAAGCGCGGTGTGCGTGGCAGTGACCAGCGGAAGTTCAACACCATTGCACAGAGTGAATGCCTGCATGGTGCATCAATCTTCTGCATGGGAATCGCACTTCTTATTTTTCTTTTTGTCCTTGTCCAGGCCTGACTTCATGACAAACCCAGACGTCAAGAGCAGGGCTGAGCCAGCAACACGGGTGGCAACGTCATTGCGTTTGGCGGTTGAAGTCAACACGCTGTCCTGCAAGCAACAGCTGCATGATCAGAATCGTTCGTTTTCATTTGGATGTGGTAAGGATACCGGGGTGACGAATGCATCCTGCCGTCACCACACAATCTCAGCAGTACGGGGCTCACTTGCGCTTTGCTTGGATTGACCAGCATCGACAATCCCTGGCCAACACCAACAGCACCTTCGGTAGCGAGAAGTGCTCTGTCCCATGACATGCGATTGGATTTCTCCACCTCGACCTTGAGTACCACGACCGGTTTAGGCTTGGGGAAGAAAATTTCGCGGATCTTGTCCATATTTCACCTGCGTGCGTGCAGAAACGAGTGAAAGCGCACAAAAATTCCACAATATCCATTCATCAGACACTCAGGGCGTGCTTTGTCTCTCGAAGGGCATCTCGTTCAGAAACATGAACGAACGCAGCACCGGGCATGCCACCTGAATAAATGCGACATGCGCCCACTACATTCATAAAACGATGCGTCGTATGGAAGAGTCCATTTTGGAGAGGTTAGAGGCAGCCATAGACACACCTCTTGCGCAACGTAGATATGGCGGACGAGACACGTTGGATTTTTTGACGGAACAAAATTGTTCTTGAATGCTCCGTCGCACCTGACGTGTGACCCACCGGGCGGTGCAGCGCTGCTTGATTTTGAGTAGTCGCTACGGCCAGACAATCATGTTCGATGTTACAGAAATCGTATGGGCAGGGTGTCGTGAAGGGCGCTACCCACAGACGGAGGACGCCGCGGTTAATCAACACTCTGAGTGCGGATACGTGACAGCCCGCGGGTCAGACAATCGCTGAGGCGTAAGTGGCACTTGGGTCAATGGGCACAACGTTCAGCAAGCCTGTTCATTGTTCTAGGTTTGAAACTGAGGACACTCAATCGCTCCATGACTATCTCGTGAGATAAGCTTGTTATCACGTCGACCGTCAGTCCGGCTACGTCAAAATGCATCTTACATTCGCCATTGCTGCTCGATTTGGCTCTGTCACAGCAAAGCAATGTGTATGGCTGCAGTCAAACACACAGCCCGGCGCAACGTTTGAGGACTTCTGCTGAGGTTCATTAGGCCAGGAGGTGCAACCTGACTGATCAGGGCCATATCGGCTTCCCTTCAATGATGCCCTTCAATCTTGCCAAGATACCCTTCTCTTTTCGGCGTGCAGTATGTTGTGGCGCACACGATGGTGCAGGGGGGTTGCGCGAATGGCACAGGTAAAGCCATGAGCTATTGCAGGCCGTTCGTGTTGACAGCAGCTGTCGGACGAATTCGCGTGTCCCACACATGCTCATCACATGTTACAGCCACACCGTCACTCCTGAAGCCTCTCACAGCTCTGAGTCCTGGCATGTCCGCAGAGGCGGCTGCTTACAACTGGCCACATGCACTGATGGGAGCATTCGCACAATCACAATCTAGATGGGGCAGCTCCAGCCCAGGAACCAGAATCCCAGTTGCTGCTTGACATGCTGCAGGCAGACTGCCTTTCATCTTCATTCACCTGGGTTCAGCCAGCGTCTGCAGTGGAGCAGCTCGCATCAGCAGAAGTGGCGCACATGCACAGCCTAGGCCTGACAGCCTTGCTTGTCACCCTCAGCTGCCGTCGCATGCGTCTGTCTGCTGTGTCTTGCTCATATCGTGGAAGCTCTGAGGGTTGTGGTTGTACTCAACACAGGGATCCCCCCCCCGCCGTGGCTTCCAAGCGTGTCGGGGCCCAGTGTTCATCCAGGTGTTCAGGGGTCTCAGCGTGTGTACTGTATTGGCACCAACATAAATCTGGAGACTGTACGGCCTCAAGGCATCGCTGTGCATGTTGTGTTTGTGGCCACATGCTACGATGGGTGCATGCATGCGGCCTCGAGCGCCTATGTCAATGCAGAAACAAGCATGTCATCGGACCTGCCTAGAGCAGAGCCTGCTGAATATGACCTGCCTATCTTGCTGCGTTGCTCTGCACGAGTGCGCTTGCCAATTGATCATTTGACCGTGCAATTGTTTGGATGCTCTGGATGGCCACCTGTTACTGTTTGTCCCCGCGGATCATCTACGCCGCTGTACTTTGGGACCAATACAATACAGAAGATTTGGCATTGCTTGTTGTAGGCCGCCGATTGCTGGAGGACAGCGCTGCACTTGCAGAGTGCCATTGGAACTCCACGTATCCACCTCACGCTGCATGATTACCTTCGCAGGGCGATGCATACCCGTGCATGGCTTGCTAGAGAATACTGCCACAAGATATTTCTTCACATCACAGGACAACACTGCTGCACCCACTGACCGAGCTCCACCTTATGCAGCTTCAGCAGGTGGACAAAGCCCCGACAGAAGTGGGCGTGCAACATGACCACAGCTGTGTGGCTCATATCGTTGGGCGGGGCCATCTGAGTGGATGGTGGCCACATGGCGACGTCATTGCAAGGCAGCATTGCATGAATGCATGGGCGGCAGCGGTGGCTCGAGTTGCCAAGCTCACCGGCCACTGCACCATTCTGTAGCACCTGTGTGCGGCATGCCATGGTCCACAGCTGCAGCGGCAGTGCCACTGGACCTAATTTGTTATTCTTGTATCTTGATTGTGGCACCGTCGCACTGGTTTCGAGTTGTCAATGACCCTATGGACGTGGCTGTGCAAACACAGACGTGCGCGCACACGCAGTAGGCTGCGCACAGCAGTGAGTCCGAGCCTGTCTGGCCGGGGCAACATGATGCAGAGTATGGATATGGCCACGTGATCATGCACCCCCAAATGCAGTGGTCGATATCTGTCATGCCTCCGGGCACATCGACGAGCCTCGTCACCAGTGACCAGACAGAGCCTGCCATTCAGTGACTGGCCGCACGGCCGGAGCAGACTGGCAGTACTGGGATGTTGAGCCCTGTGTCATGCGGCACAGGCGTATACTGAGACCACCCTGCTCCAGGGATCGTGCTGAGCGGGTCCTGAGATGCTGCTGGCGTGGGGGCCGTACCATCCCTGACACCTGGGCCGCCAGCAGTCCCTGCCGCATGTGCACCACCTCACGCACACTGTCCGTACTGGCTCACACACCTAGGCCTGGTCTTGGTGTTTGCTTCGTCTGTTTGCTGCTTTCGCGGTGCTGCCCGCCTTGCTGCCTTTGTCCTTGTAACACACCTAGGCCTGCGTGTGAGACCTCCACTCATGTGCCTGTGTTGTCTTCAAGTCGGTTCTGGGCAGCGCAGCGTACGCACGTGCTGTGAGGCATGCATACGTACGCCTCGCTCCACAGCTAGATCCTAGGGATATCGACAACCCTAAGACACGGGTCCTATCAATTGAGGCATGCAGGCCGCGTGCTGCCGCCACAGAAAGCAGCATGGTCACACAGTACAACACATCTTAAGAATCGTGAGGCAGTTGTGCTGTCGTCTGCATGTGCCAGCATACAGCAGAGCGTTGCAGCACTGGCAAATGGTTACGGCGGTGGATCCTGGTGAAGCCCAGAATTGATCATGAGAGATTGGCGCTGGCTGTCCTAGGGCGGAGGCAGCAGCTGCAGAACCCGAGCAGCTCCCATGGGGGACCATGTGTAAAGTCAAGTGAATTTGTATTTACTGAGCCGTATCCTATTGGACATTGACAACGCCGAGTTATTGGGACCACATATGCCGATTGTGTAGGCGTTTCCTCTGGTATCCCAGCCGTGGCGCATCTTGCCATCCCTATGACCATCTCGGGGTACCGTTGTCATCATTCTTGCTGGTGGTCAGGTGAGGGGTTTAGTTTGTTGCCCACCAAGGCGTACCTGGCCGATGCCCTTTCCTGGTGTAGTGTGCTGATCGGTGGTGTTGTGCCTGTACTGTAGCCAGCCGGACTCGACCTTGTAGGATTTGGCAGCTGAATTTGAATGGGTCAACAGCAGGGCACATTTGATTGTGGGTGTACCACACAACAGGCAGGATGCACGAATTGTTGTGCATGCATGGCATCATATGGACTTGCAGCAGGAGTTGCCGCGCCAACAGCAGGTACTTGGAACGTCGGCACACTCTACAGGACTACACCTACCAGCGTATGGCTAGCTGTCCAATGCGTTGGTATGTACAGTGTCGTCGTATACGTGCTGCATGCCCTCAATATATAGTCTGTGCCATCTGCGTTCACTCCGCAATGATCTCGGTTCGTCCAACGCAGACAGAAGAGGAGCGACAGATTTGCTTCAAAATACGCTTCGAAGTTTTTGTTGTGGGACAGGATGTTCCTAAAGACGCGGAGATGGATGAGTTTGATGATGCCGTTCAGCACTACATCGCTTTCGTAGGCGATGAGCCAGTCGGAACAGGCAGGCTACGGCCAATCGACAATAAATTCATTAAGTTTGAGCGGGTGTGCGCACGATGCATTGCGATCGATGTTGGCTTGCCCGTTCTGCCGCACAGCTGCCCAACAGCTGCCCCACGGCTGCCTGCCCCAGTCTCCTGTTCCTGCATATGGCACGGATGCCGACAGCCTATCGGACATGACGTATAGTAATGGATCTTTCGAACTGGGGACATACCATCTACTCGTGTCGATCCGCTGCTGTGACACCATGCAGTGGGCACATGAGCTAGAACATCCTGTCAAAGCGGTTTGAGCACATCACGCTGCTCCAGCAGACCTTCAAGGTCCTGCAAATCTATTTTGCTGCTGTAGGTGGCCGTGTTAGAAAAGTGTCGCGGCCTGGGTGTTGGACGAGCAATCATGGAGCACATGCAGCAAGTGCGCGATGAAAAGTACCCAGCCCTTTTGCCAAAGCTACATGGCCAGACCAGGGTGGCAAAATTCTACGAATCGTTGGGCTGGCAGAAGTGCGGAGACGAGTTTTTAGAGTGCAGCATTCTGCACTACACCTTCATCCGAGTGCCCGAACAGGCCGCAGCCCTGCCTGCAGCATCACACCCTGACACTCCGCCTTACATACGCGAACTCCTAGTGGCAGCTTGAAGCTCAATTCACGACGAACCAGCTTGCAACACTGACCACAATTGAGCCATGGCGTCATGGCTTCAATCGTCGAAACACCTGGGAAGGTGAGCCTTCAATCAGCCAGCATCTGACTTGAGCAGCTGTGCTCGAGGCTCTGGCCAGCACTGTGTATGGAGTTTATGGCATTGCGGTAGTGGTGCGCCACTGCGGGCGGAACAGCTGATGAGCAGCACATGAGGTGCCTGCTGCCTGCAGGCGCAAGCGCAGGCAACGGCGTCATGACTCAGCAGTGTCAAGTGCTGCAACGCATGCACTGTTGACTGGAAGTCGGCATCTTTACATTGAATGCTGGTGCTCTGCCCAATTCTGGTCGGTGTGAAGGGGCATCGGCTCAGATGTAAGTAGCTTGTCACCACTTTGAGGAGCAGAGCAGGTGCACGGTAGATGGCAAAAACAAGCTTAGTGCAATTGCGTTTCCTGGACAACATGCTACAATCTGAGCAATATCACCATCGCGATGTCGCGATTCTGAACATCGGTACATCCATCGTCTGGAAATGCAGATAGCATGACCAATGTACATGTACCCATGACATGGTGTGGACTTTCTGCTTGGCAGCCGGCAGAGACGTAGCAATGTTTCGCCACCTTTTGCACATCACTGGCGATAAGTCGCCATCCTGGCGTGGTTGTCATTGTTCCGAGTTGCAAGTGTTGTTTCACTGCATATCCGACGCCCAACTGGACCCCGATCAAAGCGGACGGCCAGTAGTCAGGCATGTTGTATGGCGAGGCTATGAGTGCCTGTGAGTGGCAGCAGAGTCGATTAAAAAAGCACACAGACCAGGCATGGAGGGCAGTCTATCCGGGCACTGTTTGCTCAAAGCTCTCATACCTGCTGTTCAAAACACAACCACCGCGTGCGCGTCCACAAACATGCCCACTACACCAACATCACATGGACAGCGCGGCGCTGCAAATGCTCCAGGTTCGGCAACAGAGACGATGCAATAGCAGGTCCCATCAAGGTCCACTTCTGCAAAGTGGAGCCGCTACCCCAGCCTGCCTGTGGTGGAGTAGTCGATGCTGGAAAACACTGTATTCGTATGTCCTTGAACCTTCGATCCTCTCTGCATCGGTGCACTGTATGATGTGTACCTGGACTTGACAGCGGAATTTTCCCTGGTCAACATGATTCCCTCGACCCGACAGCACCAGGAGACTCACAAAGAGTATTCAAGCATGATGCACGAGGTTCCTACGTCCTGTTCAAACAGAGCACGTCACCCCAAGACTCGATCTTGTTCATCCGCAGCTCCCAATGTCATGAATGTCAAGACATCAGGATGGTCAGTGGTGACGTCGATGTATCTCCACAGTGGCTGATCCCAGCAGGCCCAACACATCTCGAGGACTCTTTCAACAGCAGTCATCCATGAATGCTCGATGGCACACCTATTGCTCTACGTACAAGGAAATATGCAGGTGGTTCCTGACTTCTAGTGATATCAAGTGTACTGGAACTTTTGCCGATCAGATGTCCAGGCGGTGGCGGCCAGAATGTGAACATGACGTTCGAATTGGTTGCTTGCAGAATGCTGCAGCTGTGTAATCTCAGCATGGCGTCATGGTGTGGGGAAAGGGAAGACTTGTTGAAGCCAGCATGTGGCGCTTGAGCTTGGCGCGTGGTTGCGACAGTATAGCGGCCATGTTACTGGATCGCCACAAGCCGTGCAACCTGGAAGAAGTCTCCAATGAGTACTACCGGGCACCTTCCATGCCAACAGGTGCATGCGGCATACATTGCCTATTGCAGAGCGGATGAACGTGGGCTCAAGTGGTCCTGTGGGAGCTGCATGGCCGTGTGCATGCAGCGGAGTTGTACTGAGCAAAGCAGCCGTGCATTACGCTGTGCTGAAAAGTGTTCTGCACAGCCTGTTTGGGGAAGCACAGTGTGCAATGACTTCGTCAGTCTCACTCTGCACACCCACCGACCAGTCTACCCTGCCTCACAGCAACATACACATGAAAGCTGGCGGATTGCATGCAAAGTTGTCACATGTTATGCTCCTCTGACAGTTGGCGAAGTGGTTGCGGAGAAGTACATCTGGCGATGCAAGAATGCTGTATGATTTCCCGGTGTTCGTGGCCGAGAAGTTCGATGCAATGAACATGTCGATGTGACTATGCAGTAGTGGTTACTCTGCTGTCCCGAGCAGCTGGGAGGCGCATGGCCGGCTACGGAAAATGATGTTGACATTGATCACACGCGACGCATTCTGATCATAATACACTGCAAACGGTAACTTGCACCGGTGAGGAAGCCTCAAACCAACACATGCTTGCAAGGCAGATGATCTGAGAGGTCCATCGTATCGTTGCGTAAACACTGCCTGGAACATTCCACTGTGCCCAGTGGTACAGAATCGTGCATGCAAGAGCACAACGGGTTATTTCAGCACAACTCCACAAAATTGGCTACGGTCACCGTATTATTCTTCCGAAGAGCCTCGCATCACAAACGCTGGTTGCATAACCATGACGTACCTCAGGGTACACACCATCAAATGCCATCTAGGCATGCACTCATGAGCATTGCCCCAGGAAACGGCTGCTTCTCGGTCATCAGCACCACTGACACAGATGGCAGCGCAACAGCTTCTGTGTATTGATGTCCAGAGAATTGGCACGTGAGACCGAGGATGCTGGGGCATGCAGTAGGCCCGAATCATAGAAAATGAACTGACAGATACACTGTGCTGATGGGGCACTGCTGCAGCTCTCTACTACTTCACAGGTCAATAGGCCAGGCGCGGCGTAAAATGGTGTTGATGCAGTTGCTGAGAACGTGGTGCAGCGCAGAATGTGCTGTGCCATCAGCCCACAGGCAGGTATGCAGGTCAACGCTTGACCGAGTGTACATGATCACCTGACAGCCTTGGGCTGTTTTGGGTCATTTGCTGTGGCTGGCCCCTAGCTGCCATGACAATTTTGATCCTCATACATTGATCTTCAAAACAGTACTGCCTTGCTTAGCCTCTTGGTATGTCAACGGTCATCCGGCACCTGCAAATCAGATCTGCATGCCAGAATGACAAGCAACATCATCAGGCACGGCTGCGGAATTCAGATTCATGTGCATCATGATGATGTACACAGAAAATCATACCTGATCCAGTGAGACAAAAGCAGAAAACTGACGTGATCCACAGGGTGCAAGCTTGGCATGTCACGCTGCCGTTTCGTCTGGTCGCTTACGCTTGCTTGACTTCTTTTCTTTATCCTTTTTCTCTTTTTTCTCTTTCTTTTCCTTTTTTTCCTTTTTCTCTTTCTTTTCCTGCACGCGTGCCCCACTATGTCCATGCCAGATAGGGCTGCAGCGAAAATGTGTTACAGCAGACCAAATTGGTATAGGCAAACACAGTGCAAGAATTCCTCCCGAACCGGCTTCCACACACGCTCTGCAGGGAAGACATTGCTGCAGGTATGTTTTGGTGCAGAGGTTCTTCAGTCACACAGCTGCCTTACAATTTAATTGTTCAAGCATAGGGACAGGTGTGCACACCTTCTTCTCCTTCTTCTCTTTTTTTGCATGCTTTTCATGCTTGTGCTGCACTTTTGGACTCATTACCGCTGGGGCGACTGGCTTCTCGGGTTCGGACACAAGAATGCCGAGGTCCTCTGTTGACAAATTTGTTTTCCCCACATGTGCGGGTATTGCATGCATGAATTTTTCGTCGATATCAAAGAGGGCTGCTCTTGGAGGACCCAACGGTTCCATTCCGACCAGCTTGAACAATGAAAACGACGGGTGGCTGCATACTCAAACAGGAGTGAAGGCTATTGAGCAGGTAAAGACGTGTGCATCGTAGGGTCACTGTGTGTACTGCAATGCTAGGTTTATCATACCTGTACAATGATGTTGGTCCCGGAGCACCAGCAAAACGTTTTTGTATGCTTTGCTTATCCACCAAAGCATGCCCAGCCTTCAGCATTTTGCTTGATTTGGCTATCGCTTGAAGAGTTTTGATTGCGCTGTCATCTTGGCCTTCCTCCATATGCGCACTCCCACCCACTTCGACTCCATGTCCGTGATCACTACCTCGCTGAACGCCGTCTGACATTCTTGAAGATCACGAAACGTGTCTGCGGGGCGTATGACAAGATGAATGAAACTGAAGCACTTCTGGTACGCGACGTTGCAGGTCGGGCTGTGAGTAATATGCGCAGCCTTTGTGAGTTCTTGACCAGCTGTTTACATGATGTTGGATGTGTGAGATTGAATGAAAAGTATCCACGATGCTTTGATTGCATCTGAGGTATGTACTAGATTCGACCAAGCGGCCAAAAGTGACGGGCTCCGGTTCATTTGCACGGCTGCATTAAACAATCACAAAAACACCATTTTCCGGGCACTTGATGTGGATCGTGCCCGATGAAAATTTACACAGCTGGGACAAGCGCGTTGGGTGGTTACACGGGTCCAGCGGCACTAGCACGAAGACGAATCCATACGTCGCAGGTTCAATGTACATAGACATGCAGCACTGTGCAGAGTGGCATGGGGCCACACGCAGAAAAAAAAACGGCGTCAATAGACATGTTGTCGAGCACCAGCGGATCGAGAACGTGCTTACCAGTCCCGTGCGGATGGTGATCAGGACAGTGTATTTGAAAAAACAGATTTGAAAAAACAGAAGTAAAGCGGACTTCTTCGTCTAAATTCCTTTGATTTCATATCAACGTCATGCCTCATGAGCGCCCAACATGTCAAATGCGCGGCCCCTCATTGCCTCCAAATTGACCTTCACATGCTTTATCTTTTCCTCACCCTGCCACCTGAGATCGCATTTTTTGGTCCTCACATACGCTTCTATGCGCTCCTTTCCTGTCCCTTCCTTGACCGGGGTAACCTGAGGCAGGTGATCACAGTGACACACAATGCACTGACACACTGACAGTAGAGAATCCATAATCACAATACCGCATCTAGGGCCACACCTTGACTTTAACGTCCACCACCTTACTGATCCTGATGACCTGCCCATCCTTGAGGCCCGTGAAGCGGTCTGCTCTGACTTTGCGCCCATCCACTTCGGTGCCCCCTGTACTCTTCAAGTCTTTGATCTTCCACTTTCGCGTTTTGTCATCCCAAGTAATTATGGAATGGAATTGCGATACTTCCGGCATGTCCATTGCTAATCTGAAGCAATCCTCTCGACTAATGTACGCTGATGCAGAGTACAGAGTTCGCTCGAACGTCTCTGAGTTGCACTCATACGACAAAGTCAGCTCATCTGGCAGATTCAGGAGAGCCTCCCACCCTCCAAGGTCTGCGACAGCCTTTTTTGGTGGCATAGCGAATGTGAAGCCTAAAATGCTGCACCGATCCTAAAATGCTGCACCGATCAATCGCGATGTAAGCTCAGATAACTGTGATTTCTCATCTTGTCGGCGTCTGTCGGATTTCGTTTCACCGATGGCCTGCGCCTGAGCCGCAAACGAGTGAGACCTTTGCAATGTCCAGCGACGCGGAGTGGCCATGGTGGCTTGTTAACTTCAGCATACCGCGGCCGCGGTGTGGCATTGGTTTCATTTGGCAGGCCAAACGGACGGAAATCTCGTTCACAATCAGCTCTGTATGGCGTGTGACTCACCGTGCCTAAGCTTTACAAGGTCGATATCTGATTGGTGGAGGAACGATAGGCGAACTCCATACTTCGGGCCCGTGCGCGTTTCCGGGACTGTCCATCAGTGGGTAGATGTGCGCTCACGCCGACGTGCCAGAACGTATAAGATATCGACATATAGCTTTATGCGAAAGCACGATGGAGCTTCAAATCAATCCATTCGCAGCCGCTGACCTGCGCCACTCAGGCACCAGCTAGCAAGCGGCACAATGCACATGAGCTGGTGACTACTGCTGCCACATATCCATCTCGTCTACACACTGGAATCTTTTCAGTTGGGACTTTGCAAACCCCTTTCATGGCTGCAGCGGTGTGCCCATGCCGTGGTGAGCATGGCCAGACTGCCCTATTCGTTTGTTCGCTTGCGCCCACTTAGACGCATGACTACATGATGCCAAAAATTTGTGTTCGATGGAAGCAGCAGGCTCGCCGGCGCTCCTCAAAGCTATAAATCAGCTTGAAATGAAAATGATCTGCCACAGTGAACACAGCTTCAAAAAGTTACGATGGGAATTCGCTGCATGTTTTGCGAGGAGACAAAACCCGAAACAAGCTGAGATGTGCCTTCTGTGTTGAGCCGCACAGATAGAAAAGATTAAGAGAAGACTGGGTCCATGGCTGCGGTGGAACGACTTTGGGTGAAGTACACATTTGGGTGAAGTACATGACACACGGATCGGAGTAGCATCTCCAATACCAGCGGCAGCATCTACTGTCACGACCGGTCTGCCAAGAGCACAGATACAAATGCTCAAGTTACGGATCCAATTCTGTCACACGGCACTGTAAAGACGAGGTGTTGACAACTTTGATCTGAGCTTCGGATCGCTGGGCTGGATGCAGTGGTGTTTCAGGTGACAAGCGCAGAAGTGGCCGCTCTCTGTCTTCGTGGTGCAAGCTACAGACAGTCAGTCACTGTGTGCGAGTGGCATCTGCTCATATTCAGGTGATACTCAGCATAATCAGGTAATGCGAAGCATGATCAGGTGATACATAGCATGTGCGGCTGATCTCATCTACAAAAGCTCCACCAACAGGTAATCGGTGCAGCTAGCAGCATTGAGGCGCATCAAATGTTGACATTGCCAGTTTTTGTGCCCCAAAATCAGTCAAACCACCTGGACCTGAGGTAAGGCCAATGCAGGTATCATATGCAGAAATGCAGTACGTGCCGCTCAGCAGTTGAACCTGGAAACAGGCTACCCTCGACATGCACCGAAATCGACATTCAATGGCACATGGCTGCGGCAGTCAGGTTGCTGCAGCCGCTGTTGCAAGGATGTCCCACTCCTGCATCTCGCGACACAACGCCAGCGTGGACGTACGACCACGCACACCGGACTGTTGCAAAAGGGAGCTGTCTCTTTTTTGAATGCCGCATTACTGCATATGTTTCGTGATGCCGCCACGATAAAGTGCATGTCTGGCGTGTGTCTTGGCGCCTGCAAATGAGGTTCAACTCCGTCCTCAGATGCATGCCCGTGGCCTCGCGAGGTTGTAGCCCCTGGTCCCTGCACGTTGCTTTGTCGTGTGGATCAGTCTGACCAGCAAGAGCATCGAATTCGGCGCCAGGCATAACTCAAGTTGTAAAGGGGTCATGGTGGTGGCCAAGAATCGCAACACTGCAGGCAGCAAGCATCGTGGCACCGCTTCGTGTTAATACGGCACTGTCTCGTGAGCTCTTCCGATTACCTCGCAGCGAAGGCCAACTTTGGATTCTATCTTCAGCCAGGCACACTATGATGCTGGATCCTGTTTCTGACAGTCGTGTAGCCCTGCCCGGTCCACTTGATGCTGTCGCGCGCAACATAGACAGGCGTGACACTGCCCACACGTTCCCGAACAGCAAAATCCTTCTCCGGTGCTATATCCATGCCTGTATGTCTGTGCTATCTGGTCGTTGGATGCAGCGGCCACTCCACGGCCGGCCCTGAAATCAGATTCTTGCGTGTTTACCCAGGGTGTTTGGTTTACAGGACATCAAGGAATGTCCGTTCCCGCGTGGACCAATTTTTGTGCCGCATGCGTGGAAAGGATGCAGAAGAGTGCCCATCAGAAGGATTCACGATGCGTGTCACACAAGACTCGCCACCAAGGGCCCTCGCAGTCCTCCCTCGCGGCAATTTCGCAGCCATCATTCCCGGTGAATCGGTAGCAGAGACAGTCATTACCACAGGAATCTCGTCCACTTTGAGCCTGTATCAATCAGCCTTGATTTTGCGCATCATCCTTACCTGGTTTCCATCCGCCCCAGCTGCAATCCAGAACCCGCTATCAACAATCTGTGATCCTTACCTAAACATCTTCAGGGGCATCATTCCTCCGATTGGCGGGACAATTGACCTATCGCCCATCCTGGCCTTTGTTGCGCTGGACTTTTTAACGGGCTCTGCGTCGTCTTTGGGAGCAGAGATGCCAGCCAAGGAAACGGCAGAGCATCGCAAAAGCAGCTAGAGTAGCTGCTACTGGATCAGCAGAGCACATCTGTGCCTATTCTGCCGTAGTGCTTGACGGCGGAAGTAGAAAGCAATGCTGCCCGTTCATTTGCTGCCACCATAGCCAAGGGGCTTTGTAATTGGACTGGCTGCACAAATGGATGCCATAGCAGCTCCTAGATCCGGGGCATCTGTACATATGAATGGGGTCAGTGGATGTCCTATGCTGAGGTGCAGTTATGTTGCAGTCACTGTTGAATGTGCTGGCTGGTGCCATAATCCACGTGCTTTTGATCCATTGTAGCTTCTGGTCCCGTATATTTGTCCCTTCATGAACAAGCTGCTTTCAACTGACAAACATTGATCTATCCACACACATACACACACCATTGAATTGACTCAGATCGCAAGTTGTTTGTAGTCATACACATGGAGATATGAGGGGCCCAAGCGATGCATTTGACCCAATCGCCGCAACCTTCCGACGTACATGGGTGATCAGAAATTTGATGGCGTGTCGACGGTGTTGATTCTTTTTCTGTCATGCCAGGGGAGGATCGCCAGACACCATCACTCTAATCAGCGGCTCTCATTCCACCGTGCCTAACTCATGAGTGGCCCTCGAGGTGATCATGAGTACAGAGTGAGTGAATGCACCACAGAGCAGTTCACCAGTGAGTCGCCACTGCGGGTGTCACCTTGGCGGGCTGCAGTGCAGCACAAGGGAGTGTGCCTGGGCTCTGGTCACAGAGAATCACAATCGAGCACATTCACCTCGAGATATCAGCTGACGTCAGTACACGCACGCAGAGCGCACTCAGAGTGCAGCATTTTCTAGAGTTTGTGGTGTGGCAGGTGCCGGTGAAGATGGCATCAGATAGGCCTACACCACACTCGATGTCTCTCTGCTGAGTATGCATTCATTGCATCCACGGTGACACGCCAATCCTGATCCAAGCCAGCAGGATCCATACAAAGTCAGAGCTCAGTGTGAAAGTGCTATTTCTGATTCAATGCTATACATGATTCTGTCCATGTAATCGTAGCTATATATATAGACTAGCTAGTCAGGAGCATGGGGGTTGCCAGTGTTCCTCTCCAGAGTGGTCTCCCCAGCCCAGGCGATCTGCGTCAATCGTCTTGCTGTGCGATTCCGCTGGTGGCGTTTGTGTTTCTGTTCCTGTGCGAGGATCCGGCGGTGCTGCCTGACTCCCCTACTGCTTTGTCCTTGTGACACATACACCACAATGAGCAAGTGCACGTACGCAGGCTTTCTAGCCAACCCCTGCTGCTCAGAGATGCCTCACGCATTTCCAACGCCACGTCCCGCGGGCTGAGCGACAAACAGGAACAGCTGCCTCCCATGGCATCATCTCATGAATACAGCATTGTGGTCTGGGGCCGGTTTTGCACTGCAGCCCTGTGGCAGTCCAATCGAGCGTGCGAGGAGCCCAGGCATAATGCAACTGTAATGGATTGTTGTGTGGACAGCATGGTCATCTGCAGGGGATGTCAGGTGGTTTGGCCATGCCAGGCAGTTTGGCATTCGGTCCTGCTCGTGCCGGGTTGTGAAAATACTGTGTGTAGCTTGCAAGTTGAATTGCATGTGTGGCAATCCATTGATATGGCCGCAATACCACTGGGTCGCCACGAACGCTAAGGAAAAGCGGCCATATCACTGGATCGCCACAGAATGCAATCTACTGATTGCCATGTGCCCTGGCCAAGTGCACGACAAAGCGATCCTGGATGCAGCAGCTCAAGAGCCCCAGGCCAGGTAATGCTGTGCCCTCGAAAGCGACAGTCTCACCACCTAAAAGCACCTCATGACGTCATCATCAAGCAGGACACACCCAGGTACCTGCATTGGCTGCCTGAACCGGGGCACAAGGGCACAAGGGCGCTACAGGCAGCACACGGGGGCCTGGTGACAGGCATCAAGTCTCGCCCCCCAGTACTGCGAGTCAAAAACGAGACGTTCGCCTAGGTGAGAAGTTTGGGGGATAGTATGCCCCAACAGATATCATGCTTTCAGCCCCATGACATAGGATACACATGTACAATGTGCCAGGCGAGGGCCCTGCAAGGCCTGCGCAGAGGCTGGCTCTAGAGGCTGACAATAGCAGATGCTGGCAATGGTGAATGCTGCATGCTGAGCCAGTTGCCTTGAGTTACATCAAGCAGGCCCCTCCAAGGCTAGCTGAGCTTTGAAAGCTCAGCTTGGCAGCTGGACTCTGCAGCATGCAGGCATTCGAGACTGCATACAGAGCTTCCACGCAGCTAAATGTGGAAACAGTAGCTGGCTGGGTGCTTGTTGGTCGGGGTCAAGCTGGTTCTGGTCATAATTGACCCGGATTGGTGCTTTGTCTGACCGCTTTCTTGCTGCAGCCAGGGCATGAATGTTGAAGCCATGAAGGCTGGGCCAGGCACAGCGACTGCTGGTCGGCTGAAATCCAAGTGCTACCTGGAGAGATATGGTTAGAACCTTCAATGGGAGGACTAGCAGCTCATTGCTTCCTTGCGTTGCAGACCATTGCTACCTGTCGAGAGTGGCGAATCCGGCAGGGGGCCAAACGAGGCGCGGGATGATGGCGCGCTTTGGCAAAACAACACGCCCGACTCGGGCGACCCGAGATGCATGGCGATCAAAGGATTGCTTGCGACGCAGAATGCGACGGCGATCGTTGATCGTCGAGGCCTCGGCAAACTCCACGGACCGGCTGCACATGCATATGGCAGCGCGATGGAACGGGACAAGCTACGCCGCCCCGGACAGGCAGCTCGGGAATGTACATCGTGACATTTGCAAAGCTTTGCGGCAGGGCCCCCAAGTATGAGATGAAAGCCTATAATGCCAGACTGATGTGGCCAGCTCAAGCTGAAGATCATAGAGCACGTTTTAGTACGAACAGGGCAAGGGAACAAGCACACCACAGTGCATTGCCACACAGGCACCACGAAAAAATGACGGCCGTTCCACGCATGCAGCATGAGTGCAATAGCGTTCGGCATCGGCAAGCTTGGTAAGAGTCTCCATGCATCGCCATGGCAGGCAGCCTTCCATCAAACCTTTGATCAGATCTGCACTCCATGGAGCTGCTCCATCAGTCAGAGCCCGCATTGCATCTGGTTCGCCTGCTCAAGGCACTGGCATCTGTGCCTGGCTGCCACAGTAAATAGTACCATGAGCTTTGCTACACAGCTTCAGCCTTCAGCTGAAGGACGTGCCCTGTGTACTGTGGGATGGAAGCTGCCCACACATTGAACCAGTTCTTCATTTAATCACTTGCTGTGTAGACAACTATAGCTGTTGACTGGGTAGCTGCTCTATGCTGTGCTGTTGAGGAGTAGGATACTGGCTGCCATTGGCTGAACATCACCACAGCCCTAGGCACACATGTTAGCTCAGAAGACACCCATGCATCACCAGGGATTTTTTTTGTAAGCGTCCTTGTAATACATTTGCATGCACACATTCTCCATGGCCTTCCTGGCCAGTTCCTGGCCATCCTCTCTGAGGTCCTCCCTGGGTGCTAGTGAGCAAACTCGGCCACTGTGACACAAGAGCACAACCCTTTACAAAAAGAAAAATTTTAAATAGTAACAGTAGCACAGATCTAGAGAGGTGAGTTTTGTCACAAGGACTCGGGTGGAGAGGCAGGCAGCACCAAAACAGGAACACTACCCAGCCCTCACTCCACAGGTGCTGTTCTCCTGCACTATCCATACTAGTAGGAGTGTTGGCCAACACTCACATGTCAGTGTTGGCCAACACTCACCTGTCAGCCCCAATGCACTCCATGCTCCAGCTCCAGCTCCCCAGCTCCAACTCCAACTCCAACTCGTCCATCGTTGTCCAATCAGGCCTGAGGGACAGCTGATGGCACATACACTTGGTGGCCTGTCAAAACTGTTCTTTGTTGCTCATGGTGCCCCCATGCCCCACGGCTTCCACAGCCCCTAAGTTCCAGAGCTTCTGTATATGCAGCCTGTGGATGACCCTGCATGCACATGCTGTACTGCAGATACAGCAGCTGCACTTCAGATGTGTGACAAGCTGTGCAGATGGGGGAATTTGACTGGATGATGCCAGCAACATCAACATCATCATGCATGTGGTGCAACACGCAGCTGTCATCATCTGGAGCTGTGGCGTTCCTAGTGTGAAGTGTGTGCAGCAAGCCCACAGGCCCACGGAACAGCCACTGAGAAACAGCCACTGAGATCGTGCTGCACCATATCAGACCATGCTGGCTGTCGCTATGTTGCATAGGCTATGTTAGAAGGCCAAAGATGGGGAGGCGGTGCTGCTACAGTATACCTGGTGCTGCTACCTAGCTGCCTCAGGGGCAGCATGGTGCAGGAATGTCAACAGCACTGCAATGATGTGCCATACCATTGTGGATGCAGGCGGCAAGACAGCAAACCTGCTGCTGCGTGCAAGTTAACAGTACCAGCTGAGGTCATGTTGCAGCAGCTGAAAACCGTATGGGGCACTGCCAGTATGAGCTTGAACACTGACAGCATGAACAGGGAACACTGTCTGAGAGTCTGCAGAGGCGGCAGGGGCAGACACAGAGGGTGCTGTGGTGTGTCTGTCTGCTGCTGTTGGGTGACGCCTGCAACGTCTGCAACATCAACTGTTGTCATGCTGCGTGCCTGTGCTGCTGCCCGTCTCCCGCCTCAGCCAGGTCAAGCAGGCCTGCATACAAGAGCACAGCAGAGCACAGCATAGCATGGCACAGCAGGATGCTGCCGAAAGACACATTGCTATTGATGCACCGCTTGTTCTTTTGCTATTGCACTGAGTACCGGACTTGCGTGCACACCCTAGGGTGTTGCAGCTGGTTGCATGGGCCGCAGGTGAGAGATGGTATACGTCTTATATTCATATTTCTTGTTAGACAGGCTGGGGTACTCCTCTCTGGGCCCAAGGCCAAGGTCCTTATGCAGAAACACCTACATTGTGCCACAATCTCATGATGCCAGCGCTGCAGGTGGGGGGCACAGTGCTGCAGGGACTCACAGTCCCATCCGACGACCCCTCTCACAGGCCATCCAGACTGAGTAAAGTAAAGTAAATCTGACTTTACTGCGGCCGTAACCTATTGGAAATTGACAACTCCGGGTGAACGGGACCGCATGTGCCGAAGGGGTAAACCACCTGGAAACCCCCCTCAGACGACCATGAGTGGCCGCCGGTGGGCCAGCCGTCCCTCGGGGCCGTCCCTCGCGGCCGCCCGCTTGATGCCAACAACCGATGGCCTCTGGCTCCTGACGCCCGGCTCCGCTTGACACATGCGCGGGATGGCTGTCGATGGCGTCTCCGGGAGGAGGGGGGACTGCTTGGGCACTGCCTTGTCCAGGTTGCAAGGCGGTGCGGGCCCGCCAGGCTGCGCGGCGGTGTGCCAGGCAGGCAGGGTGCGCTATGGGTCTGGGGGTGAGGTGGGGTTTTCGGCGGGGAGTGCGCCCGCAGTCGGGTGGCCGGGCGCTGTGTGACGCCCGGGCCTTTGTCGTGTGGGGGCAAACATATACGATATCGGGTTGTGGGGTTCGGGGTGTGGGTGTGTGTTTGAGGTGGTGTGTGTATGGGTGTACGTGGGTGTGTGTGGGAGTCTGCGTCACCTGCTGGGCGTGCTGTGGATGCTGTGGGTGCTGGGCGTGCTGTGAAGGGGTGATGCTTCATGCTGCTTTTGCTTCCAGGCTCGAGCGTTTGCTGCCATCTCTTTCCGTTCTTCGGCTTTTCGTTGCTCTCGCGTTGTCTTGATCTTTGAGTCCAAGCGTTCCTTCAGGTCACCATGATCTACACTAGTACTCCAACATCAGTGTAATGTAATCGTAAATTTCCTGAGCCGTATCCTGTAAGGACATTGCCAACTCCGAATTAACGGGACCACATATGCCGGGATTTCCCACCAGCACCACCACCAGTGTGTGTATGTGTGCAGTGTTGTGTGTATGTATGCAGTGTTGTGTGTATGTATGCAGTGTTGTGCACAGGCTTGCCAGTGCTTGTTGCAGCCCAGAGAAAAGATTCAGGTCATCACTCAGTGGTGCATCAGGGTTGCCAGACCCAAAAGAACCCTGAGCGGTCGGCATTGCATTGCGCAGTGGCAATGTTGATCAGTCCCAGGTGGTTTCAGGGTTGGAGGAAGAGCCAAGGCCGGGGTGGGAGACAGCTCACAGAGGTTCTGTTAACAAGGCACGTATGTGTGCTTCCAGTCTAGTCCAGGCCCTGCAGGCTGGAGCAATGTGCATGCCGAACATCTCTGCTCCCATCCCCTGCCAGTGTACTGCTCGCATGTGGCACATGCATGGCCACTGCTGCCACAATGCTTGAGCCAGGAGGCAAGCCGCACCACATGCTGGCCGGCACTGGCGCTGTTCCAGGCACGGGCACTGGGTCACTGCTGTGGAGATATGTCCCCATGCCACTCCTGATGCATGCGTGTACTGTCCGCGGCGGCAAGTTCACTGCACGATGTTCATTACATGACGATCACGGATTATACATAATATCTCCTCTGCAGGGTTCATGCATGCGCCGGCGTTCACGCGTGCACCACGCGTGACTGTGCAATAGGGGGCGTTTCATGTCGCACTAGCTGCGACGTTTCCCGCAGCACGAGGCACAGATCCGGGGTTGCAGCTGCATGCAGACATCACTGCATGCAGATCTGCGTATGTGGCAATCTATGCCAGATATGTACATATCATGTGGAGTCGCCCCATCGGGACTCCACAGCTGCAGGCCCAGGGCCCTGATAGACACTTACCAGCTAGGCTCCTGCGCTGCGTCCAAGTCGAAGGCCTGTAGGAGCCACGACAGTGCACTATAGCAACAGGCTGGAACCAAACTTTCACACAGCTTCCCACCGCACGGATGCGGCATGCATGAGGGGCGTGTCGGCACCGCAGCACATGTGATGCTCCAGCTGGAGCTGCTTGAATTGGCCCCTACTCGCGCGGACACTGCGCATGCATGCACGGGATGTTTTTCAAATTCGGCGTAGGATCGATCGACAGCTGCAGGCGGCTCACCGCCTCTTGCACGTGCTGCACACGTGTGGTGCAGGGTCCTGCTACGGGCGTCGATGCGCTATGTCTGCATCAAGCTTGATCAGGTGCCATGGTTTACTTTGATTATTTACGTATATACATTCCTGACTCCAGGGGCCTGTGCGTAGCAACGAGAGCGTGGTGCGCGCCCAGAAGGCGTTGCAATTGCGGATTCAAGCATGTCGCAGCTGCGCGCGAACCGTCCTGCAAATTCGATCGTTAGAAGTGGATACATGTTCGTCGTGTGTACGCACCATTGTCTACATCGATATCGATACGTCTCGATCTGCCGAGATACAAGCGCATCGGTCTCCCGATATCCCCCGGAAGTGTTTGTACAATGTACACATTTGCGGTGTTCTGCATCGCGGGATGACACACACCCCGAGCCCGGCGCGCGGTGTCATTGGCGCCGTGATCGCCGTCGCATCACAATAAGGTTTCCTGGCATCGGCATCACTGCTGCGAGTTGACCATGGGGGTACTGGCATGCACCTTTGACCGTGCGGACATGCCGCGCAATCGCGCGGGTCGCGGATGGATGTAATTATCGAGTTCACAGCGGCGGGCGCATGCATAGAACGATCGACCGCGCGCGCTCGGTACCTCGGATGTACGCTCACCCATGTCCGGCTCGACGGGTCGCTTGTCCCAGGGAGCGCTGCAGATGTGCGGAGACCCGCGCGCGACGGATGCGTGCAGCTGCCCGCGGGTAGTTTTCCGATACAAACTGCTGCAGGAAGCCCACATGCTCATACGTCGTCTAGATCCGTGGACAGTGCGGATGACTTGCGGGCATGGGTGTAGGCCAACAGACGTATGTCTGTGTGGCATCAGCTGGGAATTACACGAGCTTACCCCGCGGTACGTGTGGCGAGGGTATTCGGTGCACCGCGGGATCTTGGGGCAACGACATGCATACAACCCCGGTTCGAGCTGCTGTGCATACAGCTGGCGCTGTATTGCCGCCGCGAAAGAACGGGCTTCATGAGGCCGGCGTTAGCTTCAAGAATGTTGTGCTTCCATTCCCACATATACAAATACCTGTCTTCATTTCAGAACCAGTGACCGTGCATTCGATACACGCTGACTGTCGTCGTCACACCTGCTGCATCACATTGCCGGCACATTCGCAAGTCAGAAAGTTCAAGAAGACCTGCACATAGTGTAATTCTTGTTGGTGATTTGTTTCAATGCGACGTACTCCCATGAGTGAACCAGTCACCCTTGCTACCGATGCAGCAGTCGCCGGGATCGAGGAAATGACTGCCGGTTGTGCGCTGGACGCTTTCCCTGTCGACCAGATGTTCGAAATCGCGCCAGCATGCTCTCGGTCGGCATGCCCAAGGTATGCACCTCGGCTTGTGCCGTGGCAGTGTCCGGTTTTCAAATGGTCGTCCACGTCGTGTACTGACTCACACGGAAATTGCCAGGGCTTCGTGTTCGCCTTTACATGTCGATCGTTCTTCATCCTCGTGTCTTTCATCTCGCAGAAGGCTGTGCTAGCAATGTTTTTGTATCACAGCTGCGGTCAGATTTCGAGAAACCGGTTTGTCCAGTCCCGTCACTGGAGGATCACAGCCTGCACTGCATCAGCTCGGCAAGTGATATACTTTTAAATGTCCAGACATGCTCTGCTCAATGACCTGTTTTGCGTGCTAGCACGGCACGAATGAAGCGGTTGCCCCTTGACGCAGTTGAACATCGTGGTGGTGCAGTCGCCCAGCACCCTGCTTCCAGGGAGCTCTGCATATCTTGAAATTATATGTACACCTTAGACATGTGGAATATCCAGTTCAGCTCCCCTTCATCATGTCGTGTTGTTCAAGAGTTGCATTGACCATCGTCGTACCCCACATCGCTTGTGCTCCGCCCTGCGAGCACGGCAGTAGCTCAATGTGCATGACAACATTCGCATGATATCGTCATGACTCCGGTCTTGACCGCTCACGAAGATGGCGTCGCTGTTGCGCGTGTGTCCTGACCGGCTCAAAGCATGTAGGTACCCAGGAATGCAACAAAACTGCTCCAGTGCGGCCATGGAGCTTCAAGCTATTCTCGGACAGTCCTTGTCATCCACTGAGCATGTAAACGAGTCTCCAGGCTTCTCTCCGCCGTCTCGCTCGGCGAACCCGATGTGCCGCGATGAGTCGTTCGTGTCACGCTCCTGGAGCCAGTGCAGCCTGGAGTACGTAGACTGTGCCCAACCAGCGCCCAGAATTCCTGCAAAACGACTCCCAGTAGATGCCGGATACATCGTTGCATCTCCACCAACATCATTTCGGGGGCGGCTGTCGCCCAGCTGCAGCCGCTGGCACTTGGGTGTGGCGCATACCGTGAAGTAGCTCGGGGGAGCGTCTGTCATCTGTTGCATCTGCCTTACAGCATTCGACAGGATGTTCCGTACCACGGCTGTTTCAGCTGTGGTTCAAACGGGCCCTTCTGTAGATATGTGGCCTTGCATGTCCACATAGGCATGCATGTCGGTTCGGATGGTAGTACATGTACTTGCTCCGGACCGAACACAGGTAGCCGTGTGTGTCTGTACTGAGTGAGCATGTGGATTCTGCAGCTCCAAAGGTTATGTGAATCTGTAGATCGAATATTTCTTGTCAGTTGCGTTAAGGCGGCAGTGGGGGATGATTTGAATGTGGTGGACACTCCATTCGGAGAACCTCATGCTGGGGTGTATTATAGCCAGAAGCAGGTTTGTGTGGACAGTGCCAGCTGTTCAGACAATCATTCGGACAGCAGCAGTGTGTGTGAATGATTAGCATGGGGAGGCGGCTTCCGATGTGTGAATGAGAATTATGAGTTTTGATGGTGCTACGACCGTCGATTTAGTGAGTTGTGGTGGGGTTTTCACCTAGAGTTATTGTTCGACACTGCATCCTTGGTTGACTTTCCTGGTCAGTCACGGTGACTGCCCTACGCTGGGCATTCGTCGCATGTTGGCAGATAGGAACTTCATTTCCATGTTTTGCAGCTCTCGACTACCGAGTTACAGGCTTTTGTCCACATGTATTGTAATATCGAAAGTGGGCGGATGTTAACATGCACTTTGCAGTGCCATGCTGGTGATATGAACTTTTTACAATGCGAGCATTTGTGATGGAGTGTGATGCACTACAGGTGGTGAGCCTGATCAAAGGTAATCTTTCCGGCATAATCCAGTGTGCGGGAACACCATGAGATGCCACTGCACTCCCGGGACAGTCGGTGAACATGTTACCCCACAAGTGTATCGCCCCTGCAAAGCAGGGAACCTGCTTGATCACATGTGGGCAGAAGCACGACACTCACCTGTTTTCCATGATGCATGTGCTGGCTTTGCAGCAGCCCCAAGATCTGACTTATGTCGCATACACATGACTACCATGTCACAGCAAGCAAGGACTGAGCATATCGCTGTTGCTGATTGCCACATGAAGGCAGGCGCCCATTTGAGGTTTCTGCCGGTGCTGTGGAGGCCATTCATACGAATTTGGCATCAATCTGCTGCATAGCTGCAGAAAGCAGCATGTGCTTGTTGGCAAATTGCCACGCAAGTGGACCCGCGACTTCCACGGTGTTTGGTTATTTTTGGACATGTGTTGACATGCTCCGTTTTCCAGTCGAGGCACACTTGTCCCAGTGCTCTGTGGGCAGATATGTACAAATAAATCACCACATCCTATCCACCACTCCATCAGCTGTGCCACATTCTCTGCACAAAATGCTGCAGCATCTGCCATTACATCCCACACTTGTGTTTGTCCTGCTTGCATGGGTACTGACTCATAGCAACGTTCCCTGATTCATATGGTGATGAGTGAAGTGACCAGGCTTCCCCTGCAGTGGGAACAATACATTGCAATGGTCCCCTGCTATGCAGTTAAGGTGGAGTGTGATTGTCATCTGAGAAAGCCTCCTCACATCCTCTTGGCAGGTTGACCCATGTCCCTCAGCCTGACCTCCCTGCATCTGGCAGCCTATGCGTTATCAGTGCATCACCTTCTACCGGCCGTCACTCTGCAGCGATGTTTCGAATCGGCGGACATCAAGGTTCAGGGCTTCACAATTGCAGCCAAGAGCTGAAAATAGTGTACGTGCTTGGGGCTGAAACCGACTGTGCAACAGCTTTTCAGTCGCTCATGACAGCTACATGCCATAGCATACTGCTGTTCATTCTGAGCCTGTTCGCCACCGCTTCCACATGTCTGACCATCCACACTCCGTTCACAGGCATTTACGTACACGCCCTTACGGCATCAGCCTCTTCTGCGTGCATTTCGTGGCCGCAAAACCTGAGCTTTACCAGCAATAGCACAGTTTGTTTTCACATGCCACTGTTGTGTTGGTATGGGCAAGGCATGCAGTTCAGCCCGGCACTTGTGTAGCGTGCCACCGAGCATGGAATTGCAGGCACAGGATCACCGCCGCGACAGCAGATACGGGCACATGCCGTGAATTCAGGAGTCCAATTTCAGAAAGGTGGCATGTCAGCACGATGCCGCACATAGCCTGCAGTGGCTGGACTGGCGACGTGGCCTTGGAGCGGTGACCACTCCCGATTGCAGGCAAGAGGTAGACGGCAGGCTGTCTAGGGATGCCCTGAAGTCATGCGGCCTTCATGATTCAATACATGGGCTCCAGGGATGCTTTTTGCCCGCTGCCTTGCATTGGAAACGAGCTGCATTGCTCAAGAGTATACAGCTGTGGGGCGGCAATGTTCCGGTTCGGCGTGAAGGCAGCCGAAGCGAGAAGCTGCAAACCTGATCCATTTTGGTGAGCGTTTCAGACAACAAGCGTTTGTGGTCTACGGGACGTGGTCCGTTGCAACAAGCACACCAGGCGTCGACAGTGCTTGATCAGCCCGCAGCTAGTTGACGCCTGAGGGGGGACTGATTGCCCTGTCGATATGGAAGGCGTCACGAGGACACATGGCACTGTTCGTAAAATTTGCATTGCTACTGTACGCTGGATGTTGGAATGCGATTGGAGGTTCATCGGCAGCATCGTATCAACACCTGATGCATCGCGATGCATGCCCGAACCCGTCACACAGGTGGCCATAGCTTGCTGCTCATCACTCCGGGACGAAGAAACATACCGTATATTCTACTTCAGCTGCAACGTCTGAAGCGCTTGTGGGTGCTTGTGCGTCGATTCACGCTATGTACACCAGTGCTGGCCTCGATTCTACAGATTCTAACGCGGCACAGTGTAACTTCATCGACACCGGTTCAGTGTGATCCACAGAACTAGCTTAGAATAACCTGTAAAATGATGCAAAGGTAAGCAAATAGGTGGTCGATGATAGCAGTGTCTGTGCCTGATCCCGTCGTTGGCGGTCCACTGCTTCCGCGGATCCCGGCAGTTCTGAACATCCGACACATTCCGAGCTTTGAGCTTGTGCAGGTTGTCAGCTCCGCAAGTGCAACAGAGGCCAACACTGGCAACTCGCCCTAATCATGGACGTCCATGCCTCCAACCGCCCTCGGCGCTGCCGTTTGGATTGTACGTCTTCCTCCATACCAGGTTCCTTTGCGCAGCATGGTTCATCAGCTCCCAGCTTGAACACCGCACGGCATGCAATGCACTTATGTTGCAAACTGTATACGCTGCATGCTGTTGTTTGAGGTGGACCATCGCTTTCGACCCGCTTGATATGGCAGGAGACATGCTCCCAGATCAGCGTCAGTGCACCGGGAACTATAAAAAATTTCGCGTCTCTCCAGTCTCTTTAAGTGGATTATTCTTGCCGCCATTTTTTGTGTTTGTGTGTTTTCTGCTCCCGCTTTTCTTGAGCGCTCTTGCCCTCATTGCCACAGAGTCTCGCACAATCGTACGTAGCCCGACAAACCATGGCATCGCAACGCACCATGAGATCTCCTTGCTGATGTTCCATCTGCCATCGTCTCGCATCGCCACCATCCCATAATCGACCCAGCCACCAGAGCCTAAGTGCCAACCACTGCCAGACCTCTGCATAAGGTACATGCCTGCTCTGCTGTAGTGGTCTGATTCGCCCACGACGAGTTCCATGTGCTGCTGCAGCGGGCGAGAGAAGAAGATCATCGATGATGAGAAGGACAGGATGTGGGAGGCACAGCAGGAGATCCTCAGGGCGAGGCGAGAGGGGCGTGGCATGGATGGCGTGAGTGAACGCCGAGCGGCAGCCAAGGCGCAGGTGCGCCCGCATTCCAAGAGCCCCCTCCCTCAACCACCCTCCCCTCGCAGCTGCGCCCACTGCGCCCGTTCACAATCATTCCAGCTCCGCGGCCACCCCACCACCGTCATCATCAACCGGCCCCGCACCCGGGCACTCTGCACGCATGCAGCATACACGCAGCATGGTCAAACCTGCTTCGACCGGTGGACGGACATCCGACCATCACCATAATCTGGCCAGGATGCGAGTGCACAATGCGGTCATTACCATTTGGTATGAACGTATTCATCAGTTTGCAGCCGATCGGCTGTTCTGAGCATGTGGTAGCATAGCTGCTGCCATTGCCGCCCCCCTGCCCCCCTGCCCCTCTATCACGCGCGTGACGTACCAGTTGCAGGTCACAATCATATCCGTCACATGTGCCGCGCACGCTGGAGGCGGCGACGGCTGCACACATCTGTTGTACAACTGTGTCTCGAATGTGCATCTTCCTTCAAGGCACACGGCATCCGCATTGCTGCACGTCTGCGCCTCGGGACCCCTGTGCCACCGCCATCAGCACATGTTCCTACTAACACCACGTCCAGACCATGGGCATACGACGAAAACACCATGCGCACACCGTGGAGCAACATCATGTACACGGCTCTACCACGCACATACCGTGAAGAGACCGCGCAGTAATCACTCGTGGTAACATGTATTGATCGCTGACACATACCACAGGATCGATGCACCGCTCCCAGCAGCTGACATGACAGTCCCCTCTGCTGATGTGCACGTGGACGTGCCATCTGCTGATATCTCTGCCCCAGATGTCCATGCATCATGTGTTTCCGCCCGAGGGCGACCTGGGTTTTGGCTGCCACAAGGCTGCTGTGGCTGCTGGCATGGCTGCATTATAGCTCGCGTGGGGCAGTTCTCACCTCCTCCTCCTCCTCCTCCTTCTTCAAGGCTGGTGCCACTGCTGTGGATGCTGGCTTGGCTACGTTTCAGCAGGGGCGGGGCGGGCATGCAGGCGCAGGAGAAGGAGGACAAGAAGGAGCGCGACCGGCAGGCGCTGGCGCGGGGGGAGCGCCCCGAGGATGACGACGAGCCGTACGAGCCCTACGGCAAGGAGGACGCCGGCCTCCAGGGCGGCATCCTCATCCCGCTCGCGCCCTTCGGCATCCCGAAGTTCGACAATGGCGAGCGCTTTGACCTCAAGGCGCGCCCCCCCCCCCCCCCCCCCCCCGATAGTTTGTTGCGGTCGTGTGTTCTGGTACTTCGCCAACCAATGGCCCAACCACGTGGAATCAAACCGTTGTAACCTGTGGCTTGTGCCCGTCCTCCCCAACAATTTGTGTTGTGTATGTGTGCCCCAGTCGTCGCGGGTTTGTGAAGCACAGTAGACGTGGACTCGCCTGGCCCTGTCGTCGGCCCTGGACAATTCCTGATTTCCGGGGCCGCATGCCGAAGAGGTGAACAGCACATTGGTTGTCATTACTTGTGAAGCCATGGCGCATTGGGTGTGCTGCGGGGTGTTCAGGACTTACTCGGCTGTCGGTGTACAGATGGCGTTATACATACAGGCATGCATACATAGACATGTTTGTGGCGAATGCTCTGTGCCGGTTGAGTGTGGTGTTGTGCAAAGGGAATGCTCTTGTGCTCCGTGCGGGGCTTCAATATTTGGCTGGAATCTCTGGCAGGGCTGTGGTAAGCGCTCGTGCCCGGCCTAGTGCCATGAATGAATGAGTGGGTGTTAGCGAGTGGATTCCTAGACACGGCACGATGCCCGGCCTCTGTCCTTTGTAACTACATACACATATGCGTACATCCAGGCTTACAACGCAGTGTCTACCGTGAGCGCGATCCTCGCATTCGTACCTCCTGCGCTGCATCTGTTCCTGTTGTGGGAACAAAGAGGAGGTAGTGGTGGACGCCTCCCTGTTGCGCTCGGTGCCGGCATGGCAGATCGCCATGTGGGCAGTGCATCGATGCTGTATCGGACCACTGATGGGAGCCCACAGTGGGCTGTGGCTGCTTGTGTGGCAACCGGTCGCTGGTTTGGCTTGATGTATTTGTGTGCTTTGCCATATCATGGTCCGATATGTGTACCTTAATGACTGATGGGAGCCCGTGTGCGGCCTTTGTCGACGTGCGTGCATCGGCGACGATGCGATCACCGAGCCTCCGCCTGTGCTTGTGCTTGTGCGCGGTGCGCCTGTGGGTTGCGCGGGGGCGGCCGGCCGGAAGATTGCGTGCTCTCCACGTCCCGGGGCCGCATGCTGCATGGCTTGGATGGATTTGGGGTTTTGGCATCAGCACCGCTGCCACCTGAACACCGTGTGCGGCTCATTGGAGCAGAACTGGCGACGTACGGCGACCTGCGCGCATGTTGTGTGGGCCAAGGCAGCGGAGAGGGGCGCGTGCTGATGGTGTGGCGTGGCTGCAGGCACCTTACACGGACCAGGGCTGGGTTGACGAGGAAGCCGACCCGTTCAAGTGGGCGAAGAACATTTTTGGGGGCAAGAAGAAGAAGGCGGAGGTCAAGGATGATGAAAAGTCAGGCTGAAGACCATGCTCCTCAAGACCTGTGGTCACATGCCTAGACGCCAGAGCAGATGGTATCATCCACAGCAGAGCATGCGGTCTGCGAAGGGACATTGTGCATCTGGCAAACTGATATGAGTCTGAATGCGTTAGCAAGGGGCAAAGACGAGGCACTGGTGAGCTTTACAGCTGTGTCCCGATGTGGCCTCCAGCACTTCCTCAAGGCTGTTCACGAGAGAAATTTAGTGTTGAAGTGGTGCTGGCCGCAGTCGCTCGTGCCCTACAATACTAGCAGAGTCGCTTATGGTGCCCGGGCGCGTATGAGTCGATCCCCGCCTGGCCAGGTGTTCCAGTACACACCCAGTTCAGGCATAGACCTGCATCGGTCTGTGCTGTGTAGTGGTGAGTCTTGCAAGTGTTGTAATTCTGCACTCACTGAAATGGCGAGCTGCTTCATTTAGCCCAGTACAGCACAGCAGCATGTCCGTGAGGATGCAAGGAGCGACCGCAGGGCGAAGCTGGCTGTGTGGTTGCACGCTATGTGTACTCCTCCACCAGTATCTTGCATGTGCCCACAAGGCATGCTCGTGCCTGTGCTGCCATGGGCTCACATGTGGTGCAATGTGCACATTTTGTGGCTTTTCTGAAAGCACCAACTTGAATTGCATGTGCTTACACCGGGTTGCCCCAATAGAAGGGCAACTGACAACCCATGCTCGTTACCATGCGAACTATATCGTGCATCTCGGCACACCACACATGCTCATGCACAGTTCAGCTTCGCAACACGGTCCCAAATTGAACGTTTGGTCCGAAATATGCATAAAGTGTGTAGTGCCGTAGCACAACACCAAAACTGCATGACGAGGCGTCCCTGCGCTCAGGTATGAAGAGTTTGGATCCAGCGTGACGACCCTGCATGATAAAGTCTACCTTTAGCACAGATTGCTCATCAGACTTGACCCAGGGCTAGGCTCTGCCTGAGAATTATCAGTAGCCATGTCAAGTCTTCAGAGCCTGCAGCGTTCAGAGCTCCAGACCTTCAGCTCATTGTACGTCCCTGTACCAGCAGCGTTGCAATCAAGCCCTCAGGAGCATGGACAAAAGGCCTGCACCTGCCTCCCTCGGCACCTGCCACCAGCACCATCATCGATGCTTCGGACGCCCACATCACAACGCAAGCCTGGCGGGTCTGCACACTCCCACTGATACGATGAAAACATGTCATGCTCCAGAGGCACGCACATGAGCAGTGACGCCTTGGCCCGCATCCGCTCTTGATCATTGATGCCCCTCTGCCTCCAGTGGCGCCCACTGCTCTGCATCATCGCCAGTCAGCCCCGTGGGATCAGGCCCGGCCGCGCCCGAAGGTGGCATGGAGGCCTCCTGCGCTGCACTGGACCTGGCCGCTGCGGCGGCGTCGATCTCTGCCTGCGTCTGCCACCGCACGGTGTGCATGACCGGGTGGCGGAAGTGCATCTTCCGGTACATTCGCTCCTTCAGGTCCGCCGCATCCACAAAGCCCCCCTTGGCCTTGCGCCCAACCATCGGAGCATGGGACCCTGCTGCTGCAGCCCGCGCCGCAAGAGCCGCCTGTGAGCTGGCCGTCGCGGCCAACCCACCATCAGCTACAGCTGCTGCTGCTGCCACTGCAGCCCGTGCCGCTGAGGCAGCGCTGAATGTGCCCGTCGTCGTAGCGTACTTGATCATCCGCTCTGGCATGCCGTCACGCTCCCATTGCTGGGCCTTGGCAGCCCGTAGTGAGCCCGGAGCAGGCGCGGTGGTAGCGACTTTCTTGATTCTCTTCTCACGGAGAGTGATGCCAAGGTCGTTTGCCTTGTCGCCGCTCCACAGTTCGGTCTGCAAGGCAGCCTTGTCCAGGCTCGGTGGCGCAAACGCAAGGGAGGTGACTGTGGTGTATGGGTGTGGAGCTTCGTCCCCAGCTGGATCCTCTTGATCAAAAATGGCTTTCTTCCCTTTGTCCTGTGGAGTGTTTTCCTGTCAGCAAGAGTGCGACAGTGACCAAGTGGCAACCCGGGTAGGATGGGCTGCGTATGCACAGTGTACCTCTTTGATCAGTTGCCGGGGGATTTCTGCCGTTCTGCCTTGCAAAGCAAGTGCGTATTCCTTGGCACTACGATGGTATGCTTTTCGATAACAAGTATTAAAGTCTCCAGGCTGCTTGAAGCCAAATATGTTGACTCCAGATTGTCGCATGTCCCGATTCGCACGGTCTTCCACATAGTTATCGATTGTTACCCCAGGCTGATACGAATTCTTGTGATCAGAGTATCCAATTCCGTTTCCGCAGCCACGGCTCCATCCTAGCTCCGGTGGAGTAAGCCCCTGCAGCAAAGCACCGCATGCCTCACATGGCTCGACTGAACAGAGAGCTACATTATGCAAGCACAAAACCTATGATTGTGATGTAAACTTAACGCTGTTGAAACTACGCGCCGCGACAGCATTCAGTGCAACGGCAATTCATAAACGCCTGGGAGGAAGCAATTTATGGAGCAACGGCGGCATCCGCTCGCCACAGATATCACAAACACACATCAGGGCAGCTAATGGGCGTACCATGATGCGAGAGTGGGTGTGCTTGACGAGCGTCAGACAGGTCACGATGGGGCGTTCCCAATTGCGACGGCCTCGCGAAGGCAATATAATCTCACAATTACTTACAGGTCATCAATCTAGTGAAGAGCAGATTGGAGTGCCTGAGCACGCACAGTCTCCACAGAAAGCGAACCAACCTTCAGCAGCTTCACAACACCGGTGATCGTTGATGCGACCGGTGCTCACTGATCCATGCGATGAAGTTCACACACCACTGCAGCATCTCGTGTGTTCCCACAGTAACTGCATCTCTCTAATGCATACCGCAGACAGTCGACATAGGACAGGATACCCAGCCAGAGACCTTGTGGCCACTCGAACGCTTGGCTGCTCTCCACTTGGGCCCAGGGATCTGCGTGCAACTTCGTATGACACGGCTATGCGCTTAATGAAAGGCACAGTTCGTGTCGCAATCCTGTTGCAAGTACGCAAGCATTCTAGCAAGATGATTTCACGGCACAATCGGCTCACCAAGTACGTCACACAGCATCTTGCATGCTGCACCGACAAATCGACGGCGATTATGATGTGAAGCCGTCCCCTTACATAGCGTCATTAGCGTCACTAAGCCAATTACAGAACCATGTGCACCTCCCAAGAGTGCACAGTCTGGCAGTGCAGCATGCTGCAGCAGTGCCCTTTGGCAAAGCCAAAACATGGCATATCGGTCCGTGACAGTCATGTAACTGCGCAACAACCAGTAAACTTTCTACCTCAGATAGTACAGTACGTGTAACAGGACCAACGACAGAGACACCAGATGGGCCGCACGGAGCCTTGCCTGGACTATGTGTCAGGATATTGTGCAGCAGCCTCCCTGGGGTCAGCTGTCCAGTGGTCTCCTTTTCATGGGGCACCCATGTCAGCCTCTTCACGACTCGCACTGTCCTCCATTCCAGAGGTAACATCCAGTCCAGAGGAGATATTCGCTGCAAGTATGCAGTCAATGACGGACACGAGGACATCCTATTCCATCCTATTCCGATCTTCAGCCTTGCTGTACTGACATGGCCAGTTCTCTCAATGGGAAGGGATCTGTGATCATGTAGCTAACGTCCAATTCACTGCAATCTCCTTGGCAGTGAAGGTAGCTTGGCCGTGCTCGTTTGGTTTGTTCAAGTCAATGTTGTCTTGTGCCAGCGTGAAGGAACCTCAAGTCCTGTATGTCTGTGGCTGACGGCCAACTACTGTAGGAACCCGCTCAAAGCTTCGCATGTGCTTCACACTGCAGATCCACATACACCAAAGTCAGGCACACCATCCCCACAGATCACCCCCCAACACTCGACTTGTTCTGCATGCAGCACTGGCTCAATTCCACACATCCACGCTTGCCATTCGCCCCAAATGAAGGAACTCCATGCAGCCTGGCTCCAGCACCAGCACCAGCACGCCTCCCCTGATCACGATCGGACCGCTCACGACGAATCGCCACCAGTGAAGGGGTAGAAGAAGTCCTCCGGAAGAGACAGCTGCAGCGGTGGCAGCTGCCGCATTGCGTCCTGCTGCGCCTGGTCCTGCGCCACATACCGCACCACCGTCTCGAGGGGAAATGCAAACACTGCGTCGGTCGCGTTGTCGCCGCGGAGCCCTGCCCACGGATGGCGCCACTGCCGGTACATCACCCGGCTGCGCGCGAACGCCACGCGCCGCTGCGGCGCCGCGGCGGAGCCGACCGCCGCGATGAGGATTTCGATGCGCAGCCCCGCCGGCACGCGGGAGCACGTCGCCGAGTCCTCGTCCCATGCCATAGACGTATCTGCATGCATGGGACGCCAGCATCACCCTGCCTGCTGCAAGGCACCTGGCTCGCGACATGCACGCAGCTGTGCACTGAGCGCAGCGTGCGCACAAGAGATGCCAACGCATGCTGCGGTGGCACACATGCTCTGCGACCATGGGCCGTGAGGTCCACGCCTGAAAGTGTACACAGCACGGCTGGTGAATGGTGAGGTGGCCGCCGCACCGATGGCCTCCTGCTCGATGCTGACCCACTGCTCCAGGTCGGCCGGGTCCGCGCTGCCCCAGGCCCCAATGCGCGCCCCCGGCAGCAGCCCCGCAAACCGCGGCAGCAGCCCCGCGGCGCCTTCGGCCGCGGCCAAACCCAGCGCGGCCACTCCGCCGCTGCCGCTACACAGGTCGCGCAGCTCCGCCGGCGTCAGCGGCACCCCGCACGAGGTCACCGCGTCGACGCCAAAGCGCGCCGGCGGTGCGAGCTTCGACGGCTCGACGCATGAGCCAGTCAGCGGCGCCGGCGCCGGCAGCGGCAGGCCGGTCGTGCGCCGGTTCACAGAGGAGCCATCTGCGGCCGCCATGCCGTACAGGAGCATCGCGCCGGTGCGGTAGCCTGGACTGCCGCTCGTGGGCATTGCGTCAGCCTGCAGCAACGCGATCCCATGCGCTACAGCAACACATGAGCCTGTCAATTGTGGCCCAAGGGCAGGCAGAGCCATCAGAACGCCACTCATGTCTGTGCAACATGTCTGTGCAACATGCTAATCGACGGCTCCGACCCAGCCACGACATCACGCTGTCCGAAAAGAACTCACATGCGCAAGCAAAAACGTATGCCCGTGCAGGCAGCCTGTCGGATCAAACTTTGTTTGTGCATGTGCTGCCGCCTGCGCAGATCGCTAGCGAATGCGGGCGTCCAGCTCGGACAGGCCGCGAGGAGCACACACCGCCGTCGCGATGCTCCGGAACTTCGCAGAGAACGCCTGCTGCACGAGCAGCCTTCCGTCGGGCAGCGCCGCAGAGACGTTGCCCATGATGACGTCTACCCGGACCTCCACAATCTGCCCGGCGCCCGGGACGGTGTCCCGCGTCAGCACCGTGAAGTCCACCCCGAGCGGCACGTTCTGGCACAGCCCGGACTCGACATCAAGCAGCGGCTCCGGGAGGTCACCCACTGCGGTCATGGCGACTGTGGCGCCGTCGGGATGCCGCGCTGTCTGCAGCGCCGGGGCGATGGAGGGCAGGGCGGAGGGCCCGGCGGCGAGGTAGGTTGTGGTGGTGAACGGGCGGACGGAGAGAGCCCCGCCGGGCACGCACTCGCCAGGATCCACGGCTCTGATACATCTGTGGGCTGTGTCCTGCAGCACAGGAGAACCAGGGTTTCTTTGGCTGCCTTAAAGGAACTTTGCAGTGACTGTGTGGGCTTGACTTTGCCCAAGGCTGCATTTGCCAGCCTGGCATGGCGTGGGTCAAGCTTGCATACAGTGGCTGTGACGATCCGGGTGGTACTATGAGGCAGATATATGTTCCGAGAAACGGCTAGATGCCCAGCCTCTGTCCTTTAAACTATACATGTGCTCGTGCGTTTATTTCTTGCAGAGTACATGGTCAGTGGCATGCTCTCAACCCGTCACGGACAGTGTATCATCGAAACAGTTCCTAACAATTGGTCTAGGGCCAACAGGCGTCCAGATCATCCACTCAAAGGACGCTATCCTGAGCTTTTCGGACCAGAATACTACATTGCTGTGTGCACAAACCGTTGAAGGTGATAAGTGCTCACTGTTGAGGCAGCAGGTGCATCGATGCCCATGCCCAGAGGAAGGCCACCGTCAGCACAGAAGCCTGTGTATGGATCGACGGGAAGGCTAAAAAAGCCATTTTGCTTGATGGTTGCGCCAAGTTGCCGTCCGATGGGGATCCGCTGACCAATTCTGTACGTGCCATTGTTCGGAAGAGCAGGCGTTGCTGCCTGTGGCAGTTCAGGTAGCTTGTTAAGAGCAGTCTCAAGGACCGCTGCAGTGGCGATCTCAGGATCTGCATGTGTCTGTTTGCTTCGACGAAGTGAATTTGAGGCTTGGATACTATGGTATGTTTGCTGTATGCCTTGCGGAGAACCATGGGCAGCAGAATGCTTACAAGGAACGCACCCTTGAAAAATGTGCCAAAGGTTGGGTTGTTTTCATTGACAATGCATAAAAGACTACGTGTCAAGCTGTCACCACTTGCCTTGCGTTTGAATACAGACAAGGAGCCAGAAGCTGGAAGGCTAATCTGCACACTACTTGAATTGGGCACATGTTCTGACCTCACCAGCGCTTTGCCGCAATGATGCAAGCACTACATTGCATTGAAGGTCTCACCGTGCTCACAACATCTTCAGCTATGCAATATGTCAATGCCGGAGTGAGAGGCTGTGTTGGTAAGCACGTTGTGAAGAGGTCCCGGGCTGTGCTGTCGCAGACATCGTCACAGCAACAATTGCTGTCGCAAGAGTACGCAGTCACGTCACAGTAGCAGAAGCCTTCGGAATGAGCGGTCATGTCGTCTTGCGGAAGAGGCAATGATTGACGCGAGGAAACTGGGTACGACGTAAACTGGGCACGAGTTACCCATGGCAGAGTGGCTGACACAAGCCACAGAGGGCCACCGAGTCTACGCAAAGGGTTCGGAAACATCACATGCTGTTGCACGGAAAAGGAAAATCCGCCAGCAGCTGGCGTGGCTCCTCGGAAGCCTCCCGGTGAAAAACAAGGATGACCGACGCTTATGAGGGCTGCGTTAGGCTAACGCTCTTCAGAAGGCTAGTATATATAGCGTAGTATGTTGTTTTCGTTCTGGTGCAACGTGTTGACCTTGCGCAAATCAAAGGTGGCAAACTAGACTACTGCACGAACGAGTCTATAAACAAACATAAACGCATATAGACAGTCCTCTGCAGCATCATAATCTAAAATCGATGTTGACTGGCACTTAACAAGCGTGGCCACAGTTCTCTGCTGCACACCGAAGACAGCTCCCGTCAAGTCGGTAGCAGGGGCTTGTCGCCCGGCGCTTTGGGCACAAGATGCAATACAACGCTAACCTTCGTCGCACATGTGGGCTACAATATCTCTACCACCATCAGGTTTCGGTTGCTACTCGGTGATCTTGCTCCTATGGACACCGACGATCAATTGCATCTGCTCTCGGTCTCATCGCACGCGTAGACATGGCAAGCAATTGCGACGGACTGCCGGACTCGCCACTGGTTTGGGTGTGATGCGGCGGTTTTTCGTGCCTTACCTGTTCCGAAAACATCTACCATTGAACTGCTCCAAATCGTCAACCTACCTGCCTCTCATCCCCTCCACACGCGCAGCCACGAGCATGCGGCTCAGTGACCAGTAGTGAATGTTGTGAACAAGGCCTGGTCACATATTCATGCCTGCGACAACACTCGGTCAGTGCCTCGCTGTGTTTACAGTCCACAGATGACACAACCATTATGCTGCTCACATCCAGAGCTGCCTTCATTGTCCCCCAGCACACACAAGCGGATCATCAATGGCGTACATGTGTTCTGAAGCCCAGCAACGCCATCGACGTCAAAACACAGACGAAACGGTGTGATCAGCGCTGCGGTTACGATATCACCCATGCCGACTGGTGTGTATGGACAGGCCACAGACATGCCCTGTCATACAGCTTCTGAAGGTCCTGCTACAACTATCAATATCCGGGCCAAACGGGCCTGGGCCCTCAACAGCAGCGCACGTATTCCGCATTGACGACTGCGCCATCGTACACACATACCCAATCGAAGAGAGACACACATCCGAATTATCAAGGCCGTTGTTCGGGACTACAATTGTCTTGAAACAACAGACCCCTCTACGCTACCACCGCGATGTGGCCTATGCCGCCGCAGTGGCGAGCGTCAACGCCATGCATGAAGCTGCGAGCCGGAGGAGGCGCTCGCGTAACTCACATAGCTGGCATGCATGACTGCATTCACAGCACTCCGAGCCAGCTGCTCCCCAACCGCCGTTTCAGCCCCCCCGGCTGTCACCGCGGCTGCCTGCCCACCAGCCTGGAGCTCCACTGCAACACGGTCATAGCTCTCCTGCAGCGCGGCATGCATGAACGCCCGCCGGGACGCCGGGTCAGTCATAATTGAGCCCTCCATGCCGGACTCCCCCCACCCCCACGCCCCCCCATACACCCACGGCACGTGCACTGCCTGGCTGTGCGCCCCCAACAGAGAGCTCCGCCCGAGGCTCGCCGGCGGGGCGCCGACTGCCACCCTCGCCGGCCCGGCCGCGTACCCACCCCGAGCGGAGCTATGCCCGCTGTCCGCCAGGTGCGGCACCCCCTGGCTTGTCGCTGCCGAAAATGCCCTGCTCTCATGCATGCGGGACCCACTCGCCGCCCACACCGCCGCGCGGCCCCGCGTGGCGGCGCCAGCAGGCGCACTGGCGTGCGGGCTTGCCTGCCCAATGCCGCCGCGATCCCATGCGTCGGCGGACGCATCCCACCGCAGAGCCCCCACGGGCTCCTCCATCAGCACCGCGGCGGCCGCGTCCTCGGACTCCCGCCCAAACGACATGCGGCTGTCAACCCCGGCGGACTCGAACGTGCTCCGCGAGGCCATCGACGCCTGCCGCTGGAGGTGTAACGGCCCCCGCAGCTCCACTCCACGCGGCGGCCCATGCTCCGCAAAGGCCGCGGGCACGCGTGCGGTTTCCCCGGTACGCGCTGCGCCCGCGTGCGGCGCGTGGCTGGCTGCCTCCTCCGCTTCCGCGCCACGCCGCGGCGAAGTCACAGGCGTTCCGCCGCGCCCATGTGAGCACGCAGTTCCTAGCGGCGATGGCATGTCCGGGCTGTCTGCCACATCTAGCCCCCTCGCGCCGCCACCGCGGTGCGCGGCAGGGTGGTCGGCTTCAGTGCCTGGCGCTGGGTCGCTGGGAGAGTTGTGAGCAGGTACGCTGGTGTCGAGCGCCGCTGGCAATGCCACAAGCTCCGCGGGCGGCACAAATCCATAGGTCACGTGCTTGACGCCGCAGGGGTCGACCGCGGCAGCGTCGGTGGCGCGGACAGATTCATACGAAACATCGGCCTCTGATGAGCCGCCTGGGCTGTCGTGTGCAGATTCCTCGGCGTTGACGGGGTGGCTCGCGCCAGGCCGGAAGCCCCCCCGGCGCGCTCCGGTGATGCTGCGCTGCCTCCGCAGAGCCGCCACCTGCGCTGCTGTCTCCCCGACCGCATGCATCTCGACCACGTGCGAGTTGCTGTCGAGTGACCCAACAACCGGCTGCTCGCTCTCAGGGTGCCGCCGCAGCACGGCGCGCGGCGCCGAGCCCTGCCGGTGGCGCCGCGGGCGCTGGTGGCCCGGCGGCACGGCCCCCCCGCCGCCGGCGTCTGCGGGCACGAGGTCCCACACGCCACTGAGTGCTGCAGCCGGCACGCTGCGGGGCGGCGGCGCCGGCAGCGGCGGCGGCCCCGGCGCCGACTGCGCTTGCACGGCGCGGGTCGGGTCGAATTGTGCAACAAACTTAGCCGCTGCGGCGTCTGGGGGCCGCCAAGAGGGATAGCATGCCGCGAAGGAGACGAGGGACATCTCGACCTTCTCCTGGCGGGTGCGGAGCTCCGGGGTGGCTGCGAGGGGTGCGAGGGAGGGGCGGTAGCGGGGGTTGCCCTGGGGGTCAAAGTCAAAGGCCGCCATGGAGCAGACGTGGCCGACGCTTGAGTGGAAGATCGTGTTCTGCATGCAGGCGGGGGCTTACGCACGTGTAGAGCACTAAAGATCCACACGCAGACATTCAGCAGTGCTTTGACACCAGGCAGTGGAGACAAGCTGGGCGCCTCCATACAGGTGCTTCTGATGAGAAGTGGGCAACCAGATGGCCAGCTGCCATGCAGCGTACTTTGACATAGGCCTGCGATCCCGCCCTGGCACTTTGCGCACTCATGTACACAGCTGCGCAGAGAAGCATGCCTGCGTACACATGAGGGACTGCCGTACGCGCAGGTGCTGACATTGCGTGGGTGTGCGGTTCCGCTGGTTGTTGCTCGCGGTGCTACCTGCCTTGCTTGCTTTGTCCTAGTAACACATGAGCGGCTGCCGTACACGCATCAGCATGGCTGCAGCCGGTGAGGGCGGCCTGGGACGCACCTCACGGCACCTGAAGAGCAGGAGAGGAACGGGGTAGCTCCCTCGTGTGACAGCCCTCACGGCGTCCAGGAGGGGCGAGGGGCAGGGAGGGGGCGCACCCGGTGGAGGAACGCCGCGATGTCAGGGGCGCTGCGTGCGAGGCACACGCCGCAGAGCCACGGCAGCAGCAGCACGCTCGCGGCCTCCTCTGCAAACAGCACGAGCTGCAGCTGGAAGAGGCCCTGGAACTCGTCACGCACGGCGCGGGTATGCGCGTTGCCGCGCCAGTACTGCGGCACCCAGTGCGTGTGGAGCGCCACCGCCGCCATCGCCTCCTCCTGCACCACCCTCCCCGTCACGCCAAGAGACTGTGTGGCGGCGGCGACATGCAGCCTGGACTGCGATATGGCATTCGGCCCACCAATGTGGTGACCGCGCGCGTCTCCGGCGTCCGCAATTTCGCCGCGTACACCGCCTCTGTCCACAGGAGCCAACGCTATGTGGTCATGGGACGAAACAAAAACTCAAGCATGCACAAGTTCGGGACTCTGCAGGCAGACGCGAGGGGGGAGGCGGCAGCGCACGGCATCGTGCGTCGGCGCATCGTCCTCTGTGAGCGCTCGCGCCACCGCGAGCACCATGCCGCACGCCGCGAGCCACCACACGAGCGTGTGCCCGCCGGCGGGCCGCTCCATGAGGTAGTCGTGCGTCAGGGCGATGCCGATGACGAGCGCCGCGATGCCGGCGGCGACGTACGCGACAAACGCCGCGACGGCGCCCGTCAGCGGCGATGGAAACTGGGCGCAGTACCGCGCCGCGGCCGCCGCGCCCGAGTTGAGGCGCTGCTCCACAAAGTGTGGAAGCTCGCCGTACTCCCGCATGCGCCAGTATGCGTACGTCGACCACCGCCGCTTTCCTGTATCAGCAACTAGTCTCTGTGGCAAGCAGCTAAAGCGCGCTGGAGGGACCTTGGAGGAAGCAGACATGTGGCCATGGCTGCCCAAGCAGGTGTAGGCATCTCTGGAGCGAACGCAGCTGTACAGGGAGTGCGTGTTCTGGGAACAGCGGCGTGACGCTGGCGCTGTGTGGCACTTGCGGCGTGTCGTGCTTCATTCTTGCATCCGAGTCGCCGTCCTGCCGCATGCATGGTGCAGATTGGCTGACACACATGGGATTGTCGCCGGGATAGGCGGTGCTGAGGGGGAGTGTTGGGTCGTCAGGCCCAATGACGTAGAACAATTCCAAAGATCTGGGTCTACTTTCTGGACGACAGCTTCACAAACGCTGCGAGGCGGCCCAATACTGCTGAAGAAGCGCACCGAGGCTGCCAGGCTGGTGGTAGATGCGCTCGAGGTGCTTGAGCAGGAAGTGGATGACGAGGAAGACGAGGATGAAGGGGCTGAGCGCGGCCGAGACGGCGGCGGCGACGCGGAAGCGCAGCGCGATGTGCGCGCCGTCCCGCATGAACGGCTGCAAGATCTCAAACTGGTCGTCAAACATCGCGTCGAGGAGGCACACGCGGAGCACCCACGCGACGGTCGCCGTGAGCAGCGGCCGCGTGCGCAGCAGCGGCAGCGGCATGTGCAGGTCCAGCGTACCGTGGTTCAGCATGCCTGCATGACAGGGCTGTCCTGACGCCGAGCACGGCCACAGCGGGCAACTGTACAACCTGCTGGTGCGGTGATGGGGCAGGAGCTCCAAAAGACCCTGTGAACTTCCCACGCTGGGGGCGATGGGTGCCCAAAACGCGGGCTCACACACCCATGCAGGCATGTATGATGATGAGTTTGTGCCCTGGTGGGCTGGGGGTGAGCTGCATGTGTGGCTCCACGTGTGCATTGGCTGAGAAGGTCATCTGCGGTGATTTCGCCCACTTTCTCTACGCTCCAAGGCACCATTGCCACTTTGCCATCGAGACGTGCCGGGGCATGCTTCAGTGGCATGTGGCTCAGCACGGTTGCAGCGCGGCTGCTGCAGTCTGCAGCTAAGACCGGCTCGCCGATGCCAGCTTCACGGCCCAGCTGTGCAGCAAGCCACATAAACCCAAGCGACTGATACAGCGCAGTCATTCAGCTTCAGGGCAGTGCTCACGCTCAGGCGGTGCGCAGACTACAGGGCGCAGGCGGGTCTGGCCAGCGCAGATCACTGCTACCGTGCCGGTTGCTCTGCTCATACCGCTTGCCCACAGACACGAACTAGCCGACTCAGCAACGCTAGGCCCTGTCTGACGTACTCAGCACACAGCACTGCAGCATGGGCGCGCCGCCTTGAACGGCGCCGTGAGGCAAACCAACATGCGTGGTGGAGCAACAGGCACATCGCATCATGGGATTATCGAGAGCAAGTATACTTGACCTGACTGCTCAGCTGGAAACGATCGGCACACAGAAGGAGCTCTGCAGTCAGGCCCGCATGGGTGAACGAGCACACACCTATAAGGAAGTCGTCTTTGCGCATGACCCGCATCACAATATCGTGCTGCGAGAGCTCTCCCCGCAGAGAAAGCTTGACTGTGCGCTGAATGGCGACCAGGCGCCTCAGCAGCTCTGGCCATGGCAGGTGTGTCAGTGCTGCGTCCGACAGGCCCATGCGGCTCTGGCAGAAGTGCTGGATGTCCCAGAACTGCCTGCAGGAGGACGGGAGCAGTGGGCTGATTGAGACGACATGCGTGTGGATTAAACGATTGTGAGTGGTTGAAATGCCTTGGCAGGCACTCACCAAGAGTAGCAACTCATGCACACGGTTCGGCTGACACCGTGTGCTCAAGAAGGGCTTGAACCAAGAAGTTTCCCGACTACTTGGTAGCAGGTGACTGGGAAGGCTTGGTGCGGTGTGATGATGTACAGACGACTGCCTGTTGCCTGTGGTGATGAAGGGACCAGTCAGAAAAGGACAGGCTGTAAGTCACAAACAGTCGAGTCAAAGCAGGCCTGATCACCGACAGTGTTTCTTCTCAGATACAACATGCTATTCCGGCTGGAGACGCGTACTGCGCATGAAGGGAGCAACAGGATGGTATAGGGACTCACCAGACCTCAATGGAAGCGCTGACAGCGCTGTATACCCAGTAAAAACTGAACATGCCCAGGAAGATTAGCTTGAACAACAGGGCCAAAGGCGTCTCTTTAGACCACGGATGCTTCACTGCGACTGTTGCCATGTCACATGTGTCATCAAGCAGGCATTGTGCCTTCAATCCATGCCGATCAAATATTAGCAGAAGAAAGGTCGCCATGACAATTGTGAATGCAAGTGCACCCAAGTTGAGGATGCGGGATGCCACTATAGCAGCAAAGCCCTTCTCTTGCCAATACCTGCACAGCAATTTCACACCGATGACAATGTGGCTGCATCACATAGGCGACAGTCTTGGTTTATGCGGCATTAGCTGCCGCACGCAGTCAAACTCCTTGTGCAGAACAGAAGTCGCACTTGTAAAATCTTGCAAAGAACACGTCCAAATTGGCACAGGCATGCCATTGTCTACTCTCCTCGACAAGATCTGGTGGCCTGAAGTTTTCAAATGACTCTGTCCTGCATTCCAGGGAGCATATCTCGACTCTCTGGCTGGATGTTTATCATGGAAGCATTGCGACACTGTAGCTGAAACATGCATCAACAACAGCCTAAGCTGAGATGAAGCTAATAGCTATGAAACGGTTCGCATAAGGGTGCGCTTAATAGCCCAATTCGCAGCTGCGCATCACTGGCACAAGCACTTGCTCATCGCACGGGTGCACGCCTCGGTAGCAACGGCTGCGACTGGGTCGCAGATTCGGACATCGATGAGCTCATAATTTACATAAGCTACCGCTGCTGCGTGATGGTTCAGTATCCGTCCAGGCCAGGCGAGAAGGAGCTCTGAGGTTGATCGACTTGAACACGGACGAGAACGCAGGCCAAAGCCCGGAGAGAGAAGATGATAGCTGCAAGAAACGACAAATTGATCAGCCTGCTGAAACATCATCTAACACACTCACCGATGTCAACTAAACCGGACTCATTGGCAGTGGAGACATGGCTTGCACAGGGCCGCGGCAGACAATGTCATCACGAATGCACACAACACTTCCGGCGGCTACACGATACGTTGGATCGCAGGCGAACACACGCGGTGGCGTATTCCCGCACAGTTGACGTTAGTGAAGCTTTGCGAACGTACTTGTCGAGGGCTAATGTGATGACGCGGGCGACAGTGACGTGGCATGGGCATGGCTGTGGCTAGCACGGGCATGGATTCGGCACTGCGTCCGGTTCATGGTGCCTGACCCCGGACGGAGAGGACTATAACTTCCCAATTGAGCGCATACGAGCTCGGCTCGGCACAACTGTAGCACATGGTCAAGCTGAGGGGCTTGAGGCAGCCATAGCTGTGCATTGGCACAGTGCTTCCTCAGGAGCTCCGGCCGGAGCTCCTTAGAAAAGAAAAAAAAAGCCCTGTGCCAATGCCTACACTGACAGCGTTGCACACCACCTCAGTCAAGAAGAATGCACATTGTTTGAGCGATGAGTGTCTCTGGCAGGCGCCTGTGCGACCTAATCTGACATCACCTCGTACTCAGCTCCACACCAGATCAGCATAGCAGCATCCTGCGTGCGATCAGTGTTCAGCTGGCATGAGATAGCATCAGTAGGTACAGTGTGAAATCTAGATACTGCACAAATTCGATATCATGAAGTGGAAGTGACGCTGTCTAAAGCCTGCAAATCATGTGATTTTTGCCAGCCGCATGCGGGCTGCAGGCTGAAGACATCTACACTGCATGTCAACTGCCCGAGTAAGGCAATTCCTTCCTGCTGTGCCACAAAAGAGACCCGGTCAGTGGATGCTTCTTACGTATCATGCTCCATGCGCGTGGGATCCCAAGGTCTCAAGTGGCACTGCAGCACCGAAGCCATGCCTGGTGACTCCAGCTCCCAGCGGCAGGGCCACTAGTGCAGCAACAGCAGCCATTAATCGGTGATATGATGAGCTCACCAACTCTACAGCAGCCTCGAGCTGGCTAGACCTGCAAGGCCCTTCCGCTGCATGGCACTGTTCTGCTGGGTGCGCCCACTGTGATACTCAGTCAATCCTGAACAATCTGCAGAATGGCAGAGCCTGACAGAACGTACATGTCTCGTGACCTGACCGATCTCGTCGTGGAGTCGGAACGCAAGGGTGTGGCTGCACTGTGACAGAGTGAGCGGGAGGGGCAGTGTGCGCCTCATGTGCGTGACACAAAGGTGTTTTAAACAAATGATTGGGTCAACCATGGTGGGGACATGTGTATGTCACTTCTGTTGAGTGCGCAGGGCTGGCCTTGATGCGATGCTTCAGCATGACAAAATGCTGGACTGCGCGTGCAGTGCCAAGGCATGAATATTTGCAAATTCCTGCAGCATTGAGCAACAGCCTGTTGCGCCGGTCCATGCTGTACATAGACGCCAGCATGATGTGTTTTGGCTCTGCTGAAGTTTCGATGACAGATCTGCTTTCCTGGGAGGTTGATGTGTTCCTGGCATGCATGAGCACTTCATCAGGCCATGGAAGGACGAGAATATTCACCAATGCTATGTCACGTCGCTTGTTTTATTGCAACGACCTGGTTGGCAACGGCTTTGGTAGTCGAAAGGCTGATGTGCACAGGTCGCGTGTATCCCCGTGAGCAGGCGCTCCAATAAGCGAGGGCATCGTAATAAATCCGTGCACTTTCAGCGATCGTTGAGCGCACATTTTGTAAAATAAAGCACAGCTGCCAAATTCATTCATCTAAACGACTCAGCCTAAGGGCCCTACCGAGGCTGTCTCCAGTGTTGCCACCGCCTGGGCGCAGGTGTCTTGTCGATTTGTGCCCAAATCAGCATCTCGCTTTCTGTTAACAGGGGCCTTCGTTGCGGTACGTGAGCTGTAATCCAGGCCAGGCGAATGCGAAGACTGGCGTCTTTTCAGCTGACCTCGAACTGCAGGCTGCATGTGCGCGTAGGCGACCTGACCACGTTCAAGGTGCGTAGACGCTCGGTTCCGGTGCGGCATGCAACATCCTTGACAACACATTTGCGAAGACTTTCGTGGTTCGACCCTGCCTGGGCAGCATTGGCTTCAGCGTTGCGCTGGAGTGTGCGCTGGCTTCGGTCGTCAGATAGCAACGCTTCCCAACGCTTGAGGGGCCTTTTTCGTCGCTTCTTACCTAGAATGACCTCAAATTGTCACATCCAGGGTGATGCTATTGTCAATGCAGCCAACCAAGCAATGCTCGGAGGTGGAGGGGTCGACGGTGCCATACACCGAGCAGCTGGACGAGGCCTTCTCAAAGCATGCCGGGAAATTCCTGCCATCAAGGGAATTCGTTGCCCCACAGGTGCCACCACTGCACATCATGACAGTGACGAAAGAGCTGATCGAGGAGCTCGTGTGTGTTCGAATTTCTCTCTCTCCAGGTTATTGCCAGGCTGCGATACCATTGGCATCTCTCGATCCTGTGTACCAGCAACGGACGCTTCACAAGGCTTTGAGCCAACACCATTGCAAACCTCCGAGCTGATGCATTCTGACGACCTTGTTCACAAGCCTGCGTTAGCACAACTGTCCTTGCCATTGGATGTGTGCTCATGTGTCTGAGGACAAAGATGTGCAGGGGAAGCACAGATCACTCCAGGCTTCAAATTACCCGTGAAGCACGTGATACACACTGTCGGACCGGTTTTCATCGATGATGAAACTTCTGAGCCGCTTCTAGCCAGCGCCTACAGGTGTGCAACTGCCACCTGCGACCCACCGCCATCCCCTCTCATCAACATGTGTTCATGGCATCTGCATGGCAGTACAGAGGCCGATCGTCGATGTGCATGCTGGAGCCACGTTTGTTCAAGCAAACATCCGACCAGTTGAGCATACAGATCACGATCGGTCAACTGCTTCACGAATGGGGCACAGCGTGTGCAAGGATTCTGGCCTGACCGACACCTACATTGCTGTCTGCAATGGCCACCGCAGCTCCGCACTGCGACACGAGGGGCAGGCGGGGCAGGCCAGAATGGGGGCAGTTCCATGCAGCTGTCCCAAGTGGGGATTCTCAAGGATTCAATTCTTCAGCATGTGGTCTCGTTTGGACGAGGTCCTGTATATGATCACGCTAGCGACTCTACTTCGCGTCACTTCACAGTCGATGTACTCCACCAGGGCGCGGTCTGCTCCTGTGTCGTTTGCTTACACGTGGGGCTGACGCACCTCTGGGTCATTGCCTGTCGACATCCCGGTCACAGCTCTGAGCCAACTAACCAGACCTTGTCCCCTTTCCTGGGTCTGTTGCTAATGGCGCCGCCTGAATAAGACACGCCAGCAAACCCCTGCACAGGCCACCACACCACCCAGCATCACCCGCCGCGGTACACCTCCGCAGGAACGCGCTGGCCGTCGCGAACCGGCAGCCCGGCGTGCGCGAGATCGCGTTCCCGGCGATCAGCTGCGGGGTGTACGGCTACCCCGTCGAGCGCGCGGCGGCCGTGGCCGTGCGGGAGTGCGGCCGCGGCGCCGGCGCGCTCGCCGGCATCTCCCTCGTCCTCTTCAGCGACGCCACCGCGAGGCCGTTCCTGCACGCCGCGGAGTCGCAGCTGGGGCAGCCGCTCCCAGATGGCCGCGCTCCTGACACCCCCCCTGCCGGCGAGCCTGCGGCGCGGGCAACCGACAGCCCCCTTGCTCAACAACAACAACGGGCCTCCGTCATACCACCTGCTACGCGGCCCGCGGAGAGCCCTCCCCCGCAGGAGGTCTCGGCCGGCCTGCCGGCCGCCGGCGTCCCAGGCAGTCCCAGTGCCGAAGATCCCACAGGCGGTCCGCCACGTGCTACCAGCACCCCGCCAGCTCGGGAGCGTTCCCGCAGCGAACCCGCCACAAGGCGTATCGGCAGCGCCAGCGCTGTGGAGTCCCCGGACGGCGCGCCCGCCGTGCGGACCTCCCGCAGCCCCCCCTCCGATGGCCAGGATCCCTCAGCCACCCCGGCCGGCGGGGCACCCTCGCAGGACCCGCGCGAGAGGCCGTAATCGCTTGGTGGATGTAGCGTGAGGGCGGAGTGCGCGCGCGAAATGGACGGCGTTGGGGCGGCGCTGCGGTGAGACACCAGATGTGCCGGGCTCTCTGCTACTCCGTCTGGGGGCCCCTAGTCCCGGAGCTGCAGGCACAGGGGCCACACCTCAGGCTGAGGGTGCGGCCCCCCATCTCCCGGCTGCACACCCAGGCAACCGCACACCCAGGCAGCACAGACAAACACATCACCGGAGCGGGAATCGTGATGCGTATGTGGTGTTCCGTCAGGCGCATGATGCGCTGCGGGACCTGGTGCTGGAGACCAGCTTGTCGGCGCTTTGTGCCTATAAGATTGCATGGACGCGCTTTGTGCGAGACGGTTGTGGCGCGGTCACTCGCACCCGTCCGCTCTTCTGCAACATCGGACATGGTGATTTGATGCAAAGCTGCAATTGCCTCGCCATATCCTTGCCGGAAATTGGTAAAGTCAGATCCGTAGATTGTGCAGAAAAGGCCGTTGCTCAAGTGCCACAAATGCAACGCGCGTTGCGCAACTGCAAAGCAAGAGTTCACAGCTGACATACACACTGATGACAGAGCATCTGTCATCGGTCAGAAGCGACCGACGGATAGTGCATCTGTGATACATCAATGAAGGGGCCTGCGGAAATGAAAGCTTCTCTAACAAAGCAGATCGGCGGATACGTGTTCGTTCACATCATTCCAACTCGCGAGGCCTCGCGAGAAGAGTGAGCTCATGGCAGTACATATGCATGGAGCCGCAAGTTGACGGTTTGGTCAATCATGACTACGCACTATCGCATCATCAGAGTGCGGGGCCCTGCAGTTCAGCACGCGATGATATATCATGACGAGGTCAGGTCCCAGCGTGTTCCAGGTTTGCTGGGAAAGGTACTTGCGCCACGCGTGACCACGCGCGGCAGTGTTCTGCATGCTCATGCGTGCGAGGCATGCGGCTGGATCAGCGCTCTATCTCTGGGTGTTTCGAGGACTTGTCTCGTGTTGAGATAGGCGCGAGCGAATGTACACAGCGCATGCAGCACACGGGCCGACGGTGCTGCAGTAGACGTACGTACATGACTGTGTAGCTTCAGTCCACGGAGAAGAAGCTGTGCCTGTGACCCGTGCACAGTGTCAATGACCTGGGCCCAGGCGAGTGTTCGGGCGGAGCGCCTACGCGTGCATGCGTCTTGTGTGACACACATCACCGGCCAGATGCAATGCCATGCCAGATGCACGACACCGTCGGCTGCGTGACACGCCGTGATGGCTCATTCGCACCGCAGCTTCAATAACCAAAGGCGTCATGCTGCCGTGTGCAGGCGTTACCCAATGCTTTTCTAGGTCAGGCACTCTGGCAACGCCGATATCGCGTGCACTGAATTGAGATCGTGAGCAGCAAGCGCCTCTGGCCGAGATACAAACTGCTTCACTCAGACTGCTAATTGTCGTGCCTTTCGATAGTACTCAACGAACATAGGTAGATCTGCGGGAGCGCCTGTGGATCGCTGGCACACGCTCCCGGCTTGGGTACGAGATTTCCGGGTCCTGCTGATCATCATTCCGACGTCTGGAGGCGAACAGTACAGCTCCTAAGGGCTGATTGACGCGTGCTCGATGGACAACGCGCGTCCAAATGTGATCAAGCATTTGGCATCGTTCCAGCTTACCACGGGGTGCCTGCTGCACTTCGGCGTGGGAAGCTTGACCTGGTTCGAGGTGTGCCTTACCTCCGCACAGATGATTCAGTAGCGACACTTGAGACATGATGGGCCTGCATCGCGGACGAAAGCAGAGCTGCGGCACACCGGCACAGGCCCGAACTGCGCAATGCGAGCTCTCGTTCGAGCCAACCGAAGCCCAGGTCTGCACGAAACCACAAAACGTGGGTTGCGCGTTGCAGGGTGATGCCATTGTCAACGCAGCAAATGAGTTCATGCTCGGTGGCTTTGCCGGTGTCGACGCTGCTGTCCACCAGGCCGCGGGGCCAGACCTGCGAGGCGCTTGCGCGGCGTTGCCAGCGAAGAGCGGCGTGCGGTGTCCTACCGGTGAGCTACCGACGCACGCCTTTACAAGCTCTGTTCCACTCTTTAAGCAATTTGAGCATCGTGCCGGGTGGTCGTGCGTATGCACCTGCATGGTGAACTGGCTAGTTGCGCTTGCGGTGACTGCACGGATGTTCTGCACATCACCGTGTGGGTGCGGTGACTGCACGTGTTATCCTGTGATTTGTACAAGATGATGTGTCTGTGTGATATGGGAGTGATATCGCCGACGTGGCCTGCTTTCAGGCTGACAGTGAGCTCGTTGCCCGGCGTGTCTCGAACCCACATCGCTCGCTCCGCACTACACGCCAGTGCACAACCTGCTGCAGTGCACACTTCCTCGAAACACCTTGTGCAGGAAATGCGTACTGTAGCAAGCTACACGTAGCGACTGGAACGGGCGACTCATTACACAAGTGGCATCATACCCGACAAACATGCAGCAACCAAGCTTTGCTTCAGTCGCGACCTTGCACACGCACCATCGACACTGATAGCTTCCTGTGTGGGTCCTGCGGTGTAATTTGCCTCTCCCATTTGATCCTTGTCGTCTTCCGGCTTCTGTGCCTCAGTGTAGCACAGGGACCAAGGTCACAGCTTATTTTGTTCGGTGGCATGGAATATATCACAGCCATGGCCCGCATGAGTGATACAGCGCCCTTCCCTCTCAGCCCCTACTGGCTCACCAGGCCAGCCTCCGCCCCAATCATGCACTTTGGCCGTTTTGTGAGGCGCATCGACTCTCGCCCCTCGCCGCTTGCACACGGTCTGCTGTACCTGCAGGTGAGGCACGCAGGACCCCAGGCTTCAAGCTCCTTGCCAAGCATGTCATCCATGCAGTAGGCCCCGTCTACAGCTCTGATGCTGAGTCTGCCCCCCTCCTGGCCTCTGCCTACAGGTCTGCTCCCTGCCATGCCAGCAGCACACATCTTGTCAATGTCCTTTCAGGCTCCCGTTCAGACAATTCAAGTTTACTTTTACTTTACCTCCCTGATTTACCGATCATATCAATGTTTGCGCCTTGTTGCTCTCGATCCCATTGACCAGAGCTCTGACCCGAGCTTCATTGCTTATTTCTCTGCTGTATCTCAGCGCCCCATCTGCCCAGTGGTGTGCCGGTGGCAGCCTTGCCTGATATTTCTAGAACAGCTGCCACGGATCCACAGCTCCGCCCCGATCAAGCCGCAACGACGCCGTGCCAAGAAGGCCTTTCAATGGGAACTCGGCACAGCAGCTGCAGCGGCGCGCGGGCGTGCTACCACTGCGACTACACCACAGCCGTGCGCGAGCGCACGCCGGCGCCGCCATGTGCGCTGATGGGGGCCCAGCGTGCAGGAGCGCCCTCGCGATCGCGAACTCTCAGAAGCGCATCCGCACGGTCGCATTCCCAGCGATCAGCTGCGGGGCACACGGGTACCCCCCCGCCGCCGCCGCCGCCGTCGCGCTGCGGGCCTGCGCGGGTGGGGCCGGGACGCTCTCAGAGATCACCTTTGTGTTCCTCGACGCGGCCGACGCGCAGCCGTTCCTGCGCTGCGCGCGCACCACGCTGTCACCATTCCCGCCGCCGGCTCCGCCGGCACCGGCGACCCCGCCGGCGCCGGCAGCGCCGGTGGCGCTGCCGCCGGGCTGGGCGCCGCCGGGCTCGGCGCCGGCGTGGTCGCTGCCGCGGCCGGCGCCGAGCGCGGCGCTGGCGGCGGCTGCCGGGCAGCGCAGCCTGCTGCAGCTGGTGTCGTGGCGGAGCGGGCGGGCGTGCATTGACCAGCATGCGTGCTTCCACCTCGGAGGGGGCTGCGTGCTGTACCTCGGCATCGGCGACATCACCTGCTTCTCGGTGCGGCCCGCCGCTCCTCATCTGCCATGCATGCATCGGGCTCAGCAGAAACTGATCTCGACCTGACAGGCGCAACCAGCAGCAGCGGGTCTGGATCTATGTGGTGGTTGCAAAATCCATCCCGGCAGACCTCAGCGCTGCATCACTACTGGCAAGCTGCAGAAACGGTCCGCCACCGCACGGACAGGGGAGCCGCCGTGAAGATCTCCCAGGGTGCAGGGTTGCCCCCTACCAGCAGCTCTGCTGTTTTTTTGTTTTTTTTTTTTTCAACTTTTTTTTGTGGTAAGTGACACACGCTGTACCAAATGCGCACCTCCCAGGCGTGACGCGCCGCCGGGCGCGCTGCCCTGTGCGGCGTGCTGTGCGTGCTGTGGTGATGGCGCCGTGCCCCGCGTGCAGGGGGACGCCGTGGTGAACTGCGCGAACGAGGCCCTCAGCATGGTTGGCGGCCTGTGCTGCGCGCTGGAGCGAACCGCCGGTGGCCACTTGCGCGAGGCCTGCGAGCAACTGCCGCTGCGCGCCGGCGTCCGCTGCCCTGCAGGTGTGCTGCTCTGTGCTGCGTGCTGTGCATGCCGTGCGCATGCGCCGTCCACTGTGAGCACCGGATATCTGGTGCTGAGGCCGCAGCTCCGCCTGCTGATTGCGTGGTGGTGCGTGCATGCATATGCACACTTGTGCCAACGCATGTGCGGTTGTGAGGATTGCGAGCGGTGGGACGCTGCCGCATGGTTCTCATGCGTGTGCTCTGGGTGTGCAGGGCAGGCGCGCATGACGCCCGGCTTTGGGCTGCCGGCGGCCCACGTCATCCACGCGGTGGCGCCGCAGTATGAGCGCGAGGCGACGTCGGCGCCGGTCCTCGCCTCCGCCTACAGGTCCGGCCCTGTCCATTGCATGTGGGCTACTGGTGCTCAATGCCCCAACAATAGCTGCAGTTCTTGTGCTGCACACGCGTACGCCCGCCCACACAACGCATAGCAGCATCGATGTTGCGGTGCTGCGTGCGGCCGCGCACCACCCCTAACCCCCGCCTGATCCCGGGCACAGCGGACGCATGTGACAACGTGGTGTAACGCGCTGACTGTCGTGCTGCGGTGCAGGAACGCGCTCGCGCTCGCGGGCAAGCCCGGCAACGGCATCCGAAACGTCGCCTTCCCGGCGCTCGGCAGCGGCCGCCGCGGCTACCCGCTGTGGGACGTCGCCGCCATCGCGCTCGACGAGTGTGCTATGTACGCTGCGGAGGCCCACCACGACCTCGAGAGTGTGACCTTCGTCTTTCAGGACGAGGACTCGGCGCAGCCATTCTTCTTCCAGGCCGCCTCCATGTTCTCGCGCATGCAGTCGCTGCCGCGGGAGCTGAGCACGGAGCCGCGCACGGGGGGGGACTCGTTGGGGGGACGGGGGGGGAGTGCCGGCTGGACCGCATTGCAGGGGTCGCCCGGCGCGAGCGTGAAGGCGCGGCACCGGGGCCGGGGGGAGGATGCGGAGGAGGGGGGCGGGGGGATGGACTCGCTGCACGTGCTGTCTGCGGTGGACAGTGCGCGGTTTGCGGACCCTGACGGTGTCGGCGGGAGCACAGAGGGCTCGGGGCCGCCGGGGGGCCTCGCGGCGGCCGAGGCGCGGCACGGCTGCCTGTTCAACCAGGCGACGCAGATGGACACGTTCGCGGACAGCGGTGCGTTTGCGACGCTGCCGCTGCCGGCGCCGGGGCCGCCGCAGGACCCCGGCAGCAACGCGCCGGTGCGGCAGCGGCTGGACCACATCCAGGACCAGCTCGCGGCCTTCGGGCCGCACGGGATGGTGCTGAAGCGCTTTGAACTGCTGGACGCGCGCCGCCGCGGAGGTGCGTGAAGCATGTCGTGTGATCCCCGGAATGTCTGCAAGCTCTCCAGCATCCCCTAGATGACCACCCCTGTCGGAGTCGGGATCAGATCACGCGTCTGATCGGACTGCGTCTGGTGCCAGTCCACACTGCAGCTCGGCACATCATCGTTCGTGAGGCCGGGGTATCCGCGCCCGGAGCTGGGTCTCACCACGCGGCAAGCACCACAGCCCTGTCTCCGGAACCCAGCACCCCATTCATCCACACATGCTGGACCTTCCGTATGGGCCCACGCATGCGCGCATACAGATGTGCCATCTGGCCCATACAACGCGTCACCCGGCCATTGCCTCACCGCGCCGCGGGCGGCGTCCCACTCGCCCACGCGTACGGGTGTTTCTCACGCGCAGCACGCATGCAGGCCAGGCCGTCGTGCAGTTTGTGCGCGCCCCGCAGACCAACGCGCAGTACGCGATGAAGCTGTTTGCCGGCCGCGCCGCGTACAACGCGGAGCGCAGCCTCTTTGCCACCGATGACCTCCGGGACTTCATGCCGCCGGTGGTGGAGTTTGTGGACAACGAGGACGGCGCGTTCCGGGACCCCTTCGGAAACCCGATGCCGCCGTGCTTCGTGATGGAGCGGGGGGAGGCGCTGCAGGAGCGCACTGCGCGCTGCGCGCACGACTTCTTCACGATCATCCAGGTGCGGCCTCGCGGCCAGCGGCACGACCCCCGAACACGCGCCCTTCGACTAGTGTTGCGGGCACCGTGTGTGCAAGATTGGTGTGTCTGCTTTTGGTTGGTTGCGGGTGGGCATAGGGTGTGTAGAGCATTGATGCGTCGGTGCATGCGCTGGCTGGCTGCGGCGGCTGCTCTGTTCCATCACAGTGCAGCACGTCTGCTCAATACGGTGTAGCGTGCTGTGGTTCTCCGCCATTCATTGTCCCACATCCTTACGCCCTGCCTGAGCAGCAGGTCGCGCAGGTGCGCTGCGTTCTCAGCCGTGTCGGATCGCCTCGCACCAGTTTCAGGGCTGTCACGCAGACATTTGAGCTTAGTATTCAGAACTGTTCCATGTGATCGGGCGTGGCAACGACAACACTCAGGGAAATTCCCGAGCAGGCTCCTGCAGCGCCTCCTGCAGCGCCGGCAGAGCCAGAAGGGTGGTTCTCAGGGAAATTCCCGAGCAGGACCCGGCCAGTACGGCCACCTCCACAGTACACGTGCGTGCCACATGAGCTTTCACAGCACGCCCAACCGCCGGACGTTCCCCGCAGTGACCCGCGCCGCTAGGCAGCCGTTGCGAGCGCACCCTCTGAGAGCGCGTCTCCGCTGCAGATCGTCGGCCAAGTGGCGGAGTGCCTCACAGACCTGCACGCCCGCGGCTGGGTGCACCGCGACCTCAAGCCCGGCAACATCATCTTCCTGCCGAGCCGCGGCGCGTGGACGCTGATCGACTTTGGGCTCGCGGCGCGCGCCGGCTGCGCCGCGCCTGACGGCCACACCCCCGGCTACGCGCCGCCGGAGATCATCGCGGCGCACGACCGCGGCGTCCCGCCGCCGCCGGCCGACCCCGCGACTGACGCGTGGGCGCTCGCCGTGATGGCCTTTGAGCTGCTGACAGGCCACCCCGCGTTTGACTGGATGACCGGCTCGCAGCAGGTGTGCTGTGCTGCGCTGCGCTGCGGCTGGCGTCCGGCCTTGGGTCGAGAGTCTGCGCTTGACGAGACTCAGCACCAGGATGCTTCAAGAGCACTACGGTGCTTGGGGCGGAGCCACATGCATGTTGAAAGAAACAAAATCACGAATCACAAATGTTCACCCAGCAGTGCACGCGGCGATGCCAGCATGCTGTGCACACCCAGCACGCATGCCACGCCGCCAGCGACGCGGCGGCCCTACACCACGGCTGGTGCTCTCTGTGCAGACCGCGGCATGTTGTGGCCGGTGCGTGTGCTGTGCTGCATGCTGTGGCGCGATCCCGGGATCCCCATACAATGCGCGCTGTGTGCTGTGCAGGCCTACACACAGCTCCGTGGCGACGCGCCGCTGCCGTGGGAGGGCGAGCGCCTGACAGACGCGGTCCGCGCCAAGCTCGGCGTGCTGCGCTCGCCGATCCTCGAAACCCTGAACCGCGACCCGGCCGCGCGGCCGCCGTGCAGCGTCTTCTGCGACCGCCTCCGCGCCGCCTTCTCCGCCGACTCGTCATCCCTCCGCCACAGCTAGTTCGGACTGTGGCCGACGCTTCCCACGCTGACGGCGGCCCGCCCGGGGGCGGGCTTGCGGACGGCGATGCGCCGCAGCACGCCAGTGGGATCTCTGCGAGCCTCCGATCGTTTTTGCCGCTGGCCTGGGCGCCGCTGCGCCGCGCTGAAGTCATGCTCCTTCCTGCCAGTGCATCTCGTTGATGCCATACCACCTCTGCCCTGGTGCCCCTCAGGCGAGATGTTGCATTTCAAGGTGGACAAGCTGGTGCGGGCGGCAACTGTGCCGCCTGTGCGGCGGCAGCGCCCAGTCTACTTTACGCTTCAGAATGCGTGTAGATTATGCGTGTAGATTATGCGAATGGCAGTCAATGGTGGCGCCATTCTAGTATGCAGTAGATGTCGACGAAACTCGTGTACACGTCATTCCGCCGCCCCACCCCTCCTCCGCGCACCCCCCCATGCATGCTGGTCCTGTTGGGGCTGCAGCTGGCCCGAGTGCCGCCCATGCACCTGGATGCAAGGGTATGGATTGCCATGCATGCGGTCGCTACATGGCACCGAGCGGTACAGGCTGGAGGCTCACGTGGCTCTGGTGACTCGTGGCTGACACCTTTTTGCGCATCCCGCAGACGTATTCTGATCGACTGCTGGTCGTGTGCGTCGGTGTGTTGCTGTGAGGCTGCATCGGGGTGGCAGGGACGACTATGTAGTGTAGTACGTATTACGTGGCAGAGTCTGTGATGGGGGTGCACGGCGATGCTTGTGCTGTGGCACCTTGGTTTCCATCCGTGTAACACCACATCACGTGCAGTGTCTCGCGACCCAACGCACTCTCGCTGCTTCACAGCTCGAGAAGTCCCAACATCACGCATCTTGCGGCAAAGGCATTCTTTTACAACAGTGCTGGGGTCATGTGCTGGCTCATTGCGGCAGCGCCGGCCGAACTGCCACAGAGCAACACTACAACCATACGGCTACGATATGGGCGCAACCATCCAGGCCAGATAAGCTTGGCCCTGTCCCATTCTACAACAGACACGCCTCATCCCTAGCAGTGGTACACGCGAGCCGATTCCAGGCAGACAGCAGACTGCGTCCTCCCCCTCTGCGCCGTAGCACACCCCGACATCAAACACCACGAGACGCGCCCCACAGCCAACGGCGCATGGCCTGTGGAGTGCGCAAGCAACTCTGCACCCACCCACAACGATGAACCGCATGCGCGCCCCTGCCCACGCATACATCAACCTCTCCGTTCCTGTGCGTCATCCCCTATGCGTGCACACGCGCACTGCGGCTCGCCTCTGGACGCCTGCCATTGGCATGCAGCAACAGCGGCCGGTGCCGCAGCGGGCCGGGATCTATGACAACGCCGGACAGGGGCACGGCTCAGGTGCTCGCCGGCCCATGCCCCCTCGACGCAAAAAGGCGAGCCCGGCATAGCCGCCCAGTCCGCAAGCCACCCCCCGTCTTCTGCGCAGCACGCCTACGCGATCGCCCACTGCAGGCCCTCCATCTTGACGTAGTCAAACACGTTGGGCACGCCGGGGTCGAGCTCCGGGTCCGCGTTCAGCAGCGGCCCCATGATGCCCTTCGTCGGCGCCATGAGCTCCTCCGTCGGGCCCTGGCCGAGGCTCGCGGCGAGGTCCTTCATCGCGTGCTTGAAGATCGAGCGCTTCGCGTCGGCTGCGCCCGGCGCCGCAAAGATGTCCTCGAACACACCCGGCGCGAGGCGCTGGCTCTCGAGGAGCGACGCGAGGAACTTGCCGAGGATCTGCGGCGCGAGCGGGATGTCGACTGCGATGTCCTCGAGCGCGTCTGTGTGAGCCTGCACAGCGCCATGCAGCGTCAAAGTACCTTGGAGTTTGTCAATCATGGGTGTTTGCGCTCCTCCGGCGACAGCATTCTCACGACATCGACTTCCTGCAGCTGCACCTCTGGCACACTACGTACGTAGGAAGTGGAGCATTATGACCATTATCATTGATTTTGAATTGTTTTATTGATCTGGTCCACGGCACGCACACAGCATAGCAATCACGGTGCCGCTGTGAGGTCAGGAGCGCGGCGTGCTGGAACGCCATGAGCCCTCCGGATCCGGCCAGAGCAGTTCCCAACGGCGGTGATCGCACAGCTGGCAATGCTGCGGGCTGCTCTGCAGCAGGCGCAGCGCGCAATCAGCCACCACGCCACCAGCGGCCAAGGGCACATCACCCCCCTCCAAGGTTCCAAGCAGGCGTCGGATGATTGCTTTTGGTAGCAGCGCCTTGTCGTTCAGGGAGATTCTCTCTTGTGCACGCTCTTGTGCACAGAGAGGATTAAATTAAGCGCGCGTTGTCGTATGCTTCGTGGTGCTTGGCCATGCAACGGCCCGGCACCCTGTGCAGAACATGCCAAGGCGGCCCAGGGACCCCCCAGGGCCCCCCAGGGCGCCCCCGGCCCAGACAGAGCGAGGCGGGTGGCGCTCGGGGGGGGGGGGGGGGGGGGGCGCACCTTGATGCCTTGGACGATGGCGTCGCTGGAGAGGCAGCCGGCCTCGGCGAGGCGCGTGATCACGTCGCGCACCGACGCGCGCTCCGTTTCCTTCTGCAGGTCGTAGCTGTCGTTCAGCGCCGTCTCGACGACGAGCGCCTCCTGGCGCGTGTCCAGCAGCATCTCCCGCATGCACTGCTCCGCCTCCTCGAAGTCGCGGATCGACAGGAACTGCACCGCCACCGTCACAATTCACGGCCGGCACGCAACAGCTCACGGCTCGTGGCCCGCCGAGCAAAACGGATGATGCTCGCGCACCGCCTGCGCGCGTCGGGTATGCACCAGCATGCACACGCAAAGCACGTAGCATCAGCGTGAGCACAGCATGCATTGTGCAAACACGACACCGGGCACCAGGCAGGGCACATGGAGCCATGCACAACGCCTGGGGGTCCCCCATGAATGAAGCTGGGCCTGGGCCGCCCGGGAAGCCACCCTGGAGGCCGCCCAGCGGCCCATGTACAGGGTGCCGTGCGCGCGCATTGGCCATGGCCGTGGCCGGGGGCGCGCACCTCCTGGAAGGTGCCGTGGGCCTTCTTGCGGACGGCGTCGTCGGCCATGGTGCCGCGGGGGGCACTCGAGTCCTTCGCGGCGTCGGCGTCGTCGGGCCGCAGTGCGTCGTCCTTCATGCTCTCCGGGATCGGCATGCCATACAGCTCCTCCGTGGGGAGGCTCTGTTGCACCTGCACCGCCGCGAGACGCGCACCATCAGACACCCGCCGTGCAATACACGTCATGCAATACGCGCCATCAGACGCGCGCCCGGGAAGACACGTCGCTACGCTGACGCGGCACAAGGCTGCATACGCACTGCGGGGGTTTTTGGAGCGCGGCTTGACCGCCCTGTCCTCGCTAACGAGCAGCCCCGCAGGGTCTGGGGGATCACGCGGCCAGCAGCGCGGCCGGCGACGAGGAGTGCGTACAGATCAGCGTCACCAACTGCTCCAGCGCCGGCCCCAGCACGGCGCAGCACGCTACTAATCCAGACCACATCGGCCACGCTTGTGGTCTGTCTCCAAATCTTGCCGCACATCATGTCAATAGCATGCTCTCAGCCTGATCACATACAGACTCAATTGCACGCAATCACACACAGGCGAAACCACGCATGACCGAATCAAACACCGCTCGCCCAGTGGAAAAGGGGGGAGGGGAGGCAGAACAACTGGTCGACGATACCCCGACAGGGGGGTTTAAAGCAGAGAAGAGCGCACCCGGGGGTCAGGTTTCGCGGCAGCGGCGCCGAGGTTGAGGTTGGGCAGGAACGCCGGGAACTGCGGCTGCACGATGCCGAGCTCCTGGTGCGCCTCGCGGCGGATCTCCTCCGTCTTCTTGACGGTGTTCTCGTGCCGCGCGCGCCACCCGGCCGCGATCTGGTCCTGCACGCGCGCACAACCCGCTCAGCCGCACGCGATCAGCGCGGCCCACCTCTCGTCTGCATGGCGGCACGCGAGCGGCGCCGCCACTTCAGCACGGCGATTCAGCACGGCACTTCAGCACGCCGCTTCAGAGCGCCACTTCAGAACGCCGCTTCAGAACGGCACGGAGCGGAGGGATTAGCGGACCCCAAGACAGACAGCCGAGACCCGCAGTATTGCAGCTATCCCCACAAGCTGCGGCGCGTGCGGCGCATGCGGCCTGCGGGGAACACACGTCCCTGCGCGATCGGATAATCCACTGGATGTGGGAGCGACCGGAAGCACCACGGATCAAGCGTCGCGAGCCCAGGGGGCCTCGTGGTCCAGTGTGCGTGCGCGGCAAGTCATTTGTCCGCAGGGGGACAGGAGACGCAACGGGGGAGGGTCGGGGCGTGCCTGGAGGTCTTTGATTTTGAACCGGATGCGGGCCTCAAGGTTGGGGTCATTGGACCACACGCCGAGCTTCTTCACCACCTGGTCCAGGCTCTTGGCGATCTTCTCCGTCTTGGACATCTTCTCGCCCGCGATCGTCAGCGCCTGCACACGCACCCACATTCACCACTGTTGGGTCATCGGGCCCGATCACATGGAACAATTCCGAATATCCAGGTCTATTTTTGGGGTGGCATCCCTGAAAACGCTGCACACGCACCCACATGCACGCCTCCCGACACCGAGCCGCCGGCAGAGTGCGTCGAAACAGAGAGGAGGGGAAAGAGTGGGAGGAAGTGTGCATGTTTGTGAGTCGCAGGGCTCAGTTGCCGCACAGGGTCCCGCGGGCCTGCCCAGAGGCCGCCGCCGCCGCTTCAGGTGGTCACCCGCCACGCCACGCCACATTCCCGCGTCTGGCATGTCACGGCGTGATACAAATCCAGCTCAATGCCAAGGAAATCATCACCACACACCGGAACCGATGCGAGCCCCGCGCAACTGACAGAGGCTGGGCTGCGGCAGCACGAACGGTACAAACCACAAGGACTCGGGTCAGGGCACAGCGGAGCACCCGATCATCATCCCAGCAGGCAGTGCAACCAAAAGCAGCGATCCACGGATCTACACACTGTCCCTGATTCGATTCACGATTCGCTCACGATTTCGACGCAGACCGCCCCATCAACGCTGTAGGTGTGTTCATACGCTCCGGGCGTATGCAATCTCAGCACCAACAAGAGGGGGGGTGTGGCGGAGGGCCCACCTGCACGAGGCACTCGATGAGTGGCACGTCGTACGCGCCCGCGGAGGAGCGGCAGCGATCGAGCATGTCCATCATCACGATGCGCATGACGCTGTGCGTCAGGAGGTCGCGGTTGAAGAGCTCCGCGATGAGGCGCAGCGTGCCGAGCTGCCGCATCTTGAGCTTGCGCCGCTCGTACTCCTGCTCCGCGGCGGCCTGTCCCGCCGCCTCGGCCAGCTTCTCGCGCTGCTGCTGCATCCCCTCAAACTCATCCTGCAGTCCCACACGGCTCCCCTGTCACGTGTCAAGCCCCCGGGCGCACATCATGGAGTGCGCTGCCTCTGCGGATCCACACATTCGCAGTGGCACCGCACAGAACGACAACAGGGAGACTTCGTACCACCACACAGGTGCAAAAACATGCAGCTTGACGAACGTGGAATGAGACTCCGGAGCTCCCGAAGTTCCATGGATGGGGCTGATGGAACACACCGGGAGACCAGAGCATTGAGCAGCATGCACACAGACATCGAGTTGCCAGTGACTAGGCCTGGCGTACACCGGTATAAAGGTTTTTATCGGTATATGGGTCTAGGGTATCCACACCGGTATCAGTTCAAAATCAACAGAATAAGGGGTATAACCTCGATATGTCGGTATACCCTGTAGAGGGGTATATTCGGGCTGCGATATACCTTTGCAGAATAGTATTCCCCGCAGCAGCGGGGGTTTAGTGGGACTATGGAGTGCTTAAAAAAACTGTAGATCTGTACTTGAGGCGACTCGATTCGTTACTATGACATCAGGCTTGATTAACATCCGTGCTAGTCAGCTGAGCCCTCGTGCATCAATTGTAATGGATGATGTCCTGTCCTGTATGTGTCTCTGGGTGGTGTGTCCATGCACAGAACGATGTTACCGCCAGTAACATCGATCGTATGGTGCGCTGTCCAGAGCGAGCTGAGGGTCCGACACGCACAGGTCGGATGAAGATATCTTGCCATATTCTCAGTATGCATATATGTACTGCAATTATCCCGATACGTTTACGTACTGCTGCAAGGAATGCCTTGTCCCTCGAGCGAGCCAGAACATGACTACGGCTTTCTTCAATTGACATGCCCAGGAAGTAAGCATGCATATCTGCAACAACGCTTAACACTGTAGAACAAAAACAAGGGAACAGGCTGTGTGCGGCCTGCGAAAGGGTTGTGAACGGGCCGTGAATAGGTGCTGCGAATAATGTCTCTTGGCCATCACACACATCGCCGTCAAATCAGTGACTTTTACAGGCGTAACTAATGTACATGTAGATTGCAAAGATGTTTTCATGTTGCTCTGAAACTTGTGAGCGAATTCGAATCGATTCTGGAAAGTGATGAAGGCACTGAATGGTTTTCCACTCTGAACCAAAACAACAATTGATGTCTAAACAGCGCCCATTTGTAAAAAATGGCAATTATTGACAGCTCTAGGAACAACAAGAACAAGGGTCTTCCAACCACCGAATTCTGTTTGTGATCCGAGTTTTTGTTGCGTCTCTATAATCGAAAATGTTCATTGTACCTGTATCCTATACTTTATTCCCAGGGCACAAGAATACATACCGGTATATGGAACCCAATGTACCCCTCAGGACCAGCCTTACCAGTGACACATTGGACATGGCCGGGGACAACGAGGCATGCCGACATGCCGGGATGCCTGCTGCTCATCATCCCCGACATGCCGGCATGAACCCCGGCATGTTCGGATCCCCCAATATGCATGCATGCCAACATGCCGGAATGCCTGCCCATTACCTCGGTGCCGGCACCACATGTGTTGTTGACACTGCCATACATACAGAGAAGCAAACAGGAATCACAGGGTGCAAGCGGCTGCCGGGGGAGGCGGGGGGACGGCACCTGGCAGGTGTTGAGGAGCTCGCGGCGGAAGGCGACGGGCTTCCCGTTCTCGGAGCCGAAGTCGTAGTCTGCGAGGGAGGTGGAGAGCACGGAGGAGAGGTCGGCGTACAGCGCGCAGAACGTCGGCTCGACGACGGCCTTCTCAAACAGCAGCGGGATGCACGCGCGCAGCACCTCGCGCGACACCGCCATGATCGACAGAACCTGCGGCGTGAGGCGGTCAAAGTTGTCCGGGGTGAGCTTGTTGAGCAGCCCGCGCAGCTTCTGCTGCGCCTGAGCATTGCTCGTGAGGCCCTTCACGGGGGCCCACTTCTGCCGGCCGATATCTTCGGCCTTCTGGATGATGGAGGCCTCAGGGGGTGGGGGGCCGCGCGGGTTGGCCGCGGCGGCGGCGGCGGCCGCGCGGGCGGCGGCGCCGCCGGCGTGCGCCGCTGCGCCGCCGCCGCCCGCGGCACCCGGCGCCGCGGTGGAGCGCCAGCTGTTGTTCTCCTTCTCGGGTGCTTTGGGGGCGCCGGTGCCGATCTGCACACGGCGGTGCCTCTGTCCGGGGGTGTCTGGGGACGCGTCCTGGGGATGGTGTCAAAGACTGGTGTGAAGGTTGGTGGTGGACTGGTGTGGAAAATGCCCTGGTCTGGCTGGATTATCCTGGCTACAGTTGTGCGATAAGAAGGATGCAGCCCGGCGGTGGGACTGCATCCTTCAGTGCGTAAGTGGCTCAGCTATTTAACCTGCTTCGTGCTGATCTGCTGAGGAATCTTGCACCAGCTGCACACTACTCAGCTCACAGCATGCGACTGGCAGATCACAAGGAGCCACCACTCGACACCACGCAGGAGGACTCCAGTGTCGTGCTGAATGCGCCATGATGGCCAGCACAGCCGGCACGAGCACACTAATAATTGGTGGCGATCGTTGACAGGCATCTCTGAATGTGCGGCTGTTTGAAGGGTGGCAGCATACCGTTTTACTCGTTACGTCATCGATGACCAGTCCTTTCACAACTTCAAGGCCTGATGGAGCACGAGTGTTCCTCTGCAATCATATGCTCTGTTACAAATATGTGTCCATCGAGCCAGGATGACCACGACAGGGGCAAATGCAAGAGCTGAATAGCTGATGGGCCCAGGAGAACCTCGAATCAAATCGATTTGGTAGGTGTGCAAGCCACAGATCAAGGTGACGGTGCCATCACGATGTACAAGCCCTGGTCCATCGGCAGCCATTGACACAGCGTTAGCCGAGAGCGCTTCACAGGTATTTAAGTACGACCGGCCTTAAGATGGCCTGACACATTGACACAATAGCAATAGCGTACTTTCGTTCCAGGGCAAGGCATTTTTTGTACCACGCAGTCAAGACCACGCCGGAGCTGAACGCTGAACTTCCTCTGCCAAAAGTCGCACCTCTGCAAATTGATACATGAAGTCCTTCGAGTACTTCAAGATATCTACACCCAGCTCTTTCTTCCGTTCGTCCACCGTGGTCGAGTGTGGTGTACCAGATGCAGCGAGGGCCTGCGCATCCCGACGGCTCGTTAAATGCGCAACACTGAGTCCCACGAGGCTCGCGGACAAGCAGGGATCCCAAACAAAAACGGCATTTGCCTTGAATCGCGACCATTCATCACTTCCACACGCAAGACCGCGCTGATCACCACAGAGCAGGAGCAAAAGAAATCACCTTCTGCGGCACGGCAGCTTTCACACCAGCTCCTTGCGAAAAGGCTGTGAATGGGTTGTTGCGCCTGCCCCCCCCAGGGCGTAGGGAGATCGTAGGACCAGGAGCGTCAGCCATGTTGCTGGCTCAGCGAGTGTGAATTTGAGGGAGCTACGTAGCCAAAGGGAAAACGAATCTCGACTTGCAAACGTTGCCATCATGCTATTCAGGGTGTGTCAGTAGGTCGGTGTCCCCACCTTATGCCAATTTGAGAGTGTTTTGCTTTCCCGCGCGCGCCTTGCGAACCTGTTGGCATGCATTGACGTCGCTATATGCTAGCAGCGGGCTTGCCATGTCTCGATCTGATGTCCAGGACTTGGACAGTGTATACGTGCTGATACAGCAACATGCGCGAGTCTCGAGTGATCATGTCACATCCGCCCAGCCAAAGAGCAGACGGCAGCACCATGTTCACACGACGCTGCCGTCTGCACTTTGGCACACATTCATGTTGAATTGCCGTTAACTGACGGAGATACAGCTGCTCGATCGGCAGAAACATCTACATATGTTCGGTTACATAGAACTTTTTTGATTGTAGAGGTGATGATCTACGTGCGCTCCTGGACGCACGCAGGGCAAATCCGTCCTGTGCATCTCCAAAGGGGTCTCTACAGGAACTCCTACACAAACTCGTATCTCGAGATAGGTGGTCACAGGCAGATGCCTGCGTGTGGCCTCTTTGACACAGCATCAGCATTAGACAACACCCCGTACGGGAACAATGGCAGTGTGTGTGTGTGCCCTTGAAGTCCCCTGGAAGTTATGCACCAGTGACACCAGAATCCACACATTGTACATGTATGGCTTTGGTGTTCGTGACGGCGTTGCTCGCGCCTGTGGGCTGGTCATTAGCTTGCTGGACGCTAGCGAGGCAGCAAGGATGGTGCCAAGCCCCGCATCATGGTGTTCCGTCCATGCAAAGAATCATAGCTTCCCATTAATGCGCAAGCAGTGGTGATTGTCGTCGCTGCTCTCGCGACCCGCTTCTTCAGCTATCCTAGGACATCGACGGTCAGAACAGTCATGCTGCATGGTGGTTTTACTAGCAGAAGCAGTCTTTAAGCTGCACAGTGTCACTCAGCCCCCAAATATTCGCACAGGCATGCTGAATGTTGGTGTCGCCCGCAGCACCTGGTGTTGTAGGCCATGAGCGATGGTGGTCTGCATTGCGTTAGCCTGGTGTGTGAGGTTGCATAGCACAACGCCTGGGCTACAGTTCACAAAGCCTAGGCTGTCACGCCACATTCGATCTAGATGGTGTTCCCTGCTCCACCGACTTTGTCCCTGCAACACACCGCAGCCAGATGTGTCTGGGAGCTAGTTTCAAGGAGTCTGCAGGCCATCAGTTATTATCAACATCTAAATGCTGGGCTATATGAGCCACGGCGGTGTCGAACCTGTGTGCCACGCCCGTCTTGACTGCACGTGCCAGAACCAATGTATGTCATGGCTGAATCTTATTGTGTAGCTCGACGAGAACAACCAATCATGCTGTGCGGCGTCCGAGTTCAGTTATGCATACATCGCACAATGAGAACAGGCACAAGCACGCAGCGCTGGCACCGGCACAACCTTGTGCATTGAAGCCTCATTGTGGTATGCCATGGGCAGGCCAGCCACTGCAGCGGCTCAGAGCACAACAATCAGACCAGGCTGTCAATCGGACACTTTCAAATCACCTAGTCAGACATCACACCCAGCAATGCCGGCATCCAGGTCCAGACCCTCTCCTGCAATCTCCAATTACAGACATGCTCGATGGACGGAACAGCTTTGACAGCATGTACGGCAACGTCTCATCTTTGCTCACATCTCTGGCGTGCAGGCGTCGGCCTGACCACTCTGTACACACGACAAGCAATGGCCTGGCCACCCCCGCATCGAAGCCCTCACATTCTCTCGCTGTGAGCCACCAGTGCTTGAATATATTCCCAACCTCATCACCGTCATTCTCATCACGGTTCACAGGCATCCGAGTGCGCCTGCCTCTGCTGTGTGCAACAACAACATCAAACCTCACGACTCGCACAGCTCCTCTGATCAGGTGGTCCTTGTCAGGCGTTGACGCATGCAGCACCCGATAAGGCGGTCATCCGGTCAGGTGGTCTTCATCTCCTCCGGTCAGGTGGTCCCCGAAGAACACAGGTGAGCTTTGCTGGTTGCTTGTGTGGCAGCTGATCAGTTGGTTGGCCTGATGTGTTTGTTTGCTTTGCCATACAATGGCCCGGTATGTGTAACTTTATTCGAAGAACACACGAGGACGCAGGATGCCCCCTTGCGGCCAGCAAAAGTATCACGTGTGGCTGCTGCATGCCTACTTGAGAAAGTCCCCAAGGAAGGAGTCAGAGAGCTTGTTGGCGTCGACGCCGAAGGGGATGCTGCGCTGCGGAGCGTAGTACCGGCTGTCCACGGCGGCCGAGCTCTGGCGGCGGTACACCTGCACGCACATATGCATAGCTCCAGAATCTGTCGGTCGACTCAGCACGTGCTTACGCATGGAACCGCACATGCGATCCGCTCACAATGTGCCACTGTGCCTGTGCCCTTGCACATGACCCCCCTACGCAACACAGCAGAGGGGAGCCGGACAGGGGCTAGCCGCGCCTGTGATGCGACAATGATACAATGTGCAAGGGCAAAGTGACGTAGCGGTCATACCACTGGATTGCCACAGCCAGCGCCAGGACCCGCGGCGGCGGCGGTGGTGTGGGACGCGTGCACATGGAATCAGAGCAGCCGCAGCGCGCCCTCGGCGTACGAAACGCGATGGCGGCGGCACTGTGCATCGCGGACAACACAGGAGCAGAGGTACTGCCGCGAGCATCTGCGCCGGGCGCGGCTGGGCCTCGTGCATACGGCACATGCATCCACACGCACTGGCGCAAGCGGCAACACCGACGATGTGACAGGGCTACGGCCGCAAAGAAAAGAAACCAAAACAGGCAGGCCGCACCTGCAGCGTGGTCGAGCTACTCCCCCCAACAGTGACGGTGCTCTGCGCGCACAGCCGCCCCTCGTCGTCCAGCCAGTACTCCTCGTGGCCGGTGCCACCGTAGGGCTCCCCCCACGACACGTCGACGATCGCGCGCGCGCCGTCGCGCGCCGCGCGGCCGCGCTGCTGCCCGCTGCGCAGGTCCCGCCGCCCGATGCGCGTCTCCCCGTCGAGCCGGAAGGCCTCCTTCACCTTGTAGAATGGGACGGGGGTGAGGTAGAACACCTCAAAGACACCCGCGTCCGCGGACGCCTTCACCTCCATGCCCTCGATGCCGAGTGCGGTCGTCTTCTGCAGCCCGCCGACTCCCATCAGATCGAGGCAGCGCGCATACGCGTCGTTGTCGGATGCCGCGCGGTCCTTCTGCCACACGCCCGACAGACGGTCAAACTCCGCCGCGCCGGATGCAGGGTCGCGTGCCGCCGGCTCCTCTGCCGGCGCTCCCGCCGCCGCAGGACGAGAGTCGTCAGGGGTTGATGCGAGCGGGCGCATGGAGGGGCTGCGCGAGCGGGGCTCCGCGGCGAACACAGCCCGTGTGAACGGGTGCTGCCGCGGCGCGGCCTTTGCAACCGCGGCGCCGCTCATCTGCTCCCGGACCTGCGCGATGGTCAGCTGCATGCCGTCATCGGCTGCTGTGTGCTGAGCTGTTGGGGGTGTGCGCGCAGCAGGGGCCACCGGGCGTGCTCGGCTGGGCGATGGCGGCTGCTGCGGCGCGGCGCCCTGCGTCCAGTTGGACAGGTGCTGCGATGCGATCTGCCCGGCTTGAGCGACGATCGCCATTGGGTCCGGGAACAAGGCTGGCGGTTGGTTCTGCTGGCTCGTGGAGTAGTGGCTATGGGGGGCGCCGGGGTCGCTGTAGGAGGGGTTGTGGCCGGGGGCAGCCTGAGAGGAGTAGAGAGGCGTCGCAGCGTTGTCGCCGGGGCGGCGGAGGAGGGGCTGCGCGAGCTCGACGAGCGGCGAGAGGACCGCGAGAGAGGGGATCGCGAGGTCTGCGATCTTCGCAAAGTGCTCTGGGGACTCACGCACGTAGCAGATGCGATTTGTGTCGTCGAGGCGGAAGAAGGAGACGCCGGTGGAGTTGGGCACGACTGTGCCATGGAGCTGCAGGTGCCTGCATGTATGGATGCGGTGTTGCTGGAAGTTTAAGCTGATTGTGAACCGTGGACAGACACTTTTTGTGCTGTACATGTGTTGTGGTCTGAAGATCTGCTGTGGATACCATCAGCTAGGTTTCTAGCAGGTCCGCCAGCAGAAAATGAGGGTGTACGGCGTGCAGAAGCAGCAAAAGCCGTAGATGTGGACACTGTACATGTTAATGATGGCAAATGATGGCTCGGGCACTGATGCTGTGGTGGGACGAGCATGCTCGTGTGGGATATACGTGCAGCAGCTGCACAGCAGATGGAGCCGAGCATCGCCGCACAGGGCAAGGTAGCCAGAGCCAGGCCTGCTGATTGCCTGGGATCGGGAGTGTGAATGGGACAGGTCGAGTGGTAGCAGCAGGGCCATCGGCTGCAGGCAGACTACTTGCTGCACAATGCAGAGCTGAAGCGTGCTCATGGCAGCCAGTTGGAAGTGGAGTCCAAGGATGTAATAATTCTGGAGATTTGTGTCTGTGATACTGCTTCTTCGATTGCTACACACTCGCTGCGCGTGGAACGGGACGCATGGCAGGACCACACCAGATGACGCCAATGTTACGCGACTCGCCACCGCCGGTTGTGTCCTCAATCTCGAATTTGGCATGCTCGGGGACAACCTTCATAAAGTCTTTATAAAAGTCCACAACGGCAGTTTTGCCGCGAAATGGTGATGGGTACGCCAGGTTGCAATGCTCGCAATCGTCGGCCACGCATTCGGCCATCCGCCAATGATCCCGCTCGTTGAAGGCATCGAAAAATGTTTGAATGACGCGCGTCTTGAAATCGTTCACTTTGTGCTCCACTGTCTCCGGTGCTTGCTGGGCCACAGCATCTACGTGCCTTGGCCGTGCCTCTGCGTACACAGCAGCCCGCACGCACCTGCACAAAAACGCACGCTCATGTATCAAATTTAAGTATTCATCATCTCAAGGGATTGACGATGCTGTGTGAGCTGGTGTCGAGGGATCGCTTGGCAATGCAACATGACTGTTTCCTATCGATGGCAGCCACAACTTCATCCACAAGCACGCGATTGATTGCGAGACAGCGAGCCAAATCAGCTAATAACAGTGTGCCCTACATGAATTTGTTATGGATACTGCAAGGACGCCTAGGGCTACGTCGCGCCAAGTGATCGATGCAGCTCGGAGGAAGCAACATGATGCACGGGCATCCACCGTTGATGATTCAGCGCAACATTCATGGAGACAAACCAATGGCACTGAATTGTAACTTTCAAACAGTGTTGGTCAAGTCGTGGTCCGAGTGTCCCCACTTGAGCAGCATCTGTTGGACATCACTCTAGCCCTGCCCACGGAAGCTTGGCACGGCGATGACAGGCCATGTTCCACAACGAATTTCAAAACAGTGACGGCAGCTGTCACACCTCTTTCCTGTCCCAGAATACTCCTGATCCTGTGTGGCCGCAACAAAAACTCTTGAGATCGCTGGAGAGTGACGGCACCCAGATGCTCCAGATGCCAGGACCTTTGTCCCGCACAATGTTTTCTGTGCAACTTGCATAGTGTTTTCCTGTACCTGCTCTCCGCAACGCGGAAGTGACAGAACAAAGATCTTTCGGGCAGTATTTCGTGGAGCACGGGTCGATCTGCACTGAGCCCGTCCAATGAAACGAATCAAATGAATCACAGGAAGGACAGGGAGCGTTCATGACGTGCAGGTGGGGGTGATTGGCATATGTCTGTCGCTGCCTCCTCGCGCACGCGATGCCACACCCCAGGTGATGGGCTTCGTTTGAAGACGGCCGCACGCTGACGCCTCAATGATAACGAGGGTGTCAGTCGATCGAATCGGTTTGTGGCGCCCAACATGCGTAGCCAAGCGCAACAGCGTACCCCATGCATACGTGGATACGTTCGAGGACACGTGGGCACAGCACGTGCACAGGCAGCCTTGCTGAACCTCAACTGTCGCAAGATCAGAGTCCAACTTCAGATGTACTGCCTGCAGGACACCTGAGCTCAGCTGAGGCAGCCACACGCGAAGGGGATCTCGCCTTCAAGTCGAAGATCGCGTATGGTATCATATATCATAGGTATACGTCATATGACCTTGAATGCACATGCAAGTCAACTGAACTTAGATGGTAAAAGCAACAAACAGTCAAGTGTGATGCTGAATTCAGGAGTGTTATGTCAAGTAAAGTTAATCTGGATTCACTGAGCCGTGTCCTATTGGACATGGACAACTCCAAGATACGGGACCATGAACCATGTGCACATATACCAAAGGAGTAAACCACCTGGAAACCCCCCTCAGACGACTAAGCGCAACTCACAGGGCCTCCTCCTGTGCTGAGAGGCGGTCACGTACGGCCGTTTCGATTCCCCAAAGCGCACGCAGAATCGAACCCACGACCTCCTGAGATGGAGGGGGTAGCTTTTATACCGTCCTCAACCCATTGGACCCTGTCCAGAGCTAGCACTTGAGCATTCGCACACCATACGATTTCCTGAAGACTCCAGACGTGACACGAACCAGTACCATACCAGGAATTTCCTTAAGCATGTAGAATGCCAGATAATTGATCAGGATCCGCGCCTGGTCAGCTTGGCATATGCTACACACGCAATGAGCCGGGGACCTAGGTCACGGCCAAGTCCGGCAGAAAGGTCCCAGCTGGGACCTATCTGCCGGACTTCAGGGCGAGAGCCGCTCAAGCCACTGCATGCCTGCGCGATGGTAGCCCACCTGTGTGGCCGTCTCGCGCTCTGAATTCATTCGAACTGTCCTATGCCGTATGCAGTGCAGCTGTGGCCTTACGTATAACAGCACCTGCTGGGCGCGGGGTTGTTCGCTGGTATCATATGGCTCTCACTGGTTCACCACGTGACCAGTATCTCAGGCGGAAGATACCGGGCGGTGGGCCTGCTCCAGGTAGTATACAGCTACGTAGCTGTATGATACCCTGACGAAGCACATCGTGCGACGACCCCGGTCTGTATGCCAACACGACACGCGCATAAGGGGCTCGATTCCTCTGCTTTCAGCTGGTTGGTTGTGGCCGGAGCGAAGATGAGTCGGGGTTTGCATCAAGACTGGGTGCCGTGACCAATGCGAGCGAGTCATATGACGACACACATATGTGTGTCGCCATGACTCCCCCTTGCAATATTGTACACGATGCAGCAGCTGGGTGCACTCCCATTTTTTCATGAATACTGCACTCCCATCCTGCCACATACGCAGAGCTTTGAGCTCCTCAAAGAGGTGCATGCAGCCTGACACGAATTTTGCATGTAAGCATCATCTGTTATTTATGCTATGGCTGCTGAACCCGAATCACGTGGTACCCCTCAGTCAGACTCGGAGTTAACGCCATGTTCCCCTCAGTCAAAGTCAACGGCTTGGGAGCCATGACTGAAACCAGATTGAAGCATGTATTCCTGCAGTGCGCTATCGACTGCACACAAATTGACAGCATGCACAATGTGTGTGAGTGACCTCTCAATCTGCGCTGGCAGAGGAGCAAGAGAAAACAGCGGTCGTCAGCAACTCTGAATTTTACGTGTGGCGTGATGTCTGCTTTGGGAAGTTGGTTTTGTTTGTCTCCAACTGTGCCCTGACATTGGCCATGGTGCACGGGTGCCCCTCCTCGCCAATGCAGAAGAAAGCTGCAGCTGTCTTTGAGAAAATTGTTGCCACGTACGGCAGACTTTGCATTGCCACAGTTGGCCTCATTGCAGGTGAACTCGACCGAGGAATCGCTACAGGTTGCCGCATTGCCGTCTGTGCACCTTATGCGCTCAACATGTGGCATATCGGCATATGTGGTCCCCTTAATTCGGAGTTGTCAATGTCCAATAGAATACGGCTCAGTAAATTCAGATTTTAATTTACTTTACATGCCACTGCGGGGATAGCGTCAGATCTGCCCAAGGGCAATGCATGGATTGGGCTCGCCTGTACATACTGCGGAGATCAATTGTGACGCGGGGTGTCGCCATTATTCAATGCAGCAATCACACGATGAGCAAGTATGATGCGTGCGCCATCTGCATCAATGTAGGGGTAGTTTTTATTCGGCGAAGCCATGCCATCTGGTGCTTGACAGCACAGGACCAACAGCGCCTGTGTGTGGACGTGTAAACCAGTGAATTGTGGATTGATTTTGATACACTGTCGCAATGCAAGCGCTTAAAACGATTTCTGAACCTGCCTTGTTTGGCAGTGTCAGTGAACCAATTGAAGCTCTCCGTAAAGCAACAGCGCAAGCATGTGGGGATCGCATCCTGTACGTTGCCGGAGACAGCTACATGTCATCCTTCGAAATCTCAGCGTCTGCATCGGCTAGCAAGCTGCAGTTGGTGCCTCGCGGACAGTTCAACGATCCGCTGGCAGTGTGTCGGGGCTTGGCGCTCGTGAGTTCAGGGACTTTGCTCGTCGCGTGGGGAAGAGCAAAGGCGTCTGAGCCCGCGAAGGCTTCTGAACCAATGCTATCAATATGGAATGTACGTACGGCTGGTAAGCAAATCGAGCGAGTCAAGGAAGTCCCCGTGCAGTCTCCCGCGGGAGGAGATGTCATAGCATGGGCATGCTTTGACTACGAAGGGAGCACCTCATTCACGATCGCACTGGCGTTCGCAGACATACACTGCAGTGTTCAGCTTTTGACGTTCAAGAAGGGAGACGGCCGTGTGCCGAAACACACCGTCCATACCATCCAGGTAAGCAGGTAGCTCTATGCACTAATTCGCAAACAAGACACATTTGTCGCTCGATCAGCAGTCAATGTATTCAATCTCGTATGACCTTCCTGCTGCGTGTTGTGTAGGTTGCGAAGGACTCAAATGGGGATGCCACCATCACCAACCTGCACCTGCTGCTCCCGTCAGAGCCACCAGGAGCAGGTCTGCGGCTCATTGTCACGCTGACCCTGCGCAGCTCTGGCACCTCAGCTAGGAGCAGCATCGATGCTTCAGGCCTCAATGTGAGCACCACCGGAGGTGGGCGCATAGAGTCACTCGCAGCTGAGTCTCGCAAGCTGGGTCAATTCCCTCAACGAGACACAGCAGAAGGCACCACACTGGATGCCACGGCTGTAGCTCCCGGTCTCTCGGCTCACTACGGCCGAAAGCGAGTCTCACGAGAGAAGGGACTGCTTGCTGCGAGCGAGGCCCAGAAAAAGCGTGACATGGTAGACCCAGATGCACCTGAGGGAGTCAGGGATGCAGATGATGACGAGAACAACCAAGTCATCGTCTTCACGTCTGCTCGGCAGTCAGACAATGCGCCGCAAGGTCCGGGCCACTGCCTGTGCTCACGAACTTCTGCCCCGGTCAACAGCTCCACATTGCAGCATCACTTCGTCGCTCCGTGTCATCGAGGGCAACTGATCCTCACCTGAGGCATCAGCTGAGTAACATGCGTGACCAGGCCTGCATGTGCGCCTGCAGGGCCCCTCTCCCACCGCCGCCTGCATGGGCAATCACAGTCATCATGCAGTCCGCGTCGTACACCCAGCAAGGAAACACATGCATGGCCATGCTGCTGCCATACACCCAGCTGCTGCTTCTGCACGCATGGGCATCCGCACCGCTCCTCACGCACCCACACACCCACGCCGCTTCGACACGATTCCTGGTCCACTTCATGCACGTCCATGCACGCCGTGCCGGTGCAGCGTACCTGAGCCAGATCAGCATCTACACGTCGGAGTCGCGCAAGACGTGCCTGCCGTACCAGCACGAGGTGACGGGGCCCGTCGTGCGCGCCGACGACCACACGCTCGCCGTGCCCGTGCGCAGCCTGCGTGGCGAGGACTGCATCGCCGTCGTCGACATGCAGAACCGCCTCGAGCTCGCGTGCCTGCCCGTGCGCACGGTGCGCCCCCGCCCCTGTCTAACCCTGCGCGTCCCTGCCGTCGCACCCTGCCTGCTGTGCCGCTCTCAGCTGTGCGGTCAGCAACTCCAGCATCCCCTGTGTAACATGTGTGTTGGCATGTATTGATCTTCTGCACCCCGCATGATGTTTGAAGCAGCACACTGTACTGTGAATGCAGCACGGTCATCTACCGCTGAAGCCCATCGTTGCGCTGGCCAGGGACTCGTGATCACTGCATGAAGGCCACAGCGCGCTGTCGCCGCAACGCTGTTGGGCTCCACCCCCTGTGTTTGATTGGGAACAGCGGCGTTGCATCGTGTCGCCTGTGCTGTGTCTCACCCTGCAATGGTCAGTTCTGGGGCGGGGCCGGTGGGGGGATCTGTGCCCGCCCGGCGATCACCACAGGCAGCTGGCGCTGAGCCAGTCACGCTTGCTTGGTTGTAAGTGTTTGCCTGGAAGACTGTTTGGTAGTCGCCTGGATACCTCAACCTGTCCAGCTGTTCACATTGGCATCATCAATCCGCAGGCACGTTGTGTAAAGCCAAGGAAATCTAGGTTGTCTCAGCCGTATCCTGAAGAGGACCTTGACAACTCTGAAGGAATGGGAGCACGTCCCGATTCGTGTGCTTGGGACACGGCACCCTCGCGCGGCGCGTGTCCGTGCTGCCGAGCTGTTTCATGCAAATTGTGACGGGTGTGTGGTGCATGCAGCCCGTGCGCGCGCTCGCCGGCATGCGCTCCGCGCGGGGCGCGCTGCTGCTGCACGCCGACGGCAGCGCGACCGCCCTGCAGCCCAAGCCCCTCGCAGCCCAGGTCGCCGCGATCACGCAGCGCAAGCACTACCGCGCCGCCCTCGGGGTGGCGCGTGACGAGCTCGCGCGGCTGCCGCCGGAGTCAGCGGAGGCGACGGCGGCGCGCGACATGATCGCACGCACAAGTGCCAAGTATGCGGCGCACCTGCTGGAGCGCGCCTGTGAGCCCGAGGCCGCGATGCAGCAGTACCTGCAGACCATCGGGTATGCTCCCCCTCCCCCCCCCTTGCTGCTCTAATACTCTACAAAGTGGTTTCTACAAAGTGCTCTGTGACTCGGCGGCCATCACTCTGCACAATGATGGCCGTGCCGCGCTGGGCAGCTGAGGCGGCGTGCCGCAGAACAGTATACCGGTTGTATCGTGTGAATGAGTCTGGTCCAGCACGGCATCGCCCATCCCACAGTTTACTGTAACGATGGCATGTGATCATGTACTTTCACGGAGCTGGAGTCTGCTTTGTGTATTATCGTCAGATGCTCTGTCCAGTACGTGGCTGGGCAGCAGCACCAGCCACTGACTCACAGCCACCTCGCCAGTGGTGTGCATATGAGTTGGTATGCACGCAAATGGCAGAATCAAGGACAGCTGGCAGCTTGGCTGCCGCTCAGAGCATTGTCCGAGAGGCAATCCCGGCTCCGCGCGGCCTCACCTGCACCCACTGAGTCTGCTGTTAGATGTTGCTTTATGTTCTGCCTGGTCGCGGCTCATCCACCCTGCGCTGCCACGCGGGGCTCCGCGAAAACCTGCACCTCCAGTCATGGTTCCATTAAATCGACATGCATGGCTCACTTCCGGGCACAGCGCCATCCTTTCAGCGTGCATGCCCCACCTCCTGGCATGACACATTTGAATCAGCATGCATGCCCATCCTCTGCGATTGGTGCCGCTCAACCAACATGCATGGCCCCCATGCATGCAGGTACCTCTCGGTGTCGACCGTCATCCAGAAGTTTCTCAGCACGGAGCACATGCCGCTGCTGAAGCTGTACATGGAGCGCGTGGCCGCGACGCCGGCGGTGATGCGGCCCGCGTACGCCGCCGTGCTGCTGTCGCTGTACGTGCAGCTGCGGGACGGCGACGCGCTGCGTGCCTTCATCGACGCCAGCATCGACGGCGAGCGCGGCTACAAGTGGGACGTCGACGATGCCATCTCCACCTGCCTGAACGGTATGCCGCATCTCCCACACCCACCGTGCTCGACCCTGCCGTGGTAACTTTCATAGTCTGGTGTTGCTTTCTGCGCCTCATGCTTTAGGGTGGTCCTCTTTCGTTGGGCGTGCAGGACCACTCATTGGTAAAGTAAAGTAAATCTGAATTTACTGAGCCGTATCCTATTGGACATTGACAACTCCGAATCAACGGGACCACATATGCCGAAGGGGTAAACCACCCGGAAACCCCCCTCAGACGACTGTACGCGACTCACAGGGCCTCCTCCTTGGTGGCGCTGCAGTGCATGCAGTCAGCAAGCCCGTGACAACACAGGCTGCGGTCCGCGCAAACGCTTGTGCATGTCGGCGGCCATGTCCAAGCACCATCGCATTCTGCATAGGCCGGGCTTCTCTGCCTGCAGACTGATATGCGTGCTGGAGGAAGGTGAGTCAGGTAACCGCAGGACCCGCGCATGCTCAAACAAGCCCTCTTACGTACCACCTGAGTCGAGAACAGCCACCAACAGCCCCACTGAATGCATGCACTGCTGCATTGTGGCCGGCCATGTCTCTGCTGATGCCATATCCAATGCGGATGCCGATGCAGCGCTTGTTGCAGGGGGCTACTACGACGAGGCGAAGCGTGTTGCGCAGGCGAGCCGCCGCCACGCCGCCGTTGTCGACATCTGCATGCACCACAGCGGCGCCGACATGGCCGGCCTCGGCGGCACTGCCGCGGCCACCGCCGCCGGCGGCGGCGCGGCCGCGTCAACGGCGCAGCACGGCGGGCGCGAGGCTCTGCAGTACATCAGCAGCCTGCCGCGGGCGGAGCGGGAGCAGCTGCTGCAGCAGCACGGCAAGGCGCTCATCTCCAAGTTCGGGCTTGAGATCTCGGTGCGCTTTCGTTACACACCCAGCCGTCCGCCGCTGTACGTAGGTCGGACTCCGTGCAGGCTGACATGCAGCGGCTGCGTGCTCACGAACGGCTCGTGTGAATGCTTCTGTGTACTGTCACCGAACCTGCTCATGGGATGCCTGGACAGCACTCTGCCGTCTGTTCTCACGCCCTCGCTTCTCATGTGGTGCCCCACCTGCATCCAAGCAGCCGCCCCTTGTCTGATGATGTAGCGGCTACAGGTGACGCCGGTGATCGAGGAGCTCTGCCAGCCCCCCGCCGCTGGCGCCGCCCACGCCACGAGCATCAGCCGCTTCGTGCTCATCTATGACGAGGCGCCCGGCGCGCTGCGCGTGCTGTGCTACAAGCTGCTGCAGGACTGGCTCGCGGCGCACTCGCAGCAGGCGGAGGCCGCCGATGCGCCCCCGCCCCCGGAGATCCCCCTCCTCTTCCACCACCTCCTGGACCTCCTGCTGGACCCTCAGCTCAACGAGTGCGCTCCGCCCCTGGAATTCAAGCTGCTGCATGAGGGAATTGTGTAGATCTTCGCATCAAACCTTCCGGGTGCATTTCCTGAGTAGTATGCTGTGGTGCTATGCCATGTAATGACCCCAGCGCTTGTACTTTGTCCCGGCACTGAGTCTTGCCTTGGCCTCACCCTCGTCTGGGCTTCGTTTCGGCTGGCACATGTACGCCTGGGCCTCCGCCAGGTCAGCGCAGGTAGACATGTACAGCCTACGAAGAGCTGGCCTACGCACTGTGTGGGCGTGTTGGTGTGTGTGCCAGGGTGTGCCGGTGTGTGCGTGGCAGGTGGAGATGGCATCGTCGACGTGCCACTTGTAGCCGTGCTCGCCGTCGATGCTGGCGTCAATGAAGGCACGCAGCGCGTCGCCGTCCCGCAGCTGCGGCCGACAACTAGATGCCATGTGGTATGCATGCTGCTGACGGCAGGCGTGGCTGTGTAGGGGCCAGGACGGGCTGCCGGAGGCGGTGCGGCACGAGCGCGCGCGCGCCGTGCTCGAGCAGGGCTGGCCCGCCGGCACCGCCGAGCCGCTGTACGCGAAGGAGACTGCGCTGCACTTCTGCCACTACCACTCCTTCAAGGCCGGCCTGCTGTTCCTCTTCCAGCGCATGCATGACCCCACCCGCCAGCTGCAGGCGCGCCCCCCACTTCGCCTCTGCTCCTGCGCCCGCCACGCATGCATGTCCATTCACGCCTGCGCCGCCGACTTGGATCAGCAGAGTCAGCTCGCACCCTGGCTTTGTCGGGGCTGTCCCCCAACAAATCGATTCCCCCAAAATGTCTGAAACTCTGTATTATTTGGCCAAACACATCCCGATTCTTCTGTTCAGCACATACCCGCGCATCACGCTTGGTGCCGGGGAAACAAAGCCGGCAATGTCCAGACGCACATTGCCAAGTACCCATGGATGCACATGCATACTGTCGCAAACAAACAGAACCGGTGCGGGCCGCGCGGGGACGGGACGCGAAAATCATTTCCTTGCGTGTCGGTGGCGGCCATTTCGGTGGCGACAGGGACAGACAGCGACTAGTCAGCATTTCTTCAGCAGCGTGCTTGTGTGGACAGGACACGCGTTCCTTTCTTTGGTGACTCGTCCTGCCAGCGTGAGTTTGCATGTCGACCTAACGTCGAGCAGCATGTGTGCTAAATCACTATGAGTGACTCATATGTGTAGCTTGCTTCCTGAGGACATGCTACTGGCAGTCCATTGTGCACTGGCACACCAGCACTGGCAGGGACTGGACATGTACGCATTTCTCGTAGCTCGTCCTGGTATCGTCCTGGTGTCTTTGGCATTTCAATAGTGAGAGGGACAGGACAAGACAAGTACTGCGGCATGATTGTTTGCAAGTGGTGAGGTCCCGACCCCGGGACACTGGACAAATATTCGTTTGCACATTCCTGGTCACAGCCGTCCCGGGACGGGACAAACGACAAATTTGTCGTTTTCACCGATTTGGGGACAGACATTGGCAACTCTATTCTATACGTTTACTACGGTACACATCCAGTCACCTCCTGCAGGTCCTCGTGGAGTACAAGGACTGGCCGGAGCTGGCGAAGCTGGGCCTGCAGCATCCGGGGGAGCGCGGGCAGCACCTCGCGGCTGTGCTCGACGAGCTCGTCGCCGAGGTCGAGCGCGACCCCGGCAGCGACGCCGTCGGCCACATCCGCGCCATCCTCGACGCCCTCCCCACCGACCCTGCCCTCGCCGAGGTGCCCCCCTCCACGCCCGGCCACTCTGCTGCGCCGCTCCTGTGCACGCCGCAGCGCCGCTCCTGTCGGCTCTGGGGAAATGTTCCTGTTTGCTCTGCTGCGATCCTCTTGTCTGCTCTGGCCATCGCACCGAAAATCATCACTGAGCTAGAACACAGTACGCGGGCACGGGCTGTTGCACGGCAGAAAACCAAGATGGACTGTATCGCATCTGTACTACGCAAATTCGACCCTGGAGCTTGTAAGCTGCAGACACGTAGCCACCGGTCTCTCCAGTCGAGGGTACGCATACACACATGCACACATGCTTACATAGAGCTGGCTCCCGGCCACCTGCTCTGCCAAGGCGCGTCGTAGATGTTCGGCCTGGAGCAGGCTCGATGCTGCGGGTGAGAAGCTAGCGCACTGCAGGTGCCACGAGGAGGTGTGGTCGAAGCCCAGGTAGCCCGGAACCGGCCACACCGGAAGTTGCATATGCGCCGGGGATGCTGTCATGGCTGGCCTGTAGAAAAATGAACACGCGAGGGTGTTGTGAGTCTGACAACCGTCCGGTGAACCTGACAACCGTACAGGTTTTCCATGCGATACAACGAGCTGGCTCTGTATGGGGGGGCGCAAGGTTGCGGCGGTTGCACCGAACAATCGTGCGTTCCTGTGCGATACAGCATTGAGACACAGCTGCGCCGTTGCGCAGGTGCTCACCCCGATGGCCATCCTGACGACGCTGCAGCGCAGCTCCACGCTGACGCTGGACGTCGCGAAGGGCTTCCTGCAGCAGTACGTGCGGCGCCAGCAGAGCAAGGCGGAGCACCACGGCAGCAAGATCGCGCAACTCCAGACGGAGACCGCGCAGCTCGCAGCCAGGGTGCACACTAAGCGCACCGAGCCCTTCGTACGCCCCCCGCACATGCACTGTTGTCGTGCGCACGCGCTCTGGTCGCCCTTGGCGTGCGCACCCTCCAGGCCACTAGCTGCGCCTCAGCTCTCCTTCCCACTACCGATGCCTTGATTCGGCTGGCGGCTGAGGCAGAGCTTTGCTGGTCCACGTCGTCGTTGCGGTCTGGAGCTTTCCGCCTTGGAGGCGGTTCTGCATCGTGCAGTGGCAAACACCGTGAAGTGTAATCGTTGCCATATTGACGGTTCGGAAGGACGGCCATGGCTGCTGCTCAGCGCGGGCGCTTTGCTGCATGCTATGCGCACGCACTTGCACGGCGCGTACGCTCGATGCGGCAGCTGTACGGTGCCGCTCGGCGCGTGAACGGGCAGTGCAGTCGCACCCCACAGTCTTCCATCCGGCGCGACCATCCAGGAGTTCTCCCTCGACAAGCCCACAGCACAGCGTGCACCGCATCGTCCACTGTGCTCCATCTCCTACCCCTCCCACCGTAACACCCCACCCGAGCGCATCGCTGCCCTTCTTGGGATGCCGTCATGGGCTGGTGTGGTGCAGGTGGTGGACACAGACGCCCTCTCCGGGGGCCGCATCAGCCAGAGTGCGGTGTACTTCTTCTGCGGCCACGCCTTTGACGAGGACGCGTGCGCGCGCCACCCCGACTCCGGCGCCTTTGTCTGCTCCATCTGCCAGACGGACCCCCGCAAGCAGCACATGCGCCGCACCGCCCCCGCGCGCGAGGTGCGCCGCCCGTCTGCCACCCGTGTGCGAACCTGCATGCGATCCATATGCATGATGCACCAGCTGCACCGTCGAGGCGTCCAGTGCACATGTTGTTGTGGCTACAATGACCTTGCGACGCACGCTCACACGCGCATGTACAATCGTGTATAATCCAGCAGGGCTCTGCTTCTGCGACGTCATGGGGGTCGTATGCGCGGCCTGAGTAGATGCCCCTCGTAGGTGCCAACATGCATGCCGGCCGCACACGTGGTAGGTACTCCCCAGCCCCACACGGGGAGGGGGATGCTTCCCAGATGTACTTCACAGAATACACCCCGCGCGTGTGCTGCGTAGGTCGACCGCGCGAAGGTGAACGAGCAGTTCTTCTCGGAGATCCGGAACCCGCAGCTGTCGGTATTTGATGTCATCGGCCGCTACCTCGACAACCACGGCGCCCTCATCTGACCCCCCTCCACATACGCACCTCTGGCATGGCCCCCTTTGTGTGCACTCACACCCTGAGATGCCTGCCGCCCCCCCCTGTGCAAGCGCTCACCTGACGGCATTCTGACGTTGATCGGCATTGTCAGAGCAGAGGTGCCCTCTCCGCGCGGTACCCGGCGTCATGCATCGATCTCTATGCAGCATGTGCGTCTGAATTTCCGTCCACAGAAGACAAGCCGATGTTGGAATCACCTCTGGTGGTACCAGCCATGCCACGCTCCCCTGCCGCCTCTGCCATCCTCCCTTCTTCCCCGTCCGGCTCCCCGCCATGCACCCCCGGGCCGAGCATCAAGTCCATGGCGCACACAGGCTATGCCATAATCGCGGCCGCCCCCCCTGTCCGAGGCCTTTCTCACTCAGTCGTTACGAAGGCGTTATGCGGCATGCAGCATGGGTGGGTAGCGCTCCTCTATTGCCGCTGAGTATGACGCGACTGCACACACACTATGCTGTTGGCCAACCGGTACCACCGCCGGCTGTGACGATGGTAGCCTGCCCTCTACCCAGGGGGCGCGCGACCCACCGCCAGCCCCCTCTGGTCGCATTGCCGTGCCGCTGCTGCCACGGCGAGCGGCCCCCTCGGCTGCCGGCCAGCGCAGCTGCCTTGGGTCTCTGCGGAGACGTCCCTGGGAACGATTCTGGCTCATGGCGGTGCTCGCCCCCAACACGCATGCAGAATCGCCGGAAAGACACCAGGGCTGCAAGCCTGGCAGTTGGCAGAGCAGTGCCTGCTACGGCTACGTTGCAGCAGAGTTTGCGCAGGTGCTGAAGGTAGCAGTCTAGGTCTGCAGTCACTCGCCGGTAGGGGCACACGCAATTGTCTGCCACTCGTGGCCACCATGTGTTTTGCCTTGCACCCGTGCATGCCAGATCACGGTCTGTCATGCTGCTGCTTGAAACTGCATCATCTGTTGCGTGAGGGGGTTAGCCACGGTTGTGAAACACTTGCTTGATAGTTTCCAATAGGCATGCATGTCCTGTGGGCAGGCACGTGCTGACACGCATGCAAGGTCTTATCTGCTCAAGGCGAGAGCCGAGCGCCTCCGTGACTCGTCTGTGTAACAATATTCGCTTCTCGTTCCTGCAACGTATTCCTGCACGGCGCCAGCTACCTCCGCACAGGACACGATAACATCACGCAGTCAGTACCCACGAAGCCACACGTACACTTCAACGTACAACATGCTTGCCGCTCCCTGTCCTTGCAACACAGGTTGTGTTTGGCACGACCATGGTACCGAGTCGAGTTAGGGTGTCGGACATCAGCCTGTGATGCTGCGACAGCCAATGACGGAAGCTGCATATTGTGTGGGGTCACATTGCTGTTACACAATGCCTCAACCGGTGAGATTGCTGGACCTTGGTTGCCCGGATGCACATCCAATGTAGAAATGGGCTGTGAGCTGGACTAAGGTGTGCCTGCCAAAGCATCCAGACATCGATGCAAGTGCCAAGCGCGCTTGTATACACCTGTGCATACATGTATAATATTTACCTCCCTTGAGGGTCTATAATGACTCATAATTCATGAGTAAGCTTGGGAAATTGACAATCCTGGGAATGAATTGGGCCCCCAAGTTGACTGCTGCAAGCTCTGGCTGTTGCCACATCGGCTGTTGGTAGACACAGTGTTGCGCCGCCCGATGATGTCAAAGCCCAGTACAAGTGTTGACGTCAGGGGGTGGCAGATGCAGATGCGTTTTGCCACTGGCTGGAGATGTGGGTCAACAGTATCACCACGTGCCACGTGGCCAGTACCATCAGGCGCTACGTATACGTGGCCTTGCATTAATTGCAATCGGCTGCCCAGCAGTGCCTAAACTTGGTCTTCCGAACATAATCAAGCAAACTACAGAAGCGTGACGTGCTTCTGCTTTCGTCCATCCACTTCGGATGACCGTCGTCTCCGTGAGAGGCCTGCGCTGGCGGCGTGCCATACTATCTGTGTGTGGCCAAGAGATCATGGGCATGTGCAGCCATGCATGGGCGAGATATGTGAATCCTACGCAAGCCGCTGCTTCGACCGCATGACGATGCCGCCGTTAGCAGTGGCCGACAGTTGGCTATACCTTTTGTTCAAATATACCTGCGCGCCTGTATACGTATCATACATGTGCCGTCATGATATGAACTTGCAGATCTCAACCGAGCATCTACATCGACTTTGGATCTGGAGACTGTCAGCATGGCTATGCATGGTCATCATCGTTCGATCTTCCTCGTGATTCATCTGCTTTTTGTGGACGTGCGATTCATGGGCGGCTCGGTATCAGGCTGCATGCATACTACGAGCGATATCATGCATGTGCGACACTGCTTATGGCTGCTCACAGCAGATTTACATTGTATTCTTTCTGAGCTGCATGCCCGTATCAGATGCGTCCAAAATGTTCGAAATGCTGACATCAGTCTGCCTTTGGCGGCTTGTTGTAGCCGCCTCACGCGAATCAAGGGCGCCTGTCCGAACTTACGACGCCGGCTTCTGGAGCTTTTGTGTTTTGCGTAGACTACAGCGCCTCCACCAGCGCCTGCGATTACCAACTTCGTGTGGCAATATCCTCTCCACTGCTAATTTCTTCGCTCCTTCAGTCCTGTTGAACGTGAAAACATCATCGTGCCATGTCCGACAGAAAGTGTGTAGTTTGCAGCGCCCCCGCAAAGGTCTTCTGCCAGAATGATAATGCGTACCTGTGTGAACTCTGTGATGTAACTGTCCATCAGGCTCATCCTCTGGCTGCTTCCCACGTAAGAGTGCCCATCGGCAATCAGGATAGAGAGGACAGCGTGGACCCATTTTTCGAAATTCCAACCGTTCCAGATGCGTTCTGCGATCCAAAAGATCCCACCGAAGCCAAAGCTGATGAGGTGAGCCACAGACCTTTGCGGGTTCGTGATGAGGTCATCTGTTGACACACACCTTGTGTGCCATCCAGTTGCTTGGTCCAGCATACCCCACAATGAAGAACAGATGTATCAATATTTTGCTACATGCAGGGTAAGCTAGGCAGCTTGGATCTTTCTTTCGACGATGATGCATTTTTCGCAGTGCCCGACACCGCAGCCAAGGCCCCCGGGAGGACCTCGCTCGACTACGTGAACAGTAACCTGGCTAAGGGTTTCATATCTGATGATGTGCGTTTTCCTCAGGAGACCTGTGTATGTACAGAATCATTATTGGCTGATAATTGGGTCTTTTCTCTGTCGCACTAATCGGGCATGGCCTGCGCTGCCTTACAAGCCGCATGATATGATGATATCCACTGCATTGATGCTGATGTTCGCTGCAGCTCTTTGGGTTTGATGCGGGGCTGGACGATTTTGGCTTCGCGTTCGAGAATGGGTCATCCGACATTCTGGCCGATTGCCTGGTCCCAGACGCTGATGCAGCCGATGCAGCCGATGCAGCCGCGGCGTTGAACACGACACTTGTCACTGCGCTTCCCTTTGATCTCGATCCCGTGGCTATCGTACCAGCAAGTGCGCCACAAGGCAGCGCGGACGACTCAGTCCCGTTCCCTGACGACTCCGCCCACGCAGCGTCTCCTTCCTCATCTGTACATACACCCATTTCCTCAGGCGCGATTGAGCCTTGTTTCGACAATTTTTTGCCCATCAGTTTGATGCCCATGGACGCGGAAAGGTTTGGCGCACTCCAAGAGCGACGGATGAAGGTACACCGATTCTGGGAGAAGAAGAAGACTCGCCAATTTAAGAAGACCATCCGCTATGCAAGTCGCAAACGGTATGCGGAAGTTCGGCCTCGCATCAAGGGACGTTTTGCCCGGAAAGATGAGATTCTTGCTGCACAAGCTGCCGGTATCCCGTTGATGTGAGCTGCGGACGTTCGATTGCGGCACTGTCGCATTTTTCGCATGTATCGGAATGGATCCAAGCGCCAGACAACGGTGCTGAGTCGTGTATCACGCACATATGGCGGGCAGCGCAGATCGCAGACGCGGGCCGCGTGTGTGCGTGGCTGAATGTGCCAGCTGTCAGGCCTGTGCCGATGGTGCAGTGTAGAACCATCCTCAGGCTTGACATCGGGTGGTTCAACATCTTGTGTTGCGAGTATGAGAGCTATAATAGCGAAGTCAAGGAGGGATTGTGTTTGGTCAAGGCATGCACCGCTATGTTGCAGCCTTTCTTCGGTGAAGTTCGACTGTTGAGTGGGAACAATGTTGTTATGTGATACTTCAAACATTTTGACATAAAAATGGGATTTTTTGAAGCCACAGAGCATCATTGTGTGTTTCGTTGGGCCAGCAGGCGTGCGTAAATTGGTTGTAATCAATGTATCAACATCGAGGGACAGAACGTGACACTGGATAAACAAATGGTTCTAAAAGGTTAATGCAAGTTCGACAAGATTGTTACAAGCAAAATCTAGGCGAGGTTTTTCAGGTTAGTGTGTGATGTGATCAAATTCTCACAGATCCACCTGCACTTTCATACCCGTGCTAGCATGTAAAGCTCTTGCACTATAGAATGCAGTGTCACTAATCAACAAACCCCAGTGCATGGCGTAGTTGGCTAGAAACCTGCACCATTTTTTTCCCTAACGACTCGAGTTGTTTGGACTTCGGATATTAAAAAATATACACATACACCAAAAAATGGACTTGGGATATGCGCCACATTGCAAAACGTTCCTCAACAATGGCACTCAGCATGTCACGCCAGTTCATTTTACATGCTATCAGTTGAATGTGATGATTTTACAAGTCGACGGCGCACATTAAAAGAAATGCTGCAGCACCCAGCACATGGCTTGACTCCTAATTTCACTTCACTCTGCATTGTGTACAGGCCAGATTTGCTGTGAGAGTCTGATGGTGAGTATTGGGATGGTTCCACTTCGTGACCACGAACTGGAGTTTCTTTCAGTCTTGCTCTTGGTAAGTGACACAGTCCGCACTGCATGATATTCATCTGGAACAGGTATCGGTCAGCCAACCAGACTTGCCATGGATGGAACACAGAGCAGTCTACAAGATCGCTGCACAGATGCAGGATGTACTGCAGCAGCAGGCGTGTCATGGTATGCACACTGCATGGCGATTCAGTCTGGTGCTTGGCTACCTGAGCTGCTTGGCTACCTGAGCTGCTGCTTGGCTACCTGAGCTGCTCCCTACACAGGCCGGTTCAGGCTGGAGGCAGAGCGACTCTCCACGAGGGTTTGAAACGTCCACCACACTTGGTCTTGCTCCTGGAGGGAGACCTCGACATCTACATGAGGCATGAGCGTGGCCATGACTGCCAGAGCGTGCTGTATACGGCTGTCCACACTCTGCATGCAGCACCAGATGAGCCTGAAAAATCACCACCTCTCGTGCTTCACAGATGTGGTCCCGATTATCCGGATTTGCCGATGTCCCAAGCTTGGCCACCCCAACGTCCCCGACTTCCGAAGTGGATCTAGATTTACTTGACCTTAACATTTGCTGCGTTTGCGGCATGAGGACACCACGATCACAAACATATGGCCTTTGTCCTGATGCCGGCTTTTGCTCAAAGAGGATCGACAGGTTTGCACCGACATGCTGGCACAGCCTTGCGACCGGTTCAGCGACTGACTGCTGAACAATGATCTGTGAACTACATCGGTGTAGCGCCCCATCGGTGTTGCACAAATTGGTGATCTGGACTGGTTCACACAGAGCACACAGCAACTGTGTGCTGTGCAGGCAGCCTGTGTCTTTGACCTGCAGGCACGCAGGCAGAGGCACGTAGCAACACGGGCGCCTTGATAATATCATTATGTGATGTCTGGCTGCTGTGCTACAGTGATTTGGACACTATACCACAGGGCCCTTATACGCTGTGATCGGTGAGGGTCCAGTGGCATAGCGGTCACATCACAGCAGTACAACACAGCCCTTAAGCATGCCAGTTCTTCGCTCCAGATGGGCTCGCAACGAGATTCACGCTGTGCACCTACTTGCTTGCCCTGCATCTGGAGGGTTCAGATTCCGGGAGGGAGTCAAGAGGCAAGTACTTGTCAATTGCGCACCACGACTTGCCCTGGGGGCGGCGGCCGCAGCGCCACGTCCCAGCCAATGCATCCCCTCGAAATACACTGCGGCCGGCCAGGCGAGAGGCGTGCGTACAGACAGCGCAGTACAGGAAACACACTTCCTCTCACGCCGTGGACGAGAGCATAGCTCATCAGCTCGTGTGCATATGTTCAGCACAGCAGCAGCGGAGATGTACTGGCCGTATCTTATACAGGACCTTGCTCACTCTGAATCAACCGCACCAAACGCCATGGCAAGGATATCCAGCTGCTCTGACAGCTCTGCGTGGCGATACACAGGCAAATTGTGCCGCTCGATGTGATAACAGCCGGCACTGTAGAGCTAGAGCACTAGAAGTGATTGCACACAAACAGAAATGTCCGCGCAAGGCCTGCTTTCAATTTGGCAGCCTGAGAAAAGGCACCGCATTGACAGCCACAGTAGAAGGCCCGGGCTGCAGCGTCCACATCACGTGCCGCAGCATGCCAATGTAGCATGAAGAGTAGTTTGGGCTGATGTGGAGAATGCTGTCGAGTTGACACGGGGCAGGTGTGAAGAGCTGTGGCGCACCGGGTCGATCAAGTACCCTGGTTTCCGCCGGACGAGTGTAGGCAAGTCAGCTCCTGCAAGTGCACTGACAAAAAGGCGTGAACGGCTTGGCCATTGACAATGCATGCTGGTGTAAGGACACCCATATGCCCCCGGGCATGGTACGTGAACCTGTCCAAACACACGAATTGCATACACAGCATTAGGCCCGCACTCGTCAGCGTTTTGCGGAGCTCCATCATCCGCAAGATCAGGTCTGACTCTGACATTTGCATGATCTGCGGCTTCATCCTGCAGCACATCACCTGCTTTGCACCGCCGCAACACTCTGGCTGTGTGCGATAGATCCCACTCGTATGAACCAAAATAACGCAGTGCGAGGCACAAACTTTGCCAGTACACACACCAAGCCCAGCAGTGCGTAGGAGGTGTGGCCCTCGCTCTGGTTGTCGGACCATTGGGGCAGTGGCTCATGCATGCGGGAAAGCCCCCCAAAAGGACCAATTTGGCCAGGATGGAGAATCGGTGTCTGCATGTGAAAGTTGGCGATGCCTCTAGGTTGTGACAGATGCAAGACGTGGATGTAGGAGGCCACGAGCAGGCTGCAGGCTGCACAGAGGTTGCAGTGTGCTCAAGACTCCTGCGGCGGAATGGTTCCAGCATGGTTGTGCCTGAGTCGTCAGTACTCAGGCGACAGGCATCAGCGGTGCAAACTTTCTTGGTGAGAGGCGGGTGTCACTGGGCCTTGTCTGTGCTGTGGGATCCACCAGATGCACTCAGATCTGGATGATGAACACTGTGGATGGTGTGCAGTCTGCACCGTGGTAGTGGAAACCCATGACAGGCAGCATTGAACACGCACTTGAGCATGTTGATCGCCTCCCAGGGACTTGGCAGAGCACAGGCTGACATGAGGCTGGCGATCGATGCAACAGAGCCTGCCATCTGCCTTTTCACCTCGTCAGGCTCACCTGCGCGTGCTTGCCAAATATAAGGGATGGCTGGAGTCGAGGTGTTTCTCTGTGGCAATTCATGATCTGAACACTGTACGAAGGACGCCATCTCTGAGATGTCCGTGGTATAGATGACATATCAAGGACTGCCACAGTTCAACATCTTAAAGCTGAACCTGTCCGCCGCTCCACACAGGTGACCAGTTTACTGACGAGGGCTATCTAGTTGACGCAGCCACGTCCAAGACATGGTATTGGTTAGAACTTTCCACAAAGAGACAGCAGGGCTGCGGCATGCTTGCAAGAAATTTCCTCAACCCAGATGACAGCCTGGAGCTTAGGGATCCCAAAAACAGGACAGAAGCGTTGTAACCGTACCGTCGATGCAATTTTGTTCATGTCTTACACGGCTTAACCTTGGTTCTTCCATATGTAGCCGGGAAACTGTCAGCTCCCTGGAAGCAGCACATTGTACCATCAGGAAACCGCGTCTGAAAGTCGAATGTGCAGAGACAGGTCAATGATCATAATGGCTAATGTTTGGTTGTGTGATCCAGGAAGACGAGCCGTCCAGTCGGTATGCAAGGCGCAGTGTGGTCACACCAAACACTCACGGCCATGTGATCAACATCCGCGGAGTCCAACATAAATTTAGCAATTGGCGTGTCCACGATGCACGAAGCCATGTCATGATGCTTGAAAGATACGGCAACTTCTGGGAGACCCTGTGCCTCTTCCCTGCAGTTGGCCTGTCCTGTGGGTGAAGCTCGGCCAAATGTCATGGCCAGGCCAGAATTGGGTGACTGGCGGGTGCACACATGAGCAGAGCCATACCTAGGGCTGCTGTAGACACAAGGTGGGACTGTCTTGGCTCTGCTGCTTTTCATGGACGGCTGTTGCACACCCATGACGCGTTTCCGGGCTTCGCATGCGACACTGCGCTGGACATCTTGCGCAAACGCATAGTTTCGAGAACGAGCTGAACAACCACCTATGAGATTCGACAGCGCCTGCATGTGCACCGGCAACAAACTCTATGCTTCCGAACTGTCGTGCAGGGACCCAAGTAGCTGATCACCACCCCTCTGCCGGAGCCGTATGCTTCAATGACTCTAGATATGCCAACATCGTCAAACTTCAACGTTCAACGCCTACTGTGCACAACGGCTGCGACGCAGGATCCTGGCGGAAGTGTGCTTCTCATGCTCGCGTGCACGAATGGTGCGCTGCAGTGATTGAAGAAGTGCGGCATGTATTGCTATGACTTGGGCCAAGCGACGTCAAGCTTGAAACATCACCTGTTCATGGCTGGGATCGTATTTCACTGTCACACATCAAGCAATGCAACTTGTGTGGATGGTGTGTCGACAATTCAATGGACCGAAGTATCGGGATTCTGTTTGTGGCTCCGTGCTGTGCATTGGAAGTGCCTGATGTTCACACATCGTCCATGAGACGAGGATCCAGCAACTAACCATTCCCCGGCTGCGAGAAACAAGCTTTCCAGCTAGACAGGAAAACGGGGACAGCTCTCCCGATCTCACCAACTCCGCGGTCGATGATTTACAAATAGCGTAGACCTGCAGCACTGCCAGCTCTTCATCCTCGCAGGCCTACCGCACGACAAATAGTGAAAGCCCGTGGTGGTCTATAGTACGATATCTTTATGCTTTGTACCTCAGAACTGGTTTGAATCGTAGGATTAATGATTGACTAGGGAGAACAGTCCGAGTGATTGGTACCATCTGAGATTGCCATTCTAGGTGCGCCACGCAGCATACGACAGAGTGAGATATACACAGATAACTTTCTACATGAGTGCTGCCCACATGCATCGGGCAGGTCTTGGGTCGTCGAGGTAACATGATTGAGATTCCTTGCATCAGTGCAGTCGACAGGGCGTGGAGCAAACCCAGCTAGCAGAAGCCAGATGCTTCAGCCTTCTTCACATAGCAGTTGCAGGTGCCAAGTGGGATCTCAGGCAGCCTGTCTCCTTGTCCGACCAGCTCATGCTCCCACGCAATCCCTCCACACGTCCACGTCGCACATCGTCCACTCGCTTCCGAGATTTTCCACATCGCCTGGCACACCAGATTTTTCACCATCTTCTTACACGCTGCCATGGTCCTCGCCTGTAGTGGATGCATCCCAACGCGCAGATCAATCTCTGGGCGCGCCAGGGCAAGGCAGGCTGACCCACGCACCAGTCCATGCAAAGAAGCAGCGACAATCCCGAGACCGCAGTCCCGGAACCTTCCCAATGCACAAGCCGGTCCCGCTGAACCGGCCCACTCAATCGTCATCTCCACATCCCAGCCGGGCACCCCCCCAATTCCGAAACAAACCGGTCACCATCTCTGCAAGGCAATGGGTCCCAAACCCTCCCCTCGGCCCTACACAGGCCTGGGTCGACTGGGTCACCACCCATGCATCAGCCTCCCTCCGACCCAGCCTCATGACCAAGGCGCTGCGGGCTTTCTCCGCCAAGCCACACACTGCGCCGCCTTCAACCGAGACTCTCCTCGACTCCATCCACACCCTCCTCAAACTCTGCTCAGAGCTCGAGACGTCCAATCCGGAGCTCGTCCTAGACCAGGCCGCCCGCAGCCCCTTCCTGCAGCAGCACCTCCACAGCCACCCCAAGTGCTTCAACGCCACACTGCAGCTGCTCAACCGCGCCGCGTCATCCTCCCGCACCTACGCTGACCCCCTCAGCATCTCACAGCTCGCAGTCGCCCAGGTCCGCCTCGGCGTCACGTGCCCGCTGTTCTGGCAGCGTTTCGCCGGCGACCACCTCGCCAGCCTCTCGCGCTACCCGATGGAGCAGATCGTGAACTTGACGTGGGCGGCCGCGAAGCTCGACGTGCCGCTGCCACCGGCGGTCGCCGGCGCGCTGCGCGGCGCGGCCCTCCGCGTCCTCCCAGCATGCAATCCGCGCAACGTCACAACCCTCCTCTGGGCGTACGCCTCCAGCGCCCCCCTACGCATGGCCTCTGATGGGGCCGCGCCGCGGGGGCCACACTGGTCTCCACTTGATGATTGGAGCACCGACGAGGAAGCGTGGGGGCCTGGGGGGGGTGTTCAGGCAAACGCACTGGATGGTTCCGGACACATGCAAGCTCAGGGGACTGAGCGGCCGTCGGCGGTGCCATCGAGATGGCGGGGGAGTCTAGAAGGCGGCGCAGGCTTTGATGCGCAGCCGAGCGGGGGGGGCGCGGACGGCGTGGCTGCGCTGAGCGCAGCCGACGCACCTGCGCCGGAGTGCGGCCTGGACGAGTTGTGTGACGCGCTGGTGGAGGCGGCGCAGCGGCGCGCCGCAGAGATGGTGCCGAGGGGGCTGAGCACGTGCCTGTGGGCGGTGGCGGCGCTCGGGCGGGCGCAGGACCGCGCGGCGGCGGCGGGTGTCGCGGAGCGCGCTCTCGCTGCGCTGCCGGAGCTGAGCGCCCGGGGCACGTCAAACGTGGCGTGGGCGTGCGCGAAGCTCGAGGTGCGGCGCTGACTGTCCTCGTACCGGGCCTCTTGTCGCGGGCTGCCAATGTCCGCGGTGGACATTGCTGAATGAGTTCGAATGCACCTTGACTAACTGTGCGGCAGCGCTGACGGTTGTGATGCTAGTTGGGGCTTGGCACGGTGCACCTCCAAGTGTGAACTCCTCCCAGGGCCGGCAGGTGGGTGCTCTGAGGGTGTCTGCGCATGTGTTGCGTGAAACGAGGTGATTCCGTCCCTTGCGCCTCCCTATGGAACACGCGTGGGTACCGACTGCAGGTGCCTCTGACAGACGCTCAAGCAGCGGCGCTCGCCGAGCGCACCATCCACTTCTGCATGCCCTACATGCATGAAAGCGAAGCGGACAAAGGCACCGCCCGCAGCAGCGGCGGTGTTGGAGGCCCCGGCGCGCTGGGCAGCACTGCCCACCGCCCGCAGGCCCACGACGCATTCACCGCCCTCGGGTTTGCAAACGCGGTCTGGGCCCTGGGCGCTCTGGGGGTCACGCGCTCAGTCTCGTTCACCGCCGTGGCCGCCGCCGCCGCACCGCAGCCGGAGGATGACAGCACAGCAGACGTGGACCCCCGAGACAGCGCCGGCGGCAGCGTCGACGGAGACTCGGCACAATCGTCATGCACCGCCGGCGCTGTGGCCGGGGTCCACGCAACGCGTGCGGGTGACAAGGCCCCCGCGCCGGGGCAGAGTAGTGATCTTGAAGGGGCTGCGCCCTGCACACCGCCGCTTGATGCTGCCGTCAGAGGGGATCCTGAGCACGTCGCGGAGCCGATCGGGTGGGGGGTCACAGAGGGGGCAACGGCCGGCGGGCCCGCAAACGAGGTGGAGGCGCAGCTGGCGCCGCTGCTCGCCGCAAGCCGCAGGCTACTGCCGACGTGCTCTGTGCCGGAGCTGGTGTCGTCATGCACCGGGCTCTCAAAGCTGGGGGTGCGCTCCTGCCGCTTCCCGCTACTTGCAATGCATGAACGCAAGGGTGTTAACGTATGCATGAGGGATGACATAGCTGAGGGTGCGCTCCTGCGCTGCCCCTGCGCACCTGCCGCACCCCGCAAGGGTGTTTACTTCCCGCAAGGGTGTTTACTTCCCGCTACTTGCACCGCATGAATGCAAGGGTGTTTATGTAGTTACAAAGGACAGAGGCCGGGCAGCGAGCCGTTGCCAGGAATACACACGCAAATCCACTCACGCAGTCATGGCACTAGGCCGGGCCGGGTGTTTATGTAGTTACAAAGGACAGAGGCCGGGCACCGAGCCATTGCTAGGAACTCACACGCAAATCCACTCATTCACCAGGCCAGTGCACACCCACTACGGGCAAGTGCGCTGCACATGAGAAACTTCAAAAGCGTCTTCACAATTAGAAAAAACACAGGCATCCAGCTTCACAAGGAAGCAGCTAGTCATCAACCACGCAGCCCATCGTCGCATGACCGTCAAAGCCGTTGCAGCAAACAGCGCTGGCGTACAGCCAGCAGGAAACCATCTCCTCACGCACCGCAAATTTTCAGAGAACGGGGTATCGTAGCGGATGAACATGGGACGGGGTATCGTAGCGGATGAACATGGGACGGGTGTTTATGTATGCATGAATGATTACATGGCTGTGACCATAGGGACACAGACAACGCGAGATTTGCCAATCGGAATTTAGCCAAGGTTGGAGCTCGCTGTCGCTTCCGCCGTGTCCCGTTGTGACTGAATGGGGCGCCTAGATGCACCCGTCCCCAGCCATTGTTGTCGTCCCGTGATGGGACGAAGAAACAGACGAACAGTCACGAGATGTACCGCATGCATGGGAGCGACTCTCCTCCCGCAGCGCATGCGGGTCTGTCTGCCTACATCTCTCGTTTTGGGTGCAGAATCGTGGAAATGTGTGCTGCATGTCACCTGAGTCGTGGGCGCTGGTGCAGATCGCATTGCCGGCGGCAGAGCAGGCCCTGGTGATGCAGTGTGTTGCCCACCACGTCACCGAGTTCTCGGCGATCGAGATCGCGGCGATCCTCACATCCTGCAGCCGCCTCGGCATCCCCTGGGGCGTACAGCAGGACACGCTCCTTGCAACGTTCGTCCTCCACGCCGCAACCGAGGAGCGCCGGGGACAGGCGGCGGGGGAGAGCGGGAGTGAGGCGGATGCTGACGAAGCGGTGGCGCGCGTGCCGCCGCAGGCGACCGCGAACATCGTGTGGGCGGCGGCGCGCGGCCGCGGCGCTGTCTTTGCAGACGACGACCCCGGCAGGTTCCGCTCCGTGCTGGAGAACGCGGCACGGCGGTTCAACGGCCAGGAGGTTGCGAACGTGCTGTGGGCGCTGGGAGTCGGCGGCCACCGGGTGGAGGGGCGGCTGGCGCGGCGGCTGCAGACTGCGGCGCGTGACGCGGCCGCGGCGATGAGTGCGCAGGAGCTCGCGTGCACGTGCGGGGGGCTCGTGAAGACCGGCATGGGGCTCGGCCTGCGCGATGCTGGCGCAGCCGAGTCGGTGTGGGAGGGTGAGGAGGCGGAGGGTGGCAAGGCACAGCGGCGCCGGCGGGCCGGGGGGGAGGCCGTGGCGGAGGAGCTACAGGCGGCGCTCCAGCGGTCCGCTGGGGATTTCACATCGCAGACCGCAGCGCACATTGCGTGGGCGCTTGCGGAGAGCGGCGCGGCACTCACGAGCCCCGCAGCGGCGCAGAGCCTCCGCGATGCGATGTCGCGGACTGCGGCGGAGCCGGCGCGGCCGATGGAGGCCGCGGTCATGCTGCACAGCGCCGCGGCGCTTGCCGCCGCTGGCGCGGCCGCGCCGCAGCGCGCGCAGCACACCGCGCTGCTGGACGCTCAGGGCCTGCTGCTGCGGCGGCTGTGCGCGGGGGTGACGCGCACCGCGGCGGCTGCGCCGGCCGTGGCTGTGCTGTGCAGCCTGCGTGCTCTGCTGCGGCTGTCGCGGCTGCCGGCCGGGGCCGACGGCGGCGCGGCCGCGGTGCTGGCGCCGGGTGGCGCCGGTGCCGCCGCGGTGACCGCGCTGCGGCACGGCGTGGCGCGGCATGCTGCGGAGCTGAGCTGGAGCGACAGCGAGGACGCCGCAGAGGCGCTCGTGGTTCTCGGGGAGGGGGTGCCGGCCGAACTGCTGGCGAGCATGTGTGATAGTAGCGAGGAGGAGGAGGAAAACGAATCTGGCAGTGGTGGGAGCGAGGTGTTTGTGATGGACGACATGGAGCTGGCAGGTGTTGTCAGTGACGTGTGAGATGAGGTCACAAGGTGTGGGGAGGACCCCTGCTTATGCAGGTATTGGTGGGTGTGCAGGTGGTACGTTTAGGCCCGTATGCCAGTGAAAATCTTCAGTACAAAGACAGAGTCGTGTAAGGCTGCAGGCGCCTTCAGGCTGTCATGTATCTTCAGGCTGTCATGTATCCTAAGACCCTGCCACGGCACATCTCCACCGGCGTTCTGGTATGGGCATGGTCCAGTTTATCTACTGTGAGACACCCCATGAGCGTGATCAAGCTTCTGACAGAAACAGGTTTTAATGTGTGGGAGCCTGCACTCAGTCATCCATGCAGCTGCTCACCTTCCCTCGTTTCAATGGCTGATCTGGAGTGTACACACACATGTACTCTGTGCCTTGAAGCTGCACGCACATGTACGTCCACAAACCCGCACACGCAAAGACCCTAAAGCCACACCCGCAGCAGCCCCCCCCCCCCCCCCCCCCCCCCCCCCACCTCAGCCACCCCCACCCCCACAGCCGCACATCACCCCGAATCACGCAATCTCCGGCACGCTCCCAAGCGCGCGCGCCTGCGCCTGCTCCGTGCTGAGCCTCTCCACCTCCCGCAGCACGTCGAACGGCGCGACCTGGCTGAAGCCGTCCTGCCACGAGATCTGCACCGCGTAGTTGCCGAGGGGCTGCACGCCGACGGGCAGCACGTCGTCCGGGATGTCCTCGTCGCGGAGGATGCGCTCGCCGGTCCACTCGTTCACGCTGCGGGCACTCGTGTCTGCTCGCCGCACCGCAGCGGGGTCTAGCAGGAACGCACCCTCGTCCCCCTCGACCACGCCTGCATGCATTGCGCTGCTGAAGTGTGTGCGCTGCACCCCGGTATGTGCCGGAGCGGCACGTGGAGCATCTGCCAGAATAGCAGTGCAGCGTCCGAAATCAGCTGATCGGCACACCGTGCTGCAGCGTGTTGGCTTTGTGCATGCATTGTGCGTTGGCTACAAAGACGTGGGCGCAGGCATAAACCAGTCCTTTGGATTGCAGCAACCTGCGATGATCCCGGCGCTCTGCATACCCTAAAAAAAACCAAAAGGAAACTTTAATGAAGCTTTTTCAAAAACATAAGCCGGCAGTGCTGGAGGGGGGAGAGGGTTGCGCACCGGAGGCTGCACCGTTCTGCGACGGCAGCCGAACGACGAACGCGCGCAGCTCCTCGTCAAAGCGCACAGAGTTCTTCGCGGCGCGCGAGAGCTTTGCGATCTCGCGCACGACGGCGGCGCCGAGGTCCCCGAAGGCCGCGGCCACCGGCCCCGCGGGGTCCGTGACGACGAGCGGCTGGCCGCCGTCCCCCGCGGCCGAGAGGTCCTCCGTGATGGGGAACTGCACGAGGTTCGGCACCGCGAAGTCCGCTTGGATCTGCGCCCCCGAGCCCTGCATGCATGTGCATGTGCAGGTGCAGGGGATGTGTAGGGCAAGGCCGCAGGGGCTTGTAAGCTGACCAGCACGTGCAGTGGCCATGCACTCATCCTATCACCACAACAATACAGAGTCACGGAGAACCGCATGGCAGATGTGAGCACGTAGGCCGGGAATTCAAAACCGATTGAGTACAGCACCAGTGAGGAAACGCATGGGACCACCAGGCGGCCATCCGATATACGTGGGGAGATGCGGAGGGAGGGGGCCGCGCGCCTTGCCGAACGGGAAGAACCGCTGCTCGCCGGCATCGAAGTAGCTCATGTTCTCGGCCACGGCAACGCACGGCACGGCCATGCGCGCAAACATGCGGATGCCCTTTGCGACGTCGATGAACGCGAGCTTCTGCGGCGTCGTCACGACCACCGCCGCGTCGAACGGCACGCTCTGGCACAGCGTCAGCTGAATGTCACCTGCACACAGCCCGACGCGCTTCTATGATAGAGGCCGCTCTCCGACGTCGTTCTTGCCGCACGCAATCGCGGCGCACATGCCCCGGCAGCCGCTCGCGGCGCGGAGCAGCATGCTGGAAGGGCGCTCGACGCACACAGCGTGCTTGACACACAGCGCACGGCTCACGGCGGCGCGGCCACGCCTGTGGCCCTCAGCCTGCGACGATAATGACTTGCCCCTGCCGGCCGATCGTGTGCGGACTGCCCGCATCGCACAGCATGCGCAACACGCACAGCCATACACCTACCCGCATGTCCGGCAGATAGCACAGGCAGTGGGCACAGAAGGTGGGGAGATGAGAGGAGAAGCCATAAAGCCGCCCCTGTCCTTCCGCGGTCTCCGATTCAGGCGATGGGTTTGTGCCCCTCGCTAGTCACAACGCCTGCGTCTCGGAGTATTATTGGGGGCAGAGGGTATACCCGGGAAATGGCGGGGTTTCGGGGGCACACCGGTACCAGGCGGGAAGTCAACGATGAGGTAGTCGAGGTCGCCCCACTCCGCGGTGAGCAGCAGCTGCTGGATGAGTCCCGACACCATCGGGCCCCGCATGATGGCGCTGCCCTGGCCGGCAAAGCCGAAGGACACCGCCTTGACGCCGAGGTAGTCCACCGGCGTGATGGCCTTCGTCTCGGGGTCCATCTGCATGCATGCGGGACATGCGTGTGCATGGGTGTGCGCAGGTGGAGCACCAACGGCGCCGCTGGGGCTCCCGCGATCACGGATGCGGTGGCGGTGCTGGATGTGGTGTGGGAACTAGGAGCTGCCCGGGGGCCAGGCACGGGGGAGGGGCTCCGGCTGGGGTGAGCCCAGGATACCCCATCAGTCTGAAAACAGGACCTGTTCCCGGAACGCATATTTATATGTATCCCATGCACCTATACTGACACACCCGGCGTGTGGACAATTTACGTTGTGAGTGCTACATTGCAGCATCGCAGAACGCACCTCCTCCAGTCGGGGAGGATACCACAGGGCACGAGATCAAAAGATGCCTGTGTATCTGCGGGCAGATTGCGTGCTGTGCACTGCGTGCTGTAGGCTACAACACCGTCCGGCGCAGCACCCTATGTAGCTCGCGCAGGGGAAGGAAACGGGGGTGGGGCCCGGGGGGGGGCAAAGCGGGACGGCGCGGCACCTGGAGGACCTGGATGTCAGGCGAGATCATCGTCGGCAGGCTCGGGCCGTAGACGTCGGCGTCAAAGATGCCGACGCGCGCGCCCATCTGCGCGAGCGTGAACGCGAGGTTCACGCTCGTCGTCGACTTGCCGACGCCGCCCTTGCACGAGGACACCGCGACGATGTGCTTCACCCCCCGTAGCCCCTGTGGCCGCTCCTCCGGAAGCAGCGGCTGCGTCGGCTGCGCATCCATCGTCACCTCCACCTGCACCACAACGCCTGTGGCCACAATGGTTCCCGGCACTTCTGTCGCTCTGCTCTGCCTGACCACGGAGTTTCCCGAGAAACTGCGGAGTGGGATTCTCGCAGTTCAGTAGCATTTGATGTATGCCCGTGCAATCTTCTGCCACTCATCATCGTGGTGTGTGCGGGTGCGGGGGCTTGATATCCGTCCAGCATGCGATGTGCAAGCGTGCTGTGCACGCTGTGTGCGGTGATGCATGGTCTCCCGCTGTGACGCATGCACTCTCACATGCACCACGACACGCGCTCACATGAGCGCCCGCTTCAGATGGCAGGCATCTCTCTTCATGTTGAAATAGACTGCCTCGATTGCGCAGCGAATCGAAGTTGTGACGTCCATAGGGGAGAGTGGCGTACGGAATCGACCCAGGGCAGCGCCTGCACGACGGCGGTGGCCTGGCGCTCGAACTCGTCCTTCACCGGGCACGCGGGCGTCGTCAGCTCGAGGCGGAAGGCGACGCTGCCGGCGCCGCCGTCGACGGCGAGGTCCTTCACGAAGCCGCAGTCGACGATGTTCATCGCAAAGTCGGGGTCGATCACCGCCTCCAGTGCCTTCAGCACCTGTAGCCACTCCCGCGTGTTGATGCTGCAATGCCGGAGCACAGGTAGCCACACCCCGCCTGATGCGTGCATGCGCGGCGGGCAGCACATCATGCTGCTGGTGTGCCGTCCGCCGAACCGTGCATCGGTTGTCACGTGAGTGCTGGGTAGGTGGTGGTTGCTGTTGAGGGCTTGGGGCGCTGCAGCGTGCACGGCGGACAGCTGCTGCTGTGTGCATTACTGTGCCACAAGGATAAATTCGGGGGGGCCGGGAGCACCGCCGGGGACACGCGCAACCACCGCATTGCCACCAGGCGCTGTCACACGCCAGACGCATCCGCGTCTCTCGAGCACAGCAGGGCGGCCACACCCTCCACGCCCAGGGCCGCCCCACACACACCCCACTGGGCTGCCCTCGACACCCACACGCGGACACCCCCCTGCTCCGCCCAGTGCGTTTTATTTGATTGTGCAGGAGCTGTCGGGGGCTCGGGAGGTTTGCCGAGGACACCGTTGGAGCGGTGGACTTTACCGCTGCAAGCGCAGCATGTGCAACGCTTTGCAGCCTCGTCACTGTGTATCAGGGTGGCAGAGGCGTGGGGCGGTTCGTGCGATGCTGATGGAGGGACGCGGACATGTTGGTGCTTTGTGGTGGCTGGAGCCGGCGGAGGCGAAAGTGGACCCATTCACACGACGATGTGGGTGCCGAGAGATCATGCACTGCATTGAGAGAGTAGATGGTGGTTGCAGGGCTGTGGCGCGTCGTGTTTGGGTGAATGGTTGTGATGTGCTGAAGTGCAGGCTGCATAGTGCTTGCAGGATGAGGCGTCGCCAGGAAGGAGCAGATAGTGTGCCTTACATGCGTGATAATCACTTACGTGAAGCTCTAAGGCAGCATTTTTTCAGGCACTGGCAGTGGGCAGGATTCGCAGGGCAGGGCCTCGAGCTGCTGGGATTATCGGCTTGGATTACTGCCCAAACAGGAGCAGACATGCTTCAGCAGTGCGGCTGCTCCTGTAAGAGAAGCTAGTTAATTATCAGGTGGGTGCAACAGATTGCGGATGGACGGGCTGCAGGCACTGCTGTGGGCAGCGTGTGCGTGTGCAACAGTACCGACGATGCCTGGGCAGACCGCCGTGCATGCTGCGAGCCAGACCCGATAAAGCCACGCTGAAGTAACATGGAGGCTGGATCGGCCGCACCTGCCCTTCCTTGGAGATGGTCTCGACGTCAGCCGCAGCGGCTTGGGCAGACACTGTACGGGAAGCGCCTGGGATGCCGCGCCCATGCCAGATCCGCGCATCCCGCTGGGCTCTCGTAGGGCTCACATCTATGCTTGATCCGCTAGATCTTGTCTGAGCAGGAGGTCGGGCTGGGGCTATCCCCCTTCTGACAGCGACGTTGCCTTGCATGGCAGCAGCACCACCTGGGCCTCACCTGCGCGAGGGTCGGAGCGTGCACGAGTTGCAACGAGGCAATACAGCACCTACATGCGCTGCTTTGACGGCTCCTGAGGGCCTGATCTACCAGACGTGCACTGCAAGGTGCGCGACAGGTGTCACGGGGAGACGCGAATCTGTCCTCGCAGGTGAGACACCCGCGCCTGCAGCAGCACACCTTGGGCGAAGAAGAACTTGACAAGTGTGTCTCACCGTTTGCTGCGAGCGCTGACCGCTTCTGCAGCAGATGAATATTGGCGAGTATCCAACAACACTGAGTATTCAGGCCTCCAACAGCCGGTAAGTAAAGGCATGCCGAGCGGGAAAGGAACAACGGTAAATGGATTTGGTGCGTGCAATGTTCCAGTGTTGATCGTAAACTGCAAGTACGGTGCAAATCCGTCTCTCACATACGATCCGTCAGAAATGTCTTGAGTGGCAACAGAATTGCTGCCACCTCAGAGGCTGTCCCACTGGTCCTCTACAGAGCTCCGTGGCAAGTGCAGACATCAAACATCAACAGCATGGCTCCGTCCGAGAAAGCACGGTATCGGCTCAACTCTTTTAGCCAGTCTGGAATCCGGGTGACACTTTCAATTTGCTGTGACGCAACGTACGTGAGCGCGCTGGGCTGCAGAGATCTTCATAGACTTTGCACATTTCCATTTGAAACGACCGCTTGAAGGTTCCGACTCTAAGTACAGCTTGTATCTGCGATCATGGCCGTTATCGAGGTGTCGGAAACCGCGCGAGTGCACATGCTGTTGGTATCTGTCGCAGTCTTCGGTGCGCCCCTGGTTTCCACGACCATCATGATTTATCATTCAGCCTGGTGGTCATGTCGTTTCTCATTGTCTCTGAAGAAGCCGCGTGGGCGTCGGTCGAGATGGCTTTTAACCGGGGTCGCCCGCGACATTGGTGCTGAAAGGGTATGTGGCACGCAACGGGAATTTGTCAGCTTCAGTATAATCTTGATGCTTTGCGATCTTCTGAGGCTTACAAGTGCTTGTCAGGCTCTAACACCTGCGTGGTAGTCCAGAAGCAAACCACCGGAGACCTAAAACTCCGTCAACACCTCAGCGCACACGTTCCGTGCGCGTGCAACTCACATCAAAGCACGATTCGGTTCCGAAGGTGTTCTTGCATGCCTCTGTACATCTGCAGGTGGAGCGATCGGAGGCTTCACTAATGCTGTGGCAGAGCACATCTTCGAGTTCCTCCGCCTGTCCGGCGACAAGGGGTGGATAACCCGTTTGCACGAGCACGACAATGATACGGCGCTGCACTACATGCAACACCGGATCATGTGGGGTGCATTCTGGGGTCTTGTGTTCTGCATGCCGTTACATAAGCGGATCGGAAACTTCTGGCTCCGATGCACGGCTTTCGGTACGCAACACACCGCGTTCCCTTCAATTTACGGCAAGAAGGCAGTCAGTAGTACCTCTTGTCATCTTAGGCCTGCTGTTTACTGCTGATGCTCTGACTCGCGGCCCGCTGCCTGTCCCTCACTGAGCACAGCTGGTCGGCCAAATGCGCACTCGTCCAGACGATCTTGACCTGTCAATGTCCCATGAACGCAGCGATAGCCTTCCGTTTCAGGGACCCACAACTCCTTTCTGTCATATTTCCGGTCTGGCGCTCATTCTGACGTGCCTGTCTGTGCTGTACGTGGTTCTCTCAGATACACTGATGCGCTTGCCATGCCACAGAAGCTCGCCCTGACCTGCTTAGCCCTGCTCTGCTCACGTGGCTCCCTGCTTGCAGCCCTGCTTCCGTCGCTCTTCAATCTCTTCTGGACCATCCCAAGGCAGGACTCAGACGCTGGGTTCTTCAGCCTGGGCCTCGGCTTCCTGACGCCCCTGTTTGTGCTGTTCTCATACACCCTCACCTGGGCAGTGCCTGCCTCCTTCTGGGTCGGCCTCGCCGGTGCGCCCACGCCACACCTCCAGCCCCGCCCCACTTGTTAGGCACGTGTTAGGCTTTTCTTAGGCAAGCGCACAGCATGGGGGTGCAGAGTGCCACCTCTCTTAATCCCCCGACAAAGTCTTGACCGTGCTGTCCCGTCTGTGCTGTCCCGTCCCGGCTGGCACTCACCAGGCGCCCCATTCTGTCGCCATACATGCTGCCATGTGCTTCGCGGCCAGCACGGTGCAGAGCCAGTGGCAGCTACCGTGCATGTTGCAGAGCTGCTGCTGGCTTGCTGTCAGCCAGGCTGAGGCACTCCAGCAGCTGCTGAGGTGTCAGGTGGTGCTGGCAGCGGCCTTCTGCGACACATGTGTTTGTCACGGCACTGGACAAGACCAGCCATCCACAACAGCTTCTTAAAATAAATAAAAAAACCCGTGGCAGAGCACCAGAACGGACTACCAAGGCGACACAAAGACAACATGCAGTTCTGGAGAAGGCGCGGTGTGGTGGCACTGCAATGTTGGGCTGCCTTGCAGCATGCACACCGCTGCCATCCAGAGGCTAGATCGAATCCTTTGAAACTGTCGCCTGTAATCGCGCCCGATGATCCAGCCGTGGTGTGTGCAGGCCTCGGCGGGACGGTCGACACGAGCCTGCGTGGCGGCGACCCCGACGCCGTCGTCGACATCGACAACCTCCTGCCCTAAGCCGCCACCCCCGCTGCTGGGGGGCACCCGCTCCTGCTGCCTGCACGCAGCCACCTCTGCCTCTCTCTCTGTCTCGCCTGTCCGGGCAGCACACGTCTGGTGCTTGTACAAGCCATCTCTTCGCCTTCGCCGCTCGTCAAAGCTGCACATGCATGCCTCGCATGCGCGCGCGCGTTGCACGCAAGTCCCGCATGTGCGCGCAGCGCAGCGGTGAAGCCCGAGATGTGTGCCCTCAGCAGCACGTGTGAAAGATGAGTGGCCGACGTCGCGGCGGTGCTTCAGCATGTGTGCAGGAGTGGAAGAAGCATGCATGGGGGCTGCTTGTATGCCGGATCGCCGATCAGTTATCGGCGGTGGCCCTTGAGGAGCTGGACATGTCGCTGCACAAAATTTGTTTACGCCTATGCACCGTAGGCCTCGGCTGCACAGGCACTGCCGCCAGCTGGCTCAGCGGGGCAGGGGAGGGGGGGGGCCCAGGCATCGCCACACGGCAGTGTCTGGGATTGTATTTCTGTATGCTAGCGTCGAGCGCCTGGCTTGTGGCTGAGGGGCGCCGGGTGCTGCCGCTCGTGCGGCGTGCTGAGGGCGCGTGGCTGCAGCGTCGGTGGTGCTCATGCATGCGGCCACACGGCTGCCGTGAGCTGCTTCCGTAGCAGCCTGTCTTGAGTCCCTGCGCTGCTTGGTGCACGGCGGGGGGCCTCGCACTTGTGGCCACCGCCCAGCGAGCGGCTGCTCTTGTAACACAGGTCTTGAATCCAAAGGGTCTTGCAGGTCATGAATCAAACAGTCTTGCTGTGTGCCGTGAATTTCAAACTCCGTCACCTGGCGAGAAAATGTTCAGAGCGGGCCTGTGTATGATGTATCTGTATCATTTTTTTCTCTGTTTTCTGACAGTATACTTGGCAGTGAGCAGCCGAGCGCGTGTTTGATGATGCAAAGCAGTCGCATGCGAACGTTGTGGCCGCAGTGCCGGTGTGCCAGTGAGGCATGGCTGCGTCGGCCAGAATGATGCGATGCTCAGGGGCACCAGGCGCGTGCGCCGCAGTGTGTCGATGCCGAAAGGGGCGGTGTGAGCTCAATGCTGTTGCACAGTAAGTCTGGATGCACTTAGCCATGCCCACCAAACCATATCGACAATTCCGATACGCGGGACCACCTGCTGAATGGGGAACACATCTGGGAACGCCCTCCAGAAACCCGTGAGCAAGTCACATGGCCTCGAGCTTTTGTGACATGTTGTAAATGTACATTAGTCAGGCGCTTTCAGCTGTGCATAGCATCTTGCAGCGGGAGCTACAGGCTTGGATATCTTTGCCCAGCAAGAGCCTTCCGTACGTGGCTCTCGAGAGGCACAGGGGCTACTCGTGGACATGACGACCACAGCAGAATGCCGTGCGATCTCTGGACCATTGGTGTGTGGGCTGGGTGTTGCGAGGGGTGGGGCCAGAGGAGCATGCACGGGCTGCCCGCGGTCAGTGTCGGGCCGCTTTGCAGCATTTTCAGGACTGCCACCCAAACCATAGACCTGGATGTTCAGAATTGTTCTATGTCATCGGGCCGCATGACCCAACACTGCCCGGGATGAGGCAGCAGGGATGCTGATGTGGTAGCAAGCTCTCTCCTGACCTGTTGAGGGGCGGCCAGTATATCATGTGTGCATCGCTCACTGCTGCGGGGTCGCACGTATACAACTGTCCCGAAGAGCGCGTCCCTTATGGGACAATTGGCCTGTCTCCAGAAGTGGACACAGCAGAGATGCATGCACTTGCCATAGACAGCAGAGCCTACAGCAGCATTCTGGGCGCAGGTGTGCCGATTGCTGAGCTTGCCCTGGGAATCAGCACAAGTGTGTTGGTCTGCTTGATGGATTAGAATGGAGTGATGACTGCAGAGATAGGGCATTGGTCCTGCTGTAGGACGTTTCCCACGTCCCCCTACTGTGACAGACATGTCTTGATCTGGAGCAGCCGCATGTACAGCAGTTGTATTCCAGTTGTTATTACAGAAACGGAGCCCGCCAAATGGACAAAGTTGAGGCGTGTGAGGGTGGCAGTGAGCTGTGTGCTTTTGGTACTACTTGGGGTACAAGGGCAATGTCAAAGAGGCGGGTGGGATAGCAGGCAGTGACACAGCTCGACCACACCAACACAAATCCAGCTATGCACAGCAATGCCAAAGCTCAGCATGCTGTGCTGGTGTAGCCCTGGCCACTTGGGGTGCGGGAATCAGTGATCTTAGACTTGGTGTAGTTGTAGGTCCACATAGCCTAGGTTTGCCTGGCTCTGCTGGTGCTGTATAGGTCTGAGCTAGCTCTTAGCCTTATGGACTCGAAGGGCTGACAGCAAGAGAAGTGACGCAAGTTGATCTACATGCAATAGCGTTTCAAAGTCATCCGATGGGTAGACTTGTGACTCATTGCCAATGTTCGATCTCACCATTAGAATTCACCAGACTCTGCGCAAAGCTGTGCTGAACCACAAGACTTCCTGCTGAGAGACGGTTGTATGCTGCTGGCATGGTGCCGGATCGCAGCGCCCCGCGCTCGCGTCAGCCTGGTGGATGTGGCCGTTGACCACCGAGCCACGACAGCGCCACGTCTGTGATCCAACGTGTAGAATCAGGGCACCCGTATGAGGCCAGATGACTCGCTACTGCAGATACCAATGGCTGACGCTGGCTCAGCTAAAGCGCGCTTGAGATGGCGCGGTACCTTGCATGGGTTGATTATGCTGCGCAAGCACAGACGATGCTTGCTGTCACAAGCGTTGACCTCATGCTTGCTCCCTTCCAACGTTTAAATCGACACGCCGGCCAGGCAAAGTGGACATGTACACTGCCAGAACTCCACTGCATGGCCAGCTCCACTCCGCGTGATTGATCCCAAGCTTCCCTGCTTTCGAGCTATTGCTCATTCGAGACTGCAGCTGGTCAACACACCAGCTTGACAAGGCATTCAAGCGCTATCATAAACAAGAGCAGCAACAATGGGTCGGCTCAGCGTCAAGTCTTCGACGCAGAACACCATGATCTTGTTATCGGTGGTTTGTTTCGGTGCGTGTCCGACGTGGATTGGTCCTATGCATGCTAGGACACATGCGAGAGGATTCGGTTTGCTTGCCTGCCTACGCTGACTGTGACTGCAGCTCATTGCTGACGCTGCTTCGCCTGATAGACTAACTTACTGGCTATGACTTGATATGATGGGCGGCATTGCGCCGCCCGGGTCCACAAATCTTGACATTCGGACATAGCTAGCAGATGGTCAGGTGAAAAGGTGGCACATGCCAAATGATGATGATGCTTCACATGGACTCAATCCTGTGCAGGGGGCGCCGTCGGCGGTTTCGTCAACGCCATCACCGAGCCCATCTTTGAGTTCTTCCGCATCGCCGGCACCAACGGCTTTGCGACGCACATGCATGACCCGGATGCCGACGCCGCGCTCGGCTACGCGGCACACCGCGTCGTCTGGGGCGCCATCTGGGGCCTCCTCTTCCTGCTGCCCATGCACCAGAAGGTCGGCAACTTCTGGCTGCGCTCGCTGATTTTTGGTGCGCCGCCCCTCGGCCGCCACCTCTGGACACAGCCCTCTGCCTGTCGCCTCAGGATGTGCACAGCTCACGGCCTGTGCACAGCTCACAGCCTACTCCGAAAAGCCAGCTTCTCTCCCTCACATGCACTACGTGCATTAGCCCACCGCCACCTGTCAACAGCCGAATCATCTCGCCATCCAACATCTGTGATTGCCGGCTCTGAGCCCATGACGAGAGGATGCATACCGCCGCCACTTCCGGATGCAACTCGATGCTTTGGACTCCGTGTTCTCGGGCCTGTGATGCCTATTACCCGACAGCAGACCCCGTTGCGGCCGTGATGGAGTCAACGACGCGGGCCGCGAGTCAATGTGAACCCAACACGGCCCCGTCTGACACAAGAGGGGTGTCGTGTGCAGCGATCATCCCGACCTTCTTCGCGCTGCTCGTCACGATCCCCGCGATGGTGCCGGACGCGGGCCTCTTCGGCATCGGCCTCGGCATCTTCACGCCCGTCTTTGTGCTCCTCTCGTACTGGCTCACCTGGGCGATCCCGGCGTACCTCTGGGTCGGCCTCTGCGGTATGACCCCCCCCACTGTGTGCCCAGTGTGGCAGTCACACTCCCTGATACAGCGGAGACCTCACCCGTAGCCACACGGCCTGCCGCTGTAGCAACGGCACGCACCTCTTCGCAATCCAGTGATATGGCCGCTATACCACTGGATCCTTGCACGCCGGATCCTTGCACTACCTTGCGCACCACAAACATCGCCGACATGCTCAACCATGCATGCATGCATCCTCAGGGTTCGGAGCCCGGGTGTGCGGCCTGCGGTCAAGTGCTGCATATGTGCCCGAATTCGCTTGAGTTTGGGTAATCGTGACCATGTGTGTAGGGTTCGGTGGCACTGTGGATGACAACCTGGACACCGCCGATGTGGGCGACATGTCACCCCAGAACCTGCTCCCGTCATAAGCTTGACGTGCGAGCGTACATGCCTTCACGGCTTGCGCACGCAGCATCGGTCGCCGATGTTTCATCCGGCTCCTGTGCAGCACCTGCAGATGCAGCTGTGTGGCCCCGTTCCAACAGCAGGGATGCATGGCATCAGCAGCCAGTGGTGGCGTGCTTTGATGGCCTCTGGGGCCCCTCACAAATATGCCGAAAGGAGCCGGCAGAGAACGAGTGGGCCGCGGGGTGTGTGGGTCTACACATTGAGTGGCGGTGGCCCTCGGTAGTTTCATTAATTGTTGTGTAGCAGCGGTCATTTTGTGTCGGACTGCTCCAGCACATCCGTCTGTGTGCGGCCAGATAATACTTAATAGCTTGAAAAGTAGATGTAGGGTGAGCGGGGGAATAAAATTGAAAGATTTCCAGAGAGGATGCTAGCGCCCTCCATTAGGAATTACTCCGCCAGAGATTGGCGTGCAGAAAGTGATTATGTAAACAACCTGGGCATTCTTTTATCAAACTGTAGCCTTCCCCCCCCAGAAGCAGCGCAGCTGAGCTATTGATTTGATTGGCAAGTTCTGTCGCAGCTAGGTGAGGTCGATGTGGGTGTGTAATGGGCCGGCAACCCAGCCCCGCGATGCTGCTACAGCGCTGCACATTCTGGGATGCACCCTGTAACCACAAATGTGTTCTGCCATATTTCCCATAACAAATGCCCCGCATGAACCAACATGGCCTGCCATTGGCTTGGCATGTATCCGGCAATCCCTTTATGTCTGCACCACATCTGCTGGCCCGGAACGGTTGTCAGAGTTTTGGGTCAAAACTTGTTACATGATTCCGAGATCACGCATGAAAGCTCATCAGCTCAATCAACAGACCGCGGCTGTCATGCTCACAGTAGCGCTGGACACGTGTGTATGTGACAATCAGTCTTTGATAGTGCGGGAGACTGCGAAACAGAGACCGGCGTTGCCAGCCGTTGTAGTCAGCAGACCTTGCCGGAATTCCTGGGTAGACACCGACGAAGCAGCTCAGGCGTGCAGGATGATGCCAGCCTGTGATCATTACACAGCATAACACCACCGCGATGGCGGATACATGGCAAAGACACGCATCATATTCGCTGCTGGCCCTCATGTGTCAGCAGCGCACAGCACAGCGGCGCGGTGGCCCGGCGCTGCAGCCCTGTCCCGCTTCACACCTGACCACATCAAGGCCCGCTCAAGACTCAAATAAAGGACACGACGACAGGCTGGGGACGGCCAGGATGACAGTGGAGGGCCCTGCTCCGCACATGGACTAACAAAGCGGCTGCCATTGATGCATCTCCAAAGTGAGACGCCACGCCTGTTCGCCCCCGCACCGCTCAATATTTTACAACACGCCAACAGCGTGCACACGAGGAGTGAATGCAGACGGCCGAGACCCGGCCGAGCCACGACGCTGGTGCTGCTGGGAGGCCCTGCAGCTCGGGCTCCGCCACTACAACCATCCACGTCGGACTGCCGCAGCGGCAATGCTGGCGCACCCATTCACCGTTCTGGATTCTGCACACATGCATGATGTGCTCACCCCCCCGCTAATCGCCCCCCGGTCGTGGCCGCCAGACCACCAGGACCACCAGTACTGCGGCCCCCGGTGGCCCACAATGGCCGGTCGGCCGGTTGGGTGGTGACCCAGGTCACAGCCGGCGCGCAGGAGCAGCCCTGATGGCCCCCATGCATGTGCACAGCTGCAGGCTACCCGCACCCGCCTGTCGAGCTCTGGTGGACCTGCACTTGTGCCAGTGCCCACAATCACGGGCCATGCTGTGGACGTGAAGCCAACACAGCTCCACCCAGGCGGTGCAGATCCATCTGCGCGCACCCTCGCCACCGTGGCACCCCTGGGCCCCCCCAGATGCTCCACAGCACACAGCGCGCAGCACAGGCCCCCGTCCCGGACTTCCGCCCCCGGGGCGCAGCCCGCCCCCGGCCGCATTGCGTACAACTCGAAACGGCATCGCAGGTCCGTGCGAGTCGCGCGCCCCGCACACCTACCGGCGCCCGGCGTTCGGGAGGAACGTGAACTCGGTCCCATCGGACAAAGAGACGGATCGCTCGGCCTCGGGGATCAGCACGCCCATGTCCCCGAAGCTCTGGAACCCCCCGTCGAGCGCGGCCGGCGTGCTTGCGCCGCTGCTGCGCGACGCATCCCCATCAATCCCCCCGACCTCCCCATCGTCCGCGCCCGTCACGTCGTCCGCGTCGCCATGCGCGACATGCATGAACACGTGCTCCAGCGACGCCTGACTCACTGCGTAGCTCTGGCCCTCGAACTCCGCGTGTAGCTCCGCGACGATCTCGTACAGCCGCGGCACGTCGAGCGCGTCCTCGGACACCGTGACGACGACGATGTCGGACCAGGCCTCGTCGACAACGGTGAGCCGGGCGCCGGGGAAGGCGTCGCGTAGGCCCGCGACGAAGCCGCCGTGGCTGCGCCGCGGCAGCCGCGCCTCGACGACGTAGCCGCCGTTGAGGCACGCCTTGAGGTCGACCGGGGAGCCGATGCAGCGCAGCTCGCCCTGCACGCAGCACAGCACGCAGCATGGGAGGCTGCTCCAAGATCATGGTTGTGCGGAGACTGACGGGGTGGAGGGGAACGGCAGAGCCGCACGCATCGGGGCACACTGCGTTGCGGAGCGCAGCAGCAGTGTGGCTACAAGGGGCTTCTACTGCCGAACCTCCACGAAACACATGTGCACCAAGCCCATCGGCCGCGCAATGCAGCCGTAGGGGAGCATACAGGTGTGGACGTAGGCAATCAGGGGGAGGCAGATGCGCAAAAAAATAGCGATGGGAGGAAGGCACACGTTGACGAGGATGCCGACGCGGGTGCAGAGCACGTCGGCGTCGGCCATCGCGTGGCTCGTGAGCACGATGGTGTGGCCGGCGTGCCGAGCGGTCTGCAGCGCCGCCCATAGCCGCCGGCGCGCCGTCGGGTCCATGCCGGTGCTCGGCTCGTCCAGCAGCAGCACCTGCACGCCTCCGGGGATCAAACTGCATCTGAGAGGTGGCTGAAGTGCTTTGGCCGCCTCGATCGCCAGGCCGTGTAACAAGGTGTACGTGCCGCCTGTTGCTGAGGACGGAAGCCGCTGCGCCGGACGTCCTTGAAGCAGACACATTGCAGCAAGACGTGAGCTTGGTACGTGGGGTTTGCGTTCACGTCCACCCACCCAGCCACCACATCGCAGACACAGCACCTTTTTTCCCCCCTTGTAGGTGACGGCGGGTTGAGGCAATGCATGGGCCCCATGCAAGCAGCACACATGGGGCCCACAGTGGCACACATCTACCGCGCACGCGCATGGCTCCGCGCCGTGGCGGCATGCAGGCGCGCAGCTACTCACGCGCCATGGCAGCACACGGCACGCAGCACGCACCTGTGGGGCGCCGATGAGCGCCGCCGCGACGCTGAGGCGCCGCATGTTGCCGCCGGAGAGCGCGCGCACCGGCACCTCGGCGTGGCTCTCGAGGCTGAGCGCGGCGAGCACGTGGTCGACGGCGACGGGCACGGCTGCGCTCGGCAGGCCGCGCACGCGCGCGTAGAACTCGAGGATCTCGGCCGCGGTGAGTGCGACGGTGAGGCCCCCCGCCTGCGGGCAGTAGCCGGTGGCGAGGCGCGCGGCGGAGGAGGAGACGGAGAAGTTGAGGCGCGCGCCGGCGAGGAAGACGTCCCCGCGCGTCGGGCGCGTGTCGCTCGTCATCATGCGGAACATCGTCGTCTTGCCGGCGCCGTTCGTTCCTGCAGGGAGAACTGAAGCCATGAGCATTAAACATCACTCCGGTCTGGCATCGCAGACAAACAGCATTGTTTTCCAGTGTTGGCACGATATCGACTACAAGGCATCGGCACCATAGGCGTTGTTCCGTGGCGTTAAATCGTGCCTGCAAGCAGGTGTGTATATGTTTGTGCATATGAAATGATAACCACATGCGACGGGGAGCTGAAAGTTGCGGACCAAGCCGGGCATACGAACTACATGGTACCGCAAAAGCTGGTTGGCGCTGCAGAAAGCAGCAATGCAATCCAGGGAGGTTGTGACGTCATATCTGCTGAGATAGGAGGAGGCACAGATATGAGGATCACACCTAGCAGGCCAAAGCAGTGGCCAGCAGGGATTGCAAGCGACACATTCTTCACCGCGACCGTCGCTTCACTGCGGCACCCCACCCCAAACACCTTGGACACGTTCCGCAGCAGCACCATATATGACGCTGGGTCGGCCGACGACACAAGTGCCGAGTGCTCGTCGACGCCGGCGGCGAGAACCCCTTGGCCACCCCGGGCGTCGTCCGGCGCCGCGCCGCTCGCTGTGGAGCCATCATCCGCCCATGGCTCCGATCCCCCCCCCGGCGGCTGCCCACCAAACCCTGCAAAGCCGCCGAAGCTCGCCCACCCCTGAAACGCGCGTGCGTTGATCAGGGGCGGCTGTGTGGTCTCCGGGGAACCCTGTGCGCTGGGCGTGCCGGCACCGTTGTCGCTGCTCCGCAATGCGACGTCCGCGCCCCCACTGCGGTCCGAGGAGCCGTTGGAGACCCGCCGCGCGCTGATTCCGGCGGCGGCGGCCCCTTCGGGCCCCCCGCCGTCACCCCCCCCGCCACCGCTGCCCGTCGCGTTGCTCCCCGTGCTCAGGTGCGTGCTGAGAAACCCGCACTCCCCGAGGTCGACGGAGCTCCCGATGCCGGCGGCCGGGAGATGGTGCTGCGACGCAGCAAAAGCGCCGTCGGAAGCCGACGCATGGCCGCCGACAGGGTGCGACAGCCCCCGCGCGAGGCGCGGCGGCGCGCGCGCCGCCGGCGCGTCGATCAGCCGCTGCGCCTTGCTCGGGAACGCCCGCGCCACAGTCCGCTCCACCAGGTACACGAAGTCGCACGCGACCCCGGAGCTGATCACGAGGAGTATCGTGAGGTACACCCCGGACTGAATCGCAAGCCACGCGATCGTCTTCCCGCCGATGTCCCACGCCCATGCATCGGCGGCAGCGGGGAGGGTGACGATGTTGTAGAGGAGACGCATGGCGAGGAAGCATGGCGAGCAGAGGTGCAGGAAGGCCTTGAGGGCGAAGTAGAAGGCTGCGAAGGCCGTGGAGTGCTCGGCCTGCTGCAGCTTCTCGAAGATGATGAAGAGGAAGAAGCCGAGGATGCCGGTGGAGGAGGTGGCGGCGGAGGCGGCGAGGAGCGCGTTCATCTCCTCGATGAACCAGAAGTGCACCGCGTACATCTGCACCATGCATGTTCGGGTGGAGCTGTGTTTACACTGTGTCAGCTCACTCAGCCGGTGGCCAACGGCCGGGTGTTTGCGAGTTGATACAGTCCAGCTGGGATATATGCGGATACATTGTCTGCTAGCATATATGCCTCGTTCAGATGGCCAATTTCTGCCGCGGCGGTGCACGGGGTCTTTGCGACCATGAGATGTGTCACCCGTTCTCAATGATAAAACTATCAGGGGCAAAATGGCTCTGCCTTTTTGGGGGTTCAAAAGGCAGAGGCATGCTAGCTCAGGGCAGGATGGGCTGAGAGGGGCGCACCTGCGAGATGGTCTGCCTTTTTGGGGGTTCAAAAGGCAGAGGCATTCTAGCGCAGGGCAGGATGGGCTGAGAGGGGCGCACCTGCGAGATGGAGGCGAGGCCATAGAGTGCCATGAACGACGCGGAGAGGGGCAGGCGGTGCAGCGTGAAGGCCTCCGGGGTGGACCAGGAGAGGAAGACGACGAGGACAGCCCCGGGCGCCGCGAAGATGGCCATGTCCGTCGCGAGCAGCGACGGCCACAGCGCGAAGGGGTTCAACCCCGACACCATCTGCACACATATAGTCAACTGTGATTCCATCTGCACTAGTAAAGTCGACCCCTAGCCCCTAACCTCTAACCCTTAATTCCATTTCAGTGAGTGGGGTGCGGACTGGGCGCCAGCACGTGTCAGATTCGCCGTTGCCGACTCGTCCCGCGAGGCCATCTGTATTCGCCGTGTGCCCTGTCAGTGCGCTGACTAGGCGCTGTGTGTGGACATGTAGTGGTGGCTCACTCACAACGGCACCGCAACCTCACTGTGGCATAGGCATCACAGGGACTGCTGAGGCTCGATACGACCGCGGCCCGCTGCCACTTGCCGCAAGGCGCTGAACTCAGAAGCTGGACGGCACATCACAAGGGCTTGGGCCATTGCATGGGAGAGCACCAAAGCATACACAAGCTGACCTCGACGAGATGTGAGCGCTGGGCTCTGAGGAGGTGCACGGCCCATGTGATGGCTAACAGCGAGGGGCACATGGCGTGTATTTGTGTGGCCCAAGCAAGTGTGGCTTCGGGGGGCGCATGAGGTGTGGCGGGATGTGGCCGCACCTGCACATGCATGCTGCCGGAGCTGCGCTCCTTGACGGGCACGACGATGAAGGAGGCGGTGAGCACGGAGAGGCCGAGCGCGGTGAACATGATGAGCGTGACGTGCTTCATCGTCCTCGACACCACCACCTGTACCGCAGACCACCGCTGAGCACGCCGCTCAGCAAACTGCTCCGCACATTGCTCAGCATGCCGCTGAGCACGCCACTCAGCAAACTGCTTCGCACATTGCTCAGCACGCTGCTGAGCCCGCCGCTCCGCACATTGCTCAGCATGCAGCCGGGTGTACCCAGGGGGACAGCTGCAAAGTGGCTCGGTGGTGCCGTGTTCCTGTGCGGGGGACCTTCGGTGATACCTGCCTCTCCGGTTTCGCCAGTGCTAGACACTGCTGATCACACAGCCACTTTGCAGTGGCGTGTGGGCCGCCTGCATCGACGGAGATGCCACCTTCACCAACCCAAAAAAAAAGGATCTCCTCGGCGCCTGCCACCGGCCCACGCCTTGTGGGCGGCATGCATGCAACACATGCGTCGAGCCCAATGAGCAAGACATGCAGCACCCGCCGCGTGGGAATTGAGGGGAACAGCAAGGGGGGTTCCCGGCGCACGCCGAAGCGCACCTAGCATGGCCCATGCGTGCGAGCGGGCCATCCACGGCCGATGTTCCTCGATACAAAAACCAAAACAGCATCAATTCAATGCACGTATACAGCACTCACCCGAGCTCAGCGAGCGGAATCGAGGAGTGCTTGTGATCCGAATCAGAAGAAGGGTACATTCAAAGGGCAAGGACCGCCTAATGGCAGAACGGCAGTATGGAGCCCGCAGCATCAGCGTCACGTACGTCCGAACAGAGCGAGGCAGGGGGCCGCACCCGGCGCTCCGTCGCGACCTTGGGGAACGGCTGCAGCGTCACCCGCATGCCCGGCACGGCGGCCGGCTCGGTGCCGGCCTGCTCCGCCAACAGAGCGCGCAGCACGCCGTTGTTCGCCTCGTTCAGCACAAACGGCAGCGCATGCTTCGCTGTCTGATTCACCATCACCGTGAACTCCACGTACTGCTGCTGCGACTTCCGGCCGAGGCCGTCGCGGCCGCCGTCCACCCCCCCCACCCCCACATCTCTGCTGTGCATACCTTCCCCCCACCCGCCCTCCTGCTCCCCCTCATTCACCCCCAGCCCCGCCCCAACACTGCCCGATGAAAGCCTGGCCGTGTCGGCAAAAGTGGCTACAGGTGCATCGTCGACATACCGGGGGTGCCTGAGGGACTCGAAGAAGATGCCGCCGTACACGTGCATGCTGCAGTTCCAGTGGTCGGCGATGTAGCGGTCGAGGGTGCCGTTGTGGGGGGTGATGAACGGCATGCCCGAGACGTCGAGCTGCGTGCCGTTCCACGGCGCAAACTCCGCGGCCAGGGTGTCTGTGACGTCCGCGTACAGCGGGGACGCTCGCGCGGCCTGCATGCGGAGGACCGTGACTACAGCACGCGCAGCATGGGTGCCGCGGCAAAGCGCCAACGCCTTGCGACTGTGCATTGATATGCCCCGGTGTTGTGTAGCCATGCATCTGCAAACCGGGAGCGGGCGCCACGCAGCGGCGTCAGCAGTGGACATGTGTGGTGCTCGACCACGCAAAGGAAAACTCTTGCAAGTAGCCCACGAGATGGGCTGGAGCGGGCATGCGTGGGATTCGGCGACGCGAGGAGAGACACGCGGGTGAATCAGCGGCGCACCTTGGACCCGGCGACAAAGCCCTTGTAGCCATCGAGCACGCGCACCGCGTTGAGCGGTAGCGGTGGCTCCTGCCGCAGCGACGACCGCCGCTTGCCAAGCATCACCGCGGACAGCACAAGCAGCAGAGGGACGGCGAGCTGCGTCGCGACCACCCAGGGTTCCCGGAGCGCGGACCGCACGTGCTTCCGCGCCACGGCGCGCACCTGGCACCACCACAGCAGCAGCCCCCGCCGCCGGGGACACGCAAACGGGTCCGCGACAGCCGGGAGGCCCCGGCCGGGGCCGAGCGCGTGGCTGCGCAGCGCGCTCGCAGCGCGTGCGACGCGGGACGAGCGGCGGGCCCCGGAGAGGAGGGGCTGCTCGACGGAGGAGGAGAGGAAGGCGCGGGGCGTGGGGTCCTCAGAGGTCGGCTGGGAGGCGGTGCCGTCTGTGCGGGGGGTGGTGAAGGAGCGGCCGCGCGCCGCGAAGCGCGTCGGGGACGTCGCGTCGGGCGTCGTCTCGGCGGCGATGCGCAGGAACACCTCCTCGAGGGTCGTCACGGAGAGGCCGTAGCTGCGGATGCCCAGCTCCTCCTTGCTGGCCTGTACATGCATGAGATGCATGCATGAGTGTCTCTTCCACAGAGGCACGGACGCGCAGTCGGTGTGGCAGTCGTGGACTGAACCAGCAGGGGAACGTTCACCGCGGTGGAAGCTCGCTGTCAGGCTTGCACCACAGCCCATCACTACAGCCCCATTTGCTGTAGCTCGACGCAGCCTTACAGCTTCCCACGGAGAAGCCGGAAGAAGCAGAGGCAAGCGTAAGGCCGAGAAAAGATACTATGCTCCTGACACCCAACAGCGTCTCGCTGACACTGTTTCTCTTTTCACTGCTCTCGCTCATCTCCAGCCAATACGTGCGACAGAAAATGGTGCGCGTGACGTGCTATTCTCAAGATGCAGGCGGCATGCATGTGCAGGCAATGCATGGTAGCCATGCAGACCAGCCGCACCTCAAGGCCGCGGAGGAGGTTGGGGAACTCCACGACGCTCGCGCGGGGGAGCCGGAACGACAGCTCGTCGGCGCAGCGCGTCAGCACGGACGCCTGGGGGACGTAGGAGCGTACGAGCGTGGCGAGGCCACCATCGGCGACGATGATGCTGGCAGGGGCGACAGCCGCCGCGTCCTGGATGTGCCGCCTGCATGTGTGTGGTGCGGTGAGCAGCTCTCGTGCGCGGGTGCGATCCACTGTGCGCTGCTATGGTTTTCGGGTGGGACCTGTGCAGCGCTGTTGGTTCAGCTGCGGTACACTTTTACCAGCCGCAATCTCCTCGAGTGCATGATGGTGGTTCGAAAGATGTCCGCACACGGTAGCTTGGGTGGGGAGGGTGCAATATGTGTGCTTGGATAGGGAGGGTGCAGTATGTGTGCTTGGGGCAGTGTAGTATGGACACAGTCGGCGATTCAGGTCGCACTACAGGAACTGTGCGACGCCCAAGACTAAATGGGGGCTTCAGCCCGAGCATTTCACCTACGTCTGCCTAGCACCAACTCACACACGATACACGCTGCCAAGCCGGCACAGCCACCAAGGAATGTAGGCATCGCCGGCAAGCACACCTGTACGTCTCAGACTGCATGAAGATGTCTTCATCGGGAAACATCTCGCCGGCGCCGGGAGTCGGGCTGTCACTCGACGGAGACAGCCCGCCCGACCCAAACACGCCCCCCAAGCTGCCGGTCACCAACCAGCTGGGCCGGCGGTTGTGCGTGGGCGCCGGCGGCGGCGTCTCTGAAGGCGACTCTTCGTGGTGTGTCGGCAGCCGCGGCGACAGCGACGACGACGGCGCGCCCGGCGGACCCTGCGGCATACGGCGCGGCCGCCCGCGCGGCGAAACGCGCACCCGCTGCCCCGCAGGGGCCGGGGCAGCGGCCCCTGCCGTGGCCGCCGGCCGCTCCGGCGGCGGCAGGATGCCATCGAGGTCAAGGCTGCCATGCGTATGCATGCCGAACGAGAGCATGTTGGACCGGATTGTTCGCGAGCCGCGCGCCGGCATCGCGGCCGCTGTGACCGCGTCGCCGCTGCTCGCGGAGCGTGCCGGCAGCCCCGCGTCGCCCCAGTGCGGCCGCGGCTGGGACCCGGACGAGTCCGGGGTCCGCCGGCGGCCCTGGCTGCTGCCGGAGGGCCCCCCGGGCATCGCGATCTTCCGCAGGTGCAGCCGTGGCACGTCCGCGGCGCGAATGCCTGACGAGTCGCCCGGGCCCGACCCGAAGGCGCTGCGCTGCGCCACGCTGCGCTCCTGCTGAGCCTCCCGGGAGGCGGAGGTGGGGCTGCTGCCAGGATGCCGCGGCGGGCGGCCCCTCCGGACGGGGCTTCGGGACCCGTCCACAAGCGACCCCAGGTCTGCTAGATGCTCTATGTCCTCCTCGCTGCGCTCTTCGTTGCCATTGCCTGCGCCGGTTGACTCCGCGACCGCCCCGATCTTCCGCTTCCGTCTCCGGCTGGCTACCCCGGTGAAGTCGTCAGCACAGCACGGCCCAGCAAGCCCAGCGCGTGCCATCGCAGGATGTCCGAAGCCCCATGCGGTCTGGTGGGTTCCAGGCGCAGCCACCAGCTTCGCGACCATGTCCGCCGGAGATTGCGCTTCCTGCGCTGTGACTGGTGCGCAGCCGTGAGGAGGCCGCGAGGCGCCATCTCGCCCATGCATGTGCCGCAACGCCTCCTGCTCGCTCCTCCAGCTCTCGTCCCTGCTGTGCCCCGTGCGAAGCACAGCATGCACAGCACGCCCCGCCCCAGCTGCAGCCACCAGCCCCCGAGGCTGCCGGAGATGTGCCCCTTGTACCCTGTGCCCCGTTGCCCCATGCATGCATATGTCTGCAAGGGAATCAGGCTCCTGCAGCCGCACAGCCGCGCTCGAGCAGCCGCGGCTATGTATCCGCACATCATCGCCGCGCAAGTCGGCCAGCTGCTGCTCCCCCCGTGACTCACACACGGCCCCCGCCGGCTTCGCCGTGCGTTGCCAGCCAGGGCCCCGGACGCCGTCCGCGGATGGCCGGCCATCCAGGCCGTCATGGCAGACGACCGTCAGGGTGTACCCTATGCCATAGCGCTCCTTAAGATCGAAGGGGGAACCCTGTGCGGCGCGCTTCCCCTGTGCGAGAATCACGATCTGGTCTGACAACGCGTCGGCCTCCTCCATGGAGTGGGTCGTCAGCACGACTGCACGGTGGCGCTTGTGCCGCGTGATGACGTCCCATGTGAAGCGCTTCGCGGCCGGGTCCATGCCACTCGTCGGCTCGTCGAGGAACTGCATGCATGCAGCGGTCACATCACAGCAGACACAACACTCACCACTCGCTCCTGGACTCTGCACCTGCCCCTTGCGAAAGAAACACGCGATATTCGTGTGGCACACACCTCACGGAATCGCAAATGTGCGGCCTCTATACACCGCACATGCCGTTCGTCAGGAACGGCCAGTTGCAACACATATGACACAGCAGAGGCAGACCGCAAGAGCATTGCTGGGAGGGGGGCTGTGAGGTAGAGCCGAAAGCGCCGACGCTTGCAGCTCATGCCAAGTATGCACATCTGCACTGCGCATGCGCGAAAGAAGGGGGGGGGGGGGAGGGGGAGGCTAACGCACCACAATGCGGGGGTTCCCGAGGAACGCTATCGCAACCGACAGCTTCCGCCGCTGGCCCCCCGACAGCTCCTCTGAGCGGTCGTCCATCTTGTCGAGCAGGTCCACCTCCGCTGCCGCCGTGTACGCCGCCTCAGCCACCTCCACGCGAGGGATGCCGCGCAGTGCGGCGTAGATGTGCAGGTGCTCGCGCACCGTCAGCAGCGGCCACAGCATGTCATACTGCGGACAGACGCCGAGGGAGGCGCGCAGGCGCGGCAGGTCGCGCTCGACGTCTCGGCCGTCGACAATCGCGCGCCCACCCGTCGGCGGCAGCATGCCTGCATGCATGCGGTGCCCGTGGCTAACACAATGTCGCTCCACAAACCCAATGCATAGCACCCGTCAAGACCTGCTATTGGAAGAATTAGCGTGTCGCATTGTAGCAGACGCTTGCTTGCACCTGTTGAACCAGGGGCAGCCACGCACCCATGAGCATATCAATGCTTTGGGTGAAGCTTTACCGGAGTACATAAAAAGCTATCAGAACTGTTGCCCACCAGAGGAGGGGGCGCACCAGTGAGCATGCCGATGGTGGTGCTCTTGCCGGCGCCGTTGTGGCCGAGCAGCGCGGTGACGTGGCGGTCATACACCTCGAGGTCGAGCGCGTCGACCGCAAGCGTCGGCCCCCGCACCGTCGCAAAGCTGCGCGACAGCGCGTCCGTCTTGATCACGACGTGCCCCGGCGGCATGCATGTCACGGAGCGGCCGCTGTGCGACGACGTCGGCGAGTCGGAGGCGAGGAGGGGCGTGCCTCGCAGCAGCGCACCGATCGACGCCCGGGGCATGCTGCTGACTTCTGCACAGGGCCCCAATCACTCAGGCGAGACAGGTGCGCCATTGTGTTGAAATACCAATCTGTCCAGCAAACAAAACAAGAGATCGAGCTGATCGCCTCGATGGAAGCCTCTACAATCGTGGACCCTTGAACAGCAATCGAAGAGCAATCGAGTCCGCGGCACAGTGCAGCAGGACGACAGGGCGATACGGGCGCACCACATTGTGCTGTGCCAAAGCGTGGAGAAGGATGCAATGCTGAGGCAGTCACAGGTCAGGAAGCATGTGTGTGACACAAGAAAGGGCCGGAGCTACCACACAGTTGACGAAAGCTTGGAAACATGTGCCCAAGCGGAGGAGCATGCATGTAGTTACAAAGGACAGAGGCCGGGCATCGAGCCATTGCTAGGAATTCACACGCAAATCCACTCAGTCACCAGTTCCGTGCATGCATGTAGTTACAAAGGATGTATGCATGCATGCACAAGCGTCTCGATTGCATGGGTGCACTGCATGGTGCTGCCGTAGCTAGCAGCCTCCACCGGACCCACCGGACCTCACACGCGCGTGCCTGCTCCGCGGCCCTTTGCACACGGCCAGGGGACACAAAGCAGCCGAGGCAGGCTGCAAATGAATGAATGCATGGTCACTGGATACTACAGCTAGCGGATATCATCCAGTGGGGGACGTGACAGCAAGCCGAACAGGGACAGCGGGGGGGGGGGGGGGGGGGGCTGCGCACGCGTGAGCAGGTCCTCGGGGGTCTTGATCCGCGACAGCGCCTTGGTGATCGTGTGCCAGGCCGTCGCGACCAGGCCGTCGGACGTCTCCCAGCGGTCGATGATGAGCATCGCAGCCGCGTAGAGCACCGTGTCGAGGAGGAGCATGGCGATGACGCTGGCGGCGGAGAAGCGGGGCCGCGCGGTTGCGACGGCGGCGCCGAGGGTCGCCCACGTGATGCCGGCGCCGTTGCTCGACCACGCGACGAGCGTCATCGCAAACATGGCGAGCGCGCTGGGGGGCAGCAGGCACACGAGGAACCACACCGCGCCGCCGGCGGGCTGCACAGTCCGGGGCGCTGTCACAGCAGTCACGGGGACATCACTGGCACAAAAGTTGCAGGACCGTCGCGGGAGAGGTACATGGATAAAGAGAACTAGCTCGGGCCATTACATGACAGAACAAGAAGATAGACTGCATAGCATTGCGGGTACATTCAAATTAGACTCCCAGCTAGCATAGAAACTCCGTGCTGTTTGTCTGAGGGCTTTGGAGCCAACGTGACGTAAGTCATAAACCACATCAGCTTGGGGTGGCGGTGTCGAGGGGCACATGTAGGCGTACCAGCGTAGGCGAACCCCCAGGCTGACAACTATAGCACACAGCGGCCTAGCAGCAATGGGCAGTCACAGACAGTGGTGACAATGCGGAGATCGAACGGCAAGTGTCCATCGCCGGAGGCGCGGTCAAGCAGCCGATTGCCGGCCCGGCTTGTCCGGACGTGTGCTGTTTACTCCAACAAAGTTTCTTCTGAAACAAAATGGCGCTGTGCGTAGATACCGGACGGCATGGATGCAGAGCGGCGCAGGGCGCACCCGGAACGAGACCGCGAGGAAGGCGGGCAGCATCGCGAGGAAGTAGATGAGTGGCGAGAGCAGCGAGGCGAGCTGCGTGCGGGAGAAGAAGGCGGCCACGAAGTAGCTGAACGAGATGAGAGCAGCGGCGGCCGCCCAGTAGAACAGCATCAGCACCACCGCCGACGACTCCGGGAAAGTGCCCCTGCACACTCCGCCGCGACACGGTCTGGCATGTGTTGCAAAAGAGCACAAAGTGAGAGCAGTTGCAACAAACGGACCCCAGACGCTAGCCATTGATCACACATACACAACACCCGCCAGTGGTCAAGGGTGGCTGGCACACACTACACGCACGGCACGGCGCACAGCATCTGGGGATGCTGGCGGATCCCGGTGCCCAGCGCGCCCAGGGGGGTGAACTATTCTGCGTGCCACCTTCGGCCATGCCGCAATGAACAGATACTAAGGATTCGCCCAAAACAATACCGGACAGGAGACAGGAGACGCCAGAAGGGTACAGGCCCCCAGGCACGGGCTCTCTGATGTGCAGCGGAGCCAAGCTGTCCCTGGGCCTCTGAAACACGCAGGACAGCAGTTGCCGTGGGCAGGCGTGCGCCACGAGGACAGCTGAGCCGGGTTGCCTTTCGGCACCCTCTGGAGGTGTCGTCCGGCAATCAGAGCTGAACAGTCGCAGTTGTTGCATGTGATCGTGCCCGACGACCCAACGCTGCAGGAGGGGTGCAAAGCGCGTGAGTGCGCACCGGCCGACGACCGCGCAGAGCACGCCTGTCACGAGCAGCATCGAGAAGTGCGTGGTGAACCAGGAGCTCCAGTACGCGGCCTGCTGCAGGCCGAGCACACGCATGTACTCCCGCAGCCGCAGCTCCTTCTCCTGCACTACGGCCTTCACCATCGACGACGCGGGCGCCTGGAAGGCAAAGACGAGGACGAAGATGAAGAGCAGGCCGGCGAGGGTGCCTCCGGTGTATACGTGCTTCGACGGCCACGGGAACGCCTTGACCTGCACGCACCCGCGTACCGTGTTCCTTGTTCTGTTGTTTGGTTGTTTTGTTCTTGGCCTATTTACATGACACTGTGATCCATGTGGCCATGGGCGATTGCATGGCGGAACAGCGAGGCACAGTTGAGAGGATCGGAATCAGATGGAGCCGATGCGGAGGTGATACAGACATGCGCGCTACACGCCAATGGAGCGCTTGACATGGGCGAGGCACCAGGCTGCACTATCAAGCGCTTGATGTTGGCTGAGTGTGGAGCATGCAGGTATGCATGCATGCATGGCAGCAGGCGTGGCCTCCAGCTGCAGCTAACGGCTGTGGGGCGGAGGCGCCGGGGGTGCGGTGTCGCTGCTGCACCGCAAAGCCCGGTGGACGCGGTTCGCCATGGCCGTGACTGGCCGCCGGCCCATGCTGTGGTCTTTCGGCTGAGCGTGCGCCACGGAGCATGCATGCCAGCCACACCAGGGTCGGCCGGGGCGGACTATGGTTACTGACACAGACAGGTCGGCCACGAGGGGCGCACGGGGTGGGAGTGACGATACGGGGTCACCATCGCACATGATGGGTGGATGCCGGTGGGCGGGATACACTGCCTTAGCTCTAGTTCAGCACGCCATGCACATCTTGGCATGCGCAGAGCGATTCTACAGCATCACGGCAGTTTGAGCAGCAACATGCAGGGCGCCGCGGCGGGTCGGTGGGAAGCACACGTTCGCCTCGATGTCGAGGGGCTGAGTCGCGTTGTCCCCCTCAAGCCACCGCGCCATCATGCTGCGCTCCACCGCATGCAGCAGGTTGGCCGTCCAGAAGTAGCGCTGCCAGTCGCCGTCCGGCAGCTGTGTGAACTTCACGGTGCCGATCGCGAAATCGGAGAACGTCTCGAGCGTCGAGGGCATCGCGGTGTGGTTCACGCGGAGCTCGTACGTGTCCAGGGGGGCGCCGGGGCCGCCGCTCGGCGGCCCGAACACGACGGCGGCGCCGAATGCAGCTGGGGCCGCAAGCACGAGGGACGTGACGTGGTCGCCATCGTCGGCCCATATAAAGCGGTCGCGTTGGAGGCGGGGGCCACACCGCTTGCTCGTAGGGCACACCTCCGGGTCCTGTGCAGCACAGACACGTCCAGGCCCGGCAGCTGTATGGATGCGGCAGCGCAGATCAGTGGAGCTGCGTGCTGTGGCTGGAAGCGAGACTGAGCTGTGCTTTCAGCAGCGATACTCTGCTGCAAATTGCTGCCGGTGAGAGCTCTGCTATTAGGGGAACGACTGCCAGGGGGGTGTAAGCCCATGATGTGAGTGGAGTGGCTCAGCATGTCTCCTGGGTAAGCTTACACCAGGATATACACATGTGTGTGTATTGGAGGTGAACCACCGCAGACCCAGAAGCAAGGGGCCCGTGTGTACTGGTCGAGTCAGCTTGGCACATCTCTGGCGTATGGACGCGTGGATGACGCCCATTGAACATACATGATGCTGACCAGGCTTCTGAATGGACATGCTACAGATAGCACGGGAGACAGGCAAGTAGAGACACTGTATCCGGGGCTGTGGGAAGTATCACCTTGCACTCGGTAGGTAGGCCCTCACGCCAAGATGTGCCAAAATTGTCTGACACTGGTCGAAAGTGTGTACCAGTCGCTGCCTGACCTGGAGGTGTACAGGCTAGCGCAGTCCCCATCAGCTGCGCTATCGCTTCTGTCTCATTAGTGCGGGGTGCAAGCAGAATCAGCGTGCCCTGTCCCTCTGCAGGCCATGTAGCTCTTCACACCTGGCCTGTCATCTGGCTCCAACATGGAGCACAACATCCGAGACAGTGGAGAATTAGCATGGATTGCCGTTGTTTTGACATGCGGTGCTTGACCTCGTCTTAGTTTCAGCGTACCGCGATGAGGGAATTCACGCGTGGCACAAGTCAAAGCACATGAGATGGCACGCCTATCGCAGGTATCAACGCACCTTGTAAAGTGCTCCAACGAGCATCTCGAAGGGAGTACTTGTTGCTGACCAGTGGGAATGTATTGCCTTCAGGAAGGCGCCTGGTCACTCCCATCAGCGCAACGAAAGCCACGGGGAGGAAAATGTCGATGCATAGCGAGCCAAATCCACCACAGCACCTCGAGCGAGACCTCGTCTGAACTAGGAAGTTTTTATAGATGATGACGCATATCTGACGGAAACGCGATGCGTTTCCAGGCCTTAGATCGGGCTCTAGGCCGTACTCCGACATGCTGGACAACCGCAGTTGAGGAGAGCTCAACTACAGCAGAGACACATGATTTACCGCCAGAAGAAGGTCCTACATAACGCCCACGCTGAAATGGGGCCGAGAAGGCGATGCGCAGAGACGCATGCTTAGCCGTGATCGAATTTGACAGGAAACCATGCGACACAGGACCAACGGCAACGTGGCTAATTGCAAGAATTCGGGGAAGCCAAAGCGATCATGTTGGGGCCCAGCAGCATGTTGTAACGCCACCGTTGGCTGGGTACCCCGGCATCTCTGACAGGCCGACGCGTGACTTACTACACACAAAGGCACGCTGCGCTTCAGTCACGCGTGCAGACGCTTCACGCCAGCACATGATTCATCTGCTACGACGTTACCAGGCAGCCGTCTGCGAGGACAAGTCGCTTTCACCACATACATCCGGCCTTTACTTGCACACGTGTAGCCGTGCAATCCTGGTGCTTCCGTGGAGCTCAATATCTGTGGTCATGCATACGCTGCACAAACCTGCCCTGCATGCTTGATCCGAATTGCCCGCGTTGACGTTGCGCATCCGTTTCTCTGCGGGCGACCTCCGTCAGGATTGCATCTGTGACGCACGTACACATCTGCTGCATGAGAGGACCACCAGCTGGGTCGAACAAACACACGGCCGCGGGCGTCACGTCCTAGCAGTGAAGCCGCTCGAGGAGCGGGGGTGTCCACCCGGGCCACTGCAACGAGCTGACGTAGCCTGACGCGATAGCGTGGCGTTGTCGCGCGGTCAACAAACATCTGGAAGACTGTGAAAACCTTACAGCGCAAGGTGTACGAGACCATTGGCAGGCTCGCGTGCCCCTCGTCCAGACCCAAGCGCCGTCTCTGCACGCTTCGTTCGGCGAACTCGGCGGTAGATGCAACCTGCTACATTGTGGGGCAGAATTTGCGACGCACAACTGTTGTGGTTCCACAGAACACTTGTACCGGTGCGGGTGCTTTGAGCAGACAGCATTTAGTTCGATGCGCATGGAGGGTGTGCGGACACCGAAGCACTTCCAGAAGGCACAATCGCCGCTGTGAACGCAATGCACCGTGTTGATTCAGCAGTGGGCATAGCTTTCCGCATCGGCAGTGCAACACATGTGTGTACACACGCTGTGAGCAGCCAGATTGGGCCCTGTCACTGCGTGGATACTGCTCATGGGTGGTACTGGTGAGTCACTTGTACTGACCTTATTGCCACATGCAGCATGTGGCAAAACTGTATATATCCAAATCAAATCACTTACCTACTAGGTAGTACACACGCTCACGATGAATCACCCCCGGCCATCGGGCGGCCAGGATGGGCGGCCTTGGGCAGCAGTGTGTTGGGCGCAGCCCTGTCGTACGGTGGCGGCGTTGCGGTGCACCATGTTGGCGGTGGTGTTGTGTGTGGGCTGTGGGGTCTGTGCGTGCGTGTGTGGGTGAGTGCTGGGCGATCTGCGGATCTGTGTCGTTTGCTGCGCGCGTGATGGGTTTTCTGGGCGTGGTGGGTGTTGCGTGCGTGGATGTCTGGGTGTTTGCTTCTTTCACGGTGCTGCCCGCCTTGCTTGCTTTGTCCTTGTAAAACACGCACAAGAAGATTTACCCTAGCTCAAGACGAATTACCCCAGCATAGGCATTACGTTTGCAAACCCATCGCAGCTTGGAACATGTCCACATGACCACAGCCTGGCAAGGAATGCTCATTAGGAAAGTCAGGGTCAAGACCTGAGTCAGCCCTGACCGGACAATGTCCACTCCTGAATGACTGTGGCCACATGCTTGAGAGTTGAACCACCTGGAATCCCCTAGCAGTAGTGGGCCTTCGCGCCATGGAGGACACCATGGATGCGTGAATGTACAGCTGTCTGCGATCTTCATGCATTCCCAGGACAGTCAGTGTATGAGACCAGGACCATTGGCTTGCACCAATTGACGATACGTTGACCACCAATCACAAGCCGTCATCCAATATCTGAATGACCTCCCACCCCTACCCGGGCTATCAAGCCTTGCCTTAGGTCGCCTCGCTCTCTTCTGTGGAATCGTCACAAATGTTACACAAAGCCACACCCTGCCACTGCTTGTACCCTTGCTTCCATATCCAATACACGAAATATCCTCCTGTGCTTCCACAACGGCGACAGGGAATCGTGTCCATCCCCATCACCACGGTGCACGGTCGCAGCAAGGCAGCAAGGGACGTTTACACGAGGGACCGTGCGTGCTGACAGCAGTACACAAGAGCGGCGAGTGAGGAGGGTCTGTTTGCCTACAGTGCACCCGGCCGCCTGCGGGCCGCCTCCGGCCTCTCCCGCAGCGTCTTCCGAGCCACTTTCTCCGGGTAGCAATTCTTCGGCAGGTCCATCTCGCAGCCAAGCAGGGATGGCAGGCCTGGGTGCACCTGCAGCACGGTGGGGTCACTGTGTGCCGGTGGCGTTGGAGGCTCGGGTCAGCAACGTGGACAGCCGGTATCCGTGATCCCAGCCTTGGCGGGGTGGACAGCCAGGTATACAAGGCTGCGTGGTCCAGAGAGGCAGACAGCCACACGATCTGCAGCATCAGGTGATACAAAGCCTGCCGATATATGTGCATATGTTGCCAGCTGAAATTCCATTGGCGCCATTGATCGGAAGTAAGAGCCACAGTCCAGACTGTAGACCTGGGCCAAGTCAGGTTCAGAGCAACCCCGCCCTGCTCAGCTAGTCCACTGGCAACATGCCTGAGCGCAGACGAACATGTGATATGCATGTGCTTCTGAAAGTGCAGATGCTTAGCACAGGCACTGCTGGAGCTCCAGCGAGGCATGTGGCACGCAAAACAGGCCAGCGCCGTGGAGGCTCGCCTGCACTGCCGCTCCGTTCTCCCACACCAGGTCAAACCCGTTCAGCGATAAGGGAGGCTTCCCTCCATATACACCCTCCACATCAGCAAGTGACAGCGCAGCATCGACCATTGCAAACTTCAGGCGAAAGTCTGCTGGCGTATCGGTTCCAAGAGAAGGCGAGGCGTTCACCTGCACGCGGAGAGGACCTACTCATAGCATGATAATGGTACCATGACAACAACTTGCAGAACCTGAACCGCTGCAGCCTCGCGTGCAGCGCCATGTGATGCTACATCTTGGCCAATCAGCCATCAGGTCACCTTGAAGATGACCATTTGCAGATATGAGAGATGCGAAACAACTTGTCAGGTATCCATCTCATGCGCACGACCAGGCACGTCTCAGGCTCATTGGGCCTGGACAGGTAGGTACTGACTGAACCAAATACGCCACACCTCTATCAGCCAAGGTACCAGGTCTTCGTCCACCAGTACATCATAGCCATACAGTTCAAAGCAGTGTTTGTCCTGCACGACGCCATGTTGTACAGCAAGCAAGCTCTTGATAATGATTGCCTGAATGCCATGGAACAGCTTGATGGTTGCTTTGGTGCCGTATTGTGACTGCAGAAAGACCTTCAGGCGTTGAATCGGCCACTTCATTCCACTCTCGTGATCGTAGCCTTGTCCCTGCATGCAGATTGGACTTCTGCTAGACAAACACCGCACAGACAAAAGCGCTCGACCCGCCAGGATCTTCGAAACATGCAGCAGAGCCAAACCGGGGGTCATATGATCACACAGTGCTGATCGGAGACAACAAAGGCATGCCTTCTTCTGTATCGCCACGTTTGTGAGGTGGACATACAGGTCTTTCATTGACTCTTTGTCGTTGGTGTAGCGAACAGCAGAAAATCGTGCGAATCCTCCGCGATGCAGATAGACCTTCAAAGGACTGTAGCTCAGCACCAGCGCATACAGTCGCAGGTCAAACTTCTTTCCACCGATCAGCAGGGGCTGCTCTATGTACTTGCTGACAATGTAGATCTCGCGTTTGTCAGGCTCACGCTCATCGTTGGCCTTCTTCCAGGCTGCGACCCTGGACACACGATCTACTACAAAAATGCCGCGGCCTTGGCATCTGCCCACTGGTTTCATGATCCACAAACCTCCAGTTCGCCGAAAGGCCTCTGCAAACATCCCGAATTCCTGCATGTGACAACTTCAGTGTCGGAGGAGAAACACAACACAAACACACACGAGAATGAAAAGACGAGATGGTGCGAATGAAGGCGGTTGGTGCAAGCTGGTGGCTTCTATATGTGGTTCAGAAGCGGTATGCCCTGCCATCACGCACCTGTGGATGCACACCTCTGGCAACCGGAAGGTCTGTGGCCAGAACTCCTTCTGTTGTGCATGGCCAGCTTTCATCAGCTGACGCCTCCACTTTTTTAAATTCTTCACCATCAAATCCTTGCGAGTCAGTTCCATGTGCCGCGGAAAGTGGTTCAGGCGCTGTTTGTCATGAAGCTTGCCGTGCTCGAATCCAGAGTCGATACCCACGGTCGCGACGTCAGACCTGTCAATGCTAGCCGGATTAATGATGTTCCATTTGCCAGCTGAGCTTGTCGCACAAGGTGTCAGAGCTTGAGCAAGAAGTCTGCAGCGGGCGCACCAGAAGATGTCCCAATCGTAGTCATCTTCCACCTCAATCCACCCACGCCAAAGCATAACTTGAAGAACCACCGTTCCGTGCATTGTAGTTCTAAATCGGATCTGTGACCTGGCCTTTCCATTTTCGCGACCCTTTAGCTTGGAATCCATCGAGAAAATAGCAGGGAGCAGCGTGCGGAGCAACTCGGGACATAGCACAGCCATATTCGTTTGCCTATCCCTATGTACCTTTGTGGCAGAAGCGCACCAAAGTGACACCATTTCCTTCTTGCCGCTTCGCGATCTCTCTGCAGAGCACGTGTAGACACTGACTCAATGACGGCATACCCACGGGAAGAAACGCCCAGAATTCAACACGAAGCGTGTAATAAAATGTAAACTGACAACAACACCGGCGATTGGTGCTGTCGCGATCGTACGCCTGCAATCAATTTCTGTCGTATTTGGTACCATCAGGTGTCACTGCACTGGTACGGCAGCCTGACGGCAAGAATCTCGCGATCTGTGCACTGTAATTTCAAGTTCTTGGTCATTAAATCTAACTGGCTACATCATGAAGTCCGTTCCAGTCACGATGATCAGCGGCTTTCTCGGAGCAGGTGTGCACGCGATCGGGTACGGTCATCACTGGCGTTGCGCACGGACCCGCCACCTTGTTGATGAAATTCAGAGACGTCTCTCACGTTTCAAATCCATCGTGGGCGTTCTCGGTCAATGCTTTGCTGACAGCATGTGTGAGATGTTTCAGGGAAGACGACGATACTGCGGGAGCTCTTATCACAAGGGAAGTACAAGATTGGATGTGTCGTGAACGACGTGGCTGCAATCAATATCGATGCAAAGCTTGTTCGCAACCAGGCCATCAAAACCGCCACGGATTCAGCTGCTCCAACCTCTACCAGCGATCTGGCTCCAACAATTGAGCTGCAAAATGGCTGTGCATGTACGATCCAATACGTTCCAGCAAGTCAGTGACACCGTATTTTCGTATGAGTGCCGCAAGCAGATCTCGTGACATTCGTAGATGCCAACATGTGCAGTTCAGACCACCTGCGTGTGCTGTTGTGTCTCAAAAGCTCGCAGTGTTTTCAAGACAGACTCCGCTTTATGGTGGACGCACACCCAGTAGTACACCTGACAACTTGATGTTGCATGTCCCAATAATACCTGTGACCGTTTTTCTTGAATGCCTGGACTGCTCCCTGCCCTGTGCATGATGACCATGTGGAAGAGCACCATGCCATCACATGTAAATGTGGTTTCTGCAGCCACCTGTGGCCACATTTTTCTCTCTTAAATTACACACTTGCGCGTAGTTGTTTTATTTGACACGCACAACTGCTGCCAATCGTTGTGCTCAGTCTCGTCGCACTTGTGAGTCCGGGCGTACATGTCGTTTGGGTGGCTGGCATGGCAGCGGCGAAGCTCTCCTGGCCGGCCTGATGCGATCTCTTGAAATTGCTATGTCGACGGCCACTGCTGTACAAGGCCTCCCCCAGTCCCGAGGCGACATTGCGCAGACACATTGTCCAAGTCACCAGCTTCATCACTGAAAATCTGGCATGACGAGCCCCAGAACAGAGGTACTTCACCCTACACGGTGGTGCAGGTTGCTCGATCCAAGATGAGCTGTTCTTGTCGTTCGAACAGATCTTGGCCGTCGGCGATCGAAACAAGGTCCGCTACTGCCGCTGTGATGCTGTGATGCTGCGCTTCTGAGCTGGGCCGCTTCCTTGATTTGTCGGGGCTGTCGCTCTCGAGTTGACCCCGGGAATAGCAATGACTCCGTGTGCATGGGGGGCGTCCAGCCAACATTGCTGCACCATGAGAGCAGGTCAAGCATTGCTCTCCGGATGCCTGGACTGACTTTCACTTCTTTACTGTGGCTGATCCCTGCTCATCTCTCCCCTCCGATGACACCCTTCTGCCACTTCATTTTGATCATTCAATCCTACCCTCTGCATATCACCACGTGTTTCGTATCGGTCTGATCATTTTCGTGCTGCAGGTCTCGTACGATCGCATCGTGCTTGAGAATTCGGGCGTTGCGGAGCCTCAGAACATCAGGGATGCCTTTGCAGAGGCGAGGGACATGGGCCACCCAGTGATAGACCGCATACATCTATCAACGCTGGTGCGCACTCGACCACTGGCCATCGAGCTCAGATACACATGCGGCACCGTCCGTTGGCAAATGCTCTGCTTCCCAGAGCTGCCTATATCTCGCGTAGCTGTGATTTTTTGCTGCCGGACGTGTGTATCCATGTGTGCCCACTGCACCGCTGAGTTCGATATGCAGCGCCACCTGCACTCCTGCCGTGCCACCCATGATACTGCAGAGCAATTGTGGCACATATTCCGCAACCTCCAGCATTATACTGTTCCCGGGCCAGGGCCTGACGGGAATGTAGGCAGAACAGGAGGCACGTGCTCATCAGCCTAGGCGTGCCCATGTGTGGTACAGACATGGCGAAGCCATGCACACAGTCAATGTCCTCTTCAGGATACGGCTCAGTGCATCCTCATCTACCTTTACTATACTCTAAGGCATGACACATCGTGAATGACCTGAAACATGCAGATCACAGTGGTGGACAGCCACACATTCATCAATGAGTACGCCTGCCGTAACCCCGTGGCGACGAGGCCCGACCTCGGCGGCGACCAGTCGATGTTCCGGCCGGTGGTGGACCTGCTGGTCGAACAGATCGAGGTGGCTGACTACGTCATCCTCAACAAGGTCGACCTCCTCGGGGAGGAGCACGTGCCTGAGCTGACAGAGATCATCCGCACGATCAACCCCCTGTGCTCAGTCCTGAGCTGCTCACAAGGCAAGGTGAGACACCCTCCCTTGCATACATGACAGCTCCCGCCTCTTCACTGCAACTTGAGGTCAGTATTGCGTCGTTGGGTCCCATCACATAGAGCTTGTTAGAGTATTCAGCATTGATTTTTTGAATATTTTTCCTTGGCAGCCTGGCCATTTCTGCAAGACCCAACAATGGTGTAGGTGCCTGCAGTTCTGTGTGCCTTCTGGGCGTGCAGGCGGGCTTGCAGTGGCCTTGGCGCTTCGGTGGCCTTGCCCTGTGGGCTGTGGCGGGAGGTTGTGTCCTGGTGCTCAAGAGTGGCTGGCTGTGTGCTGGTGCTCAAGAATGGTGCACAACAGGGCATGCGCTCGTTGATGCATTGTGATCATCTTCCCCTACAGCTGAGCCTTGTGCTGCAGGCTGATCTAGACGAGCTGTTCGGCCCCGACGCGAAGGCGCTACTTGCTGCTCTCAACACAGAGGGGCAGCACCGGGGCTACGTGGCATCCTCTAAAGCCAAGATCGCACGGATCGAGAAAGAGAAAGCGGAAGAGGCAGCCACGCACGGACATGACCATGGTCACGACCACGATCATGACCACAAACATGACCACGATCATGGCCACAAACACGACCACGATCATGACCATGACCACAAAGACGGCCACAAACACGGCCACGATCATGACCATGACCATAAAGACGGCCACAAACATGACCACGGCCACCACCATGGCCACGACCATGATCATGACCACCACCACTCCCATGATCACTCGCACGGACACGAGCATCACGTTCATGGAGAAGACTGCGGACACAACCATGCGCCAGGAGAAGTCTGCAACCATGACCACGGGGAGGCCAAGAAGACGACCGCCGAGACGAGGTGCTCTCCCGCTCTGATCAGCCTGCGTCCGTGTGGGTAAATGCTTGTCCTCCATCTCTATTTCACATGGCAGCACAGCGCTGACGAAGCTCAGGCGACTGTAGCAATCTGGTGTGATAAAGCTCATATTACCAAGTCATCACTGTGGTGCCGGTAAGACCTGCACACCTCTGTCTCCAGCGACTTGTGATGCACGCCACAACGCGTGTGCGTGGCATTATTGCCTGCTCCTGTACCCTAGTAAGGCGGGTTCAGGCACACCCACAATGCAACCGCGGACGACATCACTCCGTCTCGCGAATTTTGTTTGCTGCCAGACTGCGGCTGTGGCCTGGACGCCATCCCGTGGTGATTCGTCCACCATATCACGGCCCCCTGGCCCCCTGCGCACCAATGATTTTTATTGGGCACGATGCTGTCTTTGTTGTGTCTGGGTGGGAATTCGGCGTGTATGCACAAGCGTCATCCCGGGGTAGCTGTGGCGTTGCGCAGCGTGGTGGTCAGGGCATCCATCTCTTCCGCTTCACTCCCTGCAGACAGGATGCTGCAAGGGTGATGTTACTGCATGTTGCTGGATGTGAGGCGCGCGTGCAGCTTTGGGCATATTGCAAGAGCTCAGGCCGTTGCAGGGCAGATCACCGAAGCAGGCTCCAACACGTTGCAACCTAAAGCACTCGACCCGAACACATGCATGCACACCAAAAACACTAACCCTGAGCAGGCAACTGTGAACAACCCACCGCCATACAGCGACCGTGGAAACCCCCCAACCGGAGCACTGACAGCCCGGCGTGCGTGCAGATTTGGCATCTCGACGTTTGTATACAGCCGCCGCCGGCCGTTCCACCCGCAGCGGCTGCGGGAGACGGTGCTGCGGTGGATGCCGGTGTCGAGCAACGCGGAGGTGGACCCCGGCGCCGCCGCGGAGAACGAGTCCCCGATCAAGACAGTCATGCGCTCGAAGGGCTTCGCGTGGCTCGCGCACGGCCACGCGTCGGCGTACTACTGGAGCCACGCCGGACAGCACTTTGAGATGCGGTGCGTGCGGGCGGCTGCCTGTTGCTCAGGGCGGTGACTGCTGCGGGCGGTTGAGTGGGGGTGTGGAGCTGTTTCGTGGTGTGGCGGGTTTGACGGGACGAAACTGTTTGCGAATAAGCGTTGATGATGTTGCTCACGGGATAGGCGTCAGTCGTGGCCTGTGTTGCGTGTCAGTTGTCAGCGGCGCGCCTGGCACTCACCATGCAGTCACACCCGTGCTGCTGCCTCGCGCGCTGCTTGCGGCCGTTACTGTAGCCAGTGTTTCCGGTCAGCTGTGACAGACGCCTCTTGGCGAATCCATGTAGTCTTTCTGGCTGCGCGAGCCAGTGCTGTGCCACCACCTGAGGACAGGGTTGTGCAGCACTGGCGTGTCGCCTTCATGCATGGGAAAGTGGACTCATTCGGACGCACACCTCTGTGATGTGCGCCTAGTGCGAAGCGGCGGCCATGCGTTGCGCCAGGCCCATGCGCAATCGCTTGCAAATTCGCATGCACCATCACCACCTGTGCATCACCAGTGCCACCGATGAGCAGCCGTGCTTTCAGTCTTCACATGGCTGTGCCTGGGGGGGTGCCGCCGCCATGAAGCTACGTCGCTGGGTGGCCCCATACTGGACTACTGGTACATTGCGTTCACGTACCGACCAGATTCGTGCAATTCCTAGCCTTGCCATGTGTGACGTGTTCGTACACGAGGGCGCCACGTATCGGCCGCCTCAGGACGAAGGCGTTGTGAAGCAGCAACCTCCACGTCATGGGAAGGCTTCCCTGTCATGAATTGTGCAATTAATATTATTATCACTCTGACACTCAAAATCAGAGCGCAATGAGGTCGCTGGTGCCGTGCAGGGACGAGGGCGACTGGTGGGCGGCAGTGGAGGACGAGGAATGGCCGATGGACCCTAAGCAGCGCGCCTCGATCCTCGCAGACTTTGTCGTGAAGTACGGCGACCGGCGCCAGGAGATCGTCTTCATCGGCATCGGCATGGACCAGCCCGCCATCGAGGCCGCCCTTGACGTCTGCCTGCTCTCCGACGAGGAGCTGCTGGCGTACGACAAGAACTGGGCCAAGATCCCCGACCCCGAGCACCCTGGCGTGCCTGCTGCTGTGCAGTCCTGAGACGCTGCGCGGCTACAGCACGGGGCGTGTGCATTAGCTCTTGACGTGGCAGGCTCGGGATGTGTGTGACAGAGCGAGGAATGGCGGGGACGACTGGCTGAGGCGGGGACGTGCGATTGGTGTGCGTGGTGGGGAGCGCCGTATGATGGCCATGCATGAAGGACTGCCGTATTGCTGGCGGGCGCAAGGGAGAGAGGTCGCAGGAGGCATGGACCCGCGCGGGATGTCTTGTGCGCCTGGGGTGTTGTCATGGGCATGTCGTGTGTGTGTGCATGGCACCTCACTGCCACACGACAACAAGATGTGCCATCCGCGGACAGGCCAGTTTTTGCAGCCGAAAGCAGCACACATGCTCTGCGAGGGCTTGTACTACGGAATGCCCAGTGCAGTCCTGACACTGCTGGACAGGGGCCAGAGGTCACACAATACAGCGGTGTTGCCTGATGAGCTTGTATTGCATGTGGTGCTTTTCATGACCATCACGTCTATTGTGAACTTCAGACTGATATATTTTTGTAAATTGGGTACAGCTCGATCTACTTCGGCTTGGCTGTTCAGCGGCGCAATCTATTGGATGTCCTGAAAGTCTACTTCACGATGTTGTGGTTAACATGGCAGAATAAACATGCATCCGCACAAAATGGACAACTGAGGTCGAATCAAGCTACAGTGATGATGCTATTCAATTATCGTGTGTTGCAGTGTGTTCAGCTTGCTCTGCAACACTGACTGCAGCAAGGATGCAACTGCTCGGCAGGTATCGTGCAGGCGTAGTATCACGTTCAATACAGCTTCGACACACTGGTCGCAATCGGTCAGATGAGCCTTAGCATGGCTTTTCAGTCAGTGATGATTGGCGGAGTGCACACGCCCTTCAAGCGAGCAAGGCTACCCAGCTTTTGGCTTGGGCACGGGTATGGAGAACAAAATTCAGGACCGAACGAACATGTCAGAAAAAGTGCGCTAGCCAATGTGTGGCAGAACATCAAAGCAGATAAATGACATAGCAGAACTGGACCTGCCAATGAAGAAGGCGACAAAAGGCTACGCACAAGCTCCACAGATGTGTTCCAGGTCGTACGCTATCAGACCGCCCCTCCCAATTATTTTTATGAAATTGATCTGATCATCGCCTTGGGGTTTTTTATTATGCTGACGGGAAGCGCGGCTGTCGCACAGGCTTAAGACAGCCCCCGCGCTACTAATTCTGATCCTGCTAGGCTATCAGATGAAACACGATGGCAGATTTGGGTATTGAGTTGTTCCTACACGGCCGTGGTGCTGAGTTCTCATACAACCCACTTGTTGGATGGTTTGCACTCGGTGGCTTACGAACAAGCTGTGGCTTGAAGTGTCGCCGGTTGTTCGAGTTTGCGTATGTCGCGACTCACTCGAGCCTGGGAGCCGCGGGTGCGGGGCGCAGCAATGTACTTGACGATAAACATCAGCGAGATGATGTGTATCTGATCTCTGAACGTGTGCGAGCCGGAAATTAACGCCTCGCGATCGCTGGCACTCTGCTACGAACCAGTGCTGAAGCAAACCTGTACATCAATTCTGCATCGGATCTGGCGCCGCAGATGACAAGATACAAGTCTAGACTGTATTTTTAGCGGCTGAACCCTTAGACTTCGATCGTTAAACCGTCCGTACGAGCGTACAGCAGGCACACACAGGCGCCGTCTTCAAGACAGGGCGATTGGACTCCGCCAGTCGGCAGAATGATTCCCAGATGTCGGATTGGTGCGCTTTTTGCCTTGTTCATGGTCGGGTGCTCGCTCTCAGCCTGCGTGTTGTAAGTACACCAACATGTCATGCTAGTAGCTGATGGAGGTTTTGAGTGATGAAATCCGCTAGCTTGTCCCGGGCCTGTAAGCAGAGAATTGAGCACACATACCTTTCATCAGCAGACGTACGTGTTGCTCCCAGTCAGCCTGGTGCGTTCGAGGCGGCTTGCTGAGCAAACTCAAGTGCGTTGTGCGGCCTGCAGCTGACGCATCCGCCTCGTATCTCTGAGATACCGCATATCAACCGTCGCGCCACTCCAACGCACCCTCAGTTGTGTGTCACTTTTATTTTTTCATGTACTGAATCGCGCTCGACTGCCCGTATCACCATCAGCATCCGCTCTCACGCAATGTATATGCCGTGCTGGCGCCATGGTCCCGAGATATATTAAGTTGGCATCATCCAGCGTGTTTGTGGCGTAGGTGGTGTTCGCGTGACTCACACCATGTGACGTGGACATGCCACGTGTACTTTGGACGCAGATGCTCACAGTCATGATGGACCCGCCATGGCGCGTCCGAAATTTGTTCGTTGAGAACATGCGCCCGCGCAACGAGGTAGTGCGAGGAGCATCAACTTGAGGCCTTGTCGCTTGGCATGGATACATATTCAGGCTGTGTCAGTCATGGGATGCACATATTTTCAAACGTGTTTCGAGTCGACTGTGGGCTTTATCTTGATTTCACTCCACGGCGTCCTGACATTCGTTCAACAGCACGCCTTCATTGACAGGCGGCAGGGCTGGGTACAATTCTTGTAGCACGGCTTGACGCCTTTTCAACAATATTGTACGGCATGTTGAACCTCTCCGCCAGCTTGCGTGGGCAGTCTCGCCGTGGTGAACTGTCAGTCCTCGCGTTCCGCACCGGAGAATGCGCCGTTGGTATCAGGACAGGTAATTATCGTATCATTAGCTCGCATGAATTTTAATTGTAGCATGCTTTGCGCTCTAGCGATGGCTCATGCGGTGGCGTAATTCATGCTCCAGTTCATGCGTCAAAGAATGCCGTGATGTCGTTTGCCCAGCGTCTTACTATTCAATATGTGCAGGTGAAAGATGGGCTCATATGGAGTCCAGGCAACCTCTGGCATACGCTTCGCAATCGCCGACTTTGAATTGTTTTCAGATGTTGTGCACCTCCCCAGCGACGGGCTATGTAGCTGCTTGTGCAGCTCAGTCTTCGCCGGTGCCGGGTGGTTCAGTTGCGCTATCGACAGCTGCAGCGAATGCAGCAGCAGCTGATTCAATACGGCCATTCATTCAGCAGGCGTGGAGCTTCTGTACGACAGGCCAGTGGTCCGCACAGCGTGTTGAGCGGCCTGTTAATGGCCTCGCTCCTGACATCGAGGCGTTCTCAAGCAAAACCTTCCCACCTTCAATATACGAGCCTCAAAGTAGTAGCTTTGATGGGAATTTGGCAAGATGGGATGGACTGTATCCTTGGTGACGCCCATCTCGCGCGTGTGCTGCGGGAGCAGGCCGAGGGCGAAGCATCGCCCTCGAGATGTTTTTGACTGCGCGAGTCACATTGAGTGACGTCCGACAACAAAGAGATTTGCGGACTGCGCTGCATTCAAAATGAACCACGAAAGGGCTCCCGGAATGGAAGCGAGGCGCCTGTTGGGCCGCGGCTTGACGGGCAAGGTCGAGTATCGACTGACCGTAGATGAGACAGGAATAGCATGTAGGATCGTTCAAATAAGCCTTTAGTGTGCGATGTCAGATATGTTTCGGGACAAGCCTTCTCCTTGACGTATTCAGAGGTGGATGAGCACATGAGCAGTACCCGAGTCAAAGTCAGTGCCCACGCTGGTGGAGCCAAAGCAAGAGTAACTTTCCAGTGCTTCAACTGCGTCATCAATGCTTTCAATCATGATCTGCGTGAACATAGCATGACATTATGTGGCACAATTCTGGCAGGCATTTTTGAGACGCCAAAGTATGAATAATAGTGTACATAAAAACTGAAGAGCTGCGACGGATGTCGAGCATTAGTTTCCAGGTGCTTCACCTTCACCCAACTTCTTCAGACTGGCTGTTCTTTGTTCACATGTGGTGGCAAATTGGCCAGTGTGCAAGCCAAGCCCAGACACATCACAAACTAGAGACGAGTTTGTTGTGTGCGAAAAGCGTGCAAACCCACTTCTGGACGAGGTAAATGGATATTGCATAGGATGTTCACCTTGCAAGCAAGCAAGGTGTTGTCGATGTGTGTGACAAAGCAGAAATCGTTGGTGATCTGTGGACCTCCACTGTCGACTGGTCAGCAGCTACACGGCATGCATGGCGTGAGTGCGTAGGTGCGCTGCCCATCGCCCTGATACACGTGGCCTTGCCAACGACGGGGCATCATCTACAGTCATGCCGGGTCCTGCCACGGCAGTGCCATCTTAGAAGGGCCACCGTTGTGAACGCCGGCACGCTTTCGAAGAAAATCCGGGCCGGCGAAAGGAAGCGGGGTCCACGTTTGCATGCTGGCTACGCCATGAGCTTAGCACGGGCACGTGCTCTTCTATGTAGCACAAACGATGTAATACCCGTGTTCTTGAATCAGAGGGCTGTGGCTTTTTCTAGTGCAGTCCCACCATCCCAGGTTGGCACTTCTCCATCGCTTCGCAATCCTGTAGGTGATCCCGGTGACACGCCGGCAACGTTGCCCCTGCTGCTCAGCTGAACTGCCCCCTGTAGGAATCTGCAGATGTTTTGGGTAGCGGGATGTCGCAACCGGCGGCTTTGCAGTGCCCTTGCTGGCGCAATGCGATCATGGACGCAGTCCCGTCAGAGCCTCCAGCAACACGGATGCAAGCAGCGGTAAGGCAATTATTGACTTGTCTCTGTACCGCTCGTTGCATCTATTTTATATACTCACTCTCATTCTCTCTGCAGTCACGCAGAGACACGGAGTCAAGCAAAGGCAGATACCCGTACTTCTGCAAAGCCTGCAATGTAGGGTCTCTCTACTCCCACATGATTGTGAATGTGGATATAACGCAAGTCTGTAGCGGCTCAAGGTGGCCGGTTCCTGTCCGTATATGATCCACCAACCCTCTGCCAACCTGTGCAGACATATCAGGTTCTATCAGACAGGGAAGTACGGGCATCCTTGTTGAAAATTCGCATGGCGGCGTCTTCTCAAGGTGCTAGACCGTCCAGTTGGGCATGGAAGCATGGCCAGAACCTGAGCGGCCCTGCGTCGGGTGCAGCAACGTCCACAGTTCCAAGCTACCAAGCAGAAACAAGTTGTAGTACCACGAACACAGATGCGGAGATATCTACACACTATGGCGGGGCTCCATTTTCAGGTGATCCAACGGTGCGGTCATGCGAGCTGCTGTGCCATCTACAATGTCCATTGCTGCACGTACGTGGCTCGACAAAGCGCTCATCTCTAACACATCTGTACTGATTTCATGCTTTGCAAATGCTCAGGCCTTTCCGAACCGAAACGTCAGCGAGTAGCCAGGTTCAGACCCATACTGTCGTCACTTGCGTCAAATGAGCATGATCTCATCAGAACACACACACATTGCTGCCATCACCTCATGCTCACCGCAAGGTACCCAGCCGGCCAGTCTCATGTGGCCAGGTAATTCAAGGCTGCTGTAATCCAACGTGCATGGTGACATTCTCCTGCTGACACTGCCTGATGTTCATAGCATCGATCGCGGGGACGAACATAAATCGATTGAAGCACGTCAACAGCAGTCCAGGCATCTGCACCTCAACGTTACATTGTGTGTGGCGTCTGACACCATTGGGTCTCTGTTTTGTGCCTGACTGGCGGGTATCAGGCAGAGTATGTTTCACGCTGCATGCGCCGCTCTCAATCTAAAGATGCATAGACGTTGTAAAGTCCCACAGGGGACTTTACTGTTGTTGCTGTCTACAGTCTGAAGCACCAGGTCACCTCAGCCGATTGACCTGATTGGCATTGAAGTGCTTGCAATGCTCCTTCGGTGTGGCCCAGCGTCAGTGTGACTGCTGCAAAATTCACCAACATCACTGTGGCTGGTGCTGCTGGGTCACTGCGTGGTGTCGTGATACAAGGACAATGTGCATGGGCACGGGCCATTGCATCTCAGGGCACTGAAGCACTGACCAACGTCGTGTATCAGTTTACAAACATGCCAAGACGCGATGCCTGGTGGGCGATCCAAGGACCCCGAGAGCGCTGCCGCACACAACAAAGCACCCTTGAGTGTCATGAATACAGCTCGTGTATGTCTGTCAAGCCTACCAGAATGCCATTCGTAGAGGCGTGGTGCATGGAAATTTCAGCCCAATAACCATCAGCAGTCGACCAGTCTCACATTTCTGGCCACCGATGCAGGCCCCACCCGGGCCTGTGTGCTTCAGGCGCACCCGTATGCGGCGCCCACACAGTGCACAGCAGTTGGCTGGAGTAGCCGGAGCTACCAGGGATTGTTCAACGGCTACGCTACTGTGGTGGGCTACGACGTGTCTTGTATGCAGCGCAGTAACTTCGCCGCTCCGGCCTCAGCATCGTACCACAGTGCACTCTCCTTTTTACACGGCACATCGCAGTCTGACACACCGCACTCTAGCAGGCAGCCCAGCAGTGCAGTGCGGTCCTGTGCCCCCATGCGCACAAGGCCACATATCGCGGTACAGCACTGCGCATCCGTGCATACGTGGGCTGACTGCAGCAGCGTGGCCGTTCAGGGCATCTCCGGGCACGCGGGCGCGGCGATCCTGCAGCCCCACAAGATCAAGGCTGAGCTCGACAAGGACGTCATCGGGCAGCACCACGCGAAGCGCGTGCTCTCGGTGGCGCTGTTCTCGCACATGCAGCGCACCGCGGCCTGCGGCGCCGACCCGCCGCGGCAATCCGCCGCCGCGGCGGAGGTGCAGCGCCTGCACTACACTGACAAGCGTGTGCTCCCCCGGTGGCCTCACCTTGCATGGGCAGCACACAGAACTCCCTCTCTGCACCGCAAACAGGCGCAGGGGGCTGACTCTGTCCACCGCCTCGCGGCGCTTGAACTGTTTGCACCACTTATACAGTGGCTGCCAGCCGCACAGAGCGACGCTGGAAGTGTTGGGCACTTGCACGTGGATGATCGAGTGTAGTGTTGCGTGTGTCAGCAGTGGGGTGTCTGCCCTACTGTGCGGCTTGACGATCACCGGCTTGACGGTGGCAGTGCCTGTCAAGGCGCATGCGCTTGACGCTCGCCGTGCGTGCAGAGAAGCAGATGGACAGCCTCGCAGAGGCGGTGCGGCGGAACCGGTCGGCGGAGGTCGCGGCCGCCGAGCGGCGGGAGGCCCTCGCAGACCTGCACAGCGGCCGTACGCTGCGCTCCGGGCCGTACGTCTCCCGCAGCGTGGGCCCGGACCGCATCGCCTCGGACCCCTCACTGCCGCTCTCAGCCGCTGCTGAGCTGCCGCCTGCTGCGGTCGTGGGTGGCGGCGGGGGTGAGTACGGCGGCCCGAGCGCGCCGCCCGCCCCGCAGGAGCGGTGCGCCCTGCCTCGCCCTGCATTGCTTGCCGAGTCCAGCCTATCACTGGCACCGATTACGTGCGTATGCTGTTCTGCCGGAAGCGATCTTGCCATGTGTCTGGCTCGCATCGTTCACACTGTGATGTGGTTCCATGCCGGCTTCCGTGTGTATACTCTGCACTCAACATGCATGCTACACGAGTTCACGACGCATCCATGGTGGCCGCTTCGCCCTCGTGCGTGTGGTGGCCACACGGTACTCTTGCGTGGAGTCCGTTCAGCAGTGATCATCACGTACCCCGATGCCAATGAGCAGTGTCAACGCATGAAGCGTATTGCACACTCGTTCTCCACTGTATGCGCGGGGGCGCGCTCATGCTATTTGCGCTGCATGCCTGCACGGCTCAGTGCGGGGGTTTGGAGCCTGACAAGGAACCCACGTTCCGCCATGCGGCACGCTGTCCATGGAGCGGGGTCGCGTGACAGGGATGCCGCGATGCAGGGGTGGCGGGAAGGAGGACGAGGTGGAGATCCAGAAGAGCAACGTCGTGCTCGTCGGCCCGACGGGCTCCGGCAAGACGCTGCTTGCAAAGTCCATGGCCCGCATCGCCGGCGTGCCCGTCGCCATCGTCGACGCCACCTCCCTCACCCAGGTGCGGCTGACATACGCATGAAAACCTTTTGTGTGCATTCGTGCGTGCTGCTCGTAATCACTCATCACATGCGGAAGCGAGCGAATTCCTCGATCGCCACCTACAGCCATAAGCTTCGGAGCGCATGGCGCAGCCGTGCCTGCAAATGCGCAAAGCGAAACATGTTGGTCTGACACCGGTCCGCAATGAGGCCTGCAAATGCGCAAAGCGAAACATGTTGGTCTGACACCGGTCCGCAATGAGGCATGCAGCCGTTCGTCTGTGTCGCACATCCGCGCTGTTCAGAATTTATGTGCCCCTCCCCCCCCCCCGCCTGTGCCCACACCAATTGACATGTCGTATGCCTGCACCCATATCCGTGCGGATCTTGATTGATATCCCAGTGTACATATGCATATACCTACAACTGCAGGCGGGGTATGTCGGCGATGACGTGGAGAGCATCCTCACCGCGCTGCTCGGCGCCGCCGGCAACGACGTCGCCGCCGCACAGCGCGGCATCGTCTTCATCGACGAGATCGACAAGATCGCGCGGCGCTCCACCTCCCTCGGCTCCGCCAGCCGCGACGTCAGTGGTGAGGGCGTCCAGCAGGCGCTGCTCAAGCTGGTCGAGGGCGCGTCGGTGACGGTGCCCGCGGCGCGCGGGCCGGGTGTGCCGGGCCGGGGGGGCCCGGGCGGCGGTGGCGGGGGCCCCGGCGGCGGCCGCGACGGCAACATCACCCTAGACACCGGCAACATTCTGTTCATCGCGGCCGGGGCGTTCACTGGGCTTGGCCGCATCGTGGCGGACCGGGTGCATGCGCCGGGGCTCGGGTTTGCGCGGCCGCTGCGCGCGGCGGAGCAGGTGGAGGGGGGCCTGCGAGGGGGGCCCCGGGGTAGCGGAGGTGGCGGCGCGGAGATGACGGAGATGGTGATGAAGACCAATTCCTCGGACCTGATCAGCTTTGGGCTGATTCCAGAGTTTGTCGGGCGCTTCCCATCTGTTGCGCCGCTCGCAAGCCTCACAGAGGAGGTGCGCCCTGCTGTGTGTGCATTCCTGGCGACTGGATGTGCTCATCGCCCGCGTACTTGTCTGCCGAGTGGCTCGCTCACATGCCTGTGGGCTGAGCCTGCGGTGCTTGAACGGGGATTGATTCTGGCCGAGCAGGTAGCACTCCCGCTATCTAGTCAATCGATGAATCATTGCCAGCGTACGGCCATTTCCTGAATAGCGGTGGTGGGCTGCGGCACGCGTCCGTATCGCTGCTGTGGCATGGGGGGCTCGGACCCGCCCTTGACGTTCACCGATGGTGAGAAACAAATCACATGAGGTTGGGGCTACACGTGGCGATTTGCCAGGAGATGCAAAAAGGTTCCGTGATAGAGCGGACGAAAGTTGACGGTGGCCTGCTGTGCTTGCCCACCGCGTTTCGTCCCCGCATCGCTACTCTCATCCGCATCGCTCCTCTCATCTCGCCCACTGCAGCCGCTGCTGGCCTGCAGGAGCTCGTGCGGGCGATGACGGAGCCCCGCAACGCCGTGCTGCGGCAGTACCAGGCGCTGCTCGCACGGCACGGGGCGCGCCTCTCCGTGACGGACGGCGCGCAGCGCAGCATCGCGGCCGAGGCCCGGCGGCGCGGCACGGGCGCGCGCGGCCTGCGCTCGCTGCTGGAGGACCTCCTGCTCGACGCCCGCTTCGAGGCGCCGCGGCACGCCGCCTGCGACGTCGTGCTCGACGCCGACGGTGCGCCCCAGCCCGCCCTGTGCCTGCTGGTCTGGCCAGAACCGGCCAAAACCCGCTGTTCATCCGTGTCTCCGCAATCTTCGAAACAGACAGAAGCACGAACGTACAACCATGGCACTGTAGTACTTGTTTCGCAGGTATATAGGCGTGCCTTCGGTGCAGTGGTTCACGGTCTCGTGGCGTGTTCTGCCAGAGCCCATGTACACAAACTGTCCTTTACCAGACAGTCCTGCGTGATTTGGCGGTGCGTGTCAGGGTCGGTCCCAGTCCTGTGTGCAGCAGGGGGCCGATGCGACTGGATATCACCTGCCTGCGCGCCACATGGCCAGTGGGGAGCGGTGCACAGCCCTGCAGGTTTTTGTGTACCGTATCACCATGAATGGCTGAGACCGCGTGTTACTCTTGCTGCCCACACTGCACGGTGCCTTGCAGCCTTTCCTTATTGGTAGAGTCAAACGAACGCCGGCTACCCGCGGCAGAACGCCCGGCATGTCAGCCATCAACATGCACGTACCCCATATATGCACTTGAGTGTGTGTTTGTGCACATGGACCGTGGCGCCTTTAGCAAACGGTGCCCATTGAGGTGCCCAAGCCACGTTTTGCAGCGTATGTCATGTCGCAAGGCATTAAGGTTCACTGCTGCGTCTTTTTCAACCTCGAGTCGTGAATCTGGCGTCCTTGCTGCAGCAGGACACTGCTCACTGTCCTCTGACTACGCATGTGCGAATGTGATGCAATGTGATAGATCGTGCAGCCGGTAAATTGCGGCGCTGTGGGATAAGTATGATTTCAATCGAAATGTAGCAAAACATATGTAGAAATCGGACAAGGACACTGTATTCTGAGCCAATCGCAACCTGCTCATGTAAGATAGCCTGCTGTGGTGGATACATCTCACTCAGCTCTGGACATTTCCCAACAGTGCAATTGTAGATTGGTCACCATCCTGTGCCCCCATCTCAGTTGTGTCTCAGCAACTGTTGTGCATGCAGATGTTGACAGCAGTTTGAGTGACGGAGGTATCGGGGCAAGGGTTCTTGCGGCCGGTGACGTAGCACAGGATGATATGGACAGTGCCGCCGGGGCCAAGCCAAGCAAGCAAGCAGCTTTCGGTAACTGATCTGCTCAAGACATCAATTGTAGTCGACGCGGAAGTTGGCTCAAGTGTACAACCCTGGATGCTCACTGCATTCGTAGACTGGCACATGAACGAAGCAAACAAGCTGGTGCTTACAAGCACATGGACAAGGCAGATGGTGAGATGAATATTTTGCCTTGCTGTCTTTTGTTGCTGCTCTCTGGCCCAGGGTGTTTAAACCTCTCGTCTTAGCGGCGTTCAGCTGGGATCCCAACTTGCCACAGTATCCAACAGTTCAGGCCCATTGTTCATTGGCTGTATTAAGCATGTGACGTCGTGGCTGAATGTTGTGTTCGTTCTTTGCTGCATGTGTATGGGGACAGTTGAGAAGTCCTCAACAGCAAGGAACGTCAGGTTTTCCTTGAGCGTGGTTGCGGGTGTTTTAATGGCCGGGCACAACCAGTGTAACACGTTGACACTGGGGACGTCGAAGCCACAATTGCCTGGGCTGTACTCAATTTGTATTTGATTAAAGTGTATGTCTCCATATGGACCTGCAGCACTTCTGCATTCACCTGATTGCAACAAATGACAGGTATGTGTTCTTTCCGCTGATTGCACTTGCGAGTGCGCAAGATTGTTCTGATGCTAACATGTATCTGACAGCATGGCGCCAAAGCCGTTGATTGCATCCTGGTGTGCTGCACACCACAAATCTGCTCATGTCTTCGTCCCACATGATGCTTCAAACGAGCTCACTCTGAAATGACAGTGGTGAATGCTGCAAAACAGTCGGAGTTGGCAGTCATCATCAATGTCTTTCTTATCCACGTGACCACCATGCCCCCAGTTGCCGCTTACATTTCATCACACACGACACCACAGAGCTCTGGCGCCAGCTCCTTTCACATGCCAAATCGTTGATGTGAAGGAATATGCTCACAGCCATTCCCATACAACCTTCGAGCGCCATATTGGCGGCCTTGCTGCAGACCCTGCCAAACCAGGTGGCCTTCAATTGAGCATCGTCGCTCAATGCAGGAGGTTATAGTCCTGCCACCAGTGACAGGTGTCAGTGAATTCAGGGCGGCATGCTGCTGTGCGTACACTTGCATCCTGAGCATGTAGCCCTAGGGCTCATCCGCTCATATGCTGACAGGCAGCCAGCATCTGGTAAGAGCGCTGCTCCGGGTGCAGTGTGAAGAAGGCGTCTCTGACATTCTGCGGTACCCATGGCGGCCGCACTGTACATGGCACACTTCCTGTCAGTGATTCAGCCAGAGAAGAGTCATCTTGAAGAGCCTGGAGAATTCTCCAATCCAAGAACTAAATGCCCAATGTGATGACAGGCGGTTAGCAGTGGCATGGAGCTGGGGTATGGCTTGGACCTGTGCCGAGCAGCTTACAACCTGGCGCACACCGCTGCGTGCATCCATGGTGTCCATGAGGCTTCTGGCGTGCGAAATACACATCGCACTTGCACCAATCAACAGCAACAGTGAACAAGTCACGCATGTCACACAACCTGTACCCATGAACTAGCAAAGCTTGGACTTGCTACCCGCGAGCGAAAATGGTTTCACTGTGTGGCAGAAGCGTTGTTTGCTGCAGTGCAGGATCAGGACGCTGTATCAAGTAGCTTTGGCTTTGCCAGGAGATAGGGGGAGGGGTAGAGGTAGTCAGGGGTGGTACACGCATGATAGAACACACAATGGAGCGCGTGATGCAAAGCACGATGTAGAACACAAAAAAACCAAACAAAACTTGGCGGCATCAAATCTCAAGCACACACCGCCGACTAAATCAATACGCCAGTTGAACATAATACCAACAGTGAAGGCAGGTCCGAATGCCAGAGCTCAGCAGTAAACATGCATGTTGCAGCTGCAGATGAGGCGGCAAGACATAGGAGCACAGGAGCGCACGTGCATAGTAAGCATTCCCATTGCCAGGCGTGATGTCCCAATGCTCGACCACCTTGGAGAGCCGGAATGCCCGAATAACATCGTTGGCTTGGAGCAAGAGGTGCATATATGCCGCTAGTCCGGCCGGGCGGTCCACTTTGCGCAAGCCCACAACGACGATCCAAAACTCAGACGCATTGTCGTACAGGCTCACCTGCAAAGCTCAGATGAAGCCCTTGCATCAGCACTCTGTATTCCGCCTGCCTGTTCGCTTCAAAATTGCATCAAGTTACCATGCATGCTTCTGGAGAAGATTATTCCTGAAACAAAACAAAATAAATCCAACAAGTGTGGCTTGCAGGTTCCCAGTTATCGAGCTTGGAAAGGGGATCCAGTTGGTCCAAATGTCATGGCTCTTTTAGTTATGCAGTCTAGGTGTGCTTTTGATTTGACGGGATGGCCACTAGCTAGCAAGAGCGCTTACATTCGCAGCATGGACACATGAAACACGTTGACATGCTCCGCGATTGCATTCTTGTACGGGGTAATCAGATATATGTGTTCCACTTGCTGGTCCGTGCGTCAAGCGTGCAACCTAGACAGCATGCCAAGTCGCATTCATCGCATGCTCTTCCAGATAGAATGCCGTTGTCCCAACATGCATGTTGTAAAGCATACATCGGTCCCAGGCCAATCTTCACGAATGATGTGCAACAGCATCCGTTGCATAGAATCCTTTGCTGCTTTTGTTGGGATGTCGGTCAAGTGCGAGCCATTGGCAGCAGGGACAAATGGCTCGCTGCTGACCTCAGCCATTTTGGCAGCAAAGGAATCTTGCAGTCGCTGAACGTCTTCCGCCTCAAACGGACTGCTCAGGTATGGATAGCATGCGCCGTCGAGGAACCCATCAAGCCAAGGTGCTTGTGTGGTATGGGCTGTTGCAGCAGAGATAAAGTCTGTTCCTGCAATCTACTGTTTTGTCCGATTGAAAACAGGCCATGCCGCTGCTCTGAATTCAAGTTGCTGACGACAAGTTGGTGGAGGCTGACCTTAGATTGAGCTGCCTTACTTTGAGCCCGGTCGGCATTTGCTTGTTGTTGAGCGGCATCGTAATCGTGTGGGATGTAATCAAAAGTAGAAAACAAGGTACACTGATTACGTATGGAGTTGCACGTTTTCTGCAGGCCTGCATGTCGCATGGACTGTGACGTTTTCTTCGAAAATTTTGACATCACAGGTGGCCTTGCTGTGAAGCTGACCGCACCAGGCATAAAGGTCTTGGCAGCTTCCTGGATAGCCAGCCTACGCTGAACGACTGAGTTCGATGCGATGTCTGCAGGTAGGTCATGAATGCTTTGGAATCCAACACGCGAGAACGCGTTGATAATGAACTCGTTCTGGTAGTTGGAGTAGGAAGGCAGCATGCTGCCAATCGTGGGTGCGGCATAACGAGCAGCACGCCCTGCTGAGCATACATGATTGTCAGGCACGCCAGTGATATCCATGTCGCGCCTGCATCAGCACAGTCTCTGTCTCCTGAACAAGCCTGGCGTGCGAAGGAGCAGAGGATGGTTTGAAATTTGAGACGCGCCTTTGTGAGCCACGGAAAGAGTGCATGCTCCCGCTTTGATGCAGAACAACAACGATCACATTCACGTCTACAGCGTAGCGCGCGCTACAGCAGTGACATGACACCGAATCCTTGCAAGAGCGCTCAGCAGCATGAGTGATGCCGCACGCACAAGGCCCACGTATAGACTTGGCCGCCTCGTTACTTTCTAGGGCCTGACATGCGCTGTGTCCGCTCAATTTCTCATGTTTGCAGGGTGAAGGCAACGACCGCGCTGTACCACAACGAAGATGGCTGAAACGATCAACAGGACAGATCGTCTTCTTACTTGCATTCTATGGATCTGACGAGCCTTGTCTCGCAAGGAAATTTTCGCCGTTAGGAAACAGAGGTGATGTGTTTGGTGCTGGCATGTCCGCAGCGCTATGCATGAGCTCTCTTTCCGTCGCGCTGCAATCTTACTCCTATCGTTTCACCGTTCCACAAACCCGATACCGACACAGGAATCGGGTGTGAAACTTCCGTGCACGCGGTCGGATTGATGTTGCACAGCACCCAGCGGTGCTGTCGCCCATTGTTACCAGTATATACCTGTCCAGCTGTGCTGCAGGCTACCACAATCGATCGTACTTTCACCAATGTGGCTCAAGGTTGGTTCCACTGGATGTAGGTGGCTTTGCAAGGTGACGGTGCGAAGTGCCTGAAATCATCACCTGCCTTGCAGGTGTGTGCGAAGTGCACCGGTACCAGCAGCTGCGTTGTAGTGTGCACAATATACGCCAGTGGCGTTAAATCTCGATCTGAATTTGATGTATGTGCCACAGGAACAATGGCCGCATGTGCAGTGGTGCCCCTGCCACCTCACAGCATGGACACTTGTGTATCGTCCAAAGCAAAGCCAGACCCGCACGTTTCGACCTCTGACGAAAGAAATGCAGCTAGACCCTTATTTGAACTTGCTGGACGCCTGGGCATGCGATCTGAAGCTCTGCCAGGTTGGAGTAACATCCACACGGAGCCTCGTGTTGCTGCGAGCTGCTGCACTCTGGCCAACTTCAGCGCGCTGATCATGAACACATGCTTCCTCAGCATAGCCAGTAGGCCGCTGAGATGGGATCACCATGCCCCTGTGGCAGTGTATGCTGTCTGTCACTTGACCTCGGCGCTGATGTTGTGGATCCATGGCCCAGATATCAACAAGTCCAAGGCATACTATGCCCTTGTGCTTCCTGCGATCCTGATCCAAATCGGGTTCTCTTCTCGCCTCATGGTGGGCCCAATCGAGTTCGTCCCATTTGGCCACAGGCTCACCTTTGTCCTGACCAGTGCTGTCCGGATGTGGTGCTGGGCTTTTGCGGCCACATTGGGTGCATGGGATCCAGATTCTCCACCGCATCCGCACGCGTGCGCATCCCTCTCGTCTATGGACCATGGCTGGCGTTGTTGAAGCCTCTCGACCTCACACAAGCATTGCGATGTAGAGCAGGCGACTCGTAGTGTTCTGCAGGAGTGCTGCAGTGCAGGGCAGGCCAGCACAGCCGCTTGCCTTGCATGCACTCACAGCACTAGGCTCTGTGCTGCAGGTCTCTTGTGGTACCCTTGGCAGACACAACAGTCCGCGTCGTGCGTCTGACAGATGCCATCACGGACATGATGGTCGTTCGCGAGATGCTGGAAATGGTGTGGCGCCCTTGCCTCCGAGCCTACCTCGAGAGATCTGATATCTGCCATAACTCTGTCATCCTTGGGGCAGTCGCTGATGCCTATGCGCAGGCTGTGTGCCTGGTACCTGCTGTTGCTTCAAGGGGTGTTCGCCCTGGGTGTCTTCATTCATGCCGGTTTCCTTAGAATGGCGTCTTGGATGTCTGATCTGCCAGCGAGAGCTGCTCAGCATGCCCACGATCCGGTGGCGTCGTTTCTGGCATTGTTGCTGTGCCACGTCTGTACCAGCAGGCGCAGCATCCTGGCGTGGACACCAAACCTGAGAGGACTCCAGGGACACAGGCTTCCTGCTCTGAACACTTGCCAAATTCTCTTGTTCTCCTGCTCAAGCACGAGTGTCGACGTTCACACATGTGTCGCGCCATATGACCACGCTTGCTCACGGCTCAGCGGACCTCTGCAAAAGCATGTTATAGAGGTCGACCAAGGTGTGAGGGCACCTCCAAGTGCTGACAGAGATGCCTGCGCTGCTACATATATCATGTATATGCTACATATATCATACATGTGTGACATGCATGATTGCATGGTCGAGGTCTGTTCTGGCGATTCCTTTCTCTTTGCCCCATCGTGTGCGAGATGGCCGCAGACAGCGCCGCAATGGAGATGGCGGCGGTGCACAACGGGCTAAGTGAATACAGAATTCCTTTTACTTTACACTACAGCAGTACTCCAGTGGCCGCCAAGTAAGCTGGGGGTCAGCACCGCATAACCGCACATGCCCACGTCTCAGGCCTCCATGCATCCTGCATCTCCGCCCTGCATCCCGCATCTCCGCCTTGCGTCGCAACCCCGCAGAAGACGCAGGGCGACAACTCCTTATGCCTCTGATGCATTGTGTCCAGGCGCAGCAGCCCTGCTTCTGGTTCGGGGCGCCAGGAGGCTGCCAGCGGTGGCAGGCGTTGGCGGGCGTCGGGGGATTCCTGGCCGCCGTGGACCTGGGCCTGGGCACATACCTTGCAATGAGTGGCAGCAGCCTCGGGCGTGCCGATGTCAGCAGAAGCAAACACAAGTGCGTGGCAGCACCCACCTCTGCACCTGTCGCTCTGTCAGCACTTTCCATGCTCTCCCGACAATGTCGAAGTCGTTCGCAGCTGGCGCCGTTGGAGACAAGCCATGGGAAGGCAGAATGCTGGCTCAAGGGCCGCATGCATGTCCCCCCAGCACGATGTTTCGCGGGGGTGACACAGCTCAGCACCTCTGCATGGTGCTCCAGTATGCATGACCGTGCGTGGGTGTCATGCAGGGTCTTTCTGGGCGTCCACATCGCATCTTTCATCTGCGAGCTCGGGCTGCTGTCGGTCACACTGATCAAGCTCCTGAGCCTCCTTGCCGAGCCTTCCACCCAGGCCCCCCAAGCCACAACCAGGTGTGCCAAGCACCCTCACACGTTCTATCCACGCTCGCCGTCAGTGCTGCATCCATCCATTCACGCCCTCCACGCTGTACTGATGTTGTCCTGCTTGGGGTAGCTCGAGCTCACACTTAAGCTGCGCGGGCAGCTAAGGGACTAGGTGGTAGTCAGCGTGGTGCCGTAAAATTTAAGGTAGTCAGCCTGACTTCATGCATTGTTGTTTTATCTGAACACCACGTCTGCTGCTTTCGCGTGTGAGCAGCTGTGCACTCGAGCTGCTGTTTGAGGCATAGCAGTACCACAAACATGGGTGATTCGGGTGTGCAGCCTTTCTGGGATGGTCTAAGCTGTCGCAAATGACAAGGAACGGTAGCCATCGCTGCCCGTCATGCCTTTTGTCCACTGCTGTGTTTGAAATGTGAAACATGAAATGTGGGAATCAACTCAACGCCACTGACCCATGCGCTATGCGGTGTGCCTGTCTCGAAGTGTCGATAGCGTACACTGCCGTTCTGTCCGCCGCTCGGGGTGCTGAGGCTGCCGCCAGTCTGGGTGAAGCGTGATGCCCGGTCTGGTTTTCGAAAACGCATACTGCACGTATCTTTGCCATCCACAGCCCTGCAGCAACCTCCTCGATGCTCAGCTGCGGGAATCGCCGCTGGTGATGCCACACCATCACTGCGATGCGGAGCCCGGTGACCGATGGCCGCGTGTGCTGCAGGCCCAGTGCGTCTCTGCTGCTGACGGCGACGTCATTCGTATTCTCATCCGTTGCCTTCGCCGTGACAATGCTGGGCATGCGTGCTGCGGCACGGGCTGTCGTGCGCTCCGCGGTCGCAATCGGGCAGGAGCTGCGCCGGTGGAGCGCCGCGAACCTCGCGGTCCTCTCGAGCCGTGGCCACCGCGCGGAGGGCACGAGGGTCACTCGTGCTCCGTGGGAGGAGGCCCCCAATCACGAACGTGTTTAGGGCTGGATGAACCCAGACATTGCCGGGATTACCTGCCACGTGGACCGCGTGTGTCACGGACAATGCAGGTGGTGGTGGAACCCGGGCCATTGCAGTAATTGTGGAGCGACTCCACTCCAGCCACCCAAGGGTGACAGCGCCTGGACATCCCATGGCTGCGCTGATTGACTCTTGATGCCTTTGGGGGCCACTGTGTGATGGAGGAATTCTTCCTGGATTCAGGCCATGAGTATCTTTGGACAATGACGCCATTGAGCGACGCTGTGCGGATTTTGCTTTGGGTCGGAAGCACTCGGCAAGCAGTGCGGGTGACCTCAGAAGCGTGGAATCATCCTAGAGATTTCGGGAAGAGAGCGATGCGCTAGCAATACAGGGCGAGCCTTTGGCCACATGAGAGGTACATCTGTTGGCAGAATGTGGCATACTCTCCTTGTTGAGGGTTGTAGGCGATGCTGCCCCGATGGACCTGGTTGTAGGTACCCGCGGCAGCCAGAAACAGCAGTGTACGCTTGATGTGTTATTTGATACAGTATCTGATGGCCTTTGTGTCCACTGCCTACGTGAACTGGCCAGAGTGCTGCCTTGCAGCAGCAATCTGCGTGTGAGACCAGGCACAGCAGCAGGCAATACTAGCAGGCACGTCACGCATCAGCAGGGGTGATGTGCTGGGGCTGCTGTGGTGTGGTGTATGCTCTCTTCTCACACGGGATCAGCTCGGCTGTGCCGTGGTCGCGATCAGCACGGATGATGGCATGGCACTCATACAATCCAGAGCCTTGGCCCACAGCAACTTGGACACGCGTATTGAATACGTGTGTCTGTGGTACGAACAATGTTACGATCATGACCTTGTGTTATGAATGGAGTAGATGGTTGTTCTTGTCGTGGCGGAGGGAGGGTCTGGTACAGCATTGATTACACAGTCCCATTGCCAGACACTACCCGAGTGGGACACTTCGATATCATTGTATGCATCTCACTATGCACGAAACTGGACAGCTGGTCTGTCTGACTGACATCACCAGTGCAGACATGCTTACACCGGACTGGATCCGGCTGGACGGTGTTGCTTTGCTATGGTGCTACAAACAAAAGCCCGCACAATACAATGAGGAAAATCACCAGGTAAATGCGGCAGCTGGATTCTGCTGCACCCCATTGCAGTCTGCCCTTGCCAGTGGCTCAGCTAATCTAGTGGAAATCTGAGCAAACATATGCCTGTAGCGTGTGTAGGGCTGTTACAGAATTCAGTGTCACTGGTAGGCGCACCGATGCATACGGGACGTAGAGTGGTGACACTTCTGTGGACTGGTGTCTTTGTTGTGCTACGACCAACGCAACATCGAGGGCCTGAAGACATACATTCATTGGCTTGCAGCGCAGCAGCCTGTAAACCTCACAGATGGCATCCAGACAACCAGAAGCTTCACTTGTGGAGGCCTGTAGCAGCTGTGCAATGTTGCCCCCAGAACAGGCACGAAGGGCGATGCGATGGTCGTGCAGTTCTATCTCTATGCGTGTCTGATCTCGTGAAAGCAGCCTTGCCCGGAAGTCGGCATGCACCAGCCAGACAGCTGCAGTGGGACTTCTTTGTCATGCTCTGTGTGAGGTGCGCATGTGTCGCTCATCCAGTCATGCGGACACTGTTCGCATGTAACCGATATTTGTATGCTCTATTGTCGCTACAGTGGGGCCACCGTGACATACGCCGCTCATCGTGAATCATCAAGCTGACCGTGTTCGAAGACTCCCATGTACTGAACGTGATACCCCGTGCAGGACCCTGGGGCAACAATAGCGGAGTAGGCTTGCAGAAGATACCGATATGCATGACCATGTAGCATGGCTGCGTGTTATGGTGGCCGTATTGCATGCAGTGTGGCAATATCATTGCTGTGTCAGTGCTGTGATGGACTCTTGCGTGCTGCTCCGGAAACAATGCCGGACACTACACAAATCCAGCAGCACGTCCACTAGACATTACGTGTATCATTGTTCTCGAAGGTCTCCGACTGACTGCAGGTGCGCCTTCTTCTTCTGAGCGCTTTTTTGGCTGCCTTTGACCGCGGGCCAATTCTCCGCATCCAGCGTGCCGTGACTGAGGTTGGTCAACACCATGGAAATAGTACAGAAGCTTATTGGAACGCTGTGCATTGTTTAGACAGGCTGCTGCATTCGGTGCGGCTGCAGTTCAAGCTGAAAGACCATGTCTGAAGCGACCTGTGATCAGGAATCAGCTTATTCCCACACACTGGCCCGCCATACCTGTGCATAATAACATGACATTTTACAGGCAGCTGCTGCAATGTTTGCATTCTACCGGCGTCGGCTTTGTGTCCGCGTAGACCCTCCGTCGCGGTGAATGTCGATCCTTTGTCAAGCGCGCTAGGCGTAAGCTGATGTCCATGCGCGACCGTGTGATCGTCTGTCATGTCGCTCGTAGTCGACGATTCGCTGCATCCATATCTGACAGCCCGGTGTCACCGAGGAACCGTGTCGCAGGCTGGTGTCCGTCTAGTGATGCCTATATATGAACACGTGCACTGGTGGTACTGCTGCAGCGCGCTGCATGAGGTGCATGCGCAATTCGACGCGCCTGCGCTGTGTCTTGACCTCCAAGTGCAACACTTAACTGCGGTGTTGCAAAAGAGGTCCTACACTGTTATGCGCGCAGGTGCCTGCAGGCTTACTTGCGCTCTTGTCACTCGATACATAGGCCGGGTCCCATTGCCAATTTGCGCGCGGGGCTTTGCATTCTCTGAGATCTGCTCGAGCATCACGCTCGGGACGTGTGAGAGTACTGCCGAGAACATGTTCTGTTGACTGGACTAGGCCTCCAGCGCGGTTATAGAGCTCATGAACGTGTGCGTGGGGCTGGTACCGTGCCGGGCAGTATATGTATACATGTATAAATAGTTCTTTTGTAGTGCCAGATCTTCCAGAACCATGAGTCCCAGATGAATTGTGTGCCACGGTGGGGCACTGTATAGATTTTTGCATTATCCCGGCGGTGCTACCGCCGCGGAACCGCCGCCGCCTCTCCCGGCCTCTCCGCCTTTGCAACATGTCCTTGTACCACCGCATGGGTCGTCAATCTCATGCATTTGTCCCGATAATTGCGCATGATAGTCCCTGCTGCATATTCGGAAGCACCTTCGTTTGAGCCTGACTGAACAGTCTTCTCCATGTCAACCCGAGAATTAATATTTTCCTCGAGGATCAAGTTTGATGCTGGTAGGCAGGCGTTACACAACATCACATTTTCGAGACCGAAGATACTATCTTCGTAGTAGTGCGTACTGCGCGGTGCCGCACCCAGGCACAGCGGCACCTCTGATCGCCAGTGCGAGGTCATGCATGCAGGCACCCTCCCTCCCCCCCGGTCGCAAGTATCAAGGGTCACCCGGAACTGCTGAAGATCACTTGAGCCGGGCCATGCTGCGCGCTCTGATCTGACCTCGACTCTGATCCCTGCCACAGCGTGCCACAGCATGATGACGCTGTCAGTGCAGCTGCTGCTCGCCTCCCTCGCCGCGGTGCGGCCCGCTGCTCCAACTCTGCCATTGCATGTGGTACCGGTCGATCTGCAGCAGATGAAAATATCTGCACTTGCTGTAGCGCTAGCCCACACACCTTTGCGATAACCGAGCCAATTGTCTGCTCCAGCTAGCGCTTCCTGTAGCTGTATAGGGGGCCCCAGCTGCAGTCCCCCTCTCGTGCTGCAGTCTTCCATGTGGCTACAGTGTAGCTTCAATTGCAATCATCTCAAACTTACACCGACAGTCCAGCGACCTTTCGCATGTTGACATCATATGCATGTGATCGTTGCCGAGCAACCACCCCCCCCGGACAGGGGACGGCTGCCGCTACCTGAATCAGCCTTCACACCATGCATGTTCATGCAGACCGCGCTCAGCGCCGGCCTCGCCACCGCCGCACCCATCGCTGCGGTGCACACCCGGACCAATTCTGGCATCGCGTCCGCCGCGGACCCAGACCTGCTCAGCGGCGAGGATGCCGCCGACCACGCAATCGGCGGCCGCCGCCTGCTGACCAGCTTCGTGAAACGCTCGTCCGGCAAGCTCTCCAACGAGGCCACCGCGGCCAGCACCTCCAAGGCTGGTGACAAGGGCTCCAGCAGCAAGAACGAGCTCTCCGCCACGAGCAAGTTCACACTGCGAATCCCGATCGAGGAGGGTGAGCCAGACGCCGGGGAATTCTCGGCGCCATTCATCGAGGAGACGACGGTGGTGAAGAAGGCGGACAAAAACGGCGTAACAGAGGACAAGGAGACCAAGACGGTGGCAGTGGTGCCTGCGCCACGCGTGCCGAAGGGCGCCACGAAGCCGAAGGACGGCAAGGTCGACTTCCCGAGGGTGCCGGAGGACTTTGACAAAGCGAAGGGCGGCAAGAAGGACAAAAAAACGGTGGTGGAGGAGGAAGAGGAGGTGATCGTGATCAAGCGGCCCGCGACAAAGGCCAAGAGCCCGCCGCCGGAGGAGCACCCGGAGCCGGCGCCACAGCCGGCGCCGAAAAAGCCCCCAACCGCACGCACGCGGCCCCGTGCCGCGCCGCGGCGCGGCCGCGAGACTGGCGTGAAGCCCCCGAGCAGCGGGGGCAGCAAGGTGAAGGCGCCCAAGGCCCCTCCGGTGAAGGAGGTAAAGGCGCCTGCACCGAAGGCAAAGAAGGGTCGTGGTGAGTCGCGCTTTGACAAGTTCCAGTCGACGGTGAAGGGCCGGGGGACTGACGGGAAGGCCGGATTTGGCTTCGCGGTGGTACACTAGAAGCCACTCAAGTCGGGCGGGGAACGCGCGCGCGAGACTGACGAGTGTGCGCGGGAGTGTGCGGGGCGTTGTGCTAGGAAATAAGCTTCCATTTGCAAATGGAAGGACATTACACAGGTTTTGATTCACGCCGATGCCGTGTCGGGCGGGACTGGTGGCACCAGGCCAGCGCCATTGAGTCGGCAGGGTGTGGAACTGGGGTGTGAAAGATGCAGGACATGGAGCTGAGACATGCATGCCAGGCATGCATGCGGTACGGGGCGGTGGCGCCGCCATGATGACTTTGCCATATGTTGATGGGGGCGCGCTCCAGGGCTGAATGAATGAATTTGCTCTTCCTCGGGGGTTTGGCTGGCGTACTTGTTGAACCGATATCGATGGTGAGGGTAGTGTTGGCGAGACCTGACCGTGCACACGGTACATTGCCATGCTTTACCCGGAGTTTTACGTGAGCAACATGTGCATGCGGTGCGCGTCTGCCTACTTCTTACTTCTGCAAGTGGCTGCCACGCACATGACCATGGGGCCCTGGGCGGGGACCTGGCAGACCATGATGCCGGGGGATGCTGGACGATGTCGCAGCGTAATGCATGCGGCACTCCCTCTCCCACCCCGGTGGCAGGGGCTGCTTGCAGCAGGTGTGTGGGCGGCAGCGTCGGTTCCGGGGCTGGCATGGCCCATGATTTGCGGCGCTGCGCCAGCACAGAGGGCATGCATGCACCGTTGCTCGGGCGCAGCAGCTGCTGGCGGCTCAAGATGATGATTCTTTTCGTTCCTGGTGTACTATGATTTACTATGTATCCCCACTGCATGAAGCTGTACCATTTGTGTTCTTTGCGTGAATTCAGGCGCAGCGTGGGCACAAGCACTGCTCACGGCCGCTCTCTCGGCCTGCGCCTACACCACCTGGAGTACCAGTGCCTTATACAATGCATTCATGTGGATGTGCATGCTGTATTGGTACGGACCGGACAGCTGAGCTGCCGCACAGGCTGTCTAGTACACAACCTTCAGTGACGAAGGAGGCCATGTGAGCATCTTGCGCTGTTTCGGTGACGACTGCACTGATGTAGCCTCCGTTTGCAACATTCTGGTTTATAGATCTAGACACGCATGGGGCACATGCATCCGTACAAACACCACCCAGCCTGGCTGGCTGCCTGGCTGTGCAGGAGCTGCAGCAGTCACTGACTGCCGACTTTGTACGCGAAGATGTACCCAGAACTATGTAGATTGATTTCAGTTGCTCAGACCATGCACTCGCGCGTGAGGCTGCCAAACAGGGCCAGCCACCGGGTCGGTGTGTCAACTCGAAGCAACCGCCCATCCAATAAGGGCATGTCCACAGCACATAGATACTGTCAAGAACACACGCATGGTTAGCAGCTCAGCATTCCTGCCTTACAGTTGACACTGCAGACCGCCATGCCATGATCTCGGCCTGCCTGTGTGTGTTACAAGGACAAAGCAAGCAAGGCAGGTAGCACCGCGAGCAAGAACCAGGGGAACCGCACACCACGCAACAAGCCACACGCGGCACACACCAACACACCCCCGCAGCGTCAGCACCCGCGCCGGCCACAGCCACACAGCCGCTGCATGTGTGTGTGTGTGTGTGTGTGTGTGTGTGTGTGTGTGTGTGTGTGTGTGTGTGTGTGTGTGTGTGTGTGTGTGTGTGTGTGTGTGTGTGTGTGTGTGTGTGTGTGTGTGTGTGTGTGTGTGTGTGTGTGTGTGTGTGTGTGTGTGTGTGTGTGTGTGTGTGTGTGTGTGTGTGTGTGTGTGTGTGTGTGTGTGTGAACGCTACAAACAGCATCAGACAGGCCACATGATGTGCCATACAAAGCGGCAATTTGCTCGGGGCACACGTCCTGACTGATAGCTATGCTGTTACAGCAGCAGAGACTCCCTACAGGCTCCAACACAACGTGCAACTCGCGCATAATGTACAATTAACACAGTGTATGCTCATTCCAGGCCAACACAGAAAGCAGACAGCTCTAACGCCGCTGGCAGCGGCACATGTGGCCTCTAATCTACTCAACACTGCCCTCTGCGGTGCAAACGTTCCCAGAACTGCCTGCCATAGAGAAGGGGCCAGTCACCGCGCAGCGTGGTGGCCGTGGCAGCACAGCGCCGCAGCACGCCGCCGCCGCAGGCGCATTAGCCCGCACAGCGGCGGCGCAGCCCTCACCCCACACTCGCCGGTCCCGTGTGCGCACTGCTGCAGCTCTTCTGCCGCTTAATGCTTTGGCTTCTTGGGCAGGACGGGCTCGGTGGGGAACTTGGGCAGCACCGGTGGTGGCACCGGGTCCACGGGTGGCACAGGGTCCACAGGTGCCACAGGGCCAGCTCCCTCATCGCCATCATCGCCCTCGTCACCCTCATCGCCATCCGTGTCGTCGTCACCGTCAGCCCCATCATCACCCTCGTCACCATCATCGCCATCCTTGTCATCTGCACCCTCGTTCCCCTCGTCGCCTTCATCGCCGCCGACGTCTCCGGCCTTCACACCATTAAAGACCTGGCCCTCATCGCCCTCGTCGCCATCGACGTCAATGTTGTAGAATTCGCCCTCATCGCCCTCGTCGCCCTCAATTCCCTCATCTCCCTCCTGCCCTTCATCGCCCTCATCACCAAATTCCTCACCAAAATCTTTCAGCAGGCTCGTGTCGCCCTCGTCGCCCTCATCGCCATCGACATCAATATTGTACAATTCACCCTCATCGCCCTCATCACCCTCAATTCCTTCATCCCCCTCGTCACCCTCATCGCCCTCGTCACCAAACTTCTCTCCGAAATCTTTTAGCAGGCTCGTGTCGCCCTCGTCGCCCTCATCGCCATCCACGTCAATATTGTACAACTCACCCTCGTCACCCTCGTCGCCCTCGATCCCCTCATCCCCCTCGTTCCCCTCATCACCCTCGTCGCCAAAGGTGTCGACGTCCTTCAGCCTGTCATCGATGTCCCGAAACTCGACGTCTGGCTTGATTTCAAAGTTGAGCCGGCGGACGCTGCGGAGGCCGCGTGCCGGCAGCTGGCGCGAGAGGTCGTCGGCGGTGCCGTGACCCGCGTCAACTGCGACTGTCGCAGCGGCCGCTTGCTGGGAGTAGACGGCGGCCTGCATGCATGAGGTGGTGCTGCGAGGGTGTATCTGTGCGGATAACAGCGCGGGGTGGGAGGCTGATGCCAGCGAGGTGGGATGCAAAGATTCTGAGTGACGCCATATGTCTGAGACACTGTGTTGCCTATGACAGTTCACGTGCCAATGCCGGCTGTGAGTGACATGTGCAGGATGGTGAATTGAAGTTTATCTGGATTTGCTTAGCCATATTCACAAGTCCGGTGCACATGCCGAAAGGGTTACAACATATGGTGCTGTTCCATGTGATATTCCAATCACTGGGGGCTGTTCCTGTGGTAATACATCGTGGCTCGTGTCTGCAGGTCAAGGCAGGTCAATTGGGCCTTAAGGCCCCGACAGCAGAGGTGAGGGCGTACCAGCGCCAGCATCATCGCTCCAATCGTGGCTTGCATCCTGGGGTCGTGGCTTGGAGGGCAACTTGAACTTCGTTTTCTGCTGCAAAGCAAATTGCAGAGTGAGTCCTTGTGTTGTCATGCATGGCATGGCTGAGTTCACTGGGCAGTCATCCAGTGCCAGCCAACTGACACAAGCTCATGCTCTGACACAGCATCACAGCATGCAGAGGGGGGAGCCTGTGGATTTTGTCAAAGCAGATGTTCGACCTCATCGTCAGGTCAGAAAGCTCACTTGTGCAAAGAGTGTGCACTGGTCCTCTGTTGGCAGGGGCCAGCTCGATGGCATGGCAGACGCCACAGCATTGAGCAATAGCATGGTGGAACCACATACTATGCACGGCAGCTAGCTGCAGTTGCAATTGGAATGATGCTAGCGCGTGACTGCCAAGAAGACAAAATATCCACTGTGGCCTGGCAGTGAATCAGACGTCTCATGTACAGGCAGAATCCATATCACTGAATTGCACGGGTCAACTGAAACACTGATGTTCAGGAGCACAAGATGACCAGTGATAAGGTGGATGCTTCGTATTGACATCTAGCTAGGCCAGACTGCTCTTCTAAGCGTCGGCCTACACGCAGCTGCCCACGCAGCGCAGCCCAGGCAAGGTCACCCGGAGGGCAACACCGGCTCTGCTGCTCATCGCCATCGCGAGATATGCGACAACTGAACCATTCTCAAGATCTTACAGTGTCAAGAACAACGTGCTGATGCATGTCTAGAAGTTGCACACATCGAACTCGATCAGCTGTGCATGCACTGTTCACCTCGACGCTGGGGCGGACTGTAAGGCGCACCTGCGTACGGTCAATCCAGGCTTCAAGCGTCTCACCGTGGCGTCATCTGTGTGATTGGCCACTGCGTGACTTAGACTTTATATCGGTAGCATACGTGCAGTTTGTCCTGCAACAGTAGAGTGAACAGCACACATGCAGATGCGGTGCCAACAACGCCATCATGAACAGTCCCGTTGCTTTGACGGCGACCGTGTTCCGTAAGCCGGTGGCAGTGGAAGCTGGTGTAGAATGAGCTTGCTGCGACTCTTCGGAAGCGGCCGTTGGCTTGGTTTGTAGCTGCGGTGTGTTCTACACTCCCCCAACGTCCCCGTCATCTCGGTGCAGCATGGTGTAAGCCAACATACGCAAAGCATAGATTCAATTGCATGCCGGCCGTCATGCGTGATGGAGTGCATCATCGGCAGGTCGGTGTGCATCCCGTCATAAACTCACGAGGAGCTCTCCTGTTCCAGACGACGCGGTGCCTTGCACACGCAACATCTATCTTAGATCTGCCCGATCTACATGTAATGCATTGTCAAGCCGTATCTCGAGGTAGGTGGCTCATTTGGGTTGCGCTGCGGAAAGCGCTGTCGAGTCACAAATGCGTGCCTGCCCGCGAGTACCCACGACCGGCAGTCATATCATGGACATTGAAGTCATTCGCATCAGCGCCAATCCAGTGGCGGTCTGGTGATGAAGCAGGATAGTCTCTATGCCTGCTGTTGCGGCACATCGTGGACCCGGACACCGTGCTAGTGCACCAGCCATGATGGGTGGTGTCGGTGCACCAGCTCATCGTTGTGGCAACTTATGTTCCGCTGTTCATCGCTCTGCACACACATTTTTCACGGAAGCGGAATATCCGGTACTTGTTGTGTCGTGACATGAAGCTGCGGACCACAGCTGCATTATGCAGCCATGATGCAGTTGAAGCCATCACCTGGCACACAAGCTTAGTATCAAACAGCACCACAGCAGCGCAGAACGCCACGATTTCCTGTGATGCGCCGCCTGTGATGGCAATGACCTTACAGTGCCATGTTTGGAAAGTGCGCTTTGAGAGCCACTGTGCTGCAAGCACTGCCTGTCCATCTACAGATCTATAGATCTGTGCAGATTCTCACTGCTGCTGCTGCTGCTGCTGCTGCTGCTGTCTAAGCACAGCTGCACAAGGAAGCATGGCATGACGTGAATTCTCAAGTGCATTGTCATATGGAAAGTGGCATGCTGAGCCGCGCAGCAGGCATCATTCTTGCACAGGTCATTGTCAATCTCTGGCACAACAGTAATGGTTGCCAGCGCCCCTGCCCGAGTGCTGTTCCCAAAACTGTGGGGTGGCAAGCCGTGCGATATGGTCATGCTCATCCAGTCTAGTCACCTGCACCACATCGAGTCCAGGGATGTACGTGCCTCCTTGCATTTGATCATGACCGACCACTGGAATTCTGATCACTGAAGTCTAAAGTTTAGTTTAATATTCTGGTCACAGCACGAGAACTGGATTTTATTTATGTAATTGCGGACTGACCATGACTGACCTTCTTTTGCTGGTAAGGTAAAGTAAAGTAAATCCGGTAATTACACCCTGTCATGCATCAGCTCCAGAGTTGTGCGGGTCATTGCTATCTTGAGATAAGTCATGTTGAGACATCGCCCACCGCAACAGCACTGGCAATGTGGCATGTGGGATACGCTGCATGCCACAGTCAGCCACCTCTGGAGCGTACTCATGAGCGGCAGGACTTCCAGCGGCCAACATGGCACAAGTGTTGCATTACGCCCTGGTCCCGGAGTCGGTCACTGCAGTCAGCTGATGCTGGCACCTACGCCTTCACACCAGTGTTGGCTTACCTTGCAGCTCTGTTTATGCTGCCAAATGTACAGAAATTAGACCTGAATATTCGGAATTGTTCCATGTGATTGGGCACGAGGACCCAGTACTGCTGCACACACATGCCGTTCTTGTGTAGGGTGGGAGGCTTGTGTTACAAAGGAAAAAGCCGGAGGGGCCGGTAGCACCGCCAGGACCAAAAGGGAGAGCACGAACAATGCGACGCGCACGCAACAGGAGAGCAACAGCCAACGCCAAGGCACAACAAGCACCCACACACCCCCACACTCCTACACACCACCACACGAACCAACCTCCACACGCACCTCCACACGCACCCACCCCCAAACGCACCGACACACTGACACCCGACCCACGCACCCGCACGCGGCGCAGACCCAACCCCCAACACACACACCCACACGCCAATACGCTACACGACCCCGCCGCCCGCGCGGCAGCGGCAGCCCCATGCAGTGGCCTGGCCGGCGCCTGCCCCATGCGGAAGCCGGCGGGGGCCCCCAGGACCCCCGCCCCAATCCCCCGACCAGGCCAGCCCCGAGCGCCGTAACAACACACGCTGTGGCAATCCAGTGATATGACCGCTATACCACTGGATCCTTGCACGTCGCAACGTGCAAGGATCCAGTGGTATAGCGGCCATATCACTGGATTGCCACACACGCGGGGGCGCCCCCATCCGCCGACCCACCCGGAACGGAGCACGCCCGAGGCGCGCTGTGTCCGGGGGTCGGGGCAAACGGCAGAGGCAGCACACGCCGCCTATCAGTGCGTCTGAGCCTCGGACGGTGCCCGGCCCGCGAGAGAGCGGCGAGGACGCCGCGGGCGGCTCGCCGCTCAGGCCGGATGGCCCGTGAGCGGCGAGAGATAATCACATGGGACCGTAAGTGTGTGTTTGTGCGTGTGTGTGGTTGTTTGTGTGGTTGTGTGGCTGTGGCCGGCGCAGGTGCTGACGTTGCGTGGGTGTGTTGGTGTGTGCTGCGTGTGGCTTGTTGCATGGTGTGCGATTCCCCCGGTTGTTGCTCGCGGTGCTACCTGCCTTGCTTTGTCCTTGTAACACACACATGCCCTTCTCGCATGAGACGTATGGGCGACATGGCCCGGCCGCGTTGTGGTTCGGTGGCGCTGTCGATTGACACTGTGTTCAATTGTGACTTCCGATCCAGGGGCTGAGTCGAGAAGGCCCTTGTGCGGTCAGCCTGGTGGCGCCTCTCCCCAAATGCATGTGTGTGCGCCTGCGGGTTTGCACATCGGTGTAAGGAGTATGCGTCATACGAGATCCGCCAGTGCGATGCTCGCACGACACACGCAGGCGCATTGACCCACCTTCTTGTAGCAATCTCAATAGCGATTCTAGACTGAATTGTAGCCGGTGCCACATAGTACACAACTCCTGCTGGCATGTAAATTGATGTGATCAACTTCTACAGCAGTAGCTAGGTGCACAACGACAGACTGCAGTCTGGCCTCGCTGTACACAGTTTTACTGAAAGCCTGCAGATACCAGCTGGCACCCAGGCTGGGCAGCTGTTCAATACCGTCACACTATAGCACTGTCAGGCCATTGCCTGCTGCCCGTCCCCACGCGGCGACACACTGTGTCAGACGGCCTGGCCAGATCATAACGCAGCTGCCACTCCCCCGACGTATGTCATACTACATAGTATGCACGCGCGCCCCGGGCCGGAGCATGCATATGCTAGCTTCAATTGTGATGTGGCAAGTACCTGCGCCGGCAGTGAGGCCGCAGATGCTGGCAGGCGCCGTGTGGCCAGCACCCACGCGTGGCCACGCTGCCTTCCGCTGATGATGATGCTTGTACCATGTAGCTCTAGTATGCGGTGCCTACACGCTGCGGCGGGGAGAGCTTGTCACGTGACGAGCGCGTTCGCCCCTGCGGCACCGGTACACGTACCGCGGAAATGCTGCCACTCATCACGCGGACAGACCGGCACCATGATAACTCGCCATTGCGCCCGGTCCAGCCCACCCACGTGTATTTGCAGCGATATCGATTGGGAGGGTGAGGCGGAGGTGCAGCGATATAGATGTGCGGCAACGAGCGCCCCTGAGCGACCGGCGAAGTCAGAGTTAGCGCTGCCTGCATGCATGTGCGCCATGCGTGAGAGATGGTGCAATCGATGTCAGCCTTGAGGCAGATATGGCATCTGAACGCAGCCGTGTTCTGATATGTGGCTGCTACAGCAGATGAAGTTGTAGGCAGAGCTCCGTGGCAGCGGTTGGCATAAGTCACGGACAAGCTGCTGCAGGTTGTCAGCTGTTGCGGATTGTCCTGCCCGTCGCAAAGAATGCAGGATTGGAAGGGTCCCGCAAAGTTCAGCCTTGTATACAACCTCAACTGACCCGAACTGACAATTGCAGAGACATACTGAATACTTCAAGATGCAGCCTGACGGCCTGCATCATGATTCTATCTTCCACGCAACGCAGCAGATCATGCATTGCCGCATCCGATGACAGTCTGACTCAGATTGGAGCCAGACGTAGAGGCACACCAGGGCGACCAGCAGTGCGCTGCAGAGCTTCATGATCATCCTTTGCCGTGTAGTGACGATACAAACCGCGGCAAAGCGGCCCACTCTTTCGACGTGTGCAATGCGGTGCTCGGCAGTGCGCGGGGCGGCTGCTGGTGCACCATCATGATGCTAGCACGGACCTAGGTCTGGGCCCATCCCGGGATGCTTGCTGTTTTGGAGAGGGTGATACTTGGGCGCGAGTTCCTGCACCGCTGCCTTACAGGGTCAGCCTATATTGCTTGCAAGCAGGACAGCCCAATTGTGTGTTGCTCTGCCAGTGCATGCCACACGCACACACACCAATTGCTCCAAGAAGAGTCCCTGGAATTTGTTCACACGATGCTGAAGCCCACGCATGTCTTGTGGGGTTGCGGACATTCGTGGCGGCCCTTTCATGGAGAACATTCTCATCCACCAAGGCCTCGATCGCGCTCATATGGTGCTCAGGCGTTGAACCTCATCGCTCCCGCAGCTGCGGCTGTCGAGCTGTCGCCCACCTGAAGTCAGCGCCAACTTGAAGTCAAGTTGGCGGCGCAGTACTTGCTGGGTGGGTGTGTGTGTGGCAATTCTGCCACAAGTACGGCACAGGAGGCGCAGGTAGCACCGCAGGGGCCGCGCGTGCGACATGCATGTGGAGAGGAAAATCACATGTGCTCATGCATACACACACATGCAAGACGTCACCGTCACTCCACCCAGAACAACATGTTGACGACGCTGCCCAGCAGCTCGAGCTCTGACCATGCGCTTTAGCACGTCATGCTCAGCACCGTCCATGCACGCCACCACCCACAAACGCGCAGGCCCACGGCCACACAACTCGTTGAACGTTCCGGTACGTAACCACACGTACGCAACCACGCGTACGCCTGCAAACACAAACCCTCCCCCGCAGCGCCATCGCCCCACGGCGCACGCGGCTCGTGCGTCATTTAACACACCAATCAACACACCAACAGGCATCAGTCGCGGTGCCAAGGGGGCCCCAGCCTGAGCTAGCCCCCTCCCACAGACCGTACCCCACTTCCGCCTCACCCTCCCAGGCGACATGCAGCACGCTCAGCTGGTAAGAGGCTCTTACCACTCGGCCGCTACTGGCGCCATATGGGCGACAGGCTACATGCACACGCTCGTCCGGGCCCGCGCCCACGGCGCGGCGTGCCAAGGCAGAGGCGCGATAGCGCAGGCGAGGGGTGCAGCAACTGCTTGCAAGCCGCAGCACCCAGTCCCGTCGCCGAACAGACAGGGCCGCAGAGCGATGATCACCTAAAGGGCGGCAGCTGAAGCAGGGCGGCCTGCCGCTCATGCTGGGTGCCAGTGGCCAGTCAGCGGCAATAATCTCGGAGGTCGTTGGACGGGACTGCCAGTCCCGACAAGACCGCCTTGCTCGCACAAGGTGCCATGAGCGGGGCAGCGGCGTGCACCTGCAGGGCCGCTTTGAGCGGCATGCAGCTGCCGGGCCGCCGCGTGGAACAGAGTCGTCAAAAGGTCGCGCATTGCGTTCTCAAGTAACAGCCGCGTGGAGCTCCTTGGGCGCAGCCTAGGCTGCGCCCAATTGTCGCAACCCAGCGGCCACGTGGCACCTCAGCAAGCCAGGGTAGAAACACATGTGCAGCAAGGCCGATCCGACTGTATGTCTCATGAGTCATGAGGCAGGGGGACCAAGATGAACGTCCCGGTTCCGGCGCAGCTGTATTCGTTGCGCTTGCTCGCGTCAATCTGCAGCCGCCGCCGTGTCGCCATCGCAGGCCGTCGCGGCACGGACGTTCGATCCGGAAACCGGGTGAGAGACGCACAAATTGCCGACCATAGGCGCGCCGGGGAAGCACACAAGAATATACCCAACCTGGGCGCCTCGGCGAGACCGGAGGAGGGAGCTCAGCCCAGGCTTGAGGGTTGCGTCGCACAGGGGCCGATCGCTGCGCCTGGCCTCGCGAGGCTGCCGAGCAGCGTTGGGTTGTCGAGCCCGATCATATGTAACAATTCCGAATACTCAGGTCTATTTTCTGGGTGGCAGCCCTGGAAATGCTGCAAAGCGACCCAACACTGCTGCCGAGAGCCCGGGGGCTTTCGCGGTGGTCGGCCGTCCTCCGCGGCACGGTGGCGCCGGGCGCGGCTGAGGTGCGCAATGGGGGCCGTGCGGTGTCGGATGCCTTTCGCAGCCCAGGGCCCTGGGGGCGCATCCGTGTGGCACGGCATCGTGTGGCAATGCATCCGTATGGCACTGCTTCGTGCAATGTGGCGACGACTGCGTATTTTTTTTTTTTATATACGCAGTATACTGTCAAGAACACGGTGCTACCGCGATGGACAACACGAAAGGACTAAGTTGCAGTAGCGGCCCGACCCTGTCAATGTGTGGCAGTGCTTGCGAACGAGGCGTAATTACAGACGAGGGTTTATGAACTGGTCTGAGCAGACACATGCATGTACAGCACTAGTACTAGCTGTGGTGTGCCAAATGTCTACCTTATTGCCTTGGTGCGGCATGTGATCAAAGCGCCCGTGGACGCCAGCCAGCGAAACAGCCCCAAATGAAGACTGGGGCTGTTCACCTCTCAACCCAACAGCCCCTAATCCATATGGGGCACCTTGTTGAACCTTGGGGCTGCCGTGTTTCTTGTAGTGACTAGATTACTGATCCGTTCTGAAATACACAGCAGAAGTTTACAGCAAGGTGACGGACCGACCCGGGCCAGTTGTTGGCGCCCAGCTGGGGCAACCCTTCATATGTATGCAAGACCTGAGTTTGGTACCACGTGGAAGCAGTATACAGCTCATGGACTCATGGACAGCTTGGATGGCAAATCTAGTGATCTGCCCAGTGCAGCGCTCTCCTTTATTCGCATTGCCAACATCAGTACCCTGCACATTTCGATTGGTACTGGCCAATGTTGCACCTGATTACAGCTGGCCACCTTCAGCCAAGGTTGGAACACAAATGGTGTACAAACTCTTGCATTGTTCTGCAGTGCTATCGGCCTCGCCTCCTTCATCCTCGTAACACGATCTCGTGCTGGCGCTGCGGCCAGCACAGCGGGGGAAGCTGGGCACTGGGGAGCAGTTCAGCGCTGACGCATGCACTTTTTTTTTGTTGGTACTTTTTGTACTTTGTGGGTCCAAACCACGGCATGGAAGCCACGATCATGGCCAGCATCACCCCTCTGTCGGCCACGTAGCCGGCCGGCACGGTCACAGCACAACCACCAGGGCCTGAGCGCTCAGCCCTTCACAAGCCCGCATCGGCATCGGCATTCCAGCCGCAATGTTTTGCCGGACATCGAGCGCTCTGACTAGCGCTCTCAATGCTCTAGCGCCAACCACGCAGCTGCAGGCCGAACAAATCCACATTCAATGTACTATACAACCATCTACGAGCAGACACCGAACTGGCTCCTCAGGCTGGTGCAAGCAGAATGCACAGTCGCTGCATGCAGCAGCGATGCTGTCATACTCAGCAGGGCCAGCGCCCGCCCTCCAGGGAGTCCTGCTCGCAGCCCCCCCCTCCCTATTGATCTGTGGAGCGCTCATCGCGTTGTAACCGTGGCTGCCTTGTCCTTTCCCGTCTTCGGTCCCCATCTCGACTCATCATACACGCCCTCTTCGACCCACATGCCTGTGATCGCGTCATCGACGGCCGTGTGGGCTGCATACTGCTGATGTTGGGCAGACGGATCGACGCCGTGCCAGTCCGTGTCGTGACCTCCGCCCCAAGGGTTGGCCGCTCCACCAACGACAGCCAGAAGGTGACGGACGGCAGCGCCGCCGCGTTCGGCCACGCCCAGGAGCGGCAGCGGCCGTCCCGCAGCGACGGGTGCGTTTGAGGTCAGCGCCGCCTGCGTGCATGTACTCCATTCATGCATCGTTGCGCAGACTAGCCTCGTTGGATCAGCTGCTCAAATCAAATCGATGAAATCAATGCATTCGCAGTCGTAGCGTTCACTCGGGAGCTTCAAAACTTGTTTTCAGATGGCTCCAGATACTAATGCTCGAGGGCACATACACTATCGATTCTTACCATTAGGCGGGCAGGTCTACCAAGTGGTGCACCTCCAGAGGGTTGCGGCAGGTGGGTGCATGTGTGTGGCGGCTACGTGGAGTGGAACCAAAACCAGGCTCCATAGAATTAGTGCCGGCGGAAACAGTGGCAATATATCGGACACAGTGGCAATATATCCTACGAAGTTGCTGAGCTCATGCAGAATGTGGTGGCCATAGCCAGAATTACAACCTTGGAAGGCCATGTGGCAGCAGTGTTCAAGATTGAGCCAATGCATCAGCTGACCTTGGTCTGCGATACGGATCGCAAATCCGCAGGTGTCAGGAGCGCACCATGGCCACGAAGAGTGCGATAGAGAGAACCTTCATCTTCGAAAGGGTGCTGGTGAACTGATGGTGTAGTGGACAGAAGCAGCAGGAGCTTGTCAGTGCTGCTGGGTGAGGAGGCAGCTTCGGTGCTGAGTGCTGACCAGGGCTCAATTTCCTGCAGCAGTGACGCTATACATGTCTGATGTAGCTATAGCTGGGACCCAGCATGCCTGTGAATGCAGCTGAGACAATGCCTGTGATGGATGGGCATCAGACAGAGTACAGGTCATTGAACACATGTTGGTTTTGCCAGCCTTCACTAGGGCAGTGACCCATCCTTGGCCACATGCACCAGATGACAGGGTGACTAATGCTACAGAATGAAACGTCCGTGTGGCCATGGGGTGGCTTGTTGCAATCAGATTCAACTTGGAACCATGTGTGGTCCTGCTCAAGGAACTGGCATACAGACAAGAGAAACGGAATATCTGAACTGCACATGACTTTCAAATGCTCACAAGCAACCTTCGAGTACGTTGACTATGCAGTGTGATTCTGTAGCACGCTGTGATTGGCCAATTGCATGACGTGTGAGGCAAGGAGCAGAACATGTACCTGTGCACAGTGATGCACACAAGCCTACAGTGTGGGATCTCAGGCAGGGGACCTGTGCCTGCTACACACAAGAACAGCCACAAATAGCTTCAGTGAACTTGCCTGCTTGTCAGCAGACGGTTGTGGTGCCAAGCGAGTCTACGGTGTACAGTACACTATTCAAGCAGTGAACATGTGCCTGCAGGGAACATGGCAAGTGTGATGAGTTGGTGAGAACCGCACCCTGTGCTTGTGATATCGACAGATGCGGCGTAAGATGTATAGACGTGGTCGATGTGTCTCAGCAGGCACGCCTCCCCGCTTTTATACCTGCACTGTGCCGCCCATGGTCAGCTGCAGGCCTGTGTCTCAGAGATGCCAATTAGCAGCTCTCAACGCAAACTCTCGACAAGTCAACTTCAGACAGCAAGTAGCACGATTGCATGCTACTAGAAGCGCGCCCCGAATGCGACTCGACCGCTGGGTCGCGTTACCCGGTGCGAATACGTCATGCGCGCTGGGCTGTTGAAAAGGCCTTCTGGTCAACAAGCATCACGTGGTGCATGGACCTTCATCAAGCTGCATCCCCGACGTTGTCCTTCTTATGCATCGGTGTTGCAAAGGGATCAAGCAGGCTGTAAAAGCTCGACCAGGTGCGCCCGGCTGAGTTTACAGGAGCGCCTGATACTCGTGGCCACGACATTGTTAAGATCTGAGCTGATCATATTGCGTAAGCTGACTGGTCCTGCTCCTGAGTGGCAGGGCACCTGCAGAGTCGCGGCAGCGGCACAGGCGTAGGTTGAGTAGTGTCGTGCTGGAGGTTCTACACAGGCCCAGCTGTTCAACTTGATGCGGGAGCTGCTTCATCACTCGTTTTTGTTTCGGGATGGATCACTGCCTGTTCACTCGTCCGCAGATAGTTCTAGCAACAATGCTCCAACCCATGCCTGGGCTCCTGGGCTACAGGTGTGTGTGCATGCCTTGATCTTGACCAGAAAGAATGGACCCAGAGCAACTTTGGGCCGCGAGTATGTCCCCAGGTTGACGATGGGCTATCAGCTGCTTCAAGTTGTACACAACTTCCATGGCATTGGGCTGTACTGTTAGTAAGTGGTTTGATGTCTGCTGTCTTGAGACCATTGCTGTCTGCAGACAGTGCCACAACCTTCTCAGAGCAGCTGCAGAGGACCCCTGGGAACTTGTGGGTATGTCTGCATATGGTTGTATATGCTCACAAGTGAAACAGTGTACACAGGGGGCCTTGTCTGCCTCATTCATGTGATGAATAACCAGCAGATAAGGCCCTGCTCTGACAGCCACATGAGATCCACAGGTGTTGTCCCCAGTGCCACCCGGTGTGGGTGTAGGTCAAGACTCCTGCAGCCACGCAAGGAGGGGTTGTGTGTTGCACCAGTTGACTGCACAGACTGCACAGAGGCACAATCAGGACAGCCTTGCAGCACCAAAGGTGCGAATGTGTCTCAGACATTTATAGATATAGATATACATCTATGCATAGTGATAGTCATGTGCACAGGTAGCTACTAGTAGCTGCAGCCTACTACCTCCCAGCAGAGCTCTGCCTGACACCCATCAGGCTGTGCACATGCACATGCAGCCTGTAGTCATTGAGAGTCAAAATGCCACGGGCGGCAGTGGCGGGGCATGATGCTGTCTGTGTGTTACAAGGACAAAGCAAGCGAGGCAGGTAGCACCGCAAGCAAGAAGCAGGGGAAACGCACACCACGCAGCAAGCCACACGAAGCGCACACCAAAACACCCACTGTCTGTGCATTCGGGCATATGCTTTAAGGTACACCTTGATCCTCCTATGAAGCTGCGTGTGGCCTTGCAATTCCATCTAGGTGGAAGGGTAGGAGGCGAGTGAGGCGGTAGACAGGGCCGCATGAGCAGCGAGCTCGCAGCGAACAGGGACAGGACCGTAACTGTACACTCAAAAGTCGCACCCAGCCCACAGCTGTGAACCATGACACTGTCACACAGGCTCTGCGACAGGGAGGCACACCTCCTCCGCAACACGAGCTGGGGTGCGCTCCGGGACTATCTGCCGACCGTCGAGGACGCCACGCTGCGTGCCCTGTGCAACATCATGGATGTGGCTGACCTGACCAAGGCTCAGGCCGAGCAGGCCCTCCTGCCTCACCGCCATGGTGGCATGGGGCTCCGGCACTACACCGCGGATGTGGCCGATGCGGCACGCCTTTCATCAGCTGCGCTGGTGCAGTGTGCGCTGGTCGACGGTGTTGAGCGTGGCCGGCCGTTCCGCGGCAGCGCAGCCGTGGAGCTGCAGGGTGTCCTTGACCGGCTGCGCGCGACGTGGGGTCACGCGATCGCCGACCTCGGCGCCGGCCCTGCTGACGGCGCAGCCTGGGCGCTAGACACCACAGCGAAGCTGCGCCTGGCGCAGCTGCAGCGGGCGATATCGCGCGCTGAGGCTGACCGGCGCAAGGCCGCCATGTTTGCTGCGCTCTTCATGGCCGGCAGTGGCCGGACGTCCCAGTTCACTGATGACGGCCAGGCGGCGGCAGCCAGATTACGCAGCTGCATGGGGGCCATGGCATCGGCTTGGCTCACAGCGCTCCCGGGTCCAGTGACGGGCCTGTCCGACCTAGAGTTTGGCGTGTACGCGCGGCTCCGGCTCGGGGAAGTCCTCCTGCCCCGTCTCAACGGCGACGATCGCACTCGCTGATCTGCAAGTCGCTGTGGGGTACCGTCGTGGCCCGTCACAATCTCGTCGTGGAGACATGGCGCCGCATCATGGCACGCGGCGGAATCGCGTCAGCGGTCGAGCCTCACATGAGCAGGCTCCCCCGCGGCCTCGGCCCCGGCATTGGGCTCGCCCGCAACGTCCCGGACAGCACGGACGCAGCTTCCCCGTCACTCACCACCAAATCTTCACCCAACCAGGCCTCGGTCGCGCCTGCTCCTCATCATGGCGCCCAGGCCCCGTCCCCCACCATCCCGCAGCCTGCTCCAGCATGCCCCGACAGCGCGACGCCGTCCCCCACGGCCGACCACCTCGCAACCTCCCCCGCCCCCGCCGCGGTCGCGCCCGCTCTCTCCCATGGCGCCCAGGCACCCTCTTCCCTCACGTACGCGGCTGTCCTTGCGTCCTCCTGTGCTGCCACAACGGCGACCGGTGCCGACGTCCCCGCTGGTGCGGCCGCCCCCCACACCGCGCAGGCGGTGCCGCAAGCACCGCAGCAGTCGGTCCAAGCACCAGCTGCCCCGTCGCCGGTTGTGCCCCGGTCCCGCAGACCCGCACAGCGGGGCGACATCCTCGCGTTCTTCCCGGGCGCGCCGGTCATCGGCGACGTGTGCGTCACCCACCCGCTGGCTTCCTCGAACGTCAGCGCCACGGCGCTCCGCGACGGTGCCTCGGCAGAGGCCGCCGACCGGCGCAAACGCGAAAAGTACGGCCGGGCCGGCACGGGCGCGTTCACGCTGGTCCCGCTGACGCATGAGACGTACGGCCGTGTTGGCCCGGCCGCCTTTGCATTCCTCAACAGGCTTGCTGATGTGGCTGCAGGGTCTGGCGCGGCCTCTCGGCGACGTTTCCTGGAGAACGCAATGCGCGATCTCTCCACGACACTCTGTCGTGCAGTGGCGCGCCAGGTGCGCGCCGCAGCTCCGCTGATGGCACGTCACGCGGGCAAGGCAGTTTTGGCGGGACTCACAGTCCCGTCTGACGACCTCTCGCCGCTTACAGGCCATCCGGCCTGAGCGGTGGGGTGCCCCTTGGGCGCCCCGTCCGCTTGACGCCACCGACCTGTGGCCTCTGACTCCAGCTAGGCCGGGTCCGATAGGTGTGCGGGATGCCTTCGTTGGCATGTGCGGGGACTGCGGAGACGGCTTGGGCGATGCATTGTCCTGGGTGCGGTGCGGCGTGGGCCGGCGAGGCTGCGCGGCGGTGTGCCGGGCTGGCGTGGTATGCTGTGGCTTGGTGGGGTGGGGGTGGGTCTTGGGGCCAGGGCGGCCCCCGGCAATCGGGCGGCCATGATGGGCGGCCTCAGGCAGCAGTGTGTTGGGTTTGGCCCTGTCGTACGGCGGCGGGCGTTGTGGTGCTGGTGGTTGTGATGTTGTGTGTCGGCCGTGGGGTTTGTGCGTGCGTGTGTGGGTTTGGGTTTGTGGGTGTGTGGGTGTGTGCTTGGCGGTCTACGGATCTGTGTCTTTTGCTGCGCCGGTGCTGGGGCTTTTTTGGGCGTGGTGGGTGTCGCGTGGGTGTCTGTGTGTTTGCTTCGTTTGTTTGCTTCTTCCGCGGTGCTGCCCGCCTTGCTGCCTTTGTCCTTGTAACACAGGCACTGCGTCGACGGCTCTGCGGCGCCACATCATGATGGTGCAAACAGGCACGCCGCGCGGCCTCCGCCACAGCCTCCCGGGTCTGCGCGGCCTGACACCGGCTCACCTGTCACAGGCCACCGCATCCTCAGCCACCAAGGCCTCCGCCGACGCCACACTGTGGCATCCCTTCTCGGCGCCCAGACTGCATACTCTGCCAACCCTGCGGCTGCCCCCACGCGCCCGGGCGCTGCCCCGCTCGGTGTCGCCGCCGCGGCTACGCAGACTCCTCTGGCCATGCATATGGTATCCCCACCATGGACATGGTGCACGTACCCCACCGCAGGCCCACGGCCACCCTCCCATGCCGCAGCGCGGCCCAACTCCCCAGCTATAGCCACCCCCGGCTCAGCCGCGCCCGCTCTTTGTCTCATGGACCCCCCCCGCCCCCCCCCCCCCCCCCCCCCCCCCCCCCCCCCCCCCCGACGCACGCTGCCGCGGGGCGTTGTGTTTGGGGCGTAAACAATTGTGTTTGTGTGTGCGTATGTGGGGGTGTACTCGGCGGTCTGCGGATCTGTGTCGTTTGCTGAGAACGTGGTGAGTTTCATGTGTGTTGCGTGCGTGGGAGTCTCGATGTGTGCTTGCTCTGCTTGCTTCTTTCGCGGTGCTGCCCGCCTCGCCACCTTTGTCCTTGTAACACTCACACGCTGCCGCTGTCGCATCCTCCACTAATGCTGCCAGTGCGTGGGCCTACGTTCCCGCCCCCATGGCGGCACCGGCATTGCCTGGCGCCACACCTGGTGCGACACCACCCCCACACCACCCCGAGGCCCTCCGAGGAGACTGAGTCAGGTGCTCCATGTGGCCCAGCAGCAGCGGCAGCGGCCAGTCCTCATGCAGGCCGCCCCTCCGGACTCCGGAGGCCCTCTCAGATCTCTCGGGTCAGGTCTCTGCTGCCGGGCCCCGTATGATGTGCCCGTGGCATTGGTGAGGGAGCGCTGCGCCGGGGAGGCCTTGCTCCTGTTGAGGGAGTGAGGGGATGGGTGCGAGTGTGTACATGTAGGCCAGGGCTCCCTGGACTTCGTGCGCCCGGCGTCGGCCGATCGCTCGAGCAGTATCATGGTGGGCCGCCCCGGCCGTGCGTGCGATGGGGGTGTTCTGAGATTTTGCGTTCGTGTGGGGTGTTTGTGTGCACATGGGATGTTTTACAAGGTCAAAGCCTGAGTGGCCGGAACCGCCGCCAGGGCAACGTGCAAGTACACCACAGCCCCATGTACGCATGGCAGGCGCGTGTCACCCACGCACAACGCGCCCGCACACAACCTACTATAGCTAGTGATAGAAACCCACTACGTCTGTACACGTCCTGGCTCATGTTACAAGGGCGGGCCTGACAAGGGCGGATAGGTCGGAGCAGAAACAGTCGCCTTTTGATGTGATTTCAACCGAAATGACCATGTTCAATATGATATTGACGCATGATATGCTTTATCCGGTTCGTTGTGGTCTACGGACGCAGTTGCACTGTGCCTGTCTTCGAGGATGACTCGGTCGGCCGGCGCTGTTACGATGCTCACGAACAGCGCGATCAAAGCGTGTATATCCTTTCATGGGAACATATTTGGTTTCATTCAGGCTTAACTTGGGCTCTGGAGACTCGCGGCATTTCTGGAGGTCAATCAGCCTGAGGACACACTTGGGCAGAGCTTAGGACGGCTGCGTGTCACCGCTAGAAGCTAATCCGTCAGTGATACAAAATTAAACCTACTATGAACATGTTTACCAATTTGCTCAAAGTTTTATGACGTGTTGTCTCTAGCGGAGCTCATCATGCGCCATCGCGAAGCGGGCTACTGGAGCATCTGGTCTATGAACAGGCCCCACACGCACAGATCGCGCCACGATCTGATTATACAGCGCAAATTATATGTATGTTAAAATCGGCAATATACGGCTGCAACGGTGTTCAGGGACGAGCAGGGCAAACCATCGCTGCGGCATAGCCATTTGGAAGCTCGGGCACATCATGCTTCACCAATCTGCAATGGAGATTTTGGAAACTGTATGAACCACAGGCGCGAGCGTCTACGGCTACGGACAGTTGCAGACATCTTACGACACTGCTTGCGGCAAGTGATGCCTGTGCTCTTCGTACTAAATGAGAGTGCCACTGCGGGCGCTTTGGAGATCAGTCCCCCTGGCCATGTGGTTATGGAAACACCGGATGGACACGAGGACGGCTGTGCAGATGATGCAAGTGCTTGTCGGTGTGCTGAGATAGCCCTCCTGTGGATGTCAGTGATGTGATCACATGCAGCCGCTGGTATTCTGGCCAGCAGAGATGCTTCACACGATTTACCAGCCTCTTTGCAAAGGGGTTGTCACGCTAACTGGCCACGAGTACAGCTGGGCTGGTGATGCAAGTGCTCGTGCCTGACGGTGTGCTGAGACAGCCCTCCTGTGGATGGCAGTGATGTGATCACATGCAGCCACTGGTATTCTGGCCAGCAGAGATACATCAAACTATTCACCAGTGTCTTTGCAAAGGGGTTGTCACTCTAACTGGCCACGAATTCAGCTGGGCTGGTGATGCCAGTGCTCGTGCCTGACGGTGTGCTGAGATAGCCCTCCTGTGGATGGCAGTGATGTGATCACATGCAGCCACTGGTATTATGGCCAGCAGAGATACATCAAACTATTCACCAGCCTCTTTGCAAATGGGCTGTCACGCTAACTGGCCACGAATACAGCTGGGCTGGTGATGCCAGTGCTCGTGCCTGTCGGTGTGCTGAGATAGCCCTCATGTGGATGTTAGTGATGTGATCACATGCAGCCGCTAACTGGCCTCCGCTAACTGGAGTCCATAGGCTCGTGTAAGAACAGAAGCACATCGCAGGATACAAACGGCATGTTCATGAGTCTCAGTTTTCAGTACTGCTTTGGATGTATAACCTTGACAGACATCGGTTCATTGTCCCCTACATTGGCGCCTTGAGATCAGCGCAACACAATCGTTCGCAAGCAATACGCAGCTGTGCTAGCAGGGATGCATCATTACTTAACAACAGGAGGATCATGCGTTCCAGCCGTACTACATACCGGAAAATGTTGGAACGGAAGGCTCTCCAATCTACGTAAAGTCATCCACTGTGTCCTTCATCAGGTGGTGTCATCGCCTATGCCCGAGTGCTCTGTATCCGGCAACAGGTTCCACCCCTACCAAAGCTGCCAAAAGGATTGATCCCCTAGCTGCTGTAGCTGGATGCGACCGCCTGGCGTGGGCCCGTGTTGGGGAGGGGGGGGACCCGGAAGGGTATGGTGCACTGAACAGTTCAATCCGTTCTAAGATCAGTGCCTTCAGAGCGGCACGCCCTGGTGGCAATGGTCCCCAAGAGCAGGGAAAGGCCCACCAACGTGCTGTTCGTGCACGTGCCGTGAGTGGAGCTAGAGCTGCTTTGCGAGCGTTCACTGCTGGGCGATTCAGAAGTGATGACGCTTATGCTGGGCGGGCATACTGCGAGGTGCTATCGACTCTGGTGTCTGCAACACCGGTGTCTGTCATGCCAGATTTCGCGTGCTCCAGGCGAAAGGCAGGTTGGGAGCCTGCCAGCAGCAGTAGGTCAAGCCAGACCAGGGGCCTTTGGGCACGATTCGCTCGTAGCCAGGGTCATCTACTGTCTGGCTTCCATCAATTTCGATTGAATCTCCTAGTGAATCCTGGACAACTAGATATCGATGATGAGGATGATGATGCTGGTGCTGTAGGCTAGTGTTTGTGTAAACAGGGTCAGCCTCCAAGGCTAGTGATATTGGAGGAGGTCTGGTCTTGTGAACGGGCAGATTGCTACTTGATGTATCTCGTTCTGCACACACTCAAGTGGGTTTGCATTGTGTCGACCAATACCATTCACTCTTGCTGCCGCACCAACACGTGATAGCGCACACTGGCATCTTCAAGGACAACGTCTCCGCCTACCCCACCATGTCTCGTGTATATCGCTGGTGCATTTTTGCAGAACAACTGTGGTCTGGAAGAGACTGTAGATGCATTGGCCTCGGGTCTGAGTTGATCTAAGTTGAAAAAGAAAATGGGGACAGCCAAACTTACTCCCCGGCATCCCCTTAATTTGTGACCTGACGAATGAGATTCGCGGCTGTTTCGGGATTCTGGGCACTGTGCAGAGATCTGGGCTTTCACTGGCATTTCTGTTTATTCTCGTTCAAGTCATGAAAAGCCGGGAGAACCACTCCAAAAATTCTCAAATTAACCATGCAAAGTTTTGTGAGGTTGGCTTTGGCGGATATAGCAGTGGGATGCGAGCTAGAGTCCACAGGCTGCTATGCAGCACATGGCAGCCACAATCACCAAGGCGCTCTTCGCCTGCTGCTGACGATTGCCTATTCAAGAGTAGACATCATCTGATTATCTCCCGCTTGCCAGAGCTTGATCGTTGCTGATACTCGACGATCGTGCAGACCGTGCAGTAGAGCAGCCTGCCTCGACATGTACCCTCGTAGCCACTACCTGAAGGTGCTGTCAAGCACGTAAATGACCAAATAATATAATGCTGTCCGGAAATCGCGTCATCCCATAGTGATCAGAATATATTATTTTGTCATCTCGGATTGACGAATACCCGGACACCGATCTAATATTTGGTCCTTTCCACTTCATGGGCAGCATAGGCGCAAAACTCGCCATGTGGCTACGAGGGAGCCACGCCCCAGGCTGATGTCACTTGTAATACTCACTGTAAAACTCGAGTCAGATAAACAGCACTAATATGTCGTGAATCTAACTGTGCACGCTGGATAATACTATCATCAGGTTCATGGAGTAGAGAAGGCTCATCCTCTTTTGACATTGACACTGCAAAATAGCATTACAAACATTTTGAAAGCGGTACAACAGTCACCAGCCATCGGCAGTACAGTCACCATTCTAACATTAAAGCAGAACCGCTGAGCCAAATCACGGTCCGTATCCTGGCCACGGCCAACTGGCCTTGGCTGCCCGGATCCACTCCAGGAAGGCAATGGACGCCCCTCCCCTACTAGCGTGATAGGCTGTCATCGCATCACATCCCTGGGTGATGCTTTGAGCTCTTTTCAGGATCCTCTCCCGCTCGTCGGGGCCAGTAGCTCCTTTCGCCTGCGTCATCAATTTCTTCACTGACTTCCTGAGGTAATTGGTGTGAGCATGCAGAGCCCGTGTACTGCGATGACGGCTATTGCGTCCAAAGCGGCCACGCAGAACAGAGGCCATTGTCTTCAGGGTCTTGGTCTTGCGAGGACCTTGGTCGGCCTCATCGCCACTGTCACCATCGCCGTGTTGAAGGTCTAGGATGTCTGCAAAAGCTATCAAAACTTGATATGACTGCTAGTAAGCGCCTCTTGTCGCAACAGTGCGAAGCGATCAATACCCCGGAAGGCTCGCCATGACAGAGGTCGAGTCAGGCCAATACAATACTGATGTATGTACGTGGCAGTCAAACGCACTGCAGAAGTTCAAAGAAGAAGCACATTCGACAACAGCTGCCGTACACCACCAGGTGACTGGAGTGAGACATGGACAGTGTGCTGAGCTGATGTCAAGGGCGTACCACTGAGCGCCATCTTCACGAACTGTGCGGCAGGGGCAGCAACGGAAGCCGCCACCATGTTGTCGGAGTCTCCGGTTGGCGGGGGAGCGTTGACCAGAGCCAACGGGCTGGTAGAATCCCTATGAGAGGTCGTGGCTGGACACGTCACTTCGGTAGAATTGTCATTGGCCGGCGCGGTGGAGTCATTTGATGAGGCTGACAGCTTGATCTGCAAGACGCCAGTGTAAGTGTCAGGATGCAACGCCTCTGCACACCAACAGGAGAAGTCCGCTGGCATTGGCAGAAGCTGGATTGCGTTTGTGTGCCTGCCATCCAGAGCATGGGCATATAACAGTCGGCCAACGTCTGATAATATCTCAGCATCTGGGTCCCACTCGGGAATCAGCGTCTGCACGATTGAATCCTTCGTTCGGGGATCAGCCCCGCGAAGGACAGCATAGGCATAACAAATCACCCCGTTCTGCAAGGGAACATCTGAGTTATTCTGGGCACCCCCCCCCACACACAATCTTGACTACCTGCAAGAAATCCATTGCATGTAGTTTGCTGTAGTTTGCACGTTTATCGCCACAAACAGTACTCAGCATCCATGAGTGCCGCACCTGCGTCAGACCCCAACACAGCACTGAGAATGATAGTGTGGGTGGGCACCACCCATCACGACCAGTAGCTAGGATAGCACGGACCGGCTGGTGACCGCCTTCATCAAGTGTAGTCACCACCTGAATCTTGTCAGTTTGTTTGGTCAGCCACGCAAGCATGAGCAGGACCATGGGCCCGGCCAAGATACCATCGTCACCGTTGGAGAAAATCCCGTGCAAAGCCTGAGCGAGGAGGTCGGCCTCGAGCATGCAGTGGTCTACATGAAACCGAACACTGCTGGACCAGGTATAGAGCCGTTGGAGCGCATGTACAGTCTGAGACCAAAATCATGAGGCAGTGCCAACACCAGAATGGCCGCACACCAGCTGCTCGAAGCTCGGCCTCAGGGTACACTCTTGAGGCCAACTTCAGGATGGGATCCTTGCTTTGCTTCTCGCGATCAGCCACAGCCTTGGTTTCCATGGCGTCCAGCATCTCGGGGATAGTGACTGGTCCCCCCGCACCCTTCTCATTCAGCGCATTGCGAACCGTAGCGATTGGAGCCTGGCGCATCACCTGTTGGCAAGCATATTCCTTGAAATTGTGGGTTAGATCTATACAGGCACAACATTTTCGTTAGTTTCTAGTTCATGTCACCCACAGCAGCGCAACATTGCACAGCCAAGGAAAGAGAATATTACTCTGGAGTTGCTCCTTCAACCTGTCGAACAAATGTTCCACTGGAGTAGTCTTGACACTCGTAAAAAGCAAGTATTTGAAATAATCTGGAAATTGGGTCTTACAACCATCTGGGACCACACCCTGTGCGGCTCGCAATGATTTAGACAGAGTAGATGCAGTCAGCATACCAATGTCCTCTGCTGAAAGCCGGTGTACCTACACATTCAGTACAGGAAGGTTGGCTGGTGACGCATTGATGCCGGTGCATCTTAATCATGAAGCTATGACGCACCATTTGAGGGTAGAACTTCGTCTCTGGACACAAACCGGAGGAATCTGTCATGGCACCGAATAATATGGCCCACACGACAGGTGGCAGCTGCGAGCACACGCCATGTGTGAACAACTGACGCTGTCCAATAAGGTACACCACAGCCAGGGAAATCTGCGCAGATGACCTGAACCTGGAAACACGGTTTACTATGTTCGGCGACAGCTCATTAGAGGGGAAGTGGACATACTCCAGTCGGCAGCAACAATATCCAGTCACGTAACAAGCTGCAATCCCGCACCATGCAGCGGGTTCGACTTTGTCATTGTAAGTCCGGCGCAGCGAGAACAGCGGGTGCCGTTTGATCTCATTGATCGCACTCAGTATGACAGGGGACGTGTTGGGCTTCTTCTCTTCCCAGGTCAAGTTGACATTCACGACCGATGCAAGGAGAAGCCCGAGCTGAGTCGGATCACTGAATCCAAACTGAATGTGCCCGTGACAACCTGCCTTTTGAACGATGGACAGCCCAGTCGGAAGAGACCGCATCGGACCTAGGCATGTGTCAAGTGGAGGGGCAGCAGCTCCAGTGGTGAAGGTGTCGCCAGCAGTTGCCGCAGAATCACCCCCCCCCCCCTCCCCCCCCCCCCCACCACAAAGCGGTAGGGACGCATGGGTGGAAGCACCGGTGGGAGCAACGCTTGGAATAACACGCAAAACATCAGTGGCGGACACACCAAACAGGCGTTTTGTGAGGTCCTCGAAAAATCCACCAGGCTCGCACAACCCACGCAGCAGTTTGTCACAGCCCGCCAAGAGGGATGCTGGCGTTGGCGCCGAAAAGGCACCCACATACATATGCAGCCTAGTGCTGCAACTGTTGATCACTACCTTGAACTTTTGGCGCATGACGTCTTCACGCGGAACTCCCTGCGCCGGCAGACACCCTAGATTAGCACCTCATCGACTGCAATGACTGAGCTAATTGAGACACTTGTCAACTGTCTTCTGCAAAGCAGTGGGCCACACAGGGGGATGGCGAGAGTGACAAGGCAAGTACAGGTACCTGGGGTGAGGTTTCAATCCAGTGAATCATGCGGTGACACACAGATTGAGCTGCCTCTATCATCATAGGCATATCATCCGTGTTAAGACCTAACTCGAGCAATATCGTGCAGACGTCCTCTGTCCACAACTTGTACATGGCTGCAGCCGTGAACCCTTGATCCGCAGTGCCAGTCGCAGGAGCCACATCGTCTTCTCCGTCCGAGCCACTGTCATTTGAAAAATCGCCCCGACTACCAGGGCGACCTGGTGAGGAGAACACTATCGAAGCCATAATCAGGAACAGCAAGCAGGCGCGAGGCACTGGAATCAGCGTTGAGCAGTAACGGAGGTCCCCAAAATCAGCAATGAATGACATGTCCACTCATACACATCAACCAACTCGATTTTTAGGTCGATGATCGTGTGCGTGCGATCGCCGGCAGCTTGATGGATGTTCGGTGCACGCGCACGACGTATCGAGGGTGGCTTGGACCTCCAAAGCGCGACAGTGTACTGCACCGTTGTGGCCCCGCTCGCAGTGTCATGTTATAGGTTCATCATGCACGCCTATCCGGCAAGCCTGTCACTTTGTCTGCTTGTAATGGCTCTTGAGTTTCACGTATATCGAACCGCATCAATTCTCGTCAGCGTCTCCACGGTCAACGGACCTGCGCGTTCGGTAACTAAAACGGCGCAGATGCTAGCCCGAGAGACGTCGGCCAATCAACACACAAGCAAGGTACAGTACCTACATTTCCATGCTGCCGGTGCAGGTGTGTCTGACCGAGGTAGGAACACAATGCCGACCCCGTTGTTGTTCCTGACACGCCACATCCACAGTCGATCTGCCTGTTGAGACCACGCACAAAAGCACCTGCAGGCTTTTGTAAGTCTCGCCAGCGCTGACTGCCGGCAATTCGACGTTGGATGCGAGGTTGCACGGTGTTAGTTTCGTTGATGGTGGCTTGTAGTTGCCGCAGGCCACAATACCATAGTGCCTGGGACAGTCAAACACATATGTAACCTACACCGTCCAACGTGACCAGACCGTGGATGATCGCTGCAGCGTTGTAACAGTGGCGACTGGTTTGATTGCGCGGTGGACCGCAGGTACCAGAACCGACAGGAGAACAGGCACGAACTGTACGAAGCGTGAGACAGGAAGAGGCATTCAACGATTCAAGGATGGTGCGAGCCACCATCAACGCATATTCTCACGTCAAGTAACCTGTCATGTCGTGAATGCGGAACGAGGTTCACCACTGTCACAACTGAGTCACGTGCCATGATTTCGTTGCATTCTATCCTTCAGTCTGACAATACATCCGTACTGCAGGTTCATAGAACGGGTACAAGTGGCAAAACGCGCTGACATGGCCATTGAGACACACAACGTCAGCGAGTTGCAAGACGCTGTCATCGGACTGGAGCCTAACGATGCAACAAGAAGCGAAGCCTGTGTTTATTGACAGACTCTTGACCTTGATGACTCTTGACCTTGTTTCGGCATGCAATTCAACGAGGCGGATCAACCGTCACATGGACGTGCAGCAACCATGGCCGTTGGCTTGTGCGTGACGAGGGATGTGCTGCAGCACATCCCTCGTCACGCAGAAGCCAGCGGATTCGATTGCATTAATCATGTCCGCAGGCTCGTGCGTGTCGTGGGATGTGGTGCAGCACATCCCTCGTCACGCACAAGCCAACGGCCTCGATTGCATCCCGCTCGTTGCAGCATCATGCCACACGCAGGTGCACCACACTGCTGGTTGATGCGGATGGTGCAGACCGTGCAGCCAATCCGCATCAGCTGTGCGTGGGCACTTTTTTTTTACGGCGGATGCTCCCCGCCCTTGTGGGTAGAGCGGATCCGCCGTAGCATATCTGGTTCAGCGTACCTGCCTCAGAAGGGCGGGCGCCCGATTATGTTAATAAATAAAATGGTCAATTAAGGGGGCTCCGCCCTTACAGTATTGCCGGAATAATGATTCACATGTCGCCCTTACTTTTGCCATTCGTTAAATCATGCCGCCCTTAATTAGGCTTCAAAAAGTGCCACCCCAAATAAGGGCGAAATCTAAGGGCGACAGTAAGGGCGACATGTCACTTTCCAAGGGCAAAATAAGGGCGGGGGTAGGTACAGACGTAGCTGGAGACGCACCCTCGCTGCCTTGATCTCTGCAACACATACTAAGCTGACCAAGCTGAGCTGCCCCGGCCACACATGCGGTTGGGGTTTTCTGAGATTGAAGCTTCCTTAAGGGCCACATGAGGTGTTTGTGTGCGTGTGTGAGTGGCTGTTTGTGCGTGTGGGTGGGTGTGTATGTGTTTTACAAGGATCGAGGGGCACCGAGGCGGTCAGCACCGCGGCACCAGCGAGCATCGCATAGACGTTCCCGCAAACCTGGCCTGACGCACCAACGCCACAGCCATGACCAGCGTAACCCGTGGCCACGGTGCCTCCAATTGCAACGACCGACATGTACGCAGCCATCCAGCCATCCACACACCGTGACACCACCATGACTCTTTCATAGTATCATCGGCAAGTTGATGCGTATGCTGATTCAATACTATGTTACAGTTTGTGACATTTGGTCTATAGAGCTGCTGGTGTCCCAGCGGTCACGTGGACGAGCACGCCACTACTGCCACATGTATACACCTATGCATATATGAGCACTATTTATATAGTGCTCATTCTCTGCTGCACTGCTGACAGCTCCAACAGAAGCGTCGCCTCCCACTGCGGACCACCAAGACACACTCGAGCTGTCCGCGAAAGTCGGCATCCCCGACGCAGACCGCGGCCGGGCGGCAGGGTTGGTGGCCGCTGTCGCCTCCAGAACTCCACATGCCCGGCGGCCACATGCCCGGCGGCCATGCGGCGTCTGCTAGCGTGCACGTGTTCGCAGACGGCCCGGCCATGTGGTAGCACAAGTACATGTACAGCTCTGGCTGGCAGCCAGGGCCCGGCCGCAAACACCCCCAGACACCGTGGCGCCACCGTGCAGGTGCCATGCATGTGTCACATGTGACATATCCGCTGCAGACAGCAGACCGCCAATGACGGCGGGCACCACATGTGCACAGCATAGCACCTGTCACACAGCACAGCACACCACGTACATGACATCGATGCAGCCAGTGTCGGTGTGCCACCTGTCCACATCCCTGTGCAGCCCTACATTTGATGGACGGTCCACTGGCAGCTGGTAACTATTGCATCGGCCAGCGGATGCATATGCAACCATACGCATGCACCCAGCCCTGCCAGCTTCAATCAAAGTTGAGTCGGAGGGACAAGCTCCTCTACATCCTTGTGATGCCCTCCATCAAGTTGGCATCACGTAGCACGGAATCTGAAGAGTGCTCTTCAGGTGCTAGCCCTTGCAATCCCGACATGGCGCGCTGTAGCCATGTTGGTTGCATGCTGCGCCTGGCCCCGCACATGCCCGGCGCCGGCGGCGTAGGCCGCATTGGCGTGATTGTAGGCGGCGGTGTGGCCATCATGGCTGCTGTGATGTTGCACATTCAGATTGGTGTATCCACGGGTGCCACCACTCGTGGCACCGAGGTCCGCGCCCAGGAGGTGGCGGCCGATGTCGCCGCGGCGGTCAGAACCGCCCGCACGCGGCAGCGGACGTCCAGCAGCGTTCAAACTCAGGGTCAGCACCGCCTGCATGCATACGCGCAACTTGACTGCATGAGCGACGGTGCATGCGCAGTCAGCCTTAAGGAATTCGAATTTGGGTCAGCGCTGTACAGTTAGATATCTATATAATCGATTCTACACTATAGCAATTGCGACTGGTATTGTACAATACATGTATTGCTGAACCTGCAATGTACGGATGCTGCCTGGTGTACGTTGTATGCTGCTAGCTGCCACTGTTGGCCATGTACATCATCATGCATGTCATGTGACAAGAAAGTCTGCTAGCTTCAGGTTGCAGACTCAACAGGGTCACAGCAACTTGAAGCATGCACAGCAGAGACGCTTGCAGTGCATGTCAATTCAGCAACAGGAGTAGTGACCTTCAACCATGAAGCCCCAAGTTGGGGCTTCACGGATCACACCGTGAATCATGCATACATACACCAAGGCCCCGAGTGCATGTACTACATGTACATGGGAAACAATTTCAGCAGCGCGCACCGGGTGCACCCGATGCGCGCGCGCATCCGATGCGCATCTACCTGAGCACATGAGTGAAGGGACGCACCAGGGCCATGACAAGTATGTTGAAGAGAAGCTTCATCTTGGCTGTGTCGCGGTGGATTGCACTACAGCAGAAACAGAGCAGAGACTCTTGCATGCAATACCGGGCAGCTGCAGGAGGCTTGGCGGGATCGGTGCTTGCAATTTTCGCGCTAGCACAGGGGGCTCGCTTTCAAGTTGTTGATGAGCCTGATCAGGTTCGAATGCTGAGCTGGACACGATACCCTGCAGCAGTCTCTATCAACTGATAGCTTGCAAGGTTCATATTCAGCTCGAATTTAGCACTGCATAGGCTTCATGTGTTACATGGACAAAGCGCGCAACTTGGAGGCACATGCACCGCGACAAAATTTTAAAGCGAGCATTGTTTGCAAGCCCCTGAGAACACAGCCACCAACCCAGCTGCAACACAACGCACCCACGCCACAGCCAGCACAAGTAGTACTTCAGGGCCAAATGCATGTCCCTTCAAAGGCGAAGGCGGTTTGATTCGCGTGAGGACGTGACATAATTCGAGGAGTGAAAGGCACTGGTAGTCATACAAATTTGTTTGAACACAACTCAGCAGAGTTGGGGGGGCGAGTACTCCTGGTGACCCACAGCTACAGTGGATCCGATGGATTTTTGTTCATACATATCGGCAACCTCTTCTAGTACATGAGTGCGATGCTGCTGAACCTTGTTACGTACAGCTAAGCATGGTGAACGCTGACAACACAGCTGTAGCCATGGTGGACAAGAACTCTCGGGAGCGATCGGCGAAAGCTTAAGGCCAATTGTGGCGCCAAGCAGTGAACATCCATTGCAATTGCGACCGCACGCCGCTGCCGGCAATCTCAAGTGTGCTCGAGCTCTAGTTTGTGAAAACTAATTTGTGAAAACGGCACCTTGTGGAGCACTTGTGGTGGTGGTGCCGCGGAAGGTGCGGTGGTGAAGTCGAACGTACGCGTTGACGTCGTATATGTAGCGAAAGGCGTGACAGCTGTGGCGGCCCCAAGGTAAAGAAGCTCTGGTCGATTTGTCTCACAAGCTGTGCCACGCCGCTTTTATACCACTGGGATTTGCCGCCCATGGTCGGTCCTGTATCTCCGAGACATCGATGTCGAAGCATACGCAGCAGTCGCGACTCGCGACGACTGAGACCTCGCACTGCCACCAAGCAGCACCATCTCAGTTTGACCATGGATTGCATTACCGGATATGAACTCGGCGCATGCGCAGAAGGTGCAGGCGGCCAGGTCGGCGAGTATTACGTGGCGCACTGCTATGCTGCCTCGCGGATCCGATGGCCCTGCAGTCCTGGCACGGCATGGCCTTGCCCAATGGCAAGATTGAGCAGGAGTGACAGCTCACTGACGGCTCCGGAAGCAGGCACGCCTCGCTAGGCGGAGTTGGCGCCATGTTGTCCGCCTCGTGAATATGGCCACCTCGATCCACTACAAGAATGACTTGACCAGGGACAGGCTCCCGGGCGAGCGGGCTGACCAGGGACACTGGTGGCTACGGTCTCCTGGTTGAGAGTTCCGGGTTGAGCGTCACGCAGCTCGCGTCTGCGTGCCCGGGAGTCGGAATTTCTCATCTTCCGGGCAGTCGCGCGTGGTTTGGTCGGGTGCCATCGCCCGGAACAGCATGCTTTCCTGCTCCGGGTCTTTCAATGTGCGACGGCGAGCATCCGAACGCCGGAATAAGTTCAAGTTCACATAACATGCCACCTCGCGGGGCCGTGGTGGTGCACGCCATTTACGCACGCCATTGACACTACCATTAGATGCCGCACACGCGGAGCATTGAAGCTATCTCGACACACGGAGAGTTGTCTCATGTCTCGGCCAGGCAAATTGTATCGAATTCGTGCACATACATGTTTTCCACGCTGCAACTTTGGATATTCGAGCCCCGCGAAGAGTGTGGCCACCACCATGCCCATTGATACCAGTGACAGCTGCTTTCTTCTTGTCTCTTTTTCTCTGTAGACGTAAACTCAAGAGCGTTGTCGTCGTACCCCAGTGCCGCAGCGATCATTGGTCAAGACAAGTACGCCTAAGCTCGACAGGAAATATGGCAATCGATGGGACGTCTCTATTCAACATCGAGTCGCATAATGTTATCTTCAGGAGATGTCTATTTGGGGGGTACGAAGTTGCCCATTTGTCTGGTCGTGTTAAGTTGCATGTAGGAGCGGAGACCGCTCCTGTGCAATCTAGCGGATGGACCAGAAAACATGTGACAGCGAGTTCGAGTGTGCAGGGGAGTCAAGCATGCAGATGTACTGCCTTCTTAATGCAACATGACGAAGTTGACACTTCACCGCAGGTATGCCTCACTCAGCAACAGGTGTCACAAACGCCTCAGCAATGTCCCGAACTTCGACAGGTGTCTCCTCGAGACAGGAGCACCAAGCAGAAGCCATGTGTAGCTCTTGCATGGACACGTGCTGATGGGTACAGGTGCCTTCACGAATGATTAGCTTCTGCTTCAGTACACTACAGCCTGGCTGACAACCTGAAGCTGGCCCGCCATACTAGGTATGCTTCTGCAAAAGATGTGTTGCACGCAGTCAACACTGGCGCTGACATGAGGCTGACAGTGTACGGCTGCTTCAAGACATGAGGATTGGTGCAGGGCAACGGCTGCATGAGCAGTCTGGCAAATGAGAAGCCTGTGAGGTAGCAGATGCAGCCACCATTGGCCTGCCACCACAAGCTGAAGGTGAGGATTGCTCCCGCCTGTGATGCAATTTTCAGCAGTTGTGCACTATGATGAGCACGATGGCACGTCGTGGTGACTGCTATGCCTCTGAAAGCATCCCATTTGCAGGCAACAGCTGGATACGGCACGACAACAACGTCTTTGAACACAAGCAACCGTCTGCTGGTAGTAATAGGAGTCAAGCAGAAGAAGAGAGAATTTCGCCCATAGTTGTCTCTGCCTGATTTACGTTTCATGCTGATCCGCCTGCAAAGCGCAGGCCTGGTTGCCGGATGCCGGCCCTCGTATGACAGAGCTTGTGCAGAGCGGCAACCATTGCGCCAGGGCGGTGATATGTGATGTGACAAAGTTGTAGAGCTGATGGGGATTCCCGGTAGGCGATTGGTGGCATACTGCCACGGCGCAGCGGCGATGGGTGATCGGCGCGACACGAGCTGTAATTTGTCTGTGATCATACCAATACTTAATGATGCATGTATGCGACGCTCAACGATGAAATGGTGCATCCTGTATGATGTACGCTCCCCGTCGGCATTACCCGGAAGCCGAATTACCACGGACAGAGTTAAAACCCACCCGCGACAACGACTTCCGGGCAACGCGATCCGTCCACAGAAGACGATAAAGAGACGCAGAAGAGCACAAACATCACACTTTAGTTACATTATTAAGATGTACGCCGTTTCTGGCGCGAGCGGAGACTCGGCGAGCGAGGGACATGCCTGATGTGCGTCATGGGAAAGCTCGAGCCAAGTCGGCCTCGCCAGAACGCGCCCGACTCGACATTCAACGACGGCGAGACGACACACATGTGAACAACAACGATCTGTCGTGTGTCCATGGGCGCAGCGTAGACCGATATACGCGTTATCAAAGGTGACGAAAGGAAGGCAGTCAGCACCTCAGCCTGGAATCGCGCGTCGCATGAGGGGCCAAGCGCCATGTGATACACCACTGGCTTCTCCTAAGCCACAAATATGCAGATATTTGACTATGTGCAGTCTGTACGAGCGTTATTGACGCCCAGGTTTATCATCCTACCAGCCACGAGATGGACTGAACGATACTTACAACCGGCGAAGACAGCGACTTCCACGTCTGATCACGCGAAATCGACAGACACCAACAGCAGGATAGACTTGACTGTCATTGGGTACGAAAGATCTGGTGATTCGTAGGCGGTGACGGATCTGGGAACCAGCTCACCTGCGTGTCCCCATGCTAAGCAGAGTCTCACGATGCCGCCAACGCACTCGTGCCAGGCATACAGAACGCACATGGGTACGTAAATTGTCTCTACGTCGATGGACGACGCCGGCGCATGCTAATCACGAACATCGGAGACCGAAGCAGGTGGCATGCACACACAAACACACGCTCCTGACGATCCACATGCATCTCCAAGAACGCGCAGGCCCGTACCGGACACCCGCAGATACACATAGGAACAACATGTGAACGCGCAGGCCCGTACCGGACACCCACAGATACACATAGGAACAACAGGAGCGTGGGGGTGTGTGTGTGCTCGTTGTGCCTTGGCGTTGGCTGTTGCTCTCCTGCTGCGTGCGCATTGCGTTTCTTCTGCTCTCCCTTTTGGTCCTGGCGGTGCTACCTGCCCCTCCAGCTTTTTCCTTTGTACCACATAGGAACAACATGTCTCACGATCGGCTACCACGGTACTCTCAATATAGCTATTCGAGTGGCGCTGAAGTCGCGCTCGATCACCCGGGAGAGCTCACCAAACAGCCCTCCGGGTGCCTGTCCCTGGTCAAGTCGTTCTTGTAGTGATCGCGCCTGCGGCACTTCCTCGAAATGCGTCTGCTAGAAGCTGCACTGGCAGACCTGCATGCACCTGATATCATATGATGAGTGGCATGGCAACTCGTGGCAGCGGCATAAGATGAGCACTGGAGCCCCTGCACGACATGTGCCCAAGAACTTCTTGTGTACAACTTGTGTACACACAAGTTGTTCTTGTGTACAACCAGTTCTTGTGTACAACCAGTTCTTGTGTACAACAAGAACTTCTTGTGTACCAAATACCGCATACACATACCGTGATCACATCTATGATTACCATGGCTATGATGTGCTAAACGCTCTCGGCAGGGGAGCGGACCGGCTACCGCGACACGGACACGAACTTGATCACGCGATAGGTTTTCTTGTTGAGTCTTAGTTTCTGTTTTTGTGTCTTTCGGCGTTCGCCCGCGGGCAGTGACGATGCGACGATGAGGCTGCGCTCGAGTCCAGACGAGGCACTCTCGGCAACTATCGCAACCAGAAGTCATCCCAGGTGCCAGAACTCACAGATCCCACGTTAGATGTTTTATTGTGTTATGTTGTGCGTTCCTGGCCAGCTTGGTCCGGCAACACCCATTGCCGACGCCGTAGCTGTGCTGCGTGGTTGCCGAACTATTGCGCACTGCTTGTTTCTACATGCTTTGCCCGTTTCACACCCACAGAATGCATACCATCTCGCTTATAACATCTGATTCCCGATTCTGGCGGGCAGTTGCACGAGCACACGGTAGCTGCGTGAGTGTGTGTCTTCTCGCGCCGCGATGTTTAGTTTCGGGCTGTGCTAGCAATGCCAAGACGCCGAACTGCGCGGCATGTTGCCGCTCAAAGACAGTTATTGTGTGCCTTTTCCTTTTGTTTACGGGCTCCGCGATGTTCAGGCTCCGCGAGCCCGTGCCGTCAGCGTTCTTGCTGTGCGGCTACGCCTGATGTACGACTGTAGCGCATGTTGTTGGGCCCGCAGGCCCGAGCCAGTGCATACACTTGTAGTCATCACAGTCTGTGTGTGTGTGGCGAGCAGACCGCGAAACGTGCAAAGTCTGGGGGGGATCCCGGCGGATGCCCTGACGCACGCCCAATGCTTGTCCCACGTGAGTGTGCCTGGCAAACTCCCACGGTCAAACGGGCTGTACGAGCCAAGCGCTTGTCCCACGTGGGTGTCCCTGGCAGCTCACGGTCAAGTGGGTGGTTCGGTGGGGGTTCTGTGTGCTATGTCGCGCTCTCCGAATTAAGGGTGGAGAGGGCCTCATAAGAGTAGCCTCGTTCGCTGCCCTCCCGAGTAGACAGCCTGAGGGCGTAGCTGGCGGAAGCCCGCCACCCCCGAAGACGGCGTACCACGTTAATGACCTGTCCTGCTTTTTGCACGCACACCACAATGCTCTTGGGGTCTGACTCGTGCGGCCGCTGTGTCCCGATGCCAGCTGCCCGGCCCAGAGTGTTCACAACAAAAGCACAGTGCATGATTCAAAACGCCCTTCCGGGCGACTTCTCCATCTCCGGGTCCGGTGCGCGAGTAGCGCGCGCCCGGCCTTATGCCGGGCTTGTTGGTGCGAGGCAGTAGCTGTGTTGTGGAGTGTGGTGTCTGGTCTGGGTTCCGGCTCCTACAGTCCGGTGTGCGTCGTGGGGTGTGGTGTCTGGTCTGGGTTCCGGCTCCTACAGTCCGGTGTGTGGCGTCTCTGCTCTGTATTCCGCGTGGGTACACTGGGCTGGGGAGCCCTTGTTGGGCATCCGTACGTGGAAGTGCTGTCAAGTGTTCTCGGTGCTACGTGTTGCAGTCTCCTGCGCGGTCTGTTTTGATGGTGTGGTTATGTTGGGGGGCGGGCGGTGTCCTCCCCCTCCCCCATTCTGGTGTCTGCTTGACTAGTATGTGGTGGCTGGTGCAATGTCGCACAGCCACGTGCGTAGTTGTCCATGTGCGCATGCTCGTTTTCGATCCGTACCGCAACAGCCTGGTCCTCTCCCCTCCAACACGACTCTCTATGACTGAGACAGTGAACGCGCCTGTGATGCAACAAACCGGCATAAGGCATCAGCAGCACAATGAGCATGAGGAGGTGATGCAAGTTGTGCCACCAAATCGCGTAGTGTTCTCTTTCTTTGGCCCTTGTGACGTTGTCTGCCACACGGGCGCATTCCTCTCCGTGACCTCACACAGCGCCACCCTCTCAATGCTTCAGGCCGCCCACCGTACACGACACAGAAATAAAACAACTGGGCAGCCATTCCTCCTGTTGTCCGTCTACAGAAGACTCGACATCGCGAAAATTATCGCACAGGGCGTGGTTCCTTTTGCCCAAGCATGCTCAGAGGCACTGCTTCCTCGGGGCTGCCGCACGGCTCCCTCTACCAAAATAGAACTCACATACATGATGTATCCACAAGGCGATGGCCGGAACAAACCACTCCGCGCTCGCCCCCACCCTACCACCACCGAACCTGCAACCGCGGCCAACCGCTTTGCACCTCTCGCCTCTGCACATGACAACCAGGCGGGTATATCTAAAGCACCAACATGTGTCACGCTTGGAAGCTTAAATGTGAATGGTATGTTTACACAATCCTTGTCATCTAAACATGTGGATGTTTGTGCATTTCTGTCATCAAAACATGTGGACATTTGTTCAGTCCAAGAAACCTGGTGCGACTTGTCGGACACAGAGAAAACTTCTATGCTTGCCGCGCACGGGTATACTGCATATGGTGCTCCGGGATACACAACTCAAACAAGGACCGGCGGCGGCACAGGCATCATTGTGAAAGACACACTGTCACACCTTACACACACACTATCCTGGGGTTCCAAGAAAAATCATCAGACGACCTGGGTACAATTGTGCGCCGGCAGACACACAACCAAGACTGCAATCGGAAGTGTATACATTCGGCCGGTGGCACACGCCCGTCCTGCAGACAGCGACAGGTTTGCTGCTGAGCTGGAAGCTCTCACACACGACATACACTACTTGACGTCAAGTACTGACAAGGGATTCCACATCATTGTGTGCGGGGACTTCAACGCCAGGATTGGGAATGCACAAAACTCACATCATATTCCACTACATAATGAAACGTTCCGTAACTCACAGGGCTGTCGCCTAATAAACATGGTAGAACAATGCAACATGCATGTCATGCACAACCACACTGCCTTTTCGCCGACATGCATGCATGCCGGCGGCACCTCTGTTGTTGACTACTGTCTGACGAGCTCTGCATGTAGGGACCGTTGCAGTGCACCTGCAATCCACTCTGCTGGGCAGTGTCTCTCTGATCACGCGCTGCTCACACTATCACTGTCACTGCCACATGCCACACACAGAAGCAAGCGCAAATGCGCCCGATCACACAAAAAACGGTGGAATAGGAAAGCAATGCACAACGAGGAGACAGTCGCAAAATTTGAGACAGCCCTGCAAGCGCCCCTTGCGCAGTTGCTGCACGACATGGACTCATGTAGCATGCCGCATGCTGAAGCTGCCAACACTTTCACATCTGCCCTGGCAAACATCCTACGTACCGCAGGAGAGCAATGCTTTGGGAAACACCAGGTACGGACTCATCGCGTGCAATGGTGGAACAAAGAATATGCAGACCTCAGACGCGAATGCTGGACCCTTCATGAGACACATTGCCGGACCGGCAGCGACACTGACAAGCTAGCATTCCAGCAACGCCGAGGTGCAAAGAACCAGCTGAAACGCGATCTTAAACGTGCATACACCAAACAGCAAGCCAACCATGTCTCTAAAACGTGCACGCCAGGACTTGAGTCTAAAGTTTCATGGGTGTCTGCGAAACGTTTGTTGAAACTGCTAACCAGGGGTGGCTCGACGGCCGAGCACCCCGTGCCTTCTGTTATGTCTGGGGGAGTCCCCACTGATAATATAGACACAGTGATGCAGGTTTTCTCGAATCACTACCAATCTGAAATGAACCCGGTCCCACATGCCGCATTCTGCGAGCAAACTGATGCATATGTCAGAGACACATTGCACGCATGGCGCCAAAATGAGCCTCAACACAACCAAGAGATGGATGATGCCTTCACACTTCACGAACTTCAACAAGCACTTGCTACAATGCACAACTGGAAAGCCGCAGACCACGATGATATCATCTGCGAACTGCTGAAGGCCGGGGGGCCGCAATTGCAAACCGTCGTCCTGCAGCTCCTCAATTTCTGCTGGACGCACGAAACCATTCCCAATGCGTGGTCGCTCGGAACAATTGTAAGCCTCCACAAAGCCGGGGATGCAACAGACCCCTCCAACTACCGGGGTATCACACTGCTTTCAATATTCCGGAAGCTTTTCAGCACACTACTCAGGTCCCGCCTCCAAAACAATATAACCCTCCATGAGTCCCAAGCCGCATTCCGCGAGGATCGCGGCTGTGTAGACCATGTCCACACCTTTGCACGCATTGTCCGGGCGGCCGCCGCGGCGGACACTCCACTTTATGCTTTCTTCCTGGACATCCGGAAAGCATATGATACTGTGTGGCGCGACGGTCTGTTGTACAAACTACTCCAGAAAGGAGTGACAGGCCGCCTCGGTCGGGTCATCGCACACATGCTCTCCAACACGAAATCGAGGGTGCGCTTCCAAGACCAGGAATCACCATACTTCCCCATCACCCTCGGGGTCGGCCAGGGCGACCCCCTGTCAACCATTCTCTTTGATGTGTTCATTGATGATCTGCTTGCAACACTGCACACCCGTCCAAAAGAACACTGCATTCCCCTTGACTCACCAGACACCGATAAAATTTCCGGACTCACTTATGCAGATGATGTCAATGCAATGTCCTTGACACCGGCAGGGCTTCAGGGACATATTGATACAATCGATAAATGGTTGTTTCAATGGCGCTCCTTACCAAATGTGTTGAAGTCTAAAACTATGGTGTTCAATCAGCCGCAGGGCGGCGCACCAGTTGTCTTCCAGCTGCGGGGGTCGCAGTTGGAGACTGTTCACACCTACAAATACTTGGGTGTTTTCTTCCAGTCAAATGGCTCTTGGTCTGAACATATGCATCATGTACGCGCAAAGATGAACAAGGCACTTGGCGCGTGGCGGCCAGTGCTGCGTTGCCACTACCTCCCGGTGACCGCCCGGCTCCGCCTTGTTTATGCGTTCATATATACTCCTGCTTTGTATGGGGCTGAGGTATGGATTGGCCCAAAAACTGAACTCGACAAACTTGATACCATCTGTAAAAAGGCAATCCGCATGGTGTTTGGTCTGCACCAGTTCGATTGCAGGGAGGAGATTCTTTTTTCCGACACGGGCCTCCTGCCTGTGAGCTCAATGATCAAGGCAGCTAAACTTTGCTGGTACGCAAAGCTGACACACATGGGGGCGGAGCGATTCCCGGTTGCGGTGGAATCCACCGCGATTCGGGGTCACTCTCAACGGGGGCCGGGGGTGGGCGGGGACTTTCATTCCCGCATCACGGCCATTGCGGCAGAACTGAAACGATATGCACACATCAGACTTGCCTTACAGGCTCCACCCGAGCCTGAGCATCGCCGCCGACGTGGGCCACCCAGGGTGTCCAAACGTCTCGGCATGCATGATCAGCCGTCCAAACAAAGCCCTCTCACAATCACGTACTCAAATCTTACCCGTGAGAAGGTCGTGGCTGTCATGTGGTTGGCATACCTTGAACAACGATTTGAGAAGCGTGGTCGCGACAATAAGGTCACTGGAGAGTGGTTGCGTGGTGTGATAACACACGAACTAGGGTCACTAGCCCCGTTTATGGACTCCGTTGAGCCCGGTCTTGTGCGTGTGCTAATGTCTGCTCGTTCGGGTCTGTCTCCTTTCTTGTGTAGGCACCGTAGTGAAAAGCATTTGGAATATTCACGTGCTGCTGATGTCTTCACATCCTACATCGCACGTGCACCCATCGGGGCAGTTCTGCCACCTGTCCCAGTGGCACATCGTGATCGGCATGTCTCCGCCGTTGCGGTTTTGGTGCGGCAGTTGCTCGCACGGCCAGGTCCTTATGACAGTGCCTCTGGTGTTTCGTGGTCTGATGTAGCGGTTGTGCTTATTGTCGGTGTTGATGGTGTTGGTGGTGATGCTGGGGTGTCGGGTGTTGCAAATCGCCCGTCCCCTCTCGGTGAATTGGCTCGTGTTGTTGCATTCTGTGGCGCAAGTCAGAGTTTGCGGCAGCATGTTGCTTGGATGCCTCTTTCGGTCCCGGATTTCGGAGTTGTCAATGTCCAAATGGATACGGCTATGTAATCATGCATACATACATACATACAACATTGTACGGTATCGCTTGCGTTCGCTCAGGCCTGTTCACTCTGTAACAGACCAGCATTCATGTTTGCGATCATCAAGTGCTGTGAACTTCACCTTTGAAAGCTGAAGATTGACCCTGGACTTTGCTGCTTGTCAATTCAATCTGCACCTGCGGTGCTATCTGCCTCTCTGCAAGCAGCTGTCTATTTCCTCTCAACAGACCTGTGGATGTTGAGTGCATGTGGACATCCTTGCATGCATAGACTTGCAGACACAAGGCCCGTGCTTCTGTTGAGAAGCTGTTAGGTAAGGTGAGCTGTAAGGTGGCATGACGCTTGTTTGATACTCCAGTGGATGGTGTGCACAATGAACAGCCTGCTGGCTGCAGGCTGCCAAAATGCGCAGTGCCTGTCTCTGACTGCTGCAGGGCAGCACGCCCGGCGCAGTGTAATCTGATCTGCAGTCAGGCCCTTGGCTAGAGCTAGTCAAGATTGGCAGATGATATCAAGTTGATCTCTGAGACACCTCGGAGTGTCTTGATCAAGAGATGCCTTGGAGATACCTCGCGATCGGATCGTGTACGGCATGCTGCAGCTGCCTTGGCCACACATGTATTACGCCCATGGGCATCTGCACATAGGTGGCTATGAGACCATACACAGGAATGTGTGTTATGGCGATCAAATCTGACCAGCAGGTAGCACCGCAGCAACCGCACCAAACAGACCGGACCAGAGCAGACCCACACCACCGCCCCTCACACAACACACGATAATGTGTATGCGGCAGGTGGCGGTACTCTCAGGCAAGGCAGGATCGTACAGGGAGTTGTTGCACTTCTGCTAGAGCATGTACTATAGTATGGCTCTGATGTAAAAAACGATCCATGGATAGGCCAGCCCAGGACAGAAATCTTAAGGTCTGATCATTTACGAGTTGCTATGCGTAAGTCCGACAGTGCCATGTGCATTTTCAGGAAGCTGTTTGGCCTCAAACTTGAACTAAATGCTGTGTCGCACGGTCATGTATGTGACAGCTGTATTCATCTCTGCAGATCTACGTACATGTCGATACGTCACCTGCTGTACAGCGCTGTGCAACGACATCTGACAACTTGAAGTCAGTGACCACGGCAAGGCTGGAGATCTGACCCTTCTGCAGCTGGTCACTTAGCTCGAAAGCAGAGCCTCCTTGCAGCAGAGGCAGTGATGACTGAATGATGGACACCATGTGCGGCAATAAGCTTGGCTGCACAGGCAACATGTAATAGCTGCCAACATGAAGGCAGCAACCTCACAAGACCGCGCTCCAGATTCAAGCTACGACTCATGCCTGTTCCGGAAAACTCACGTCTCGAGCTCGTGGACAGACTCTCAGGCGGATGCCGTGAAGCTTCTGCTGCCCTCGGAACTCTTGTTTGTCGGTCTCAAACGAACATGGCGCACACATATTGCCCAGCATCGATATATGAAGTGGAGCATTTAGGCTCAGAGGACACAATTCAGAGGGCTGCGAAAAAGGAGAAAACATTTTCAAGTGAAGTCCGAAGATGTTGGACAGTACATGTGTATCTACAGGCTCCAGAGTGATGCCTGTGGTGTAAACACAAAAACATACCAGCCCCTTCAACTTCTGAAAATCTTGATACCTCAATAGGTCCTATTCTCACACAGTCGAGGACGGAATGACATCACAACCAGTGTCGCAAATTTACATATCAAATACGTATGGCCTAAGCAGTTCGAGCGGCATCACAGAACGGTGTCACCGGTGAATGCTTGGCGGGCCACAGTGAAGCCCCTGTCGGCGTGGGGAATCTCCAACCGCACTTGGATTGTGCCAGCATACCACATCCAAATGTCACTGGAAATGCTGCTGAAGAGCGATGGGCAATCCGGCTACGCAGGCTCATGCCCGCCATCGGCGGTGGCTGGTCCCCTGCTCAACCACAGAGGCACAAGGCGGATGCGATAACAGCAGCATGACCGAAGGCCAACTGACACCAGCGGCCACACCCTACAATGCACCCCTGTTGTGCCCCAGCTGACGTAGCAAAGCTGCCCTATCTCCACCATGGCCACCACACACTTCAGCAACCCATCACTGGAAGGTCGCTGCCCCGCAAGACGAGGCTGCTTCGCCACTAGGCGGCTACCAGTGATGGTCTGCTCTTTCCCCTCCACCTGACAGCCATAGCAACGCAACCGTCCATAGCGGAACATAAATTCATGTGTAAAGGCTTGGATAGTAAGTTGAGGAATTGCAATGTATTGCCGCAAATGTGGCGCCAACTGCCGCGTGCCCGCCACGGAGATCGGCATCGACACGTCAACATCGATCATGCAACGTGGGAGCCCGCACAGCGAGCGCAAATAAATAATCGTCTGTGCATAGTCCCACAACAGTGCCCTGCTGGTACATGCGGGCCAACCGCAGCACCGCCACACGGGACTTCATTCCATACATCCCCACAGCACAAGCAGCACAGCTGGGCGGATACGTGCCCCATGCTGTGGCCAGGCTGTGGCGTTGGTGCACCCACCAGCTCCGCAGCTATGTGCGCACACATGCGCAGCCGGCAGCGGACACAGTACGCACACACGTGCTCGCCCATGCATGGCTGGACGAGACGGCGCCGTACGCATCGTAGCAAGGCAAGCCATCGGGCAACCTCCACCAGACTGTGGACCCTCGTCGCCACTGTGTGGTGACCATGTGGGCTGCAGCAACGTACACCCGGGGTGCCGCCGCGGCGGCGCGGCGCGTGCAGGGCGCGGCGGCCTGTACATTCAGGCCTTCACGGTGCGGGTGCCGAAGATGTCGTCACACATCTCGCACACGGCCTGCATCGACGGCCGCTTGGAGGGGTCGCGGTCGAGGCACGCCATGATCGGCCGCCGCAGCGTGCGCAGCTTGCGCAGCACCGCGGGGTCCGCACGCTCGCCCTCCCACGGCAGCTCCTTCTCGCCCAGCAGCTGCTGCCTGATCTGCACAGCCGCACAGCGCGTCACAGCACAGCACGGCACAGCATGTGGACAGGAGGGAAGTTGCAGTGGTGCTGCATGCCTGCGCTGCGATGGTGGCCAGGGGTGCGCCGAGTGCCGCCCCGGCATCACCCCACCGGCGCAGTTGCAACATGATTGCAATGGTACGTAGTGACTGTGTGGTCGGTCTGAGGTACAGCGTCACAGCTCTCAAAGCCGTGCAGCCTGGCCCACAGATGGAGAGGCCATTTCTGAGAATTTCTTGGTACGGCCGTTCGCTCAGATCATATACAGTCATGGCACCAGAGATCTAGCAAATCGGAGAGTCGGGCGGGAGGGAGGTGGGGAGATGCGCACGTCAGCGGCCCCGTTCACCATGACCTGGAACGCCGGCTGGCCCGTGAGGAGCTCATACGCCATGACACCAAGCGACCACGCGTCGAGGGACGGCTGGGGTGTGATCTTGCGCTCCCCGGCCTCCAGGGCCTGCACGATCTCGGGCGCCGCGTAGCGGAGGCTGTACGCGATGCCGGTCGGCTCGCCGGTGCGCGCGACGCAGCCAAAGTCGATGATCGTCCAGCGGTTCTCGCGGGGCAGCCACATGACGTTGCCCGGCTTGAGGTCGCGGTGCACGTAGCCCGCGCCGTGCATGCTCGCCAGCTTCTTCGCGATGTTTGCAAGCATCTGCACAGCACAGTCGGCTCGGCCCAGCACGCGGCTACACCTCGCCCGCTCGTGGACACAGGAGACTGGCTACATCATCAAATGGCATTCATTCACGGTCACATGGCATGACTGCCGCTGCGATAGCCCCGCGGCGGCCGCGTGCCGGCTAAGCAGCATGAAGCATGTGGATAGGGGGGATTCAGGTGTGGCTTGTGCTGCGGAAAGCGGCGGAAGATGACTGGAAACATGCATGGCGCGCACCGCGACAGAATGGAACAGGTCGGGCTTCGCGCGGCGGCTCCACTCGTCAAGCGCTTCGCCCTTCTCCATCGCGATGAATGGCGGCAGCGGCGTGCCGTGTGCGTCGCCCTCCTCTCCGCCCTCGTTGCCGGACACGCCCTCGATCTTCGGCAGCAGTGGCCCTAGCACGGCGTCACGGTAGAGCTCGCCCTCCGCGTCAAACGCTGTCTTGGAGACGAAGAACTTGAGCGCGTAGTCGAGGCCGTCGCTCACGCCGCGCGCAAACTGCACTATGCCTTGACCTGCACGCATGAGAGCCAGGCATGTCGCACCCCTAACCGACGTCATCTTAGCGTCAAACAAGGCCTGGCCGGGACACGGGCCTGACTATGCCGCCTTCATGTGCAAGGCAGCTTCATGTATGCACACAGCGCACATCAAATGATGCGGATTGACCTCAAGGATGTTGACCCGGTGGTTTGCAGAAAGACAGCGCCACATAGGTCACATGCATGGTATGTTGTACAAGCGCGCCGCACCGCCCTGCCGCCGGTGTGCGGAGCCGAGGAGCTCAAACCGGCCGAGTGCAGGCTTTCCGACCGCATACATGCCGTCCAGCTGCCGGTGGATGCGGTCCAGCTTATCATCGAGCGACGCATTGGGGGGCAGCGCGCCGACAGGTGAGCCGGGGTCCCCCGTAACGCCCCGCGACACCGCGGCGCTCCGCCGGCCCCGCGCCGCCGAAGTTGCAGACGTCGCCGACGTGGCCGTGCGCCCATCCAGGGTATTCGTTGTGAGATCCTCGGTGAACACCGTGTCCACGTCTGGCGGGCCCACTCCGGGGCCGTGCATGTTAAGGGGGTGCTGAGGCGGCAGCGCGCCGTACGCCCTCGTATCCCCAAACGCACCTGTGGCCACGTTGTACCCGCCCTTGCCGGATGCGGGAGGGGCAGCGTAGCCGTACGAGTCGGGGCCGGGGGCGGGGGCGTAGCTCCCCGGCACGTACACGCTACCGGGGTGGCCAGAGGCGTAGTGCGCGGACGAGTATGCCGGGTGCGAGCTGTACCCGGGCGGTGGGGGGCCTTCGGGCGGGGGATTCGAGGCCGGGTCGGCTTGCTTCGTGTTGTTGCGGCGCCGCATGCACAGCACGGCCACAATTGCGGCTACAAGGGCGGCCACAACGACTGCGATCACGATGCCGGCAATAAGGCCGCCGGAAGTGCCACCATCGTCACTACCATCGCCGCCATCGCCAGGCTCCACCACCGCTGCCACCTCTGGGGCCTCGTACTCGCCGACGCCGCCGGGGGTTTTCAGCGCTGTCTCCACCGGCAGCAGGCGCACACGCGACGACTTGAGCAGCTGCGCGCAGCACACATCACGGTCAGCTACGGCCAGCGGCGTGATATCCTGCCATATGGTGCATGCACGTCGCCAACAGCTGGCTCAGGCGACGTATGGCGCGGACCACACATGCATGCACAGCATGCGTGCGCTACAGCCCCATGATCAGAATCGACCAGCAAATCCCCATAACTGCAGTAACCACATGCAGCTTTGCTCACACAAACATCCCAGCCATTCATGGTGCATGTGGCCTGACGAGTGCAAATGCAACAGTAGATGCGCTCGCAGAGTGAGCCGGACCGCACAAGCTGTACGGACCCCCCCACACACGGCCTCACATGCGGCATACACCACGCCGGCGCGGGCATCAGACATGGCACACCTACCGAGTGCACATTCACACTCCCCACTACGCAACGCACGACGGCTCAGGCCAGAGTCAGGCTGCCTCCACATACAGTCACGGCTGCCAGCTCACAATCAGATCCCCGAGGTACCCAGTCCTATGTCCGAGCGGATTCCGAAAGCCCGGCACGGATGCAGCCCAACAACGCAGCGCAGCGTACCGGCTCGAGCTCGACAATGAAGTCCTCTGTCCACGCGAGCAGCTTCACCCCGGCGTCGGCCTCGCTGAGCGCGCGCGCCGCCTCCGTCACGCCGCTCCCCAACTCCACCTGCCGATCCACGTCACTGAAGAACTGCGCACCGCCCCGCGACGCAAAGTCGTAGTCCGACGTGTTGTTCGTGAAGGTGCTCTCTTGCACCCAGACGGACGCGCCGGACTCCGCATAGATCACGGGCCCCCCGGCCACGCTGACGTGGTCGGAGAAGGCGCACTTGACAAAGGTCGTGGGGGAGGAGCGGATGGTGATGGGCACGCCGTTGCTGGCCGCGGTGTCGGCGTGCGTGAACGACGAGTCTGCAGCACGGCAACACGGTCAGCTTCATGGCGCACGTATTGCACAGGCCGGCGACTCAGGCTCATGCCGCTGCTTGTGGGTGTGCGTGATGGCCTTCCCAGCACGCACTGCCACAGCAGGTGGCGCTTGAACAACCCTTCACGGGTCGTGCACGGCACACAAACAGCAGAGCAGGTGTGACTTGCGGCCTCACGAAATGTTCTGATTTTCTGGACTGCCTCCCTGTTCTGGACCGCCTCCCCCCTGTAATCAGGCAAAGATCCTGCAGTCACTCTGCTGATGCGCGTGTCGAGAGTTGCGCATGGGGTCTCCGCTCACATCTGCCATGCGTGTATCCGCTGGCGAATCCGAAGGCAAGGCAGGTCGAATTGAAGGTGCTGCTTGGGGGGAGGGGGTGTGTGCTGCCTGCAGCCAGACGCACGCACGCGAAGAACACACGTGCGGATTTCACCGGGCGCAGAGGCATGGGATCGCACTGAAGAACATGGCGTGTGCCGTGGGGAAGATGATGAGAGAGCCGATCTCTGACTCGCCGTCACCCTGGACCGTCATGTTGCGGCCCCACACGTTCCCGCCATGCACATGCACCAGCCAGCTGAGCTTCGTGCCGCCCCCGCCGGCAGGCGGCTCAAAGGCAAAGCCGCTGGAGGCGCTGGCGTAGCGCACGTAGAAGTTGGCAAGCAGCACATTGCTGTCTGACATCGCAAAGACGGGGTCCTTCGCGAGGATGAGGCACTGGCCGTCCCGCAGCGGTGCGAGGGGCGCGCCCGAAATGCCGCGGAGGAACTCGTCTGTCGGTGGCTCCGTGCAGTTGCCCTGCAGGCATCATTATTTTTGCGCAAGTGCAACTGCTGTACAATCAGATATGACAAAAATAATTCAACAGGATCGATCCCAGGAGCGCAGGAGGACACATGTACAGACAAACGATCAAGACCTCCGCCGTGCAGCTGCCCTGTTCATGCATGTGCAGGGCGTCTATCAATGCCTGATGTACATGCACCATGCAGCCAGGTGATTGAGGCATTGGCCTGGCACTCGGCAATTGCTCGCCGACGATGGTACACATCGGCCAAGCCTACACAAACAGGGCGGCAATCTGATTCAAGGGTCCTCTAGGTGTCACACGGGGCATCGGATCACTGCTGACACTGGAGTAAATGGCAAATACCTCGTGGAGCTGGCTATGTGAACCTGAGTACTTCAATCAGGGCAGGTGCTGGTGAGTTGCTGGACAGCCAAGGCTGACTGGCCAGCTCATGCCAGTGTGGCTCAACATGTTGGGCCGGAGTCTGAACAGTCTGCCAACGTCTGGTTCTGGCTGCGGTGAGGAACGTGTCTTGTGACGAAGGTCGGGTGAAGGACGTGCAGCACAATGACCCAGGCAATCGGCTGGACAGAGCAGTAAATCAGCAGTGCAGCTGAAACAGCACAGCACCTGAGGTTGTGCCAGGCTAGAAATCAGCTGGATTCAGGACGCTGCTGTATTCATTCTTCATTAATCTAGCTCAGATGGCCAGGAGAGCAAGCATTGGAAGGCGCACCACGATGGAGTGAGTCTGGCCCCGCTGCGGAGGCAGGAGGTGGAAGAACTCTGCTCCATTGATATCAGCTGCTATCAGCTCGTCAGAAGTCGCATCGATGTGACTTTGGACCTGAATGTGGTTGGCGTTGCCTTCCAGGGCCTGTATAAGCTCCTGCATGGTCTTGACCACCGACACGATGACATCGCCGCTCTCTTCAACTTCAGCATTTTGTTGTAGATGACGGCTGAGGCCGACAAAATCCCTGGCATTTGCCTGCAAGGTTGTGAGATGGTGGTCATTGGTCCGTGCCGGTCATACAGCAGTCAAGCCCGGGCATCGCCAAAAGTATCGCATACATCAGGCCATGATCTCTATACGCATGTGCAACACGTTCCGCAAACACAGTACGCTGTGCAAGCACATCTCATCCCGCCACGCTCTCCGGTTTTTTGCGCATGCATCGTAAAACATTACCAACACCTACTAAGCTTTCCGGATGTCGTGGTACGCGCTTGTATAAAATCAGGATAAGGAGAGCTGCAGGATCTTGTGATTTGTAGTTTCAACCCGTGCAAGTTCGTATCTGACCCTGGGCGTTTTAACAGCTCCATAGCAGTGACGGAGAACGTCTGTTCCAGTTGCCTTGGCGCGGTGCTTGACAGAAGACGAAACGTATTGAAAGGAAACGATGCAATACAAGCCATGATGTTTCAGCTGACTTCCCATGCGCATTTGCATACCCAAGCAAGATTGCTACGGCTACTACATGGATGTCAGATGTCATCACGAGCATGCAGCGCACGCAAACAGCAACTTCATTCCCCTCAGCAGAACTGGTAGTGACAGGAACTGCATGACAGCTGATTGCGTGTTGTCAAGACAAGCACAGCCGCGCATACTGCACACCGCCGCGAATTGACGCACGAGCATTGCGTGACACCCACTTTCCAATCTCGGGGAGCGGAAATCCGTGCACAGGCAAGCTAGGAACACTACCAACGCCATTGCGCTGACAGAGCACGCAGACGGCACGCAGGCGTACAACGCTAACCTGCTTTACGAATGTGGTACCGTGAACAACCTTCCATGGCCATCGCGGCGAGTCGTCTCGAAAAGCACGCCCGAAAGCACCACAGAACACACACTTTTCCAGGTCGAGTCAAGCGGGCGTTTTGAGGAAACAGTGGGTCAATGTAGCTGTTTTGGACCCACCAGACTCGTGCTACGAGCTGAAGTGTCCGTTCTCACGCACGAATCCACACCTGCAAAAGCTGCGCTGCAATGCCCAGCGCGGCAGCGCAAAGGCCAGCCAGTCGCATGTCAATCAGCAGGCACTGGGGCCAGAACCACTATGTTCACGGCTCGTGTCTGACACTGACGCCGTGTCTGCAGTGCCTCGGAAGCCCGTCAGTACCGAGTACCACCTGTACGGCAAGCCTCTTCAAGTCAATACTCTTTAGATGCCCGCAAATGACATATTTTTTGTTTCAGTTCCTGTTTGATAAGTGTTCGTGGGCTAGCACATTCACTGGCCGGGATGAATCTGAGGTGATGCGGCTACAACGAGGCACCCGCAAAGCGCAGTGTGGCGTGAGGCTGCCTCCTCGCCAGGCTGCTACCCAGGAGCAGGTGATAGCGAAACACAGAGGCACGAAACCGAAGTCGCGTGTTGGAGCTGGGCTGTGCTAAAGTGCTAAAGTGTCGTGACACGAGAACGAGCATGCTCGAAACGTCGACGCCTGTTGTATCCTCCCAGGCTGTGATGTTCAGCGACATCGACGCAAACGAACACGCGTGCAGACCGCGAATCCCCTCGTATCGGCACTTGATCATGAGGTGTGAGGTGTGAAATATCTCTGAAGAAGGGCACTTTGCCATTGGCGCATCTTCCGCACTGCCTTTTTGCCGCACAGGCAGGCTGCCCACAGCATCACGCCACCGTGCCGAGCGCATCTAGTAATCATGGTGTCGGGAAAGCACCTGGGTTGCAGCAACCGACGCTAACGTCCCAGAACAAGCCTTCAGCTGGTGCAACTGCGATATATCCAGCAAGTAGAGTAACGTGGCCAGCACTTGCAAACGCGGTTTGAATAATTACAAGGTGTCTGTAAACTAGATTCTAGCGTGCGGCAAACAAGGATGTCAACACAGCTGAAAGCCTGGTCAGGTATGCCAGGTTATCAGCTTAATTCCCGCACTCTCACGCAGGCCCCGCGATGGGCGCCGACCAGCCAGCGAGGTCGCGTTTACATCGATGTCACGCCTGCACATGAGATGCAGCGCACATGCATGCCGCCTGCACGACGCAGCTTCCCTCAGGCTCGCGATCACGCTTGAGCTTGAACAAGCCCCACCGCCATTTTGCACCGTGGCCACACCAGCACCAACAAGCTGCCGAACACGTCAGTCAGGACAGAAGCACGCAAGCTCGCCGTGAGCTTGTTTGCGCCTCTGCACAATGGATTCACAAGCCGCGGTAACGGGCGTGCGGCCCAAGCTTATACTTCACATTTGTGGCCACATCGCATACAAGGATGAAGTCTGATTGGCAGGTAGCTTCGCAGGGACCGCATAGGAAAACCTACATATATTCACAGCTGTGTGCTTGCTCAAGCCGTCACCTGTTGCGGCACGTCACACAGGTAAAGCTGCAGCAAAAGCTAGACCTGTCTACGTCTGCATCTGGTGCCCCATGCACTCCAGAAGAATGAACGGGTCGATAGAACAACAATAGATGCTTTTTTGAGATCTCGGATCTCTCCTGTCGCCTGTTTTGCAAGTGTACATGCGATTTTGGCCGTATCGCAGTGGCATACCGGCAGCCATGGCCAGTCCCAGCTGAGGAGGATTTCATGCCGCGGCCGCACCTGATCGCAGACTTCTCCCGTACCTATGGGCAAACTCACATTTAAGTGTAATAGCACAGCTTGCTTGGACCTGCAGCGGCGTGTTTCGACGTCGATGTGATCATTTAAAGCGTCATGTTTCCCTTGAGCGCAAGGCTTTGCAAGAGGCGTCTAGTTTCGTGAGAAATGTACATCTTGTGTTGCCTTCTCGGTCTTCGGTTACACGGTGTATATCCAGCATATTAACAGGATTCCTTACGGTCAAGTTGGAAACGTGCACACCTGCAGTCACCAAGGCATGCGCATAATATATTGTGAATCTATGGTATGCATGGATGGGAAGCTGTGTTGCGTCAGCTGGCAGTAGACACCAGCATGGCAGGAGGAGCCAGTCCTTATGTATGGTCCATGCAGATGATGCATACTGCACATCTTATTGTTCGACCCAGTACATTCATCACCTCGCAAGATAGGATATTGACAGGCCTGCTTTCCAAGTTGAAACTCACGTGATACACTGCAACACATGCAATGTGTTCTTGTGTTCTACTGTACACGGCCGCTGCTGCAAATGGCTGTTGACAGCAGTGGCATGTGCACTGCAGCTTGCACTGACCCATGGGTCAGAGGTGGCCCTGCAGAGGTGGCCCTGGGGGTGCGATCAACCCAAGCCTACAAGCCTGGCCGGTGCTGGATCCAGTATGCAACATGAGTGTTATGTGCTGAGTCTTGCAGCCTCTGTCTTGCCTCCAGAGTGGCGCCGCCGCGGCGCCGACAGTGTGGCTCAGGCGTCTCACCTCCATGGGCACTTAAGTGAATTCAGCCCCCACTCAACGCTGCAGCAGGTGGCATGTGTTACCTGTCCGGTTTCGGGGAAGCAAGGTCGGCTGTCCGTTTTGGTGAGGCGCACACGTGCGATGTACATGATCTACGGAGAACAGCAGAGGGGGGGCAAACGTCTCCGCAGCCTGCAGCAAATTGTCGAGCAGATCTCTAGTCAAATTCCGTGAAGCCCCCGTCTCCCTCTTGCCCCGGCCGCACTGAGGGCCCTCAGCCACAGCCGCTGCCGTCCGCCCTCAGCGGCGCCGCATACACTCCATGGCCCCTCCGGAGCCCGTAGGCGGCCGCGGTCCCATCAGTGTACTTGTAGACACATGCCCCCAGGCAGAGGGCAACTATACTGCGCATGCCAGTCTACTGTGTGGGTAGCTGCATCGGACCTCTGCAGATGATTGTGCCGTGCACACTTTGCACTAGTACCATGTACAGCTGCGCAGTACTGGCACACGTGGAACGTTCCATGAGCAATGCAATGCACACTGGCTGGCGGCCCACATGCTGCACATCACTGTGACTTTGACATCTGGAGCTGCATGCCTGTGAGGTAGTCCATGGTACACCACATATGTTCCTCCAAAATTTCAGTGGAGGCATGGCCTCGCCTGCAGCTACAGCTATACCTAGGCAAATCTAGAACGTTTGCAAAGCATGTTGTGAGCCTACCCCAGAGCGCGCACAACACATGAAGCTGGCAAAAAAACATCCTGATGCCACTGCCTTTACTAACCTGTTGCTAGAATCATATGGTATCCATTGAACTGTCTATTGCAGCTGATATATAGTGATCATGATCATGGTCCGACAGCCAGCATTGACCTGACCCAGCTTGCAATGGCTGCTATGGCAGTCGGCATGCATGTTTAACATCATAATAATATGTGTCCCGTGTGATGTGTTACAACTGGTGCTCTGTGCCACAGCTTCAGCGCGCCCTTAGCCTATCAACTGTGTACTAACTGAGGTAGAAACTATCAACTGTGGACATGGAAACCCAAGCAGGCGTATTGGCATGCATGGCAATCATGCAGGCTTCCAGATGGTGCATTCAGGAAACGTCAATGCAAATCCATACCAACGGAGAAAGAACTGCTGCGGGCGGTGGCCGCTATCATCGACCGCAAACGGCACTTTGTCCAGTTGTCCTATCGATATGGTCAACTCGCTGCCTCCCACAATGTCTTGGAGGGGCTCTCCCCTCAGGTGAGCCATTTCGTAGAACCTAGCTTCGCCGTCCACTCGCACACCCAGCCCCAGCGTCATCCTCGGCAGTCGCGAGTCTTCTTCAGGCAGAGTCCGGGTGAATACTTCCGGCAGCCAGCCCGACGACTCCAACTGCGACACTCTCTCCACTACCTTCGCGACACTGAGCGCACGATCGTTCACCGGCTGTTGACTGACTCGATGCAGACGCATGCCTGGATCATCCTTCAGTGCTGCAGATGCCGTTGTCACTTGCAAAGGCTTGACCGTGAGGGCTGCGCCGGCCTTGCTGCCGAGCATGGCTTTGCCGGTCATGTGGTGCCACAGCGTGCCTGTCTGCGTGTCGCGCAGGATTGCTGTACCATGGTAGAGGCCTGCACATTGGAACTCAAGAATGCTTCCGTCGACGCGGGGGTCCAGCTGAGCTCCGCTGTGGCAGACGCAGCAGAACGACACGGCAAATGGTACGTCCCGGACTGATCCCTGCGCGACGTGGTAGTATGCCATCTGCGTCGTTAACAGAGCATGCTTCTCGCCCAGAATCTCGAAAATTAGCAGTTCTGTATCATCAGGCAGGCGCGCGTGGCTGACCTCCTCTCCTCGCCCCTGCACATGGAAGGGCTCCCAGCCCGCGCCATCGAGCTGCAGCAGCGACTCGTCAAAGTCCTCTCTCATGAATGGTACCGGCCTGTATGAACAACGAGGAAGTACGATTGAGGCTGGTGCAGCGTCGATGTACGGTGTGGATATCAGCGACGGTCGCAAGTACAGGTGGACTGAGCTGAGATAGCAGTTTGCGATTGGCACTGCCCAGCGATATCGCAAGGCCGTCCACGTTTGCATGCTCTTGCGCCAGCGCATCCTCTTTAAAATCATTGAACGGCCGCATCTGCTGCGAAAGATGTCACTGCCGACAGCGGATGTGACAGTGCTGTACTCACGGACGCTGGGTGTGGGTGAGCATCACCGGCCTCAACGTCAGGTGCGCCACCTCAGCCACAGGCCTGCGGAAGGCTGAAGCTGTGGCATTTTTCATCTAGATGACGTACACACCAATTCAAGTGATGTGGTAGCGTACGTAATGCACGTCTTGCCTGATTCTGGTCTATTCCGGGCTACCTGTGATCCCAAAAAATGGCGTGTGTATACATGGCGTGTGTATGCATGGCGATATGGCAGCATCCATCCATGTGCCTGGCAGCAGGCATACAAACTTACAGAGAGGTACGCAGCGCCTAGTGTACTGAGGTAGAAAGTTCACTGCTTGATGCTGTATTACATGAATTACGCCTAGTGACCAGAATGAAAGGCTCGGTGACTTGATTGCATGCTGGCATGGACTGCGTAGAGCGACTACAAGCCTTGCCCGGCTAACAAGTATCCACGGTCTGGCACAAGTCAACAGCCTGCGCTCGAGAACAGATCTAGAACAGATGAACAGGCTGGCCCCTAGTAGTGGCGATCACAAACTCTGTCTTTGCCACAAAGCCACCGCCGCTCAATCACTCAATCACTCCGCTCAATCACTCACGGTGTGCATGCAAACCCTCATTGCGCAATATCCAATGACTGTACACCTTCTGCAGTAACACAGGCAGCCACAACGCGCTGCTGCTGCGCCCCGCACCAAGACGCCCAGCACGCTGCATGCACGCTGCGCACTTGCATCCTGGTCCCACACGCTGGCGTGGCAGATCGAACCTCCTGGCAGCGGCGGCATAGCATCAGTGTGCTACCGGAGTAGCAGGGCAGCCGCCACGATGACGAGGGTCAGGTGGGCGGCGATTCGGCGCGGCTGCGGCGCCAACGACTGGCCGAAATCCTCAGCACCGAGTTCGTCCGGAGCTGCTGATGCATCTAATTGGGGCAGCTCCGGCACGTACTGCTCCTCCGCTGCCTCTTGGTCCTGCATGCCACTCTCGTCGTCAGCGTGCAGAACGCTCGGTGTGCACGGCTCGCCTCGGCATGGGGCCACATGCGATGCGGACAGTATGGTGGCCATGCATGGAATGCCGAAGCACAGAGTTCTGATTGAGGTGAGCGGAGCGGCAAAGTGGGGGCAGCTCCAGCCTCCTCTGCGGAGCATGAGGGCGTTGGCTGTCCGCCAACATCAGTCGCGCATACCGGTACCAACACACTCCGACACTCACACCCGTACACACGCGTTCTCCCACCCGGACCCCCCTGCACGCGCCCAGCCGCTAGCAATGCAGCTCGGTGGCATGGCAAGGATTGACGGAATTGCAATGCGGAGCCACCCACAGCCACGAATCCATGGCAGTCCGCACCGACAGACAGTCACCCTGGTGATCGTGTGCCGCTAGGCACAGCAACCCGGGCTTGCAGGGATCTGGTATTGTATTTGGTCACAAGAGGCCCCTGCCGCTAGAGTTCAGTGCGAAGGCACCTGTGGCACATGGCAGTTGCACCGCAACTGTTTGCAGGCTCGGCCACGTCGGAGCGTTGCATGCCTTCCTGTATGGCATCAAGACAGCCATAGCGCATGTGCGTGGAGGAGCGTAGGAGCAGGAGCAATGCAACCGCCCTACTCACAACCATTGCGCATGCGCTCGCACAAGCAGCTACACATAGCGCCACCCACATGGGTTTGTAGCAGAAGGTCTCAGGAACTTACATTATTACAAGAATATTACAAGAATATGGGCGAGGTCGCACCCGCCGGATGGCAGTGATGCCCGGGTCGTCCTCCGAAAGGAAGCCAGGCATCTCCACGGCCTCGGTGCCTGCAGCCAGCAGTCACTTCTCACATGCATAGCTACTAGAGTTGGATCAAGCGTAAAATCTACTCGAACGTCGCTGCCAATGGGGCTGCGAGATGCTGAGGAGGCGCACCTGCAGCTGCTGGCGCACCAGCGGACGCCGCCGCCGGCGCCAGCGCCGGCGCCCCCGCTGCCAGCGGCGCCCCGGCCGGCGTGAGGTAGTCGTCGTTGATGAAGACACTCTCTGGTGCTAACACGTCCTCCTCGTCAAACTGCGCGGCGGTGGTCACCACCCGCGTGCGGCTGTCGTACACCTGCAGCCGTGCCGCCGTGTATTTGCATGAGCCGCATGCATCTGCCGAGCCCAAGCCAGGCGGGCTTCACCATATAGATCAAAGCATGACAGCGCAGCTGAACTGTACCCGCTTTGTGCCAAACCATGGCAGTCCAGTGAGACGGCCGCTGCACTGATGGAGTGCCACCCAAGTTCTGCATTGATTGCATTTAAAACAGCCAATCGGTTCGGCCGGTATATTCTGGGCATTATGTATCATCGTGGTGGCCCCGCAAAAGTGCAATGCCTTCGCAGCGCCGCCTTGCCCGTGGCTTTAAATGCAGATATGCTTGTGCTTACAGAGGCCACAAGAGGGTGGGCTGGAGCGGAGATGCCACGGGCACGCACGTTGACGGCGGCAGCAGCGGCGTCGGTCGTCCACACGGCCCCCCCTTGCACCGCGACGTCGTTCTCGCCGTTCGCCGCAAAGGTGCAGTTGGCGATGAGCACGTCGCCGCTGTCCGCAAGCACGGCGGCGCCGAAGCGCGCGGACGCGGCGTTGCCGCTGAAGCGGCACCGCGCCAGGGACACTGCGGAGCCGCCGCCGCTGCACCACACCGCGGAGCCCGCGAAGCTGCGGAAGCCTGAGAAGTGGCTGTCTGCATGCAGGCAGTAGCAGTGGCCACAAGGGCACACCTCGCCGCCGGCTCGTCTCGACGGGGGCGTGCGCACGGAACACACAGCGTTCGACGACAATCTTTGGGATTACCGGCACAGCGAATGTGTAGCCCTAAAAATGGTCCTTGTTGTCTCGTTATCTTAGGACAGACCATAGGCACCTCCCAGCCAGAACCATTGAGTATGTTGTAATTATCAGCCGCACCTCCAATGTACACGTTACCCGACGTGATACCGACGCCGCGACCCTCGAAGCCATCGCCGACAAGCAGCAGCCCTGCTAGCCACGCGGCCCCGCCGGTGATGCTCAGGAGGGGGGCCGCCTGCTGGTCCTCTGCGGGCCGCGCCGCCTGCACCACAAACCGCGAAACCCACAGCGTATGGTCTTCTTGATTGGCAGCCGCGTTCATATCCAGCCATGCATGCAGCACCCTAATGACGCACGCGCCGTCCGCGATGATCGCGTCGTCAGGCAGGGTCATGGCAAGGGCTTGCGGTACAGGCGCACACTCCCCCTGCATGCATGCGGCACAGCTGTTTTTAAGCATGGCTGAGTTTGATCCTGATTGCAATGAGGTCGCCGCTTTCACCATGCAAGGTACTCATTGCAACCATCGTGTGGCGTGCTTGCTGTGTGCCTGCTGTGCGGTGTGCGTGACGTGCGGCGAAGGACCTGATCAGGCTCGTGCCGCAAGTACCTCGAGAGCACTCGCCATGGTTGCAACGCCATGCATAAGTGAAGACACGAGGACTAAGCATGCTTACTGCAGTGCTGAGTCAGCACAGATACAGGGTACCACGGAGGTGCATTGACCAGGCACCCGCGGCACCAAGCAGGGATCTCAGCCCCGGCGCTCCATGTGCGTGCAGGCTCTGGGGGCCGCACCCGTATCGACTTGAGCGACGGCAGTGGCCGCGCGATCGCGAGGGATTCGGTGTCCACAGGGGGCAGGCCGGTGAGGTCGAGGTGTGCGACGACGACGATGTGGCCGACGGCGGCGTCCACGAGCGCCTCGGCAAACCCGGCCGCCGTCTCGACATACACGAGTGGGTCTGCATGCTAGGAGGCTGTTGCTGACATTTAGTTGTCCCGGGGGGGGGGGGGGGGGGGGTGGCATGTCGCCATGCCGTGACGTGGCACTGGGAGATGTCCAAGCAGATGGTGATGAGACTTCACAACGGCGGCTGCTGGTGGCGGCGTGACATGCATATGGAACGAGCCTGTGGCCACATGGCATGTCCCCCGTTGCGATGCGCCGCACGACCATGCCAGCACACGACGCAGGAACACGATGGGCATGTGTGTACATCTGTGGTCGACGCATGTCGGCCTGATGGTGCAGAGCATCAGGCCTAGGGATGGCCGCAAGGGGATTACACCATCTACAAGGATGATTCGCTGGCTGTGACCCAGAGGGCGATCATGGCGGACACAAGCGGCCCTGTGGAGCCAGCGAGAACTTAAATCGTTCCCGTCCTACACATTGATGCGGCAGCAGGTACGCCTGATGTCCCGTGCGCCTGGGGTTGAATTGCAGCGAAGCCTGTGTTGGATTCAAGGAGCACGGCTGGCATTCATGCTGAAACCTGCAGAGCTCATGAGCGCACTGACGAACGGCCTCGGCGACCGGCTCGGCAAAAGGCATACGCCACTGCAGGGCTAAATTGCTGCGAGAACTGACACTGAACTGTTACTGCACATAGCTTGGTGGCACTTGGCACAGAATGCAGCTCAAAAGGGTAGAGCTGCAGGAGGCACAGGCTGCGGGGCTGCTGGGACGATGTGTTCGTGTGCATGCCTCGTGGCCTTCGAGGAGACGTCGGCAGAGGTAGGATGGACGAGTTCAACACTTTCACGTCACGCATAATCTGATGTCCGATCTGCATTTGCTTTGACAGTCTGGAAGAGCTCACACGGCGACATGGGGCTCGCCAGGTTCGCAAGAGTGCGATGTCCAGAATAGATATCACAGCATTTCGCCAGCGTGTACTGATACCGATAAGCACACTTCCTACACGCCGGTGAAGCCGAGGTAGCTGGGTCTCTGGAGTGTCGTACCTGGTACGAGCACAGGAACCAGTGCCATGTCTGGTGCTGGAGCTTCCCCGAAAAAAAAATTGTCCTGGGACGGCTGTGGCTCAGCTGCTGGTTGTTGTTGGCCACTGGTGGACGCGATCGCCAGCAGAAGGCCGAGCAAGGAGACGCAGAGCACCGGCATGAGCCACTGCGTCCGAGGAGAAGCAGCGACGAATGCCGGCTAGAAGGCAGCCTCGGGGTCACTGCAGCTACTCACCATCATGTCTCGGCCTTCAGGTGTGCTCGAAGCAAGCTGGTGTGTCGCGGCATTGCCTCTGCTGTCTTGCCCGACGATACTGGCGTCACACTGCCCCCGCGCAAGATCGATCACCTCAGACACCTGACTGCCATGGCAAAAGGTTACTTCTAGATGAGATGTTCGCTATGCATCGCGCTTGCGACCTCAACAACGCGAATGTACGTTGTGCACATGAGCTCATAGATCGAGCGACAGCTTCCGTGTAACCTGGCGCAAATGCGTCATTTCTCGCGCTGCTTAGCAGAATTGCGACCTCATGTGCAAATTGTTAGCCATCTTAGAAAGTTCTCCCGGTCGGAGGGACTTGGACACGCGAAGCTATGTGATGGATGACACCGTCGTGGCCACCGGGGACACCTCCAGTCACAAGGTGCGTTACACAAGAGCAACATATGCCCCGCACTGATATCCTGCATTGCACAGTCATCCACACATACACAGATCACCTCTGGTGGGACTGTGGCTCAGTTTTTGCGCGGTACCTTCGGTGCTGCCTGCCCCTCCGCCATTGTCTCTGTAACACACATGTACAAACGGTTCCTGCGGTGCCACCTGCATCTCCGACCTGATCCTTGTTACAATAATGCACGAGAAGTGATCGAAGCCGTTCACGGCCGTCGCGTCGCTGGCGAGGCCTGGCCGGTGGATGTTCCTGTACTCACTGGCCGCGAATGCCTAGGCAAACCCGCCTCCGTGGATTCCTCGCCTCGTCCAATGTCTGAAATCTGCTGGTATCAGAGTTGGCCAAGTCTGTCAGAACTGACTGGAGCCGACCGCCACCTTCAGAGGGCCAGAGGGTCAGAGGGGCATCCCGAAAGATGATAATACGTCAAGCGATGAAGAACTGAGCTTACCGACGCCATGGCAGTACCGTATGAATATCTTGATCAGCTCTGTCGCCTGTGTTGACTTCCTGCGCGTGTATCGTGATGATCAGGCCGACTGTTCCATTCGCGCGCGTGGCGTCCATGGGTCGAAGTCACGTACAACGCTCGGTGGCGGCCTATCTTTGGCACACATGCAACAAAATTCGAACATGGCTGCACAACTGAAACATGCCGTGCGAGAATGAAGCCTCGGCGTCGCTGGTTGGAACGACATCGGCGCTGCAGCTACAAACAACTGCAGAACAAGTCAATGCCATGTTTCAATCATAATATGATAGTTGATCGAATAACCCGAGATGATGACCCGTTAGCTGGACAGCACTGGCCGTAATCCTACGTCCACCTGACGTTCCCTCTAGAGAAAGGATCCTCACGATGTTGTGCCACCTGTTGTGCAGGTTCTAAAGCAGCCATCAATGGCCTCTTCCTACATACAACACCACTCCTGCACACGAGTGGTGCAATGCAGCGTTGACTCTCAAAACCATGTTCACGAACTCGTACAGCGTAAACATACTCCTGTTGGATGCTCCAGCGCTGTGCTGCCTGGACACGTGGCCTTCGGCTATTGTAAGCACAATCAAACTGGATTTGTGGTGCTTAAGAAAACGAGCATGATGCTACACAGCATATGCTGAGCTGGCAGCAGACCTTTTGTCTGTTCATACCAGGTGGGGCCACTCAGCTGCAGCAGCTGCCTTCACACATCTCCGTCGGACAGACACTCCTCTCAGGCCCTAAACTAGGCGGGATGACGTTGGTGTCATGATGCATCATGTCACTCCGCATAGGTGCCACAACAGAGCATGCCTATGCACAGCTGCTCTGGCTGTGTGCAAAGATTCCCCGGGCCCAACACAGCCAGTGTACAAATTCGAAGAAGGCACTCCTGGACGACCACCCATCCACATACGGACGCTGTTTGCCTATCACTGCCTCCAGGCTGAGGCTGTTGTTGTCAGAGGCGTCCACTCAGCTCTCGAGCTACATGATGGGACACGGCGCACGAAGCAGGTTGCAATTGCATGCATGCATAGCAATGTCGGACCACCCCACAGTATCGTTATGCCTGAATTCAGGAATCAGAGCTGTGCATTCGATATCGCACTACTTGGTCGGAATCGACGACCCAGATCTAATGCATAGCAGCATGCACAAGTGCAAAGGGGCCCCTGTGCCGGGCCTTTGGTAATTAACATGATGGCTTCAGCCTGTAATTAACATGATGGCTTCAGCCTGGCGAGCTCTGCGTGCGTGTGCCTGCGCGCCCGCCCAGAGGCGCTCCGGAAGGCCACCTACCTTCTGCCGAGCGGGCTTGCACGCCGGCGTGTGGGGCCACAGAGCCGCGGTGCAAGCTTGCGGCGAGAGCTCTCATGGGGCACCCTGTGGGTATGGCTGTGCGCTTCGCCACCAACATCATCACGGGCGCGCGGAAAGGCTCCGACCGCCCATGCCGGAGCGGCCCCGGTGCCGTCCCCAGGAGATTGTTTCGGCATGCACATAAGGTGTTGCTGTTTGGTGGGCGTGTGGCCTGCCGGTGATAGTCTTGGCTCAGGCGTGGTGTTGTGTGGGCCCATGAACGGCACTTGTTGCGTGCTGCAAGGATGGAGGGGGCAAGGCGGGCAGCACTGCAAACACAGCAACCATCATAAATACACAACCACAACCTGTTGTGTGTGAGTGTTACTATCTGCCTGCTGGCGGGCTCACAGCCTGAGGCACAGCCTGAGGCACAGCTCCCCTGGTAAACCATTCCGGTGCTCTTGCAACACGGAGCCAGCCAGCCTGCCACCGTGGCTACACGTGGCTACACGAGTACGTCACGTTTGTACAGGTGAGCACTAGCTTGCAGCTGTTGCAGCCGCCTCCGGCTGCCACCGCATGCATTGTCACGTACAAATGCCATTGCATACATATGTTCCCACAGAACGACCTGTTGGGACTGACAAGGCGAGACATATGCTCTTCACTGAGATAGCCAGATTCCTCCAGCTCCTACTCCACAATGTATGCTACGAAATGCAACTGATCTATGACCCACGAACGGCGCTCTATACACCACCTGTGTCGTCTCCACAGCGCAGGATGGTGCCGTCCCATTGAACGAGCCCCGGCACACCATCACGGCGGCACTGCGAGAAAGTATCGCTCCGCTTCACACACAGGTGCTCTGGGTCGCAGCACTGCCGCGCTTTCGGGATGCCTGTTCCCCCACACTTGCGATTGTTGCGTACGCATAAGCCGGCGCAGTCTGGACTCCAGTTGTCGGACTGCAGTTGCCGGGGTTGCCCTGTAGCTGCGTTGCATTGGCGTCTCGTGTGGGTGGTGCGGCAGGGGGGCCTCCGCGAGCGGACCCACGGGCGGCATTGCGGCGGCTGCGGCCCCTCTCACACGCGTCGCCTCTCCACAAAGAACGCCCTGAAACGGCTGGGCCCGGCGCCGGGGGGGGCTCAGGGACAACAGTGACCTTGCAATGCCGAATCAAGACGGGCTCAGGCCCTGGCTTCAAGTTGATGGTGTCATTGCTCCAGGCGCCGGCGACACGTGTCGCCGCTGCCACAGTCTCGGCGGAGATGTTGCACGTCCCGTTGGAGTGGACAGACGCGGCGCTGACGATGGCGGAGATCGCATCGGTTATGTCCTCGGCAATCACGTCGACGATGTTTGGCGGACAATCGGCCGTCGTGGCAGCGCAGGCGTTCTCCGTCACGGCCGCCTGGACTGCTGCAGTGAAGATTGGCAACAGCAGCTTCTTGATGACCGCCTCCGGAGCCGTGCAGAGGCTGTCTGGGCAGAGAGGCTGAGCGAACGCCACTCCAGACGCAAACGCCGCGGCAGCCGCCTCGGCGACTGCGGCGGCAGCCAACGACGCCTCGCTGCAGTTGGTGCCATCGCCGAACCATGAGAATCGCCGGAGGAACGACGCAATGGCGCCCTCGTGCGCGTGGGCGACGCCCTGCGCATAGTAGACAGAACTATCAGAAATCTCGGTATTGGAATCGCACCGCTCCGCCGCTGCAGAAGCACAGCGGTTCGGAGTATCAATGCGGCCGAAAAGTTATCGCAGCGAGGGTCCAGCAGGTGAGCATCAGCCGCATGATGTCAACCAGGCGCTGCTTATGTTGATGCAAACTGCGAAAGCACCAGCACGCTCCGGATCCAGCGCTGGTCGATCAACCAAATTGGTAGGCATGATCGGGGTGGGAAACGAGTGGGCAGCTGTGGGTTCCTGTGGCTGGAGGCCATGGGCATGCATGCATGACAAGGACTGCGATCGCGTCCTGACGACCCACGCTGAATCTGACCATGGCTTCCGAGCACAGCAAGACGGCCCCAAACCCATGCCAGCGCACGCATGTGATGCGCACACGCACCCCATGGCCAACTCACCCACTCACCCCCAACCCCCACCCCCTACGCCCGCACACCCCCATATATATATGCACCCCCATGCACCCTCATGATCAACATGATCAACTTGATGTGACTTGAAGTCACACGCAGCCCGGGCCCCACACAGAACGGCCCCGTGTGTGGAGGTGTGAGTGGCTGCCATGCAGTGCGGTGGACAGGCTGGTGCGTCTGGTTCCTGTATTGGCTGGCGGTGGTACGGGCGGTGCATCAAGATAAATGCAACCTGCGATCTCGGGGTACGATGCCACCTGTGGCCTCGGATGCCGTGTGTGCGAGTGAGAGGTCGTGTGTGAAGCAAGGCACCTTCGCTGCACCGCAAAACTAACATGGCAACGCGCTGAGTATTTTAGCATATGTGGATTTAGCGGCAACGTCGCACCTGGCGCAGACCATCGACGCGTTGACCCGGACTGCGCCTGACGTGCAGTTCGGTCCTGTCTGGGCTGTCAATTTCAGCACGCTCCTTCAGAATGTCGACCTTGCTATATATGAATCGTACCTTCCCAAGATGCAGCCTCATAACGCGAGCAGAGTCATGTGCATGCAGCTGGAGAAACGGCGACGTCCACCCCGCGACCTCGACCTCGAGCTCATCGACATTAAGATTCACAGGGCTGGCATCGTCACAGTTGCTTCTACTCTGTTTAATCACTTGCGGTTGCATCCCGTAGCGTCTGCCGTCCCCGTGTGCGTTGAAGACAATAGGATAGCGGAACATACTGGAGCGCGTCTCGACGCTAGCTAGCGGGCAGAGCTCCATTGAACAGCTCATCTGATCAGATGACGAAAGCGATCATGCGATATGTCCTCGGGATGGTTGTGACCTTTGTCCTGCGAGCGATTGCCGCTGCAGCCGATGCGGGGCCTTCCTTCGTTAGTACACGCTGCGACCCTGAAGATTCTGCAACGTCTGTGCGCCACCGCCCCTTCGACCATCACCGCTAGTCTGCAGTCATTATCTTTGCTGTTCTGGTGCGCTGCGCGTATGTCAGACTCGACCGCATCCAGCTACAGCTGATGTGTACACATGAGTCACGCTGGCGGTCATTCCTGTGGCAGCGCCACTCGCCTTCGCAGTCTGCAGTGCGACATGCATGCTGATCAGCGATGCTCAGCGACAGGAGTTCGCGCTGTATGTCCTATGAATGCATGATGCGTTCCTTTTGTTTTTATGTTATCAGATGCCACGGCCATGTACGTTGGGACATCTATATCTCGAGATGATTGCAGCGCTGCCATTTGCAAGAAGCTAGCTCGTGCAAGAGAGACTCGGATGCCTTTCAGGCGCTGCTGCCCTGCAAGTTCATGCATACATGGAAACATTGAGTCATGGACAGATTCATGCACAGTGCCTGCAACCTCTTGTGTGCAAACTAATCAGCATATGTGATGTTGCATATGTGATTGCATATGTGACGCGTTCCTGACATGCTATAGCTGCATCATTTATCCATACCTGTATTTGCAGATGAGTACTACCCTACAATAGTGAATAGGATCGAGCAACACAACACACAATATTGATTGTGGGGTGAACCCCAAGTTGTAACTATGCTGTGGTGCATCTGTGTATGCTCAGACTGCCAAGACCTCGTGCTGCACAGCCTCCATACACACAGCCACTCACGAGTGTACAGGGTCGCACACACATGCACTGCGAGTGCTGGCAGTGCGCGGGTGTGTGATGCGTGTAGCTTGTTGCGTAGTGTGCGGTTCCTCTGGTTGCTGCTCACGGTGCCACCCGCCTTGCTTGCATTGTCCTTGTAACACATGCACTGTGTGTGTGGGTGTGCGTGCAGGTGTGGGTGTGGGGCGTGCTGGTAGGTGTGGGGTGTGGGGGCTTGGGTGAGGGGGTGTGGCTGTGACCAGCGCAGGCGCTGACGTTGGGTGCTGCATGATTACATAGCCGTATCCATTTGGACATTGACAACTCCGAAATCCGAGACGTGTGCTGCTGCATGCTGCGTGTGGCTGGTTGCGTGGGTGTGCGGTTCCTCTGGTCGTTGCTCGTGGTGCTACCTGCCTTGCTTGCTTTGTCCGACAAAGGAGTCCTTGTAACACATGCACTGCATTGCTTCACTGTGCCGTATCAGAGTGTCAACACCTCACATTGACCCACGTGGCCTGGCACGGTACGCATGTCACCTGGACTTTTACTTCACTTTGCTCCAGGCACAGCTGCCAAGTGTGGCGCATGTCGATACTATCAACCGTGGCAGCCACATTGCCGCATGAGTGCTGCAACTCCGCGGCAGAAGCTTACTTAAGTGGCCACAGGTTCACAGCTAGTAACAGGACACATCGAGCCAGGGAACCAGCCCTCCTTCCGCATGCAGGCGTGCCTGTGGACGGGCGCCTGCCCGGTGGGCGGATGTGCAGAGAAGTGCACCGTCAACGAGGGCCTCACGCAGAGCTGGGATATCCTGCGGGACCGGGCGATGGGCCCAGGCTCCTACGAGGCCTGCCCATCCCTGGCACGAAACGTCAACCTGATGATTTCACTCACCAAAGACAACAGTCGCCGCAGGCTTCAAGGGCTGTCAGTGAGTGTAACCCCCCCCCCCCCCCAACTGCAACTGTGCAAGTTCCTGCCATCCCTGCCTCAACAGGGCGAGGTAGCAGCCAGCAAGGACATGTGTATCACGTGCACGAGTGCCACACGTAGTGACTTAGAGCAGGCGCATCGTTCTGCTCGACAGAGCTGGCCACATGCCTGCACTGTTGAACCTGTCACCTGACGGTCAGAACCACGAGTATCGAGTACCAGGTGCTCCACGGCACCTAGGGGCCGTGAATATTCGCGGGGTTGATGGCACTGAAACGGCTGGATCGGGCCTACTTGCGAGCGTCTTATCCGCGACCAGCACTGTAGACGTGCGCACTGCCCAGGCCCGTTCCATACTGGTAGCACAACCGTTGTGACACTACTCACGGTCGCCTGCGTGTCGAGACGGCAGAGGCTCAATCGCCTTGCGCAACACCCACTGGCCACACCCTTGGGTTTCTTTGTTTCTTTGTGTATATATTTGTGTATATTTTGTTGTTTTTGCTCAATCCAGCGCCAGCGCTCGTCTGTTAAGATACACAGTCTCACAACCTGCGGGACGGAGATGTGCTCAGTGAGCATGCATGCAGGAGCTCGCGCACAGCGTCCAGCACGGCCCCTCAACCTCACGGGCCCAGGCAGACCTGATGCGGCAAAACATGCACAAAGACGCGGCCAGCAGCGGCAGCGGCAGCGCCGCCGCGGACACCCAGCGCCGCCGCATGCTGGACCTCATGGCCGACGCCCCCATGGCCCCGCTCCCAGGCGCCGGGGAGGATCTGCCAACGAACGTGCGGGCCTCAGCTGGTTACTATATATAGTATCCTGACCCCCTGCTGTCTGTGAATTTCGGCAGGAACACGGCGTGACTAAACTGCAGCTGCTGGGCCGGCCCCGGGGCGCCGCGGTGGTTGCTGAGCAACACAGCTCGACTCGACTTGTGCAGTTTGACAAGGCTGTTTGGTCCCAGTGCGTTCAGTGTGCCACTGACCTGGCAGACGTGGTGATGTTCTCGTACGCAGAGCACACGGCGATGTCTACATACCTGACTCCTTGCGTTGCCGGATCAGGCTTGCCGCTGCACATCACAGGCCTGTGGATGAAGCGACTCCAGGCGTCATTCTTAGCTTGAGATAGACATGCAACATAGCTGGTTCAGCTTGGAATTACAAATTGACCTTTTTTGTCTAGATCTCAAGGCATACTATACCAATACTATTAGTACACATGTGTACAGTCTACTAGTAGGCGCTGGACGCTCTGCCACAGACATCTAAGGAAGCTGATCTGAGGCACATGTTGCAGGCATGCCCACTTCCTGAGGACATTGACGATGCGGCATTCGTGATGCAAGAAATCGGGTCTGTGTGGCGCCGTGTCTTCGAGGTTGACGCGAACGGTGCGCTGCTGTCCATGCGGGGAAGCATGTCTCACCATCAGTGCAATTGCCTTAAGGAGCGTGCATATCACACGGTGTTCTAATGAAAAAGCTGCAGAGGCAAGTAGGACCTCGAGATCCGCGCCTACGACTCAAACAAGATATTGTTTGGGTCTAGAATTCGAACACCGAGTTCGAACACCGAGTTCGAACACCATGCGCATCAGTGTTAGGTCGCTTTGCAGCGTTCCCAGGGCTGTCTCCCCAAAATCAGATGTGAAAATTCGGAATTGTTCGATGTGACGTGGCCTGATGACCCAACACTAGGAGGCACCTGGTGTGAAGCTGTCAACCGGTGTTCTCGTACGCGTAGCATGGCCGATGTTGATTACGTGCTGGCAAGATATACGGTATTTTTCAATCTGTCTTACCACACCTGAACTCTGGCATGGATCCATGCCAGAGTTGTGGAGCTCGTGCAAGCGGCTGCTGTCAGTGCAGGGGAGCAGATGCCCGCCGACCTCCAGGACTGGGAATGGATCCTGGAGCAGCCCAACAGGTATCAGTGGCTGGTGACGATGATGGAAGATCCCGATGCAGCCATCACCTTCTTCTCCACAAACTGCATGGACGAAGTTGTGCAGCGGACTGAGAGCTTGCTGTTGTTGGTCTGGCTGGACTCGGACGAATTGGACAAGTTTGACGTTTCGAGCGGAGGCCGGATGCTCCAGTGTGTGGACAACGCCGGTGCCTTGAGCGACGCAGCCAGGTGTGAATTCCCACTCCCACTCCCAATCACCGATGGGGCCCTCGTGTCTGACGATCATCCCTCGAAGGTTCCAGATGTGAAACACTGCCCCCCGCCGTGCTGTAGCTTGCTGGCACAAGTGCCGTACGTGTGCTGCAGTGCTCCCTGATTCAGTAGTCTTTTGTAAGTATTCTGCTACGTAGCAGTCCGCGTGAACGCACCCATATGCATGTGCGTGACTGATGACCAAACGACGCCTGCAACCGTCTCAGAGAACCAGTGATGCCAGAGTGCTCATGCAGAGGCGGCACATTTGTGTAGTCGCCGACGTGCGGGCATACGGCGCTGACGTGCGGGCGCATACAACACAAGCAATGTCGGCACCTTCCGCACGCGATCTCGACCCACACACAGACATCTATAACCAAACCACTGAAGCAGCCATAATCAATCAACATGCAAACTGCCGCTTGCACCTGTACTGACGCATGTAGTGCCTCACTGATGCATTCAGCTAGCAGTAGCAGCGCTGTAGCATGCGTAACCTCAAGCCAGCCATGAACCCGCGGGTGCAGGGACTACCCTGCCGTCCTCCAAGCCTGCTCGCCGCCGTTTGGGCAGGTCCCGGACTGCTTCACAAGTATCGGCTGGATCATGATCTCGTCCCCGGCGTGCGCGACCGCCTACGCCCGCATGTTCAACGTCTCCGACGTCGCCAACCTCGTCAACATCGCCAACACCATCGAGGCCATCCAGGTCGCCTGCACCGGCGTCACAACGGAGGTGCGGGGCCCTCTCTGTGGCAGCCCTTCAAGCCTCCGAGTCACCCGTGTTGGGTCGCGGTGCTGCCACCCATGGGTGGCCAGAAACTATGCCTGAGTATTCGGTATAGTTCTATATGATCCGGCCCCTTCGACCCAGCACTGCCCCTGACGTTCACGTCAATAATTGCCTTGGAATTCTCCACCTGGTAACCTAGCCCGGCAGCCCCTGGCTTGTGAGAATGATCATTGAACAGGCTGGGTCGCGTCCTCCTCCCTGCATGCGCGGCGATTGTGCATCAAGTCGATCTCAATCAATGTGGAGCCCCACTTCAGACCGCGGTTGCATCTCATCATGATGCCTGCCATGGGCACTACACATTCCCACAGTGTGCCGTAACTGCTACTCTTGTGTGTACAGGCGGAGTGCTTGGCCGCCGAGACTCCAGCGCTGGCGGCAATCGAAGGCTACCATGACAGCATCCCTGTGCGCAATGCTCTCGACTTTGGGCCCTCCCTCGCGAGTGGGCCTCAATCAGACATTGTCACAACGGCCCCGGTGTGCTTCAACGGCGTGGGCTGTGAGCCCCAGGCGCCGCCACCAGGAAGCACAGATCCAGGAGCCGGAGTCCCCGCCGAGGCCCCAGGTGCAGACGCGCCTCGGCAGGATCCCCCTGCGCCGGCGCCTATGCCAGGCCCGCCGGTGCCAACTACCGTGACTCCTCCACTGGAAAATACACAATGGACCCCTGACGAGGTTGCAGCTGAGCGTTCCGGCGCGTGTTCATCAAGCCGTGCGGCTGCGGCACTCCTTGCCGCTGCAGCGGCGGTGGCGGCGGCTGCCCCGGTGCTGCTTGGGTGAGGCGGTGTGCGGCGGGGACCCAGGCTCTTATGGGGGGTCACTGGTAGGCAACACGTGCGGGCCACTGAGCCGAGTGCCTGCATGCGGGTGCATGGGGGTCTGCAGGGGCCCTGCATGGGGTGTGCATGGGGGTCTACAGGGGCTGTGTAAGGGCCTGCAGAGGCTCTGGCGGTGTCGGGGCTCCGGAATGCGCGGTCACAGATCGTCCGGTGTGAGCTTTGTCGGTGCTTCAGCATGTGCCTTCGTGCATGTGTAGCACTTGCCACCGCCAACAGGTCCACCGGCGGCGTTCGGCAGTAGAGCTTGCCTCGTCCAGTCAGTGGTCTCAGCGTCGACACTGAGAGGCGGCTGGTGCTGCAGGTTGTGGCTGCATGGAAGTGGTATGGACTGACCCATCAATATCGGTGGCATAAGTGTACACATGTGGCCAGGCACTTTGCAACGGGCAGGCGCCATGTGTCCAGCCGACCCCGTGCACGGGATCTGGGATGACCTGCCGCCCGTTTCAGCACTAGTGTGTTGTAAGATGATGACAAGCAAGGTGTTGTGCAGAATTATGTAATTGCAGGCTGCATCACCGCGAGGTCCAGCGTTATTCACTTGACAGTCCAGCAGCACATCACTGGGTGTGTCGCGAGGCACTGACGCCACCTCAAATTCTGGATATCCTGGACAATGTCCATAATGTCGGTTTCATGTGAGCGCACTTTCTGTCATTCAGTGCAGTGCTCGGCACCGAATGTGTCCCGCATGCGTATTGCTCGTACGGAACGTATCGCGTGTGCTTTGCTTTGTGCTGTTGTTGGGCGGCTGCATGTTTTAGACCTAGCTACACTATTTTCCGATCACAGCCTCCAGAATCAGTCTTATTCCCGGCTGCACACTGAAATGTACACGGTTTGCCTATCCGATGAGTCACAGCCTCCAAGATCAGTCTGATTCCTGGAGGGCCATCCATCAACATGCAGACACGCCTTACCGCACGCACAATAAGGCTGCTGTGGTTTGGGGAGCTCATTCAGCTCCCAAGGAACATGTTCCTGCAGGGCCCTGCAGGAACATGTGCCCGGGCACAGCGCACAGATCAGCTCGCAGTGGCATATGCATACAATTGTAGTTGCATAGGCATACAATCGCAGTTACGTATGCATACACTCGCAATTGCATAGGCGTACAATCGCAGTTGCATAGGCATACAACCGCTGCATCACAGGACTGTCCTGTGATGCAGCCTCGTTACGGCTGCCATTCGGAATTCAGACCCGTGCATTCGAAATTTTTCTATTTGATCGGGCTCGGCAACCCACAACTGATACACAGCAGCATGACCACGCCCAGTGGCCCATGCATATGCACCGGGAAATGGGAACCAAATGCTTCCGCCTGGCGAGCTCTGTAAGCGTGTGCCAGGACCCCTGCACTATTGCGCTCCGCACGTCCACCTGCGCATTGCTCGGCGGTGTGAAGCTGATAACAGTATTATTATAATCAATCAGACCTGCTGGGGAGGGAGGCAGAGGCTCAGGGGCACGCTATCGGGGGTGCATGCTGCTCGGTATAAACGTCCAACACCGTATCGTGGTGGATGCCGCGGGGCCAGGTGATCTCGCTAACCCCTGCGTGATGACACGTGCATGCAAGCATGCTGGACTCTCAACAGCGACGGGCATCAGCTCTGTGCACTTGCTGACGGGCCGGGCGATCGCCACAGACGGCATCCTCGGCGCGGACCGGGAGCGTCCAGGCCATCCTGTGCGCACGGCGAGCGGTACGAGGAACTGTGGCGCCAGGGGTTGCCTGCTGCAGGATCGGGAGACGGTGGGTCTGGTGTCGCACCGCAGCGCATTTGTGGCCCTGAAGGTGCTCTAGGGGTCGTGGCGGAACTGGTCGGGGGACATGGAGGGCGGGGGACATTCTGAATCGGACCGGGGAAAACGGGGGGTAGCAGCAGGCGCAAGACCCGGAGGAGGGGCAGCAGGAGGTTCGAGGTACGGGGCAGACGAACAGAGAGAGAAAAACAGCCTCAAGAGGAGAAGCTGGACGAGGAGCGAGAGGAGGGGCAGCAAGAAGAGGAGAAGTCATAGGCGTGGCAGACAGAAGAGGAGCAGGCAGTTGCTTGCATGACAGTCTTGTCCATTGCTGACATATTACTGACTCGAAGCGATTCAACATCCTGGAGATGGGCATGAGATTGGAAATCGTACCATCAGCTGGTACAGGAGGAGTGGGATAAGGGGCAGCAGTCAGGGATGCAACGAGAATAGGAGCAGTGGGATGAGGGGCAGCAGTCAGCGATGCAACGAGAATAGGAGCAGTGAGAAGAGAGACAACACAGGAAACCACAGATGTTGCAGAGACACAAAGTTACCGGGGGAGGATTAATCACGTCAAGAGCTGCTAGCGGGAGGCCGAGAAAGGGAGGATGAGTGGAGATCACCTTGCCTGCGGGGAACGTTGCTGGCGGGGCATGAGCAGGAGGCGAGAACGGGGGGCTGCGAGTATTTCATGAAGCTCAAATCAGCAAGGTGGCATGTTGCGTTGTGTGATACCTGAGGCGCTGCCCAGCGCGGCCGGCATCGTACAGTGCATGTTCAGAGCCATCAGCGGCAGACGCTAACGGCATAAGCACGCGCGATGCAGTGACACATGCAACAATTATAGGCTGTGATGCAGTTTCGTTTGTCCGGGGCCGGGGATGCTGCGGCACCCCAGGACGTGTCAAAAGATCAAGAGTTGTGAGCATCTGCAGGAACCGTTACCACACGCACGCAGCTATCAGAGACTCAACAGACATACCACTGACTTACTCTTTCACGGTCCGCAGCAGGACCGAGTGAGCCGGAGCTGTGTTGCAGCTAACACGCGGCCTTGCGGATGAGACGAGCAGAGACCACCACAACGACACAGCAACAAAGCTTCTGAGCTGCATCAGTACATATGCTGAATCAGTGATACGGTTTTCGATAGTGATTAGAAATGCTTTCGCAATCTGTTTGTTGTTTCGCGGCAGGGCCTGCAGAGCGTCCTGTCGACATGCTGCGCGGTAACAGCCGCTGGCGGCAACATCGACATGATGTACGGAGTTTCACGGCGGTGATCAATATCCGACCGGCGCACTAGGGATATGCATTGTGGGGACGCTCAATGCAGCCTAATGCGGACCGCGTCGTGGCGAAGGGGCTCTTGCGACCCACCACGTTTGAGTTCTTAACGCACGAGGTGTAACGGAGGTGCCCCCCAAGCTCCCTTTCACGACAGTGCAAAATTTGGCTACTGTGCACGATCTCCTGCACTGTGACGACCTCCTTATCGAGATCCCCCGCGGCTGGGGCACGGCGTCATACTGCGTGCTTGGCGAACCGAGCATGACGGCAGGGCCTCGCGCGCAGTTTCGACTTGCCGTCGCGGTGGCCCTGGCGCTGTGGCTGTGCGCGATAGAAATAATTGAAGTCACACGCAACGCAAACGATCCGTACTGCTATGCGGATGTTATCAGCGCCGCGCGACTGCATTGGTCGAGCAAATGCAACCCCGAGCCCGCAGCGGCGGAGACTGCAGCCTGGAACGGCCCGCTTTCAAACACAATGATATCCTGTAGCCTGTTCGGGGTAGTTTAGACAGCTAATTATCTATGCATGGTTTTGAGCGTTGCGTGTGCTCGGGCTTTTCAGGGACCGTCGCACACGTACATTGCAGCCCCGCAGCCTTGCGTAGTCGATGCTTACCATCCATTGCACTTATCATCACGGGACGATTGCTTGCTACTATTTCGCTAGACTCTTCTGTGGAGGCATTGAACTAAGCGGCATGCAGCATTACGTCTATGCTTGTGTTGCACTTTCTGGCCGGCGTGTGCTGCAGGACAAAGATTGATTGCTTGACAAAGGCTTGTTTTCGCTTCTACGCAGCTCATCAAGCTCTAATGTCATGCAGCCGTGATATGGCAGATTTTTTGCTTGCCACCTTCATAGTCTCATCAGCCATTGCAGCGAGCAGTTGGCATGAGCCATTGTTGCCCAACATGCAAGTACCTCGAACAAGACATGGTCACCAGCGGACATCACCCATGACACCAACGACAGAATAGAGCAGTAATTAGAGCAAATGCCATGATGTTTCAGACGCCATTTATATGTGGTCTCATGTTACATGAAGCATGTACAATCTCGCGGTTGGAGCATCTCGCAGGCTGTGGCAATCGGTATACAAGTCCCGTGCGATGGAGCAACGAAAACAAACATGAAGGCGTAATTCGATGTCGTATACCTACCGATGCTATCCGGCTTGAGGAAAGGCAACCGTTGCTGTTAGCACTAGCACAACTATCTCGAGATACTGCCGCTCGTACGCAGCTATTCGCTAAACATCGGGCCGACGATGATTCAGTCATATTTGGTTCTAGAGTATTTTACAGCTCTGTTGAAGAGCATAAGCAGCGTGGTAGATGAGCAGCACATGCCGCTGCAAATAGCACGGCAACACAGCCTTCGTCTAGTCAACTATGCAACGTCACATCCGCTATGAGCATCGTTCACACGTGATTGCAGCTATGGCAAAGGCGCCCCCATGGGGCCCCAGTGGGATGTTGCCTGCGCGCTGTTGGCCCGACGGAGACATCGGTACCGTCATGCTCGGTTTGCCAGGCGCGCTTCAACCGGTTTGCCAGGCGCGCTTCAACCGGTGCCTACGTGGCAGTCGGCAGTGACAGTCACACAAGCGACGGATCGAAACCTGAGGACCGGATTAAAATGACCGTTTGCCAAGTACGAAGGATGACGCCGTGACCCAGTCGCGGGGGGTCTCGATAAGGAGGTCGCAACTGTGTGTAACGACTGTTAAGTCAAGAGTCATGGAAAGAGAGATCTGCCGTAAACCCTTTAAGGTCCAACTGCTTATATACTGTAAGCTAGCCTGTGTACGACACCTGCCACAGTGCGCTGTGCTCAGCACACTGACCCCGTACACACCAGAGGCTCCCATCGTGTCCGCCTATACGCTGGACACTTGCAATGCTTCAGGAGAATTACAGAGCAGCGCCTCGATGGCTCGCCCGCGTCAGCAGGACGAGTCTGGCGACCACTGTTAACAGAGTCCCGTGCTGCCAGCCGCAAGCTTGTGTGCTGACGGGACATTCCGGAGGCTTCCAGAATACTCTAGCTCATGCATGTCCATGCCTTGTGACGTATCGTCACACTGTGAAGCAGTGTGAGGTGCTGTGAAGTGGTTATAGGAGAGGACACGGGCCCGATCAAACAACGGCAGACGGTTTCCTCACCGGAAACAGCTCTCATTGCGTGCCGTGACCTGTCAGACCGCTACAGTAATCACTTGCAGCATGCGTGTCTGATCATGCCGCCACGACGGTCGCCCTTGGCCTCCTTCATGACTATGCAGCTGCTGGTCACCTCGTGGGTTTTGAGCAGCAGCAATCCCGGAGCTGCAGCTGCACGTGTGCACCATGGTACCACACCTTTGGTGGTTGCTTGAGTGGTAGCCGGTCACTGGTTTGGCTTGATGTGTTTGTTTGCTTTGCCATACAATGGCCGGATATGTGTGATCCATGATGGTGCCACGTGGTACTCGGGGGTTCAACTATCCCGAGATACTGGCGGTCAGCTTTCACAGAAATGGGCACTTTCAAATTTCGAAAACACTACACGTCACTGAAACCGCTAAGCAGAATTCAATACGGATAACCCAGTTCACGTCCTTGATAACCAAATGTGCATGCTGTGTGAGCAATTCCGGAGTGGAGCTGGTGATCGCACTATTCAGCTTTTTTGCTGTGGTGGTCGTGTGGCTGACTCTGCAGCCCCCACCCCCCATGACAGGAGCACACTGTGGCTGCACCTCTAGGTTCACTGCAACAGTTATGGCCTTGATTCTTTGGGGACATGTAGCTGACACACCAAGACATCACCTGACTCGAGCTCGCCGGTACACGTCTCCGTACCTGCAACGTAGCGTCGCTGGCGTGCACGCCTCGCCGCCCCCGCCAGCACGGCGTAAAGTCTATAAATATAGTTTGCAGATAGCTGTTGCAGTCGGAATTGAGTGCGGTATGCCACAGGTTGCTCGAGTGCCTTTATCACTAGGCCGGTCACTCGGCTGTGCAAGAGCCTGTACTCCACCATTTACAGCGTGCGAGCATTCTGTCGGCCACCTGAGACACCCTCTATTTCACTATGCCGTTCGTCACGTCTTTCATTTACTTGATTTGCTCGCCTGCTAGGGCATCGTAGCCCATGCATTGCCACAAAACTGCTCCCTATGCGCTGTGCATGGCTCGGTCAGGCCCCTCTCTCATGTTTTGATATGTTTATATGGCATTGTGCATGAAGTGCCGGTTTGTGCATGTGCTGACCGTATTCTCATTTTCTAAATTCCGTATTAAGCGTCCGTTGCAGCCGCCGCCTCTTCAGGCACATCAGGGATGCTGTGCATTGCACAATTTGGTGATCAGGTGGCGCCGCACCCGGCGCAAACCCGGCCGCACGGCCAACCCCGCGCCCGCGCCTGTTGGAGGCGTGTCACCTCAGCCACATTTGTACATAGTTTCGGCTCCCTGTCCGGCATTGGCGTACTAGACAGCGATTGACGGATATGTTCATGACGAGAGAGCGGCAGTTGTATGTTCCATGCACGCTGGGATGTTGTCGCGCAGGCTATCGCTGTATCCGTTGCGCCTGTCGCACATGACCTGCTCGCAATAGTTGATGATTCTTCACATGTGTGTGATCATGCGCGTAGTTGCAACATGAATGCTTCTGTTGCTTCTCGTGGATCGTCTCTGGCTAGTGCGGTCTGCCCGAGTTCGCAAGGGCCTGCAAGCGCGACCCGGTGCTGTCCGTGGCATGCAAGCGCTTCATCAGCGAGCAGTGTTTGCATGGCCGCACGATCGGCCCAGTCCGCAGCTACATCCAAATTTAATTCCCGTATTTACTACATGGTCGCTCGCAATCGTGCTCTCCGGGTCGGAAGTGCTGAAAGGATTGCACACAGGTCTCGTTGCTGAAGGCCTGAGCTGACAATGCTATCGGGCTCCAGTTAACCACAGCTGCAGCTCCTTAACACATCAGAGCACATACAAGTCTTTCATGTGTTCAGCGACTCACAAAGCATCAGTTTTCACCTCCAGCATGCTGCATGAGTGGCTCATGGAGCACGCGCCAGCAATATGGTACAGCCCCGACCACTGCAAGGTCACATATGCAGCCAGCTCGCTGCCACAGTACACTCGAGGTGGCACGCGATAGTTTACCATTGGCTATTGCCCGCCTGCGTGTGCTGTCCTGACACTTATGTCTTTGTGTGTCCTCTTGCTGGAATGAGCAGCATGCACAGCTCCTTGGAGCTTGAGAGCTGAGACAGCTTATGCATGATGAGAAGGGTGTATGCTACACATACGTGTGCCCTTGATCATGTGTGCTGTGTGTATTCCTCACATTTGAGACAGCAGCGCGGCGCACATGCACACACTGAGTCAGGTGTGCACACGTATTCTCATTTTCTAAATTCCGTATTAAGCGTCCGTTGCAGCCGCCGCCTCTTCAGGCACATCAGGGATGCTGTGCATTGCACAATTTGGTGATCAGGTGGCGCCGCACCCGGCGCAAACCCGGCCGCACGGCCAACCCCGCGCCCGCGCCTGTTGGAGGCGTGTCACCTCAGCCACATTTGTACATAGTTTCGGCTCCCTGTCCGGCATTGGCGTACTAGACAGCGATTGACGGATATGTTCATGACGAGAGAGCGGCAGTTGTATGTTCCATGCACGCTGGGATGTTGTCGCGCAGGCTATCGCTGTATCCGTTGCGCCTGTCGCACATGACCTGCTCGCAATAGTTGATGATTCTTCACATGTGTGTGATCATGCGCGTAGTTGCAACATGAATGCTTCTGTTGCTTCTCGTGGATCGTCTCTGGCTAGTGCGGTCTGCCCGAGTTCGCAAGGGCCTGCAAGCGCGACCCGGTGCTGTCCGTGGCATGCAAGCGCTTCATCAGCGAGCAGTGTTTGCATGGCCGCACGATCGGCCCAGTCCGCAGCTACATCCAAATTTAATTCCCGTATTTACTACATGGTCGCTCGCAATCGTGCTCTCCGGGTCGGAAGTGCTGAAAGGATTGCACACAGGTCTCGTTGCTGAAGGCCTGAGCTGACAATGCTATCGGGCTCCAGTTAACCACAGCTGCAGCTCCTTAACACATCAGAGCACATACAAGTCTTTCATGTGTTCAGCGACTCACAAAGCATCAGTTTTCACCTCCAGCATGCTGCATGAGTGGCTCATGGAGCACGCGCCAGCAATATGGTACAGCCCCGACCACTGCAAGGTCACATATGCAGCCAGCTCGCTGCCACAGTACACTCGAGGTGGCACGCGATAGTTTACCATTGGCTATTGCCCGCCTGCGTGTGCTGTCCTGACACTTATGTCTTTGTGTGTCCTCTTGCTGGAATGAGCAGCATGCACAGCTCCTTGGAGCTTGAGAGCTGAGACAGCTTATGCATGATGAGAAGGGTGTATGCTACACATACGTGTGCCCTTGATCATGTGTGCTGTGTGTATTCCTCACATTTGAGACAGCAGCGCGGCGCACATGCACACACTGAGTCAGGTGTGCACACGGTCAGCTTTCACAGAAATGGGCACTTTCAAATTTCGAAAACACTACACGTCACTGAAACCGCTAAGCAGAATTCAATACGGATAACCCAGTTCACGTCCTTGATAACCAAATGTGCATGCTGTGTGAGCAATTCCGGAGTGGAGCTGGTGATCGCACTATTCAGCTTTTTTGCTGTGGTGGTCGTGTGGCTGACTCTGCAGCCCCCACCCCCCATGACAGGAGCACACTGTGGCTGCACCTCTAGGTTCACTGCAACAGTTATGGCCTTGATTCTTTGGGGACATGTAGCTGACACACCAAGACATCACCTGACTCGAGCTCGCCGGTACACGTCTCCGTACCTGCAACGTAGCGTCGCTGGCGTGCACGCCTCGCCGCCCCCGCCAGCACGGCGTAAAGTCTATAAATATAGTTTGCAGATAGCTGTTGCAGTCGGAATTGAGTGCGGTATGCCACAGGTTGCTCGAGTGCCTTTATCACTAGGCCGGTCACTCGGCTGTGCAAGAGCCTGTACTCCACCATTTACAGCGTGCGAGCATTCTGTCGGCCACCTGAGACACCCTCTATTTCACTATGCCGTTCGTCACGTCTTTCATTTACTTGATTTGCTCGCCTGCTAGGGCATCGTAGCCCATGCATTGCCACAAAACTGCTCCCTATGCGCTGTGCATGGCTCGGTCAGGCCCCTCTCTCATGTTTTGATATGTTTATATGGCATTGTGCATGAAGTGCCGGTTTGTGCATGTGCTGACCGTATTCTCATTTTCTAAATTCCGTATTAAGCGTCCGTTGCAGCCGCCGCCTCTTCAGGCACATCAGGGATGCTGTGCATTGCACAATTTGGTGATCAGGTGGCGCCGCACCCGGCGCAAACCCGGCCGCACGGCCAACCCCGCGCCCGCGCCTGTTGGAGGCGTGTCACCTCAGCCACATTTGTACATAGTTTCGGCTCCCTGTCCGGCATTGGCGTACTAGACAGCGATTGACGGATATGTTCATGACGAGAGAGCGGCAGTTGTATGTTCCATGCACGCTGGGATGTTGTCGCGCAGGCTATCGCTGTATCCGTTGCGCCTGTCGCACATGACCTGCTCGCAATAGTTGATGATTCTTCACATGTGTGTGATCATGCGCGTAGTTGCAACATGAATGCTTCTGTTGCTTCTCGTGGATCGTCTCTGGCTAGTGCGGTCTGCCCGAGTTCGCAAGGGCCTGCAAGCGCGACCCGGTGCTGTCCGTGGCATGCAAGCGCTTCATCAGCGAGCAGTGTTTGCATGGCCGCACGATCGGCCCAGTCCGCAGCTACATCCAAATTTAATTCCCGTATTTACTACATGGTCGCTCGCAATCGTGCTCTCCGGGTCGGAAGTGCTGAAAGGATTGCACACAGGTCTCGTTGCTGAAGGCCTGAGCTGACAATGCTATCGGGCTCCAGTTAACCACAGCTGCAGCTCCTTAACACATCAGAGCACATACAAGTCTTTCATGTGTTCAGCGACTCACAAAGCATCAGTTTTCACCTCCAGCATGCTGCATGAGTGGCTCATGGAGCACGCGCCAGCAATATGGTACAGCCCCGACCACTGCAAGGTCACATATGCAGCCAGCTCGCTGCCACAGTACACTCGAGGTGGCACGCGATAGTTTACCATTGGCTATTGCCCGCCTGCGTGTGCTGTCCTGACACTTATGTCTTTGTGTGTCCTCTTGCTGGAATGAGCAGCATGCACAGCTCCTTGGAGCTTGAGAGCTGAGACAGCTTATGCATGATGAGAAGGGTGTATGCTACACATACGTGTGCCCTTGATCATGTGTGCTGTGTGTATTCCTCACATTTGAGACAGCAGCGCGGCGCACATGCACACACTGAGTCAGGTGTGCACACGGTCAGCTTTCACAGAAATGGGCACTTTCAAATTTCGAAAACACTACACGTCACTGAAACCGCTAAGCAGAATTCAATACGGATAACCCAGTTCACGTCCTTGATAACCAAATGTGCATGCTGTGTGAGCAATTCCGGAGTGGAGCTGGTGATCGCACTATTCAGCTTTTTTGCTGTGGTGGTCGTGTGGCTGACTCTGCAGCCCCCACCCCCCATGACAGGAGCACACTGTGGCTGCACCTCTAGGTTCACTGCAACAGTTATGGCCTTGATTCTTTGGGGACATGTAGCTGACACACCAAGACATCACCTGACTCGAGCTCGCCGGTACACGTCTCCGTACCTGCAACGTAGCGTCGCTGGCGTGCACGCCTCGCCGCCCCCGCCAGCACGGCGTAAAGTCTATAAATATAGTTTGCAGATAGCTGTTGCAGTCGGAATTGAGTGCGGTATGCCACAGGTTGCTCGAGTGCCTTTATCACTAGGCCGGTCACTCGGCTGTGCAAGAGCCTGTACTCCACCATTTACAGCGTGCGAGCATTCTGTCGGCCACCTGAGACACCCTCTATTTCACTATGCCGTTCGTCACGTCTTTCATTTACTTGATTTGCTCGCCTGCTAGGGCATCGTAGCCCATGCATTGCCACAAAACTGCTCCCTATGCGCTGTGCATGGCTCGGTCAGGCCCCTCTCTCATGTTTTGATATGTTTATATGGCATTGTGCATGAAGTGCCGGTTTGTGCATGTGCTGACCGTATTCTCATTTTCTAAATTCCGTATTAAGCGTCCGTTGCAGCCGCCGCCTCTTCAGGCACATCAGGGATGCTGTGCATTGCACAATTTGGTGATCAGGTGGCGCCGCACCCGGCGCAAACCCGGCCGCACGGCCAACCCCGCGCCCGCGCCTGTTGGAGGCGTGTCACCTCAGCCACATTTGTACATAGTTTCGGCTCCCTGTCCGGCATTGGCGTACTAGACAGCGATTGACGGATATGTTCATGACGAGAGAGCGGCAGTTGTATGTTCCATGCACGCTGGGATGTTGTCGCGCAGGCTATCGCTGTATCCGTTGCGCCTGTCGCACATGACCTGCTCGCAATAGTTGATGATTCTTCACATGTGTGTGATCATGCGCGTAGTTGCAACATGAATGCTTCTGTTGCTTCTCGTGGATCGTCTCTGGCTAGTGCGGTCTGCCCGAGTTCGCAAGGGCCTGCAAGCGCGACCCGGTGCTGTCCGTGGCATGCAAGCGCTTCATCAGCGAGCAGTGTTTGCATGGCCGCACGATCGGCCCAGTCCGCAGCTACATCCAAATTTAATTCCCGTATTTACTACATGGTCGCTCGCAATCGTGCTCTCCGGGTCGGAAGTGCTGAAAGGATTGCACACAGGTCTCGTTGCTGAAGGCCTGAGCTGACAATGCTATCGGGCTCCAGTTAACCACAGCTGCAGCTCCTTAACACATCAGAGCACATACAAGTCTTTCATGTGTTCAGCGACTCACAAAGCATCAGTTTTCACCTCCAGCATGCTGCATGAGTGGCTCATGGAGCACGCGCCAGCAATATGGTACAGCCCCGACCACTGCAAGGTCACATATGCAGCCAGCTCGCTGCCACAGTACACTCGAGGTGGCACGCGATAGTTTACCATTGGCTATTGCCCGCCTGCGTGTGCTGTCCTGACACTTATGTCTTTGTGTGTCCTCTTGCTGGAATGAGCAGCATGCACAGCTCCTTGGAGCTTGAGAGCTGAGACAGCTTATGCATGATGAGAAGGGTGTATGCTACACATACGTGTGCCCTTGATCATGTGTGCTGTGTGTATTCCTCACATTTGAGACAGCAGCGCGGCGCACATGCACACACTGAGTCAGGTGTGCACACGGTCAGCTTTCACAGAAATGGGCACTTTCAAATTTCGAAAACACTACACGTCACTGAAACCGCTAAGCAGAATTCAATACGGATAACCCAGTTCACGTCCTTGATAACCAAATGTGCATGCTGTGTGAGCAATTCCGGAGTGGAGCTGGTGATCGCACTATTCAGCTTTTTTGCTGTGGTGGTCGTGTGGCTGACTCTGCAGCCCCCACCCCCCATGACAGGAGCACACTGTGGCTGCACCTCTAGGTTCACTGCAACAGTTATGGCCTTGATTCTTTGGGGACATGTAGCTGACACACCAAGACATCACCTGACTCGAGCTCGCCGGTACACGTCTCCGTACCTGCAACGTAGCGTCGCTGGCGTGCACGCCTCGCCGCCCCCGCCAGCACGGCGTAAAGTCTATAAATATAGTTTGCAGATAGCTGTTGCAGTCGGAATTGAGTGCGGTATGCCACAGGTTGCTCGAGTGCCTTTATCACTAGGCCGGTCACTCGGCTGTGCAAGAGCCTGTACTCCACCATTTACAGCGTGCGAGCATTCTGTCGGCCACCTGAGACACCCTCTATTTCACTATGCCGTTCGTCACGTCTTTCATTTACTTGATTTGCTCGCCTGCTAGGGCATCGTAGCCCATGCATTGCCACAAAACTGCTCCCTATGCGCTGTGCATGGCTCGGTCAGGCCCCTCTCTCATGTTTTGATATGTTTATATGGCATTGTGCATGAAGTGCCGGTTTGTGCATGTGCTGACCGTATTCTCATTTTCTAAATTCCGTATTAAGCGTCCGTTGCAGCCGCCGCCTCTTCAGGCACATCAGGGATGCTGTGCATTGCACAATTTGGTGATCAGGTGGCGCCGCACCCGGCGCAAACCCGGCCGCACGGCCAACCCCGCGCCCGCGCCTGTTGGAGGCGTGTCACCTCAGCCACATTTGTACATAGTTTCGGCTCCCTGTCCGGCATTGGCGTACTAGACAGCGATTGACGGATATGTTCATGACGAGAGAGCGGCAGTTGTATGTTCCATGCACGCTGGGATGTTGTCGCGCAGGCTATCGCTGTATCCGTTGCGCCTGTCGCACATGACCTGCTCGCAATAGTTGATGATTCTTCACATGTGTGTGATCATGCGCGTAGTTGCAACATGAATGCTTCTGTTGCTTCTCGTGGATCGTCTCTGGCTAGTGCGGTCTGCCCGAGTTCGCAAGGGCCTGCAAGCGCGACCCGGTGCTGTCCGTGGCATGCAAGCGCTTCATCAGCGAGCAGTGTTTGCATGGCCGCACGATCGGCCCAGTCCGCAGCTACATCCAAATTTAATTCCCGTATTTACTACATGGTCGCTCGCAATCGTGCTCTCCGGGTCGGAAGTGCTGAAAGGATTGCACACAGGTCTCGTTGCTGAAGGCCTGAGCTGACAATGCTATCGGGCTCCAGTTAACCACAGCTGCAGCTCCTTAACACATCAGAGCACATACAAGTCTTTCATGTGTTCAGCGACTCACAAAGCATCAGTTTTCACCTCCAGCATGCTGCATGAGTGGCTCATGGAGCACGCGCCAGCAATATGGTACAGCCCCGACCACTGCAAGGTCACATATGCAGCCAGCTCGCTGCCACAGTACACTCGAGGTGGCACGCGATAGTTTACCATTGGCTATTGCCCGCCTGCGTGTGCTGTCCTGACACTTATGTCTTTGTGTGTCCTCTTGCTGGAATGAGCAGCATGCACAGCTCCTTGGAGCTTGAGAGCTGAGACAGCTTATGCATGATGAGAAGGGTGTATGCTACACATACGTGTGCCCTTGATCATGTGTGCTGTGTGTATTCCTCACATTTGAGACAGCAGCGCGGCGCACATGCACACACTGAGTCAGGTGTGCACACGGTCAGCTTTCACAGAAATGGGCACTTTCAAATTTCGAAAACACTACACGTCACTGAAACCGCTAAGCAGAATTCAATACGGATAACCCAGTTCACGTCCTTGATAACCAAATGTGCATGCTGTGTGAGCAATTCCGGAGTGGAGCTGGTGATCGCACTATTCAGCTTTTTTGCTGTGGTGGTCGTGTGGCTGACTCTGCAGCCCCCACCCCCCATGACAGGAGCACACTGTGGCTGCACCTCTAGGTTCACTGCAACAGTTATGGCCTTGATTCTTTGGGGACATGTAGCTGACACACCAAGACATCACCTGACTCGAGCTCGCCGGTACACGTCTCCGTACCTGCAACGTAGCGTCGCTGGCGTGCACGCCTCGCCGCCCCCGCCAGCACGGCGTAAAGTCTATAAATATAGTTTGCAGATAGCTGTTGCAGTCGGAATTGAGTGCGGTATGCCACAGGTTGCTCGAGTGCCTTTATCACTAGGCCGGTCACTCGGCTGTGCAAGAGCCTGTACTCCACCATTTACAGCGTGCGAGCATTCTGTCGGCCACCTGAGACACCCTCTATTTCACTATGCCGTTCGTCACGTCTTTCATTTACTTGATTTGCTCGCCTGCTAGGGCATCGTAGCCCATGCATTGCCACAAAACTGCTCCCTATGCGCTGTGCATGGCTCGGTCAGGCCCCTCTCTCATGTTTTGATATGTTTATATGGCATTGTGCATGAAGTGCCGGTTTGTGCATGTGGGCCGTTGGGTTTGTGTGAGTGTGCGTGTGTGTGGGCGTGTGGGTATGTGCTTGGCGGTCTGCGGATCTGTGTCGTTTGCTGAGGGCGTGATGGGCTTTCTGTGCGTGATGGGAGTGGCGTGCGTGGGTGTCTGGGTGCATGCTTGGTCTACTTGCTTCTTTCGCGGTGCTGCCCGCCTCGCCACCTTTGCAAATTGTCCTTGTAACACATGTGTTGATGTTGGTTTGGATGAAATTCTTCTGTACAGACCACGTGGTATTAATCAATATTGGGCGCGGTTGTAGTGTGATGGTGTGTGTATGTGTGTGATGCTGTTGATTCGGATGAGATTCGGTTTGGTGTTTGTCTTCTTCCATCCGATGGAGTCCGCTCTTTTGTAAAAACAATAGAATGAACCGGGTCGATCAACTGCGGAACATTTCGATTATCGCCGGTACTACGCCAGTCTTGAACGCGGCATGTGCTCGCTCAATCTGAAGATGACGGCGATGTTGGGTGCTGCAACACCCATGGGTCTGTAATCGAGCAGCCTGCGCGTCCTGTTCGTGTGCACGTGCATTGTACAATGCTGCTCAACATGCATGGCAACCAACGTGTGCTGTGTCCCCGCGTACGTCGCCGCTGCCGTCCACACAGATTGTGGCCGATGATCCGGACAAGGTTCCGTTGTTATGTTTGCCTCTACCCTTTCACTCTTCCGCAACACGTTGTAGCACACTGCACAAGCCTGGGCAGCGTAATGGCGGCAGAGGCACAGGTGCATGCAGGCAGGCAGGATGTCGACGCTCATCCATGCATGATGCATCTCACCCTGACAACTTTGTCCATGCATGCAGGCATGCCTGTGGACGGGCGACTGCTCAGTAGGCGGCTGTGCGGAAAGGTGCATTGTGAACGAGGGCCTCACGCAGAGCTACAGTGTGCTCACAGATAGGGCATTTGGAGTGGAGTCGCACCTCGCCTGCCCTGACCTGGCGTACTGGGTCAACAAACTGGTCGACTTCACACGACAAACCAGGGGCCGCCGGCTGCAGAGTCAGGGTGTACGTCCCCAATTCCACATTTCAGTCCCCAATTCCTGCTACATCACATGCATGCCTCGCTGGCAAAGACGTGCCCCACTTGCGGCCGTGAGGAAAAAGTGGGGGAAAATGTTGCTCTTCTCTGACCCAGTGAACGCAGCATCTGTGTAATGCAAGGACAGTCTCGAAGACGCAGGTCAACCCCCAGGAGCAGTGTCCGACCGGAGACCAGCACATGTGCACAAGAGATCTCTAGAGCTGCAGGGCCATCAACGCAGAACACTCGCGCCACGGTCAGTGCCGGGGCCATTGACCTCGCAGCAAACGCAACCAACCGCGGGCATGCATGTGGCTGCAGTCTAGCAGTTCTTGCATCATATGATGCATGCAGCCATGCGGTGCACACCTGCGGCTGCGTTGCTGTGCAGCAATTGCAACCTGCAGGTGCCGGCACCCATGCACTGCACCCACCACCGCGAACCGGCTCAGGTACCCCGCACACTGCATGCAATGTACTGCACAGCACATGTTCCTGCAGGATCTGCTTCAGGGTCCCACCGCCGTTGCAGCACAAGGGTCTGTCACCAAGCTTGGTGAAAGACCCTCGTGCTGCAACCGTGATGGGACCCGGAAACTCTGCCTTCAACATTCAGTCATCTTGCAGGAGCTGCTGACTGCCGGCAATCTCAGTTATGCTTACACATCCCGTTCCTCTCCGGTGCAATCTGAGGCGATGCATCGTTTGAGCCAGGCCGTGTCCAGCGGTGGCGCGGACGCGGGCGGCGGCAGCCAGCGCCACATCCTCGACTTTGGGGCCGATGTCCCTGGCCCCTCCAGCACGTTCTCCTTCGTAGTCACAGATTACGACGAAGATCTCCCGGCAAATGTGAGACTTCCTGCCGTACACCTGCCACCTCGAGCATGTCTCAACAGTGCTGTCACGTACCAAGCACAGCCCCAGCCCATGCACATGCACATGCATGCTGTGCCCCAGCCCATGCACATGCACATGCATGCTGTGCTGCACATGACATGCATGCTGTGCCCGGGCCCACTCACATTCGTTCGGGCAACAGCTCCACAACGCGCCTGCCACACAGTCACAGACAATGCCTGTCACGGTACTGTATTCCTCCTGGCATGGTTCAGGTGCTTGCGAGAGCTGCTTCTGAGGCAATGCCTCAATCGCGGTGGCATTCAAGTTGTTGCCGTGTGCAGTGCTACCTACCTCTCCAACCTCTGCGTGCAACACTCTTACAGGCAGTGCTCAGCAGTGCATGCTGTAATCTATGGGTCACAGCATGCACATGCACACGGCGCTGCGACCTCCGCGATTTACATGCCACATGCCATGCAGCACGGTGACGCGTTCTGGCAGCCAATGCAAAACTCCAGCCTTGTCCTGCCAGCAGTGCGAGCCGGTGTTTGGTGTTTGGTGCCGACGTCCGTGCAATCCTGACGTCATCATGATGCATATGTGAGGTGAAATGCATTCCACACTGCACCTCATGCATGTGTGCAGAAGTGCCCTACCGCGGAGGACTTTGAGGAGGCGAAGGACGCGATGCAGATCTTTGCGTCGACGTGGCGGCAGGTGTTCGAGAGTGATGCAAGAGGTGTGCCCACGGCGTGCCTCGTCTGTAGATCTACATAGATGTACCCCTAGGCCAGCAGTGTTGGTCACCACAGTGTACATGCAGCTGCCCATGTGTGCTGCCCGCCTTGCTGCCTTTGTCTTTAAGCTTGTAACACACACATGCAGCTGCCCATGTGTGGCTGCTGCCAGCTGGAGTGAAGCCGCTGGCGCAAGCAGTCTCCAGAGACAGGCGGACGCATGGTAACTGCATCGGGGATGCCCCTCTTCAAGTTAAGCATGCAGCCATGTGATTGGTTATTGAGGCCGTACAGCTAAGCACACACATGCGCCGAGTCTCCTGATGGGCACCAGCCTGAGTTCTCTCGGGCATGTCCTGCCACAGGACACGCGCACGTGGGTGACACTGCACCGCAAACAGGAGCTCCATCGTCTGGGCTGGCAGCAAAACTTATTTATACATAGGGCATCGCTGCCCGAGTGGTGCATGGTGACCATGCACTGCTGCACGATACCTGCGGCGCAGCACACAGATCTAGAGTGGTGAAGTGCACTGTCGACGCGCCATACGCAAGGTCACTAGAGCGCTAAGCAAACAACTTGAAGGCCTGCCAGTCGCCCCCGGGCTGGGCTGGTGTGCTATTTGCAGCGCCTGTTTGAAACGCCAATGGCGATATGTGTGTTTATGCGGACATGTCCAATAGGATACTGTTCAGTAAATTCAGGTTTACTTCACTTTACTTTACATGTACAACACTGTGAGACAAGAACACATGTACAGGCGAGGTTGCCTCTGTACTACTCAGTAAGGCAGGTACAGTACCGAGGACGGTTGAGGCTATATATGCACGCGCCGCCGTGCGCCCATGCATGCACCAGAATGCGGATCTTCCGTAACTCTGGACTTGTCGCGTGTAATGTGCCAGCTGAGGTTCGTGACTCACTCAAAGCTGCAGGTGAGGAAGTACCCGCCGACCTGCAGAACTGGGCAGGCATCGTTCAAGAGCCCAACAGGTACCAGTTCCTCGTGAGGATGTTCGAGGATCCCGACGCAGCTGCAGAGTACATCGCGACGAAGTGCACACAGGAGATCTTGCAGGACACAGAGGCCGTGTTGTTGGCCTTTTTTCTTGAATCTGACGATTATGACCGTCTCGATGGCGACTTGCGGATGGTGCAGTGTGTGGACAACTTTGGCGCCTTGAGCGAGGCAACAAGGTATTGCATCCCACAGGCGGCCATTGTGCATGTTTAGTAGTACGCCCGCATCTACCGATAGCATGCTTGTGCTGTCTTGCCAGGGGAAGTGGGTGCACCACAGCGCGGCAGGCCATCACAGGCGCTATCAGTTGAGATGCAATGTCGACCTCCCGCATCACACCTCATGCGCCCTGCATGCCTGGTGCTCATGCACAGCACCGACTCATTTCTGTACTCTAGAGTACAGCTGCGTCGATGATTATGTCTCTGCTTTGTCAGGGGTGAAAGCGCGTGCAGGAACATGATATCTGTCGTGCAAACCTGCGACCCACCATTTGGGCAAGTCCCCAACTGCTTCTCGCTCGGATTCTTCCTTATCACCTCCGAGGATTGTGCCCTAGCTTACGCCCGCATGTTCAACGTCACGGACGTGGCCAGCCTCGTCAACATTGCCAACACCGTGGATGCGATTCACACCGCCTGCAACGGCGTCACAACAGAGGTGCGCCCAAGATCATCCGCGTGTGGTACAGCTGTGGCAATTTTTTTTAAAACGTGTCCCAAATCTAGAGAGTTGACAAATGGGTGCTTGTCGCCGCGGCTGCTTGGGCCATGCCCGTGAACAGTCCACCGTGACATCGGGCCCACAGCATGATATGCACGCATGCGTTATTCCAATGGCAACACCTCAGGAATCAGCTTGGCACTAATGACCATAGTCCCAGATGCCAAGCCAGATGTGGTTGGTGAAATTCCGGATGCATCAGATGGACTGCGTGATATTTATCTATATGTACAGCCCACCCGCATGGAGAGCCATACATGCTTGGCCCCGCTGCATTCTGGCACTTTTTGCGCACATGCATATGCACCACGTCATGTGTGCCTGCATGCATGCGTACACTCGACTGCGCGGGGCCACCTGTATCAGGCACACACGTCGTGATGAGTCTGCGCACGGCATCGATGGCATTGATCCTTGCAGATGGCACACCATCCGGGAATTTGGCACATGAAGCGAACTGGTATTGATCCTTCCACAGGCAGCCCCGCTCTCACAATCATACCTGCTCAGCCCTCAGGCTGTGCATGCTGCAGTGTCCACGAGTGTCGGCAGGCCTGACCACACAGAAAAATGACGAATAAACCGGTCTGATTCCTGTGTTGCGGCCGTGACAGCCTGCTAGACGACACAACGTGGGCTTTCATACGAGGTCCGCATGAAGCCCACAAGTGTGCGCAAAAGCCGTGTCAGTCAGCAGTATCGAGACAGTACGCCGTGTCTACAGGCGAAGTGCTTGGATGCCAAGACCCCGGCGCTGTCGGACATCGAGCGCTACCACGATAACATCCCCGTCCGCAACGCCCTAGATCTCAGCCCGACCCTCACCATCGACCAGGAAGCAATTGCTCCAGATATTGTTGTATGCCTTGACGGCGATCCGTGCCCGGAGCCCCCGGCACCACCGCCAGGTACCCAAACACCTGTCGACCAGGCAGAAATTCAAGCCACAGGACCCGGAGTGGCGCCACCTGGTGGCTTTCCTGGTACATCTGCTGCACCACCACCTGTGACATTCCCAGTTCCTCCGAGTAGTCCTGTGTCCCCCCCCGTCGTCCCACTGACCGCTGCAGGTCTCGAGTCGTCCAGCGCAGAGCCCTCAGGGCCAGCAGGCGTTGGCCGGGTGGCATTCTGCCTAGTCGCAGCCACTGCTGTGGCCGCGCTCGCCCCGGCGCTGCTCGGGTGAGACTTTGCAGCCCTCACAGAGCAAGCACACACGTGGTGCTACACACGGACACGACTCGAGCCGTGCCCCAAGGCCGTCTGCCGCGGTAGCAGCATGTGCGCAGGCCGGGGGCCGAGCAATCACCACCGCGCGCGCGAGCTCACAGGGTGTACGAGAACTAGAATCTTCTGCAGCTGCAAGTCCGTCCATGATAGCCATTCCCTGATGCAGATGTGTACAGCGCCCAGTGGCAGGTTCTCACCTAAATGTTGCTCCACCGGCCTGACATCATGATGATCACTTCAGTAGTTGCTGTAGCAATGCCAAGAATGACTTTGGTGCCCAACGTTAGCATGTCATGCTCAGGGGGAATGTTTGTAGTCTGGAGCAGGCGGACAGTGCACGTGTTACAGGCCCATGTTGCCTGCGAGCCACGCCAAGGCTTTCAACGAACTACCGTGCATGTGCGTACTGCAATGCTGTCATAGAAAGGTGCCTGCATCCCGCATGGACGCCTGCAGAAACAATAACGCACGGGACGTGCATCACACACATCGATGTGTGCATTCACCTGCATCAGCATCACGCTATATTAGCCAGCAGCATCAGAAAGAATGAGTTGTACATACAACTATATATGCGTGCGCAGCGGACCTGTGTGCGACCGACCGTCCGAAGACGCTCTCAGGTTTTGAACTCCACAAGCTCTTGCATGCATGGCATGCCATGATTGCAATCATGCACGTTCTCCGGAGCGGATAGGTTGTGTTACAAAGACAAAGCCGGCATAGGGGCCGGTAGCACCGCCAGGACAGCGAGGAAGCGCACGAACAACCCAAAGCACACACATCAAGAGAGCAACAGCCTCTTCGAGTCCGTGCAAACTCAGGGCCGAGTCACAGCAAGTAGCGCCCGCACACAGCACCCCGCCTCAGCCAGACAGGAACCCACTGAACACGCACCCACACACCTGCCCCGCTCAACCCCCAAACACACACACCTCCGCGCCCGCACGCGATACGACCCCGCCATCCGGGCGGTCGAGGCGGCCAAAGCTGGCGGCATGGCCGGCCCAATGCGCAAGCCGCCGGGGGGACCCCCCCCCCAGCCCCCACTGGCAGACCCCAACCCAATCCCTCAACCGCAGCCGCCCCCCCGCTGCAGTCCTGCACCCGGACAGATCAGCCCCGAGCGGCGGAGCAACATGGCAGCGCCGTCATCCGCGGACCCGCTCAGGACAGAACACGTCCAAGGCCCAGCAGCCATGCATATGGGATGTGGCAGGGCGCGGAGACACGAGGATGAGGCGGCGCGCGCGCGCTCGACAACAAATCGCCCAAGCCACAGCCGACGCGCGGTCAGCAAGGGACAGGCAAGGACGCCGCGGGCGGCTCTCCGCTCAGGCCGGATGGCCTGTGAGCGGCGAGAGGTCACCGCATGGGAGCGCAAGTCCCGTCAAGACTGCCTTGCCTGGATTGGTCGTGTAATCAAGACAGAGGCAGCTGACACTGCAAAACGAGGATCAATCAACGTGAGATCAAGTACAGGCACACCTGTTCCAACCCAGTACAATGCACCCTAGCCACAGCAAGCATCTCCTGCAGAGCAAGCGACTGCCTGACAAAGGCACTAAGCTCCGCAGAAGCAAATTCGTATTTCCCGGTTTGCGCATGTTCTGTTGGATAATTAATTCTTCTTAAGAAGACCCCAGCGCGCCCACTCGGCCGCATGCTGGTGTATCAGTCAGCAGAACACCGTGTGCATATAGGCCCAGGTGACCTGGAGGTGACCTGGAGGTGTGGCCCTGGAGGTGTGAATCAAGGAACCTTCGCGAAGCTTCGCTACGCCAAAAGCTTGACGTGGCAACGCGCTGAATTTAGGTTAGCGGCCATAGCACACTACATATTGACGCGAAAGGCCGGGGGCCTGACGTGCAGGTCGGTCCCGTGTGGGATGTCCTGCATGGGATGTCCATGCATGTGTCCATGCATGGCGGCATGCTCCTCCGGACTGTCGGCTGACCTATAGTTCCTACCTCCCGACACACAACATTGCAACGCGTGCTATAGCATGTGCATGCAGCTGGTCAAGCTTCGACGGTCATCGACGGATATCCCCCGACGTCGACCCGCAACGATCTCGTGCTCGGTGGCGACGTCTACTTCACTGAAGCTGGCTTCACGAAGTCGCAATTATCTCAATTCATGAAACTGCTTCCGCTTTTGTCCCGTGGCGCCTGCAGTGCCTGTTCGGCTTGAGCGACACGAGCACTGGGCAGCGACACAGACTGAAGCACATCGCGGCGTCGCGAGGGTAGCGGACAGGCTGCGCTGAGCGTCTATACTGATGATGCTCATTATGAAGTATGTTTTTGGGATGGTGGTGGCGTGTGTCCTGCGGGCGTACCTTGCTGCAGCCGATGAGGAGCCTGTCTTTACCTCCAGTTACTGCCGCCCGGAAAGCTCCGAGACGTCTGTGCGCCACCACTCCTTTGACCAGCACACAAATTCTGACAATCACTGCCTCCGCTCTGCTGGTGCGCTGCGCGAATGTCGGGATCGACTGTATCCCGCCGATCGCAAGCTGGGTAAACCACCAAGCCCATCGGACCAGGCGGCCGGCGTCAGCAGCTGCTGCTTGCCACGAAGACGTCACTGAACTGCTGATGTCAACGCTGTTTACGCCGTAGGCCCACTGCTCGGCTCGGTGCTGCTCGTGACCTTCCCGACGCGGCGCAGTGGTACGCGTGCCATTCACAGTAGCTACAGCAGCATCGATGTGAAGCTGCCAGGGTGCAACGCAAGTGAACACCTGCAGCATGTGCACGCCTCGTACGCGGCCGCCGCGGCAGGTGTGTGGACAGTGGTGTACAGAATGATTGCTTTGTCCCCGGGCTGTCGGGGCCTCTCTGATTTTCACATCGGAGTATCCGCTCTGTCTGAAAATGTTCAATCTGGTCGTGGTACCAAGACACCGGTGTCGTGTACGTGCACTTTTTTTTGCACAGAGTGAGGGGGATCCTCGCAAACGCGCGCTGTCGATTCGGACAAGATTGTCAGTTGTTGTGGGTGTCTGTTCCCGACCATATATGACCGCGGCCGCGGTTATCCGGGTCTTCACGGTCCTGTATTTTTTTGTGGATGACACGTGTCGGAGGCTCTTCACATGTGCATGCACTGCGCCGAGTACCATTGTTCCATATCAGGGCGAATGAACATATTTTGCAACTCAAAGTCGTACCCGTGGCCAAGAACAGCAAGCCTGTTGCCGTGTCAACCTCATGTCACACGGCGTCGCCGTGGACATGGCATGAGCGCTTTGACAGCGCGAGAAGTGGCCACAGGTGAGCTGATCGTAACAGGACATTTTCGCCCCCCCCCCCACACACACGCACACACGCACACACGTACACACGCACACACACCAAATCTCTTCGGCATGCAGGCTTGCCTGTGGACGGGCGAATGCCCAGTGGGCGGATGTGCTGAGAAGTGCACGGTGAACGAGCGCCTCGTGTGGAGCTGGAACGTTCTGCGGGACCGAGCGATGGGCCCAGACTCGTACGAGACCTGCCCGAGTTTGGCAAGGTTCCTGAACTTGGTGGTGTCAATCAGCAAAGGCGATGGCCGCCGCAGGCTTCAAGCGACGAGCGTACGTCCCGGACCGCTGCAATTGCGAGGTGCATGTATCGATGTCCAGCCGTTCCTGCCCCTACAGTGTGAGCTGGTGGGCAGCAATGTTGGGTCTTCAGGAGAGTTCACATAAACCGAGTACTTACAATGCAAGCAATGTTGGGTCTTCAGGAGAGGTCACATAAACTTATTCTGATCAGACCAGTATTCATGAATACATAGGCCTGATTCCGAGATGCCGGCCCTGAGCACCGGCCCTGAGCATGATGCAAGGCAAAGTGCCGCTGCAGGTGGCCATGGTAGCCAGTGTATATGTACATTTGTGACACGTGCCGCCGCTCACAGCGGGGTTGCTCTGTTCATCAGGGCCGGGACGTCTGCTCGCACTGGTGGGGTGCTGCCCTTGCGGACAGCACAGCAGTCAGATTGCAGGTACTCCAGGCGCTCAGCGTGCCCCGGCCCATACGATCGTCGACGACAGCACAACGCCTCGTGCAGTGACATCGATACCTGGCCACATCCTTGCAAGTGAGAGAAGTTGTCTGCTCATGAACAACGGCCGCCGGGACCAGAGTGTGTGGGTCGGCACAGTGAGCATGCATGCATGCAGGAGCTCGGTGACGCTCTCCGGATCCGGCAACGACCGATCTCCCAGGACCAGGCAGAGGTGATGCAGAGGTATGTGCGCGAAGACGCTGCCGGCGGCGGCGGCGGCGGCGGCGGCGCGGACACCCAGCACCGCCGCATCCTCGACCTCATAGCTGATGCCCCCATGGACACGTCCGGGCTCCCCGGGGCCGGGGAGGACCTGCCTTCAAATGTAAGGCCCTTCGCTGCACGATCTCCTGACATGCTGCCTGACAACGCCGACATGCATCAGCTGCAGCTGTTAACTTTGCGGTGAGAGGACAGCACAGGCAGCCTGGCACAGCACCATGGCCCATCACCGTGCGGAATGAATGTTCGGTTGAGATCGCATTGGTTCATCCCCCCCCCCCCCCGCCCCCCCCCCCCCCCCCCCCCCCCCCCCCCCCCCATGATGGACATGATGATTTTGTCATGCGTAGCGCAGGCGATGATGCCTCGGTCGCCTGTGGCCATGAAGTCTGTGAAGAAAGCTGTGCATGCGCCGTCCGCCGTTTGGGGTTGTGAGTTGCCGGATAACTAATACTAGTAGGCTTGCAGGCATCGCACATCGTATCGACTTTGCGACTCCAGGCGACTCCAGGAATATTGACCACAAATTTGTGTTTAACTTAACTTTGAAAGCGGCATGTAGGATATGCATCTCAAGGCATACGTACGTACACACTGACGCGGTCATGCCGCAGAGCTTCAGATGTTGAACCTGGCTGACCTTGGGCTCGTGTTGCAGGCATGCCCACTTGCAGAGGACGTTGACGACGCAGCGACCCTGTTGCGAGATCTTGCGGCCACTTGGCGGCAAGTGTTTGAGCTGGATGCGAACGGTACGCAGCTGTCGAACTACCCCTGGAAATACACTGTACGCCCCACTTCAAACAGGTTCAATGCACCTGACCTTGCGGCCACCTGAAGTTGCACATCTCCCTTGATTGATGTTGTGCGGATTGTGTACGTACACGAGCAAACAACTGCCACATCTCAGACAGCGGAAGTGGAGAGACCGATTGCTCTCAGACCGTACCTTAAGCTTGTACCAGCACATGCGTACCGCGGAGGACCCGAGTGACAAGGACTGTGCTCAGCGCGGCACCAGTCTGCCACACGGATACACTGACTTGCTCACCCGTGCGAGGCCCGTGGCGATTTGCATCGTACTAGCAGGTCGGTCATCTCGTATCCGGACGAATTGACCAAGGCCGCCTTTAAAGCAACAAATTTGTTGCTGGAAGTCTGCTCCGATCCATGCTCTTGTTATAATTACCTGCACGAGAGGGCGCCTCTGAGCAGGAAACGCACCCCACACGACGCACGAGAGTAGCCAGAGTGACTGTACCTGGATGAGGTTCTTAGCCACAGTGACTGGCGGGGGGGGGGGGGGGGGGGGGGGGGGGGGGGGGGCATCTTCACGCATATGGGCAGCAATGCCAGGTCAGACGTATCCAGATAACAGTCCCAATCAAAACTATGCTTCTCTCCACATATGGGCTCTTGCACGGGTCTTGCGCCAGCGGCTGCTGTGATTGCAGGCGAGGAGATCCCCGCCGACCTGCAGACCTGGCAATTCATCCTCGAAAGCCCCAACAGGTATCAGTACCTTGTGACGATGGTGGAGGACCCCGACAAAGCCATAGAGTTCATCTCAATGAACTGCATGGACGAAGTTGTGCAACGAACAGAGGCCCTCCTGTTGCTGAACTGGGTGGACGAGGCGGAATTAGCAAAGCTTGACGGTCAAAGTGGAGGCCGGATCCTGCAGTGTGTGGACAACTTTGGAGCCTTGAGCGCCGCGGCCAGGTGTGAGATCTGACACGACATTAGCGCAGAGTGTATCTGATGAGCTTCTCACTAGTATTTCAGATCTGCAGCCCTCTCCATCGCTGTGCGAGCATTAGAGCTGTACGTGTCCTCGAAAAGCGTTTTCTATTGAAGTGCACCATGTACGGACCGGCAGCTCCGGGGTTCTAAGAGATCTGTACAGTCAAACTGTAATGTGACTGTATCTCTGAGAATGCCAGAGCTACAATGATCGTATAGCCTGTAAAGTGAGCTTGCACAATCGCTTATGTGCGGGTGCGAGTGGCGACATCAGCGCCGTAGCCGCCCACACCGGGTTTGGACCACAATGAAACACCCAAACAAACACAAAAACGACCACCGCTTCAGGATGGTTTCGGTATCACAATGTGCTCACTATTTACCCGGCACTACAGCGTGCAAATGATCTGCACAACAATTGTGGTGTGCACACGTCGCCAGCCACATTTCCGCGGGTGCAGGGACTACCCTGCTGTTACACAAGCCTGCAATCCGCCGTTTGGCCAGGTGCCCAACTGCTTCACCGTTCTTGGGCACTACATGATCACGTCCCCAATGTGCGCGACCGCCTACGCCCGCATGTTCAACATCTCAGACGTCGCCAACCTCGCCAACATCGCCAACACCGTGGAAGCAATCCACATCGCGTGCACCGGCCTAACTGAAGAGGTGCGCCATGCTGCTCCCGCTGCCGCCGCTGGAGGCCCTGCGGCACTGGGCTCCGTGAAAGTCGCTACCGCGCGACTCAATCCTGCAGCTGCTCGCTCGTGAACCTGATTACCGCACAGGCTGCCTCGCGTCCTGCTCTCTCCATGCTAGGCACTTCTTCGGCCTGCCTTAGCCTGATGCCGTGTGCCCTGCCCGCCTTTGACAGATTCTGGAGCTACAACACAGCGCTTGGGTTACTGCAATTGCATCATCTTACGGCGACCACCCATGCCCAAAGGTGCCTGTCACGTCACCACAGCAGGCGCTGTCCCGATCAGCTGCATGTCCCCGCATGTTCGCATAATGATTCTGATTCGATCGTAGTGAGATTGCAGCACCTCTGATCACTACATCAGTGTGAGATTCAAATTGCAGAGCCTATTTGCTATATACATTCATTGGCACGGTCACGCAAGTACTACACGGCCGTCAGGGCATCGCAATCTAGCCGAGTCCGTCTTGTGGCCGCCAAGCTGAGCACTCAACGTAGCAGAACGTCCGCTGGCCTCCCCGATCAAATCTTCATTTGCGGCCGTGCCCGACCTGTACTGTGTACTGCCAACCGCTGCCATCAACTTTATGCATACACATACATGTGGCTTCAGGCGGAGTGCCTGGCTGCCAAAACCCCGGCGCTGGCGGCGGTCCAGGGATACCATGACAAGATCCCCGTGCGCAACACGCTGGACTTCGGGCCCTCCCTCGCCCGTGGCCCTCAATCAGGCATTGCAGATATAGACCCGGTCTGCTTCGACGGGGCAGGCTGTGAGACGCCGGCGCCTCCACCAACAGCTGCAGATCCAGAATCCATAGCGCCAGCCGCGGCTCCCAGCCCAGATGGGCCTGGGCAGGATGTCCCTGTTCCGGCGCCTGAGCCCGGCACGCCTGGGTCAAGCGGCGCGAGTCCTTCACTCGGAAGTGAACCGTGGACCTCTAATGAGCTGGAGCGCTCCGGTGCAGTTTCGTCGGGCTGTGCGGCTGTGGCACTCCTTGCGGTGGCTGCAGCGGTGGCTGCAGCTGCCCCGGCACTACATGGGTGAGACAGTACTAGTGGGCGTCGGGGCTCAGGGTGCACGTGTGGGGCCAGCAATTGCAAACGCATGCAGGCATGTGGGAGTCGTCCGACGCCCAGGCCCTGGCGGTGTCGGTGCTTTAAGATTCGAGGTCGCAAGTGGTCCAGGTCACACTTTTTCTGTGCTTCAGCACGTACTTTCGTGCATCGCTAGCACTGGCCACCGACAACAGCCTGAGATCCTTCGCCTTCACCGGCTCTGTGCGACAGTAGAGCTTGCCTTGTCCAGTCAGCGTCCTCGGGGTCGGCGCGTGCCAGGGATTGTGGCTGCATGAGCGTGGCGTGGATTAACCCATCAATATCAATTTCATTACTGTATGGTATTAGCTGACCAGGCAATATGCATCAGGCAGCAGGGATGTATCCAGTCCACCCTGCGCACAGATGTTGAGACGACCTCGCGCGACAGCTGTGCACATGCTTGCCCGGTTCAGCACCAGAGTGTACACCTGCATGATATGGTAACATGCAACTTATTATGCGGAGAACTATGTGATTACAGGCTGCTCCAACAGGGTTGTTCCCCATGAGCCGCGAGGTTCTGGTAATGTGGTGCAGTCACTCAACACGGTGTTGTCTCCGTGACAGGTTATCATGACATCGCATTGCCTTTTGCGAGCCACACAGCCTAGCGACGCACTGACACCACCCAGTCACCACTCAACAGTGCATACTGTCGATCTCATGTGCTGTCACATGAGCAGGGGTTGCGGTATGATGCGGGCTTGGAGGAGCCGATGCTGCCGGAGTGAGGCGCGTGTGTGTGCGTGCGCTGTTGCAGTGTGGCTGCGTGTGTGACTAGTACTGTTGACCCGGAAGAGGTCTTCTTTTGCTGCATGAGTCTATGCCCATTCACTCTTCTGTCGCCAACTAATGGGCCAGACGGTGGCCTGCCGCCTGCGATCGAGCCAGACAGCCAGGTGACAGTAGCATGGCGGGACTTTGCTGCGGCGCCGGATGGCGCGCAGTTGGCGCGTCCAACAGCTGCCAGTGCCCATCGGTTGCCAGGGGCCTCCCACAGGACTCCATCGGATGTTACAAGGATAAAGGTGGTGAGGCGGGCAGCGCCGCGGAAGAAGCAAGTAGATCAAGTACACACCCAGACATCCACGCAATTGCTTGTTTTCATGCAAACACAAAACCTACCACGCTCACAGTCAAAAACACAGATTCGCTGACCGCCACACACCCACACACGCACACATACACACAATGCTTATATGTGGGGCTCCAATCCTTGGCTGGAATTACTGGCAGGGCGATGGTTCGCGCTCGTGCGCTGACTAGTGCCATGACTGCGTGAGTGGATTTGCGTGTGATTTTCTAGCAACGGCTCGATGCCCGGCCTCTGTCCTTTGTAATTACACACATCACCCCACACACATCCACACAGCAGATGTGGGTGGGTGTCTTGGTGTTTGCTTCGTCTGCTTGCTGCTTTCGCGGTGCTGCCCGCCTCGCTGCCTTTGTCCTTGTAACACACCCACACAGCACCCAACGCCTCAATGCCGTCGCCTGTCTCCGCCGCGGCATGACAGAGCCGCACCCGACACGGTGCCACCCAAGGCCGTCCGTCCGGACCGCCTGACTCGGGCTGCCGGGGGCCGCCCCAGCCCCCCCGCAGGTTGTAGCCTGTCTCCGCTTGCGGCTACTATTATAATATATAATTAGCACGCTCACCTGCCAGCCGTTTGCCCGATCTGCCTTATATCTCCAATAATGCTAATGTTCATAGGGTCCAGGATGGGGCCCCCAGCACGGGTGAGCGGTGAAACAGAGTCAATTTGGCTCCAAGTTGGCCCTTATCTCGAGATAGCTGCAGAAACGTTTTGACTGGGTAGAGATTCTTTTGTTGTGTATGTCTATTCCCGTTCACTCTGCCGTAATTCTGCAGACACGGCAACGCAGCACAAGGTGATGTGAGCATTGCCCGCGACTACTGTCTCAGCGCTGAGACACGCCTATAGTACAGCCGTGGGCTGCGCTACGTAAGCAGCCGTGTGCAGACTCTGAGCCGTCGCCGTTTTTCGCGACTCGATCAACGTCAGCAAGTCTATTAAAAAACGTCAGCAAGTCAGTTGGGCCGCAGCGGCGGCACATTAACATGACTTCTCACGCGGCGGATTCATCGAATGCTTCGATTCGAAGCATCGAGCAACACACCACCAGAACTGTCGACAGCCGCGCGCGTTCCGGAGCAGACGTCCACGAAGTTTATGGACGGCCGTGTGCCACCGCCACCTGCGCGGGGCCGTGGTCCCGCCTTCTCGATTCACGCACGGCTGGGACATGCATATATACGTAGCCCGCGCCGGGTCGGCCCACCATGGTCACGGCCTACTGCTGTAGAGACGTGTCCGGGGAATCTCCTGCGGATGCTTTTCCAGAGGGTGGACTTTTTCATGTTCTTGGTCATGATCAGACCCAGACGGGCCACACGACGCCACGAAGCGGTGGCACGCGGCCCGAGAGCGCAGGCAGCACCCCCGTATGTATCTCCGAAGTTCTTCCACCGCATGAGGTCGGCTGTCCGGAGAATGGTGCAAAGCTTGCGCTAGATGGGACATACGGTGCCTTTGATCTTAACCGAACGCAACATTGTTGCCAATACGGGCGTGCCTGATCGATCGTGTGCACTTGGTAGACAGTACTTATGCGCTGCAACGTCAGCGCGGCACCGGCCTCGTCCAGCTGATTACAGTGCACTTTGCCCATACGTTGCCCATCAGCATGACTTTCATCCTGACTGGATGTTGCTGAAGCAGCTGCTACATCAGTCCGCTTGACCGAGTTGTACCGCCTGTAGACGTCAATTGCAACTGCAGTTGCTTCAACCGACTTCTGTTGCTTCGACCGATAGCAGGACTGTCTGGGGAAAGAGCTGCACAGCGTGGCATGGAATATATGAGCGTGTGCTGAACATGATGAACAACATACTCGGGCTTTTGCTGCTTTTGTTTCTGCGAGCGTGCACCTCTGCAGCCGATGTGGAGCCTCTGTTCAGCTATTGCGCGCCAGAAAATTCTGCAACCTCTGTGCGCCACCATCACCTCATGCAGAGCTAAATCTATTGATCTTATCTGCTGCTGTTCCGGTGTTCTGTGTGGAAGTCAACTCAGGCAGCAGTGTAGCAGCGACGCCTTAGCTGTATCTTTATGGCAGTTGAACACGCGCGCCTACGTAGGCGCGCGTGTTCAACTGCCATAAAGATTCGGCGCTTCCGACAGCATTCTCTGACTTGCAGTAGATTCCGGAGCCGTGAATCGCTCACAGCGCAGCTTGGTATGCACTGTTCTGTCTGGGCGTGTGTCAGTGTCTCACCGTGTCCGCATGCGCTTGGGCTGCTCGCACTTCCACGGTCAAGCTTGACCGCGCGCGCGCAGGCGCCTCGGACACACAGCGACAAGCCTGACAGGCGCTTCACGAAACTAGACGCCACCCTTGCACTGAGCCTTTGGTCTGTGCCTGTGCGTCGGCTGTTGGCGAGGGCTGCGTACTGTCCAGCTGCGCGTGCACGTGTGGGATTGGCCAGCTATACATGCTGCTCGTCTGCATAAGCGGGCGCAGGGCAGCGTCACGGTGTCGAAGCATGTTTGCTTCAAGCTTTCTGCTTATGTACCACCTGACACGGGCGAGAGGGTGCCGATAGATCCAGCTAGATCCGGCTGGCTGGCCCCGAAGTGAGTACCTGCGTTGCCACTGCAGTCATGCAGCTGCCTTAGTAGCAGCCGCTAGTCCTAGCAGTGCCCAGTACATCCAAGTGGTCATAGTCTCTTCAGGTTTTCTGGCGCTGCATGCTCTTTCTGGTCCTGCCTGGCCACAGTGAGCACGCCCAGGTGGAGTTCAGCATATGACCAAGCGAGCGGCCCGCATGCAGTTGGCAAAGGTGGCCAGAAACGCACATCCCTCTGCTGGCACGTCGGTACATGCTCATAGACAGTTACATCTATCTACTGTTTGTAGGGGCGTAGACTTTCCTGTTCCTGTGCGTCGCCGGTAGCGGTTCACGTGTGTACGTCTGTGTCGGGTGCCGGAGGTTGCTTGTGCGATGCACGTATTGTGTGGCCAGAGGTGCTACCTGCCTCTCTGGCCGTGTCCTTGCAACACAGCAGCGCTGCAACTGAGCCATCCTTGACGTATGCGTGTGCAGCGCCATGCCTCCATAGCTTGCATCCTTGCTTCCAGGGGGACTCGCGGCACCATTGCTGTGCAACGAGATCGTGCTGCGTCAGTATCCTTCCACGCAACACCATGGTACACCGCACATGCATGTGGCACAATCGCGTGGTGCTACTGATGTAGCCTGGCCGCTGCAACAAACGCATCGGAAACCGACCCGGCGCGAATTCATGTTGGGACCGAATCTCAACTTCACAGTCACCTCTGCTGATGCAGGCTTGCCTGTGGACGGCAGAGTGCCCCGTCGGTGGCTGCGCGAATGAGTGCATCGTAAACGAACGAGTTGTGATGAGCTTCTTCGTGCTGCTGGACCGAGCGGTGGGGCCGCAGTCTTTCATCGCCTGCCCACACCTAGCACGCTGGATCAATGGCATCATCAAGGCTATCCAAACCCTCGGCAGCCGCAGGCTCCAGGCTCACACTGACAGTGTATGCTCCTATACTATAGTTTACATGTGCTCTACCCATAGCATGTATGCATACTTGCCACATGGCAGGAGCTGCCGCAGTGATGCATGCACCCCATGCATTGACTGCATCCTCGTCGCACCCAAGCTGTTTCATATCCTGCAACAGGTATGGTGCCGTGCTCAGGGTCCACTGGCGTCCGAAGTTCTGAGTGACCACACGTGGTCCTCCCAGGAGCAGCTGCAAGCCCTGTACCAGAGCATGCATCAGGCTGGCACCGGCGGCAGTGGCAGCGCCCGAGGCCGGCACGCGCACCGCCGCCGCATGCACGACATCCTGGCCGACCCTCCCACGCCCGCCAGCGCCGAACTCGAACAAGATCTGCCCACAAACGTGTGCACCTCTCCTTGACCACCACTCTAGAGATCTCAACTGGCAACAGCCTCAACATCATGTGCATTCTGTGACACTCCCGTGGTGTAGCGGACACGGCAGTGCCCTTGCATGTCTGGACCCCGGGGGCGAACACCAGTGGTCAATTCACCCGCAAATCTGGTGGGTCTCTTGAGCGCGCCCCAGGACTACCGGTTCACAGATGAATCTCCGTTATCAAAGATTGTTGCAGCATTTGCACTGCGGGAGAGTGGGCCCCCGACCAAAATTTAAAGCACGGTCCTGCATGCGTCTCACGCCACACATCAGCCCCCGCCCCTGACAGAGAGCATGCATGCCATTGTGCCATGCATACGCTGCGGCGGCCATGCCACCGGGTTGTCGTGGTGGCGGATGCCTGCAGCTGGTGGACTAGAACAGAGGACTAGACCAGCTGGTCTAGTCCTCTAGAGGACTAGATCAGAGCCGTGCAGGCAGGCGGGCAGATGCATGCAGAAACCCACACACTCGCGCCCACATATGCACCCCCACACTCGCAGGTCGTGACTTACTAATGCGCCTTAGGCATGCATGCAGCCCTGCCCACGTGCAGAAGACATGGTGGAGGCGGCGTTTGCGATGCGCGACTTTGCGGCCCGGTGGCGACGCGTGTTCGAAATCGATGCTCAAGGTGTGATGTTACACAGACCTGTCGAGCGGCAATCATGTACCTACAGCACCCGCATGTGTCCCCCCACCCTGTAGGGGGCCCTGCCCCGGCTGCTGTCCTCGCAGAATGCCTGTGTCGGTTGCTTCACAGACTCGGCAAGCACATCTGACTAACTGCTAGTATAGCGCGGCTGTAGGTGGCGACATGCCAGCGGAGCTGCTGGACGTGTCCTGGGTGCTCGAAGAGCCCAACACGTACCAGTTCCTCGTGAAGATGCTGGAGTATCCCGACGCAGCTGCTGAGTACATGCTGACTCAGTGCACGGAGGCGGTCGTGCAGCATGTTGAGACCCAGCTTCTGATCCCCTTCACGGATCCTGAGCTGGTGGCTCAGCTTGACCTTTCCAACGGCACCCCCATGGTGCAGTGTGTGGACAACTTTGGTGCCTTGGACGCTGCAACCAGGTATGCTGGCCCGCAGGCTGCCCAGCCTCAGTCATTAAAGCTTAGCTCACCTGACATGTACTTGCAATTGCGCTCACTGGCTCTCGCCCGCTGTGGCCTGCATGATGGGTATCAAAGTCGGGTTGCCACACAAGTGCATGCCTGCTCATGGTGTCTGGCCACGAACACGCGCGTACGCATGTGCTGTGCCTTGGTAGCTTAGGCCGTGTGTCGCCCTGTCCTCGCAGTTGATTCGCCGCCATGCTGACCTTAAACGTTCGTCTGAAGAGACCTGAAGCTCCGGATGTTTTCCGTGTGACCGGCCCTGACGAAGCACCGCCATACAGAGCATACGCAACTGTCTTTCAAGCGTGCTACCCCGCGTTCGGGCTGACGCCCAGCTGCTTCACGCCTCTCGGCATGTACATGATCACCTCTGAGGGATGCGCGGAGGCTTACGCCCGCATGCTCAACGTCTCGGACGTGGGCAACCTCGTCAACATCGCCACCACCGTCGAGGCGATCCACACCGCCTGCGCCGGCGTGACGACTCAGGTGCGCTACATGCACATGTGCGTGCGTGCACTGCTGTTTGACGCCTTTGTAAAGCCCTTGTGCGCCACATCGGGGTCAGCCACGGTCCGATACTCACCCAGGGCTGGGATGTGGGCTTGCATGTGGGCCGGCCTTGCTATACTGCGGGAGTTCATCTGGCGGTGTTTCTGGCTCAGCTTAAATTTCCGTGTGCTGCTGTTGCCGTTCGAGTCTGCCAGGGTGTTTCGCACCGGAAGTGCGACCAGTGGGCATGCTTGACAGTTGTACTTCATCTTCTCCTGAGAACTAAGCAGATCAGGCCTCGCGATTACGGACGTTTTGTCGTTCAGGGAGCTATCAAGTGTCGGCCTGTGCGACAAGGCGATCGCGCTTCTGTTGGCACTCCTGTTGAACGTTGCCGTGGTAGCGCACATGCATGAGCTCCATGCAAGCTCGTGCGCACATCCATGTTATCCGGTCCTTGTGTTAGATCCAGCATGTGTCTCGGAACAATCGTGCAAGTGATTGCATACAATCGCATGTTTGTCTCGCCGCAGCGACGTGCATTGAAACGCCCGTCCGCGGATGAGCATGGACGTATGCATGCATGCAGTGCATGCATGTGCTCACCCACAAGTGCCAGTCAACGATGCGATGAACTAGTCCAGGGCAACTCGAGTAACCAGACTGTGCCACTGATGCTGTGCTGCAGGCTGAGTGTTTGTCTGCCTCCAGCCCCGCGGTGGCGGCAATCGAAAGCTACCACGACAAGATTCCCGTGCGCAATGCTCTTGACTTCGGAGAGCCCCCCGGCGCCATTGGCCCCCAGTCGGCACCTGTCCCAGGCGCCGCCGTTGCATGCATTCTTGGCCAGCCGTGCGATGCAGCGCCGGCGGCCCCTGCGCTCGGCGCTGACCCCACAGGCTCCGTTGCCCCCACCGCAGCAATCGGCGGCGATGCACCTGATGCCCCTGCGGCGACCCCTGCCCTAGACACCACAGGTCCACCATTGGAGAGGGAAGTCTGGACGTCCGAAGAACTCGATTTGTCTGACGCGGAGGCCCCGAGACCTGGCAGGGCTGTGGCAGGCATGGCAGCATGGCTCCTTGCAGTGGCTGCGGCGGTCCCTGTGTATGTGGTGGCCCCACCGCTGCTTTGGTGAGATTTCCAGTGTGTGGCAAGGCGCAGACTGCGAGCAGTGTGAGGCCCACGCCAGAGCCATAGCGGCCGCGGAGTTTCAGATGGAGCGGCAGCGCTCACGCCAACTCCGCACCGCCGCCCTCGCAGAGTAGACATGTCTATCTGCACGTCGGTGTACATGTGGGTACGCGAGATGATACTCTCGCGAGGTGCGGGTCTGCATGGCGATGGTGCTGGGCGACTGCTTCGTCTGCGCAAACGCCTGCTGCCGCGCGGTCACCCCCTGCGGTGCTGTGGCTATCTTTCGTACGCCACGCCGCTGACTCACGTGCTGTGCTCATGGTGCCACATGTGCCTGCGGGGCTATCTGTGTCCCTGCTCTTTTTGTGCTTGTAACACGCGCCTGCAGAAACACTACCAATCCATCCAGACCAATGCGGCCTGAGGTGGCCTCGTCCGGCCGGGGCACAAGGACGGAGGGGCCGCCGCGCGCCGACCCCCAACACTCCGCCGATCAGGCTGCCACACTTGAGAACCACTGTCACAGAATCCTCCCCAGCTGTGTTGGGTCGCTTCGCAGCATTTTCAGGGCTGTCACCCAAAAAAATAGACCTGGATATTCGGAAGTGTTCTATGTTACCGGGCCCGATGACCCAACACTGCTCCCCAGTATCAGTGTTGGATTGTCGGGCCCGATTACGTGACTCAGTTCCGTTAACTTCGGTGTGTTTCTAGATGGAAGCTGTGAACAAGTTGCAGGATGAATCTAGACTCCCCAGCATACAGCCCACCTGCCAAGCTTGCACCTCGCCGCACTAGGGTAGTGCCGCACTGTGTGGTGGCACCGGCACAGCACCTCGTTACCACAGCCACCACCCGCGCTGCGTGACGGCCACAGCTGAACACCCGGATGGAAGAAGACCAGGGAAGCGGGCAGAGGTGTAACATGCAGGGGCCAGCAGGCACACATGTGTGTACCCCGACCGAGAGTGCAACTCAACTGGAGGTTTCGCAGGCACTTGTACGTCAACTTGGTTTCCCCGTGATTTGCAGATGGCTCACCGATCCGTGTGTCCAAGTGATGAGCAGCCACGCAGAGGGTGGCCACGGGGCAGTGACAACTGAATCTCGCGTGAGACGTGACAAAAACTTCAAGCAGCGCGAGCATAGCTACAGCCTTTTGTTTTCTTTGTCATATGCAGCTCCCCTTTTACAATCGGCACCTGACTGGGGAGCCTCAGTGGAGCCGCGTTGAGCGCAGCCGGATGGAAATTTGAAAAGTCCACCGGCACTCAGCTGGACGCATGTCACGGGGTGCACAAGCCAAGCTGGTGGCTTGACACGAGCAATCATGGTGCCTGCTTGCATCTGCCGGTCTGGCATGCCGCCTGTGCACAACAACGGCGACGTGGCGAGAAGCACCGCAACAGCAGAGCGAGGCTCCAGAATTCTCGATCACGTGTCCGCAAACCCAGCACGACGCACCAACGCCCGCCACAGCCACCCGGGAATGCGTGCCACGTATGTACCGGCGAGAGACTGCACCTCACGCAAAGCCCGACAACGCGCCGCAACGCACTGCGGCATACTGCTGCGTTTACACGACGCGTCGCGACGCCGGAACCGGCGCGACGCCCAGACCGGTGTGCGCCTGCAGGACGTCGACGTGCGGTCCCGGGCCCGGGCCGTGCAGGTCATCACTTCGAGCGTGCCCTCTCTGATGCGCAATGAGGCACGTAAGGCGACATCACGACCCAGCCTGCACAGCGCGAGCATCGTGTTCCTGCATGCATCTGCAGCTGATTAAGCTTCCGGCTCCGCCCTGCCAATGTTGCAACTACCTCGAGCTCGGCGACCATATCAGTAGCGCTCGCCTGCCCAAAACAAAGCTCCTCCAGCAATCAATTTTGCCTACATGTGCATCCCGATGCGCTTGCGGCCCGGGCCTCGTCAACGGCTCCTGGCCTTGAGCGACATGGGTCAGTTACAGAAACGGAAGCACAGCGCGGCGTACCGACGCTGAAGTACAGGGCTGCGTCAAACGTCAAGATGATGGTCAACCAGACATTGTGGCTTGTTGTGACCTTGACTCTGCGAGCGTGCGCAGCTGCAGCTGATTCCGACGGAGCCCTGGGCAGCAGGTACTGCAGCCCCGTCACGTCTGAAACCTCTGTGCGCCACTCATCCTACAACAATGACGATGCTGCTGCTGCTGGCTTCGCTGTCGTGGTGCACAACGCGAGTTCAGGACTCGACCGCATGCGCTGCACTGTACTCCAAGCTCTCCATGTCGGGACACCGGCAAGAGCAGTGCACGACTGTCAATAGATACCATCACGCCACACGAATGATTCATATGTACATTTATAGCTCGCCAGCTCCTGACACGGCCAGCTTCACAGGGCAGACCGTCTCACGTCGATCCGACGCTGACCCCTGGATGCGAGCGATGCGCGCCTTGGGAGTGTACCCATGTTTTCGCCGATTGTGCTTGCTTGTAGGCTGCTCGTACGTGCTGCTTGATCGGTGTCGGTGCGCTGAGCTGGCGCTGCTTCATATCGTGCTGGTCGCCATGCAGCATTGTCAGGGCTGCCGTCCAGAAAACATACCTAACAAATCGGAACTGTTCCATGTCATCCCGCCGACGACTGGTCAATCATGCACATATGGTGCAAACGATTGAAAGGCCCTTAGGTGCGATCGCTGTACAGTCTGAGAGCTTTGGATTTCTGCTATTTCCGCACCGTGTGTTACAAGGACAAAGCAAGCAAGGGGTTTACAAAGCAAGCAAGGCAGGTAGCACCGCGAGCCACCAGGCGAATTCGGGGTTAACCGCACACCACGCAACAAGCCACACGCAGCACACACCAACACACCCACGCAACGTCAGGTATTTCCGCACCGTGTGTGTTACAAGGATCAAGGTGGCGAGGCTGGCAGCACCGCGACAGAAGCAAGCAGATCAAGTACACACCGTGTGACACATGCATGGCCGCTGACCCACCTGCAGTGTAGCACCAGAACTGGGGCGTACATACGTGCGGTGACCAGCCGCACATGCAGCAGCCAGTCTATATCTACTGGGGAAGAGCTGATCGAGCGCAAGTACCCGTGTGCAGCAAGAAGACCCTGCGAATTTCTCATAAACTTGTCAGGTGCACAGCATGCATATGGCGCGCCAGACCTGCTGAAACCTGCCACGTGGTCGCGACTGCCACGCGTCGACTGCAGCTGCAGTTCCAGTGGCAGCGATCGAAGCATACTTGCTCTAAGAGTCTCCATCTCGATGTAGTTACAAAGGACAGAGGCCGGGAAGCGAGCCGTTGCCAGGAACACACACGCAAATCCACTCACGCAGTCATGGCACTAGGCCGGGCACGAGCACGTACCACAGCTCGGCCGTCTCATCTCGATGTATATGCATGAACAGCTCACTGTGATGCTCGTGCACCAAGTCGCCCCCCAATTGCGCATCTGTCACAGCTGACTCTCAAAACACAGCCGTTCTGCAATGTATCGCCGATGCCAAAATGCTGTGCGGCGCCATGGTAGTGCCAAGTCACCCATAGAATCGATCGATGTTGCCGCACGGCCGCTGTGGCGACGTGGCTGAAGTGGTATCATAGGGGCACTGCTAGCAGGTCAGATCAGAGCACAATGCATGCATAGCTTCCCTCCACATGCATGCAGGCGTGCCTGTGGACGGGTGCTTGCCTGGTCGGCGGATGTGAAGAGAAGTGCACCGTGAACGAGGACCTCACGCAGAGCTGGGACGTGCTGCTGGACCGAGCGATGGGCCCGGAGTCATACGAGGCCTGCCCCTACCTGGCATTCCAAATCAACCTGATCATCTCGGTCAGCAAATCGTCCGGCCGCCGCAGGCTCCAAGGGCTGAGCGTGCGACCCCGTCAATCCTCAGCCGTCCTTCTGCATATTCCCAGGAGGAATGCATTTGTGTTGCCCAGGAGGAATGTGTTTGTGTTGCCCATTCCCGTTCACACTTCCGTTGATAATCTTGTGTGGCACAAGCAGCAGCTTAGAGCAGGCTTGCTGACCTCATCAGGGCTGAGTCGCCTGCTTGTGTTGGGCTGATGAATTTGTTGCTCTAGTCACACCAAGCTGTGGCAGAAAGGTCGAATGTGTGACTGAGGCAGGCAGGTCACAATGGTTAAGGAGCTAGCAGCAGGTGCTACCTGGCAGTATGCTCCGAGTCACGGGCCAGCGGGCCAGGGGCCAGGTGCTCAACGTGCCCAGGCTCAACGATTCACATGTTCACATAGTCGCCAGAGCATGCACACGATCACCCGCCTACTCAGCTCCTAGAGCGGAGACGTGGAGCCTCCTTGTGCGGCATTCACTGACCGTATCCCTGCAAACGGCAGCACGCTGTCTGCTCATGCACGAGATTCCACACCATACGGGTCCAGTACTGGTGAGCATGCATACAGGAGCTCGCACACATCCTCCGGCCACGGCAGCGTGGTCCACCCGTTGTCTCACAGGATCTCACCGACCTGATGCTGCGGCACTCGCGCGAGCACTCCTCCAGTGGCGGCACCTCGGACACCCAGCGTCGCCGCGTCCTCGACATCATGGCCAACGCCCCCATGGCCACCTTCGCTGGCGACAGGGACGATCTGCCAGCCAACGTAAGCCCCGCTGTCTGACCTGAGTAGCGCTGTGCTACCTCAGGCGCTGCTGCGGTTGCGGCTGACAAGCATCTGAGCCAGCCTGTGAGGTGGCGTGTGCACCTTGTGTACCTACATTAGCTAATAAGCCCGCATGCGGTGGATGATTTTGGATGTATGCAGTGACTCAGCATGTAGTGTCACAGCTCAGTACGCATGTTCATGGCATAGTGTAGTACAATACAAGGTCACACGGTGTTATGAAACTCATTGGATATGCATGTTCTATGCATGGCACATTTGGCCATGGCCATGCATGGCCGACAGATCTGATCACAGACCGGATGGGCCATCCCGAAATGGGCATGCATAGGGCATGCATTGAGATTTGGCAGATTGCCGAGTGCCACCTCAGACTTCGGGCTTCCTGTTCACAAGCGATACTGTAGCTTGTGTTTCGTTCTTCAGGCTGATGTGCTGGTCGGACGGTCAGTCCGCTGGCCATGGGGTGCCTGCCCTTCGAAACTCATCGAGTCAAACGAGACAGCCGTGCCGTGGTCTGGCATGCAGTTGCACCGTAGTGACTGGTAGTGACTAGTAGGCGTCTTAACATTTGCTTAGGCTTCAATCCCATTGGTATTGTGGGTTATTCAATAAATTCCCACACCACATGCATGCACAGCATGCGGCCACCGGTCCCGCTTGTCCGGAGTTGCCAATTTCCGGTGGCAATGTGGCTTCGTACGTTCATTATTACTCTACATCACATCACAGGAACGGCTTAAACAGGGTGCGCAGCGCCAGATGTGGAGGCAGGCTGATCTGGCAGTCATGTTGCAGGCATGTCCCGTTCCGGAGGACATCGACTCTGTATCATTTGTGATGCAGCACATTGCAGCCCTAATGCGACAGGTGTTGGAAGTAGATGCACGAGGTGTGCCCTGCCCGGCATCGCATGAGCATGGTCGGTTTTTGCATGTTTGATACCTCCGAAGCGGGGTCAGAGGTTGCTCTCTACTGCTAGCTTCGAGCGTTCACAGCGTTCGCACATGTACATCCACCACCTGTGCGTGTGTGCGTGTGTTCTCTGCATGCGGATCATATATGTATATATACCATTGTCAGGAACCGTGTGACATCAGACGCACATCGTTCGGCTCGCTCTCAGATCTAATCGTATCGATTCAAACCAGCACCTCACGTGACAGCGCTGCTCCACCATACGACGTCGCGACTGTAGGTGCGGAAGTGTACAGCAGCACATCATGATGCAGACACGAACAACAGTGTGTTACAAGGACAAAGCAAGCAAGGCAGGTAGAACCGCGAGCAACAACCAGGGGACACACACACCACGCAACATGCCACATGCAGCACACATCAACGCACCCATGCAACGTCAGCACCCACGCCGACACGAACAACAGTGTCTAACAACAGTGTGTCCGCTGCAGGCCAGCAGCTGTGCATGAGCAACATGCGTGGATCCATGCATCTGGTCATGCATAGGCTGCAGCAGGGCAGGCAATCTCATGAAATGTTGGAAGCTAGCTAGCCGATGTCTTCGAACCGTACTGTGTGGCGGTCCACTACATTTCTTGAAAGGCATGCCTGGGCTTGTTTTCTGCTCTCTCAGGCTTCCTGGAATGATGAATTCGAACTACAGTTCATGTGTTGGCGAACCATCATGATCACCCCGGGCCCGCTGATGCTGTGCGGTGTCACCTTGTAAGCAGTGTTGGGTCGCGGTGCAGCATGTGCAGCATTTCCAGGGCTGCAACCCAGAATTGGACCTGACTATTCGGAATTGTTCCATATGATCGGGCCCGACAACCCAACACTGCGCGTAAGCGTAACCACCATTATATATTTCATGCGAGGGGGGCCTGCGGCTGCCAGCCGCTGTCCTGGTTGTCCTCTTTCCTTGGGATTCACTGCCGCGGCGTTCGCACTGTACATGTAAAAGTAAAGTAAAGTAAATCTAAATTTACTGAGCCGTATCCTATTGGACATTGACAACTCCGAATGAACGGGACCACATATGCCGAAGGGGTAAACCACCTGGAAACCCCCCTCAGACGACCGTACGCAACTCACAGGGCCTCCTCCTGTGCTAAGCGAGGTGGTCACGTACGGCCACGTACGGCATGTTGCATATGACCACGTCAACTTGAAGAAGCAATCAGCCTGCGGCCCAGAGTGCTTGAGGCAAGCTGGCCGTTGCCAGATGATACAGGCGGGATCGTAGACATCGCGTTTGTTTCTTGTGCTTCCTGTGCATTAGCTCCAGATCTACAGCTTCCAAGGTCCAATGGGTTGAGGACGGTATAAAAGCTACCCGTCTGGTTCAGGAGGTCGTGGGTTCGATTCTGCGTGCGCTTTGGGGAATCGAAACGGCCGTGCGTGGCCACCTCGCTTAGCACAGGAGGAGGCCCTGTGAGACTCTCGGATGCATACTATTGTAGTACGGTCGTCTGAGGGGTTTTCCAGGTGTTTTACCCCTTCGGCATGTGTAGTCCCGTCAATTCGGAGTTGTCAATGTCCAAACGGATACGGCTCAGTAAATTCTGATTTACTTTACTTTACTTCAGCCGCTCCATCAGTGTCTTGCAGTCCAAATCGAATCTGAAGTTGCGATCGTTCCGTTTATATCTGTACCAGACAGCTCATGTACGTACTTGTATACTGCCTGATGCAGAGCGCAACTTGCGTTGAACTTAGAGCTGCTGCTGCGAATGCATGCAGGGGAGGAGATGCCTGCCGAGCTGCTGGAATGGGAAGGTGTCCTCGAGAGCCCAAACAGAAATCAGTTTCTGGTCAAGATGCTGGAGAGCCCCGATGAGGCTGTGGAGTACCTGTCATCCAACTGTGTGGCCGACATTGTGCAGGACACAAAGACAGACCTGCTGAAGGGCCTGCTGCCACCAGAGGAAGAAGCCAAGCTACAGGCTGAGAATGGAGGCGTGACGGTGCAGTGTGTGGACAAGCATGGTGCCTTAGACAAAGCAGCCAGGTCCGGCTTCTCACCTGTTGCTGTGCTTGCATGTGAAGATGCACAGTGATCATCCGGGCACTGCGTACATTTCAAAGTGTAGCCCTCATGCCGCCGTTGTGATGAATGTAGACATCACGATTTGCAGCTGCCACTGTGGCTGGTGTGCGGGTGTGTGTGGTGTCAGAAGCGTCCTCGTGATCGCTATCTCACACTTCATCTTTGAACTTGAGGCCGTAAAATGATAAAAACAAGAATGACATGCGACATATGCTTGGGACCTGTCTGCTGCTGCGTGCTACTGTTGGCGTATGCCGTGTACGCACACTCCGCCAGCACACGACCAGCCGCTGCAGGGACTTCGCTGCTGTCCGTCAAGTCTGCGAGCCGCCGTTCGGGCACGTGCCCAACTGCTTCACGCCTCTTGGGCTCCACATGATCACGTCTGCAGCCTGCGCGGAAGCCTACGCCCGCATGTTCAACGTCTCGGACGTGACCAACCTCATCAGCATCGCCATCAACGTGCAAGCTCTGCACGCCGCCTGCACGGCGCTCACGTCAGAGGTACGGCGCTGCCCCCTGAGTGTTGCTTGTCGTGCTGCCAGCGGCGCGCGCTCAGTCCCCTGAGATTCACCACCTAATGCAACGGGCCAGCAGCTCCTGCCCAGCGGGTGTGATCATCGACAGGCCTGTCTCACGTATACTAGCTCGGTTGACAGTGCACATCATTGATGCAGAGCCCGGCCTGAGTTGGTGGATGGCTCTCTTGCGTGCAGGCCCGGCACACACTCCGATTCGGAGAGTGCTTCACCTTCTGGTCATCCCAGCAATCTAGCTTGTAAGGCACAGCATACTAGTACACTTACAAGTCGCAGGCACCCTTCATGCCATGCCATATGATATCATCTGCACGGCACAGCAATCACGCAATCACATCATGATGTGCTGAGCCCTCGCCGTTCGGTACACTGTCATGCACCGCCGTGTCATGTGGCCAATCGACATGCTGCTCTCCACCTGTTGGCCGATCAACAAAAGAGTGAAGCCGGCTGGGCTCGCACGGACCACTAGTACTGGGCGTACCGCGCTATCATAATGATATATCCGCCTCCGTCCGTCTCGGTCTCCGGAGCGCCGAGCTGAATAGGCAATGTGTCAACACATCAAGTTTTGTCACAATTAATATTGATCACCCACAGGCCTTGACTGAAAGGCACCCATGCCCGTGTGGATCTGCATGCGGCCACTGCGCATTGCCCATCTCTGCCATTGATCCTGTGTCTACAGGCGGCGTGCTCGGCTGCTAAGCACACGGAGCTGGCGGCGGTCCAAGAGTCCCACAACAACATCCCCATACGCAACGCTCTAGCATTCGAGTCTCCACTCGAGTTCAGCACTTCAGGCCCTCAATCGGCGGCAGTTCCAGAGTTCGTCGCGTGCCTCGGGGTCAATGGCCAGGCGTGCGGCCCCATGGCGCCTCCGCCACGAGATGCCGATGCAGGATCAGGAGCTGTGGCTGAGGCGCCGGGTGCGGCCGGGGGCGGACAGGGTGTGCGTCCGCAAGGGCTTGTGCAACTCACGCCCTCGCCCGTTTCGACAGCCCCTCCGGCAGACAGGGAGGCATGGACCCCTGATGATATTGCTGAGTCAGCCGCCACGGAGGCCCCGACACCTGCAAGGGCTGTGGCGCTCACGGCAGCACTACTTGCCGTTGCTGTGGTCGCTGTGGCAGACCCGATGCTGCTCAGCTGAGACATGTACGGTGTGTATGTAACCACAAGCACATATAATAATAATAATATAATAAAATAATGATAATAATAATATATGTGCTAGGTAGTACCTACTAGTACCTACTAGTAGCTCTGTCCATTCGTACATTGACACCTCCCGAGTCCGGTCGAGTGTGTGGCTCCCCGCAGGGGAGCCCCACATGAAGCCTGCCAGCAGCTGATAAATGTCAGCAGGCGGCCATCCGTATATCAGCATACAATGTGAAGCTGCTGCTAGGCAGGAAAGTCCAGCAGCTGCATGGCCGGACCCCCCCTGGGCCTGGAATCTCACAGGAGAAGTGGCAATTGTGCGCCAGTCGGGTCAGCGGTCCGCATGAGTACACATGCTATCTCCATACAGAACTTCTGCTACAGAGCCTCATGTGATGTGAAGCAGCGGTGCGCTGCGCACGTGAGCAGCGCTGTGCTGTGCTGTGCTGCACGCGTGAGCGGCGGCTGTGTGCACAACTCACGCGGGTGTGCCTCCTGCATGCGATCGTCCTCTGCGTGTGCCCCAGGCACCTGCCAGTGAATCGCGGTTCCAATAATCTCCATTGCTTGGTCATTGCGGTTGCCACAGTCACATGTTATCTGTGCATGCATTGCGGACCTCTGGAAGCAGAAGGCATGGCAGCTGCACCCTGTGGCGCGCCTGCTCCAGAGCTCCTGGCCGAACGTGCCGGGCCCAGCCTCGTAGCGCAACTGAAGAACAGATGCAACGTTTTCGGTCTAGGAATACAACACGTTGCTGCTTCGGTCGAGTCGCATTGTTCATGGCGCCGGCTGCGCGAACGCATGCGACCGGACAACGGATGTTCGACGCCTGCGGCGGCCTTTTTGGCTGGGTCGGATTGCAGCATTCAGGGCTACAATCCAGAAATGATATCTTACTGTTCGCAATTATTCTATGTGAGCTAGACGACCCAACACTGACAGCCATGGCTTGTTGATTGCATGTACGCCGGCCGCGCTGGCGCCACCGCAGCACGCCGCAGCTGTACGCCTTCCTAAAGGTTGCGCAGGTGGAAGTGAAGCAGTCGCATTTGCATGTACATGTATGTGGGGTCGAAACCCTTCTGGTGGCTAGATCGACTCATTGCAGGCGCGATCTACCATGTGTTCCAGCCACGCATTCTGTCGGTCGAGCGGAAGCACTGCTGCTGACGAGTATATGTACGTCCGTCCTGTGAACCCGGGACAGCAGCAGATTGGGCGGCGTACCCACATGCATGCACACCAGGACACTGCAGGTTGTGGCTCTGCAGCTGTGTTACGAGGACAAAGAAAGCAGGGCAGGTGGCACCTCTGCAGCTGTGTGGCGTTGGGGGCAACATGAGCTCTGCTGACACAGCTGTCCCATGCATCCTCCTCCGGCACCTCCACTTGTAGGCCTAAAGCCCTGGCACAGAGGCCTACCTTGGTAGATACTTGGTTTGTGGCCCATGAGCGTGCTGCTGGCTCAAAGCCCTGGTGCTCGAAGCTAGCTGATCAGCGCTGATCTGTGCTCATCGCACCTCAGCGACTCCGCTGAATGCAATGCCACAGTGTACATCTGTGACGGGCAGACGTGCGTGGGTCTGCTCAGCTAGACACAGCACTAATACTGCTGAAGGACAGCGATGAATCAGCATGGAGATACAGGCGTGGTTCATCACTCCGTCTGCAGCCACAAGCTTCAGTCGCCGCGAGCAAACTGATGCATGCAAGCGCGACCGCCCTTGCAGCGTCACCCAGCCGGTATGTGGTGTCGCTTCACAGCATCGGTAAAGACCAGAACTATTCTGCCAGGAGTGGTAAAGTACACGCCGTCTAGATGGGCGCGCGACGCTGGCTCGCTGCGAGCCATTCGTGCTGGGTGAGCGTCGCATCCTGTTTCTGGCTAACAGCGCCCACAACGACGAGTGCTGTAGAGCAGACTCACCACTCCCGTGTTGGTGCATCCGATGCTAACCGGAGGTCTGCACATAGCTGTGCGAGGGGACTAGTACGGATGGCCATTTATAAATACACAGCATAGACAAGGGATGTCACAATCGCCGAGACAATCGAACAGCAACTCAGATAAAAATTCATCTCTCTTCCTTCGCACACTCTGTAGCAAGAATGATGTTTGCTTCTACCGCTATCAAGGCACGCACTCCAGTGGCGCTCCGAGGCCAAACCAGCCGGGCAAACGGCTACAGCATCAAGCTGAACACTCCCGACGGGCCTAAGACCATCACGGCCGACGGCGAGAAATCCATTCTTGAGTCTGCCGAGGTGCGAGAATGCTTGATGAAGCTCCATGCTGCAGCGCGCTCTGGTCGTGTGCTGACCACGCGTGCATGGCTGCTTTCAACCGCGCCACACACATGCGCTGTTCAGCTCGCTGTTCGATTCCATTTCTATTGTCAAACCTCTCGACCAAGCCGCTGGCAGCATAACTACGTCGGTGGAGAATGCTGCTTCGCATGAGCTATCACGATGCTTTCTGTCGACGCTCTATGCGTAGCCGTTAGATACTCTGCCGCTCATTTGCTCCCGCAAAGCATTCGCCATCGTGCACTAACAACTCCCAACAGCATTTACTTGGTAGCGTGTAGTAAGCCTGAGTGTTTCGGTAGCTCATTCCAGGCGGTGCAAGCGCAGTGTAGCGCTCAGCCGCGAGCACACACCTCAGGTCGTTGTGGTCTTGAGTACAGTGTATTCGAGTGCAGGCGGAGAACATTGAGCTGCCATACAAGTGCCGCAAGGGAAACTGTGGAACTTGCGTTGCCAGGAAGGAGGTGTGGTCTCCGTGATCGTGTTCTCATGCGTGCTTCGTGTGGGCCATGCTGGCCATGCTGCTGGTGCTTTTCATTGAGCATCACAGCTGCTCTGCAACATAGTCGTGTGCTCTGCGACCCAGATTAAGGCACCGTATGCTTGTATTGTACCGTCTTGGCTGCACGACGATATTCTGCCCAACTGACAGTCGATGGTGGTATGCAGACTGGCTCCTTGACATACGGGGACAGCACCCCCATGTTCTTCCAGGACCCACAGCTTCTGGCAAAGCAAGGTTTGACCGACATTGACGTCGGTGTCAATGGCGACTGGGTCCTGTGCTGCCAGGCGAAGCCAACATCTGACATGGAGCTCGAGACGAGCCCAAGCGCCCCTGTGGAAGGCAACCCCAACCAGCCACTCAACGTCAACGCTTAGATGCTTTCAGCGTCCTAGCTTCAGGATCAGTCTTTGGTCCTGCATGTATATGATCAGACAAAAAAAGGGTTTTGTCCATGACATCGTGTAAAGAAGCCAGTAACCAGTCCACGTTCAGGATCCTTGCTGCGTGCCGTCCGTTGATGCGAGTCTAGCCCTGAATGAAAAATTGAAAATAAGCTGTCTCATAATACAATCCCGGTGCCGCTGTGTTGTATTATTCCGTCCTTGACTTAGTGAGATTATGACCTATTGAGGTATCAAGGGTTTCAGAAGTTGAAGAGACTGGTATATTTTTGTGTTTGAACTACAGGCCTCAACCTGGAGCCTATAAATGCACATGTACCGTCTAACAGCTTCGGACTTTACTTGTAACACTCTTCCCCCTTTTGTTACAGCCCTCTGAACTGTCCCTCTGAGCCTAACTGCTCCAATTTACATATCAATTGGTATCGGTGAGAAACATAAACATTGACGGTTCAGGATCCCAAGGGCATTCAGACATCCCTCAGTCCCATTCCCATATTCAGACAGAATCACATGTTCCGCTAGTTAGCCCTGTGATTCATCCAGAGCTGTAGGAGCAGATGCAGTTGATTCTCGCGCAGCAGCAGTCGTCCACGCAGCACCGCAAGCGGGACACTGCGCACAATCAAGACGATGACGCCATCGCGCGTCATGACCACAACAGGCGGACGCCATTCAAGCCCCCCATTCATCCGAACGTCTATTCCGCGCTGGAACCTGAAGGCAAGCGTGCTATACAAGCAATCAAGCGCGCCTACAGGAAGCATCATCATGATTCTGTCGAGCAGCAGCTGTCGTACGCAATGATCGGTGGTGAAACTGAATTCGCGCAGGCCGAGGACCATGAACCCCGGTTGGGGTTCGTCCCGCCATGCATGGCGGTCAGCCTCGACGAAACGATTTCTGCACTGAAGACTGTTTATCGGGAGTCTGTGCGCAACGACTTTCATGTCATGCGCAATCGTCAGGTTGAGAAGTACATCAAGTGGCCCCCCATCCCCTAGGTGAGCCATTAAGCCCTTTGAGGTTTTCGATGTTGTATTGTCCCGTGTCGGGGGCATAGGGAGCTGTGACCAGGCACCATGCTCCCAATGCCCGCCTGGCTCTTTTGCCATGTGGACCTTTACGTTATAGTTTTGGCACTTGCTCGCCTTCAGGATCACGAGTAGCTGCCATTAGCCGACGCGCACCCTGTCGGGTTTACGGTTTACTAAGGGGAGTCGGACGCCCTAGGAAGATTCAGGGACTGGCTAGGCCGCCTGTTTCTCGCGTATGCCACGTGCTTGTTCGCATCATCGCCAATCAGTCCTGGCCTGGTTGTCCCTGATATGATGCATGAGCAAGATAACAGAGTCCCGTCACCTTTGGGGTTATCTCGGGTTTCGTTCACGTTTGATTTTCCTATGTGCACATTCGCACATCACGCGTGAGTAGGGTTCAAGCCCATGAACCCCGCGGCAATTCGAGTTCAGCCGCGATATCTGGAATATTCTAGTTGCATGACACTATGGGTAAACATCAGTGCGTTCAAGGGCCATTTGCAGGTGGCAGCCTTGTCCTAATCATATACATTCCAGTCCCCGAGTGATTCATTCACTGCATTCAGTCAACGTGTACACCCTACGGTCAGTCTTCGTGCCAGTGCGTGCACAGACCGTCTCTCGCCTCCGTTAGCCGCCATGTCCGTTAACGGTCATGATTTGACAACCTTTTTAACCCTCCGGAAGTTCCGAAACCAGCTTGGCCAAGGTACCGGCAATGGAGTGCATTCGGGTCGTTGACGTTATCGATTCAGGCGGCGCCGCTTCGTGCGCCAGCCCATTTGTTACGTGTAATCGCGTTTCTTTTGTCAGCTTGCAATTAGCTGTAAGGCCACCCGCCTTCAAGGGATTTCCAGCTCGAACCGCTTCGGCGCAGAGCTTAACAGCCACCAGCTTGGCTATAAGGCCACCCGCCTTGAAGGGTGTTCCAGCTCGTACCGCTTCGGCGCAGAGCATATCCCGGCTCTCACCATTTGGGTGCGGAAGCTTTTCTAGCTCATACCGCTTCGGCGCAGAGCCAATTCCAGCTCGTACCGCTTCGGCGCAGAGCATATCCCGGCTCTCACCACTTTGGTGCGGAAGCTTTTCCAGCTCATACCGCTTCGGCGCAGAGCGTATTCACTCTTAACGCTTAGGCGTAGAGTTTCCTTTGATTTTCTCTGTTTGTGCAGCTGATGGGCCGTAAAAAGCCTTGTTTCGTAGCACGCAAACGGGAACCAGCAATTCATCGCCCAGAATGGGCGCCGCTGGACCCACAGGATGATGACCATTTAGTCTATAAGCCGTCCCTCAGGACAGCAGCATCCTTTGGTACTCGTCTTCTCACTTTTGAATGCACTGTTGCCGGTGCATACGGCCTAGCTTTGGTTGATTCCGGGGCTTCCGCCTCGTTCATTTCATCTGCTTATGCTAGAGTTCGTGGTATAAGCGTTCTCGCACGGGATATTCCTCCCGCGCGTCTGGCCGACAATTCAACATTGAATATTGATGGTGTTACACGCGAGGTATGGTTGCGAATCGGCCCTCTGGCTGTGAAGCAACGCTTTCTGGTGTTAGACATGCCTGGTTATGATATCGTTCTGGGTTTAGATTTCCTGTCTAAGCATGAACCAGAAGTGCGCTGGCGAAAACGCGGCATGTTCGTTCAGGTCAATGGCGAACAGCGCTGCATAAAAGCCTTCAAGGCTCCTGCACTTCCTGGCATACATTCTGATGCTATCGAACTATGCAATATTGACACCCTCGCTAAAACGCTCGCTTCTGATAGTGACATTGATCCAGCGCAAGCGTGTGTAGGTGTTGTACTTCCTGAGCAACAGCTCTGCGATCCAGATTTGCTTTCAGGAAAAGGGGCTGACCATCCCAAGGTTGCTCCATTATTGCAGGAATATGCAGACGTTCTTAAGGTGAAGATCCCTGAAGGTCTCCCGCCTATTCGCTACGCCAGTGATGGCTCTGTTATAGGGCACACCATCGACACCGCGCCCACGGCAAAGCCGTACGCGCGCAACCCGCATCCTTTCACACAAGATGAAGATGCTGAAATTAAGAGGTACATTTCCACCTTCCTCGAGAATGGATGGATCAAACCCAGCCTATTCCCTTGGGCTGTACCCGTGTTATTCGTGCATAAGAAACCTGACCCAGTAACGGGCAAGCGCTCCTGGCGCACGCGCATTTCATATGTGGCACTCAATGCAAATATGCTTAATCGTATTGCTTATGGACTGCCTCGCATCTCTGAATTGCTTGCATGCCTGTTGAAAGCGAAGTTTTTCTCTAAACTCGACCTGTCTGACGGATTCCATCAAGTCCAGGTCGGAGATGCAGATGTATCCAAAACTGCTTTCACTACTCCATACGGCAAATATGAATTCACCATTTTGCCGATGGGCCTGTGTTGTGCACCTAGCACGTTCCAATGCTTGATAGATGAGACGTTTCGCGAAAATGTTGCGCTACCAAGTGGCTGCACTATTCCAGTTGCGACGTTCATTGCAATCTATCCTGATGATATCTGTATCTTTTCTGTTTCCGAAAAGGAACATTTGATACACCTTCGCGCTGTCCTGCAATGTCTTAGAGAACATCATTTATTTGTCAAGCCTTCCAAATTCGAATGGCTGCGGACTACCATTGAGTTCCTAAAGCATCTGGTTGATGGCTCAGGGCCAATTTGTCAATCCCCAGCGTGCTGCAGCATTGCAGCAATAACCTGTCCCGCAGGACTTGCCACTTGCTACCAGGAACATTCGGTCTCTGACGAGACTACATCGCAGATTATGCGCGCATTCCTGCGCTGCTAATCAATTTGTTACGCAGCGATGTTCCCTGGCGGTGGTGGGAGGAGGTCGAAGTAGCTGCTTTGCAAAAACTGAAGGTCAGCATTCTTGCTGCGCCTGAATTAGCAAGGCCAGATCCCGAATCCCCTTTCCATATACTTTCCGATGCTAGTGATTACGCTGTAGATTCCTCATTGGAGCAGGACACACTCAATGGTCGACGACCAGTTGCCTTTTCCTCGCGTACGTTGGCTGATCGCGAACGCAGGTACCCAGTGCACGAGCGTGAGCTGTTAGCTGTTGTGTTGGCACTTTGCTTATGGCATCACTATTTGTATGGCTCGGAATTCACAATTACTTGCAACACTGACCATCGGCCTCTGCAACACTTCATGTCGCAAGCCAACTTGTCTACTTGACAGGTCAGATGGCAGCAGTTTCAGTCAGAGTTCAATCTGTCGGTTGAATACGTTCCCGGCTCTGTCAACTCATTTGCTGACGGTTTGTCTAGGCGCGACGACCTGCGTCTTATGCTGGTCGCTTCTTGTGTGCCATACGACACCGTCCTGTCTGAAGTTAAAGCGGGACTGCACACCACCAAGGAAGTTAAACGCATCATTGCAAGATCGTATTCTCCCCGCTACAAAGACTTCAGCTTTTAACACGGATTGGTTTATTTCGTCCGTGGAGGGTCGCATCGACTGTTTGTCCCATTCTTCCGCAACCTGCGTGGCAAGTTGATCCATGACTACCATGACATTGAAATAGGTTGTCATTTCGCATCTTGGATATGCTAAGACTAATCATGCTCTGGTCCATATTTGTATTGGCCTGACATGTCAGCTGCCGTCCAGGAGTACATACGCAGGTCTGCCAGCGGAGCCGCTCCATCTGCCAGCGGAGCGAGTCGATGCCTCAGCCCACCCCCGAGCTGCACCCTCAGCCGATTCAGCGGCGACCATTCGGCTGGATCACCCTTGATTGGGTATCCGGTCTTCCAAAATCCAAGTGCGGTAATGGTGGCTACCTCGCCATCCTAGATCGTTTCACGAAGTGGTCTATTGCCTTACCATGCACCAGGCACATGAGCACTCAGCAGTTCATTGATTTGCTGTATAAGAAAGTGTTCTCGTGGGTAGGTCTGCCTGATTGCAATCTGGGCGACCATGACTCGCGATTGACTGCTATTCGCATGAAGCGTGTTACGCGCGCTATAGCTGTGAAGCTATTCATTCCACTGCATACCGTCCTCAAACGGATGGTCTGACCGAGAATATTCATCGTAAATTCTTGTTTAAGTTGCGTGCATTCGTGGCCAAGCATTAAGAAGACTCGGAAGAGCTTGTTACTTCCCTCTTGTATGCATACCACAACACTCTGCACAGTGCAACAGGTTTTCACCCCTCATCGACTCAAATTTGTATGGTCTCCTAGAGACTTGCGCGATTCGATGTCTGTTCGCGTGAGTGTCATGAAGTTGGCGCTCGGTTGCGACAGCGTGGCAGTATGCTGCGCCAGGGGTTATGCTTTATAGAGCATTCCAGACGACAAATGATTGTTGTCTACAAAGCATCACAACTTGTGATCGTGTTTCAGGTTGATGATACTGTGAAGATTGCTTCTTCGTTCCTGAGAGTGCGCTGCGTTGATACGCAGGTTCGCAAGTGCTTCCACGTTTCGTGGGACCATTCTCTGTCACTGAAGTATTCGGACCAAATGCTTATCGCATCCAGCTTCCAGATGCCTATTCAGGCATTCACATTATGATAAATGTTCAGTGTTTGCGTTCCTACTGTGTGGACTCAGATCGGGGATTTGATCCTGACGTTCCGCCAATTGAACTGCATCTTGTCTTCAATCCTTTGGTACAGGTGCTGGACAGGCGACGGCATGGCCGTATCCCTACTGACTTACAGTCATTGTTGGACATCCCCACGAGGTATCTCGTGGTAAGCAAAGATGGTTCTTCTCTGTGGCTGCCGCAGTCTGTACTGCTGGCGCCAGAAGATCAGCAATTAATAAAGAAGTATAAGAAGTTCCCCGGGAGTTCTAAGAGATATTGCTACCCGGTGTCTTTCTACATTCCTGAAGCTACAGCGGAGCATGAAGTGGACTCTGATGATGAAGTCGGCCTACTGCTGCTCCAGGAGCTTGACCGTAGATCCGGGCTGGATTTATTCCTTCAGGCTATGTTTTGCCTAAGAAGAAGACCTCAGTCGTTTTGTTTAATAACGTCTGGACGAAGACCTTAGGACCCTTTTGAAAGAAGACCTTGAAGATTCACTTGAGCCAGCATGACGCTGTGCTATTGCCTTGTTACCCCAGTGGATCACTGTGAGTCTGCGGACTTCAGGGGGAGTAGTTGTTGTATTATTCCGTCCTTGACTTAGTGAGATTATGACCTATTGAGGTATCAAGGGTTTCAGAAGTTGAAGAGACTGGTATATTTTTGTGTTTGAACTACAGGCCTCAACCTGGAGCCTATAAATGCACATGTACTGTCTAACAGCTTCGGACTTTACTTGTAACACTCTTCCCCCTTTTGTTACAGCCCTCTGAACTGTCCCTCTGAGCCTAACTGCTCCAATTTACATATCACGCTGGCTGTTTTTGGGATGGTTGATTTTGACCCCATTGCGTTGATCAGGTTACCGTGTGCCAGCATGCCTCGCAACAGTTCCGTGCACACCTGACAAACCTCCATCATGTACGCTGCAACTCGGAGTGGACAGGATGGTTCTCTCTGATTGACCTTTCCTTGGTACCGCATCAGATTCAAGCAACAGCGCATGGTCTGCTAGCATGCTGTTTCTGAACACGCTCTAGGCTATGTAGCTCAGACTCTGGAAAACGAAGCTAGTGTGTACTTCCTTACAAACTGACAAACTAGTACAAAATGCTGTTGCAACGACACATGGTGGAAAACATGATTATTCCGCTCATGATCAGCACACAGCACCCCCACCCTCTGTGTCCCAGTGCGCTGTTCCGTTTCGACAGTTTGATACCTGTGCATTGCATGCGTACACAGACAACGGACTGTACGCAAAATACAGCTGATGTGGTATTGCTTCCATAAGCAAATTATATAGCTGATGTGCTATTACCTCCACTGACCAGGCACAAATGTGCAGCATGCATACATTTGTACCACCCAGAAAGCACAAGAAACAATGCATTTAAAAGCCCAGACAAGACCAGATAAAACAACAGAAAAAAGCACAGAAAACTTTATGTACCTGATCACACACACCACATTTCAAGATTCTGCAACCAACTCCTATCAAAACCTTCCCATGTACGCATACCTGACCCCTGAAAGTGAGCAATGCCGTCATGCATCTGCTGCCGATGTCACGATGGCGCCAACGTGCGAACTGGCACCCCGCCTCCGTTCTGTGTCGACGTTCCCTGCAGTTCATCAAACATGCGGTCCCATGACTTCAGCAGTTCCTGTGCACCTGGGCGCATGGAGGGGTCCCTCTTGAGGCACTGCATGACTGTCCGCTTCAGCACCCGCATCTTGCCGAGGCGGTCCCGGCCAGCCTCCGAGACCTCCTCCCACGGCAGCGGCGTGCGGCCCATGATTGCGTCCCGTGCTGCCGCCTCTGCCTCGGCGGCAGCAAGGCCCTCCAACGGGAAGGCGCGCTCGCCGGTGAGGAGCTCGAAGGCGATGACGCCGATCGTCCAGATGTCGACGGCCGCGTCGACGAGGATGGTGCGGTCGCCCCTCTCAAGCGCCTGAATCACCTCCGGGGGCGCGTACTTCAGGGAGAACGCCAATCCGGCTGTTGTGCCTGCACGAGACATGCTCTCTGAGAGCTACCATTGCTGTGCCGCAACAACTGTGCAGACGATGCCATGCCTACATGCCCCATGTACACGCCCCACGTGGGGTGGGTACCCAGCCTGAGCAGGCCTCAGCGCTGATGACATGTAGGCGCTCGACCGCCCAGCCGGCATAAGTATCACACTATGTTGCAAACATATGAACTATATTCGTACAAGCATGTTCCATGGTGAATGAGCTTTCCACGCCGAACTATGATGTGCCAACTGCGTGTTAGCCGGCATGTCCAGTTTCGAAGCTGTGAGGATCAACTGGACACATCACGAGTGCGAGCCGTATTGTGCTAGCGTTGTTAGTGAGCCCCGGCACTCGACGGCTGGCGCCAGTTGTGACGTGCAGGCACCTGCTGTGTGGCAGCGCCTAGGCAGCTTCATGGCAAGCATTGGCTGCAGCCCTTGTGCTGCAAACGGGCACGCCCACACACGGCCCGGGCACAATTTCAAGCACACCTCTGGCGCCGGCGTTCATCTCAAAAACTTGAACCCGCCGCCAGCGGTCGGCAACATCCGCCATCAGGGCTGCCACCGAGTCTATTTCATCCGCTGCTGGGCACGGCTGCAAGCAGGGCACGGCATTCAGTGGAAATCTCGCAAATTCGTGTGTACTGTGTTTGCGGGATGTGTCTGTGGGTACCACATATGCCATGGCATATCATATATGATATGGACCGTCCATGGCTATATAGCCAATTGCAATTGCAATTGCATGCAAGCATCCTCTAGAGGATCTGTGGCACTCAAAGCTGTGGCAGCTGTCGAATGAGTCCGCTCATCCGATAGACATAGGGCCGGGGCAGTCACTGCACGGTGCTGTTGCAATTGGGTCAAGAGGACAAACGCGTATGAGGCCTGGGAGCGTGCATATGCGAACGCACGTGCAGTGGCCACGATTGATCAACAGCTCATGAGCTCACAGTGACGTCAAGAGTTCTTAAGCGTCCAGCGCGTCGACGACAGCATGCGTCTTGATGAACAGATGGCGTCACTTGCAAGACCGCAGTCCGTGCAGCTCGAGCTGACCAGGGTCTTAAGATCAAGGTCTTAATTTTAAAGCTTTAAAATTATGGGGTACATGCATGCATGCCATGCATGCATGCATGCATGTGGGCAACTGTATCAGTGATACAGTTGCCCACATGCAGCAGCTATACAGCAGCGTGCCCTCAGCTCATGATCAGGGCGTGAGGCCTGGATGCAGAAGATGTGCTGAGGGCAGTCGGGCCATCACAGACACTGCAGCTGAGGCCGGGCATGCAGCTGCCTAGGCCTCCCGCAAGCTTGCTTAGAGATGTACATACTATAGTATGTACACATCTGTTAAGTTATGGAAGGCTGGCATGCCCGGCCTCCGATAGACGCCGCCGGCCTTAGGGGCCCCGGGTCACAGCGCTACTGCCCGCTACAGTGTAGCTAGCGTATGGTGCGCGTCTGCCCACACAATGCACCGGCATCGAGAGGGAGATCTGAGGCAGGCCGAGGCGATGGCCTGCGTGTGTGGACGCAGTTACGTATGCTATCTCGAGACATGTACACTGCTTACAGTAGATTAACTCCGGACTGAGCCGCACGTGACTTGAGAGGGGGAAACACAACTCCGAGTAAACGTGTTCACATGCCGAAGGGGTAAAGCACCTGGAACCCCCCTCAGACACGCGGCTGCAACTTGAATTCACAGGACCTCCTCCTAGGACAGCTGTGCAACGCGAGGTGGTCCCGCACGGCCGTTTCGATTCCAGAAGCGCATGCAGAATCGAATCCACGACCTCCTGAACAGAAAGGGATGGCTGCTATCGTCATCGACCGACTGGACAGACGTAGCCTCCGGGCTGTACATGCATGCCCGCGTCATGGCGAGCTTCTTCATGATACCAACTTGAAGGTATGCTGCCACGCAGTGCAAGAGAGATCGATGCTGCAAGAGAGAATGGTTGGTGACATTCAGGACTGCCAGTGGGCGTCGGTGGCCACATAAAACGTAGACGACAGGGAGGCCCTACGCGTGTCATTACTGAATGCAGCTGACCTGGACACCGTGGCGGGTGGTGGCGACCAGAGGCTGCGACACGCGTACCGTACGTGCAGACAAAACCGGGTTCCCCCGGAAGCAGTGTTTGGTCTCCGTGCAGCGCGGTTTGAGGTCTGCCGTCCAGAAACTAGATCAACGTATTCCAAATTGTTCCATGCATGGCAGTGCTGTGTCGTCATGCCCGACGACCAACACTGCACAGGACAGAGTCAGCATTGTATGAGGTACCTCACGATAGATATCGCACCCGGCCGAGGTGTCCTGGGGGGCCACAGTGGAACGAGAGTCCGGATGGGGAGGGGCGCTCGTGTCGCACCACAGCGGTGCGGTGGCCGTCATGCATGCTATACACCGAAGCCCCCGCTGCGTCTGGAGTCGCGGAGATCAGACTGTTGTGCTCGACCGGCTCGATCGAGCTTTCAGGTTGGCGCCGTCCGAGTCAGCTACGATTGTGCTGGTCCCGCACTCCACGGGCCTCCTGCCTGTGAGCTCAATGATCAAGGCAGCTAAACTTTGCTGGTACGCAAAGCTGACACACATGGGGGCGGAGCGATTCCCGGTTGCGGTGGAATCCACCGCGATTCGGGGTCACTCTCAACGGGGGCCGGGGGTGGGCGGGGACTTTCATTCCCGCATCACGGCCATTGCGGCAGAACTGAAACGATATGCACACATCAGACTTGCCTTACAGGCTCCACCCGAGCCTGAGCATCGCCGCCGACGTGGGCCACCCAGGGTGTCCAAACGTCTCGGCATGCATGATCAGCCGTCCAAACAAAGCCCTCTCACAATCACGTACTCAAATCTTACCCGTGAGAAGGTCGTGGCTGTCATGTGGTTGGCATACCTTGAACAACGATTTGAGAAGCGTGGTCGCGACAATAAGGTCACTGGAGAGTGGTTGCGTGGTGTGATAACACACGAACTAGGGTCACTAGCCCCGTTTATGGACTCCGTTGAGCCCGGTCTTGTGCGTGTGCTAATGTCTGCTCGTTCGGGTCTGTCTCCTTTCTTGTGTAGGCACCGTAGTGAAAAGCATTTGGAATATTCACGTGCTGCTGATGTCTTCACATCCTACATCGCACGTGCACCCATCGGGGCAGTTCTGCCACCTGTCCCAGTGGCACATCGTGATCGGCATGTCTCCGCCGTTGCGGTTTTGGTGCGGCAGTTGCTCGCACGGCCAGGTCCTTATGACAGTGCCTCTGGTGTTTCGTGGTCTGATGTAGCGGTTGTGCTTATTGTCGGTGTTGATGGTGTTGGTGGTGATGCTGGGGTGTCGGGTGTTGCAAATCGCCCGTCCCCTCTCGGTGAATTGGCTCGTGTTGTTGCATTCTGTGGCGCAAGTCAGAGTTTGCGGCAGCATGTTGCTTGGATGCCTCTTTCGGTCCCGGATTTCGGAGTTGTCAATGTCCAAATGGATACGGCTATGTAATCATGCATACATACTCCTGGTGTGGAGGGCATGGGTGGCGAAGCGGAGCGGTAAATTTGCCTCTAGAACATTTGTACACCTACGTCATCCGGAACTATGAGAGCTTGGCGGTGTACTGTTGTGACGACGGCAAGCCGTTTGCATTCGTGGTGCATGTGCAACCGCATTGATACTATTCCCCCACTCCCTGCCACATGTCCCTGCCAGTACTGCCCTGCCGATTTCCTTTGCGGCAGCGTCATGTGGAGAACATGCAGCGGTCGGGGATTGCCGCCACAGCCACACACGAGCGCCGCGACTGTAGCCGGGTCGAGGAATGCTGGCAGCACCGGATGTGCATGCCTCCCAGCGGTCGTATGGGTTGAAGAGTCGCTGTGCAACGACCTCATCCAAGTGCGACGGCTGCTCGACCGACAATCTCCAGGTTATTGGAAACTATGTCGACCCGGATCCGCTCGCGGCGGGGGTTGAATGGGGCGCAGCACCATGCCTGGGATGGATACGCCGTGCTGAGGTCCACCCTGGTACCAGGGTGATGCAAAGCACACAAAACACAGTCACAGCAGCTGCGGCGGAGTCTCACCTCGAAAGCAAAGGCTGCATGGTGATGCATGACCTTGAACATAGACACTTTCCATTGGATAGATGCTGTGTGTTGTGCACGTGGTTACGACGGGTGCACGCAATCACCTGCATGCGCAGCTGCTGCCACCGTCCGTGTTCGCCCGCTCTCACATCGTCGACAAATCTAGCATTCTACCTTCATGAAGTTCTGTCTATCATATGGCTTGGAAGGGCCAGCATGAAGTCAGTGAACAGTTCCTGCAGAAGACACGACTCACGAGCTCGAGCTCATGCAGCTGGCTCGGAAAGGACGCGAGGACGCTGGAAGATGTTTGAGCACCTTGACAAGCGCATCCCAAGGTTGACAAGAGCATCCCAGGGTACACATGCCAGTGGATCGCGTCGGCAACTGGGGGCCTTCGCTAGGGCGGTATGCATGGCCATGGCGCACAACACGATCTGCGTGTCGGCTAGAATGGAAGCTAACCATCGAGAATCCATAGGTTGGGCCAAATGAGTAGCAGAGCAGCCAGCAGGCGTGCACAGCGCACCCCAAGCCACCACAGAGCAGGGGAGAACTTGTAAACACCGCGTGAAAATTGCGAGGGCACGCCCGATCCGCAGCGATGGCTGGGGCGGGCGAACAGGGATGTGCAAAACGGGCGCCCAAATTCACAGCACTTTGTAGAGCATGATATGGTGGGCTATAGCTGCCCTTGTAGCACATAGCAGCAATAGCGTGTTGCTGCATTCTGTTGCGATCGCGGCCGCTGTAGTGCCTCGCTTGACTGTGTGAAAATATTGCTGAGTGATGTGATTGTTGATGTCGGTGTTACTGTGATCCTTGCACAAGTAGACGAAGCAGCGTCACAGTGGAGAGACAGGAGCAGGTGTGACAGTTTGTCAAAAGGCCGGGCAATTCCGGGCTGCGAGCACCGAGCTGCTATATGTCTAGTATGTGCTGCCATTCATGCGTGCTGAAAATTCGGGCAGCACACCCATTGCACGCATTTGTGAGTCCACAGGCCATGAGCATCATAGCACAACCTCAACGTCATCACTGTATGCCTTTAGAATGGGCGAAGCATATACAATGATGTGCATCTGCCCAGGACCGAATTCGCGTGTCGATGGTTAGCTTGATTTTTGCCTGAGCGTGGGCTTTGCCACGCTGTTTTCGTGTGAATCGTTGAACTATCGCGGCCGCTGAACTCATGCACGCACAGCGATTCAGTTGTTCCATAGCCTGAAGTGTGTGGTACCTGTTCTCGTGGCACGATCTGTTTCTCTCTATCCGCTCGTGCTCGTTGAGTGTCGTCGTCAATAGGAGCAGGCTCAGGGCGATCACATGCGATTAGGCATATACAACTGGTGTAAAGGTTTAATTTTAGAGCGATGTGCAGGAGATCTCGGACGATATACAGGACTGTGCGCCGGCAGGGCAGGCCGTGGCACCGAGGCGGTTGGACAGGGATGGTCGTCGATCCTGCAGATTTACCGGTATGCTTCCACCACAACACCCGTATAATTAGCTAATGTGTTCATTCGCGTTAGCAGAGTGCCTATTGCCATTCTCTTACCATCTAGCTGAAGTCTGGGTAGCAATAATTACCATCCGTGCCCCTGCGTTTTTCAGTCATGCGCCGCTTAGCACTACTTGCCCCCGCATGATGCGTCACAGTGACCCACTCATCTGTAGGCGCAGATATGAGCCGTAAGCACTGCATCAGCCTGTCCATATTCTCTCTCCAGCTTTGAGCTGTATATTGTGCTGCCCCTTCTCTCACCAGTTGCTGCAGCTCTGTGTCACTCATTTTCTTCATTGACGCAACATGACGACGTATGTAGTTTGTCACAAATCCCTTTGTAGCTCCAATAGCATGCTCAGGACATTGGTGGATGTCATGAGCATGGGGAGGGATGGCAACCATCTGCACAGGCATCATCCAAGCCTAAATCGCTGCCACTACGCACATTGCATGTCACACTGGTGGATGTCATGAGGTTGGGGTAGGGCACCTGTAGGAGGGGCATCACATGCACCAATCTGTCTTTGCTGCAGCCCTCATACAAGCTGTATGACCTGCAGTTGTCCATAGACAGAAAGAATGGCATAAATGTTGGCACCCATGCACTGAAAAGCTCCTGCATCTCCATCTTTGCTTTGGCAAGTGCTTCTGCAGCAGCATTTGCAACAGCATCTGCTTTCGGTGCCTCCTCTTCTGCCTTGCTCTTTGCTGCGTCGGCAGCCCACACCCCTCTCACAGCCTGTGAGAATTCTGTTGTACACACTGCAGACTGTGTAGATAATGATGCAAGGTGTTGTTGTGCCTCCGCCAATGCAGTTTCTGCTGCAGCCAGGGTTGCTGGTGCATCAGCAGCAAGGTCTTCTGCTTCTTTGGCTTCAGCTTCTCTTTTTTGTATATTCTGCATTGCCTCCTTCACCTGCTTGGGGCTGGGGCAATCACAGACCCAATGCTGCTGTGTCAGACAGTGGTAGGCCCCTTGCAGCTTTTCTCTCCACTCCTCTACAATGTCCTTGATGGGTTTTCCTGAAAACGTGGGTGCATTGGTATCCACCAGCCTCTGCACCTCCTTCTGTATGAGAGGCACGATTAAATATTGCATCACAGCCTGGAATTCAGCCTTCACCAGACCCTCTGACTCCCTGCCATCCTGAGTCTGCATGTGGTTGTGCAGGGTCAGCTATTGCAGCAAGGAAATGCAAGAGGCTTCATTGTGGACTTACCCAGGCCATTCTGGCTGGTCCTGAACAGGGACACACCTCCCAGGAGATGGTGGGATTTTCAAACAGGAGACCTTGTACCTGTCGCAGCAGCCGCTTGTGGCTGCCTGTTGGTCAGGTCCAAGGAGTATACGTGTGCGCAGCTACGCAAGGATGGAAAATATAAATGCAGTGTGTGTGAGCAACAGGGTGGTAGAAACAGGCAAGAGTGCTTGATGCTAGAACAGGTAAAGAGAATTGTGCATGCTAGAACTGAAGCGTACGTGATCTGCGTGCAGCTACCGTTGCATGGCACAAGATGTGATGTTGTTCTGATACCTTTGCATGCCACAGCAATCGGACAGCTAATCGTGATAGAATTAGATGGCATTGATCATGAGCACAAGCCTAGGCAGTATGGCCTGTGCCTCAATGATAGCTTCAATGCAACTGTGCAGCGCGACTGTCATAAAGCTGCTCTGGTGCAGAATGAGGGCATGCAGTTCATGCGCCTGCGCTGGTGCGATATGGCTGCAGGTCACCAGGCATGGACAGAACAGCTGCATACTGTACTGGACACGCAAGTGGTCAGGTAGCTTGTAAAACAAACAACACAATGCGTATTGTCCTGCCATATACAATGTTGCCTGGTATCCACACATGTACAGGGGAGCACACCACCCATCTCGTGCCAGCCATTCGGCAGCGAACTTCTTCCAGGTCCTCATCACCCAGGTCTCCAGGGGCCAACATCTTGGGGATCAAGTCGTACCAGAACTCGAATTGGTCGTCTGCCTTTCGCTTCGCAGGACTGGAGCTCTGGCCCTCGTGCGAGAGTGTGGTGGCACTCCTCATCGCACAACAAACAAGCACCCCCCCTGGCCCCACAACCAGGAAGTAGTGCTGCTTCGAAACTTGCTTTGATGCGGGAGACTGGCCACAGTCCTCATGAACGTATACTGGCAGGCATTCTCCCCTCCTCACGAATACAATGTTACCGATGGCATCGTTAGCTCGGCAGTGATACACCGTGAACCCGTCCATGTACCACTGCAGATCGAACACCGAGGTGGTCCTGCGTAAGACGTACAGGCCCGCAGCTGTGGCATGTGTTATGAACTTGTCCCAGGCACATCTGACGTCGCCCACAGCTGCAAATTCTGATTTTTGCATGTCGTCGCTCACATCCGGAACGTGCGACAACATCAGATGCTTCTCCCACGCTGCAGTGTACCTGCTGATCTTGCCGTTGCTTTTCGGATACGTTTTGGCGAAGAAGTAGCATAGCATTGGTTCGAGCCCGCGCCACGTCCTTGCACACTCTACAGCTTTTGAGTACTCCCGTGGGCACTTGAACTGCTCCTTGGACATCTTGAGCCTGCATCACCACCAGCATGCATGCACACTATACATGTGCCCCAGAGGATGTCCACATGTGCCCCAAGACAACACATGCATGTTGCGCCAGAGGATGGCTACGTGCGCCACCAGAGGATGGCTACAGGTGCGACGTCTGGGTTCGGTGCTGCACCTGCACTTCGCGCAGACACGGGGGAGCAGTATGTCCAGGTTATCATGTGCACGACCAGTTGCTTTCTCCTTGATGCGTCTCAGTTCATCCACGTGGAGCTGCAGCTCCACCAGCTTCTCGCTCGAGACGCCCACGCCCGTCTCCAGTATGTGCAACCCATCCTGCAGCATGTGCTCGAGACTGCCATAACGTCGCCAATTGCGTTGCGAGTCCAGCCACTCCACGGTCGTCAACAAGTGCCCCAAGATCTGAAAGTCGTTGTAGTGTAAATTCCAGTCGGCTTTTGTTCTGCGGGGCTTGTCTTGGAAGCTTTGACGCTTGCACTTTGCGACCTGCCAGAACCAATAGGCACATGCATTCTTGACAGACACCGTCACCTTCTCTGAAACTGGCTGCTGCGATGGAAACTCCAACTGTTCGAGGAGTTCAGCGTCATTACAAATCAGAGCCACGGCACTGGAGATCGGGGACTGGCGATATTGTTTTTTCCCGGTATCGCTGAGGAAATTCTCCTTCTCGAATGCGCCTTTTGATGCCTTTTTCAAGTCGTCCTCGTTCAAGAAACTTGAAACGATATTCACGAGATGAGATCGAGTTCTAGCGCTCAGCCGTTTGTACGACGGAGCCATATTTGCAACAGTGACGATGCATGCTGCCACGAGCGCCTGGTGCGTTGCCGAAGGTGCGGTATGCGACACAGCAGTCAAAGCCGACACCACACGCTGCAATTTGTCATGCTTGCAGCCATTTCGCACATCGTTTATGCTGTGTTACGTCCAGGGCTTAATGCAAATGCCTGCAGTACTAGCATGTGTCCCCGGTGGACACGTACATGCTATCCAGTCCGTGAAAAGAATTCAGTGAAGAATTTTCCGTAGCATCACCGGTGCAGATACATCATCCATACCTAATGAGTTTGAAGCAGGCCGCAACGCAAATGGCCTGTAGCTGAGGCCATGGTGCTCAGGGTGGCACCCAGGCTCGGCTAGAATGGAAGCTAACCATCGAGAATCCATAGGTTGGGCCAAATGAGTAGCAGAGCAGCCAGCAGGCGTGCACAGCGCACCCCAAGCCACCACAGAGCAGGGGAGAACTTGTAAACACCGCGTGAAAATTGCGAGGGCACGCCCGATCCGCAGCGATGGCTGGGGCGGGCGAACAGGGATGTGCAAAACGGGCGCCCAAATTCACAGCACTTTGTAGAGCATGATATGGTGGGCTATAGCTGCCCTTGTAGCACATAGCAGCAATAGCGTGTTGCTGCATTCTGTTGCGATCGCGGCCGCTGTAGTGCCTCGCTTGACTGTGTGAAAATATTGCTGAGTGATGTGATTGTTGATGTCGGTGTTACTGTGATCCTTGCACAAGTAGACGAAGCAGCGTCACAGTGGAGAGACAGGAGCAGGTGTGACAGTTTGTCAAAAGGCCGGGCAATTCCGGGCTGCGAGCACCGAGCTGCTATATGTCTAGTATGTGCTGCCATTCATGCGTGCTGAAAATTCGGGCAGCACACCCATTGCACGCATTTGTGAGTCCACAGGCCATGAGCATCATAGCACAACCTCAACGTCATCACTGTATGCCTTTAGAATGGGCGAAGCATATACAATGATGTGCATCTGCCCAGGACCGAATTCGCGTGTCGATGGTTAGCTTGATTTTTGCCTGAGCGTGGGCTTTGCCACGCTGTTTTCGTGTGATTCGTTGAACTATCGCGGCCGCTGAACTCATGCACGCACAGCGATTCAGTTGTTCCATAGCCTGAAGTGTGTGGTACCTGTTCTCGTGGCACGATCTGTTTCTCTCTATCCGCTCGTGCTCGTTGAGTGTCGTCGTCAATAGGAGCAGGCTCAGGGCGATCACATGCGATTAGGCATATACAACTGGTGTAAAGGTTTAATTTTAGAGCGATGTGCAGGAGATCTCGGACGATATACAGGACTGTGCGCCGGCAGGGCAGGCCGTGGCACCGAGGCGGTTGGACAGGGATGGTCGTCGATCCTGCAGATTTACCGGTATGCTTCCACCACAACACCCGTATAATTAGCTAATGTGTTCATTCGCGTTAGCAGAGTGCCTATTGCCATTCTCTTACCATCTAGCTGAAGTCTGGGTAGCAATAATTACCATCCGTGCCCCTGCGTTTTTCAGTCATGCGCCGCTTAGCACTACTTGCCCCCGCATGATGCGTCACAGTGACCCACTCATCTGTAGGCGCAGATATGAGCCGTAAGCACTGCATCAGCCTGTCCATATTCTCTCTCCAGCTTTGAGCTGTATATTGTGCTGCCCCTTCTCTCACCAGTTGCTGCAGCTCTGTGTCACTCATTTTCTTCATTGACGCAACATGACGACGTATGTAGTTTGTCACAAATCCCTTTGTAGCTCCAATAGCATGCTCAGGACATTGGTGGATGTCATGAGCATGGGGAGGGATGGCAACCATCTGCACAGGCATCATCCAAGCCTAAATCGCTGCCACTACGCACATTGCATGTCACACTGGTGGATGTCATGAGGTTGGGGTAGGGCACCTGTAGGAGGGGCATCACATGCACCAATCTGTCTTTGCTGCAGCCCTCATACAAGCTGTATGACCTGCAGTTGTCCATAGACAGAAAGAATGGCATAAATGTTGGCACCCATGCACTGAAAAGCTCCTGCATCTCCATCTTTGCTTTGGCAAGTGCTTCTGCAGCAGCATTTGCAACAGCATCTGCTTTCGGTGCCTCCTCTTCTGCCTTGCTCTTTGCTGCGTCGGCAGCCCACACCCCTCTCACAGCCTGTGAGAATTCTGTTGTACACACTGCAGACTGTGTAGATAATGATGCAAGGTGTTGTTGTGCCTCCGCCAATGCAGTTTCTGCTGCAGCCAGGGTTGCTGGTGCATCAGCAGCAAGGTCTTCTGCTTCTTTGGCTTCAGCTTCTCTTTTTTGTATATTCTGCATTGCCTCCTTCACCTTGTCACAATGCATGCGCCTGCGGGCAGCAGCGTGGTGACAGGTGCACCCATGCACGGATGATCCGCGGATCATGTGTAGGGGTAAGCCGCCAGCCGGATTGTCCCGGAGTAGTGAGGGAGATCCTGCGAGGATCTCCCGCCGTAATCTTGACTATTCAGTGTGCATATATGGCTGTGCACACTGGAGAGCTGTAACCATTATTCTTACTGTTTCACGGTACTGGCTGTACTCTGTCTCCCCGTGCATCTCTCTGGTTCTACCTCTGTGCGCAGCAGGTATGAGATGTTGGTCTCCTGACTTGACGTAAGGACTGCGTGTCTGACCTGACGAAGGATAGCCTTTCTAACATGGTATCGGTGAATGTTTGCGCTATGTCTTTTACGGTCTTGTTCAGGAAGCCGTCGGCCAAAGTCTGTGCGCAGACACGGCGGGCATTCCACTGTTCTGCCGGCGCTCAGACCGCGGTCATAAGCGCAGGCATCATTAGGCGATCTCGTAGCACATTGTTATTAGATACAATTCGAGACGCTTGCTTTAATGATCGGCGCTGGGAAAAGCGAATGCGTTCGTTTATTTTCTCAACCTGTAGGCTTGCGAGCCATCCCATGGTTTAGTTTGCTGCGCGCGACAAACCACCCTCCGTCCTACTGCAGGATGTCTAACTCCGATCGCTCTAACGCCAACGCTCCTCGCGAGGAGAGGCAGGGCGAGGCTGATCAGCAGCCATTCGTCGACAGGGAAGCTGAGCAACAGCTCCCTGACGAAGAACAGCCCGCGGGCATGTTACTTCGTGGCGGACGAGTTATCCGACCACGTTCCTCTTCCCAGACTGGGCAGAGCAGCCAGCAGGTGCCCTTTTCCTCTCATGTTGTGAACGATCATGGTCACACTGAGTCATTCATTACGCTCGAGACGTTGACCGAAGCACTGCGTGCATCTCGGGGACGTAACGAGCCTGATTTGTCTAAAGGAAAATTGCCTGAATGGAATTTTAAGACCGAAAGCTTCGTTGCGTACGAGCAGAAAGTCTTTCTGTGGTTAGGACAGTTCGAGTTAGATCATCTGTTGCAGCACGCACCGTCCGCGGACGAACAGCGTGTCCACGCTAGAGCAAGGACTCAAGTCCTCATGTCTTTGCCTGACGCGGATAGGACCACTGTCTATCGCATGTCACATCTGTGTGAGGCATGGGCCTATCTTACTGCAAAGTATAGGCCTAGCACTGAAGCCGAGATCCACAGACTGTGGAGTCGCTTCAACTCTTTGTCACAGCGCAATAGAGACGTTGGGTCTTATTGTGGTGAAGTGATGAGTGTGTACACTCAATTGGAGGCACTAGGTGCCGATGTGGGCCAGCGATGGCTCCGATTAAAACTTTTAGAAGTGGGGGAGGAGTTCAATGCCGTGCGCGGCGAAGTCCAACACTCCTCCCCCCATGTCATCATTGCACGTTTGACTGAGCATGCTGATTTGCTCAAGCAGCAGCGGCTGCAGGCTAGGTCTGGACCGCCCGCGGGCAAACCAGGCCAAGGCTGGCGCAATCAGCAGCGAGGCGACGGTCCTGCGGTCGCCGCGCTTGACGCTGGCAAGGCTCCTCGCGAGGAGACCAGGACCTGCTTCTTCTGCAAGAAGAAGGGACACTTGCGTGCGAACTGCCCCCAGCGCAAACAGGCCGCGGCCAAAGATGTTTGTGCTGTAGAACTGCCTGAAGAGTTCCCGGATCATGATGCATTAGCACCATGGAATTTTATCATTGATAGTGGTTCTGACATTCACATTGTTGGCAATCGCGACATGTTCACTGAGTATGGTCCGTGCCAGAGAACTGCCAATCCCGCGGGACCAGGCAAGATCCCCATTATGGGCAGGGGAACCATTCAGGTGAACCTGGGCACCTATGTAGATGAGCATGGGAATACGCATCCTCTGGATGTGGAAATCCCGGGTGTGTACTATGCCCCTGAGTGTCCATACAACATACTGAGTACTATGGGTCTTCGTCACGAGAAGATTTACTTAGACACGCGTAGGAGTGTGTTGTATGTCCCCGGTTTCGGAGATATGGCTACTGGTATTGAGGATGCGTCCAAACACCAGGAGCTGGATGAGGATAACTGTCGCGTCTTTGCTTTCAAAATGTGTTCCCTCAAGAAGCCTGTTCTTGAGGGTCATCCTGTCAACAGGGGAGTGGTGTGGTCTGACCAGAGCAGTCCGACCTCTGTTGTGGCAGATCAAAATCAGTGGTGTCATGTGGCCGCTGCGGCAATCGACCTGAAGCGTCCCAATGCTGGGGGAGCTGAGGTCCCACATGATGCTTACTTGTTGGAACCTGCATTCTTAGCTCATTTGTCGTTTCATCAGTCGACGTGGGTCTTAAAAAGGATGCAGTCAAATAGTGATTTTTATGGTGACCTGAATTTGAAAGTTGACCCCGAGCCAATGGGGAATCGTTGTCACGGCTGCAGAATTGGCAAAGTGCCCGCGGGCAAAATCTCAGCCAATAATCGTGAGCTCTTAGGCCAGGCGAAATACCCTGGCGAGCAATTGCATGCTGATTTGGCTGGTCCCATCACTCCAGTTGGGATCGGCGGTGTGAAGTATGTTTTGTTTGTGATGTGCGCCTTCACGCGTTATACTTTCATTGTCGGTCTGCGTAAGAAGAGTGAGGCTGCGGCCATGATCTCTTACATCATTGAGCGCATTCGGGTGAATGTGGTGAAGCCAGGTGAACCGGGTGTGCGCATCCTTCACACCGACAAAGGAGGAGAGTTCATGGTTGAGGCCTTAAAGCTCTACCTCCAGCGTCGTGGCATTACTCACCGCACCACCCCCACGGCTGATCATCGCTGTAATGGCATGATCGAGCGGAGGATCGGTATTGCCTTCGAGGCGGTCCGAGCTGTACTGCTTGCGAGCGGTCTTCCTCTGTTTCTGTGGATTGAATGCCTTGCCAGTGTCATCCATGGTCACAATCTCACGCCGTGCTCGGCGCTGTACCATGACAAACTGGCAATAATGATGAAAGCCCAGAAAGCTCAGCGTGATGCTAATACAGCTGCGGATGTACAGCAGGCTGAGCGGGCTAATAAGCGCATGAAAAAGGCCGAACGTGATAAGTTGCGGGAGGAGGAGAAGCGCAAGTGGGAGTTGCTCACTATGACAGAACTGGACGAGTTTTTGACCAGGTCTTGTGACAGGGATATCATTCCCTACATGTCTTTTTTCAGAGACACCTCCGTTGAGGTGTTCCAGGATTTGGTGAAGCAGCAGCGTCCATGGGGGGTTGAGGTGTATGCGTACCCTAGGGATGATCACTTGCGGAAATTGTCCGCGAGGGGTATGGTAGCATACTGGGTTGGTGCTGGGCTGGGGCCCAGCATGCAGCGTGTGTACGCCCAGGACGTTCCTGGGGGTAGGGTTGTGGTGGTGCGGCAAATCATGTGCACCACGGATCAGATGATCCGACACGTACGTAAGTACGATGCGTCCGCTGTTGTGGACAAGAGAGAACCTGCAGAGTTTGCGAACTCCCTACAGGTTGTCTTTGAGGGTGATGACGAGGGTGTCCGCGTGACTGACAGTGATGTCCCCTCGTTCGTCACTGACTCCACACATGATGGGGGAGTGCTGCGACGTCTGCGTGAATTCTCGCACGCCCCCCCAGGTCATGGTAGAGTCCCTGTCATGGACATGACGTTCAGACAGGACGCACTGCCTGATGAGGCAGTGTACTCTCCACGTTTTGGCGCAGGTTCCTCCGCTGAGGTGCTCCGGCGTGACCCTGCGCGGGAAACACCGGAGGTGGCCAGGCACACCATGCATCGCACGCGTGCGATTGCTCGTGCAGCTGCCCACCCTGACGTTGAAGTTCCTCCTCGGGTCCCAGGCCAGGCGCGCCTATCTGGGGCCCCTCCAGCACGCACTGTCGAGTATGTGGTGACTCGCAATGCCCGGCTCCATGACCCTGGCATCAAAGCTGCATCTGTCCTGCCCATGCCTTCACTGTCGTCTGATGATTCCATGGACGACGATGATGACGACGACGGTCCTGGCATCTATGATGAGGACGATGCGGATGAGATGGAGGAGTACACCATCAGCGATGATGAACGGGCTGCGGCTCATCAGAATCGCGAGGCTCAGCGGGTTCGATCAGGGAGTAATTCGGCTGCGGCCTCAGCATCTGGCGCGGGAGCAGTAGCTAAGCCCCTGCGAGGGGCTGAGGGGCTGAGACCTTCCTGGGAGGATGAGCCAGACGAAATTGAGATGGAGTCCGGATCCGAATTAGGGGGAGAGATCCAGGCTGCCCCCTCTGCCGCTGTCGGGGTTGATTTGCCTGATGAGGTAAGAGCCATTCCAGCTGCTCTTCCCCGCATTAAAATCAATCCTCTTGTACGTAGACGCCTTGTTCCTTTGGCTGTGGATGTAGCTGCTGTGCATGAGCCCGCGGGCTCTGATCATGCTAGTAGTGAAACAGTAGTAGCTGACATCAAGTCTCCAGGCTGCAACCAGGACACATCAGCCGCGGCTGACTGTGGAGTGTCCGGTGCAGGCCTGAAGCATCAGCATGGGGAGCCTGGTGAGCAGCACAGTGCCCAGCGTCGTGGGTCGCGCAGAGCAGCTGCCGCTAGGAAGCAGAAGCCTTCCGACCCTGATCTGCCTTCTATGAAGGAAGGACTCGCGGGTCCAGACAGGGATGCTTGGCTGCGTGCCATGCAGGAGGAGGTGGAAGCACTGGGTGAGCACGGGACTTTTATGTTGTGCTATCTGCCTGCGGGTAAGAAAGCTATCTCGGGCAAGTGGGTGTTCAAGATCAAGCGCGGACCCGCTGGTGAGATTCAGCGTTACAAGGCACGTTATGTAGCTCGTGGTTTTTCTCAGGTAGAAGGGATAGATTTCTTCGAGACTTGGTCCCCTGTCGGTAGTTACGCGACACTGCGTGTGTTGCTGTCCATTGCTGCTCAGGAGGATTTGGAGATTAGGCATATAGACATACAGTGTGCTTTTCTTAACGGTGACCTGGAGGAAGAGGTTTTCGTTGAACAGCCCCCGTACTTCACAGACGGGACAGCACGTGTATGGAAATTACATAAAACACTGTATGGCCTGAAGCAAGCCGCTCGCGAGTGGCATAAAGCTTTAGTAAAGGTCTTGGCTGAACTGGGATTTGTGTGCGCACAAAGTGATCCTGGACTGTATGTCAGAACAACTGGTCGATGTCTCATTTTTCTGTGGGTAGATGACTTATTCATTTTCAGTTGCTCCGCGGGGCTGCAGGAAATCATCAGTGTCATTCTCACGAAATTTGAAGGCAGAGATCTAGGTGACCTGTCTTGGGCACTTGGCACTGAGATCACGCGCGATCGAAAGGCCAAAACAATCACAATGACGCAACGTAACAAAATCCAGAACTTGCTGGACAAGTACAGCATGTCTGACTGTCGTAAATCTCCCACTCCATTAGTGCCGCGGCAACAGCTAAGGAGTGTGAAAGAGCATCCTGACCTGGAAAAAGCCAGTGCTGCTGAGCATTCCAGGTTCATGAGTGCTGTAGGAAGCATCCAGTATATTGCAGGAGTGACACGACCTGACCTGAGCTATGTGGCACATGCCCTGGCCCGGCACATGTCTAGTAGTCTGAAGGAACATTGGTCTGCCGTGCAACATGTTCTGAGATACCTGCAGTCCACGAAAAATCTAGGAATAAAATTTGTAGGCTCTGAGGGACATGGGTGTTTACTAGAGGCTTTTTCAGATGCGGATTTTGCGAATTCTGCGGATCTAAAGAGTGTATCTGGTATGATTGTTCGGGTGTATGGGAACTGTGTTCTCTGGCGTTCGAAAAAGCAGAGTATAGTGGCTGGGGATACAACAGAGGCTGAGCTCATTGCGATGAGCGCAACAGCCAACGAGCTCATGTGGATGAAGCAATTGCTTCTCGATGTGAAGCTTGCCCCACATAAGCCGACTCTGTGGGGAGATAATAAGAGTGCCAATATTTTGGCAGTGAATGCTGTGTCCACTGACAGATCCAAGCACATTCGTGTGCGGCACTTGCGAGTGCGGGAATACGTCCAGATGGATGAACTTAAGGTAGCATGGGTAGGCACTGTTGATCAGTTAGCGGATGTGTTTACCAAAGTGCTGCCCGGACCTGCCTTGCAGGAAGTTCGTAATAAACTCCAGCTAGTGGAGACTTAGTTGGGTTTATGGGGGAGTGTCACAATGCATGCGCCTGCGGGCAGCAGCGTGGTGACAGGTGCACCCATGCACGGATGATCCGCGGATCATGTGTAGGGGTAAGCCGCCAGCCGGATTGTCCCGGAGTAGTGAGGGAGATCCTGCGAGGATCTCCCGCCGTAATCTTGACTATTCAGTGTGCATATATGGCTGTGCACACTGGAGAGCTGTAACCATTATTCTTACTGTTTCACGGTACTGGCTGTACTCTGTCTCCCCGTGCATCTCTCTGGTTCTACCTCTGTGCGCAGCAGGTATGAGATGTTGGTCTCCTGACTTGACGTAAGGACTGCGTGTCTGACCTGACGAAGGATAGCCTTTCTAACACACCTGCTTGGGGCTGGGGCAATCACAGACCCAATGCTGCTGTGTCAGACAGTGGTAGGCCCCTTGCAGCTTTTCTCTCCACTCCTCTACAATGTCCTTGATGGGTTTTCCTGAAAACGTGGGTGCATTGGTATCCACCAGCCTCTGCACCTCCTTCTGTATGAGAGGCACGATTAAATATTGCATCACAGCCTGGAATTCAGCCTTCACCAGACCCTCTGACTCCCTGCCATCCTGAGTCTGCATGTGGTTGTGCAGGGTCAGCTATTGCAGCAAGGAAATGCAAGAGGCTTCATTGTGGACTTACCCAGGCCATTCTGGCTGGTCCTGAACAGGGACACACCTCCCAGGAGATGGTGGGATTTTCAAACAGGAGACCTTGTACCTGTCGCAGCAGCCGCTTGTGGCTGCCTGTTGGTCAGGTCCAAGGAGTATACGTGTGCGCAGCTACGCAAGGATGGAAAATATAAATGCAGTGTGTGTGAGCAACAGGGTGGTAGAAACAGGCAAGAGTGCTTGATGCTAGAACAGGTAAAGAGAATTGTGCATGCTAGAACTGAAGCGTACGTGATCTGCGTGCAGCTACCGTTGCATGGCACAAGATGTGATGTTGTTCTGATACCTTTGCATGCCACAGCAATCGGACAGCTAATCGTGATAGAATTAGATGGCATTGATCATGAGCACAAGCCTAGGCAGTATGGCCTGTGCCTCAATGATAGCTTCAATGCAACTGTGCAGCGCGACTGTCATAAAGCTGCTCTGGTGCAGAATGAGGGCATGCAGTTCATGCGCCTGCGCTGGTGCGATATGGCTGCAGGTCACCAGGCATGGACAGAACAGCTGCATACTGTACTGGACACGCAAGTGGTCAGGTAGCTTGTAAAACAAACAACACAATGCGTATTGTCCTGCCATATACAATGTTGCCTGGTATCCACACATGTACAGGGGAGCACACCACCCATCTCGTGCCAGCCATTCGGCAGCGAACTTCTTCCAGGTCCTCATCACCCAGGTCTCCAGGGGCCAACATCTTGGGGATCAAGTCGTACCAGAACTCGAATTGGTCGTCTGCCTTTCGCTTCGCAGGACTGGAGCTCTGGCCCTCGTGCGAGAGTGTGGTGGCACTCCTCATCGCACAACAAACAAGCACCCCCCCTGGCCCCACAACCAGGAAGTAGTGCTGCTTCGAAACTTGCTTTGATGCGGGAGACTGGCCACAGTCCTCATGAACGTATACTGGCAGGCATTCTCCCCTCCTCACGAATACAATGTTACCGATGGCATCGTTAGCTCGGCAGTGATACACCGTGAACCCGTCCATGTACCACTGCAGATCGAACACCGAGGTGGTCCTGCGTAAGACGTACAGGCCCGCAGCTGTGGCATGTGTTATGAACTTGTCCCAGGCACATCTGACGTCGCCCACAGCTGCAAATTCTGATTTTTGCATGTCGTCGCTCACATCCGGAACGTGCGACAACATCAGATGCTTCTCCCACGCTGCAGTGTACCTGCTGATCTTGCCGTTGCTTTTCGGATACGTTTTGGCGAAGAAGTAGCATAGCATTGGTTCGAGCCCGCGCCACGTCCTTGCACACTCTACAGCTTTTGAGTACTCCCGTGGGCACTTGAACTGCTCCTTGGACATCTTGAGCCTGCATCACCACCAGCATGCATGCACACTATACATGTGCCCCAGAGGATGTCCACATGTGCCCCAAGACAACACATGCATGTTGCGCCAGAGGATGGCTACGTGCGCCACCAGAGGATGGCTACAGGTGCGACGTCTGGGTTCGGTGCTGCACCTGCACTTCGCGCAGACACGGGGGAGCAGTATGTCCAGGTTATCATGTGCACGACCAGTTGCTTTCTCCTTGATGCGTCTCAGTTCATCCACGTGGAGCTGCAGCTCCACCAGCTTCTCGCTCGAGACGCCCACGCCCGTCTCCAGTATGTGCAACCCATCCTGCAGCATGTGCTCGAGACTGCCATAACGTCGCCAATTGCGTTGCGAGTCCAGCCACTCCACGGTCGTCAACAAGTGCCCCAAGATCTGAAAGTCGTTGTAGTGTAAATTCCAGTCGGCTTTTGTTCTGCGGGGCTTGTCTTGGAAGCTTTGACGCTTGCACTTTGCGACCTGCCAGAACCAATAGGCACATGCATTCTTGACAGACACCGTCACCTTCTCTGAAACTGGCTGCTGCGATGGAAACTCCAACTGTTCGAGGAGTTCAGCGTCATTACAAATCAGAGCCACGGCACTGGAGATCGGGGACTGGCGATATTGTTTTTTCCCGGTATCGCTGAGGAAATTCTCCTTCTCGAATGCGCCTTTTGATGCCTTTTTCAAGTCGTCCTCGTTCAAGAAACTTGAAACGATATTCACGAGATGAGATCGAGTTCTAGCGCTCAGCCGTTTGTACGACGGAGCCATATTTGCAACAGTGACGATGCATGCTGCCACGAGCGCCTGGTGCGTTGCCGAAGGTGCGGTATGCGACACAGCAGTCAAAGCCGACATCACACGCTGCAATTTGTCATGCTTGCAGCCATTTCGCACATCGTTTATGCTGTGTTACGTCCAGGGCTTAATGCAAATGCCTGCAGTACTAGCATGTGTCCCCGGTGGACACGTACATGCTATCCAGTCCGTGAAAAGAATTCAGTGAAGAATTTTCCGTAGCATCACCGGTGCAGATACATCATCCATACCTAATGAGTTTGAAGCAGGCCGCAACGCAAATGGCCTGTAGCTGAGGCCATGGTGCTCAGGGTGGCACCCAGGCTCGGCTAGAATGGAAGCTAACCATCGAGAATCCATAGGTTGGGCCAAATGAGTAGCAGAGCAGCCAGCAGGCGTGCACAGCGCACCCCAAGCCACCACAGAGCAGGGGAGAACTTGTAAACACCGCGTGAAAATTGCGAGGGCACGCCCGATCCGCAGCGATGGCTGGGGCGGGCGAACAGGGATGTGCAAAACGGGCGCCCAAATTCACAGCACTTTGTAGAGCATGATATGGTGGGCTATAGCTGCCCTTGTAGCACATAGCAGCAATAGCGTGTTGCTGCATTCTGTTGCGATCGCGGCCGCTGTAGTGCCTCGCTTGACTGTGTGAAAATATTGCTGAGTGATGTGATTGTTGATGTCGGTGTTACTGTGATCCTTGCACAAGTAGACGAAGCAGCGTCACAGTGGAGAGACAGGAGCAGGTGTGACAGTTTGTCAAAAGGCCGGGCAATTCCGGGCTGCGAGCACCGAGCTGCTATATGTCTAGTATGTGCTGCCATTCATGCGTGCTGAAAATTCGGGCAGCACACCCATTGCACGCATTTGTGAGTCCACAGGCCATGAGCATCATAGCACAACCTCAACGTCATCACTGTATGCCTTTAGAATGGGCGAAGCATATACAATGATGTGCATCTGCCCAGGACCGAATTCGCGTGTCGATGGTTAGCTTGATTTTTGCCTGAGCGTGGGCTTTGCCACGCTGTTTTCGTGTGAATCGTTGAACTATCGCGGCCGCTGAACTCATGCACGCACAGCGATTCAGTTGTTCCATAGCCTGAAGTGTGTGGTACCTGTTCTCGTGGCACGATCTGTTTCTCTCTATCCGCTCGTGCTCGTTGAGTGTCGTCGTCAATAGGAGCAGGCTCAGGGCGATCACATGCGATTAGGCATATACAACTGGTGTAAAGGTTTAATTTTAGAGCGATGTGCAGGAGATCTCGGACGATATACAGGACTGTGCGCCGGCAGGGCAGGCCGTGGCACCGAGGCGGTTGGACAGGGATGATCGTCGATCCTGCAGATTTACCGGTATGCTTCCACCACAACACCCGTATAATTAGCTAATGTGTTCATTCGCGTTAGCAGAGTGCCTATTGCCATTCTCTTACCATCTAGCTGAAGTCTGGGTAGCAATAATTACCATCCGTGCCCCTGCGTTTTTCAGTCATGCGCCGCTTAGCACTACTTGCCCCCGCATGATGCGTCACAGTGACCCACTCATCTGTAGGCGCAGATATGAGCCGTAAGCACTGCATCAGCCTGTCCATATTCTCTCTCCAGCTTTGAGCTGTATATTGTGCTGCCCCTTCTCTCACCAGTTGCTGCAGCTCTGTGTCACTCATTTTCTTCATTGACGCAACATGACGACGTATGTAGTTTGTCACAAATCCCTTTGTAGCTCCAATAGCATGCTCAGGACATTGGTGGATGTCATGAGCATGGGGAGGGATGGCAACCATCTGCACAGGCATCATCCAAGCCTAAATCGCTGCCACTACGCACATTGCATGTCACACTGGTGGATGTCATGAGGTTGGGGTAGGGCACCTGTAGGAGGGGCATCACATGCACCAATCTGTCTTTGCTGCAGCCCTCGTACAAGCTGTATGACCTGCAGTTGTCCATAGACAGAAAGAATGGCATAAATGTTGGCACCCATGCACTGAAAAGCTCCTGCATCTCCATCTTTGCTTTGGCAAGTGCTTCTGCAGCAGCATTTGCAACAGCATCTGCTTTCGGTGCCTCCTCTTCTGCCTTGCTCTTTGCTGCGTCGGCAGCCCACACCCCTCTCACAGCCTGTGAGAATTCTGTTGTACACACTGCAGACTGTGTAGATAATGATGCAAGGTGTTGTTGTGCCTCCGCCAATGCAGTTTCTGCTGCAGCCAGGGTTGCTGGTGCATCAGCAGCAAGGTCTTCTGCTTCTTTGGCTTCAGCTTCTCTTTTTTGTATATTCTGCATTGCCTCCTTCACCTGCTTGGGGCTGGGGCAATCACAGACCCAATGCTGCTGTGTCAGACAGTGGTAGGCCCCTTGCAGCTTTTCTCTCCACTCCTCTACAATGTCCTTGATGGGTTTTCCTGAAAACGTGGGTGCATTGGTATCCACCAGCCTCTGCACCTCCTTCTGTATGAGAGGCACGATTAAATATTGCATCACAGCCTGGAATTCAGCCTTCACCAGACCCTCTGACTCCCTGCCATCCTGAGTCTGCATGTGGTTGTGCAGGGTCAGCTATTGCAGCAAGGAAATGCAAGAGGCTTCATTGTGGACTTACCCAGGCCATTCTGGCTGGTCCTGAACAGGGACACACCTCCCAGGAGATGGTGGGATTTTCAAACAGGAGACCTTGTACCTGTCGCAGCAGCCGCTTGTGGCTGCCTGTTGGTCAGGTCCAAGGAGTATACGTGTGCGCAGCTACGCAAGGATGGAAAATATAAATGCAGTGTGTGTGAGCAACAGGGTGGTAGAAACAGGCAAGAGTGCTTGATGCTAGAACAGGTAAAGAGAATTGTGCATGCTAGAACTGAAGCGTACGTGATCTGCGTGCAGCTACCGTTGCATGGCACAAGATGTGATGTTGTTCTGATACCTTTGCATGCCACAGCAATCGGACAGCTAATCGTGATAGAATTAGATGGCATTGATCATGAGCACAAGCCTAGGCAGTATGGCCTGTGCCTCAATGATAGCTTCAATGCAACTGTGCAGCGCGACTGTCATAAAGCTGCTCTGGTGCAGAATGAGGGCATGCAGTTCATGCGCCTGCGCTGGTGCGATATGGCTGCAGGTCACCAGGCATGGACAGAACAGCTGCATACTGTACTGGACACGCAAGTGGTCAGGTAGCTTGTAAAACAAACAACACAATGCGTATTGTCCTGCCATATACAATGTTGCCTGGTATCCACACATGTACAGGGGAGCACACCACCCATCTCGTGCCAGCCATTCGGCAGCGAACTTCTTCCAGGTCCTCATCACCCAGGTCTCCAGGGGCCAACATCTTGGGGATCAAGTCGTACCAGAACTCGAATTGGTCGTCTGCCTTTCGCTTCGCAGGACTGGAGCTCTGGCCCTCGTGCGAGAGTGTGGTGGCACTCCTCATCGCACAACAAACAAGCACCCCCCCTGGCCCCACAACCAGGAAGTAGTGCTGCTTCGAAACTTGCTTTGATGCGGGAGACTGGCCACAGTCCTCATGAACGTATACTGGCAGGCATTCTCCCCTCCTCACGAATACAATGTTACCGATGGCATCGTTAGCTCGGCAGTGATACACCGTGAACCCGTCCATGTACCACTGCAGATCGAACACCGAGGTGGTCCTGCGTAAGACGTACAGGCCCGCAGCTGTGGCATGTGTTATGAACTTGTCCCAGGCACATCTGACGTCGCCCACAGCTGCAAATTCTGATTTTTGCATGTCGTCGCTCACATCCGGAACGTGCGACAACATCAGATGCTTCTCCCACGCTGCAGTGTACCTGCTGATCTTGCCGTTGCTTTTCGGATACGTTTTGGCGAAGAAGTAGCATAGCATTGGTTCGAGCCCGCGCCACGTCCTTGCACACTCTACAGCTTTTGAGTACTCCCGTGGGCACTTGAACTGCTCCTTGGACATCTTGAGCCTGCATCACCACCAGCATGCATGCACACTATACATGTGCCCCAGAGGATGTCCACATGTGCCCCAAGACAACACATGCATGTTGCGCCAGAGGATGGCTACGTGCGCCACCAGAGGATGGCTACAGGTGCGACGTCTGGGTTCGGTGCTGCACCTGCACTTCGCGCAGACACGGGGGAGCAGTATGTCCAGGTTATCATGTGCACGACCAGTTGCTTTCTCCTTGATGCGTCTCAGTTCATCCACGTGGAGCTGCAGCTCCACCAGCTTCTCGCTCGAGACGCCCACGCCCGTCTCCAGTATGTGCAACCCATCCTGCAGCATGTGCTCGAGACTGCCATAACGTCGCCAATTGCGTTGCGAGTCCAGCCACTCCACGGTCGTCAACAAGTGCCCCAAGATCTGAAAGTCGTTGTAGTGTAAATTCCAGTCGGCTTTTGTTCTGCGGGGCTTGTCTGTTGTAATGGCCAAGTCTGTCTGCTCAGAAGCACACCTATTCCAGATATGCAGGCACCAATTGTGGATACATGTGTATGTATCTCAGGCTAGTGCCTTGCAAAACTTGAGCCAGGCGAAAGTATACCAAAGAATACCTCAGAATGCCAGCATGTACCACGTCACAGCTGTGCACATGAGCTGCATGCATACAGCTACATGTGCATAATTCCACATGCCCAAAAGTGCCACTAGCATTCCTCAACATGTATAATCTCACATACCAATCCCATGTATCATGCCACCTTTTGCCACAGCCTTTTGGCAGTGCGAAGTGCCAGCTCAGTGCATGACACGTCATGCATGCGGCGCATGCATACTCCTGGTCTGCGCTTGCGCACGCCAAGGGTGCAGCGTCAAAGACCATGCCAGCCAACCTACGTCTGCGTATCCACGCAGCACGATGTTGCTGCATTGGATTGACGGAGGATGATACATGCCAAATCCCAATGCCCGCAGCAGATCGCCAGATCTCGCGGGATGCTGCACCCTGATCCGTACAGAGATCAACGAGCAGCGCGATTCCACAGTTCCACGAGCTATCAGTAGCGAGGACAGCACAAAGCAGGGATGGACCTGGGCACATATATTCCAAGTGTTTTGCTGTGATCGACACAATTACCTTTGGTCGATTGGGGCGCTCCTGTTCCAGTCATTCCACTGTGTGCTACATTGTTACCCGAGTCCTTCTCTCCTGTCGTTTCTGTACGCTCGCTAGGGTGCCCAGCTCCCTGCGCTACCCGACAATTCAACAGGTATCGGTGAGGCTTCTCTGCCATGGCCGATCCTAGCGAGTATAGTCAGTTTTATGCGTCTGTCGTTCAGCCTCCAGATGACGATGGCGTACCTCCCGACCTCATCCAACTGTCAGGCTTCGACGCTTTGCAAGCAGCAGAGCGCGAGGCAATCCGCCTGGCCATATCCCTCCTGCTGACACTTACGAAGGCTTTCTTCGAAGCGACTCGACGCTCGTCTGTCGAGGTGCTGAAGTCGTACGGCCAGGCTTCCCGCACCCTGCTCCAGATGCTCGTCCAAAGCACCACCGACCAGACGCCCCCTCCGTTCGAAGCTCTTCGACGAAGGTCCCACCTGAATGGCGACCAAGTGCGCGAGCAGCTGCGAGCAGCCACTGCGACAACCTGCGCCTCCAACTGGGGTCCACCTGTGGGCTGCGTGCGCGATCTTCTCTCCGTCAGCGCGATGGCCTTCTACACCTGGACTGGGGGCGCCCTCGCTGCCACCATTCTGGACTTCGTATATTCCTTCTCTACAGATGCTGCTGCCTGGGCAACCGTATGGCTACAGTGTCCTGTGGACCACTCCCACCTGGACTTCCCTGCCCTCGCCTTGCGCGTCACGTCGCATCGCGCAAGAAGCACCAGCTCCAGCCCCGCGGCCATGGTGTCGCAGCTCGCCACCCTCGCCGTCAGCGCCATTGAGCCGATCGTACGGTCCATGTACACAGCAGCGTCTATCCTACCTGGGACTACAGCGAACTACTTCGAGGAGCAGCTGTTCCGCGCGACATCCGCGCAGGTGGCAGCAGCGCCCGCGCTGCAGTACGCCGGCATCGTGCGATCGAACCTGGTACTGTCATCCCTGCCTCACGTGTCGAGCCTGCCATCGTACACCCCGAACTTCACAGACGACTCGAGTGCAACCTGGTTTAGGTCTGCTGATTATTTCTTCGCATCCATACATTTTCCTTTGTCTGATGCGGTTCGCGGCGATGCATCCGCTGAGCGAAAGTGGCATCACTACGTGTGCGAAGTTTTGAACAACCGCGTCTTATGCATGAAACTATCTGAGGCCCAGGTGATCAAACATTTGTCCAAGGGTTTCACTCGTGATGCCATGCACTACCAGGTTGCCACAGAAAAAGCCATGTCTCCTGAGTGCACCGTTCGTGAATGGCTGGATGCCATACGTGACTTTTTCTTTACCAACGGGCAATTCAGAATGCATATCGAGGGAGCCTGGAGCAAATACCGTGCTGGAAAAGCCTCCAGCTTCAATGACTTGGTGCATCATGTCCGCATATATTACCAATTGATCTTTCTCGATTATGTGGACTTGCCAGGCAAAATGTCCCTGCAAGATTTTGCATGGAACTTGTTTGACAAATTGCAGCACCTCATGTCACCTGAGTGCACCTCAGAATTGTCAGCCACAGTCAAAATGTTCATGCCACTACCAGACCTGCTACAAAAATTGACCACACATCTGGAGAACAGCCACACATGGCCGACCGAGCGCGCAAATTCACATGCCATAGCATTTGTCACATGGTGTGTGGACAAGCTGAACACAGCCAAGGAGACAGCCAACACAGCCAAGCGCTTTGCCACATTCTCTGCCAACCATTACCAGGGTGTAGATTTTGCATCCACCAGCACCCATACCACCCCCACCCGTGAGATGCCAGCCCATGGCCACACATCAGCACCAAAACGAGGCCAGCGGCAGATTGCCATGGCATATACCAATACCCAAAGACCAGGCCAGAGTCGCAGCCAATTTTCTAACAACCGTTCAACATATGTGCAGCCATCTACGCCATGTTCCAGCGTCACCCGGGAGCGCTTACCAGGCCTCCGGGACGCCCGTAAGCTTCCATTCCAACAGAAGCAGGCCTGGCTCGATAATGCCATGGACAGCCCCACCGTACCACAGTGGATCAAAGATGTGTATGCGTTTGAAGTTGCCAACCACAACGCGCCATTCACCATCCACGGTCTTGCGGCAGCCTGCCGTAAAGAGCTCCCTTACTACCTTCCATTCACACCCGTGGCCGTCGGGATATTCCTCTTGGAAGCAACTTTCCACCACCGCAAGCGAGTTTGCGGCATCTGCCCCTCCTCCATGCCTGACAGCGACAGGTACCACCGCATCGCGGACTGCCCTACCGCGCGTTCCATTGCGCCGGAGGCACTCGCAACCTGGGCGCAACACCCTGCCAACAAGAACAAGTGCCTGATGGCAGTGGAGCCCGCCGACGAGCTACCGCCGCCACCACCCCCGCCGCCGCAGCCGCAGCCGCAGAGCGCGGCAAACACTCCAAATTCCGCGGGCCCCCGCAATCGCAAACGGTATGATGATACCCCTCAGACTCCGAACAAACGAGCACGTGCCCCTGGCAACCATATCCGTTGAGAAACTGGCAAGCCGCCTCTTGGCTGCCCATCTTGGGCGGTGGAGCCTTTTGTACTAGCGGCTGACCACGCCTCAGGCCACGGCATTGTTTTTCCTTCCTCGCTCAGCACAGCTGACAAGTCATTATTCGATATTTCCACGCTATCCTGCCCTATTGTTGTTACCTTGCCATACACTGATGATGCACACGTAGCATTGAGACATTTACATGCCATCAACCTGAATGGGCACCATGTCACAGTAGCCATCCCTGGCCGCTTGTTTGATAGTGATGCGTTCGTGCCGTACACTAGCAGACACAGCTACAGCACAGTGGACAAAGCCAATGCATTGTTGTCCTATACGGACGGCCGCCCAGTGCCAGGTCACCAGACGTTCCATGTTTTGCGATTGATGTCCAACCAGCAGAGCCTAAATACATCTGCTATGTCTTGTGCTAGTCAGAAAATTGACGCTGTCGATCTGATCTGCACAGTCCCCATCCACATCAAAGGCAGCCGCTTGAAGGCGCTTGTAGACACAGCCTCCAATCACAGCATGATTACAGTAGAATTCCTACAGGCCAATGCCATACCATATCACCAAAGCGCATCCACGTCGCATGGCATCTCTGGGAGTGCAGCACCCTGCCTCGGTACTGTCACATTATGCACAAGCATAGGCCGCCAGCGTCACGATGTCACGTACACTGTGGTAGCAAGTTTGCCGGCTGCAGAGTGGCATGCACCCAATCACGCGCTATTGGGTCTTGATGTGATTGCCGTCACGCACATGAAACTCGAGTTTGATGATCCGGACATTCGCATCATCGTGCCTGGCCGTAAGGCTGGCCCCCGAAAGCATTCTCGTGATTGGCAGCATGTCGTGCACATACCCAAACGCACACCTGCTTCACAGGGAACATCAGATGAGTATGCATGCACCAGCCGTAAGCTGAAATCTATGGTCAATCGTGCTAAATGTGGTAAGTCGCCTCTGTACGTGGTGCATGTCAAACCAGCACATGCACGCGTCGAGCCTTCCAGCGATATGCATGTATGTGCGGCGTCGAAAAAGAAAGGTTTTCTGTCCCAGCAGCAAGTACCAGCACCAGTCCAGCAAGATGTAGCCACCATCCCACAGTGTGTTCAAGAGATAGTACACAAACATTCTAGGTCCGGAGGCACGCTCGGGCCTGCACCCCCAAATACCACAGCCTTAGGCTTTGAGATGAATATTGAGAATCTGCCTGGCACCAGACCACGTGCTGCCCGCCAGTACAGATTGACTCCACTGGAACACTCTGAACTGGAAAAGCAGGTACAACACTTGCTTGACATGGGCTGGATTCAGCCGTCCATCTCCCCTTGGGCAAGCAGCGTCCTTTTTGCTCCCAAACCCGGAGGTAAACTGAGACTGTGTGTCGACTACCGCTACCTGAACGAGAACACAGTAAAGAATACATACCCATTACCACGCATAGATGCCTTGCTTGATAAATTGCAAGGCCAGAGATACTTTTCTGCATTGGATCTTGCTTCTGGATATCACCAGATCAGACTAGCCCCGACATCCCAGCCAAAAACTGCATTCCGCACCCCTGATGGCCTGTACGAATGGACGGTGATGCCATTCGGTCTCACCAATGCACCGAGTGTTTTCCAACAAGCAATGCACGTGGTTTTGCGTGGACTGATTGGCAAGATTTGCCTTGCATACCTCGATGACATTATCATCATTTCCAGAACTGCTGAGGATCATGCCATCAATCTTGATCGTGTGTTGACTAGGCTGCATGAACACAACTTTTTCTGCAATGCTGTCAAATGCCAATTTGCCATGCAAGAAGTCAAATACTTGGGCCATATTGTTACAGCAGATACCGTGAAGCCAGACCCACACAAGGTTTCAGTGTTGCAACAATGGCCTGAGGCTGATTTAAAATCGTCAACCAATACCATCCGATCATTCTTGGGTCTTGCTGGCTATTTTCGCAGATTTATTCCAAAATTTCCCACCCTTGCTGCCCCACTCCTCGAGCGCATGAAAGCCAAAGGCAAGAGCGCATGGACTGAACAATGCACTCGAGCATTCAATGACATCAAACATGCTCTGATCAATGCCACAGGCCTGCGCCATCCCAATCTCAACCAGCCCTTCCATGTATACACAGATGCCAGTGATTATGCCTATGGAGCTGTCTTGATGCAAGACCATGAAGCAGCTCTGCATCCCATTGCATGGGTAGGCCGAAAAATGAATTCCTCTGAGGTCCACCATGCCACTTTTGAAAAAGAGCTGGGCGCCATTGTTTTTGCTGCACGCCAATGGCGTTGCTATCTGGAAAATGGCCACCCCGTGTATGTCCACTCTGACCATAATCCACTGAGATACTTGCAGACCCAGCAACGCTTGAATAACAAGCAAGCGCGTTGGGTAGAGACGCTGTCCCGCATCAACTGGCACATCATGTACGTGCCTGGTGACAAGAACGTGGTGGCTGATGCAGTGTCTCGTGCCACGCACCTGCCTACCATGACAGTACAACTGCATGATGACCATCCCATTTCTTGTGCCTCTCGTGCGGGAAATGCCATTCCAGTGCAAGTTTCTTATGCATTTCCGGCCGTAAGTCTGACCACGGCTATAGCACGCAGATGCCACTCTTCCCCATCCCCGGATCCAAGCGGATACGAGCTTCCAATCGCCAGCACTGGATCAACGGCCATATCATCTGGCCAGTCGCCGATGAATCAGGCCATTCCATACCACCAGACGTTGCCAACAATCTCTCCCCAGCCCTGCGACTACTCCCGGCTACGGGAGAAGTTCGGTTCACCCCCGCCCGGCCTGTCCCCGCCCATGCCAGACCTGCGTTCCCAGTCGCAATTTCCACCTCTGTCCCAGCCACAGGACCCACGGCGGCCCACGCAGCCGCCGCCATCAGTGATTTCCATCAGCTCGGGGTCCAGCCCCCGCATGGGCGAGCAGCTGGAGTCTCAGCGGTCCCCGGTGTTGATGCCAACGGGATCTCCGCCAGCGCTGCCACCGCCCCCATCCCCACTTCCCCGCCGGCCCATGCCAACGCCGACCCGCCGCCGTTCTCTGCGACCGCTCCTGGTTGCCTCCGCACCCCATCTCCAATGTCAGACATTGACTTCGCGCCTACAGCGGAGGAGGCCGAATTCCTCGGCCTCACCCCTCCACCAACAGCCCGCGCGTGAGGACGACGTAGCAACCGCGCAGCCGGATGCTTCCGCGGTGGACTGGGTCGACCAGGAGGACCTGGTGTGTGACGGCCGCGCAGTCGACGCACAGCGTGTGGGTACGCACTCACAAGCAGAGCTGCTTCTGAAACAATCCAACAAATACTTGACTCTAGATCTGCACGCGGACGACTTCTGGCAGCGATTGCGTAGTGGCTATGCACATGATTCTGATTTTGCCGAGCCACCTGCATCATACCATTACGACCCTAAGCACCAGATTTATCTGCACAAGAACAAGATTGTTGTCCCTGATCATGATCACTTGCGCCGGCAAATTCTGTTGTGGCACCACGTACACCCCTGGCATGCACACATGGGTGTCTCTCGCACAGCATCATTGATCACAGACTCATTTTACTGGCCAGATATACACAAAGATGTCAAGAAATTTGTGTCACAATGCCATAGCTGTCAGACCATGAAGTCCCCGTCGGAGCGGGAGGCAGTCATGTCCCCACTACCTGTACCTTCTGCATGCTGGCGTGTCGTGAGTGTAGACATGATCACGCAACTGCCTAACTCCACGTCTGGTCACAATTGCATTGTTGTATTTGTTGATCAATTCAGCAAGATGGTAAGATTGATCCCCACAGTGTCTACTCTGAATGGTCCCGGATTCGCTGCATTGTTTTTCCAGCACATATACCCCCATTATGGCCTGCCACTTGGCATTTGTAGTGACCGCGGTACGCAGTGGAACAATAATTTTTTCACATCCCTTTGTGATCACCTAGGCATTGCATTGCAGCTGACATTCTCCTACCATCCTAGAGCCAACGGGCAAGTTGAGCGTTACAATCGCGTTGTGGAAGAAGCTGTTCGGCATTTCATCGGTCCTGCACATGATGATTGGGATGCATTCCTGCCACATATCGAGTTCAGTATGAATAGCTCCAAGTCGGCAGCCACGGGCTGCACGCCGTTCTCTTTGAACCGTATCACTCCGCCGCTGTCTCCCACAGCCCTTGCGCTCAAATTGCCACAGCATCAGCAACCAGCTCCAGCTGTGATGCACCGCATGTATTACTTCCTAGCAAAGCAAGCTCTGGTAGAGGCCAAGCAGTCAATGTGGTCGGATTTCAACAGGAAATCTGCTTGGCCGACCTTTTCTGTGGGTGATTTGGTCCTGCTATCTATACGTAAGGTTGCTCTGCATCATCCATCTCTCCGAAAGAAGTTTACTCCGCGTTGGTTGGGTCCCTGTAAAATTCTGGAAGTAGTGGGCCGGGCCGCGGCCCGTATATCATTGCCGACCACGCTGCAGCGTCTAGGTCTACATGATGTCTTTCACTTCTCTGTGCTGAAACCTTACAATGAGTCCTTCGATGCTGCATGCGCCACCAGCCCTGAAGCTGCCAAGTCATCGGCCACTGTGGACACGACCACTTATGAAGTTGAATGTGTAGTCAATTACATGCAGTCGCGGCATCGCGATGACGACATCTCCATCGCGTGCCCTCACTACCTGGTGCGCTGGGTTGGCTACGATGCATCTCATGACTCTTGGTTACCAGTTGATGAGTTGTCCGGATGCCTGGAGAAAGTTGCCGATTATCTGTTCCACAATGCCTCCAGTACTCAGAGAGCGCACATGATTCATGAGTTTCCGCGTGAAGCGCGGCTACATCTGTCCCATATAGCAGCCAAGGCTGAATCCACCAGGCGTCCCGTCGCTGGGGGGAAGGTGCCCGCGGGTGGCAGCAACATCGACGATCCCAAACGCAAACCGCGTAGACGTAGTTCTCGGTTGAGCGAATCCCATAAGGCAGCACTTTCCAGGGTCACCTACTGCAGTTATTGTGGTAGGATGCGGACTGAGTCCGCAAAGCGCATGTGCGCTAATGCTGCCCCCCCGCTGTGATGCTGAAGGGGACGCCTGGATGTAAGCAGACTGCCTCTGTGAGGCCGGGGATTTCCAGGCCATAGGTGATGTGAGGAGGGGGCTCCCGGGAGCAAGGCCAACCCCTGCCTAAATCTGATCCGCCAGGTTGCATGTCGCGGGGCACCAACCTGTTTTTCCATCATGTGACTTCCATAAAACCCGACAGACCCAATTCCATCATCTGAACCCACCTATGTGTGCAGTTAGAAACTTGCCAGTCCCTGAGATCCCACAAGATCCGACATCCCATTCCCTCGTCCAGCGTCGACGCTTTCTCCAGAACGTCCGCCAGTTGATGCTAGATGCCACTACAATGCCAGCGCTTGGAGACTACCACTCTCAGTACCTCACTGACCTCTGCCATGTCAGAAGAGTTACTCGCAGGCTGCATGATGCAGTCCTAGACCTAGATGAGGCCATGAGTGAAATGATAAACCGCTACTCAGGTCGTCAATTGTTGCCAGAGTATTTCCACGATCTCTGCGATGAGTTCCCCAGCCAGCTCTAGAACTAGCCTTAATTCCAACAAGGTCACTCATCCGTATTCCAGATGAGTAGACCCTTCTCTGTAAATACCACATTGCCCCGGTCTTATGATGTACCCTACCATTCAAGTCAATGTGCTGTCTCCATTTATCTGCTTACCTGAGCTTCCAGACTTGCCCTGAGCTTGCAGAGCATACTCTTGTTTGCCCTGCTCCGCTCCCGTGTGTGGGGGGAGGTGTTGTAATGGCCAAGTCTGTCTGCTCAGAAGCACACCTATTCCAGATATGCAGGCACCAATTGTGGATACATGTGTATGTATCTCAGGCTAGTGCCTTGCAAAACTTGAGCCAGGCGAAAGTATACCAAAGAATACCTCAGAATGCCAGCATGTACCACGTCACAGCTGTGCACATGAGCTGCATGCATACAGCTACATGTGCATAATTCCACATGCCCAAAAGTGCCACTAGCATTCCTCAACATGTATAATCTCACATACCAATCCCATGTATCATGCCACCTTTTGCCACAGCCTTTTGGCAGTGCGAAGTGCCAGCTCAGTGCATGACACGTCATGCATGCGGCGCATGCATACTCCTGGTCTGCGCTTGCGCACGCCAAGGGTGCAGCGTCAAAGACCATGCCAGCCAACCTACGTCTGCGTATCCACGCAGCACGATGTTGCTGCATTGGATTGACGGAGGATGATACATGCCAAATCCCAATGCCCGCAGCAGATCGCCAGATCTCGCGGGATGCTGCACCCTGATCCGTACAGAGATCAACGAGCAGCGCGATTCCACAGTTCCACGAGCTATCAGTAGCGAGGACAGCACAAAGCAGGGATGGACCTGGGCACATATATTCCAAGTGTTTTGCTGTGATCGACACAATTACCTTTGGTCGATTGGGGCGCTCCTGTTCCAGTCATTCCACTGTGTGCTACATTGTTACCCGAGTCCTTCTCTCCTGTCGTTTCTGTACGCTCGCTAGGGTGCCCAGCTCCCTGCGCTACCCGACAATTCAACATTGTCTTGGAAGCTTTGACGCTTGCACTTTGCGACCTGCCAGAACCAATAGGCACATGCATTCTTGACAGACACCGTCACCTTCTCTGAAACTGGCTGCTGCGATGGAAACTCCAACTGTTCGAGGAGTTCAGCGTCATTACAAATCAGAGCCACGGCACTGGAGATCGGGGACTGGCGATATTGTTTTTTCCCGGTATCGCTGAGGAAATTCTCCTTCTCGAATGCGCCTTTTGATGCCTTTTTCAAGTCGTCCTCGTTCAAGAAACTTGAAACGATATTCACGAGATGAGATCGAGTTCTAGCGCTCAGCCGTTTGTACGACGGAGCCATATTTGCAACAGTGACGATGCATGCTGCCACGAGCGCCTGGTGCGTTGCCGAAGGTGCGGTATGCGACACAGCAGTCAAAGCCGACACCACACGCTGCAATTTGTCATGCTTGCAGCCATTTCGCACATCGTTTATGCTGTGTTACGTCCAGGGCTTAATGCAAATGCCTGCAGTACTAGCATGTGTCCCCGGTGGACACGTACATGCTATCCAGTCCGTGAAAAGAATTCAGTGAAGAATTTTCCGTAGCATCACCGGTGCAGATACATCATCCATACCTAATGAGTTTGAAGCAGGCCGCAACGCAAATGGCCTGTAGCTGAGGCCATGGTGCTCAGGGTGGCACCCAGGCTCGGCTAGAATGGAAGCTAACCATCGAGAATCCATAGGTTGGGCCAAATGAGTAGCAGAGCAGCCAGCAGGCGTGCACAGCGCACCCCAAGCCACCACAGAGCAGGGGAGAACTTGTAAACACCGCGTGAAAATTGCGAGGGCACGCCCGATCCGCAGCGATGGCTGGGGCGGGCGAACAGGGATGTGCAAAACGGGCGCCCAAATTCACAGCACTTTGTAGAGCATGATATGGTGGGCTATAGCTGCCCTTGTAGCACATAGCAGCAATAGCGTGTTGCTGCATTCTGTTGCGATCGCGGCCGCTGTAGTGCCTCGCTTGACTGTGTGAAAATATTGCTGAGTGATGTGATTGTTGATGTCGGTGTTACTGTGATCCTTGCACAAGTAGACGAAGCAGCGTCACAGTGGAGAGACAGGAGCAGGTGTGACAGTTTGTCAAAAGGCCGGGCAATTCCGGGCTGCGAGCACCGAGCTGCTATATGTCTAGTATGTGCTGCCATTCATGCGTGCTGAAAATTCGGGCAGCACACCCATTGCACGCATTTGTGAGTCCACAGGCCATGAGCATCATAGCACAACCTCAACGTCATCACTGTATGCCTTTAGAATGGGCGAAGCATATACAATGATGTGCATCTGCCCAGGACCGAATTCGCGTGTCGATGGTTAGCTTGATTTTTGCCTGGTGTCAACCTTGCTGTACACTCACTGTTGCTGTGCACATTGACCGCACGTCTGCCTCATCGAAGCCAGGTCCATACAACTGAAATTGCGTCCGCACACCGGTGAATTAGCACCAATTTTCAGGTAAGCTGATTAGCACAGCCAGATCATGATATCAGCAAGTCGTGGGGCACGACATACAAGAGCCATAACGCCGTCATTATGTATGCTTCTTGCATAGTATTTACCATTCAATCAAGATAGCGTTGAACTTGCGCGCGTATGTGATTCTTCGGGCTAACTTCATCTAGACATGGCCAACATCGCGTAGCCCGAGGACGCTGCTCCGCCGTGCTGTCTCGCGCCAGGCGCTGATTCAGGTCCAATATCTTCCACACCAATTTCACATCTTCGAGTTGTGTGAACACCGCGCGGGCTTGATTCTGCCCGTGTATCGACTCGGCAAGCCTTCTTCGGCTTGTATCGCGCTCTTGTCGTACGCACTGCCAGTGCCATCAGGTATGCAGATGCACAGGCTGCACGTGTACAAATATTGAAGCAGATACTTCAGCCTCATCGTGTGTCGGATATGCCTGAGGGTGGGATTTGAGCCACTAGGCGCGCTCAGAAATGGCATGCTTGCGCAGGTAGAAGTCGCAAATGCGGCAGCATGGCATGCCTTCACCCTTAGCGTATGCCGCATTAGGTACATTCCTCTCGGCTGGGCTCACTTCTGCCCAGAATGCCGTCCCTGTCGCGACAAAAGTAGCCAGCGCTGCTGAGCTGAGGCGCGCGGTATTAGATGGCGATGAGCACATCCTCATCTCCGATCATCTCTCCATTTCCGAATTTGGAGATGAAGTGGCCGTCTTGCCGTTGACGGCACTTACAAAGTCAATACAGGTATGCGTCACAGCTTCTTGGTGCCAACGCCAATGCCGAAGGAATTCCTTGCAGAGGCAAGGTCTATAATTGCCTTAGACGACAGCCTTACATCTCGTGGTGTGGAAACGCGCACATGGCTTTGCGCGCGACGTGTTCGGCCCCAATGGCATCATTGCGACCCGGCCCATGGCAACCGCGCGGGATGTACCATCCACCATAGCCGCAGCAGCGTGGACCAATGAGCATTCACTTGGGAAATGCGGTGTAATCAGTGCGTTTCCGGATCGGAACATTGGCGTTGAAACCTCCTGCTTGAGGCAGCACTGTTACCTAAGTGAGCCTAATGCGTTCAGCCTCAGTGCTCTGCAAAGGGTCCTCACCACTGCCTTCGACAGGAATACAGGCATGAATGAGCACAAAGCGAAACCGACACCCCGTTGCAAATGCGGAACAGAGATCTATGTACAACAGCAGCCCTTTGAACCTGTCAGGCCCTGTTGCCAAAGTCGCCTATCCTTTCTTCAACACACCACGCCCTAGCACAACTTGCTCCCAACATCTCTGTGTGTACAACTGCACCCGCTGTTGAATGGGTCAAGTTTGTGCCCTGTCTGTTACCGTGAGCTTGCTGATCGCTTTTTCACCTCGGAGCAGGCTTGTGATCAGCATAGGCTCACACCGCGGTGACTCCCAGCATGTTTGTCGGGTGCAACATGCATCTCCGACTGTATCGCTGCAACGCACACAATCCAGCACTCCCTGCCTCTCTGACTGTGCCGTGACGACGCACACCCGCCGCTGCAGGGCCGCTGCCCAGACCCCCCGCCATACACCCCGCCCGGGTACAAGCGCGGCCAGTGCGTCGTTGCGACTCCGAGGCAGCTCCTCTCGACCGCCGGCCGCGACAGCGTCGTGCTGCTGTCGAACCTCTTCGTCCAGCGCAGCCCCAACATGGCAGCCGGCATCGACGACGGCGTCGGCTTCGAGACGCTGCTGCTGGCCACCGCCGGCAGTAACCTGTGGATGGCGAACGTGTCGCTCAGCGGCTGCAGCGATGGCGACGGGCTGTGGAGCCTCGGGCGTGTCGCGGAGGGGGGTCCGGTGCAGCCCGGCGGTCGCTGCGGCCACCGCGGCCGGGGGCTGCACTCGATCGCCTCGACCGTCATCCTCGCAGGTGGGCCCCTGCTGCGCTGCGTGCCGCACATGTTTTCACATGCATGCGCCCATGACATGCGGCGGTTCAACGCACTCGCAGCGGCGTGATGAAGAAGTAGCTTGTGTCGCGAGACAGGTTAAACTTGAAGCTGATTTCCGTTCCTGTACGGTTGTCTGTTGGCTCCCAATGCTGGCGGCTCCCTGCATGTGAGTCAGGGCAGTGCGTGGTGTTGCTGCCATGCATGCAGCATAGCAACGCAGTATGCGCAAGCCAAGCGGCTATGCCGGTGGGGCGACGTCTTGGGTACCCATGCTGTACTCACGAAACACTGGGCACGTCCGCGGAACGACTGATGAGCTTCGATGCGCGCTGGCCGACGACACGGCACCCATGCATGCATGTTACCACTGTGCTGCACGTGCAGACTGCGATTTGCGAGGCTTTGTGGCCACACGCGGCGCCGCATGGCTCGCGTCAGATGAGCAGGACGCCCCACAGGGTGCCGGAAACATCGGCGCGGCTTTGGCCCTGCGGACCTCGTTCACGGAGAACGCCGCCGACTCCGCGGGGCCCGCGATATTCGCGCTGCGCCGCCACGTCATCTCCCTCGTTAACTCAACCATCCCGGATGCTAGTGCCGGCTCATCTTCGCCGATTCCGATTGTGACACCTCCGCGGACCAGCACAGCAGGGGCGCCGGTCACGGTGATGCGGCCTGGGGAGGGGGCGGTGGCTCCCGCCTCTGCCGCGGGGGGCGGGCCGCCGCCCATGGCCATTGGCACACCATCGGGCAGCCGGAGGCTACTCCACTGGGGCGCAAACACAGCCGAGCCCGCGTTCGACGCCGGAGCTGTGCAGATACAGCCGCCCTGCCCTCTAGCCACCCTGGCGGGCGCCGACAGCACACACGCAACTGATGGGGGAATCTGGTGCCGTGGCTACAGGGGGCACGCATATGGTCGGTACGTGTTGTGTGGGCTGCGGCAGGAGGCCGCGGGAGTGGTTGGGGGCGGTGGGGTGCCGGCGGTACCGACGTTGCGGTGGCCGTGGTGTCGTCGGCCGTGGAGGGGTGCCGGGGTCAGAGGTGTACGCGCAGCCGCCGCTCGCGGTGCTGCTCGACGGGCTGGGCCAGGCCCGCATCGCGGAGCCACTCCAGGAGAAGAGCTCCGGCATCACGACGGAAGACGACGCGTGGACAGGGCAGCTGCGGCTGCCGTCGCTGGAAGACGAGGGCTTCGTGGCCCTGTGGGTGGTGCTCCTGCTTTCCGTATCCGCGATGGAATGTCATGCATGCATGTGATGCATGCACATCAGCAGAGTGAGGAGTGTGATGAGGAGTGTGATGCGCTACGCTGTGATTCTGTCTGGTGTACATGCGTGTGTGAGTTTGTTAGCCCCGTGCGTGAACGCTTGCATGTATGCAATACCATCAGTGCGAGGCCTGATTCTTCTGGCCATGTGCTGTGTCGTTGCATTCACAGCAGGTGTGAGGCTGAGTGGTTGTGGATGCATGCATGCAGGAGGCCTCCTAGTTTTGCTTCAGGTTCGCCCGGGATCCTCGCATGCGCACTTGCATGATGCGGGGGTCCGGATACTGTCAGGGTTCCCGTGTCATACACGACGACAACATGTGATGGACGCTGGGAGAACGTGAAACGTGTGACTGTGGCCTACCACGGAGTGTCCGCATCAGATATCACAGCGATTCTAGTGCTTGCCTCCGCGACCATCTTAAATGCATGCATGAGTGCAGATGAGGGGCGATGCCCGCCTGCTCTCCAGCAAGGGCTCGCCCGAGGGGGACATCAGCAGCGTCGCCTCTGACACCATCACGCATGCCACGCCGACCCACCCATACGCGATTAGCGTAGCGCACAGTGCGCGCTCCGCCGCTGCGCTGCCGGGCTCGCTTCGGAGCGACCCCTCGTCGTCCCTGAACGCTACCATTGGCACGGCGACAGGGCCGCTCAAGTGCATGCGCGTGCCGATTCAGAGGTGTCGGATTCCACCGCCACGTTGACCGACACAGGTGCGATGCTGCAGGCGGCGCGGGAAGGTTCTCACGGCTGCAGATCCGGCAGTACGGGTGCAACTCTGGCAGCGTGGGGCTCCGGGGCGCAAAACTCCGGCAGCACGTGCGGGTGGAGCGGCGGCGCTGAGCCTGCCGCGGTGGTGCAACCTTGTTCCCGACTGGTGTGCTGCGACGAGTGGTGGCCAACTGCAGCACGGCCTCTCAATTCGCAGCTGCTGCCTACTGCTGCCTCGCTCGTGCGGAGCAGCTGCAGCTGGATCGTGCCAGTGCTCTACAGACTGCCAATTTTGCCGCTGATATGCGTTTTTTTCTCTACATATCGCGATAGCGCATGGGAAACCGACAAAAGCGCCTCTGAAAATGAGCTGTTAGGCCAGCTGGTTCGCAGGTGTTAACGGGCGTAGTGCGCTGGAATGCGTATGCGACTATCTTCGCACCGCTCATGTTTGACCAGATGCAGCAAGACTACCGTCGGGGAAAAGGCGCCATGCAGAGGACTGGTTCTAGCACCGCCTGCGCCGCGCGTACGATGTCCTTTCACCAGTGGCTGCATACGTTATGGAAGGACGATCACCAGTGGTCACAGGGACTCTTCTTTGGGGCCTCATAGGGAGTGGGTGAATGATGATCACGTGCACCACATTATCAACCTGCTGAGTGAATGCGCCGTCAGCGTGTTTGGAGATGCATTGCAAAGATTACAGCAGAGCGAACAGGTATAGACACATACGGTAAAAACTTTCCCTGTGGGACAATTTGCATCGTGAGTGATTCACAATCGGTGACATGATACCGTATCGAAACAATCACCGTGGTAGATGTAGCTGCTGGCCAATTGGTCGTACCAGATGTGCTCAGAGGTCCACCTACAGCCGGGCGCCCAGACATACGTATACATGCCGCAAGCTTCTGGCGACCACATCGCTTTACATGGCAATCACACCGCTTTGCAGTTTGGTCAGCATATGAACCGTTGGCATCGCTCAGTTTGCTGAGTAGCGATGGCGACAACTGCTACGCAAGTTGCCGCAGCCATCCGGCTGCAGTGGGGCCTGCATAGCCGGCACAACCCGTGGACAAGGAGAGCGGCAGCAGTGGTAGCAGCATGTGCGTGGCATCAGTGCCAAAAACAAGTCAAGCCGCGCGCGTGGCTTGTCCAGCCATGCGCGTGGCGTGGCACCATGACAGCATACGCTGCAGCATCGGGCATGTGATCTTTGCCTTACCAATGCCGCCCGTATGAGGCGATGAGGCTATACCTGGCTCGTAGTGTAGAATTGTTCTTTTCCATACTGGGGCTGACGACCACTCAAGCCACCGGACGCTCCGAAATAAAGGGGTTACAGGACAGTCAAATTAAGAGAACCTGGGCAGACATGCACATAGACTGCCAGACACTAATGGTCGAATGTGCAGGTGACAGGTCTTATCTGCTGTCTGTGGAAACTGCATTATAGGCTTTCGATAATTCAGAAGCGATGGTAACCGAGTTTCCCACGCAAGCGAAGGTGGCCACGAGCGCATCTGATGTGGGGTGCTATGTGTGTACATTGGTGGCGCAACATAATTGCATTTAAATGCTATTGATTGCGGAGCACGTGCAGCCTCAACTCCTGTTGGTTGAGTCTGCATGGACCGCCACATGAATTCGGATCTGAAGAGCTACTGCACTGGAGGATGCCTGGGCTACACACGAAACAAACAGATTCAGGCAAAGTTTGCCATTCAGCCATGTGACAGCTGGCGCGCAGCCACCCTCTTGAGTTGGTTGCACAGCGGCACACCATCAGACTGTTTCCGCAGCACAGCAGCAATGCCAAATGCATGCTTGCCACACATTTCCAAGGACGGGCTCTGGGCAATGAAGACTCGTCACGTAAGCAACGGAGACTTGTCAAGCGTGCCGCTGCCACAACTGCACAGGGATGCACATCCAGTCCGCAATCTAGAGTGACTTTGATCACAAAACAGGTGACCTTTCAAGGTACTCAATCAAGCCCCTCAATTCATGTACAGGCCTACTAGTAGGTTCCCGTTTAAACATGTTATTGGTGCCATGCACTCGCGATCGGTGCCACTGGCAATTGCAGCTTCACATTGGTGCCTTCGACCCCAGCCTCTCCCCCCCTCGGCCCTGTGTCTGCATGCCTTGCAAGTCGTCAAACATGTGGTCCCATGACTCGAGCAACTCATCGGATGTCGGGCGCTGGGATGGATCCCTCTCAAGGCACTGCATGACGGTCCGCTTGAGCACCCGCATCTTGCCGAGACGGCCCCGCCCGACCTCCGAGGCCTCCTCCCATGGCAGCGGCGTGCGGCCCATGATTGCATCTTGCGCCGCCTGCTTTGCCACCACAGCGGCCAGGCCCTCAACTGGGAAGGCGCGCTCGCCGGTGAGGAGCTCAAAGGCGATGACGCCGATGGCCCAGATGTCGACGGCCGCGTCGACAAGGATGGTGCGGTCGCCGCTCTCCAGTGCCTGGATCACCTCCGGGGGTGCGTACTTGAGGGAGAACGCTAAGCCGGCCGTTGTGCCTGCATATGACTAGGCTGTTGGGGGGCCCCACAGCTGCAGTTCTTTGTTACAAGGACAAATTCGGAGAGTCTGATAGCACCGCCAGGGCAACGCGCGGGCTGCAGTGGTGTGGCAATGGTTGCACCACCACGCCATGGCCACATATGCATGCGCCATGCATGGGACATTCATCCTATTGACTGTGACAGACGACCGTAATACAGTCGGAAAGAGAGAGTTTGTGCCGTTTCCTGCTGATGATGAGGCGTTCAGGGCGAGCCACGTTCCAGGTGTGATGTAATGAAAGGCTCATTGGAATTTATATGCTGCCTGTCCTAGCTCTAGATATGCAGATCTGCAGAGCACACACTCTGGAACACCGGCCGTTTACAACAGGACCTCAGGGTCCGCGACTCACTAACAAAGTTCCTTTACATCTAACAGTTCGCTTCAGCGTGCATGTACACCGACATCGCAGCGATGCCGGTATACATGCACGCTGCCGAAGAATTTGCAGCACATGCCACACGGTGCCCACCACACGGCCTTCTGTCGTGGTACACGTGTTCCCATATGATATATAGGATATCATTGTATTTGAGCAACCTGTACTGAAGCCTTTGCATCTATAGTTAACTCGGTTAATTTTCGGAATAGCTACTGTGCATGCATACAGCAGACCTGGAGTGGCGACCAGTGTTGGGTCATCGGGCCCGATCACATAGAACAATTCCGAATATCCAGGTCTATTTTTTGGGTGGCAGCCCTGAAAATGCTGTACAGCGACCCAACACTGGTGGCGACCTCAACATGTGCAAAAGCGCACCACATCGCGCAGCACAGCCAAAGTCGATGAGCGTCCAGTCGTGCTGCTTGGGGCGGCGCAGGATGTTGCCGGGCTTGATGTCACGGTGGGCGTAGCCGGTGCTGTGCAGCTTAGCCAGAGCCCTCACCGAGTGACTCAACGCCTGCACACCGCTGAGCAAATTACCTATCATTACGTTATAGAGGAAACTTTTTCTATACATATCTATACTCATGAGGAGCGTGGCCATCTCACGCAGTGTGTGCACAATGCACAGCTCCTGGTTGAACAGTTCCCACTGTTCGGTGCTCCCACCGTGACTCCCTGGGACTCCCTGGGACCTTCGGTGTGAAGACGACTGGTACCAGTATACCAGAAGATGTTGCTGAGGAGGGACAAAAGGAGGGGGGCTGGCGTTACGGCTGCCAGACGCTCCTGACCATGCTGCGGCTTGAGGCCATCATCTGTCACAGGGCCCGGGGTGACCCATTGGCAATGGCGGACAATGGGCCACTATGTACACAGCAGCAGGGTACCATAGAATCTTGGACAGCCTCGCGGTCACCTAGACGTCCAGAATCCGGTACCAAACGCTCCCCACACAGCCTGGGGTCAGCTGACCCCGAGCCGTGTGACCGGTAGAAGCCCCTAGAAGCCCAGCAGATCAATCGCTGCACGCGCTCAATCGCTGCACGCGCTCAATTCGCTGCACGTGCACTGCAATTGGCAATCGCTTCAGTGATGGGCAAGCGGACCTGATAGATGGTGGCAAAGTCCATGTTGACGTTATCTTGTGCCCACTCGTCAAGGCTCTGCCCGAATTCAATTATGACGAAGGGGGGGAAGGTGTAGCCGTAGGGCGTGCGGCACTCCCCGGAGGCGTTCTCCTCGACTGCGAGGGTGGCAGGCATCATCGACTTGAGCGCTGGCTCGTTGTACAGGTCTCGCTCCCGCTGGAATGCTGCCTTGTCCATGTAGAACTTGATTGCTACCTGCAACCACATCCTGTCAGTGCTTCCTCAGGCTGCGGCCACAGCCTGAGCCAGCGAGTGAGTCAAACACAAACACGATATAGCTGCTTTACATGAACATCATTCGGCTTGGTGCACTGCCGTCGACAATGCTAGAAAGAGGAGGTTTTGTCTGAATAACTGAGCTGTGTGCAACGTGCATCATGTTACAGCTTGCATATGACATTTGTACTTTAGATACTTGCATCGCCGATCTCCAGCCGTGTACAGTGACCGTGGTCCGAGTCGTTGTGATATGGCCGGGCCCAAAGACACACCGCGTCACGCGGGCGTTGTGATGTTCATATGACATGGATTTATGTGCAGGCACCAGGACTGTTGATAGTGAGCCTCACTCTTGGTATGCAAAGTATCAGGCATGTGCACGTGCGGGTCGGCTGGATGCCGGGCAAGTTCACTGGAACGCAACATCTGGATCCAGCGGCAGCCTTCGAAGTGGCATTTGAGCATTCTCAGAGGAAGTGGCTGCCACTGAAGCCGCACCTTGTCGTCTGTGTTGATGATGGTGGCAAACTGAACAATTCCCTGGCCGCCGACGCGCCGCTGTACGGAGGAGTGCACCTGGTAGCGGCCGTAGAAGGGCGCCGCCATGCAGCACATCGCCTCAAGTGCCACCTCCAGCTCATCCAGCGGTGACTGGGTCACGCTTGCTGCCCTGCATGAAAGCGGCACAACAGGTCATCATAGAGTGGACCCAGAACGGGCCTGGCTGGGTGATGCGAAGCGTGTGGGCGTGTGCATGCGCTGTACATGTGTCTGAACTGCAAGCAGGAGCAGTGCACTTTGGCGCCACCGTGACACTGTGCCTTGCGTCACACGGTGTGATTGTGAGGCTAGCTATAGTGCATGTGGCCATAGTTTTACAAAACATTTGCATCGGCCAAGAGTGGCGCTCTGGTGCAATGAATCTCGATAGATATGGCGTGCACACGCAGATGCTCAGTGAGCCTCGCGATCGGGACAGTGCATCTGGTCATGCCTTTGCCAACAGTGTTTGGTGGTGTGGATCTAGATCTGTGTCCGAGATCATACACATTTGCACACACATGCAGCCTGCAGCTTGCAGATGATTACCGACTCCGGCAATCTTGCAGCCTTTGTAACAACACTGCACTCTCTGGCTTCCGAAGGCGACTGCACCTGGACGGCATGCTTTCCAACACTCTGGAAGACAGGCTCAGCGGCACATGAGAAGCAGTATACTGCTGACCTGCTAGATGAACACGAGGGAACACACTTCTGGAAGTCTGCCCAGTCAGAGCCGGCAGTGACGGTAGTTGCCATCGTGATGCGAAGCTCGCTCGCGTTGTAGCCGCTCGACCGTCCAGCCGCCCACGTTTGCATCCCTTCAGCACCTACTAGTACCCCAAGTGGCTGCCCAGCTGCCTGCACCGGAGCAGCCCCGGGCTTGGCTCCATGTGTATCAGCCTGGTGTGGCCCTTGTGCCCAGGCCGAGTGGGCACTGGCAGTAACTGCGTTGCCGCTAGTTGCACCATTGCCATCTTGCATTGGCGCCTGGACGCATAAAGGTGAATTTGAACCCTTTGGCGATGCCATTGATTCATGGAGCATGCTTCAGTGGTGATCCTGATGAGGAGCACCACACCGTACTGTCAACGGGTGGCGACATTTGAACATAACCCCGAAGGACAATTCAACGTCGACCCTGCCAGTGGTCCCATATGCGAATGGCCATCATGGCCATGATGATCTCAATCATATACATGCATCTGGAGCAGCGCCATGTAGGTCCGGTGCCCATGGTGGACAATCACACATGCACATGGCACAGCATTCCGGACCCTGGACACGCACAGCGTTGTCTGGAGCATCGGAGAGGTTGGCCTGCAACTGGGCAGTGCGTTTCTTCTTGATGCGGTAGCGAACGAACGCTGCCGCCAGCAGGCCAAGGAGCGCCACACCTGCTGCAGCACCGGCAGCAGCAGCAGCCACATTGGCACCATCGCCGATGCCACCATCAGGAGGCTCAGCTGAACCGGTACTAGTACCTGCAGCATATATGCTGTATATACAGCTGAAGGTACTGAACCTGGGCCCACGTACGTACATACAAGATGTGGTGTAGCGGGATAAGTCGACACAGCTGCACGTGTGAGGTGGCTCGATCCGAGGCCATGTCTGCCTTTGAGAGTCTGCAGGTACAGTATCTGATGCTTTGCGGCCACCCAAACTTTGCAGCAACCGCAGGGTTCAGCCTGACGTCAAAAGCCTGAGGCTTCTTAGGGCAGGGTATTGTAGTTTGTGACCTCAACTGCTGGCACTGATCATGCCAACCTGGTTCGAAGGGTGGAGCGCACTAGATGCGTCCTCGGGTGTGTCATCTGACCCGGAGGGGCGCAAAGATGGCTGTGGGGCCGCGGCACTGCTTACAACCGGAGAAGGTGCAGACTGAGAGCCGGGATCCGCCGGTGATGGATTCTCCATTACCGATGGATTTTCTGTCGGAGGATCCTCCTCTACAGGCAGCTCCGGACGGACGCCATCGGACACATTCGATTGTGTCAGCGTATTGAACACAGGGATGTTGTCATGGTAAGAGCGGATGTTACCCACTGCTGGATGCCTTGCTGTTCTACACTCCTCCTGCAGAAAAAACTTGATCTACTCAGTGATTTAAATTTGCAGTGCGCATAGCACATCCACACATTTTGCAGATTAGATCTTCTAGATCGTGCTCGTAAGCTGTGGATGTTCCAATGGAGGACGCTAATATGACAAAATGACAGGAATGTGATAATACTAGCATTAATTCAGTAACAGAATTTGCCACTTTCGACATTGCGTGCGCCTCTAAGTGGAGATGCCAGACGGTGTCTGTGGCGCTGCTTCTATGAGTGGGTTTAAAGGAATTGACTGATCGTTTACATTCCGGCGCTGGGCACTATAATACTGGCCACTTCCTGCCAACCCTTCAGAAGAATTTTCGCTCAGAATTGACACTTAAGTACTATCGCTCCTTCCAGCAGTACTTAACATCAGGTAATGTGGTCGCAACAACATGCAATCTTCCTGCGGTCAGAAAAATGCTATTGGGGCCATTCAGCAAACACATCAGTTTAAGTACTATCAAAGGTGGGCAGGCGCTGAACAAGCTGCGCACCAGCAAGCACAAACTGCATGTGCATGTATGCATGCGAGTGCGACGCCCAGAACGACAAGCATGTGCAATGCACGAGGGCAGGTCTGGATGGCCTGGTGAAATAGAGCGTGCTTTGCTGAGTCTCACGTTACTCGCACGAGTCCATATGATGCAGTGAGAGGGAGTGCATGGCCTGTTTACTGCGCTGGTAACACTCACATCCGAGCTGCTTCTGGCTGCTGCGCTTGCCAGAGTTTAATTCCCACACATCCGAGTGGTGCTGCAGTAATTTCTGAACGCTGTCGCGGTGGCAGCGAGAGGCCGGCGTCCGCACCACTACCTGCCACTGGCAGGTACAGAGTCCCGTACCAGCGGGAGTTTGTGGAGACACAGGCCTGTGGGTGGCCTTTGCAAATTGGTCTGTAGAAGTTGCAGCGTCAGACCAGCTGATTTGAGTGGTGGGGGTTGATTGTGGTCTCAGTAGGGCTGGCCAGCACAAGGGGCCCTCAGCGCTGCACTAAGGCAGGGACTCAGACACTAGCCAGGTGTGCTCACGCTTGCTGAAAATTTGTGATTTTTTTGTGGATGCAACATATTCCGGCTGCGTTTGGTTCGGGCTTGTTTGCTGTGCGTTTAGGCTGGTGTGGTGTGGGCTGGCCTGGTGGATTCAGGTTGTATATGCAAAGGCCCCATTAATTTTCATGGCACCGCCTGTTTACCGCAGAATATGTGCATTTGTATGCAGGTACATATGTTGCAGGTACATATGAATATTCTACTACATAGATGCAAGCATATGCTTCCGAGAGGAAGATTTTACTAGTTCAGAGTGTAGATCCTGCAATTGGTACGTACAGTCGAACAGGTGCCCTTTTGAGTACAGGTGCCCTTTTGAGTACAGGCCGGCCGCGGTATGCATGTACATGATGGACTGTCGCGACGCGACGCGACGGCATGTGTGCTCAGACGCTGGTGCACATTGCATGCGGTGCCGGCATGCATGCTCATGTATACAGTGGCGTACCAGCACAACCATGGAATCATTGACGAATCATTGATGATCAAGGCGAAACATACTGCGGCAATGATGGGTAAAAGTTCCTACTAACGTGTGCATGTTCATGCCGTGCCGCGGCGGTGTCCTGCCGATGTAGCACATGTACAGTGTCCAGGACCCTAGGGTGGCTGAGGTGACTTGGTCATTAGATGAATATATATACAAGCGACGAGCCCCCCTTCTGGGGGCTCTAGAGATCTTGCGCTTGATCTTGCGCTTGAAGATCTTGCGCTTAGATACTCAAAGCTGAAGCATGAAGCTCGATGCTGGCGGAGCGCTGCAGCCAGCGTGGCCAGAGGTGCATCGAAGCCGCGGCGCTCTGCTGCTCGATGCACGGTGCTCGACGCTCAATGCAATCGATTTCTGTCGCGGTAAATATAATGCATAAAATGTGATCAGAACATGTGGTATCTCAGCAGGGCTCGACGCGGCCGCGTCCGTGGCGGAGCGCCGCTGAAAAGCTCGACAGCCAGTAGACGTGGCCCGAAGGGGGTCCGAAGGGGGGCCTGTCGGTCCTCGACGCTTGAGAAGATTGATGCTTGAAGCCGATGCAAGTGATGCCTGACACCCTGAAAACAATGCAAATGCTACACATAAGTGCTGTGATGCCTCGGCTGGCTCTGAAGCGGTCGCATCCGTGGCGGAGCGCTGCAGCCAGCGTGGCCAGAGGTGCAGCGCTCTGCTGCGCGATGCGTCATGCTCGAAGCTCGATGCAATTCGTTTCTGATGCACTAAACATGATGCATATAATTTAATTAGAAAACGTAATGCCTCGGTCGAACCAGAAGCCACCGCATCCGTGGCGGAGCGCCGCTGAAAGCCGCGTGGCCAGAGGTGCAGCGCAACTTCGGTGCCCGATACCGCTGCAGAGGCACGACGCGAACGCGAAGCGACCTGCGTCGCGGGGTTTCCGGATGCAGATGCACAGATGCGAAGCCGACGCCGAGGCCCCGACGCGGAGGCGAGGCCGGAATGGAGCAGCCGCCGGACAATGGATACATAGATACATACAGTGATGCTGAATATTATACTTATGATACAGGATGCTGAATATTATACTTATGATATATATGCATCTCGTGATCACGTCGCCGGGGGGGCAGGTTTTTTTTTACTCTGCAATTGCATTTCACGCGGCACCCACCATCTACATGACTTCTTCCCCTTCACCACATGTACAGTCATATGCAACTTGCAGCTCTGTGGATCTCTGCACTACACCATGCACTATGACTGTACATGCCATATATTATATAGTGTACATGCCACAGAGTACATGCCACTGTACATTCCACATTGTGTCATATTGCATGGTGTGCTGCAGAGATCCACAGCGCTGCAACAACTCGCTTGAAGCGAGGCTTGGATGTATCACATCGAATTTAGGCCCTGTCCGCACCTGCGTCGTTATGGCAGCGCAGGCTTTCCGGATATCTTCCACACTACTGCCGATGTTGACGAGGTTGTTCACGTCCGAGATGTCGAACATGCGGGCATATGCTTGCGCACACGAGGTGGAGGAGATCATAACAGCAGAACTCGGTGAGAAGCAGTTGGGCGTCTGACCGAACGGCGGGTTGCAGGCGTCCACGACTTTCTTAAATTCCCTACAGGCCCGAGAGCATGTCGCCCCAGGCATCAGCTGATAGAATGAGGAGCGCGCATCACACTCTGCTGATCGGAAATGCGCTGCATCGAGTCCTGGATCCTTGCACGTCGCGACGTGCAAGGGTCCAGTGGTATCGCGGCCATATCACTGGATTGCCACAGAGCTCCACAAGGGCAGTCAATGGCACAACATGCACGACATCAGATATGCATGCAGGAGGCCACATGCACCACGAACGACCTTCCGGGTCAAAGACACACATGTGTATATGTGCTGCTCCAAGTTTCCATTCCGACAAAAGAGACAGACATGCCACAACTTAACTATCCGCGGGCCAGGAGCGCACTCGCGCAGTGCGTCCAAGGCGCCAAAGTTGTCCACACAATGCAGCATCCGGCCTTTATCGAGGAGGATGATCTGAGTGAAGTCCACGTAGCTTCCAAGCAACAACCCCCCATAGTCCAGCAGAGTTTCTTCTACACAGTTATTTGTGATGTACTCGGTAGTTGCGTCGGGGTCTTCCATCATCTTCACCAAGAACTGGTACTTGTTGGGGTACTCGAGCACACCCGTGAAGTCCACGAGGTCGGCGGGCATCTCCTCTCCTGCATCGAACCGCATGACCTCATGCATGCCTTCGTCACACATGCAAGCCCTCTGGCATGTGCCCTCATGTACGTTGTACCCAGCTGAATTTCTGCCATGCCTACGAGCGATGTCTGCTGACATCGGTCGTAGGCATGGCAGAAATTTATGGCCCATACTATAGTATAGTATACAACACCAACTACAACTGCGACAGCTGTCCACACAGACTGTCTCACGGCTTAGGCTGCCTCAGAGCCACAATATGCCGGCCAGCGTCAGCCTGCAATAGCATTGCCATGCCAGTGCAGGCCGAGACGCATGATGAGAGGTAGTGCCGCTACAGCACCAACAGCGCACCTCTTGCGTTAATCTCGAAGACTTGCCGCCAGCGAGCAGCAGCATCGATCATCAGGAATGCCACCGAACCTATCTCCTCTGCTGTTGGGCATGGCTGCAGGCATGTGCCAGTTGATGGACTGCAATTTACTGCAATAAGGATAGTCATTAACATGGCATGTGTGATGTGGGTGCGTAACGTCGCTGTGTGTTGACCGCAATTAAAGGCGATGCGGCCCTGGTGAACACTGGTCGTGGTTGCAGCACAAATTGCTACGCTAACTGGTGCACCAATGGACGTGTGCACCGCATGCCAGTCCGGGAAAACGGGACTCAATGCAAGGTTCATGTATACGTATCATCCTTACATGCCACGGCGGTATGCATCAGATCAGCCACTGCGGGCAGCTGTATCGATGAGCACTAGTCACCGCAATTCGGAAGCACACTCGGCCCTGGCTAGTCCGCACGCCACGTTCAGCAGCTTGCACGATTGGAAGCTACATCGCAAGCAGTGAATAAGCCATATAGGCACGTATGCACAGCTTAGGCCCTTTTTTTATGGTTGATGCACACGTGTGCATGATCGTGTGGATCGATCGCGACTTTTTCATGATCAACCCCCATATCATGATGAGGATAGGATGCATATGAAGTGCTACTTGAGGGGCAGCCTCACTTGTACCATTTGCATCACACACGATGCAACTACTGGGCACTGCAGCTAAAGTAGTGCGACCGAGGAAGGCGTACATTGGCAGGCTCTAGTTCGGAGAGATCAAGAGTGCGGCGGCGCTGCGCGTGCGGGAGCGCGTCGCGGGTGATGCTGGACACCATCTGGACATTTTTCTGTTTCAGCCAGCCTGATCGAGCTCGTGAAGACGTGTTGCTTTTCTGAAGAACATTGGAAAGGTCGGCCTGCACAATGTCACATGTTAGGCAGGGCCAATGACGGCCAATTGACCTTATGGGATATACTACCTTGTAGCCGGCATCAGGTCCCATGCCCCGGCACACCGGTGCCTGCCTGTTTGCAGCATCGTATCACATGTGTCCTGGCGACCCGCCCTTGATGTGACCATGCAAAATACAGCACTGCCGACAGCGCATTGCGTTCAGGGAATTCATGCAGCGAGTCTGCCAGTTCCGCTTGGGACCACGAACTTATGGATGCAGGTGCAGCACAGCAACAGACATAATGATCATTTCTGATGATCTCTCATCTTCCCAGATTTTCTGTGGGCATCACAACATCAGGGCTGCGCGCACAGCATCCGAGGGTGGCCTAAAGAGTGGCCCTGTAGCCACATGTGGCTGTGCTACCTTTAGAACCATTGGTTCAAGCACAAGGCCTCGACAATAAGCAAAGTGAATTTGGATTCATTTAGCTGTCTCCTTACCGGTAAGGTACCGGATTGACAATTCTGAACCGGACGAAACATGTCGCACCTCGTAGACAATGCACTACTCATTTGAAGGCCGCCGTACGTGACTGACTTTATGGCTTTCGAAGGCTGATTTGGAAGAGGTTCTCATGCCCCGTTTTACAGAACTTGTCACTCTTCTGTAATTCTCTCACATGCATCACATGGGACGGCAAGGGCTCATGCAGCTCTGATTGATGTAGCACTATAGTGCTGGTATTGGTGTTGTAAATATGCACAGCCGTCTGAAAGGTCTACTTAGAAAACATCGCCACATGGACAGGAGCATACACTGTGAGCATGGAGTCGGCGTCGGCTGTAATCGTTGACCATATTCACCATGTTGTTGATCGAGTATGCTAGGAGGGGGCAGGCCTCATAAGTGTATAGCCCCACTCCTCTGTCGAGCAGTACGTCCCAGCTTGAGACCACGTCTTCGTTCACGATGCACTTGTTCGCACAGCCTTCGATGGGGCAATCACCTGTCCACAGACACGCCTGCACAACTTGTTGAACATAGTTGCTGTTGCCGTATACCCTGCCAGCTGAACACTGTGACACTCCGAGTGAGGCTTTGAAGCAATGCTTCAAGTGCCGGGCAGAACTGTATCTATCTCTCACTGTTTTAGTGTTTGTCTATTTCCTCTGCCTCTTCTGTAACCGAGGTCTTTATCTCTCACAGTGAGCATATGCTACCTGAGGCAACGATCAGTCGAACGACCGGTCGATCGGTCGACGAGCAAAACCAGAAATAATTACAAAAGAGTGAACGGAAGAAGACAAACACCGATAGCGAATCTCGTCCGAACCAACAGCAACACACGCATACATACACGATCACACCACAACCGCGCCCACTCCTCAGTGCGGCAAAACCAGAAATATGGTACAGAAGAATGAAGAGGGCCTACAGGCCTTATAATGGCAGTTTTGCAGCTGAAAGGGCGAATACCAACAGACCATTGTCTGTACGCGATGTGCACTTTCCGCGTGCTCTCATGCGGCATGGCAATCGGTTGGTGACGCGCACCGAAACGTCCGAAGGTCGAGTCCAACACCATGGTTCGTATTCGTAATCATTTTGATAGTCGCTGTCAGCATAATCGCTCGCTGGCTGTGGCGCTGTCTGGGCAACACCTGCCGTCGATGGCAGAACCCGAAGAACCACTGGCAGCAGTGGCAGCACCATGGCGAGCTGTTGCATCTGGCCCAACATCGTTGAGCTATGATTCATTCAATATGCTTCTCCGGGTTGCCAGTCGAAGCCACTGGTGTCTGCTGACCCGCTCCTACACCTGCACCCGATCGCGCCAAGCTTGCGAGCTCATGAGGATTTCGACCGCAGCGCAATACTGCGTACAAATTTACGGGACTGAGCTCAATGGATGCACACGAGTGTTAAGACCTGGCAAGTAAGTAAGGCATGGCAATCTCTCACGAAGTAGCTTCCACATGCACAGCTTTCGCGACGTCATGCACAGACGACTAAAACTCAGCTATCGCAGCCGCTGCGCATCGAGCTTCCACAGCCCAGCATCTCTGTATACGTAGCCCAAACCTCTATACGAGCGCAGCAGTTGTACAGAGATCAAACCGTCGAACGAGCACGCTTCACCGATAGACATGAGGCAGAGCGTGCTGTTGGATCCTTAGACGCTCGCTGCGAGGCCGGCCCGTGCACGAGCAAGCGTCATACTGCCCGTGTGCATACGCGAACGTGCATATGCGATTTACGTGCATATGAGATGGCGACAACTGAGCTCACAGTGACGTCAATATGTGTCAAGCGCGTCAGTAATTATGTTAACATGCGTCCCGATACACGACTCTGCGTTGTGGCAGCATCTGCTGCTGATCAGTTGACGACGGTGGCGTTGGTGCACATGTAGTATTACAAAAGAGTGAACGCCGTCCCAGTAACAACAAAAGAGTGAACGGGAGAAAACAAACACTGAAACCGAGTCTCATCCAAATCAACATCAACGTTGACACTACAACCGCACTCACACGTGGTGCACCTCAGTCCGGCAGGATCGCGTCCTCCAGGCCTGCCTCATACCGCAACCCCAGCTCCCGAGGGATGACAAGCCCAGACTTCCGATACATGTCCGCATTGCCCCGCTGCAACGACACTGACAACACCCGCAGCGCCAATTGGATAAACGCGCCTTTGGAGATGCGCCCACTGGCAGCGGCCACATATATATGCACAAGCTCAAGCGCAAGAGCTATAGAGTATAGTATAGAGTATATATATATGTGGCCGCTGCCAGTGGGCGCATCTCCAAAGCCGCGTTTATATATATGCCTTGCCCCTAAAGCCGCACGATTCAACCGCAAACGGAACAAACCGGAATGCGGCATGGTCAGGCACGTCCCGTCGGAAGCGGTCCCGCTTCCTGTCCTCCGCCCGCTCCGCCGTCGCACCTGTCTCCCGCACCGCAGCGGCCACGTATGAGGCCGCCGGCGCATGTGTGACCACGACGTCCACGGCCGCCATCTCCAGGCGTGGCATGACCACGATGATGTCCCCGCGGCGATTCAGCTCCGGATCCACACCCGCGCCCCACGCGAGGGCACGGTAGAGCGGCTCCAGGGCAGACTGCAGTCCGGCGTAAGAGGCGACCAGGCGCAAGGCACGAGCCAGGTTATCATGGCGCATCTGGGTCTCCTTTGCCACCTTCTTGCAGACCATGGCGTGGTCTGGTTCAGGGGCAACACCTGCACTGCATTTGCACGGAGGGGGGGGGGGGGGGGGGGGGGGGGGGGACATCCGTTGGGACGCGGAATCGTAGGCGGTGCCACACCGCCAGGACAAACATGTCGTCGCCCAGGGTGAGAACGCCGCCCGGCAGAGCGGAGAGGAAGGCACCTGCCGGGCCCCCCCACGCGCTCCTGACCACGCCGCTTCCCGCCTACCGGCCGTCGTGTCGAGGTCGATGCCCTGTAGCTGGAGCGAGGCCGCATGGTCCGCGACCGCGCGCCCCACCTCACGCTGGGCCACCAGCAGCTTGCCCGAAACGAACTCGTCCGGTAGGTCGCGGGCGTCCGCCTCCCACCCCAGCAGCTCATGCAGCTCGTCGAACAAGCCCTGCCAGCGCAGCATCAGACTGCCCCGGCTGTGGCCGCGGAGGGGGCGGAGCAGGTCCGGGCAGCCGGCGAGGTTGCGTTCGGCCAAGCCAGCCCCCGATAGGAAAGCCGCGTCAGCGACGCTGTCCACCAGCATCGTCAGTCCGAGCCCGCCATGCCGGACGGGGGACAGTAGCCGATAAGACAGCCGCCACGTCTCAACGTCAGTGACCGAGTTGTCAGACGCGGCAGCAGCCTCTGCAACCTCAGGCGGCAGGCACAGGATCGCAGCGGCACCGCGCCACACAGCAGCCTCCGCCCTGCGCATGTGCGGCTCGAGCACGGCATACGGCACCGTCCGCATCAGGTGCGTCATGCGCACACTCAGGGGCACACGCAATAGGAGGAACTGCGCCTGCAATGAGAGCGGGATGCGCACGAAGCTTCCTTAAGGTCTCGACGGCCCTCAACCTCACGTGCCCGCACGTCCAGCGCCTCGGCGACGTACTCCAGGGTGCCCAGCGGCGTGCCGCCTGCCTTGAAGCCCGCGTGCAGATCCTGAATGCCGAGCTCCGTGGCCACAGCGGCCGCCGCCTCAGCGTCAGCGCTGTTGACGCCGCGTTTGGCCGGGTTCACCTCCAGCCCGATGCTGCGCACGCCATCAGCTTCTACACACAGCCGCCGGAACACGGCAGCTCCAGCCGCGAGGTCGCCCGCGATGCTGATGTCGTCCAGGTGCGCAACCACTGGCGCGCTGGCGCCTGACGCGTCGACGCGCTCCAGGACAGGCTGCAGGGTCAACGCAAAGAGGAGGGGGCCCAGGGGGTCACCTTGGCGGACGCCGCGTTGGCAGAGAACCGGCTCGACGTCCTCCGGAGCGCCGGCGATGTGCAGCGGGGTCCCGGCGCCGTACGCCCATTGCGTGAAGGGCAGCATATGGCAGCCGCTCCTTCACGGCAGCTGCGCAGCGCCGGGGCACGCTCCTTCACGGCAGCGAACATGGCCGCGCGGTCGATGCAGTTGAAGGCGTTATTCGTGTCGACCGAGAACACCGATGCGCCCTCAGCGAGAGCAGAAGACAGGCCGTGCACGACTATCTCGGTCCCGCCCCGCGTGCCAACGCCAACCTGCAGCGGCGCCAGGCTCTCTCCGATGCCGCGGCCATACTCGCGCAGGTTGCACATTGGTGCACATGTTATTGCACCCTGTCACGGCGGTGCTACCAGAGTCTCCGTCTTCCGAAGTCAAGGTTACCTAAGGTTACCTAAGGTACCTAATCATTAATGATTGTCCTTGTAACACAGATTTGCTTCGCTGGCGAGATGACGGTTTCTGACCGATCAGGGTCTTTCCCAGGGTTTCTGACCAATCAGGGTCTTTCCCGATCAGGGTCTTTCCCAATGGAGGGGTACATGCATGCACGATACATTTGCCCACATGCATATGGGGCATATATGTAGCAGCTACTAGTCAGAACTTGCAATGTGCCAACATGTCCTACGCTTAGGCAGCGCGTCAGGCCTCGAACCGAGGCCCTCAACGCAAAAGTCATTTTTCACGTTTACCATGTGGTGCTAGGGGCAAGCCATCGCAGTCTGTGCAGCTGAGGCATGGCATGCGCAGCGGCATGGCATGGCATGCGCAGTACGGCCTCCCACAAGTGGTGAGCCAAAATGGCCATGTAAGCCCGAAAAAACATGATAATTACTCACGTCACTACATGTGTGAATGGTCACTACACGTGTGAATGGCCCCTCGCGTGGCCGGCAATGCAATGGGCCGGCCTGCGTCACACCAAGGCGTGTGCCCCCAGTGTGCCCGGCTCGCCACGCTGAGGCAGATGGGGCAGGCCGAGGCGATGGCCTGCTTGTGCGGATGCAGCTGCGGAGTCTCAAGGCTGCGCATGCCACATGAGCTTCTGCCAGCAGTGCATGATCGAGCAATGCCGCAAGAGAGATTGGCGAAAGGGAGGGCTGCAGTTGGCGATGGGCGTCGGTGGCCGCATAATCCGCAGAGAACGGCCGAGTTGTCCAAGAAGGCCACAACTGAATGAGAGGCCGGGTTCAGTATCGATGTGTTTGCACACATGAGCCATGACCACGAATAGCGCACCGTCGTCCCGAGAGTGGATTGCCAAGCTCTCATGGTTCCGCATAACTCAGTTACCGGTGTACAACTGAACCAGATGCCAACTTGCTGCATCCCTTCGTCACCAATGCCCCCCATGCTCCCCTCTACAGTGAGACAGCGGTTCCTGAACAACCTTGTGGGTGGCCTAAAGCCCGATTGAGATCTAGGAGGTCTACCAAGTCGTGCAACGTGGAACCCGGCGTTCACAACTCCAGACGCAGCAGGGTCGTTGGCGCGCAGCACGCATGACATCTGCCGCAGCAGTTTGGAGCGCCCCCACTGAAGGAGCGAATATGCAGAATGCCGCGCGCATCTGCCAATGTCCAGCCGTTTTCCTGCGCCGCAGCGTGACGCCCAGAACCGTCAGCGCTCGGGGATGGCCTGCACTGCCGCTCAACAGCGCCTCGGCTGTAGCCGGGCTTACAAATGCCGGCACCACCGGACATGCCACCTGGAAGCTGTGTTGGGTGAGGAGTCACAACGTGGCTCCTCGCCCAGGTGCGACGGCTGCTCAACAATCTCCAATCTACGACTAGAAACTATGTCCGCCCGCATTCAATTTCCGGGAAGTTCCGGGATGTTGCCACATTGTTCTTCGATCCCGTGTCTGCACGGTCGGCCTGCCGGAACCTGCCTGGACCCCTGCACATGTAGGTATGCAGACAAGCCAAATTCTAAAGACGGCGGTGTCCCCAGCATCCTGCAGCTGTGTGCTTGGCCCCACGCTGTCCAGCACGAGAAGCACGCCCCCAGTGCATGATCCTGGGGAAGTCGGTGGGAATGTGAAGGGGCGTGGCCGGGAAACAGCCGTGAAAAAGCGGCTCGCAGGGTTGCAGCGTGTCACGCCATTGTTGTCAGCAGGCCACTCAGGAAGTCGCCGCTTGCGTTGGGGAGGCTATCACAGCAGCATTGCATCCCACCCTGGCATGCATGCATCGCAAGACGACCACGTGGCTGATGCCGCATGCCGCAGGGCGGCCTCCCGGTGCTGACAATGACAACGCTAGCGCTCCCGGCGTGGCCGATGTGTTGTAATGGCCAAGTCTGTCTGCTCAGAAGCACACCTATTCCAGATATGCAGGCACCAATTGTGGATACATGTGTATGTATCTCAGGCTAGTGCCTTGCAAAACTTGAGCCAGGCGAAAGTATACCAAAGAATACCTCAGAATGCCAGCATGTACCACGTCACAGCTGTGCACATGAGCTGCATGCATACAGCTACATGTGCATAATTCCACATGCCCAAAAGTGCCACTAGCATTCCTCAACATGTATAATCTCACATACCAATCCCATGTATCATGCCACCTTTTGCCACAGCCTTTTGGCAGTGCGAAGTGCCAGCTCAGTGCATGACACGTCATGCATGCGGCGCATGCATACTCCTGGTCTGCGCTTGCGCACGCCAAGGGTGCAGCGTCAAAGACCATGCCAGCCAACCTACGTCTGCGTATCCATGCAGCACGATGTTGCTGCATTGGATTGACGGAGGATGATACATGCCAAATCCCAATGCCCGCAGCAGATCGCCAGATCTCGCGGGATGCTGCACCCTGATCCGTACAGAGATCAACGAGCAGCGCGATTCCACAGTTCCACAGAGCTATCAGTAGCGAGGACAGCACAAAGCAGGGATGGACCTGGGCACATATATTCCAAGTGTTTTGCTGTGATCGACACAATTACCTTTGGTCGATTGGGGCGCTCCTGTTCCAGTCATCCCACTGTGTGCTACATTGTTACCCGAGTCCTTCTCTCCTGTCGTTTCTGTACGCTCGCTAGGGTGCCCAGCTCCCTGCGCTACCCGACAATTCAACAGGTATCGGTGAGGCTTCTCTGCCATGGCCGATCCTAGCGAGTATAGTCAGTTTTATGCGTCTGTCGTTCAGCCTCCAGATGACGATGGCGTACCTCCCGACCTCATCCAACTGTCAGGCTTCGACGCTTTGCAAGCAGCAGAGCGCGAGGCAATCCGCCTGGCCATATCCCTCCTGCTGACACTTACGAAGGCTTTCTTCGAAGCGACTCGACGCTCGTCTGTCGAGGTGCTGAAGTCGTACGGCCAGGCTTCCCGCACCCTGCTCCAGATGCTCGTCCAAAGCACCACCGACCAGACGCCCCCTCCGTTCGAAGCTCTTCGACGAAGGTCCCACCTGAATGGCGACCAAGTGCGCGAGCAGCTGCGAGCAGCCACTGCGACAACCTGCGCCTCCAACTGGGGTCCACCTGTGGGCTGCGTGCGCGATCTTCTCTCCGTCAGCGCGATGGCCTTCTACACCTGGACTGGGGGCGCCCTCGCTGCCACCATTCTGGACTTCGTATATTCCTTCTCTACAGATGCTGCTGCCTGGGCAACCGTATGGCTACAGTGTCCTGTGGACCACTCCCACCTGGACTTCCCTGCCCTCGCCTTGCGCGTCACGTCGCATCGCGCAAGAAGCACCAGCTCCAGCCCCGCGGCCATGGTGTCGCAGCTCGCCACCCTCGCCGTCAGCGCCATTGAGCCGATCGTACGGTCCATGTACACAGCAGCGTCTATCCTACCTGGGACTACAGCGAACTACTTCGAGGAGCAGCTGTTCCGCGCGACATCCGCGCAGGTGGCAGCAGCGCCCGCGCTGCAGTACGCCGGCATCGTGCGATCGAACCTGGTACTGTCATCCCTGCCTCACGTGTCGAGCCTGCCATCGTACACCCCGAACTTCACAGACGACTCGAGTGCAACCTGGTTTAGGTCTGCTGATTATTTCTTCGCATCCATACATTTTCCTTTGTCTGATGCGGTTCGCGGCGATGCATCCGCTGAGCGAAAGTGGCATCACTACGTGTGCGAAGTTTTGAACAACCGCGTCTTATGCATGAAACTATCTGAGGCCCAGGTGATCAAACATTTGTCCAAGGGTTTCACTCGTGATGCCATGCACTACCAGGTTGCCACAGAAAAAGCCATGTCTCCTGAGTGCACCGTTCGTGAATGGCTGGATGCCATACGTGACTTTTTCTTTACCAACGGGCAATTCAGAATGCATATCGAGGGAGCCTGGAGCAAATACCGTGCTGGAAAAGCCTCCAGCTTCAATGACTTGGTGCATCATGTCCGCATATATTACCAATTGATCTTTCTCGATTATGTGGACTTGCCAGGCAAAATGTCCCTGCAAGATTTTGCATGGAACTTGTTTGACAAATTGCAGCACCTCATGTCCCCTGAGTGCACCTCAGAATTGTCAGCCACAGTCAAAATGTTCATGCCACTACCAGACCTGCTACAAAAATTGACCACACATCTGGAGAACAGCCACACATGGCCGACCGAGCGCGCAAATTCACATGCCATAGCATTTGTCACATGGTGTGTGGACAAGCTGAACACAGCCAAGGAGACAGCCAACACAGCCAAGCGCTTTGCCACATTCTCTGCCAACCATTACCAGGGTGTAGATTTTGCATCCACCAGCACCCATACCACCCCCACCCGTGAGATGCCAGCCCATGGCCACACATCAGCACCAAAACGAGGCCAGCGGCAGATTGCCATGGCATATACCAATACCCAAAGACCAGGCCAGAGTCGCAGCCAATTTTCTAACAACCGTTCAACATATGTGCAGCCATCTACGCCATGTTCCAGCGTCACCCGGGAGCGCTTACCAGGCCTCCGGGACGCCCGTAAGCTTCCATTCCGACAGAAGCAGGCCTGGCTCGATAATGCCATGGACAGCCCCACCGTACCACAGTGGATCAAAGATGTGTATGCGTTTGAAGTTGCCAACCACAACGCGCCATTCACCATCCACGGTCTTGCGGCAGCCTGCCGTAAAGAGCTCCCTTACTACCTTCCATTCACACCCGTGGCCGTCGGGATATTCCTCTTGGAAGCAACTTTCCACCACCGCAAGCGAGTTTGCGGCATCTGCCCCTCCTCCATGCCTGACAGCGACAGGTACCACCGCATCGCGGACTGCCCTACCGCGCGTTCCATTGCGCCGGAGGCACTCGCAACCTGGGCGCAACACCCTGCCAACAAGAACAAGTGCCTGATGGCAGTGGAGCCCGCCGACGAGCTACCGCCGCCACCACCCCCGCCGCCGCAGCCGCAGCCGCAGAGCGCGGCAAACACTCCAAATTCCGCGGGCCCCCGCAATCGCAAACGGTATGATGATACCCCTCAGACTCCGAACAAACGAGCACGTGCCCCTGGCAACCATATCCGTTGAGAAACTGGCAAGCCGCCTCTTGGCTGCCCATCTTGGGCGGTGGAGCCTTTTGTACTAGCGGCTGACCACGCCTCAGGCCACGGCATTGTTTTTCCTTCCTCGCTCAGCACAGCTGACAAGTCATTATTCGATATTTCCACGCTATCCTGCCCTATTGTTGTTACCTTGCCATACACTGATGATGCACACGTAGCATTGAGACATTTACATGCCATCAACCTGAATGGGCACCATGTCACAGTAGCCATCCCTGGCCGCTTGTTTGATAGTGATGCGTTCGTGCCGTACACTAGCAGACACAGCTACAGCACAGTGGACAAAGCCAATGCATTGTTGTCCTATACGGACGGCCGCCCAGTGCCAGGTCACCAGACGTTCCATGTTTTGCGATTGATGTCCAACCAGCAGAGCCTAAATACATCTGCTATGTCTTGTGCTAGTCAGAAAATTGACGCTGTCGATCTGATCTGCACAGTCCCCATCCACATCAAAGGCAGCCGCTTGAAGGCGCTTGTAGACACAGCCTCCAATCACAGCATGATTACAGTAGAATTCCTACAGGCCAATGCCATACCATATCACCAAAGCGCATCCACGTCGCATGGCATCTCTGGGAGTGCAGCACCCTGCCTCGGTACTGTCACATTATGCACAAGCATAGGCCGCCAGCGTCACGATGTCACGTACACTGTGGTAGCAAGTTTGCCGGCTGCAGAGTGGCATGCACCCAATCACGCGCTATTGGGTCTTGATGTGATTGCCGTCACGCACATGAAACTCGAGTTTGATGATCCGGACATTCGCATCATCGTGCCTGGCCGTAAGGCTGGCCCCCGAAAGCATTCTCGTGATTGGCAGCATGTCGTGCACATACCCAAACGCACACCTGCTTCACAGGGAACATCAGATGAGTATGCATGCACCAGCCGTAAGCTGAAATCTATGGTCAATCGTGCTAAATGTGGTAAGTCGCCTCTGTACGTGGTGCATGTCAAACCAGCACATGCACGCGTCGAGCCTTCCAGCGATATGCATGTATGTGCGGCGTCGAAAAAGAAAGGTTTTCTGTCCCAGCAGCAAGTACCAGCACCAGTCCAGCAAGATGTAGCCACCATCCCACAGTGTGTTCAAGAGATAGTACACAAACATTCTAGGTCCGGAGGCACGCTCGGGCCTGCACCCCCAAATACCACAGCCTTAGGCTTTGAGATGAATATTGAGAATCTGCCTGGCACCAGACCACGTGCTGCCCGCCAGTACAGATTGACTCCACTGGAACACTCTGAACTGGAAAAGCAGGTACAACACTTGCTTGACATGGGCTGGATTCAGCCGTCCATCTCCCCTTGGGCAAGCAGCGTCCTTTTTGCTCCCAAACCCGGAGGTAAACTGAGACTGTGTGTCGACTACCGCTACCTGAACGAGAACACAGTAAAGAATACATACCCATTACCACGCATAGATGCCTTGCTTGATAAATTGCAAGGCCAGAGATACTTTTCTGCATTGGATCTTGCTTCTGGATATCACCAGATCAGACTAGCCCCGACATCCCAGCCAAAAACTGCATTCCGCACCCCTGATGGCCTGTACGAATGGACGGTGATGCCATTCGGTCTCACCAATGCACCGAGTGTTTTCCAACAAGCAATGCACGTGGTTTTGCGTGGACTGATTGGCAAGATTTGCCTTGCATACCTCGATGACATTATCATCATTTCCAGAACTGCTGAGGATCATGCCATCAATCTTGATCGTGTGTTGACTAGGCTGCATGAACACAACTTTTTCTGCAATGCTGTCAAATGCCAATTTGCCATGCAAGAAGTCAAATACTTGGGCCATATTGTTACAGCAGATACCGTGAAGCCAGACCCACACAAGGTTTCAGTGTTGCAACAATGGCCTGAGGCTGATTTAAAATCGTCAACCAATACCATCCGATCATTCTTGGGTCTTGCTGGCTATTTTCGCAGATTTATTCCAAAATTTCCCACCCTTGCTGCCCCACTCCTCGAGCGCATGAAAGCCAAAGGCAAGAGCGCATGGACTGAACAATGCACTCGAGCATTCAATGACATCAAACATGCTCTGATCAATGCCACAGGCCTGCGCCATCCCAATCTCAACCAGCCCTTCCATGTATACACAGATGCCAGTGATTATGCCTATGGAGCTGTCTTGATGCAAGACCATGAAGCAGCTCTGCATCCCATTGCATGGGTAGGCCGAAAAATGAATTCCTCTGAGGTCCACCATGCCACTTTTGAAAAAGAGCTGGGCGCCATTGTTTTTGCTGCACGCCAATGGCGTTGCTATCTGGAAAATGGCCACCCCGTGTATGTCCACTCTGACCATAATCCACTGAGATACTTGCAGACCCAGCAACGCTTGAATAACAAGCAAGCGCGTTGGGTAGAGACGCTGTCCCGCATCAACTGGCACATCATGTACGTGCCTGGTGACAAGAACGTGGTGGCTGATGCAGTGTCTCGTGCCACGCACCTGCCTACCATGACAGTACAACTGCATGATGACCATCCCATTTCTTGTGCCTCTCGTGCGGGAAATGCCATTCCAGTGCAAGTTTCTTATGCATTTCCGGCCGTAAGTCTGACCACGGCTATAGCACGCAGATGCCACTCTTCCCCATCCCCGGATCCAAGCGGATACGAGCTTCCAATCGCCAGCACTGGATCAACGGCCATATCATCTGGCCAGTCGCCGATGAATCCGGCCATTCCATACCACCAGACGTTGCCAACAATCTCTCCCCAGCCCTGCGACTACTCCCGGCTACGGGAGAAGTTCGGTTCACCCCGCCCGGCCTGTCCCCGCCCATGCCAGACCTGCGTTCCCAGTCGCAATTTCCACCTCTGTCCCAGCCACAGGACCCACGGCGGCCCACGCAGCCGCCGCCATCAGTGATTTCCATCAGCTCGGGGTCCAGCCCCCGCATGGGCGAGCAGCTGGAGTCTCAGCGGTCCCCGGTGTTGATGCCAACGGGATCTCCGCCAGCGCTGCCACCGCCCCCATCCCCACTTCCCCGCCGGCCCATGCCAACGCCGACCCGCCGCCGTTCTCTGCGACCGCTCCTGGTTGCCTCCGCACCCCATCTCCAATGTCAGACATTGACTTCGCGCCTACAGCGGAGGAGGCCGAATTCCTCGGCCTCACCCCTCCACCAACAGCCCGCGCGTGAGGACGACGTAGCAACCGCGCAGCCGGATGCTTCCGCGGTGGACTGGGTCGACCAGGAGGACCTGGTGTGTGACGGACGCGCAGTCGACGTACAGCGTGTGGGTACGCACTCACAAGCAGAGCTGCTTCTGAAACAATCCAACAAATACTTGACTCTAGATCTGCACGCGGACGACTTCTGGCAGCGATTGCGTAGTGGCTATGCACATGATTCTGATTTTGCCGAGCCACCTGCATCATACCATTACGACCCTAAGCACCAGATTTATCTGCACAAGAACAAGATTGTTGTCCCTGATCATGATCACTTGCGCCGGCAAATTCTGTTGTGGCACCACGTACACCCCTGGCATGCACACATGGGTGTCTCTCGCACAGCATCATTGATCACAGACTCATTTTACTGGCCAGATATACACAAAGATGTCAAGAAATTTGTGTCACAATGCCATAGCTGTCAGACCATGAAGTCCCCGTCGGAGCGGGAGGCAGTCATGTCCCCACTACCTGTACCTTCTGCATGCTGGCGTGTCGTGAGTGTAGACATGATCACGCAACTGCCTAACTCCACGTCTGGTCACAATTGCATTGTTGTATTTGTTGATCAATTCAGCAAGATGGTAAGATTGATCCCCACAGTGTCTACTCTGAATGGTCCCGGATTCGCTGCATTGTTTTTCCAGCACATATACCCCCATTATGGCCTGCCACTTGGCATTTGTAGTGACCGCGGTACGCAGTGGAACAATAAAATTTTCACATCCCTTTGTGATCACCTAGGCATTGCATTGCAGCTGACATTCTCCTACCATCCTAGAGCCAACGGGCAAGTTGAGCGTTACAATCGCGTTGTGGAAGAAGCTGTTCGGCATTTCATCGGTCCTGCACATGATGATTGGGATGCATTCCTGCCACATATCGAGTTCAGTATGAATAGCTCCAAGTCGGCAGCCACGGGCTGCACGCCGTTCTCTTTGAACCGTATCACTCCGCCGCTGTCTCCCACAGCCCTTGCGCTCAAATTGCCACAGCATCAGCAACCAGCTCCAGCTGTGATGCACCGCATGTATTACTTCCTAGCAAAGCAAGCTCTGGTAGAGGCCAAGCAGTCAATGTGGTCGGATTTCAACAGGAAATCTGCTTGGCCGACCTTTTCTGTGGGTGATTTGGTCCTGCTATCTATACGTAAGGTTGCTCTGCATCATCCATCTCTCCGAAAGAAGTTTACTCCGCGTTGGTTGGGTCCCTGTAAAATTCTGGAAGTAGTGGGCCGGGCCGCGGCCCGTATATCATTGCCGACCACGCTGCAGCGTCTAGGTCTACATGATGTCTTTCACTTCTCTGTGCTGAAACCTTACAATGAGTCCTTCGATGCTGCATGCGCCACCAGCCCTGAAGCTGCCAAGTCATCGGCCACTGTGGACACGACCACTTATGAAGTTGAATGTGTAGTCAATTACATGCAGTCGCGGCATCGCGATGACGACATCTCCATCGCGTGCCCTCACTACCTGGTGCGCTGGGTTGGCTACGATGCATCTCATGACTCTTGGTTACCAGTTGATGAGTTGTCCGGATGCCTGGAGAAAGTTGCCGATTATCTGTTCCACAATGCCTCCAGTACTCAGAGAGCGCACATGATTCATGAGTTTCCGCGTGAAGCGCGGCTACATCTGTCCCATATAGCAGCCAAGGCTGAATCCACCAGGCGTCCCGTCGCTGGGGGGAAGGTGCCCGCGGGTGGCAGCAACATCGACGATCCCAAACGCAAACCGCGTAGACGTAGTTCTCGGTTGAGCGAATCCCATAAGGCAGCACTTTCCAGGGTCACCTACTGCAGTTATTGTGGTAGGATGCGGACTGAGTCCGCAAAGCGCATGTGCGCTAATGCTGCCCCCCCGCTGTGATGCTGAAGGGGACGCCTGGATGTAAGCAGACTGCCTCTGTGAGGCCGGGGATTTCCAGGCCATAGGTGATGTGAGGAGGGGGCTCCCGGGAGCAAGGCCAACCCCTGCCTAAATCTGATCCGCCAGGTTGCATGTCGCGGGGCACCAACCTGTTTTTCCATCATGTGACTTCCATAAAACCCGACAGACCCAATTCCATCATCTGAACCCACCTATGTGTGCAGTTAGAAACTTGCCAGTCCCTGAGATCCCACAAGATCCGACATCCCATTCCCTCGTCCAGCGTCGACGCTTTCTCCAGAACGTCCGCCAGTTGATGCTAGATGCCACTACAATGCCAGCGCTTGGAGACTACCACTCTCAGTACCTCACTGACCTCTGCCATGTCAGAAGAGTTACTCGCAGGCTGCATGATGCAGTCCTAGACCTAGATGAGGCCATGAGTGAAATGATAAACCGCTACTCAGGTCGTCAATTGTTGCCAGAGTATTTCCACGATCTCTGCGATGAGTTCCCCAGCCAGCTCTAGAACTAGCCTTAATTCCAACAAGGTCACTCATCCGTATTCCAGATGAGTAGACCCTTCTCTGTAAATACCACATTGCCCCGGTCTTATGATGTACCCTACCATTCAAGTCAATGTGCTGTCTCCATTTATCTGCTTACCTGAGCTTCCAGACTTGCCCTGAGCTTGCAGAGCATACTCTTGTTTGCCCTGCTCCGCTCCCGTGTGTGGGGGGAGGTGTTGTAATGGCCAAGTCTGTCTGCTCAGAAGCACACCTATTCCAGATATGCAGGCACCAATTGTGGATACACGTGTATGTATCTCAGGCTAGTGCCTTGCAAAACTTGAGCCAGGCGAAAGTATACCAAAGAATACCTCAGAATGCCAGCATGTACCACGTCACAGCTGTGCACATGAGCTGCATGCATACAGCTACATGTGCATAATTCCACATGCCCAAAAGTGCCACTAGCATTCCTCAACATGTATAATCTCACATACCAATCCCATGTATCATGCCACCTTTTGCCACAGCCTTTTGGCAGTGCGAAGTGCCAGCTCAGTGCATGACACGTCATGCATGCGGCGCATGCATACTCCTGGTCTGCGCTTGCGCACGCCAAGGGTGCAGCGTCAAAGACCATGCCAGCCAACCTACGTCTGCGTATCCATGCAGCACGATGTTGCTGCATTGGATTGACGGAGGATGATACATGCCAAATCCCAATGCCCGCAGCAGATCGCCAGATCTCGCGGGATGCTGCACCCTGATCCGTACAGAGATCAACGAGCAGCGCGATTCCACAGTTCCACAGAGCTATCAGTAGCGAGGACAGCACAAAGCAGGGATGGACCTGGGCACATATATTCCAAGTGTTTTGCTGTGATCGACACAATTACCTTTGGTCGATTGGGGCGCTCCTGTTCCAGTCATCCCACTGTGTGCTACATTGTTACCCGAGTCCTTCTCTCCTGTCGTTTCTGTACGCTCGCTAGGGTGCCCAGCTCCCTGCGCTACCCGACAATTCAACACGATGGATCCCAGAGGGGGGACTCCTCGGATGGCCTGGGTATCGGGGACCCAGCTGTGATGTTGTTAAAATGTGGTCAGGGTTTCATGGCCGCGGAGGTGGCATGGTGGGCCCAGGTGCTGGTGTGGTGGCCGGGATCGAGGCACTAAGGCCGCAGCAACAACAACCAGACGTGTTTTGTAGGTAGTTGTGAACCTGTGTATGCTCCAGGAGGGCGGAGGGCCGAGGGTGTTGGCATGGATGTGCATGCTTCAGACACCGCAAGTAGTATCAAGTGCACATGTGCTGCTCCGCCGCGGTGTTGTGGTGCCCATTGGGTTCGCTAGCCAAGGACAGAGGGTGTGGGCCAGAGTGTGCAAGCGTCTGATGCGCAAATTCATGCAGTGTTCTTCTGTGCTAGATTTCCCTGTGTCGACATGAAGAGGGCAGAGAGTTCAGGTCAGATCGTGTTGCTGATGCCGCCCGATGCTGACAATGACAACGATGCCGGTGTGGCAGGTGCGCTTCAGCCCTAACGTGACATCCATGCACGGTACACTGGGAGTCTCCGAGTGAAATAGTTACAGCTTGCATGCTGGAGTAATCGCTGCATCGTAGGGTTGGGCCGTCGGGCCCAATCACATACAGCAGCTCCGAAGATTGAGCATGTAGTTCCGGCGGCAGCCCCGAACATGCATGCACTTTCAGTGATATCAGCACACAGTAGGGGTTGTTGCTGCAGCAACACTCCACACTGCTGCATCAGGCCAGGATTGGCGTGCGCGTGGGGGCACGTGCCGCTGCAGCGCGATCCCCGGCATGCGCCCATGCACACTTCAAGCGTTTGACACCGTGTCGCATACGTAGCATGCACAACTTGACCTGACCCATCTCTGGACATTGTCCTACATCCAGAGGTTGCGCAGCTGCGCTTAGGGCGATGCCTCAGCCGCTGAGCAACAATGGTCAAGACACCGGGCTCCCGGCTCAGCTACCTGGAGGAATAGAATCATGCCAGCCGCAAATTTCTGCGGGCCTGCAGTAAGTAGTGGGGCATGCGTAGGGATCACGGCCCTGATCAGTGCAGGTGTTGCAGAAACATGGAGCGAATGGCGTACTGATGGATGCAAACTGCTGAACGCCAGAGATAGATAAGGCTCTGATCTGTGGCTCCCGGATCATGGTGTGCCCTGTTCGACCTTGCTGTTCGCCGACGCATTTGCGAGTTCAGTCGGCGAGAACCGAGCGCTCGGTTCTAGCGGCAGCAGCGCACCGCCTCAAGCTCAAGCGCTAGCATGTGAACGGTTGCAGGAATGTCCAGGCGCTCGCGAGTCCGAGTCTTACCTTGAAAGCAAAGGCTACATGGTGATGCATGAACTTGAACATAGACACTTTCCATTGGACAGATGCTGTGTGTTGTGGATGCGATGGGTGCGCCCCAGCACCTGCTGCCACCGTCCACCTTCTCCCACTCTCACATCGACAAATCTAGCATTCTACCTTCATAAACTTCGATAAAAAAAATGGCTCGGAGGGGCCCGCACGAAGTCAGTACTAGTGAGCAGTTCCTGCATAAGACACGACTGACGAGCTCATCACTACAAGAATGACTTTTGCAGGAACAGGCCTCCGGAACACTATTTTGGGAGCTGTTCCGGGGGCAGAATGCCGTGTTCAGCGACTCTCAAACAAAGTGTGGGAAAGTAGCTTTGCAGTGGTGTCGGCGTGAGAACATCGTTTGAGCATGCAGTTGATTGTTCTTGTTCCGGGACACCTGAGTGCCAGCTCTGATCCGCGATCCCCGGAACAAGCACCTGGGACAACCAGACGGCGACGTTCCGGTACGCAGCCAGCTACCGGACCATGTTCCGGGTCAAGTTCGTTCTTGTAGCCAGCTGCATGCATGCAGCTGGCTGGGAAAGGACGCGAGGACGATGGAAGATGTTTGAGCACGTTGACAAGCGCATCTTAAGGTTGTCAAGCGCGTCCCCAGGTACAGACGCCAGTGGATCGCGTCGGCAACTGGGGGCCTTCGCTAGGGCGGTATGCATGGCGCACAACATGTATGGCGTACGACATGCGTGTCAACCTTGCTGTACACTCACTGTTGCTGTGCACATTGACCGCACGTCTGCCTCATCGAAGCCAGGTCCATACAACTGAAATTGCGTCCGCACTGGAGAATTTGTACCCATTTTCAGTAAGGCTGATTAGCACAACCAGATCAGCAAGTCGCGGGGTTCGAAATACAAGAGCCAGAATGCCGTGATTATGTATGCTTCTGGCATAGAATTTACTGTTCAATCAAGATAGCGTTGAACTGCGCGCGCGTATGTGATTCTTCGGGCTAACTTGATCTAGACATGGCCAACATCGCGTAGCCCGAGGACGCTGCTCCGGCGTGCTGTCTCGCGCCAGGCGCTGATTCAGGTCCAATATTTTCCACACCAATTTCACATCTTCGCTTTGTGTGAACACCGCGCGGGCTTGATTCTGCCCGTGTATCGACTCGGCAAGCCTTCGGCTTGTATCGCGCTCTTGTCGTACGCACTGCCAGTGCCATCAGGTATGCAGATGCACAGGCTGCACGTGTAAAAACATTGAAGCAGATATTTCAGCCTCATCGTGTGTCGGATATGCCTGAGGGTGGGATTTGAGCCACTAGTTGCGCTCAGAAATGGCATGCTTGCGCAGGTAGAAGTCGCAAATGCGGCAGCATGGCATGCCTTCACCCTTAGCGTATGCCGCATTAGGTACATTCATCTCGGCTGGGCTAAGTTCTGCCCAGAATGCCGTCCCTGTCGCGACAAAAGTAGCCAGCGCTGCTGAGCTGAGGCGCGCGGTATTAGATGGCGATGAGCACATCCTCATCTCCGATCATCTCTCCATTTCCGAACTTGGAGATGAAGTGGCCGTCTTGCCGTTGACGGCACTTACAAAGTCAATTCAGGTACGCGTCACAGCTTCTTGATGCCAACGCCAATGCCGAAGGAAATGCTTGCAGAGGCAAGGTATATAATTGCCTTAGACGACAGCCTTACATCTCGTGGTCTGGAAACGCGCACATGGCTTTGCGCGCGACGTGTTCTGCCCCAATGGCATCATTGCGACCGGCCCATGGCAACCGCGCGGGATGTACCATCCACCATAGCCGCAGCAGCGTACACAAATGACAATTCATAGGAAATGCTGTATTATTAGTGCGTTTTCAAACCGGACCATTGGCTTTGAAACCTCCTGCTTGAGGCAGCACTTTTACCTAAGAGAGCGAGCCTAATGCGTTCATCTGCAAAGGGTCCTCACCAGTGCCTTCGACAGGAATACAGGCATGAATGATCACAAAGCGAAATCGACAGCCCGTGCAAATGCGGAACAGAGATCCACGTACAACAGCAGTCCTTTGAACCTGCCAGGCCCTGTTGCCAAAGTCGCCTATCATTCCTTCTTTCAACACACCACGCCCTTGCGCAACTTGCTCCCAACATCTCTGTGTGTACAACTCCACCCGTTGGGAATGAGTCAAGGTGGCGCCCCGTCTGTCAATGTGAGCTTGCTGATCTCCCTCTGTCTCTTCTCGGAGAAGGCTTGCGATCACCATAGGCTCACACCGCGGTCACTCCCAGCATGTTTGCCGGGTGCGACACGCGTCTCCGGCTGTGGCACAGCAACGCATGAACGTAAAATGCAGTCCTCCCCGCCGCTCCGACTGTGCTGTTACGACGCACACCCGCCGCTGCAGGGCCGCTGTCCAGACCCCCCACCGGACATCCCGCACGGCTATCGGCGCGGCCAGTGCGTTGTCGTGACTCCGAGGCAGCTCCTCTCGACCGCCGGCCGCGACAGCGTCGTGCTGCTGTCGAACCTCTACGTCCAGCGCAGCCCCGGCACGGCGGCCGGCATCGACGACGGCGTCGGCTTCGAGACGCTGCTGCTCGCCACCCCCGGCAGCAGCCTGTGGATGGCGAACGTGTCGCTCAGCGGCTGCAGCGAGGGCGACGGGCTCGGGGGGCTCGAGCGTGTCGCGGAGGGGGGCCCAGCGCAGCCCGGCGGCGGCTGCGGCCACCGCGGCCGGGGGCTGCACTCGATCGCCTCGACCGTCCTCCTCGCAGGTGGGCCCCTGCTGCGCTACGTGTCGCACATGTGGTCACATGCATGCGCCCATGAAATGCGGCGGTTCCACGCACTCGCTGCGGCGTGATGAAGGAGTAGCTGATGGCTCGACGGACATTATGTTTGATGCTCTGGCCTGTCCTGTACTGTTTTCTGTTGGCTCCCAATTCTTGCGGCGCCCTGCATGTAATTCGGGGCTGTGCGCGCGGTTTTGCTGCCTTACATGCAGCACAGCAACGCAGAACACGGAAGCCAAGCGGCTATGACGGTGGGGCGACATCATACCCACGCTGTACTCACGAAATACCCCGGGCACGTCCGCCGAACGACTGATCAGATGCCGTGCGTGCTGGCCGACCACATGACACCCCCCCTCCTCTGCCCCCTCTGCACCTTTCATGCATGCATGCGATCTCGGCGCTGCACGTGCAGACTGCGATTTGCGAGGGTTTGTGGCAACACGCGGCGCCGCATGGCTCGCATCGGATGAGCAGGACGCCCCACAGGGTGCCGGAAACATCGGCGCGGCTTTGGCCCTGCGGACCTCGTTCACGGAGAACGCCGCCGACTCCGCGGGGCCCGCGATATTCGCGCTGCGCCGCCACGTCATCTCCCTCGTTAACTCAACCATCCCGGATGCTAGTGCCGGCTCATCTTCGCCGATTCCGATTGTGACACCTCCGCGGACCAGCACAGCAGGGGCGCCGGTCACGGTGATGCGGCCTGGGGAGGGGGCGGTGGCTCCCGCCTCTGCCGCGGGGGGCGGGCTGCCGCCCATGGCCATTGGCACACCATCGGGCAGCCGGAGGCTACTCCACTGGGGCGCAAACACAGCCGAGCCCGCATTGGACGCCGGAGCTGCGCAAACTCAGCCGCCGTGCCCCCTAGCCACCATGGTGGATGCCGACAGCACGGATGCATCTGATTGGGGTGTTTGGTGCGGTGGCCACAGGGGGCACGTAGACGGGCAGCACGTGTTGCGTGGGCTACGGCAGGAGGCCGCGGGGGCGGTGGGGGACGGTGGGGTGCCGGCGGTCGCGGTGGCCGTGGTGTCGTCGGCCGTGGAGGGGGTGCCGGGGTCGGAGGTGTATGCGCAGCCGCCGCTCGCGGTGCTGCTCGACGGGCTGGGGGAGGCCCGTATCGCGGAGCCGTTCCGGGAGCAGAGCTCCGGCATCACGACGGAGGACGACGCGTGGACGGGGCAGCTGCGGCTGCCGTCGCTGGAGGACGAGGGCTTCGTGGCGCTGTGGATGGTGCCCTCCGTCCTGCTGCCGAAACATGCGCTGATGCTTGTTATGCATGCATGATAGCAGTTTCAGGGTGATGCTACAGGTGATACTCTACGGTAACCCTGGCGGTTGTGAATGCGTGTGCAAGTGCAGCAAAGCGCATGCATGCATTTCCAAGGGTGCTAATTCCTAGTTCCCCAAGGGGCGACCACCTCTGCGCTGATTCGTCAGTTCTGCTGCGGACGTGAGGCTAAGCATGGGCGCATCAATGCAGGAGGCACAGGCGGCGATTGAGGGAGTGCCGGTTGACACCCCGGGCCCGGGAGGCACCCTCGCCGCAGGCGCGATCGCCGGCATCGCCGTCGCCGCCGTGGTTGCTGCGCTCGCGGCTGTCGCCGTCGCGCTGTGGGTGCTGCGGCGGCGGCGGCGGCGCGCAAAGGGCGCGCTGCCCGCGGCGCAGACGGCGAAGACCGGCGCGGATCAGTCCACGGTACGTACCTGCTGCTGTCCCAGGCCTCATGACGATGCTGCGCTTGTGTGCCCAGCTTGGAGCTGTTATGTGACCAATTCCTTGCGTGATGCGAACTGTGCTGTGGCCGTCGCACGCACGTGCAATGTCCTGATGGTTGTCAGATGATTGCGTGTGTGTGCCCAGCTTGGAGCTGTTATGTGACCGATTCCTTGCGTGATGCAAACTGCGCTGCGGCCATCGCGCGCACGTATAATGTCCTGATGGTTGTCAGATGATTGCGTGTGTGTGTCCTGCCCCTTCTTGGGTCTCGCTGTAATACCTGCCTCTCTTGCTTCGCCCTTGTAACACACACAATGCTGCATGCTGCTGATTGCATGGGTGTGTCGTTGCCCCTGGTTGTTGCCCGCGGTTCTTCCTGCCATGCTTGCTTCGCCCTTGTAACACACACAATGCTGCTACCCCTTCGCACTGGACTTCCACTGATTTGCCACAAAGAGCACGCTGTCCTCCTGGCCAGGCAGCAATAGCATCACCATGTTGCTTCGGATGCACCCCAGGTGCTCTCAACTGTGTGTTGGTAAGTGATGTTGTGAACTTGAGTTGTGTGAATGTGGCTTACCTCTGCTGAGTACTGCATCAGAGACATCAGCGCCTCTGGTGCCTTGCTCGGCGACCATTCCACATGCATGCATGCATGCAGACGAGCGCGGACGGCCGACTGCTCTCCAGCAAGGGCTCGCCGGAGGGGGCCACCAGCAGCGGCGCGTCCGACACGATCACGCATGCCGCGCCGACCCACCCCGACACGGTCAGCGTAGCACACAGCGCGCGCTCCGCCGCCGCGCTGCCGGGCTCGCCGCGGAGCGACCCCTCGTCTTCCCTGAACGGCACCATCAGCGCGGCGACGGGGCCACGCGCCGCGCACGGCCACGTCGGTGCGAGCTCTCAGGTGTCGGAATCCACTGCCGGGTTGAGCGGCACCGGCGCGACGCTCCGGGCGGTTCCGGAGGGCTCTCACGGCTGCGGATCCGGCAGCATGGGTGCGAGCCCGGGAGCGGGGGTGTCCGGGGCGCAAGAATCCGGCAGCACGCGCGGGTGGGGGGGCGGCGCTGAGTCAGCAGCGGTGGTGTCGGACGGATCCGGCAGCGGCTGGAGCCCCGCCGGCGGCGTGGCTGGGGGGCCTGGAGACGAGTGGGCGGCGCCGTCGTACCTCGGGGCGACGCGGGGCACCGTGCTGTCGGCGCTGTCGTTTGGTGACACGACAGAGATGCGGACGTTCATCGACGCGACCCGCACCGGCGCGCCGCCGATGCGGGAACTCGAGGTGAGCTCGCCCGCACCACCTGCCCTGCTGGCGCCTCTGAACGGGCGTCCTTGCTCTGTGTTTGGCATGCATGCAGCGCTCGCAAGGGCCTCCTGACCCCCTGGGGCATGCAACCAGATTCCCCGTCCCGCCAGGACGAGTCATGGGGTGATGTTGGTACAGCGATGTTGCCGACGCTATCGTCCTACCTGTCAATCTGCGTCATTGAGCCTGCCAGGTTGGCCTCCGCCTGGTTGTGCTGTCGGCTCTTCGCTGCGGCGCCGCTGCGAGGCCCGATCAGGTATCAGCAGTGTGTTCCGAGGGTGTGGCCCAACTCGAGGTTCTTATTCGAGATACACCCCCCCGCCAATCCCCCCGATTTCCGAGAACCCAGGTTGTTCTGCCCGCCCTGCAGGTGCTCTCCCACACGCTGGACCTGTACGCAGAGCGCGGCACGCTCTTCCTCGAGCGCTTCACGCTGTACAGCGCGGCACAGCGCGTGCGCGGCGGCCAGGGCATCGTGCAGTTCGCGCGCGAGACCACGAGCGGCCGCGAGTGCGCGGTGAAGTTCTTCACGCACCGTGGTGCGTTTGAGCGCGAGCGCGAGCTCTACCACAGCCCCGCGCTGCGCGGCCAGATGGCGGCCGTCATCCACCTCGAGGGCAACGCCGACGCCCGCCTCCTGATGGCCCCCGGCTGGCCGTTCCCCCCCTGCATCGTCGTCGAGGTGGGCCCACAGCCCTGCGCCCGTGCTGTGCTCATGCTGCGCTCATGCTGCAGACGTGCTGAGGTCATCCCCCTCTGCCGGGTGGGTCTGTGAGAAAGCGTGTGCTGTGCCCGTGCTGAGATCATGCTGTGCCCATGCTGCTCTCATGCTGCGCTGGCGGGCGGGTCTGTGACGACGCGTTCGCTGTGCTACCTTCCTCTCTGAAGTGGGCTTGTCAACTGTGCTGACATCTGCTCTGAGCTGCTCTTGGGGATTGCCGGTGCTGTCGCCGCTTGGTGCGCCACCGCGCGGGCGTAGAGGCCTGGACGGGGCTACAGTGGTGATGATTCGCCGCTGCGTCTTCAGAGTTGTTTTGCGGTCGCTACCGGCTGCGATGTGGCATGCATGGTCGGGCTTTGTCTCGTGCTGTTCCTGCGGGGCTACCCGCCCCTCCACATCTGGCTGTGTAAGTTACACAAGATGTTACCACTGCATGCCTGAGATCCAAGCATGGCGCCTGGGGTGCAGAAAGGGGAGAGCCTGGATGCGTGGGCGACCCACGTGAAGCCGTCGTTCATCGTGGTGTGGCAGGTGCTTGCCGACATCCTGCAACGCCTGGCCGCCATGCATGCTTGCGGCTGGGTGCACCGCGACCTCAAGCCCGGCAACGCGCTGTGGCGCTGGCACGTGCACGAGTGGACGCTCATCGACTTTGGCTGCGCTGCCGAGACGGGTGTGCCCCTCGCATTTGAGCGGTTCTGTTCATGCCAGGGGTTTCATAGTCTCGCCAGGGGTTTCTCACTTGACAGTAAGATCCAGAAACCATGAACTGCTCTGTGTGATCAGGCCCGACTACCTGACACACGATCACCCTGCCCATGCAATCCCCCCTCCCCTCCCTCGATGTGCGCACTCCTGTCGGTTTGCGGAGGTGTTCCTATTTTCCACGCAGGCAGTGTCTGAGCCATGCTCCTCTGCACACATTTCCCCTCTGCTTATCGAGGGTTTTCACAGCCGGCACCATAGCAGCATCAGGGTGGTCTGGCCGTGTGCGGGACACCATGCTCCCCTTCTCCCTCACACCACAGCTTTCCAGGCTATTGCGCTCCATCCGGAGATTCTCGCATGCAGGCAGCGACGCTCCGCTGATGCTGAGCCTCGCATACGCCGCGCCGGAGACCGTCAACGCGCTGCGCCGCGGCGACGCAACAATCCGCGCCACCGAGGCCCTCGACATCTGGGCCCTCGGCGTCATGGCCTTCGAGCTCCTCACCGAGACCACCGTCTTCCCGCCGTTCACGCCGAAGGACCACGTCTTCCGCGTGGCCGCCGGCGCGGCCGAAGGCGGCTGCGCCGCCGACGGCGGCGGCGGCGGAGCCGCCGCTGGAGCGGCGGCACCGCCGCTGTACCCGTGGGAGGGCCCAGGCGCGGCGGCGGCCGCGGCACGGGCGCGGCTTAAGCGGCTGGAGCCGTCGGTGATGCGGTGCCTTGCCCGGCAGCCCGCGGCGCGGCCGTCAGCGGCGGAGGTGCTGCAGGAGTGGGACGCGTGGCTCAACCAGAGCCACGGCCTCGAGCCGGTGCCCAGCGCCACCGGCAGCCTCGACGTGCGCTCCATCGGCGGCGCGCTCAGCACCTCTGCTGCAGACCCCTCTGCCGCTGATAGTGGCAGTGACTCCTTCAGCCGTGCCGGCTCCTCGGCGGCCGTTCCGCCGGCCCCTGACGGCGCCGACGCGCCGTGGGGGGGCCCTACGGTGCCGCGGCGCAGTGCCGCGTACGTCCCGCGTGTCGGCGCGCACACAGTTCCGGCCGGGCGCCCCCTGGTGGCGGTGCTGGAGGAGGCGCGCCCACTCTCTCCGGACGACACCGGAGCAGCGCCCAGCGGCGCCGATAGTGCTGCTGCTGATGAGGCTAGCAGTGCCGCGAATTCAAGAGCTGAGGGCGAGGCTGCGGCGGCGGCTGGGGGGGAGGGCAGCGTGCAGCACGGTGATGCGTACACCCTGGCGGGGCCGCCTGCCGATGCTGTGGTGCGCCTGAGCGTGAAGCGGTCCGCAGGCGCGGCGGCGGCAGCAGCGCCACATGGCTGAGCAGCAAACACGCACCGTGTGCCCAGCCAGGAACAAAAGAATTACTGTCGCTTTTGTCGCGAGACTCAGAGGCTACGGGATAGCATGGTGGCCATCGGCGTTGGAGCCCCGAAGGTCCCCGGAAATGGTGCACTTGAGGCCGGGGAGTGGCCAGGGCGACGACCTGGTGACGGCAAGAGGGCCGCAGCCGTGCAGAGCCGCAGTGAGGGCGGCTCCACTCTTTTCATGCGGTTTCACGCAGATTTTTCTCGTCATTTCCACAAAGGCCGAGTTTCCAAAGGCAAAGTGCTGCTGTACATAGCACCTGTGATGCATGCAGTGGGTTGATCGGTCCGGGAGGGCGGTGCGGTCCCGGGGTGAACGATCCGTGCTCATATGCATGTAATGCCTAATAACGTCGCTTCCAGGACTTCGTGGTTTGAAATTACAGTCTGCTAGCCTGTTTGGGCCATGCGGCACAGCGCATTTTGTGTGTGTGGTGTGCGGGGACTGGTGCAGGCATGATGCAATGAGTCAGTGGCCCGATGACTGCAATTCGTCTTCTAGTTTCTGCAGCGGGGGCAGCACAGTGGGGCATTTACAGTGCACAGTGTGCTGCGCGGACCCGGCCTCACCCAGCCAAAGGTGTGCCCATGGTACACGTGCAAGGCATGACAGTGCCGTTTTGTCTGAGATGCGATGCGCCAGTGCTGCTGTACTCCATCAGTGCCCGGCTATCATGGAAAATTTACAAGCAGCAGATATCAGCTCACACAGAGCCCAGTCGCAGCTCCTTGCAGCAAAGTTGGCCACGACGGCGACCCAGTTCGCGTTGACCGGAACGACCCGTAGCGCCCGAGCATCATACCGCCAAAACACGCGCCGCCAAAACACGCGCCCACACTTCCGCTCACCTTCAGTAGCCATGACCGGGCTATACAGGGCCCTGACGCCGTTTCTCACATGTCTAACAAATGTCACACATGCATAAGATATGCATATGGTTTGCACACTGGTATACGATACACTGGGGCATGCAGCCGCTCAAAGTGTGACCTTGAATATGATGCCTCACTCCAGTGCACACACATCCATGCCGCAGAGGCGCATGAGCTGCATGCATGCGCACGCATCATGGTGGTTCGGACGCGCTGCCACAGGACTACTGGGCGCCCTGCACCTACCTCAACAGCGATGGGCTCGAGAAGTGATTGGATGAGAGTGGCTGAGGGGTACTGGGCTCCCGCACCAAGATCACTGAACTGTACGCTGATCACTGAAACTTGCATATGCGACGTAAGCAACCAGTCCGGCGGACATAGACATGTGCACACCATCCTGGTCGCAGCTGCGATGTTTTCTCACCCGCCGGGTCTCGCCCAGTATCACCTCGGTGCCCTGTGTCGTCCACCTTCTGCGAGAACCCCCCGCCGCGGCCGGCCAACCCTGCATCACACGATCCCCGGCGGGCGCATGTGGAACGAGTGGTGCCCGTGCGCAACGGCAGGCACGCCGCGGCGGCCGCCGCGCGGCCCCCGCGCCCCGGAGTCCCCCCGGCCGAATGCGCCGAGCACCGGCCGCCCGGTGAGGCGCATCATCTGCACCGCGAGGAACGCGGCCCCGGCCGCGGCGATCGCGCCGCGCAGCGTGCGCCACCACGGCGAGTGCGGCGGGTCCGGCACCACCGCCATCACCGCAGCGCCGATGCCGCTGTCCGGCCCCCCGTCTACACCCTGGCCCTGCTGCTCCTCATGCCCCACGTCGGCACCCCCGCCACCGTCGCTGACAAGCGCCCCGCCGATGCGTTCATGTACATCACCGTCCTCCTGATCGTCTACCAACCCGGCCGCCCAGTCCGCCAGATCCCCGGCTGACGCTGGCATCTCGACCCGTGACAAGTCAACAATCGCAACATGGTCAGCTGCGTGCGCGTCGTCGGCCGCGCCGACGTCGATCGAATCTTCGTCACCCACATCTACGACCCCTGTAGCCACATCCTCCTGCTTTGCAGACATGCTGTCGCCGCCCTGCACCGCAGGGTCCATCGTGCCTGCGTGCACGTCATCCTGGATCGTCGTGGCGCCACGGCCCCGCAGAACCCTGTACGGGAAGCTCGCGCCGAGCCCGGCGGTGTGCCCCGGCCGCTGCTCGACCTCCTGCCCTTGCGCCGCGGCCATCTGCGGCGCGGCCGTGAGCTTGATGCGCACATGTGCGCCGCTGCCGTCCGCTGGCACCTCGACCACACGCACCTCCGGCTGCGTCCCCGGCGCCTCAATCGACACGTTGTGGGTCCCTGGGGCCAGGGGCAGGTGGATCACGCCCGCATTATCCGCCGAGTCAGCATCGACGCCAACGCGTGTGTCGTCGCCTTTCGCCGTGTCTGTGTCGTCTTCGGTGATGGTCCCACTGACAACGCCGCCGCCGCCGCCGCCGCCGCGCAGGAGTGCTGTGTTGCGGAGCGTGCGGCCAGAGGCGGCGCTGCCGCTGGAGGTGGTTGGTGCGGCGTGGGCGAAGGCCGGGAGGCCAGCGCCGGCGCGTGCTGTGGCGTAGGCGGCGCCAGGGCCGGCCACCGTGACGCGCAGGCCACCGAGAGTCGCCGCGGCGGCGAGCGCTGGCAATGCTTTCCGATTCTCTTCCCAAATTGACTGCATTGCACTCGGCGGCGTCATGGCGTTACAAACCTGCTGGCCTTGTGTGGGGCTGGCGCAGGTTATCGCAGATGGGGGAGCAGTGTGGCGCAGTATGGCTACAGGCGTTGAAGCTCCGCCTGTATGAACGCTGCAACGGCGGGTCCATGGCATCAATGTACTCAACATCGCCGCGTCCTCACCACGATTGCGGCAACCAGGTTCGCTTCGCGGCATATCACACCTCAGCATCAAAATGGCCTGCCGGAATGTGCTCACGTGCAGAGTTGCATTAGTAAATTTTGAGATAAAGTACGTTAAACAAAAATACGTGTATTGTACGTTGACTTCGATCAGGGGGGGTTGAAAAGTACGCTGCATGTGAGTACGTGGTAATGAGCCTCCGGCGCCAAGCCGGTGATGGCCAGACTTGGTAATGCCACGGTCAATGTCATCTGTGCTTAGGCGCACGCTATTGCAGAGAACAGTACAATGAACCAGCAGTCAATCAGATGATCAGGTTACTCAGGTTCATCATGCCATGGCATGAGCAGAGTGATGTTTACAAGGCCGCATGCAGCATCGATGACTCTGAGAATCCTTCAGACTCGCCCGAAACATCGGCAGGATGTTCGCAATGTGTGATTGTGATAGATCCACCAAATGCAGTAGTGTACTCCTCACCAGCGGTGCAGTGCAAGGGATGTTCAAACCGTTGTTTGGCCTTGTGGCTAGGGGTGCACCACAGTGCAGAGCTCTGGGCTCTCCAAAAACGCCCCAGTCCGAACCGTAGGCGCGAACCATACGCTGATAAATTACGTCCGAATAAAATGCGCGTATTAAACGTACCGAAACCGCAAGATACACGTGTTAATGCAACTCTGCTCACATGCATGCCCGCATCGCCACTCCGACAGCACACAGAACTGCATGGTGCATCGGTGGCGATGCTCACGTCCGCCATCCCGGCGCTGCAGAGGCAGCTCTCCGGCATACAGCCCCCGGCCCCTCTGAGGCTGTGCCAGGCCAGTGCGCGAGAAGGACACTGCAGCGGCGGCACTTCGCACCCAGAGTCCCGTGCATGGCCAGGTCTTGGGGGGGGGGGGGGGGGGGCTTCTGGAGGGTTCATGGCACGGCCGGGCGGGCAGCGGGTCAGCACAGGCGGGTGTGTGTGTGTGTGTGTGTGGTGAAAAAAACAGCAGGCATGTGGCAGCCGGGGCGGCACTTTGTGCTGGTGCTCTGCCATGCAACTGCCCGTGCCTTTGGAATTTGATCAACCTGTGGCAGCCGGGGCGCACCGGGAGCAGGCTTGCAGCCGGGTGCTTGGTCTCGGAGAGCTCGAGCGTGATGGCGCGGCAGCCGGTGGCGACGTACAGCCAGTCCTGCAAGCCGTTGAACACGGGGTACCACTCGTTGCCGTTGCTGATGCCGCCCGCAAACTGCTCCTGCAGCAGAGCCAGCGCGTAAGGCAGGTGTTTGTCTTCTCTTCTGCTTTACGTGTGTGTGTATGTGCTTGCACAGGACAGAGGCCTCGGAATGCATTCGGAAACCTATTCACTCATTCATGGCACAACGGCGGGCACGAGCTTGAACCACAGCCCAACCGGCAATACTTGCCATGGACTGAAGCCCCATACGCAGCACATGAGCATATTTGTAGTTACAAAGGACAGAGGCCGGGCATGGTCGCAGGTACCACCGCATGAGGAAAGCGACTACACTAGGCTTCTCATTCACCATTTCCGTGCACGCCCGTTGGGGGCAAATGGACTGCACATGAGACACTACACAAGCGTCTCCAACATTAGCCTGGACGTATGTGTGCATGCATGACTACATGCGGATGTCCAATGGGACATTTCCAGCTCCGATGCCCAGGACCACCGCGGTGCAGCCTACGGAGGCTGGGGGCGAGGAGTGAATCGCGGCAGCGGTGCGCGCCGCTCTGGTGCATGCACCTGTAGCCACCGCAGTCGTGGATACGCCCGCCGACTATGGCACCGCTGGATGCACCTGTACTGCCGTGAGGACGTGATGGCATGCACACCGGCGGCGATGGGACGAGGGTGGCACGGGCTGCCGACCAGCGTTGGGGTCGTCGGGCCGACCAGCGTTGGGTCGTCGGGCCGATCGAATCGAATGCTTTCGAAGATTTACGTCTAAACTCATTCTACATTGCAGCCCGAGATTGCTGCAGAGCGCCTCAGCACGGCTGCCGATGCATGGGTGCCAGGCATGCGTTGCCACAGGCGGCACCATTCCGCATAGCTAGCGCAGTCATGGACTGCACGCGGCCGTGCGGGCGCACAACCGATCAGGCGATGGGGTATTCTGTTGTTGGTGGTGTGCGGCCGCGGCAGTCTGCACCTGGACAGCCGTAGCGTTTCCGCTTCAAACATTCGCTGGCGCCGCGATTCAACGGCGACAGCGCCGTGATTCAACAGCGGCAGCGGCGCGGCCGTGCCGAGGCGTACCTTGTTGGGAGGCGCTCCTGCCCGAGGCTCCTGCGCGGCCATGCGGGTGTGGGCGTCAGCGTACGTTTGCGCGAGGAACCGGAACGTCGGGTCGTCCGGCGCCGCCGCATACCCCGGCTGCCTCCCGGCGTCGCCGTCCCACGGGATGACCGCGACAACAGCGCCCTCGTGCAGGCTCGCGGCTCCCGTCAGCGGCAGCACGGAGGCCATGTGGGTGATGGCGAGGACCTCGGCGGGCTCTGTGCCCCGCATGGCTAGGAGCGGCGTGCTGCCCTGATCGGAGCGATCAGGGAACGCCCGGTTCAGGTCGATGCCGTCTCTGCAACACACGCCCGGCTTCACTGGCTGCTACGTCGAGTGCAGCTCGAGACCTTGCTTGTGCCTTGATGGTCTGGGGCACGGTGCAGGGACTACCAGGCACGAGTGACAGCGACAATGGCAATGAGGAGGAAGGGAAGGAGAGGACGAATGTGCACACAATCACACCCAATATGGCCATGCAGCAGCTACCGGAGCACGCGCCAAGCCGCAATCACAGTGCGATAGCAGTACCTCACGCAGCTGCACTACTGCTACAGCAGTGATACGGATGCCTTGGCAGCAGGTGCATTTGGGCGAGTCAGGCTGGTGTGTGTAAGTCAATGAAACAGGGACAGAATGTGCTTCAGCGAATGAGATATCGCACTTGTTTTCGCGACTGCGAGCATCATATCCATCTGGATTCAAGGTAGGAATGATGATGGTGTGGGAGCGCTCACGCAGGTCCTTCGCCTGTGCTGAAGTGGATGTGACGAGGTCCAGGGCATATGCGAGGCACAGCTGTCTGCCAGTGGGCTCATCCCCGTGCATATTGCCCACATAAAGAAACCTCGGCTTGGTGTCTCTGCAGCGTTGGGGCCCAGTGATCCGCTGTCAGTTGGACAGTGTGAGCCAGTTCCTAGCCAGGGCAGTGCTGGATGTAGAGGCCTCCCGCAGCAGCAACAGCAGGTCCATGCCGACAACGCCTGAAATGACATGCAGCACAATCTTGAGAGGGTCGCACAGTTCTCCGGCAGATACTCCCACGTCAATCGCTAAAAGCGGGGATCCCAAAGCTGACTCGCCAATGCTGAATACTGACACAAGGCCAGAATACGCGTCAGCCAGTCCGTATACAAACAGGCTAATATCTTCATTGGAGAAGTAGGTGTCCGTAACATTTCGCGATAACCTATTGTACTCCGCTGCCGCTTCCGCTGTAGACAGTCTTGAACTGTCCAACGCTGTTGCACCACCCAAATTCAATAATCCGACGACACACAACGCATTCAAAATAGCTCTCAGTATGTAGCTGACGCCATTCGCCCTCACGGCGCACCATTTCTGCGCCACACTCATGGAGAGCTTACATGGCCCAGGCCAACCTGTACACCGCGTGGGTACATACAAGCGCTGCCCATCTCACGACGCTGCCTCATTCAAGCGCACGAGCGCTCGACGTGATAGGCTGTGCAAAATGCGTTGATCTGTGCTGACTGAGCATTCGATCCTAGCTGCATGCATGCGTTCCGAACGCAACCGTCTGCCTGTCTGCATCTGGCCTCAAGCCTTGGACAACGCGCTAGTTTTTACATCGAAATGATACAAGCGCAGTGCGTGCATGGCTTTCTGTTTATCTCGGTTCAGCTTCGTGACCCGTGCGTGTATAGTCGTCTACAGTCCACCGTGTTGTTTTTGTAACATGGCTAAGAAAACCAAGACGAAAATGAGCCCAGAGATGACTGAGCTGCGGCGAAATGTCACGTACTTCGTGTCACTGATCGTGGTCTGCCGTGTCGCTCAGGCCATGGCGACTGCGGTGATGCAATCAAAGTCCTGAATGCAGTGGTACTCTCCCTTCCATGCTCATGCGTTAACGTTATGATTGTATTAGAGGAACATTGCATCACTTTTGTTTTTTGTGGCAGGACATGATGGCGACCCGATCAATCGGTGCAGCTATTCTGCCGTGAGCATGGCCTCCTCGGACGCCATGGCAAGATGCTTGGTCAATTGATGAAACAAGCACGATGCATTGGAAGCGTCCACCCGCCTTCTGGTCATCAGTGTTTCCCTGCCTTGTTGCGCGATGTGGATGTTCGCATAGGATGGCAGGCCAGGTAGCGTCAGGATTTCGTGATCAGCAGGTGATCGCGCCGCGCCACCGCGGAAGAGTCGATGCAGCAGTATTCACATTGATCCTTCAGTGAAGCACTCGGGCACCGCAGGTGCACCAGAAACACAAATTGCTGCGGGACGGTGGAGACCGCAGAAACCTTTCCCATATCCCAGAGCCAGTAGCCAGACTGAGATGGAACTTACGAAAGATATGTAAGGCAAGCATGTGCATATAATTTGCGTGCCAAGTGGCGCTGGTGCTTCCAGGTCTCCCGGTTGCCACTATTCCTGGAGCCCATGCCGTGGCAACCGCCACCCCGTGGCATCTCCACATCATGCCTGGTCCATCTGGATATCCCTCATCCGTGTAATTTCTCTCATCAAATGGACAGTATCACATGTGGTATGCTGGTGGGGCAGTGCGTACAGCAGGCTGTGATACATCAGGCACATGCCTGTTCATCAAGCAAGCGAAGAAGACTTGCTCAGACCCGGTGACCGCGGCGGGCCTGTGAAGCTACCGGGCACACTGATACAGCTTGTAGCTGTACTCCTGGCGCACCACGTGGCCCTTACTGCAATCCGGATTTACTGCTGACTGGTAAAACCCAACGAACCCCCACCAAACGTCAGTTGACAGCAGCGAAGTACAAAATCTTGTGAATGTTTTGCCCGAGTACCCAAATTCGCATGAGTGCATCGAAGCCACCGCAGAGGCTTGCAGCAGGTACGTGGCCACACAGGAGGCCTCAGAACTGATGCTTACTAAGGATGGTGCATTTTCAATGCAGAACCTCTAGAGTTACACGACACCGGGACTGTTTATGCTGCTCTTGTTTCTCATGTGCGCAGACATAACAAGCTGCTTTGAACTGTATCAGCTGCACTTGGGCTTGAGCCGTGTGCAATGCGCACGTCAAAGGCTTGCATTCCCTAGTTGTTTCACGCAGCGTGGTATCATGCACCTGAGTGGTATCATGCACCTGAAAAATGTCGAATTTTGGGCTCCTGGTGAAATATCAGGCAACGTGCACATGCGGCTGCTGAGTGTGATGCTGTGCAATGCCATTCGATCAGGATTTTCAAGCGGCTGTCGTGCCTCCACACGCAGCCCGCGTCACCATATGCGACCATTCTCACTCAGCAATCACATCGCCTACATGATCGTATTGAGCTGTCCCCATCCTAGCGGTATCAAGGTACGCATCTATAGCCTGCAACAGGAACACACAACAGGCCTACAACACCATTCTAGTCGCCTCGGCACAGAGGGTGCATGTGCACAAACATGCTGCGGCCACTAGGTCCGGCGACAGCATCCACCACAGGAGCATGCACAGTTCGCATGCATGTATATGCCCCCCAGTCCTACGGACTGTGGCAGGCCCGTAACATCTGAAGCCATCGCCGTTGCGAGAGCCCGGCATGAGACCGCCTCAGCATTGGCATCCCGGGATGACAGGCCGGTAGTTATTGACCCCAAACTCCTTGGAACAAGTGGCTTTCAAACCCTCACTCGCTGTGGCGGAACGCAGGAACACTTCAGCAGGTTCAACGTCCGGGCATAATTGGGCAGCAGCCTGGTGCATGGCATACATTCATTACCTGCTGCGTTGCGCCGATGCAGATCTGTGTGAAAGCAGAGCTAGCGCAAGCACTCGTGGCGTCCACCACACCCCCCCGGCGACCGTGCTCACTGCAAGCGGCTGCGCCGCAGAAGTGGCAGGAGCCTGGGGTGGCCACAGGAACACCAATGCATGCATGGACAACTCGCCTCTGTTGCCTCCGCCACCGCACACCCCTCTCTGAAGCAGCGGCCCGCACACCACGCACCCACGGCCACGTGCAGGCGTGTCCAGACACATGCATGCATGCATGCATAGGTACGCACTGCCGGGCCCGCGCAGGATTGCAGGGTGCGGCGTGCAGGCACCCTGCGCCGCGGCCACCCTGGCCCTCCCTACGTCGCCCTGATGCTGCACAAACCTCCATGGAGATGGATCAGCGCTGTGTGCTGGCCGGAGTGCATCAGGCGCGGAGCAGAATCGTCGGGGTGGAGATCTGCAACAGTGCGGCGCCGCACGTGGCAGCGCCAGCCCTACCTGACGGCAGCGGCGGTGACGGGCATCGTGCCGGGGGCGCCTGCGCGGTTCAACGTCTCCAGAGCTTCAGCTGCCTCAGCTGCCTCCGCAGCAGTCACACTGCGACGCCAATGCTGTAACCGCTGCTGAAGCTCTGCAGGCTCGTCGACTGTCCGGGCGCGGGCCTCAGCGCTCTGGGGGCCTGTGCCTGTGCCTGTGCTGGGAATGCGTCCGTGCACCTTCCGCCGCGTGCGCGGCCATGCTCTGCGGTGACTGAGGGTAAAGAGAGGGGAATAGATCTGACATCTCGAGACCTGCCGGCGACGCTGCAGCGCACAGCGCGTTCTGATGCTCCGGGCGCGCCATTTCGCACAAGCTTTCGGCAGGACACAGAGGACGCCCTCAGCGGTGCCGTCATGCTGCACGTGCTGTGCGTGCTGTGGCTACCGGAGCACGCCAGGGAGGTCGGCGTCGGGGAAGTAGGTGTGCAGGACATGCTGCAGGTCAGCCATCTGCGGCGCAAAGTAGGCCTCGGCATACACGATGTCTTCGGGCTCGATGGAGGCGAGGATGGCAGCGGAGGAAGCGTTGACAGCGGCAACGGCCGCGGCGACGGCGTCTTCGTCCACCGGCTCGTCTGCAGGCACCCCTGCAAACTCCAGGATGCTCTGGAAGACCTGCATCCATGGGTGCTGCGTGAGGTGGGGCTGTGGGGGATGCTTGCCGCTGGCAGCGCAGTGCCGTTTCGCGTGTTGATTACGGCGTGCAAGATCTGGATTCCAGGCCAAAGACGCTGCACATTGCTGGCAGGATTCCCCCATGCCAGGAGTACATGATGCATGCAGTGCACCCAACACGGGTTGCCGCAGATCCTTGTCCTGACTTGAAAGACAAGGGAAAAGGCGTGTGTGCCTGCAGATGTTGAACACCGGCCGGGCCCGCACGCCGCGGCCGCATGGGAACAGCGCGCACCTCCACGCGTGTCTCGGGTGCAGTCAGGGCCGTGGTGGTGGTGACGAGAAGCTGCTCCGGGGTGTAGAAGTTGAGCCACCACGAGAGCTGCGCGCCCCAGACGCACGCGTCAAAGACGCTGAACTGGCGGCGCACGCATGGAAAGAGGTCCTGGTGGAGGTCCGGGAGGTGCATGCATGCGGCGTGGTCGAAGAACGAGAAGGAGCAGCGGTTGCAGCGCGCCCACGTCACCGGCAGCGCGCCCTCGACGGCCTGCGCAGCAGCCGCTCTGTCACCTCCTGGTCACCTCACACGTGCTGGTGTTGTAAATAACAGAATACATTGTATCATTATAATAAAATACATGTACCATATACTAATGTTGTTGTTATAATCAAACATGTTTACAACGTGTTGTACGCGATGGTGCTGTAAATAACATACAATATTGTATTACTATGTTATAACACATATAACATATAAGTGTGTTATTGTTATAATTAAATTATCATTATACCATGTTATACACGTGGTGTTATGGCAACGGATGATGCGCTGAGGACGTGTGCGCCACGTTGTGAGAGGGAGATGAACGAGAGACAGCGGGCCACAAACACTGGCGTGCCGCCGTCGCTGACGCGTATTCGCAGATGGCAGCCGCCGGCTTCACGGTGCATGCCTGCGCCGGCCTGCGCCGAGCGCAGGGGTGGCTGTGGGACGGTTGAACATGTCTGCGTGAGATGTGCCCGAGAGAAAGGCAGGTAGGCACAGCAGCGTGGGCACCGCCTCGTGAACACACTACCGCACAACTGCGATCACAGCAACACAGCTTCCATACATTGATTCATCCCATGGCACCCTAGCCACTCTGGCGCAGCGTAATCACAATATCCTCAAGAACACCCCCATGCGCCTTCGCCCACAGCCACACTGACACACCCCCACAATTTCAAGGCATACGTGCGTGGGCTGGGTGATCGAGGCGTGCGTGCGGGGAGAGACCCGCCAATGACAGCCCCAGCGCGCATCAAGCGCCCAAAAGCGACAGGTTCCTCGATAGCGTGACCCACGATGGCATGCAGGGGCATGGCGGGGGCGTACGGACTTGCTGAAGTCGCAGGAGCGGCGGTCGAAGTGGTAGATGTGCTGGTGGAGGGAGCCGACGAAGGTGGAGAGGACGCAGGGGGCCTCGGGCTCGACCTCGCCACACCACGCGCCCCGGTCCGCGTGCGTGCTCCACAGGTAGTAAGCCGCCTCCGTGGGATCCTGCAGCACGGTGCGAACCCCACGTCGGTGCACCTCAGCCACTCTGCGGCACCCAGATGTGCTACCACAGAAAAGATCGCAATGACCGCAGGTCCCTGGGCAGGCTGACTCAGCCGCGGGTTGTGCGGGAGTGGTACTGACGATGAGCCTGTGGTTCCGTTGTCGTGGCGCAGCACAGGCAGCGGGCCAGGCGGTAACACATGCTTACAAGCACAGGCGGCTCGCCCGAGCATTGCATACACCCCGGATGACTCCGGGCGAACCCCGCCAGAGGGCCAAATCGAATTCTGGCTACAGGTCCTGAATCAGGACTCCTGATCTCCAACAACCCTGTGGGAAACCCCTGTCAGCACCGGGGCCCCTGTACCTGCTACCAACATCACACGGGCTCACAGCCTGCGACGCCACCATGGCACAGACGAGTTGAGCTTGAACAAACACAGGTGTGGATGTATAGCGCATGTTCACGTATGCATGACTACATAGCATTGTCCACGGGGGCATCGACAACTCCGAATTCCGGTGTCCACAGGTGTGCCTGCATTCGCCACACTCCAGGTCACACACACGTAACCACAGCAGGGAGGGGCGGCACCTGCAACACGACGACCACCTTGGCCTGCGGCACGAGCTGCTTCAGCCGTGGCGGCACGACCGGGTTCATGAGGTACTCGGGGCTGACGTCGAGCAGGAAGCGGGCGGGCCCGGCGCCGGCGGCGACCTCCGCGGCCGCCTCCGGCGGCCACATGTCGAGCAGCGCCTGCCGGTCCGCAGCGGGCCAGGCGTTGTGGAAGTTGAGCTCGGCCGCGCCGGGGTCGTCGGCGGCCGTCACCAGCAGGTGTGTGTTGCTGCACACATGCTGGCTTGAAACATCGCGTGCTTGAATGTACAAAGCTGTAAACTTGATCGTCCGCGGCGCGTTCAGATGTGCACGTCCAGGCCGCGGGATCAGCTCCGAGGCGCATGCATTGAGTTGAATTCTGGCATCTGCCACGGGAGGCAGCTCTGCTACGCGCCCGGCGGTGTCACATACAGTGAGCGCGGGTGGCTACAGGTGCTCTTGCACGTCAGCGCTGTTTGTGAGACCGCAGATATGATGTGAGGTACATGCGGGGCCACGCACTGTGGTGTGCCGACGACGGCGGCCAGGTGGCTGCCGAGCACCGCCTGCAGCAGATCCGTGCCGCCCTCCCGCGCGCCTGTCACCACCAGCATGCGCAGCCGCTCGTCCACCGCCGCCACGTCCGCCGCCGGCGGCTCCACCGCCCCCGGGCACCAGTCCATGTCCACATACCCGAGGGCCCCCGGTTCCGCCGGGCTCTCGAACGCGATCCGCCGCGGCTGTTCGTCCGGCGCGTCCGCTGCCCCCTCCGGCCCCTCGCTACCCCCCTCGGCGCCGTCATGGTCTCCCGCCTCAGCCCCCTCATCCCCATCATCCCCCTCGTCATCGTCATCATCGTCATCATCGTCCTCGTCAGCATCCGCATCTCGGTCAACGGTCATCCCCGGCTCCGCATCATTCTGCCGTGAGTCCGTATCTAGTCTATCTACCCGCAGCGGGTCATCATCAGAGCTCCGCTCGGTGTCATCCGCCGGGGTATCGTGCTCCCCCACGTCATGTGCAGCCTCGTCAGCGCCCGCCCCGTCAGCGCTGTCCGCCCACACCACAGGGTGCTCCTCCGCGGCCACTGTCTCGGCCGGGTCCTCCTCATGGAAGTCCACCTCATGAACATCAACTGGCTCGGCCCCGCCGTCACCACCGTCATCGCCGTCATCGCCAGAGTCGGCATCATCCATTTCGACGGCGGCAGGGCCTCCGTCGCCGGCGTGCATGGCAGTCTCAGAATTGTCGCCACCGCCAGCGTCGGCGTCAGCGGCGGCGCCAGGCGGCGCATCCGCAACGGGCGTCGAATCTGGTTCGGACTCCGGATCGCCACCGGGAGCATCCTCCTGTAGACACACGCGGCCTCAACATTATGTCCTCCCCAACCGCAACCGAGCGGCCCTGATGTGGGCACACATTCACCTTGCCAGGTACGAAATCATCTGCAAGGCAGGCCCGCCGGCTTGCCGCCAAAGTCAGTTCCGTATGCTACATCTCCGGCAGACGCGGTTTCCGCAGCAACTCCGCGAAGCTGCTTGCGCGGAACTCACGACGACTGCCAATGGACAGATGGTATGAGGTTGTCGAACATCTCAAGTGCTGCCATGCTCGATGTCATGAGTGGCAGTGCCAGCCATGCCGATGCCGGTGCAGTCTGGGACGAGGATCTGCGTTGCGGAGTGTGCACGGCAACGCACACCTGTAGCACTAGGGTGATTCCCCGCTACACAGGAGCACCCGGGGGCACTCACGTCTGCGGTGATGACACCTGGCGGCCACTTGCGGCTGGCATGTCGTCTGGGATGCAGCTGAAGCAGATACAGCTGCTGATTCTCTCACAGCAGTCACATCGATAGCCAGCTGATCTCCCAGGCGGCGCACGCAACAACATTGGACGATAGCGGCACAGGCCCCGCCCACAGGATGGCCACAGGTACAACCACACCCCCCTCGGCAGAGACCCCCCCACGGCAGGGCACCACACTGTGCCAAGACACCCGATGCTGCTGCTGCCACCATGCCGAGATGCACTTGGCTGCATGCAGCAGCGCCCCGCCCCTACCGAACGCCGATCTCGCATTCCCCGCCCGGAATGGCATGATTGGGACATCGCGCCGTGACGTCGAAAACACCACAAGCCGCACGTCCATCCTGACCGCGGGCCACACTCCCCGCCGACACAGTCAAGCAGTGAGCAGCATGGCCTAGCAGGCCGCACTGGGGCTGTGGCAAGGCGACCGCACCACAGGCTCACTGCCGTTCCCCGGCGCTGCGGCCGAAGTCATCAGGTCGGCGTCGTCCGGGATCGGAATCCTCCGTCGCGTCACCGGCACCTCCTCCGCGTCCCAGCCATCACCACCTCTGGCCCCCGACGCGGCGCCGCCGGGCCCCGTGGACTTCTCCGCTGCCAACTCCTGAGAGAGTTTCCCAGTCTCCTCCGCCACCTGGGGGCCCGCGCGGGCGCCACCCCCCTGCTCTGCGTTGCGCCGGCCGCCGCGGCGCACTGCCGCACCGGCGCCACCCGGGCGGAAGCGCGTGCTGGTGTGCTTCCCGGCGGTGGGGTCCTCCCGCGCGTTGTCATCCGGGCCCTGCGCTGACGTGGATGCGGAGAAGCGCAGGATCAGCGCGGCACAGGCCAGCACGCACAGCACGACCAGTGTGCCGGCAAACGCCCGGAACCTGAAGCCCCCGGACCCGGTCGCCACGGTACGGCTGCTGTTCACCCGCCGCACCATCGCCAGCAGTTTGTGCGGACGCTCACCCTGCACGCGTTGGGCGCTGTCGTGTCTGTGATGCTGTTGCGCGTAGTGCGCTGCCGTGCGCAAGCCTCTTTCGATTCCGAGCAGCACATGCAGGGTGGAACGTGTGTGCATGCATATTTTGTGAAGCGGTTAGCTGGCAAGAGGGTGTGCTGATGAAGGAATTGGTGGCTGGTGATGGCTCCGCATCGGTTTTCGAGAGAGGGTGTGCAATATGCTAATCTGCACGGGGGCTAGGTCACCAGGCCACCACATCCTTACATTGGATTGCTGGGCAGGTGGGAACATGACCCTCAAGAACTGTGCAGGGGGACATGCTGTTCTGCTTTCCTCTAGTGCCTCCGCTATCACCTGGCTCCGCGATGACAGAATCTTGCCTGCCTGCCAACAGCATGCCTTGCTGTGGGCCTGAAGTTGTCATGCTGTGGGTGCTGTGGATGCGGTCATGCTACGCCCTTCGCAGCGAGCCATGACAAAAGAGCAGTCTGCAGGACCGTCGCTGGAGTGTCAGCCAAGCGTGAGCTGGCGCTGCTGTGTGGTGCTGGCGCGCATGCATGTGCAGTAATGCGGTGTCACGCATTTGCATGCGGCTGGTCCTGCAGCTGCACTGCAGCGGCGACGCCCTATTCGTTGCTCCGAGAGCTCGATGCGGTGAGCTGACCTGGGACAGGGGGAACGTCGAGTGTAGACGATGCCCTGTACTTCATCGATGAGGAGGATAAACTTGTCAAATCAGGGGCATTCTGGAGGTGGTGTCGTCGACGGAGGCGTGCCGCATCACGCGACATCCAATTCGAGGGACTTAGTGCGGGTGACACGCCATTCGCAGAGGGCGGCACAGCGCAGTGATCGTGTCGCGGCTGGGGGAGAAGACAATCGTGGGTGTTGATGGCCTGTTCAACACGGAATGACGTGTCTCCTGGCGCCATGCGGGTGGCGAGGGCTGAGGACGAGTCTACCGTTGCGCTGTCAGATTCTAAATAACAAGGAGGTCCTCGCTAGGAACATCATGCTAAATCATTCAACGATCTTGCTGGGAAATTTCAGATGGCATAAACGAAGCTGCTGGATTGGTCCTGGACGATAGTTAGTGGACAGCGCCAGTTCAAGTTCGTGTCCTAGTCGGCGCCAGCAGCATCTGCATCGCAGAAGCGACACAACGATGACAAAAATTTTCACATGCGTGAAACAGAATATGGTCACATTATCAGCGTGTGATTCTCATGCTCTTGTGGCCAGTTTCCAAATTCGTGATGCCAGGCAAGCGGCCGCGCAAGAACGCGCGATGCAGCCTGAAGGAATAGTGCATCTGATGTACCGCTGAGAAATGAAGAAATGCGCGAAATTCCGGCTCGAAATGATGCAAGTGAAGGTGCCGGATGGTGCGGTCGCGTTGAACCAAGATGAATGCTGAGCGTGCTGTTGCGGCCATCGTTTGCACATTCAGGATCCAAAGCGGTAGTGCAAGCACAATTCATCACCGTGACGGCAGCAGGTGGATTCACTGTTGGAAGATATGTACATGGGCTCAGCAGGAGGCCTGGCATGCGGCACTGTGGCAGTTTGTACTTGCACATGAGCAACAACCTTCACGGCAATATGCCCCAAAAGAGAATGTGGGAACAACTCGGATGCAGCAGCACAAAATTTAAGTTCCTGTTGAAATGTCGTGGAGCTTTGACATGGCGGTCATGTAGTCCCGACGGTTGTCGCGACAGCGATGATGGCGTGCCCTGGCCCTCAACGGGCGCTGGTCAAGGGGCCCCGTAAATTTCTGCGTAAGAAAGGTATACGACTCATCAAATGCAAACGCAACGTACATGGTTTTGCGGCAACCCCAGACCTAGTACTGTCCGCGCTAGGTGCCATAGCAAGAGTAAAAGCGCGACCAATTGCAGAAGCATCGAATGGATGACGCAGCCAATTCGTATACCTCTGTTCATGTCTATCTGTACGGTCCAGCGCGTGCACCGTGCGGAAGAGCGGGAGGGCGCAATCGCACCTTGCAGCTGCAGCGGGGTACCGAACGGTGTTGCTACTCCAACGAAAGGTACACGCGCTCGAAATCATCCATGGCAGCCACGGCCATTTCCCTCCCTCAAAATATTCATGGTCTGTGAGCGCCGATGACAGTTTGCTGTACTAATGGAAGTGCAACCGCGAATCAATACACACGAGGCGATCAGCGGTTCCCATCGGTCTATCGCATGCCCATTCGCACGGTGTTTTTTACTATGACTTTGAATCAACGCTTCAGCAACTTCTGACAGCCCTTCTCGGGCAGGCCCTGTATACAGGTATCATCCAGGCGACGCAAGATTATCGCCATGCGATGCATGCCTCTCGTGGGGCAGGTATCCGTTAACGCACTTGTCACCACATGCATACGTGCATCCATCCGACAGGCCGGTGCACGGCGTATCGATAGACATGCGCAGATGCACTTGAGGATGGGCGAGGTCATTTGAATTGCTGCATCTACCCCCTTGAAGTCTTTGAATCCGGACAACTGTAACCTCTTGCTGTGCGTCCAAGCGTCCGCATGTACGCAAGCAGTTGCCACCAATAAAGCAGAACGAGCGTGCGCAGAGATAGTCTTTGCTGTTGAACTCGTTGCGCATCGATGCAGGCTAGCTGTGCATGATCCGTGTGTATGCGCACCGATGCAGGCTGGCTGTGGATGATCCGTGTGTATGCGCAACACATCCTTCAGTCAAGCCATCACATTGCGTATGGAAGCGAGATAATGTCGAAACCCCTCTTGTATTCCATCGTTGTAATTGTGGTGGCCATCAGGTCCACGTCCCACCAGGTCCGGTAGTGCGCCCCAAATGCTCTGGTTGACGTGTGCGGAAAAACCCAGCATTCAAGAATCTGCATAACACATATGTACCTAGAGATGTTGTGTCATGTACAGTTCCACCTTCCAGCTTGGTCGTCCCTGTTTGCCCATCACAACCTGCAATGTGCTCGAATTGCTGCAACTCCCTGGCAGTTTGAAGGAAAGCCTTCCCACAGGCATGTTACATGACTCATGTAGGGCTCTGAATCCATGGTGTGGTAGGATGCTTGCTCCGTGCCTGTTTGCAACAGCGTGTCTCGTGGGCGTTACGGAGTGTACCTTACATCTGCCCTACAGCCTTCTGCCTCTTCATGTGGTCCCAGTACTGCCAAATAGATGTACAGGGCATCCGAATGCAGTGGCACCAAGTTGTGTCCCAGCAGCAACAGCATGCCGATCTGGGCAGGCTTCCAGTTGCCAGCATCCTTCTGGCACAGATGACTGCAGTATCATGCAAAGGTCAGCTCCAGAGGCCCTTCTGCAGGATCCCACGGCATGGCCCATCGCCAGATTGGATCTCCCAGAGCGGCAGTCACTGGTCTCCTGTGACACGATAAATGTTGTTCTGTGCTTGCATCAGAATTGTTTGTGCCCTTCGGTGCACCATGTTCAACGTTCTGCTTGTGCACGGAGTTTTCTGCAATGAAAAGCTCAGGGAGCCGAACAGGTTGTGGAGAAGTAAGACCATAACAAATCATGCATGCCTGTGGGATGCATCAGTTGTGCATGTGTGAATGGTTCACATTCACAACCATCGTCTCGCTGTTCTTCTTGCTGTTTCGCTGCTCCACCTGGACGCCTGTTGAACACACGGCGTCCTTCCTTTCGCACCAGTCCATGCCATCTCCCTTGCACAAACCTGACATACCCTCAAGTTCAAGTCAATGTGGGTTACCATGCTGGACTGTGGCAGGGCTATTGTGCCATGCTCCTGCCCCTGCTTACACCGTATTGTGTATGCAGATGCAATCACTGGAAACACGTGTATCGTGTGTTCCTGCGAGAAGATGGCGATGAAGACCCACCAGAGGTGGCTGAAGCTGCATTACTTGTGACCACAGGCCATAGACACAACAGAAAGCTACAGATGATTAAACATGGCCGCCAGTCAGAGATGTGCAGCATGTTCAACCAGCCAGGTGTGGCGGGAGAGACATCCTGGAATGCTTCCACCAACATCAACGAGTTCTTAGAGGTCTTGGACAGGTGTGCGTCTGGCCGTTTTGTCACCGCTGCCAAGATCATACCTTTCCAGCTCACTGGCAACAGTGGATTGTGTCCACAGTTGCCAGCTCCAGCTGGCAACCTAGGCTGCGGGGGTACACCATTGGCCAGCTTACAATCCGGAAGACGTCCTTGTGGTCGCTGCTTCTTGCTGCTCCCAGCAAGGGCCCGTTGGGCTGGGAGCCAACATGCACTTGCTAGATGTGATCTGAGTCAGCGTCTGGGTAGCGCATGACTTTATCTTGCAGCTTCCTGCGCCCCCGCAGGTTTGCAGCACCAGGTTCAAGTTTCACACCTGGAATTACTAGTAGACATCACATCATCCTGATGCACGAACAGCTCTCTTGTCTCAGGCAGGCGTCCTGCAGGATCGCTTGAGAACCCATGGATGATAATGGATTCTTGGAAGCAGCCGTGCAGCAGCACACGCCCGATCTGCTTTCTAAGCTGCCAGGCAGACTACTAACACTGACTCACTGCAGTGACTGGTCGTGCGCAAGGCCAAACTTCTCAAGACGAGTTCTGGGTGAAACCTGCACAAACTCCCGCTTTCCGCTCTTGGTGATGGTAATTGTGCGAGGCTGCAACACTGGTGAAGCCTGCACCAATCTCTCTCTGCCGACAGGCACGCGGGCCCAGCTCGAATGCAGCACTCAGCACACAGGCGATCGCTGCCAACTAATGCGGTGCATTGGAAGTCTGTCCCACCTGTGTGGCATGGTGACAGATGGGAGCACCACAGTGCTGACCGATGAATACCGGTGCCGGTGCGCAATCGCTTCGGGTACCGCCAGGCGGCCGGCCGGGGTGACCGCACCTCCGTTTCTCGATTCTCGCAGACGTATCATTGTGCCATGCACAGCCATACACACAGCATGTGTCATAGACGTTCGATGTACAGTGCCTGCTGGCACCTCGCCAGCCATGGCTGTGGGAGTGTCCGAACGTCACATGCATGTGTGGTCCACAGCTCTGCACAGCAGAGTCTGCAGAGCAAGTGGCCCAGTCATGTGCACAATCTGGCGGCAGGATTGGCAGGATTGGCTGTATCACATCGCAGTGTTCCTGGGTATGTTAGTGGTGGACTGTCAAAATTGCTCAAACGCAAGCTAGCTTGGGGTGCAGACCATACCCCATGAAACTTGCTTGCATGTTTCCGTGCGCCTCCGTGGACGTGGCCACTGGCATGAGACAATGCATCTGTGCTGGCGGAGTCACGTCATGCTGCCGGGATGCTGAGTGTCCTGGTTGGACAAACCGCGCATCCCCATTTCACGATGTCCCGTGGCAGTGCCACAAATGTCTTGCACACGGTATGTCATGCACACGTCATGTACGAGATATGGCTAGAAAACCTGATCTGCCTTGGACTCAGATCATGATTGCACTGTGCATGGCACCTTGTTAGTCTGCCAGGCACCGTAACACAAACCGCACCTGAAGTGCAGAAGGAGTACATGGCGCCGGTCATCAATCGCCTCGACGGACGCCGTGCTGGTAACAGCCATGCTGAGGGCCCGGGCCAGCACGGTCCAGAGGGCCAGCATGGGCCGGCGGCTTCTCGTGAAGACAGTTCGCGGCGGCACCGCTGGTGCGAGAGGTGATGCTTCCAGGATGAGTGCCATGCCGATGGTGGGCTGGGCAGGTCAAGGGCACACGCATGCACATGTGGGGGACGCTAGCGCTCGCTGGGGGCACAGGAGACAACGCTTCGCCAGCCGAAAGAACCGGCCTCACGCGGGAGAGTGGGGGTTGCTCTCACCACGGCTGCAGAGCAAGCGACATCGTGCCGCCAGGTGGCCGCCACGGGGGCGGGCAGGCGTCAGCAACCTCAGCACGGGAGGCCAGCGGCAGAACCTGCGGCAGGCTGGCGGTGCAGGGGGCCGTGGCTCAGTGGGGAATCAGCACCAGGGGGAATCAAAGTGCGCCCACTTGAGCAACAGCCACGTGTGTAGGGCGTACAAGGGCAGGCTGCCGGCGCATCTGTTCCGGCAGGGGGAGGGGTCTCCGCAGTCCAGGGAGGCTTGAGAGCACCCGTGCGGCTGGTGGGGCTGCAGCAGGAGGTGCAGCGCTTGGTTGCAGCGCAGTGGCACGTACATTGCATGCAAGCATATATGGCCCCGCCTCACAAGTCCATGGCAGCAGCTGCCAGCTGCCAGTGGCCGCTGCTGGCTGCTCAAGCATGAGCTCAAGCTTAAGAAGTCCAATGCCCATCTGCCAGTGCGGGGCGGATGCATGCAAGGCGTGTACATGGGTGTTGACTCACATCGGATGAGGGACGGAAATAAACGTGCACAACACGCGCGAGGCTGTATTAGAGGTTTGAGCTGAAATGGCCTGTCACCCATTGTTATCCGTCCACCGGCAGCTGGGCGGCTCTGGGTGCTATCAAGCGGGTCCGGGCTAACAGGGCTACGCAATGCACACAGGTGAATACAAGTAGGTACACATGATCGATGTGAAAGTGCTTCTTTGGAATTTGGACGATGATCAGGGAACATGATGACTGTTAACAGGGTAAAGAAAAGTAAATCTGAATTCACTAAGCCATATCTTATTGGACAATGAAAACTCTGACTTAACGGGACCACATATGCCGAAAGGGTCAACCACATGGAAACCCCCCTCAGACGACCGTATGTAACTCACAGGGCGTCCTCCTGTGCTGTGCGAGGTGATATGTACGGCCGTTTTGAGTCCCCAAAGCGCACGCAGAATCGAACCCACGATCTCCTGAAATGGAGAGGGTAGCTTTTACACCGTCATAAACCATTGAGGACCGTCCTCAACCGTTGAACACATTTAGGCAGGGTTGGATTGGTGGGATTGCAGTAGAATTCAGCACACGCAACCGACATCTCAGCCAGTGAGTAGGGTCGGCAGTGTCCTGCATGTATCTACTACTAGTAGTTACAAAGGATAGAGGCCGGGCATCGAGCTGCTGCCAGGAATTCACACGCAAATCCACTCACGCAGTCATTGCACTACGCCGCGCACGAGAGCGCACCATCGCCCTGCCGGTACTTCCAGCCAAGGATTAGTGCGGGGCTCCAATATCGGAGCCCCGCACGGAGCACATAAGCATTCCCGTTGAACAAAGCCACACTCAACCGGCGCAGAGCATTCGTCACAAACAAAGAACGCTTCACCTTGTAATTACCACACCGAGACGCAACCTCCGCCAGCCGATTCAGGTGATCCATAGCAGGCTGACCCAAGGGACCATGCGTCTCATGCGATAATGGCACAATACATACTGTATACATCAGGTATACATCAGGGTCGTACAAATGATAAGCACTGCGTTTCTGTCATTCCCCGCACCATTGCAGCACCCCCGTCCTCCCGAGCCGCCCGGCAGCAGTAGGTATCAGCACAGGGTTTTACAATCGAAACATCCCCTATGCACAGAGGGTCATCCGGCGGCATCAACAAGAAGTCCCCCATCTTGTCTCGGGGCCAACGTCCGGATCACCTCCTCCAGCCCCTCCGCCTGCGCGGCCGCGGCCTGCACCCCAGGCCCTGCTGCACCCTAGCCACCTCTGACCGCCGCAGCCGCCGACGCCGCAGCCTGTGCGGCGGCCGGCGCGGGCCGCCCCACATGGGCGCTTTGTCCAACACAGCGCGCATGTACGAATGTGTGAATGCATGACCATGTGAAGGTCCGACTGAGAGTCTACCCATCGCGATTGCTGTCATCCCGCGCCACCATGACCACGGGGTGACAGAATCAATCTCGTTGACACACTATGCTACAGGCTACATGCCTGCAATGCAAACAGGCGAGGACCCGGGGATCACCTTGGCAGATGCTGGCAGAGGACTGGCGCGATGCTCCTGAGTGCTCCCGCGATGTGCTCCACAGCGCCGCCAACTACGTATGCTCACATGTACATGTGTGACTGAAACGTGCCGACGCACGCTCCATCTCCGCGGCGCACATGGCCGAGCGGCTGATGCTGTTGAAACAACATCTTGTCTTCTTCATGTCCCCGGAGGAAACCGCCGCGGCATATTGCGGATGGTGCATCGTCAACGGCCGACGCCAGCGCCTACTAGTAGGCCGTGCGCGATGGTCTCGGCACTGACGCAGGTACCGCACCGGTGCGAGTGCCGAGATGCAGCGGCTTCCTAACCAGGGACTCCTGAGGCCAGTGAGCAAGCCCTTTTGCACACAAGGCGCACAGCCCAAAGACTTCCTACCAGGCCGCCCAGACAGCGGAGGGGCGCGTGCCACCGTCCGCCTTCTCACGGCCTACACGGCGGTCCAGCAGCAGAGACTCCCACACAGCAGCACATGCCATGAGTGAATGACGATTGCGAGCTCCAGCGTCACATCGGTGGCTGTATCGGATGCCTGGCAGTTGCATATGGTGCATATCATTGCAGTGCTCAGCCCAACGGGCCTGAGGGCGACCCATCCAGGCACCCTGACACGTGTATGACCACTTGCGAGCCCTTTGCATACGAGGCGCACAGCCCACGCAGGCCGAAATTATGCTTGTTCGGCCAACAGCTGCACCGCCCTTGGGGTTGTTCTCCTGCGGGAGGTGCAGAGCATGCGCGTCAGAGGCAGGCTGCAGCGGCACCATTGCGGCACCCCAAATTGCTGCAGTTGCAATTTTCCATGGGAATATTTCCTGCAGCCAACAGGGCCCTCAGGAGCGTTTGAATTTTTAAATCTGGACTGCTAGGTGCAGTGATATATTGACCTTGCAACAGCCTGTCTCCGGGCGGCGCACTATCCACGCCTGGGCTCACCAACCCAATACAAAAGAGGCTTGTATGACAGGCTTGATCATGACTCACCAGATGTGCATGTATTTGCCACGGGTGCCTGCATCTGAAGCTACTCTAGATCTGCTTTGTAAGCAGATCTGCTTACAAAACAAGTTGCTTTGGAGGTGCGTGGGTGGAGAAGGTTGCCGCCCAACCATACATCCCTATCCCACCATAGGGAGGTTATTAACCTATAGTATGGGCTCTATTTTGCATGGGCAGTGGGAAATCGAAACGTCCGTGTGACCAACCACTCCCTTCAGAGTGGCAATGTGGCCCATACCATATGTATGTTTTCAAGATGGATTACCCATTCAACAAGTGGACCCAGACCTGCAGAATTGTGAATGTTCTGTTTCCTTCAAGGTTGTGGCTTGTAGGTGGTACTCTTTAATGTTGCAATTTGTACAGTGCCAACCTACGTGGCAACAGATGACTCAACACTATCAGCAACAGATATCGATATCTCCTTAAGAAGATATTATTAATTCTTATGCTTGCACTGTGAATTTGAGGTGTCAAGTTTGTTCTTGTATTCCTCCACCCGACCTGCCAGTCATAGTTCACGACAACAATTTACATGTAACCACCGTATACTGTAGACAATCACACATGTTCACTATGCGCCATAGAGGCCATACAGTGCATTAAATACTCAGTCTCATGAGCGACCAGTCACTATGGCAATGGAAGGAATTCAACATTAAGATCACTACATCAGAAAACATCCGCCCGACAGTCCATGCAATCAGCAGTCAGCAGGCAACGGGTCAGCATGATGGCTTTCCTAGAAGCCGAAAGTGCAAGTATTTCCAATCCTGACCCCATCGTTGTCGAAACCACACACTCCGTTGTTGTCGTTGAGGCAGCGTGGGAAGAAGAGGCTGGTGTCACATGTTCGAGAACCGAAGCAGTAGGAGAGTGGTGGGGAGAAGGGGAAGCTGGTGATACAGCATGCTTCACCACTACGTCCACAGCGGTCGAAGTTGAACCTGCCACGGTTAGTGCGGCCAGAGTTGAACTGGAAGATAATTACGATAATTGGTGGGGCCTGACCAGGGGGCGTGTCATTGTCAATCCCCGGTGGGATGAAGACTTCCACATCTGTCGCAGGCGGGGGTGGCGGCGGGGTCGGCTCGTCCTCGGGGGGTGGCGGCGGGGTCGTCTCGTCCTCGGGGGGTGGCGGCGGGGTAGTCTCGTCCTCGGGGGGTGGCGGCGGGGTAGTCTCGTCCTCGGGGGGTGGCGGCGGGGTCGTCTCGTCCTCGGGGGGTGGCGGCGGGGTCGTCTCATCCTCGGGGGGTGGGGGCGGGGTCGTCTCTTCCTCCGGGGGTGGGGGTGGGGTCGTCTCTTCCTCTGGGGGTGGGGGTGGGGTTGTCTCTTCCTCCGGGGGTGGGGGCGGGGGTGGTTCAGCAACAACACTCAGAACGCCCCCAGGGGCAGTAAGAGGGGCGGGCTCATCGTCATCAGTTGATATCTCATTCTGCGTCCCAGATCCGCCTGTGCTTGACCCACCGCTGGTCGTGAATACAAACCCGCTAAATTGCTGCAGCGACCTGTGGCTTTCGCGGAAGCGATCCGCCTCCACGGAGGTTAGGCCACTCAAAGTCATGACCGCCGCGATCGCGGCCAACAGGGCTCCGGATTTCATGTCTGCACCTATCCTGAAGCTACCTGCACTTACGACCCCGCTGTTACTGTGAGGCCTCACGCTGCTGCTGTGGGATTGATCCGCAGGTATGATGAATTCACCTAGAGGCCTACAAAACGCAGGATGCATGGCTGCCACTAAGGAAGCACGCCTATCCGAGCAAATAGTCTAGTATGCATTATCGTAGCTTGCAGATGGACAACTGCTCAGGTACTGTATGTGATAGTCAATGCTACGGAGGCTGCGCTCCTGAGGCACGCATTCCTGTTGCGTTACAAGGACAAAGGCAGCAAGGCGGGCAGCACCGCGAAAGAAGCAAACAGACGAAGCAAACACACAGACACCCACGCACGCGGCACCCACCACGCCCAGGAAACCCATTACCGGCGCAGCAAACAACACAGATCCGCAGACCACCAAGCACACACCCACACACCCATGCACGCACCCACTGCCAGTGTGGCCATATGTGTGCACATGAGATTTCTGCCGGCACTGGCGCCAGTACTAGTGGACCTGCACTGGTGGGCCTGAGTAGATCTTGAGTTAACGTTCGTGGCCACCCCCGGTACACACTGGCGGCTGCCAGTTTTTAAGATACGTATCTTAAAAAATTTGGACTTTGACAGTTCCGAATTATCGGACCACACATGTAGACAAAGGTGAACGGGAGAAGACAAATAATTCAAAAGACTCTCATCCGAGTACTTCACTCTTGTGTGGCTGGCATTGGCGAAAATTGGGGCGGGCATGCACGTCTCGGAGATTTCAGAGTCAGGGGTTGTGACACCAGACCGACAGAACTAAAAATAACTTTCTCAAACGTCATGCGTACGTGCCAGAAGCAGCAGCAGCCACACAAGATCTGATGATCAGACTCTGATCACTGCACTTATCCGAAATTCATCTGAGAAGTGTGTGCGACTTCACTTGACGATAAACACAAGCACCATATGCTGTCACGGGCCCTCGATCGGGTCGCGACGTCAGAACAAGGACTCGCGCGGCCAATTTGCAGTGGTCGTGCGGCCAAGGCGTCGCAACGTCGAACAGACCACATCACAGATCTCACAGAAGCATTCACCTCGCAGTCTTCCATCTTCCAAGATAGCGCGCAATATTGCATGCAAGCGGAAGCGGAGAAGCCAGACGCAAAGGGTACTGCGCAGGGGATCGCGATAGACTTTAGCTTCGTGACCAAATTACAGCTTTTTAAAGAGTGAACAAGGGAGAAGACAAACACCACAAAAGCGTGTCATTCTAAACAACAGGGTGGTATGCAGGGTAATACGTGCATCTCGGAACACCTGCACTGGCAGGCGATGGCACACCTGCGAACGGCCAGCACGTGAGCACAAGCTGGCGACCTTCAGATGTGTCTCCACAGCAGGGAACTAGCAAAAGATGTGCGAATATCCAAACAGCAACGTACAAGCGCACTCTCTGTGTGCACTCGACTGCTCGCCGATATGTGAGTAATGGAGTACACGAGTGCCTGTCGTCGAGCGCGATCAGAGTTATATTTGCGGCCGCGGCACCTCGCAATTGAGCGACGGCACAAAACTGTCGCAAGACATATGTGCATGACCGCGTCGATTGGCAACCACGGCCATGCCCAAAAGCCCAGGATCCTCGAGCATCGAGTGTGAGCCTGGGTTCAAGCCGGTTTCAAATTCCCGCGTCATCACCCGGTACATGCGCGTGCATGCTGTGAACAACTGCCGCGGTCGCCCCGGCGTGTGGCAGACAGAAGAGTCAATTGATTGCAACGGCAGCTGCCGCGCCACTTGCCGTTTACTCTTCTGTCTGCGGCACGCCCGTGCGAACGTGTGTGTGAACCTGAATCCGAGCAGGCTTTACAAAAGAGTGAACGGGAGAAGACAAGACACAAAACCGAATCTCATCCGAATCAACAGCAACACACAGTCTTTTGTAAATACAGCAACACACACATACGAACATACGAGCAGGCTCTTTTGTGTGTCGACGCAAGTATACGTACACACACGTCACACGTAGCGCTGCTGTGCACAGCCGCGTGTCTTACTATGAGTGAACGGGAGAATACAAACACCTTGCCAATGTTCGTCTAGGCACACAGCCTCGACACACCGCGGTGCACCGTAATGGCCCTGCCTGTCGAGATGTAAGGCCCCCGCGGTGCGCACATGGCTGCACTTTATGTTACCAAAGAATTGAACGGAGGAAGAGAACAGAATCTCATCCGAATCAACACCAGTACATACATACGAACTTTATATCGACTGCACGCCCCGGCCTGCCGTTATGATTACGGCGCCTGCAACTGCAATCTCCGGGGAACGTCGACGCCGCTCACCGTGGCGACCCGCACGAGAGCAGCTGCAGGCACGATCGCCGCGACTTCTCAGTGTCCGCTGGCTCTTGTGTCATCCACTTCGCTGACAGTTTGCACACGGTTTTCGGATCACGCGCAACTGCGGGACAAGTATCCGGACACACACGACACAGGTTCGGAGCTCACGTGTGACCACGGAGTGACCCGGATGATCTTCTTTTACGGTATTTGTGTTGTCCCGTTCACTTTCAATTGCATTGACACGCGCTCGAGGACATTGTCACACGATCGCAGAATATCGCAAAGCTTCGCGGCCACAGACATTGGGCAGTGCGCTGCGCACTACGAGTTCGACCTGCCTGCTCAGTCATATCGATGGCCGCCATGGCGCTGCAGCGCCTCCAGCAATGGCACGCGTCTGTTGAAAACCCCCACTGGCAGGACCGCGGCCGCACGCGTGGCCACGCGACACACAGCGCAGATGCAAGAGAACTTTACAATCCACTGATGTTTTCCATTGCAGCCAGTCACTCCATGATGTATACATATGTTGACATTAATGGGGGCTGCCCCACCTGTGGGGAAATTGCCTGTTGCAGTGTCACTGCAGCACCTGTGGTGCCATGGGGTGATACAAAAGAGGCAACCGACGCAGACAAATTCCATAGCTATAGGGTCCAGGGACAAACCTCTTGATCCCAGATTAGTGTTCCATGGTTCACCCAAACCATGATGTTAGGGTTGACAGCGCACAAGCATGTCTGCCATCATGATCATCAATTGACATCCCTGCCAACATTCACATATGTGTACAGCTGCCCGTGTGCCAGACAAGCTTGGACAAGCTTGTCGAGGATCCTAGGACTGGCACCGCCCATGTGCCCATGCATGTGCGCGCACACCCACTAACGCCCACCACCGTCCACACACACACACACACACACCAGCATTTAATACTTGTAACACACACGCGTCAGCAACGAATGGCGTGAGTGTGGGGCCATCTTGCTGCCAACAGTGTGCGCAGGCGCCTGGCAGCGTGGTCGGGGTCGCCTTCCGCTGTGATTCAATCAAGGTTGGTGCCACTGCAGTGGCTTTGGTGTGCTTGACCGTCATGCATAAGGTGCTACCGGCCGCTCTGGCTTTGTCTTCGGTCCTTCACCGCTCGGAAGGTAAGCCTTGCCTTCGCAAAGCCAGAAGAATCTTCTATTGGACTGATTGACTCACACAATGAACGTATATAGAATAGAATATACAATGAAATCCCCCTTCGTCAGAGCTGCATAGCAGCGGGTGCAACCAAGCACAGCAATAGGAATCCTGCTGATCATGAAACAGCTGACACGTACAAACAGTCTTGGCAGCCACATCGCAACTGCACCACACACACATATATACACCAGTGGCAGTTGTGTTTGGGGCGTGTTAACACGCCCCAAATTTGGGGCGCTGTGTTTGTGTTGGTTTGCGCGTGGGGATGTGTACTTGGCGGTCTTAGGGATGGCACAAAGGTGAGGTCGAGGACCTCGTTCTAGTCCGAGGTCAATGAACTCGGTACGAGTCTCGTACCGAGGCCGAGGTGAAAAAATGGCCCACCTCGGATGGGATCTAGGTCCCGTTACGTCGAACACTGCTTAAAGTCTAAGACGCACTGCTAGACACTGATTGGAGACCACATATTGCGGAGACAGGTGCACAAGCCCAGGGCATGAACAAACTATAATTAAATTACTCAAATTGATTACCACTGGCGAGCCTACAATTGAATTAAACAATTGCCCGGCATGGATGGTGTTTGTCGCACAGTACAGAAATGCATCTGTGGTGGAAGCCTGTGGTGAGGGGGTCATCCACTCCCGCTAAAGGGTGGTCCCCCCCCGGGCGCGCAAAATTCGCTGCGAAACAGAGAAATTGGGGAAGGTTTCCACTATTGTCTAAGTTGAATGAACAATCGTAGTGTTTTAGTTCGGAGTCTTGGGCAAAATGGGTCACAATCGCCGAAATAGCCGGTCTGGTTGGGGAGAAACTCGATTTGCCGTCCTCGGCTCCCCAATGTTGCCCAGTGTCTCAGCTCCTTTCCCAATCTTTCCCAAACTTCTTCTACAACCTTTGCTATTGTGTTATGTTGCCCCTAGACGGCCGCGCTGCATCGAATTTGTCAAATGGGAGGCAGCTGATTCGTGCACTTTGAGACGGCACGCAGGGGTAACAGTGCACAAGTGAGACAAAGCGAGTAGCTTTGACTGTGTCGATTCGCAAATGTTCACACCATTTTACGTGTCTTGGCATCTGCAGTTTCAGCGCTCTCGAATCGTTCCTGTGTCTCTGACAGGGCAGCAGACGGTGACCCGGAGGTGCACCAAATGGACCCTGCTTGACAACATAAGAAAAATCACGAGAGCATATAAACTCGTTTTGTTGCCTGGACATCGACTGGAACCAAGTCACGGCCGTTCGGAGCATTTGTGATGGTGTAGTGTGCAAGCCAATGCAGTTGCAGAGCTGAACAACGGTCGAGGCTCTAACGGGCCCACATACAGGATGCAAGTCCAAATCCTGGTGTAAGTGGCGTAGTGTGGTCGATGTGTTTAGTGAGGTGGCGAGTCTGTCGTGGTGAATGAGTGCCTGACATCCTCCGATGTGGGCTACTTCTCGCGAGGACGCTGTCAAACAGCGCAGAATGCTTGTTCCGACTGCTGATGTGATGGTCGTGTTTTGGTATGCGATGAGCACGTGGTTGAGTCGCGTTACGAAAGAACTGTGCGTGCAAACGTGCCATACAGCCGTCGACGCACGTAATCGGCGTTGTCTCATTGATCCACGACACTGCTTAACATATAACAAAAACACCATCGATCGACGCTTGCTTGCCGTCTCCAGCAAGTTGATTGGCAGCCGAACGACACTACGTACTGTACACACTGTGTCGGGTCACCCGCATACAACGGAAATACACCAACCACAAAGATAGCAACATATTATAGCTTATTTATGACGTGGTTCGTGTTCTGGAAGCAAAGGCGAGTGATTGGGGACGTTATCTCTTCGTTCTGTCGATATTGGGGAGAATGGCTGATTTGTGCCGAAAAGGGTACGAACCTTGGGGACTTTTCCCAAGACTGAGATCGAACACTACGAGTTCCCAAACTACCTAAACAATAGTGGAAACCTTCCCCAATTTGGCTGTTTCGCAGCGGATTTTGCGCGCCCGGGGGGGGACCACCCTTTAGCGGGAGTGGATGACCCCCTCTGTGGTGAGCCGGTTTTAGTAGCAGACATGGAGGCACTTGCACATGAGGATGCACAGAGGGAGGTGGAATCAATTGAATGACTATTGTAATGTTTGTATATCTACTGTATTGCATTGCAATGCTATATATTGATTGAACAAGCGTGATGCTGCATTGTACATGCCTGCACACCCGATCCGAGGTGAGATAGTGCAATCCGAGGTGAATCGTACGAGTCCGAGGTCAAATCGTACGAGTCCTAGGTCAACTCGTACGATTCCTAGGTCACCTCGGTTGATCTCGTGCCACCTAGACCTCGGCTCGAGACGAGATGGACACCCACCTGGCTCTGTGCCATCCCTAGCCGCGGTCTGCGGGTCCGTGTCATTTGATGAGAACGTGGTGGGACTGATCATGAAATGTGTGTGTTGCGTCAACTTGCGTGCATGGGTATCAGGGTGTGTGCTTGCTCTGCTTCCTTCTACCGCGGTGCTGCCCGCCTGGCCACCTTTATCCTTGTAACACACCAGTGGCAGGCAGACACCCTCGGCTAAGCAGGGTTGGGCCATACTGGCACAGCTCTGAGTCAGAGTTGCAAGGGAGTGGTCCCAAACAAACACAACACCTGCTTGCACAAGACTATGTCTCAAAACCGGTAGCTTCCATACACAGAGCTACAATACAGCAGCGTTCTGGTGCTGGTACTGTCCGCCTTCGTCCTTTCAACAAACAGCAGTCCAGAATGGTAGCCTTTGAGCATACTACAGTGCCATCACATGCATGATGATGCAGGGCCATTCGTGCCCGCGCAGGGGAGCAAGGTTACAATGTCATACTATGATGTAGCACTCTACAGAATTTACATGTCCTTGAGGACGGTCTTGCTGACGCAACAGAGTCCGGTGACTGTTGGTTTCCTTGGCTTGCTGTCAGTCTTGAGCTTGTGGTCTGATGCAACATTCCAGAGGATTCTGAAATACCATGCCTCTGCAGTTCCCAGTGCACCATTTCGGGCCTGGCTTTGGTTGGGAGGAGCTGGTGAGTAAGGACATGGTAAAGACCAGCACTGGATACGCAGCAGAGATGAACATTAGGCTAATATTATACGTATTGGAGTGATTGATGTTGAGGAGAGGGTACCCCAAGCCTATGTGTGCAAAGGTTCACATGAATGTTGTCACATGTTGCTGTTCCAAACGAGAGACCATGACGTGTGCCACGGGCACATTTCATCTCAAGCTTGTTCAATCTGACTCACGAAAGACTTTCGTTAATGTAGATAAATCACAGCTACTCGGACTCTGTGACTGCGACATTCATCTTGCGCATTAATCTACAAGCGGCCGTTTGGCAGGGAACCGTGTTTCCTGGAGATACATAGATACATCGTGGAATTACAATAATCATTGTGTGTTGTATGTTGTGATTGCAGTGCTGTTAGCTTGTGATGCCAACGTACGGACAGCAATGGGGGTGGACGAGGCACGTCTGGAGTCAGATGCGGTCGCCCACGTTCTAGTGAAGGTCTCTGAACGACTTCCCGGCATTCACATTCAGGTTGTGGAGCCGCGACAAACAGGTCTGGGGTGGGTGATGCCCGTGAGCCGCAATACTTGCGTGACATTCCGGTGCTAGCAGCACGGCGTGGAGAGAAGGGTGATACATCGGATCATACAGGCTCATCAACTTCCTGATTTGTTCCGGCTGATAGCTTGCAATCAACAAATTTCCGCCCCTGCTGATGCGATACAGCCGGACCGACGTCGAATGCGCAGCAGATCACTCACTCGGACTCCAACAGCCTCATTCATAAAGTATTCACAGCTCACAAGAGCATCGATGTTGACGTGCAATATACTGTGCGAAACGTGATCGGACGCTTGCTTTGCCTGCCCATTGGTTTTCTTAGGCTGCAAGGCGCTAGACCTGCAGCTTACGCCGCAGACACAGACACGTTACATCACATGTGTCAAACAACGGTGAATGCTGCTCCGCAAGTCATTGATGCGAGCTTTGGCGGTAGACAGGCACTCCGGATGTGGTTCAGTGCTCCTGCAGCCACTCACGGATGCACGAACTATGGCTTCGAACAGCGCGGCAAATGACATAAACGGCACCGATGCGAGACAAAATAAGCCTTACTTCCATAATATGTATGAAAAGATCCTGGTATAGCGCCTGCATGCAACAATCGTCTGGGGTGGCTGCTCACAAGGGGGTGGCACGAATGGCTGCGATCGCAGAAAGGTTTCTCTTATATCTTGGCAATTGCCTTCTTCTCATCTCTAGCAGGCTAGCAGTGCTTATTTACTGAAGTAGAGCGATTGCGGTCGTTGAATCGCCAGTCGGTTCGTGGCGTGATTGTTAGCAGCAGCCAAGATAGACGCTGCATCGATGCCACAGCCACAGTTTGCAACCTCGTATGTACATCAAGATTTGACATCATCTTGCTGAAGATTTGTACGGCTGATTGGTCTATGTGACAGCGCACAGACGTCCGCCCGACGGTGATGCACATATGCACAATTTTCCACGTTCAAGGCATAACATCGGTTTGGTCACGAAGCGCGGTCAAATTTTCCTCGTGATTAAATAGTTCTTTTCCGTTTCAGCGAGGGCAGCCACTCGATTTGAAAAACGCTGCCGTGACTGGTAAGAGGTGGTTCAAGCACAGCTTCGGCCCACGCCGACCTACAGTCGTAGCGAGATGAAGCACTCAATTTGACTTTCCGTCGGATCTGTAGCTTCCACAATAGCTTATATGGCTTCCCACTCGCTCCAGCCCACACGAGGCACGAGCGGACTCGTTTCACCATGCAACCAGTTGCAGCAACCCCACCATGATCGCACACTAAATTTCACGAGTATCCGAAGAGGGGGTCATCCACTCCCGCTAAAGGGTGGTCCCCCCCCGGGCGCGCAAAATTCGCTGCGAAACAGAGAAATTGGGGAAGGTTTCCACTATTGTCTAAGTTGAATGAACAATCGTAGTGTTTTAGTTCGGAGTCTTGGGCAAAATGGGTCACAATCGCCGAAATAGCCGGTCTGGTTGGGGAGAAACTCGATTTGCCGTCCTCGGCTCCCCAATGTTGCCCAGTGTCTCAGCTCCTTTCCCAATCTTTCCCAAACTTCTTCTACAACCTTTGCTATTGTGTTATGTTGCCCCTAGACGGCCGCGCTGCATCGAATTTGTCAAATGGGAGGCAGCTGATTCGTGCACTTTGAGACGGCACGCAGGGGTAACAGTGCACAAGTGAGACAAAGCGAGTAGCTTTGACTGTGTCGATTCGCAAATGTTCACACCATTTTACGTGTCTTGGCATCTGCAGTTTCAGCGCTCTCGAATCGTTCCTGTGTCTCTGACAGGGCAGCAGACGGTGACCCGGAGGTGCACCAAATGGACCCTGCTTGACAACATAAGAAAAATCACGAGAGCATATAAACTCGTTTTGTTGCCTGGACATCGACTGGAACCAAGTCACGGCCGTTCGGAGCATTTGTGATGGTGTAGTGTGCAAGCCAATGCAGTTGCAGAGCTGAACAACGGTCGAGGCTCTAACGGGCCCACATACAGGATGCAAGTCCAAATCCTGGTGTAAGTGGCGTAGTGTGGTCGATGTGTTTAGTGAGGTGGCGAGTCTGTCGTGGTGAATGAGTGCCTGACATCCTCCGATGTGGGCTACTTCTCGCGAGGACGCTGTCAAACAGCGCAGAATGCTTGTTCCGACTGCTGATGTGATGGTCGTGTTTTGGTATGCGATGAGCACGTGGTTGAGTCGCGTTACGAAAGAACTGTGCGTGCAAACGTGCCATACAGCCGTCGACGCACGTAATCGGCGTTGTCTCATTGATCCACGACACTGCTTAACATATAACAAAAACACCATCGATCGACGCTTGCTTGCCGTCTCCAGCAAGTTGATTGGCAGCCGAACGACACTACGTACTGTACACACTGTGTCGGGTCACCCGCATACAACGGAAATACACCAACCACAAAGATAGCAACATATTATAGCTTATTTATGACGTGGTTCGTGTTCTGGAAGCAAAGGCGAGTGATTGGGGACGTTATCTCTTCGTTCTGTCGATATTGGGGAGAATGGCTGATTTGTGCCGAAAAGGGTACGAACCTTGGGGACTTTTCCCAAGACTGAGATCGAACACTACGAGTTCCCAAACTACCTAAACAATAGTGGAAACCTTCCCCAATTTGGCTGTTTCGCAGCGGATTTTGCGCGCCCGGGGGGGGACCACCCTTTAGCGGGAGTGGATGACCCCCTATCCGAAGTTACCTAGGTACACACGGCTAAGCTTTGAAGCAGGGTAGCCATGTATTTTTAATGTTGCAGTGTGGATTGGTACTAAATTGTTGCTGTGCCATGCAAAGACTCACTTAATCGCAGCTGCCTGAGATAATCAGACTTTTGTGAATGAAATGGTTATCTTTCAACTGCATGTGTTGTTTGCATCAAATGTGGGTCAATGAGGTGGATGGGTGCAGATCTGGTGCTGACACGCTGTGGAGATGACATAGCATGATCAGATGAGATGTTCTGAATTGCACTGCACCGACGTTCTTGTTTCATTAGCCACTAGTATCACCAGAGTGGGCTGAAGACACATCAACGAGGTTGCGGCATGGTGCTGTGAGCAGCTGCGGTGCAGTTAGCAGTGCTACTGAGGGGAAGACTGCTTGTCATGTACTTCAGCACAGCCATGTGTGGTCACGCTGAAGGGTGTGGCATGCTTGCCCTGTGTAGCCTGCTCGCCACCGCCAGCCCTCCAGCTAATCAGCCAGCCATTAAATAATGCGAGCATGGCATGTATGTGATGCACCATAACCCCCCGTGATCAATGCACAGTCACTGCACAGCCCGTGTTTGGTCTTTATACACCACACAAACACTCCCAATACCGTCCTTAACTGTGAGGACTGCATCAATAAGGACCTCTGTATCAATTGGCAGCTTTCTTTTTTTATATACAGACCTTATGCTGTCCTTTTGTAAGGACACATCGAGTGCCCCGGATCCTCGTTCGGTCCTTATACTCGCATTATATTGTCCCTATGTAACAAACTAGGTGTTTGTTAGAGGTGTGAGTAGCTCTCGCTGCACAGTTGAGTGCTTTGACTAGCTTTTACCTAGTTTCGACGGTATTTATGACACCCTACGCCCCGTATAAGGATAGTACCATGCTGCAATAAGGCCGAGGTAAGGACAACTCAGTGCTGGTAGCGCCACACACGTGCACATGCGCATGTGCGCACAGAGACTCCGAACTGCAAAAGCCTCTACTTCTCGAGCAGGCTTCGCCCTCAAGCGCCGCGATCGTCCCGTTGATGCATATCAAGTCGACTTCATATCGATCTGGCATTCCCTTGTCACAATGCATGCACCTGCGGGCAGCAGCGTGGTGACAGGTGCACCCATGCACGGACGATCCGCGGATCCAGTGTAGGGGTAAGCCGCCAGTAGGATTGTCCCGGAGTAGTGAGGGAGATCCTGCGAGGATCTCCCGCCGTAATCTTGACTATTCAGTGTGCATATATGGCTGTGTGCACACAGAGTTGTAACCATTATTCTCACTGTTTCACAGTACTAGTTGTATCCTGTCTCCTGTTCGAATGCAAGCGCGAGTGGAAGCGTCATACCGTAAGTTTAGTTGGGCGAAATGTTAAGTATGTGTGCGGAGTACTTAGCACATGACGCCTGAGATCTGGGATCACACCTGCATGGTCAGTATCTGAGTCAGATACTTGAACCATGACCTTGTTCGACCTATACATAGAGCTGGAATGTGTCTTCTCATTCGCGGGCTGGTGACTGCCACGTGTCACCCCGCGCGTGCATTCGCATGTGCACCTGCCTTGTGCGCTACGAGGCACTTTCACAACATCTCCCCTCAGCATCTCTCTGGTTCTACCTCTGCGCGCAGCAGGTATGAGATGCTGACCTCCTGACTTGACATAAGACCGCGCGTCTGACCTGACGAAGGATAGGCTTTCTAACATCCCTGTGGCACCGCGACAGGCGCCTTGATCCGGCGCATGGATGGGTTGCGGATACCGACCCGCTCAGCTAATTGCCATGAACCCCCCCGCCCCCTGCGTTTTGGCTGACAGAAAGGCACTCTATCTGTTAGGTCAGACACGCAGTCTTAGGTCAGGTCAGGTAGTCAGCATTTCATACCTGCTGCGCACAGAGGTAGAACCGAGGAATGCGGGAGGAGACAGGGTACAGCTAGTACCGTGAAACAGTAAAGAAAATGGTTACAGCTCTTAGTGTGCACTGCAATATATGCACACTGTAAACACTCGAGGGTCACGCCGGGAAACCCTCGCAGGATCTCTCTCGCTACCTCGATACGATCCTGGCTGGCGGCTTACCCCTGCACGTGATCCGCAGATCGTGCATGGGTGCACCTGTCACCACGCTGCTGCCCGCAGGCTCATGCATTGTGACACTCCCCCATAAACCCTGCTAAGTCTCCACTAGCTGGAGTTTATTACGAACTTCTATTAAAGCAGGTCCGGGCAGCACTTTAGTAAACACATCCGCTAACTGATCCACAGTGCCCACCCATGCTACCTTAAGTTCATCCATCTGGACATATTCCCGCACTCGCAAGTGCCGCACACGAATGTGCTTAGATCTGTCAGAGGACACAGCATTCACTGCCAAGATATTGGCACTTTTATTATCACCCCATAGAGTTGGCTGATACGGGACGAGCTTTAGGTCGAGAAGCAACTGCTTCACCCACATCAGCTCGTTGGCTGTTGCACTCATCGCAATGAGCTCAGCCTCTGTTGTATCCCCTGCCACTATACTCTGTTTCTTCGAGCGCCAGAGAACACAGTTCCCATACACTCGAAGAACCATACCAGATACACTCTTCAAATCAGCAGAGTTCGCAAAATCTGCGTCAGAAAAAGCTTCTAACAGGCACCCATGCCCCACAGAGCCTACAAATTTTATTCCTAAATTCTTTGTGGACTGCAGGTATCTCAGAACGTGTTGCACAGCCAACCAATGTTCCTTCAGACTACTGGACATGTGCCGGGCCAGGGCATGTGCCACGTAGCTGAGGTCAGGTCGTGTCACTCCTGCAATGTACTGGATGCTTCCTACAGCACTCATGAACCTGGAATGCTCAGCAGCACTGGCTTTCTCCAGGTCCGGGTGCTCTTTCACACTCCTCAGTTGTTGCCGCGGCACTAACGGAGTGGGAGACTTTCGACAATCAGACATACTATACTTTTCAAGCAGGCTATGGATTTTGTTTCGCTGTGTCATGGTGATTGTCTTGGCCTTACGATCACGCATGATCTCAGTGCCAAGTGCCCATGCTAGTTCACCCAGGTCTCTGCCTTCAAATTTTGTGAGAATTATGTCGACAAGTTCTTGCAGCCCCGCAGTGCCGCTGAATATGAACAAGTCGTCGACCCACAGGAAAATAAAACATAGACCAGATGTTCTAACATACAGTCCGGGATCACTTTGTGCGCACACAAATCCCATCTCTGCTAAGACCTTTATTAAAGCTTTATGCCACTCGCGAGCAGCTTGCTTCAGGCCATACAGGGTTTTATGCAATCTCCATACACGTGCTGTCCCGTCAGTGAAGTACGGGGGCTGTTCAACGAACACTTCCTCCTCCAGCTCACCATTCAGAAAAGCACACTGTATATCTATGTGTCTAATTTCTAAATCTGCCTGAGCAGCAACTGACAGCAACACACGAAGTGTCGCATAGCTCCCAACAGGTGACCAAGTCTCAAAAAAGTCTACACCCTCTACCTGAGAAAAACCCCGCGCTACATAGCGTGCCTTGTAGCGCTGAATCTCCCCCGCAGGCCCACGCTTGATCTTGAGCACCCATTTGCCCGAGATAGCCCGTTTGCCCGCAGGCAGATAGCACAACCCGAAGGTTCCGTGCTCACCCAGTGCATCTACCTCCTCCTGCATGGCGCGCAGCCATGCATCCCTGTCCGGACCCGCAAGTCCTTCCTTCATAGAAGGCATATCAGGGTCGGAGGGGGCCTTCTGCTTCCTGGCGGCAGCTGCTCGGCGCGACCCACGACGCTGAACACTCTGCTGCTCACCAGACTCCACATGCTGAGGCTTCAGGCCTGCACAGGACACTCCACAGTCAGCCGCGGCTGATGTGTCCTGGCTGCAAGCTGAAACTTCAATAGCAGCAACAACTGTTTCACTACTAGCATTAGAGCCCGCAGGCTCATTCATATGCACAGCTGCTACATCCGCAGCCAATGGAACAAGGCGTCTGCGTACAAGAGGATTGATTTTTATGCGGGGCAAGGCGGCTGGAATGGCCCTCACCTCGTCAGGCAAATCAACCCCGACAGCGGCTGAGGGGTCCGGGCCCTCTCCCCCCAATTCGGACCCGGTCTCCACCTCATCTGGCTCATCCTCCCAGAAGGGCCTCGGCGCCTCTGCTCCTCGCAGGGGCGGAGCAACTGCCCCCGCGCCAGATGCTGAGGCCGCAGCCGAATTACTCCCTGAGCGGACCCGCTGAGCCTCCAGATTCTGATGAGCCGCAGCTCTTTCATCATCTGAGACGGTGTAGTCCATGCGCTGTTCATCGTCGTCATCATAGATGCCAGGACTGTCGTCATCCTCCTCCATGTCGTCATCAGACGCACTGACAGACACAGGAACGGGGAACGCAACGTCTACACCTGGGTCGTGCAATGCAGCAGCACGTGTGGGCACATAACGAGTTGTGCGCGAGGGACCAGCCTCCAAATGACGCAGTTCACCACGTGCACGGGGAGGGGGGATGACGTCAGGATGGGCTGCAGCCCTGGACATCGCACGCGTGCGATGCAGAGCTGCTCTGGCTATTTCCGGTGTGTCCCGAGCAGGGTCACGCCGAATTATCTCCGCAGAGTCGCCATACCCAAGCCGAGGTGAATATGCCGTGGGGTTTGGCTCCGGGTTGTCTTGTCGGAACGTCATGTCCATGACAGGAACCCTACCGTGCCCAGGGGGGGTGTGGAGCTGGTCACGCAGACGGCGCAGCACTCCCCCATCATATGTGTGGTCAGACAGGAAATCAGGAACATCGCTGTCTGTCACACGTTCACCCTCGTTATCCCCCTCAAAGACAACCGTGTAGGAGTTCGCAAACTCCGCAGGCTCTCTCTTGTCCACAACGGCGGACGCATCGTACTTTCGTACGTGGCGGATCATCTGATCCGCAGTGCACATGATCTGGCGCACAACAAAACCCTACCCCCAGGAACATCCTGGGCGTACACACGCTGCATGCTGGGGCCCAGCCCAGCCCCGACCCAATGTGCTAACACACCCCTAGGGGACAACTTCCGCAGCTTGTCATCCCTGGGATATGCATACACCTCAACCCCCCATGGACGCTGCTGCTGCAGCAAATCCTGGAACACCTCAACGGAGGTGTCCCTGAAAAAAGACATATAAGGAATTATATCCTTATCACACGACCGCACTAGAAACTCATCTAACTCAGTACTTGCAAGCAATTTATACTTGCGTTGCTCCTCCTCTTTCAACTTGTCGCGCTCGGCCTTTTTCATGCGCTTTCCCTGACCCTTTTCAGCCTCAGCCACGTCCGCCGCAGCGTTTATGGCCATCTGAGCTTTCTGGGATTTCAGGATACGTGCCAGCTTGTCATGGTACAGCGCCGAACACGGCGTCAAATTGTGACCATGGACAACACTGGCAAGGCATTCAATCCACAGGAACAGAGGGAGGCCACTCGCAAGCAGCACAGCACGGAGTGCCTCAAAGGCGACTCCTATCCTCCGCTCGATCATGCCATTACAGCGATGATCAGCTGTGGGGGTAGTGCGGTGAGTGATGCCGCGACGTTGGAGGTAGAGCTTTAAGGCCTCGACCATAAACTCGCCCCCTTTGTCAGTGTGAAGGATGCGCACACCCGGTTCACCTGGCTTCACCACATTTACCCTAATGCGCTCTATGATATAAGAGATCATGGCCGCAGCCTCACTCTTTTTGCGCAGACCGACCACGAAAGTATAACGAGTAAAAGCACACATCACAAACAAGACATATTTCACACCTCCAATTCCTACTGGAGTGACAGGACCAGCTAGATCGGCATGCAGTTGCTCGCCAGGGTATTTCGCCTGGCCCATGAGCTCACGGTCATTGGCAGAGAATTTACCCGCAGGTACTTTGCCAATTCTGCAGCCATGACATCTATTTCCGAAAGGTTCGGAATCGACACTCAAATTCAAACCACCATAAAACTCAGCGTTCGACTGCATACGCTTGAGCACCCAGTTCGACTGGTGAAAAGACAAATGTGCTATAAAAGCAGGGTTCAGCAAATACGCATCATGTGGGACCTCGGCCCCCCCAGCATTGGGGCGCACAAGATCAACAGCCGCAACTGCCACATGATGCCATTGTTGCTGGTCCGCGACCATGCAGGTCGGACTGCTCTGGTTAGACCAGACCACCCCCCTATTGACAGGCCCACCGACGAGAATAGGCTTAGTTTCCACAGCCATTTTGAATGCAAACACAGGGTGACCATCAACATCTAGTTCCTGACATTTGACATCATCCTCTACGTCGGTGGCCATGTCACCAAGACCCGGGACATACAACACATTTCTACGCGTGTCTAGGAACATTTGTTCGTGTCTAAGACACATTGTACTAAGCAGGTTGTACGGACATTCAGGAGCATAGTATACACCAGGGATCTCGATATCTAACGGATGGTTTTGACCATGCTTATCCACATAAGTACCCAGGTTCACCAAAATGGTTCCCCTACCCATGATGGAAAGCTGCCCAGGTCCCGCGAGATTGGCAACTTTCTGACACGGACCGTACTCAGTGAACATCTCACGATTCCCTACTATGTGCATGTCCGACCCACTATCTACAATAATGTTCCATGGCAGAGACGCGTCAGGCATTGGATATTGCTCAGGCATCTCAACCGCACACACATCTTTGGCCGCAGCCTGTTTGCGTTGGGGGCAGTTCGCATGCAAATGTCCCTTCTTCTTGCAGAAGAAACAGGTCCTGGTCTCCTCGCGAGGAGCCTGGCCAGCCCCAAGAGCGGCGACCACAGGACCATCACCACGGGGTTGCTTTCGCCAGCCTTGGCCTGGTTTGCCCGCGGGCGCCCCAGACCTAGCCTGCAGCTGCCGCTGTTGCTTCAGCAAATCGGCGTGTTCGGTCAAACGTGAAATTATGACATGAGGGGAGGAGTGAAGAACTTCGCCGCGCACGGCATTGAACTCCTCCCCCACCTCTAACAGTTTGAGTCTGAGCCATCGCTGGCCCACATCGGCACCTAGTGCCTCCAGTTGAGTGTACACACTCATAACATCACCACAATAAGATGCAACATCTCTATTGTTCTGTGACAAAGAATTAAACCGGCTCCACAACCTGTGGATCTCGGCTTCGGTGCTGGGCCTATACTTGGCAGTAAGGTAGGCCCAGGCCTCGCACAAATGCGACATTCGATAGACAGTCGTTCTATCCGCGTCGGGCAAAGACATAAGGACCTGTGTCCTCGCCCTAGCATGAACACGCTGTTCGTCCGCAGACGGTGCGTGCTGCAACAGATGGTCTAACTCAAACTGTCCTAACCACAAAAAGACTTTCTGTTCGTACGCAACGAAACTTTCGGTCTTATGATTCCACTCAGGCAGTTTTCCCTTTGTCAAATCAGGCTCGTTACGCCCCCGAGACGCTCGCAGCGCTTCGGTCAACGTTTCAAGCGTGATAAAAGACTCAGCGTGACTCGAATCATTCACGACATGAGAAGGATTGGGCACCTGCTGACTGCTGTGCCCAGTCTGAGAGGAAGAGCGTGGCCGGACCACTCGTCCACCACGGAGCAGCATGCCCTCGGGCTGCTCTCCACCAGGGAGCTGCTGGTGAGCGCCCCTGTCGACGATAGGCTGCTGATCAGCCTCGCCGCGATTCTCCTCGCGAGAAGAGTTTGAAGCTGAGCGGTTGGAGTGAGACATCCTACAGTAGAACAGGCGGTTGTGCGTCGCGCACAGCAACGAAGCAAAGGTTTGGCTCGCAAGCCGTCTGATTGGAAAAATAAGCGAACGCATTCGCTTTTCTCAGCGCTAATCATTTGAAGCTGCTCGAATTGTATCTGATAACAATATGCCACGAGACAGCTAATGATATCTGCGCTTATTGACCGCAGTCTAAGCGCCGACAGAACAGTGGAATGCCCCGCCGAGTCTGCGCACAGACATTGGCCGATGACTTCCTGAACAAGACCATACAAAGACATAACGTAAACGATCACCGATACCATGACAGAAAGGCACTCTATCTGTTAGGTCAGACACGCAGTCTTAGGTCAGGTCAGGTAGTCAGCATTCCATACCTGCTGCGCACAGAGGTAGAACCGAGGAATGCGGGAGGAGACAGGGTACAGCTAGTACCGTGAAACAGTAAAGAAAATGGTTACAGCTCTTAGTGTGCACTGCAATATATGCACACTGTAAACACTCGAGGGTCACGCCGGGAAACCCTCGCAGGATCTCTCTCGCTACCTCGATACGATCCTGGCTGGCGGCTTACCCCTGCACGTGATCCGCAGATCGTGCATGGGTGCACCTGTCACCACGCTGCTGCCCGCAGGCTCATGCATTGTGACATTGGCCGCACGCGCAGTCATACCCTGGCACTAGCCAGTGCTGCGGCCACGTGTGGTGTCTGCACCCAACCTGTAGGCACTGTTGCCCAGTCAGCCACATCTCAGGCGATTCCGATGTCATCCAGGGAGGTTCGCCTGCAGGTTCGCCATGACCGGGGTGTCTGCTACGGATGATTAGCGCGGTCTCGGGCCAGGCCGAGGAGCGACCAGCAGACAGGTGAGGGTGAGGAGTAGCTAAATATAGGACCCCCATAGGAGCTCTTAGGTGTCCTTTGTGCTCCACGGTGGCAGCGATCACGAACTCGCGAGCTCGCGAACTCGCCCGACGCACCACAGTCAAGCAGATCTGGAATCGCTTGGCTTTGCCTGAGCCAGCGGTTCCGGCTGTGAGTGTAGAAGCTTCAGCTTCAGAGATGCTTCGGCGCGGCCTGGCGTGCCCCCCCCCCCCCCCCCCCGCGCTTTTTGGGGTGGGGGTGGGGGCACGCTGTGGCGGGCGCAAGCCGCCAGATGTGGCAGTGCGTGATGCTGGTATGCTGGTACTACGTACGTATACTAGTGGGCCCGAGGGGGGGAGCATGCCTGCGGAGGAAACTGGGGAGATCCACGGGGGGGGAGCATGCCTCCGGACCTGTCAGGTTGTATGCGGATCATCTGTGGAGGTGGCAGGCGGCTGGCACCTGGCCATGGAGTCGAGGCTCTCCATTGGTTACGCACCACATACACAAAGGGATTATGCACATCATGATGGAGAGCAAGCTGTGGGGTTGCGATGAAGTTGGCTTTCGGGTGTGGAATTGGAGGTCTGTACGCATGCTCTGCTTCACGCTGAGCGGTCCACGGTCCACAAGTGTAGTACACCCTTGCAGCCATAAGAGGAGTTTTGCCGCACCACTCACATCGGGGACCATCCAACCACTTCAGCTCATAGCCCTTCTTAAACAACTATCACTGTGCCCCGAGGTCTCAGCGCTCCAGAAGCCTTGTCCTAGACATGCGCGCATCCGAAGCATCGAATTCTTGCGAACTTCACTTTCATGCCGTGTTGTGAGTGGTCACATGAAGCAGAACGGCGGTGCAGGGCACTCTACTCGTGGCTCACCGGAGGTCCAAAACATAGTGCGGCCGCTAGCATCAGCCACACCTTCGCCACATGGTGCTGTGGTCATCCGGAGTTGCCAAGATTGTCCTAATAAGACGGTTGAGTACAAAAACATTTACTCTACTTTCTATGTGTGGCCCTAGGTTGAATCAGGTCAAGCCTCTATCACTCCTGTTCTGACATGGGATGGCCTGAGCGAAGGCCTATCGAGGCTGCGTGTCAGCGGACGGAGAGGCAGTGGCATGCTGGCGTTGTGCCACGGCCGCCGCAGCGGCATGGTTCGTTGCCTCCTTTGGTGCGTGGCCTCCAATCCCCAGTCCATGACAAGAGCCGCGGTTTCTTGAGCAACCTACTAATGTTGAGAGGAAGCCAGCCATGGGGACATGGGGGGAGAGTCAGGAAAGAACTGTCTGAAATCTTGAAAAACGCAAGGTCAAGTGGGGGTTCGACCTGGCGTGTTTGGCACTACACATCTACATGGCTCCGGGCGGAATGGTCATGTCGGGCTTGATGTCCAATGCACGTGAGTGGAGACTTGCGGGTGGTGATGGCGAGGACAAGCATCAAGATGGATGGATGTTAGAATGGCAGGTGTGAAGGACACTATACACCAAAAGAAAGATGCAAGAGCAGCATGTACCGTGTGGTGCATTTACATATGTGTGACACTGTGAACCATCTTTGTTGGCGCCTTTGAACACACTTGCGCACGCAAGCAACCTCATGTTATGATGGAAAATTTCACAGTAGCCACTTTTGCCATGCCCGCTGAACATAGAATCCAGACGTTGCAGCACTGGCATGAAACTCAAAAACACTTGTATCTCTGAGATAGGCACAAGTGCATGTATGACTGGACATGGTTCACTGTGTCTTTCACATGCAGTCTCGTCAGATGATGTTTGCCGGAAGCTTTCTTCATCATACCAAAGTACAAGGTGTGCAGATGAGAGAGGCAGGTGTTAAATGTGCTGGATGCTCCTCAACCAGGTCAGGCAGAGAAGTACATGTTCAGGTCGATATCAAATAAGCTGTCGTATCGTCATCAGGCACCGGAATGACGCATTGAGCCTGGACGCGTCTACCTGTTGGAACGGCGCTGTTCAAACCACTGCGTCACAGCCTTCCTCTCCAGGCCTTCCAACCTGCAGATCTCACTGACAAGGGCATCGGACGGACGACGTGACTGCTCTTCAAACACCTTCTCTAGCAAGCTGATTTGCCTGCGGTTCAGCGGCCCTTTTCCGGCGCGCTTGTGTTCTCTCTTCAGATCGTTGACTTCTGCAAATCGGTGAGTAGAGTGTTACAAATGACATACTTCTTCAGGGCAGAACAGCAAAAAGTTTGACACGCTCAGCCCACCAGAGAGCACCAGAGGCTGTACATTGTCGATAGAGCGTGGGATCATTCAAAGGAAGTCCAAAGATCATGAAGCTTCGTTCTCTGATGCAAAATAAGGCTCCGAAGAAGTCCACAAACATGCCGAGCATCAAGCACAGATGCTGGTGAAGTTGGGACAGCGGTCGACACCTTGAAATGTTCGCCATGCTTCTTGAGATCTTTCTGCTTTGCGGGCCTCGCGGATAGCTTTCCGTTCAACCGACGCCTGCTCAGCTGCAATGGTGGCCTCGGTGAAGCTCTCTTTGGTGTTCTCCGGCAAAGTTCTCCACCACTTCAGAAAGGTCATAACTTCTTCTCGCGATAGCTGTGTATCACCGGCCAACTTTTTAATCTGCATTTCCCATAAGCTTCGTGAGACTATATGTGTGCCTTGGCAACAAAGTGCACAGCGCCGTTTCGGTACCTCTATTTTGCCCTTTCCCAGCTTTGCTGCGGCTTCGAGGCGCCTTCTTTGCCAAGGTTCAAGCTCCATGTTTAATTGCGAGCAGCATCCGACTCTGCGGGGTTGCGGAGGCTGCAGCCTCGTCTGTGGCATCTCCACCATGCGCAAGCGTGCCCGACGGTTCATGTGACAATTCTGGAATACTAACATATTATCAAAAGCGAATTTGCGAAGTGTTAAGTACTTATATGGCGCGATGGTGCGCCTTCCCAACGGAAAGGACTAACGAAGACAAGCACTGCGTCTCTGCGAAATAGAGTACGGAGCTCGCTACACTATACATACCAAGTGATGACTTACGATCGGCAGTCTACAGTTCGGGAAACTCTGCCTATATGCCTGAATTGCGCTCTGGAAGATGCTTGATCGAGATCATGGTGCCGGGTACGGCGTGTGTCACCCTTCAAGCCATGGTTTCTGACGCGAAGGCTCAAATGTATGCCCTGCGGCGAATGCGACGCATCACGGTGCATTATATATTGTGCAGTCACCGACCTCAAATAGGTCTGCTGCTTGGGACTTGTTTCTGTGGTGTGGAATGCAGTACACCTGGTTCAAATTCGATGCTTTCCTCAACGCTACTGTACCAGGCCTGAACATGAGATTCTTCTTGCATCGGTACTGCTGATGATTATATCACCTTTCATGCTGATATATGTCGGCTCGAGCCTGTGGGATCATGCCAGATCTCCTGTTCTGGTGACGCCTCGCCAATCCAACGGCCGCTGGTACTGAAGCCCATCCCACAACCTCACTTCAGAAGTAGACGCGATCAGAAAAGGAGGACCTGATTCTAGCGTGCCAGTGACCAAGCTTTGGACAGCGGTGTAAACAGCCCGCCTCACGACTGAGCGCCTGTTGCACGTCGTGCTTGCGAACATGAGCATCTACAGCCAAGAACTTAGTATATGTTTTGCGACGGCCATGGTAACGTACTATCCTGCAGGTTTGCAAACTGTGCCACCACATGCAAGAAAGATGCGCATGTGGTCGAGACAGAGATGAGGCAGTACCTGTCTCGAGGAGATGCACAAGTCCGTTCGTGCTCCTGAAAGCTTGTTCTGTAGAGGACAGCTATCCTAAAGCAGTTCGAACAATATGATCTCGACCCTGTCACCTGCTATAGCACCACAGGCGTCATGCCAACTTACATCTGCAGGTGTATCAATCCGCAATTGTCCCGCCGATTTGCATTCAAACGCGCAGACTGCTCATTAGAGTTGGTCTCTCAAGTATCCTTGCTTCACAGTGTCACAACGCTGCTTGCAACACACCACTCACATGGGCGTAATAGAGGTCCCAAGTCTCCGTCTCGACTTCTCTCCGCTGCTGACTTGCTGGTACATCTGGTAATTCCATCTAAGCACGGGAACAGAGGGTTTCTGGCACATTCACCCAATGCCACCATCCGGATTGTTGAAAATAGTGCCCACCGAGAGCTTGCCTTTGGTTTTGAAGAAATGCAGCTTTCGTTGGGAAAGGATTGACCAGGTTGAACCACTGATAATGTCGCAGCGCACATGTGTGCACGGGTGCATGGACGAGTTGCGCACGCTCCGCAAATTCACAGGCCAGACATGCATAGACATGCATATGGAGGCTGGGGTGTAAAACATAGGAGACTACAATAGCTGGAGCCCTGGCACACCGGGTTCGGGAGCGTTTCAACAGATGGCAGCTGCGCAGAAGCGCGCGGGTCGATCCTGTGCAGGATTCACATGGGCGGTTGCTAGCTTGCTTTCGTCTGCGCACATGCCCCCGCTGAGCAAAGAATACTTGAACAGCATGACGATGTCTGCTGACGCGGATGCGCTCGATGCTGCCTTGCATGGCTCCCATTTGCATGGCTATGTACAGCTGACGTGCGTAGCTCTCGTGCTAGCTTGACAAATCCATGCAGCAAACATGCACGATTCAAAGCTGCATAATGACAGACAGTCGTTGGCAGATCGCGACAGCTGGACGGCTGCTCCCTGAATGCTCAAGCTTTGATCAAGCGTTGCAAGGTGACAGCGCATCCTTGGCTCTGTCGACAGGTTCAGGCTTGACTGCTCAACCGCAACACCGATGGATTGGTGACTCGGCAGCGCGCATGTGCCAGGACAGACAGTTCGGGCCTGGCACGGCATGTTTCATGTGCTGCATGTATTCATGATCCAGACTTACCAAGCAGTTCACTGACACTTGTTGCGGATGTACATGGAGCGACGGGGCCATGGCGCATCCCTCTGGTTGTTCGACGCAAGGGACCCAGTCCGCATGAAACGACGTGGCCCCCCATGGGATTGGATGAGACAGTCAACATCTGAATATCAAGGAGGAGATATTTTATTTTCACATTGGTATTGGGAGCCCTGTTTCGTGGCGTGAAACTGTTGCTGGGAGGTTTGGCGACAGACGTGAAGCAGTGTGCGTGTGTCATCTGCCAAGGCAACGACATGCCATGGCAGCAAAGCTGAAGTGCCACCGCGAGAGCTGGTGCACTGTGGTTGACGCGGGCTCGGGGTCGCTGCGTCCACGTCAGTGCCGCGCGATGCTAGAGCTGTAGAAATGGACGGCCAAATTCTTGCCGCTAAAGTCCAGCTTCAGGCTCAGCGGATTATTCAGAAATGGACAATCTCTTAGCTTTGATTCCTGAAAATGGTATTCACAGTGAATCTGGCATCAAATCCAGTTAATGGCTCGTGGCTGCGGAGGTCTCGACGCAACCATACCATGGCAGCTTGCACCCCCCCAAAGACAATCCCTGGTCGAGGCTCGCCTAAGTTTCCCCTCGACGTCCTAACACATACGCGCTCTACTTTCACGCAGCCGAAGGTGGACTCAACCTGCAAATAGCGTACTGCCCGTGGCATAGGACTGCTGTATGCCAACCGGCGCAGTGACGTGCTGGATCTGCAGGCCCAGGAGCACAGCGTAAACACTGTATTTCCGTCGCATTTCCCCTGGGTTCTTGTGCGTTTTCATAGACATGCGAACACCTCAACCGCGGCTTCCGACGCAGACGTATGAAAGAAACGGCAGCTACACAACGTGGCTCTATCGCTCCTTACCTCCAAGTAAACATTGCAATCCCATGTTAAATTGTTGAAGGCAGCAGTGAGCGTGGTACCAGGGATGGCTTGCTGTTTACGGCCGCAGAAGTGGGCAGCTGTCGAGGACGGAGAGTACGGTGCTCATGATTTTCACCAAGATGACTGCCTGGATCAGTTTCTGTTTTCAGTATGATCTGCAGAGTGCGTTGCATTTGTTTTATTGGGTATATGTGCCTCGTGCATTACGCTGGCACTGCTTGAAAGCTTCCATGATTTGCCGATGTCCCATGCCAGGCGAGTAAACATGACGCGCTCCTTCAACATCTGCCTGCACTAGTGCTATAATAGAGGAACGCTTGTACATTTGCCTGCGTAGTATGATGTTCGCGCCCATTTGCAGCAGCTGTTCAGGAGTCCGTTTGTACGGACCTGCACACCCTTCAACGCACCTATCACTAGCTGCATATGTCAATCACACCATTCGATGATTGTGTATGTTTGACATGTCCTTGTTCATTTTTAGACTTCGTGTGGACTTGTGTGTACATGAATGCGGACATCCTTAAAGTGGGCGCCAACGTTCGCGCAGCTGCCGCCAACAGTAACTCGACACATCATCCTGGTGCAAAACCTTCTTGTGAACCAGTTACATTAGTCGGCACACGGCATACGCTCACGCCACGACTCAAAGGATGATGGTCACGATGCACTTCATGTTACACAGCCTGTGTTGTTCTGAGACATCCACCGTGCCTCCGGGTACTCGATTCTGCAGACTACATCTGCTGAAGCTTCTTGATTGCACCGTGATGGGAGTTGCGAGTAAATGCCGCGCATATCGCTAAGTAGCGGGTGTCACCTGACACGATTGTCCGCGACTTGCATCTTGTTGGTAGCTTCTGGGATGGAGCAACGAAAACATGTATGTCTATGACTTGCGCTGTGTCTCAGCACCTGAACAGGTGCAACGGCGCAACACGTTTACCAGTATTCAAACACGGGCGAATTGCTGCCGCATTGGAGACACGGCGCATGTCCTATTACACCAACCCAACGTCCTTCGCTGTCATGCTGCGGTCGGGTAGTGTATGAGGGTGGTAATACGCCTTTCAGAGCTTCAAAGTACTCGCTGACCTAGACAGATGAGACAGACAGGTTTATCCCCCTTTCCAGATGACATTCAGATGGACACCACAAGCGTTGCCCATGCGCCCTTTCACAGGTTGCACTTACTTGCAGGGTGGACGCACCATCTCCGAGGATGGCAGCACCACAGGCTGCCGCAATCGCTCTGAATTGCTACATACTCTCCAGCCCTGCCTCAACGACTCTCACTCCAAGGCTGTCCTCATACGTAGCTTCTCATCCATCTGTCTGCACAGCAGTCGCCAAGCTCACTCCCCCCTCCAGCGTGCCGCCACAGTCAGCCGCGGCCATCCCGCCTGGCGCTGCCACACCGCTCATGTCTGCCCTCTTGGCGCCCCGCCCCCCGTCCACTGAACCTTTGGCCCGCTACGAAACAGCCAAGTCATGCCTCGCCTCTCAGTCCCTATCACACCTGAGCCACGTGGCAGCCCTCATTGGCATCGTCGACGATGCAGGCGACCGCATCATGCCCTCGTCCATCGGTGACTGCAGCAGTGTCGCGATCGTGCCCGCCGTGCCCCCGGCACCCACCAGCAGCCCCACGCTGTACGGCCCACCGCTCATCGCAGCGGCCCTGGGCGCATGCATCAGCCCCGGGGAGTACTCGCCGGTGCTCTCAACGCTGCTCCGGCACGGAGCGGACACCCACGCCACCCTCGCGCGGGCCCCCCACAGCGACGCCGCAGAGGGCTCTGACAGCCTGACTCCGAGCGCCAGCGGGCCGGTGGCCGGGGACACCGCGTGGCTACAGGGCGCGACGGCAGTGCACCTGCTGATGCTCTTCGGCCTGCACCACCACGAGGCGATCATGGCGCCACTCCGGCAACTGATCGACGGAGGCGTGTCACCGTGCGGCACCACCTCCACCCGCCATCTAGATACGCATGTGTCGGCTCTGAGAGCTTGGCGACAGGTGTTCTCGAATGTAATATGTGCAGGACATGGATGCCGTGGTTGCAGGGCAGCACTCATGCATGGGGCGACGCCGCTGCACATCCTGTGTGCACGTGGGCCGCAGCTGCCACCACAGGCAGCCGCAGACCTCGTCGCCGCGATCGCCACGCCGGCGACGGTGTCGCGGCCCGCGGAGCCGGCAACGACGCCCGCGGCGGCTGCGCTCAAGCGCGCGCTGCCGCTGCACGAGGCGACGCCCCTGGAGCTCGCGGCGGCAGCGCCGGGGGACGACCCGGCCCTCGTTGAGGCGGTGATTGCCGCCGGGGCCGCCGTCGCACGGGAGGCCGGCGCGCGGGCGCTGATGATCACGCTCCTGCACGGCAAGATGGCGCGCGCTCGTGTCCTCATGCAGTGCCAGGTGCGTACGCCCGGTGTGTGCATACCTGTGTGCCGTGACCGATCTGCTCCAGCTTTCGCTTCACGAGACGCTATGAGGACAGTGCGATGCGCCGGCACCCCGGGGGGGCCTCGGACTGGCACACTGTACCTGTGGTGCTTTGGGTGCTGCTGGCGGCAGGTTCGCCTGCGGCTACGAGGCGGCGGAGGGGGGTGCGGTGGTGACCCGGAGCCGTGTGCAGGCCAGTGTGGTGGCGGAGGTGCCGATGCGGTGGCCCCCGGCCCCTCCGCCGCAGGCACGCACCGTCGCCGCGGCCACGCCGCAGCTCGCCCCGCTACTCACACGGTCCGCAGCGAGCGCCTACCGCCGCGCCGCCGCGATGCTGCGCAGCACGGCGTCCCCTCTGGCCAACGGCTCGAGCCACCCCGCGTCCAGCCCGGGCTCTGCGTCCCCGAACGGCGCGTACGACATCAGCCCGTCTGCCGCGGCGATGACCGCGGCCGTGCAGCATGCGGAGCGCAAGGTGGTGTGGCTGAGTGCACTGCAGTGGGTGACTGCGGCCGGGGCCGGTGCGGTGCCGACGGACGCGACGGACGGGCAGCTGCGGCGGTTGCTGCATGACCTGCTGGCGTGTGCGCCGCAGAAGGGGGGCCTGGGGATGGTGCCGCGGCTGCCGCTGTGGAACGGCCGCGGCGCCGCGCATGCATGCTCGCTCGAACTCTACATCCTCCGCCAGTGCGCCTGCCCCACCTCGCACCACCTCCCCAACTACTCCTATTCACCTCGACTCGGCTCATCCTCACTCATGCCCCCCCCCACACACACGCAGTACAACCGTCTGAGCTATGACTTGTTGGCAAGCACCAGTGCTTATGCCACACCTGGCCGCTCTGAGTATGCATTGGGCTGGCGTGTGTGCTTGTGCCCCCACAGCAGCGAGCGCATCAGGTGATCGCACATGCCGCGCGTGGCTGAGGTGAACGTGAGCACAGACCTGAGCTGGTACACAGAGGCTGGTGCAGCTGCCCGTTGCGGGTATGTGTATGTCCTCGCCTGTTCCCTTTCAACACAGAGGCCGATGCAGCTGCCTGCTGCGGTCCTGTCTCCCTTCTCGCCTTTGACCATGTAACATAGAGGCTGGTGCAGCTGCCCGCTGCCATACACGGTGCTCGCGCTCGCGGCGGGCGTCGACATGGACAACGCATTTGAGGAGGTGGAGGTGGCCCACGGCAAGCCCCCCGGCGGGCGGGACAGCGCAAACGGCGGCTTTGGCGCCGCGACGCGCCGCATCGAGCGCAACGCCGTCGCCGCACTGCTCGCCCGCGCCGCAACGCATGACGACTCGAAGCCGAACCTCGTCGCGGCCGCGCACCTGCTCATGGACGCGGGCGCGTCGCCGTCCCGCCTCGACAGCGGTGCGCCTCGACCCGCCCTCCTGTGCTGTGTACGAACAGCCATGTGCTGTGTGCGTACAGCCATGTGAGCCGTGAAGAGGCGCCGGGCGCGGTGCGCGGTGCGTGGGGGGGGATCCGCGCAGTCCCGGCGGCTGCCTTCAGCTGTCTTTGGTGGCATATACCTTTGCTCCCCCCCATCCCTGGCTGGTAATCTGTGGTATTGTTGTCGCGTCGATGACGCGTTGACACGTCACTGGCCCGTGGTCTACACCAGAGCACCAGAGCTCTGCAGAGTTGCTTGCTGTGCAATGAGTTCAGCACACCGTTGCCACTGTGTGGTGCATGGAGCTGTGAGGGGAGGTGCTTGTTCTGATGCAATTTGTGGGCTGGGCCGGTGTCATGTTGGTGTCACTGAAGCTAAATCAGATTTGAATCATCAGGCAGAGCAGCAGTATTGGCAACGTGCTGATTATGTCAGCTGCCATGTTCAAGGCAGTGACTTTCCCTCTGACACATTGCTTAATTGGGATGTGCAAGCTTGTCACCAATTGCCATGGGAAGTTCCCACGAAAGTGCCATCACTGCATGGGGGGGTCCTGGGGCATGCATTGCTGACATGCTGGTTCGCCAAGCTTTCACTGCTGCAGCTGTGGGCATTTCAGATGCATCTGCAGTTCTGGTCTGTTCCTGGCCGAGCCTGGCCAAGGCAAGTATGTTTTGTGCCCCAACATATAGGTCAAGGGATTGGCCAGTCTCCTAGCTCTGTGGTTGTATGAGTATTGATCAGGGCTCTGCTTGTCCTGGCTGCTGATCCTGGCGTTGCAGAACATGTTCATGAGAGACATGGCTATCATGACCTTGACTCTCATGTGTGACATGGATAAAGGTGAAGCAGGTAGCACTGCTACATCCATATGGGAATAACACAGCACATCCAATTGGAAGCTGTCACCCAATGCAGAACAGTTTCAGGACACTGGAGCCACGCAACACCTGTCTATGATGTCTCACAAGCATGCTGCCTTTGTCCTTGTAACACAAGCATGCTGCCATGTCCATATATGGCCAGAATGTGAGTTTTCTGCATGGCAGCTGAGCCAGCCCTGCAGCAGACAGCCATCACCTACAGTAATTCTTGCATTATGCCATGATATATCATGATTCCCACTACCTGGACCTTCCTTTATTTGCAACTGCAACTGAACACCTATCAAAAAATTGTGCATGCACATGGCAAGGCAATGCACTCATCACCTGTCATCCTGACAACTGTAGCTGTTGGTTTTTTGTTGTTCTGTGTGTCATGTGTCACTGTGCTGTGCCATTTTTTTTGGTGTCTCAGAGAGTGTGGCCCATGTTCACGGTCCCGGGGTTGCTGTTGGTGTCTCAGTGTGTTTGGCTTTGCAGCTCCGGCTGCGTGTGCTTTCGGGGCTGCTTGGTGGCAGTGTGTGTGACTGCAGCCAGAGGGTGTTGCATGGGGGTGTTGGGGGTGCTGGTATGTGCTGCATGCTGCTGATTGCGTATGTTGCTAATTGCGTGGGAGTGCGCTTCCCCTGGTTGATGGCCGCGGTGCTACCTGCCTTGCTTGCTTTGTCCTTGTGTCACTGTGGTGTGCCATTGGTGCTACCTGCCCCTCCAGACTTGGTCCTTGCAGCACAATTGGAGCTACCTAACCATCGCCCATCCCATCTCTCAACAACAGCTGCTTCAGCGTGACACTGAACTCCGCTGTGGTGCTAACCACACCACATCGCATCTCAGCCATGTTGGGGGCACTTGGCCATGTCCTGATAAAGGAATGATAAGCTCGCATGCAGGCATCATGTGCGCATTGCGTGGGCTTCCTGCTTTCTGCGTGTGGGTGGTGACAGAGTGGCTTTATGTCGCTGCGTGACTGCATTGTGAGGGTGTGGGGAACGTGGTTGTGCTGTGTTGCCACCCTTCCTGCCCCTCCGACTGGGTCCACTGGATTCCCGCCTTCTGAGATAGGAGCGGCCATTCTCTTATCTCAGACCACTGAGGATGTCAGATGTCATGTGCATTCGCCACCCTGTCCGGTTCCCACACGGTGCCCATCCCAACGCAGTCCCTCCAATGCACCTACAGAGACCGGCAACACAGCGCTCCACGACCTGCCCCGCGGCTTTGCGTCGCTCTACCCCGCCCTCCGCGACGCTGGCGCCGACGCCACGGCCGTCAACCTCGCGGGTTTCACTCCCATGCACTGCGCCGCCGCACGCGCCGACGCGCCGCTGGCGCGGCTGCTGCTGCGCGACGGTGCAGAGGCCAAGGCGAACCTGCCGAAGCGCGTCTCCGCGCCGGCGCCGCCGGGCGCCGGCGCCGCGGCCCCCGGCGGCGGCGTGCCGGCGATGTCGGCTCGCTCGGTCGCGATGGTGCAGTCCCTCGCGGCGAGCGGTGCGGCGGCCACGGCGGAGGACCGCCGCGGTACGCCATCCGCCGCTGGCAACCCAGACGCCATGGTGCGATCCCCATCCCCCCCACCCCCCTCCCCCTGCCAGCATCGCTCTGGCTCTGAGTTTGGCTCTGGCTCTGTAGGAAGAGATGCAGGGGATGCTGGCGAAGCTGGGCGCGTCGCAGCTGCGAAAGCCGAAGCGCTCCCGGACGCCGCCCCGCCGCGGCAGCGGCAGCAGCGGCGCATCCCGCCCGGTCCGCGTGCCGCTGCACAGCTCCGCCGGCGGCCCCCAGACCTCCGGCTCCGGCGCGTCCACCTCCACCGCCGCATCCCGCAACAGTCACCACAGCCCCCCCACCGTGCAAGCGCGCGGCGGCGCGGGTGGTGGCAGGGCCGCAGCGGGAGGGGCACGGGGCGGCGCGGCTCGCACTGTCGGTTCCGGGCTGCCAGCGGCGGCGCGCGGCCCGGCCGGGGCTGCAGAGGGGCCCGCAGGCCGCGGCAGCGGTGGGGGAGCAGAACTGCGGTCGCCGGTGTCGGAGGCGTCGCTGGAGCGCATGGACAGCGGCGGAGGCCATCTGAAGCTGCTCGGTGCGGCCATGCTCTCTTGCGTCCTCGCATGCATGCACGCATGCGCGGTCCCGCTGTGCTGCGTTTGACGTGCCAGCTGATGACATTTATGTGGGAACGGCTCTGAAGCCCTGGCGCCGTGAGAAAGATGCGCGTTCATCATATGCCACAAGGGCATGCCACATGCTACAATGTGCCGTAAGGCTGCTGGGGCAGCTTGTAGGTACGTACGTTGGCAGCTTTGCAACAGATCTCAGACCAGAATGGCTGGACCCAGCCCCGTTGACTCCCAATCACCTGCAATGACACCAAGGCAGACTCCAGGAAACTGGCCACATTCCATCTGCGCTATGATCCACAAGTGTTCGCTGTGATGGCGGCCATAGCGCAGCGCAAGTCCAGGAGGCGGCTGCTGGTGCCCCAGCGAAAACCCTCACGTGCTGACGTGCCTCAGTCCAGAGCTCTGAATGTCCGCCTACTGCGGCTGCAGGTCCCGAGCGCCTCTCTGACAGTCCGAACAGACCGCAGCAGCCGGTCAGCGTCCTCGCCGCGTCCTCCCTCCCCTCCCCACCTTCCCTTCCTCCTGCCGGGTCCGTGTCCCCCCGCCGCGCCGCTGCGCGGGAACAGAACGGCTCCTCCTGCATGCCCCGGCGCAGCACGTCGCCCGGGAAGCGCGTCTCCATCTCCGCGCGCCGCATCAGCGCATCCTCCGGCCTCGGGGTCGCGAACAGTCCGCAGAGCGGCACCCCGCACAGCGCGCTGCCGCGGCGACGCGCCCTCAGCAACAACGGCGAGAGGCCGCCGCCACCGGCTGTGCGGGCGGAAGGTCACGCGGCAACAACCGGACTCCGCAGGCCCGTCCGCCGCCCCCTCTCGGTGCGAACCCTACTCATCCTCCTGCCGGGGTGCCGGCAGTGCAGATGCTCAGTAGCGCATGGCCGTCATGCGTGGCGGGCCTGCGTGCAGGCGCACGCAAATGCGAAGAGTTACCTCTCGGACACGACATCGAGCGCGCGCAAACGCAACCTTGCCTCCCCATGCCGAACTCCCACCGCCAGCGCAGCGCCGACGTCTTCTCCCATGCGGCGGCCGTTCTCCGGACGTGCGTCCACTGACGAGGTTGCGGCGCGCCCCGGCACCTCGCGTGCAGCCGCGGGCCGCTCTCCGCATGCCCCTGCGGCCACGCTGGCCGGCACGGCATGGCCTCTGCAGGTCCATGATGACCCCCGCACGCCACGCAGCGGCCGCTTTGTACCAGCGGACGAGGACACAGCGTCGCCGGACACCCTGGCCGCGATGCTGCCGGCGAGCCATGCAGAGGCCTCCCCAGCGCGGCCGGTGCCGCGTATCCCGCTGCGCGGGGTGCGCCCGGTATCAGCGTCGCCGCTGCGCGCGCCGCGGCACGGTGGCCGGCAAGAGGCGGCAGAGGACGACAACATGTCGCCGGTGTCAGTGCCGGCCGGTCACGGCGGCACGAAGGGGACCGGTTGCGGTTATGGCGTGGCCATGCTCGATGGCAGCGGCCGGCTTGCAGAGGGGGACGATGACTCGAGCGATGCCGCTCCATGCGCAAGCGGCGACCCCGCTGCGCACGCTATGCACGGCGACCCCGCTGCGCACGCTATCCACGGCGGTCCCGCTGCGCACGCTATGCATGGCGACCCCGCTGCGCACGCTATGCACGGCGACCCCGCTGCGCACGCTATGCACGGCGACCCTGCTGCGCACGCTATGCACGGCGACCCTGCTGCGCACGCTATGCACGGCGCACATGGCGGCGCGCTGCAGAGCGGCTTTGCGGCCGCCGACGAGGTCAGTGATGCGGAGGGCCGGGGCGCTGGCGGGGCAGCCACGTTGGAGGTTCGCCGGTCGCCTGCGGGTGGTGCGGAGGCGGAAGCTTCGACGCCGGAGCTGCACAGCGTCGGTGGGTCGCCGGTGGTGCAGAGGAGCACGCTGGACTCTGCTGTGGTACGCCTCCCTCGCACCTCCCTGCGCTGGGAGGCGCGCTGTTTGGCAAGCACACTGCGCCGCGGTCGTGGCCTGGGTGCCTCTGCTGAAATTCTGCATGTGCACTAGCCTGAGCCTCGTGCATGCAGACGCGGCGGACGTCCAGCATCGCCGGTGAGCTCCGCTCGCACGTCTCGACGTCCACTGACTCCACGTGGCCGTCCCGGCCGAGCTACGGCGCGACCATCCGCGGCGACGGCGGCAGCGCCGCAGCCTCGCCGCTCGGCCATGCGGCGACGATGCCTGGCTCGCAGTTCGCGGCGCACGTGGCCGACATTGCGGCGGCAACCGCCGCCGCCGCGGCGTCGCCGACGTCGGCGGCGGTGGCTGCCAGCGGCGCGCGGCGCGGCCGCGCTGGCCGCGCGAGCCGCGCGGCATCGCGCGCACAAGCAGGCCGCGATGCGATCGAGCAAGGCCAAGCGATCATCCACAGGGTGCTGGAGGCCGGCGGCTTGACGCTGCTGTCACAGGAGATGGGCAACGATGGTGTGCCCTAGCCATCACTCTAGTGATCATTCACCCTCCGCTCCCGCGCATCCACTCCAACGCATACAGAATCCGATTCGCCGGCGCCCGCTTCTGCATACCTCCGCACGACCGCACATTCCCCTGATGCAAGTGGTCCCCTACCTGGCACCTGGCATTACCTACCTCCACATCATCGTTTATGACTCGAACGATGTGGCACGTCCGTGTGGTCATCTGCCCCACAGGCTGCAGCACGTGATCTACCCACCGCTCTAGCTCTGACCGCCAGCCCTGCCGTGCAGCGTTCATGGACTTTGTGTGCCAGCCACTGCCACGCAGCCGCACGCTCCTGCACTGCCTACGCGAGACCCAAGAGCACCTCGTGCGGCCGCTCGTCAACCTTGGCCGCTACACCATCAACGAGCAGGACCGCGACGGCAACACGCCCCTGCACGTCGCCGCGGCGGACGGCCAGGCGTCCGTGCTACGCATGCTGGTCATGTGCAGCGCGGACCCCGCGCTTCGCAACCGCGCCGGGCGAGACCCACTCATCTGTGCCGTCCGCTCCAAGGCCAACACCATGGTGCGCCGCCCACCCCCCCCCCCCCCCCCCCCCCCCCCCCCCTCCTGTCGGAGCACAACAAAGTTCTTGTATGTGCTTTGGCCACGCCAGGCACACCGACTCTCCTGGAGTTCTTGCGGCTGGCTGCGCGCTACACGCAGCACTGTGGGGCGTCGGCCGCGGTGTCAGCGATTGCATGTGGAGTGAATATCTGTGTTCTGTGTTACGCAGTCCTGCCGATCGAAGTGTGCACCTGCGGACTGTGCAGCAGACGCTGCTCCACGCTGCTCCATCTGCCAGCAGCCGGCGCATGTGCTGTCACAGAGCGCACAGCCCGTCCACTTTGGGGGCGCGCCACCGTGCGCTGACCCTAACCGCCTGAGCTGTTGTGCAGCCGATCGTGAAGACCCTGATGAAGCTCGGGGTGAGTCCGGACCACCAGGACAGCTCTGGGCGCACGGCCCTCGACATCGCGAAGGCCCGCGCCGCCAACCCCCAGGACCCGCTCGTCGCCTTCATGACGCGCACCGCGCGCATGCATGCGCTGCAGCAGCACCGCCGCCAGCACCGCCGCCAGGCGAACCGGTGACCTGCACCACCGCTCCGTCGGCGCTGCCGGCTGCGTGGTGCCGTTCAGGCTGACCGGGGCACCGTGGCCGGTTCTGCCAAATTGACCTCCTTGTGGCAGGAGGTGGCCATGCCGACCGTGGCTTCAGCGCGCCTGCACTACAGTATGGTGGACCAAGTGGGAGAGCACCAGCTCTGGGGTGTGCTGGATGCGCTGCCGAGCCGATTTACGGCGCAAGCCGGTGTGTGCCGGTGCTGGGTAGGACGGCCAGCACCGTGTGGAGTGCGCATGGGGATCAAGAGAGGTGGGCGGCTATGGGGCCCTCAGGGGGTTTCGAGGGCCCTCGTTTGTATTGTATCTGAGGCTGTGTACGGGCCCGGCGACCAGAGGCGGCAGAGCACCGGGTGAGGCCTGCGCAGTCACGGCACTGGGCGGGAGGGCGATGTTTAGGTAGAGCGTTCCTGGCGCTCCGGGAGATGGTGATATGTTAGCATGTATGTCTAGGGCCTCGTGGGGCTGCGTAGTAATGACAAAGAAAAGGTCGACCACGCTGGGGGCGACAAGACGGGGGCGGGGCAGCCAGCCGGTGTGTGTCCTGGCGATGCAGGGGAAGGAGGGAGGCGCTGGCATGTATGAAACTTGCAGGCGATACATGCACCAAAACTCAGGCTGGGAGGTGCAGCTGTCAGGTCTGAGTTGACACAGTGTGGAGGCGTGTCCAGGCTGACTGACACTCGGTCGACGGACTCGGCCGCTCATGCGAGTGGCTGCCATTATGATGTTGTCCAGAGTCTCTCCGCGCCGTGTGAGATCATTGATGCAAAACTCGCCATCTGATCATGCTGACAGGAAACCAATCACCTGCATGCCTCGCGAAGCCAGTGTACGAACCAAGGCAGACATTCTCATGTGTGTACACCTCCGGATCTTCCCCACGGGTGGGCGCCAGCACAGAGGTCCTGGGGTGCTACCTGCCGCCGCATTTTTCCTCGTGATGCCAACTCAGAACCCCAGTATGTTGGTCACTGGGAGACTCTCCTCGTTGCCAGCCGCTTCGGTCTGTCGTGAGATGCTGTTTGTTCAGGTGCTAGGGACCATGAGCGAGGTATCACAGGGATGGTGCCAACGGACAGCGGGTGGAGGTGGTCTTGTACAACAGGCCTTCCGCGCATGGCAAAGCAGGACAGTCGTGATCAGTGAGGCATGGTGTGACATGTTGGCAGACTGCGGTGACAGCTCAGAGACCGACGGGCGCTGTGTTACATTGATGACATCTGTTTCACAGACCTAATCCCCGGGGCTGGGGATTGTCAGGGTACTGTCAGGGTACTAACATACACGCACCTGCACTTCGTGCCATGGGCAGGCATGACATCACATAAGAGACCGCATTCGGCCACATCCACACAGTCTACAAAGTCAGGAACATTCCCGACATCGGCGGCATGGTCCCGCTCGGGATCACGCCCCCGGGTTTAAGGCGAGGCGAGTGCACTCAGAGGTGCACTACGTTCCTGTCGACTACGTCCCAGGTCTCGCTCGAAGCACCACCATCAGCAGCCTGCCAGGCTCCACCTATCCCTCTGCCTGCTACAGACGTACCAGAAAGGAACCGCACTCTCCACCGGATGCTATGTGCAGTTCTGAATACAGTCTGACTGGTGGCCACAGAGTGCCCGGGGGTCGGGCGCGCATGCGTGCGTGCGGCAGCGCACATTCCACTCACCGCACACGGTCCATGCGGAGTCTCGGCCTCGACCCCATGAACACAGCAGATCTAGATGCCGGGTGCCAGGGGGTAGGTGGCTACCGGTGCGGCCGCACACCGCTGCCCCGCTCATGCAAAGGGGTTCTGCTTGCCTGTCCGCGCGACCTCCGCCGCGACATACATATCCCGCATCTGAACCTCCTGCTGCGACGGCCCGGCGCCCGAGGCGCCGTTCACCGGCGCCGCAGCCGCCGCTGCATCCGCCAAGGGGCCCTCTACGCTGCGCACGGCGGCACGGGCGTCAGCCTCAGCCGCTGCCGGCGGCTCCTCCAGCTCAAGTGGCTCCTGCTGTGCGAGGTGTGCCTGGTAGAAGAAGAAGAGCGCCATGCATACGCCGATGGCCATGCCGACGGCGACGTCCGACGCGTTCTGGCTATCTGCACACCGCCTGCGCCACTCAACGGCTGCGCAGCCACTGACTCACTCATGCATCATGCGCCGTGATCGGCAGGGGCACCCCGGCCCGGTCAGGGAAAGAGTCGCCGGGCACATGCTCTGAGCACAATTCCGAGCACTACGCGCCGACCTTTGGATGGCAGCCCTGGAACTGACGCAAGGTGGTCCAACACTGCGAGGGCGCGATGGAGTGCCCGGCGTGGCCCATCTGGGCCGCCACAGGCGTTTGCACACAGGCAAGACTGGCGGGTGATGCTTGCTCTGAAGCAGTGCCGTCATGACGGAGCGAGGTAGCAGGCTCGAGCGGCTGTCCTCACGTTGACTCCAATGTCGCATTTCATGCAGTGCTCAGGAGGACGAAGCGTGAGTACAGCGCCGCGTCATGCCGGGGTGGCTGTGTGTGATGCACTCCAGGCCACCGGCCTGCAGACCGTGCCCCTCTGGACACGGGCACAGCAGGCACATAACCAGTAGCTCGTGCACTGACTGCGATACAGTGGCTCGCGTGTGCACGTGCCCAGAGGGCGCTCGTTGCTTGCGGTGCTGACCGCTGCTCCGGCCTGCTCCGTGTGGCCACACGCATGTGGCGCGGGCCAGCGTCCGCTGTGATTGGTGGCTTTGGTGCGCTTGTGCATTGCCGTGGCGGTGCTACCGACGTCTCCGACTGTGTCCTTGCAACACGCATGTGGCGTGTATGCGTTGCGGTTGTACACACTGAAGGTGCACGCGGGAAATGACATAACGTGTCAGCACGTGAGGTGGCTGCAGAGGGCGGAGACAGTGTGCTTTACGGAGACGGTTTATGGAGTGGGCGACCGCAAGTGCAGCGGCGCAGTTCAGGCGGGCTAGTGTGCTCAGCAGCGGTGCTCGTCCAGCCGCGGCTGGCCGCACACTGCCTGGACACAGACTCACAATGCCATACCACACTCCTCGCGACACATCGAGGGCGGCAGCAGCGTGCAGGGACTGCGGAGCTGTGAGGATGCAGCAGCTGCTCGTGGGAGTCGGAGGCTCGGGCATCTGCCAGCAGAAATCTGCTGCAAGGTGCCAGACCGCTACAGCCGAGCTAGCGAGATGCGCCGGTTCAAGCACGTGGAACAGCTGCCCGAGGGCCTGAGAGAGTGTTGCCACTGCTCAGCATGACTCAGAACGCATTGTTGACTGGGAGTCGATGAGGAGGGACTGCGATGCAGCTCTGCATGTGGAATGATTACGCGCTTGAGGCATGGTCATGCAGCCTGGCCAGACCGCATGACCTTGCCTCAAAGGCGCAGGCAAAAAAACTGTGTGCGCATATGATCAGAGCCAACAGAGAATGCAGAGGCGCACAGTCTGTGTAAGGAATGACGCTCATCCAGAGCCCCAAGACGAGGGGCACGAGCGCCACCAGCAGGCGAAAGGAGCGGCCTCTGCCACTGTACACGTGCCAGAAGTGTGTCAGGAAGAGGGTAACATACAGGCCGTTGGCCATGCTGATGGCGGCTGCGGTAGACGGGAAGCTGGTGTAGCCCTGTTGAACTAGGTCCTTGGGGCCTGTGCACACTGGCTCGAAGGCTGTTGTGTATGGTGAACCAACGAAATTTGAGTCATCTGCCAACACTTCATCCAGTACCCGGCCATTGAAGCAGCGGTGCAGGAAGTCGGGTCTCGGTCTGCCTACCTGCAACATATCGCGCGTTCGCCTCGACTGGAGAGACCTCACCGCGCAGTTAGCAGCATGCGTGGCTGTGTTGCAGTGCTAGGCCTCATGGGGACAACGCACCAGGCGCCGACCGCCGACTGATATCAAGACCGCCAGCGAATGCGATGTTATGAACGACACGCAGTGTTCATGTGCCCTGAAAACATCCAAGGACCCGAACACCGCAGCCGCAATGATCACGGCGGCAGGGATTATCCAGCATGTTCCGAGAAGCCAGTCCGGTATGGCTTTTGCTCTGAGAGGATAGCCTAGATGTTGCAGTAGATCCTGCAGCAAGTGGCGTCTCTGGCGCTGTGTGTTGCAGCTTGGTTGCTGACGTGCTGCATCGCGGCAAGGAGAGCGTACGCAAGCGTGCACAACATCCGCTTGCACATACATTTATTGCCAATCTATATGACATAGTGCCCCAGCAGCTCTATGAGCGCGCTTAACGGGACGTCGGAGGGCAGAAATGGAGGACGGTGGAAGATACCTTGTCAATCAAACGCTGGGAGGGAGATGTTGCACGCCGGAAAGCCAGGGTAATGATGACAAGTACAACTACCGCAATATAGTCTGGCCATGACCGCTGCACGATCTTCCTCCATGTGCGCATGCTGTTTTGTAGAACACCGGTCTTTGCAACGAAACTTCCGATAACCACCGCTCCAAGAACAATGAGCCAGAATAAGATTTCCTACGATATTACAGAGAGTTGCTGCTTCCACTTGCAAAACGAACTGTTGAACAGGCGCAGCGTATGCAAACCATGCGAAGATGTTGCCTGCGAACGCACGGGGTGGGCCGAGGTACAACTCAAACACAAGCGCCCCGCCATTGTGAACACACCATTGTCGACCTCTGTATGGATATGTGGGTTCCCGCGCTAGACCAGCTCGTGCTGCTGGGCGTTCGCGGTGCTACCGTGCGGCCCAGGAATCTGTGAATCTGAGAGTGGCTACACATGCCGCGCCTGTCAACCTGAACGAGGCCACCGGACACGCAACCGGCTTGTGCAAACACGGCACGCACGCACAGTCGACCACAACAGCCCATAATGACAGAACCTTTCCGCGGGCTTCGCACGTCACTTGTCTTTTTCCGCCTGCACAACGATTCATGTCCGAGGTTGTGCTCAGCACTTATATCGACAGCACTGCTTCCTAGAATGATGTTCTGTTGAATTGACGACTGACATGCGCGTGAATTGTTTAGTTTAGTATTATAGATAAGCCACATCGTCGCTTGGAGGCTGCAGCGGGATGTTGAATTGACTATGAGCACTGCACGTTCGGAGCACAGGCATACAGAGTAGGTAGTACGCAGTTCTGATGCCTTCGCATCACTCCGCTTCATTTCAAGAGGTGTGTGACATTTCCTCAGGTGCACTCTTAGTGCGTGCTCCTTGTTTGTTTCGGCACAGCTTTTTAAACATAGGCTCGTCAAAACCACGACACAAATGGTTGTGCTGCGGGAGAGTACCACTTCACCAGTCACAACAGGAATATCGTGGATATAAGCATGATATCACGTCTTCATGTCATGTCCAGCTTGTGCCATCAGCTCTGCGCCTCGCATCCGTACCACGACCTCGGTAGGTCAAATGGCGATCCTGTGGATGTAAACATAGTTGATTGCAGCAAAGCGTCTTTATAGTGAAATATTGTTTGCCTAGGTGCAGCGTACCGCAGTTCATAGTCCTGACGCGGGAGGCAAGCCTTCCAACAACCTAGCGCAACAACTGAACAGCTTGTTCAAGAGGCTAAAAGGTGGCGCGGACGATTTCTACACAAAATTGCATGTACTTGAGACGTGCATCGTTGATGTGGAAGGAAAATCTGCGACGTTCTTTGCCGAAGTTGAAGAGCACCCATGCGTAGAGAAAGGCCGGACGATGCAGGTTCGCTACGGGCGCAAGAACCACTCCGCACCATATCATATCACTGTATGTTAGCCGTCATTCACTTGTAGCTGGTGGATTTAATTTGACAAGTAAGCGGTTGGCCTAAGCACACTACATGCGATCAGAATGCAGTGTCGCAGCCTCGTGAGGCCTCGATACAGCGGTACTTCAGTCGGCGGACCTAAGGAGGGGATCCACGTACCGAGAGCTCACATACCATGCTGCTGTAGATTGATCTGGTGTCTCTGCTGGGGCGGCTTCCTGGGCATATGATGCCGCTGCTGGCATTATTTGATCCTGCAAGTCCCCAGGCATCGCATTGCAGCCACCTGGACTCCAACAGCGCCAGTGGTGACGGGATCTATGGGATGAAGGAGGTAGGGGGATCAGTCAACGGTAGCTCCTGGGCGGTGTTGCAACATCTGCACCGATGCGCAGAGCTGTGCAACATCCTGTCCATAGTTGTTGCGGATGGCCCTGAAGTCAAGAGAACACCTTCGCCTGGCACCGACTGGGTGAGCCTGCAGGTGAAGCTTGTACACATACCTGTAGCCTCTCACCTTGACATTGTTCAGCGCACCGGCGCAGCTCGTGTTGGTTGCTACCTGCCAGTGCACTGGGCTATACATGCAGGCAAGAGCTATCACCTGCAGCAATAGCACACAGCCAGGCGAAGGCAGGCAGCCACTGATTCAAAACATGATGGAGCTGCTTAATGTGTTCTTGTGCAAGTCACTGGGGTCAACTGCGCCCGGGGCGCTTCACACCTTCCTCGGATCCGATTCTGCGACGTTGTTCAACAGGTATGCCCTGGGCATGCCTGTGCAATACTAGAGGGTCAGGAACAGCGCGTTGCCGACCCAGACCCACGTTGAAGACTTGCACCGATGGAAGTTTGCAGACGTCCTGTGATGCATGACTGGGGTTTAAAATCATTTCCACAAGTATGGTATGTGGCCTCGCAGTGCGCAGGCAGGAGCAGCATGCTTGCATGATGTACATCGCGCCTGCCCCTGTCTCCTGTCCTGGTCTCTCGCTCCTCGTGTGTTCCAAGAACAAAGTCAAACGAGAACAAGAAAGTCAATGATTGCTGCCCTGCATCAGAGCCGTTTCTTGCTTGCACAGACTTTCTGTACATTCACCCTGTCATGCTATCTTTGCCACCAATGTGCTATCAGCTGGTAAATGATCGCTCCTGGTTTGTATTACACGCATAACTACACCTAGGCCCCAGTCATGGGCCTTTTGAGATGGATCAATCTAAACACTTTGTGGTGGACTCGGGCACAGGGCCCTGTGCCCGGGCATTCCCAACACACCACCTGCAGCGGCGCAGCGCTAGTAACGGCAACCGTTGCCGGCAGTACCAATGTGTATACCCGGGCGTGCAGGGGCGTGGACTGGATGCGCGTTGCAGTGCACCTCTTCCACTGCGTCGACCGCGTCGCCTTCCTCACGACCGTCGTGCGCCGGAAACCCGGCTGTGCGGAGCGGCTGCACCATGAGTCACAGGGCCTCGCGATGGAGGCCATCGCTGCCGTGGGCCCGCTGGTGCGGCCTCTGCTCATCCGCATGTTCCGCTATCTGCGCACGTGCTTCGAGATTGTGCGCGAGAAGATTGTATCGGACCTCGCGGTGCCGCCACGGGACGCCCGCGGCGAGGCGCGGCGCGCCGAGGCAACCGACGGCACGCGCGCCGTCGCTTACCAGCTCGCCATGGCGCATGAGGTGTGCCACCCCCTATTGCACCTGCGAACGCCATCGCGCTCTCCAGCACTCCAGGGCTTCCCATTTGTGCTGGTCGTGCTCGTGGGAGTGTTCCGAGTGTGGCATCTCCCGTGTGGGATTGGCCTTGGAGACCGAGGGCTTGTTCTATACGCTGCATGTAGCCCACCCGCTGTAGGGATGAACACGACAATTCATTAGCGCGCTGGGGTGTTCTGCACCGGTCACGGCACCAGTTGTGCATGCATCGTCGTTCAAAACATGTGGTGCGTACATGTTTGACTGTGAAGGTGGCAAACGCACCGCATTGAATACAACTCAGCCGCTACGCCAGTGTTGTTGTGGACCTCCTGCTACCTGTGCAGCACAGACTGCAACATGAAGGCGCCCTTGTTGCAGGTCGTGGAGCGGTGGGTCCAGGCCGCGCCGATGCACGCTCTCCTGCGGCAACCGCGCCTCCCCCCCTCCGGTGCCGAGGCCGACGCCCCCACGCGGCCCGACAGTGATGACGAGTCCGCTGTCGACCCCACCTCCGATTGCATCGTCAGCGCTGTCCTCGAGATGGCCTTCGCCGGTGTCGCGCTGCTGCTACCGGAGGCCGACGCGAAGGGCCGCCGCATCTTCAGCCTCGCGTACGAGGACCCCCCCTCGCGAGACTGCCGCCAGCTACTCGGTGCGGCCCTGCCCCGCGCTCCGTGCCCCTACCCCGCCCAATTTTGATGCCTACTTGTTCCGTTACGTTGCTGCAGTGATGGTAGCTGCTCTGCGGGACAGTGCGGGGCGCAGCCACTGATCACACTGGTGCAGCACCAGTGGTTCTGCGCTGGCGCGCCGCATTTTTGCTTCCACTCAATGGCGTGTAGGACTCTGTGATAGCTTGCAGCTGCGTGTCGGACCTGGCTTGACTCACGGGCTCCTCTGTTCGCTGCCTCGGCGTTGCTCTCTTGGGACACACGGCTGCGGCCGTCCGCATCAGCTGACTCCCAAACACGCGTGCAGTGCCCACGGCGGTGGTCGGTGGTGATGTGGAGCTGCTGGTGAGCCGCGCGCTGCTGGTGTTCTACATGACGACATCGGCACTGCGGCCGCTGCTGACGGAGGCCGTTGTTGGGGAGGACTGGGAGCGCCGCATCGGCGCTTGGTACTTGCCATTCACTGCGTGCGCCTATTGCGCGATGGCCTTTGCAGAGGATGTGCGGCCCCCGCCACCACTCATGCACCTGCCAAAGCTCATACAGCAGAAGCATCTACTCTTGCTCTGCGGACCCTGATCTTTGCAGCTGAGTTTGCTCTTGGCGCTGACATGTGATCTAGTGACCGATCAAGCAGCCGGCAGGCTGGGCGCACGCGGCTTGAACGCTGTGCGATAAGCCCACTTCATCGGTGCCACTCAGAGGCTGTGTACTTGGGGTGGTCGGCAGATCGCGCATGCATGCAGGTTCTGCAGCGGCGGTGGGCGGTCACGTTTGGTGAGCCGCCGCGGCCGCGACAGGAGCATGAGGGCCAGCTGACGATCAATGCGCTGCGCGCGACGGCCATGCTGCTCGCGACGCACGGAGCCGTCTTCTGCGACCCGAGCCCGCCTGAAATCTTTGACAAACTGCACGATGCATACCAGGGCTTGCTGTCGGCGATGCGCACCGCGCTCCTCACGCCCCCTGAGACAATCACAGCCGCCTTCGGGGCAGGCTCCATCGCACAGGTGCGGCTCCTGCCGCGCGCCTCATTCCTGGCCATCTCGATAAGGGACCAGGCTCTTTGCTGCAGCACCTCAGGGGCCTGGCCATGCACCGGTGGAATCAGCCTCGAAGTTTGCTCGCTTCGATATGCTGTGAGGATAGCGTGGTTCCGGAAGTAAATCTAAAGCCCAGTCATTAACAGATCACTTTGAATGTATATGACATGGCTGGTCCTCCAATGCGGCACACCATACATGCTTGGTCACCTCTGCAGGAGCGCTTCAGATCGACTGCACCCCTCTCAGTCATGTGCCCACGATGTATCAATTGTCCATCATGACACAAGCCTGCGCCACCAGCACCGCTGCGCTGGTGCCAACTACCGACACTCTCCACCCTCGCCATTGGCACGAGACTGGCGCTGACGCCCGCATGCAGTCCGCCGCACAAACGCCAGACTGCATTCGAGTACACTTAGAGTACCTGCAGGCGTTATACGGCGAGCGTGGAGTGGTCAACATCGCACCGGTGGACTGCTACGACCCCGAGAGCGGCGCGCTCGTCTGCCTCGCAGGTGTCAACCTCGCGGAGGTGCTGCGGGAGGAGATTGCGGCGGCCGACCTCATCGACACCGCCTCCGGCCGCCGCCGCTCGGCCGCCGCGAAGGCGCGCGTGCCTGACGCGCAGCTGCCGGCGCTGCTGCAGGCGAAGGAGGTGAGCCTGCGTGTGTGGCAGCTCATCTGGTCGCTCGTCGCCTTCTCGATGCAGGGCCCCGGCGGCAAGCCACTGCAGGACGGCCTCAGCCAGTCGGCCCTGGCACAGGTGCGGCCCGCCCGGTCACAGCCCGCCTCCCTGACACCTGACACGTAATACCTCCAACCACCATGGCGTTCACTGCCTCTCTTCTGATGTATGGCCGCATGATCTTCCTAACAGGTGCAAAGCACAACAGTGGTACAATTACACCACTCAACCATCCACACCAACCGGCAATCTCTGCTGGCAAGCCGATCAAGATCACATCCGGCAGCGGTTGACAACCACACAACCTGCTGTGATCATTGCAGCGATTTGAGAGATACACTGGCTCTCTCTCTCTCTCTCTCTCTCTCTCTCATCTCTCTACTCTCTCTCTCTTCTCTCTCTCTCTCGCTCTCTCTCTCTCTCTCTCTCCTCTTCTCTCTCTCTCTCTCTCTCTCTCTCTCTCTCTCTCTCTCTCGATCTCTCTCTCTCTCTCTCTCTCTCTCTCTCTCTCTCTCTCTCTCTCTCTCTCTCTCTCTCTCTCTCTCTCTCTCTCTCGCACGTGGTGACTGGCGGTGCAGGTGCTCAAGGCGTCGGTGGAGCGGGCGATGTGCGCGCGGCCGGCGGCGGAGGTGTGGCAGCAGCTGCCAGCGCGAATGCTGACCAACGTCAAGAGCATCGCGACGGCCGCGGCAGCGACTGAGATGCAAGCACGTGGCGCACGAGGGCCGTCGCGTGTGCAGCAGGAGCACCGCGACGTCGTCGCCTTCATCCTCCGCTTCTTCCAGGCACGTGGGCTTGTATGAATGTATGCCATGGATGCATGACCACAGGTGCCACTGGCCTCCCTTGAGATGGATCTCTCATGCATCGGGAGCTCAACTTGGATCGCTGTGTTTGATTGGCAGCCTGACCCCCACCCAACACGCGGCACTGACAGGACATCTGCATTGTAGACTGGGTGGTGCAGGGCTGTGCTGACTCTGGCCAATGGGTGCAGGCGCTTAGAGAGAAGATGGAGCGGGACACGCTGATTGCTCGCTACGCCCGGGCCAATACCCCGGCAGCCTCCATCTCCTACCCCCACACCGCCCCTGTCATGCAGCAGGCGATCCCTGGCGTCGGAGTCGGTTACATGCATGGCGCCTATGCATACCCTCAGATGATGGCCGCCAGCGACCCACGAGTGATGATGTACCCCAGTATGCCCCGCGTCAACATGCATTCGCAGCCGCGGCTCAGCGGTCGGGCCCCCGGCCTGCTGTCAGGCGGCGGCAGTGGCGAGCTGTGGCAGGGCCGCATGCATGAGGCTGAGACGCACAGCCGTGACCGAGACGCACAGCCGCGGCAGCCGGATGCATGGGATCCCGACATGCGCTCCCGCAGTCGCAACAGCCCGGGTCGCAACAGCCCAGACACACGGCACACCGCGGCGCCTGCACGGGGCCCGTCATCAGATCTCGAGGGTGCCGCCGCGCCGACGCCTCGTGGCGACACGTCCGGTGGACCGCACATTGAACATCGCGAGAACGAGGAGGTGTTAGAGGATGCGCCACCGTCGGCGGGCGCGCTGGCAGATGGCGCACTGCACCGGCGCCACAGCAGCGGCGTAGATGTTGAACGTGATGCACAGCAGGTGTGTGGCCTGTCCTGGGGCGTCTCCCGCCCGTGAGCTTGCACAATACTAGTGCATCTGCAGGGCAGCTCTGATGCTGCGCAGGGGCTGCAGGCTCGGAACTTGCATATGATTCGAAGAACGGGACACCCAACTGTACGCACAAGACTTTTTTCGCTCATGGACTACACGCATGCAGGTGTCAGCGCAGAGGCAACCATTCGCCTTTGCATCGTCATACCCTGCTCTCATGCCGCCCCAGGCCACTGCCAACCCGATGTACTCCCAAACGCCACAGGACTACTTCATGCCTCCAATGAAACCCATGGCCTCTATGGACGTCGTAGCGGGCACACCGCTCGCCGTACCCTACCTTGGCGCGGCCCCGGGCCATGGCCACATGGCAGGGTTGAATCCGCTGCTGCAGGCCGTCGCTGCCGCAGAGCCGCTTACGGCCATCAACACGCCGCACCCCCTCGGCCAGGACGCCACAGGCGCGCGGCAGCCGCAACGGCGAAAGCACTCCCACGAGGCCGGCAGCGGTGACGACCAGAACCAGCAGCACAATGTGTGAGTTTCGTGATTCATAGCTCGTTGCTGCTTGTCTCCAAAATAATGCTCTGGCGCTATGCGCTCGAGGTGCTTGCGATCGGATTCACCTTGGGCTTTGGGGCCTGTCTGACAGCAGGACATGCAGCCGCTGGGCACTCCACACACCAAGGATGATACAGACCTGGTTGTCTGTGTCCGTTGGAAGATCCCGCAGCAGCAGGAGCGTGCATGATGTAGTGGGTGTACACCACAATCCGTGTCCATGCATGCGGATTGCTGGTTTGAGTCAGCTTGATGCAGGGCTGGGGTCCGTGGATATTGAGGGCGACACCGGCAACCCAGCTGCTGCGTTATCTGATGACATGGCGCGCAAAGTCCAAAGGGTAGGGAGTCACGATGGTGACGGCAATAATTCGGCAAGGGAATGCATGTCGGGGCTACAACATCAGCGTTCCGCCGCGTGTGCCGTGGGGCAGGTTTTGTCTTTCCTCGGCCTTGAGACTGTAGCCTGCATGCCCAATGCAGGCCGTAAGCATGTATGTAGAAGCTTTCTCAAAGAATGAATGATGTTGCGAATGGTGGTGATGGCGTCGTAGGAGAGAAGAGGGCAGCGGGCCCTGTCCTTTGCATGCCCTTGCCAAGGTATGCTGTAGGGATTTGGCACTGTGCATTCGGTGCCGATCGATTTTCTGCCTTTTTATAGGAGGGGCGCCCGTATCTGCTCCACTCAGGCTGTCGTTGCGGCCAGGTCGTCCGCTTAGGGAGAGGGCAGCCCGGATTTCTAGCACAGCTGCATGCACGAGGCAGCCACGGCGTGGCTGACTTGCATGGCTTACATAGAGGATACAGGATGCGAAGTGTGTGGGAGTAGATACGCGAGAATCATGTCAAAGAAGTATGGAAGGTAGCTGTGGATGGGAAATATGCGAGGTAGGAGGAGATGTTAAAGCGCCATCTTGTTGTCTGTGGCTGCAGTTGTCCATCTGTACCGTGCCTGTATCAGCACACTATCAGCACTCCACTGATGAGAGGAGCCTTGTATGGGACATTGATCAAGTACAGCTGACATGGATAGGGCACTGTTGAACGCTATTGTCGAGCACCAATGATAAGAACGTTGGACTGGCATGGTCATAGTCTGTGGCTGTGAGTGTTTGTGTGATGGGGTGTGGAGCAGCCCCACGGCACAGGATGTGCACGTGAGACATCTGCCAGACACCCACGCGGATTTTCTTGCCACCTCGCTTTTGTTGTTGGATACTGAGCTGCATATCATACGTATAGGATGTACTGTGATGTGGGGTAGTGGCGTTGGGGCAGGGGGTCATCCACTCCCGCTAAAGGGTGGTCCCCCCCCGGGCGCGCAAAATTCGCTGCGAAACAGAGAAATTGGGGAAGGTTTCCACTATTGTCTAAGTTGAATGAACAATCGTAGTGTTTTAGTTCGGAGTCTTGGGCAAAATGGGTCACAATCGCCGAAATAGCCGGTCTGGTTGGGGAGAAACTCGATTTGCCGTCCTCGGCTCCCCAATGTTGCCCAGTGTCTCAGCTCCTTTCCCAATCTTTCCCAAACTTCTTCTACAACCTTTGCTATTGTGTTATGTTGCCCCTAGACGGCCGCGCTGCATCGAATTTGTCAAATGGGAGGCAGCTGATTCGTGCACTTTGAGACGGCACGCAGGGGTAACAGTGCACAAGTGAGACAAAGCGAGTAGCTTTGACTGTGTCGATTCGCAAATGTTCACACCATTTTACGTGTCTTGGCATCTGCAGTTTCAGCGCTCTCGAATCGTTCCTGTGTCTCTGACAGGGCAGCAGACGGTGACCCGGAGGTGCACCAAATGGACCCTGCTTGACAACATAAGAAAAATCACGAGAGCATATAAACTCGTTTTGTTGCCTGGACATCGACTGGAACCAAGTCACGGCCGTTCGGAGCATTTGTGATGGTGTAGTGTGCAAGCCAATGCAGTTGCAGAGCTGAACAACGGTCGAGGCTCTAACGGGCCCACATACAGGATGCAAGTCCAAATCCTGGTGTAAGTGGCGTAGTGTGGTCGATGTGTTTAGTGAGGTGGCGAGTCTGTCGTGGTGAATGAGTGCCTGACATCCTCCGATGTGGGCTACTTCTCGCGAGGACGCTGTCAAACAGCGCAGAATGCTTGTTCCGACTGCTGATGTGATGGTCGTGTTTTGGTATGCGATGAGCACGTGGTTGAGTCGCGTTACGAAAGAACTGTGCGTGCAAACGTGCCATACAGCCGTCGACGCACGTAATCGGCGTTGTCTCATTGATCCACGACACTGCTTAACATATAACAAAAACACCATCGATCGACGCTTGCTTGCCGTCTCCAGCAAGTTGATTGGCAGCCGAACGACACTACGTACTGTACACACTGTGTCGGGTCACCCGCATACAACGGAAATACACCAACCACAAAGATAGCAACATATTATAGCTTATTTATGACGTGGTTCGTGTTCTGGAAGCAAAGGCGAGTGATTGGGGACGTTATCTCTTCGTTCTGTCGATATTGGGGAGAATGGCTGATTTGTGCCGAAAAGGGTACGAACCTTGGGGACTTTTCCCAAGACTGAGATCGAACACTACGAGTTCCCAAACTACCTAAACAATAGTGGAAACCTTCCCCAATTTGGCTGTTTCGCAGCGGATTTTGCGCGCCCGGGGGGGGACCACCCTTTAGCGGGAGTGGATGACCCCCTGTTGGGGCTGCGCACACGCCAGGTGCATCCGCAGCGACTGGAGTCGCGCTTCACCGTCTTGCGACTATACAGCAAAGCAATTCACATACAGTAATCTGCGGCATACGTCGAGTGCAGCTGATAGTCCTTCCAGGGAATTATACCGGGCGTACCTCCGCGGACACTCGTCATGGCTACATGGCAGTTATGTTTCGCGTCGAAAGGGGCCCAGCAGCCTGCCAGCAGCCCCCAATCGCACCCAAACCACCAGGCTGCCAGCCTGCCAACTCCGGTGGCCAAACTCCAGCCTCAAACTCGCATGTGCCATCATGCACCACACAGCCTCAAACTTGACACAAGTACCACTCTATATCTGCAGATTATGTCTACTCATTTTCAGCTGCATCGAACACCTCTGCGTGACCTCGGCTCTGGTAGCTGTCGGCCCAGCGTGATTGTGTCCGTGCCACCGTTCTCTCGCAAATTCTGTGCCTGTGATGACACAGTATGGCTTCATTTGACTAGCTGCTGTGCCATACGAATTATATTACAGCAACGTGCTGTGTCTGACGTACAGCATCTGTATCCTCGTGTCGAATACGGCTTCTTCAGAGCGCAAGCAACGCGCAAGAAACCGTACCGTCGCATTGCCGGCTACATGAAAGCTTCCAACAGGTGCCTTACAGCGGTGCTCATGGATGCCATGTCAATGCCGCGCTGCGTGCGCACACAGGTCCTACAAAAACGTGCATGTCGTGTGGGTGAAGGATCGCAGCCCGTCTTTGAACACACATGCGAAGGAGGCTGCAGCCGATGTCTGTCCGAAACTGTAGCTGTAAGCGTGGATCAGGAACACGGGATATCTTGTTGCCAAACGGAACACCACCACAGTTGCCGTACAGGCGGTGTGTGCCTTACAGCCCAACTGCTGCAGCAGCATTGGTCCCCACGCTTGATTGCACTTGTTTCAATGGATTCATCGCTGCCTCGTTGCGGGAATTAATGTACTGGTCGCGAAAGACCGTGCCAGCACGCTGTCTTAACATAACTGCTCCACATCAAGGGCTGCAGATCTGCAGAAACATTGCAAACATAGCTGCCTATCCACCTCGCTGCATACAGCTGCACCTCGCTACACATAGCTCGACACAACCACCAAAACAAGAGGTCCAATTCGATCATCGCTCAGACATCGTTGCAGAGCAAGAACATGCCTCTGCAACAAACTGGCAGTCATCAGCAGAGCAAGTGCAACACGCCCACCATTGATACTTGAGCTGGGTCTTAATGTACATGCAAAGGTACCGGAGTATGTAACCTCTGCAATGGAATGAGTACATGCCAACACGGGTGTGCTGTGCGAGAGTCTGGTGCGCACAGCACAAGCACGGCTCATCAACATGCACGCAATGTGCAGCAGCTGCAGCTGAATATTGGCAGCCATACTCCTTGATACAGGTGCATCTACATATTCAAATGTCAGAGATGTGTGATCTCCAGTTCCAGAGCAGTGAGCTGGGGTGTGCTGTGCGAGTGCCGTAAATTTGCCGTATTGTGTGCCAGCACAAGCGCAGACCATCTCCATGCACGCGATGTGCAGCAGCTGCAGCTGAATATTGGCAGCCATACTCCTTGAGACAGGTGCATCAACGTATTCAAATTTCAGAGCTGTGCGACCTCCATTTCCACAGTGGTGAGCTGGGGTGTGCTGTGCGAGTGCCGTAAATTTGCCGTATTGTGTGCCAGCACAAGCGCAGACCATCTCCATGCACGCAATGTGCAGCAGCTGCAGCTGAATATTGGCAGCCATACTCCTTGAGACAGGTGCATCAACATATTCAAATTTCAGAGCTGTGCGACCTCCAGTTCCACAGTGGTGAGCTGGGGTGTGCTGTGCGAGTGCCGTAAATTTGCCGTATTGTGTGCCAGCACAAGCGCAGACCATCTCCATGCACGCAATGTGCAGCAGCTGTAACTGAATATTGGCATCCATAGTCCTTGAGATAGGTGCATCCACATATTCAGATTTCAGAGCTGTGTGATCTCCAGTTCTAGAACGGTGACCTTGGGTGTGCTGTATGAGTGCCGCAGATGTGCCGATCTGCGTGCCGGCACAGGCATATACCAACATACTGCACTCAATGTGCAGCTGAAGCTGCAGGTTAGTCGTCGCAGTCCTTGTCATGTGCAGAAAAGCTTGGGCCTCTATTGATGGAAGCAAGAATGGACAGGCGGTACATGATTCTGGGCTCTCTAGAGCTGAACTGCATTGCTCAGCACCAGTGCCTCCTGATCCGGCTGAAGGACAGCAGCTGCACTCTTTGTCCATTCGAAATTATACAACAGCTGCTCCTGTAGCTTTGTAGACGGTGCATGTCAGCTGGTGTGTGCAAGCGGGTTGCTGAGTTCTGCTGAGTTCTTCTTGAAACAGTCGTCGCAGCACATCCATTGCATCAAGCCAAAGAAGTCTACGCAAATGTAAGTATATTCTGTAAACTAATATACAAACTGCAGCCCGCAATGATAGGCTGGACACCGATCAGGCAGAAACAGTTCTGGATGGACCTCCACCACTGGAGGATATCATGAATTTCTATTGCATGATAGGATAAGCTGGAGATTTTCTCACCGAATGCAGATCGGAGGCAACTGCATTGCTTTTGCTCTGCACTCAGCTGGAACTGCATACTCCAAATATGAACGATGGAATCTACGTGCTGAAGTACAGATGCAGCGATGCCACTTGCAGGACCAGATTAGCCATACACAGGAAGTTTTGTACATACTGGCGTCCTTGGGACGTTCAGTGAGCGGCAGCGGTGCAGCAACGGTGTTGCCTGGCGATCACCACACCATCGACCATTTACGTCGCGTACAAAAAGCATCAGGTGTAGCAGCGAATCAAACTAATCTATGCTGTGTCATCACCAGCACAAGCTTGTGGAGAGACAGGTTGCACGGGCACCCCCACGCTGGCGAGCGGGGCCTACAGCTACCAGTGGCGAGATCACTCATAGACGCTCGATGCGGCTGAAACTATGCAGTAACAATATTGAGACATAGAGTGGTACTTGTGTCAAGTTTGAGGCTGTGTGGTGCATGATGGCACATGCGAGTTTCAGGCCTGAGTTTGGCCACCGGACTTGGCAGGCTGGCAGCGTGGTGGTCTGGGTGCGATAGGGGGCTGCGGGCATGCTGCTGGGTCCGTTTTAACGCGAAACATAACTGCTACATGGATGCACAGTGCTGCCACGCCTGCTCAGCAAATACCAATCGCTCTTGAGTGAAGACCTGCGGGAATAAATCTCCACAACTGTGTATCCTCCTACTTGCTTCGCAACTATGTGTTACTTGAATAGTTGATTTCACTAACACTGTGTATTTGAACAAGCTGTGGTCTCCATTCTCGTCATCAGCTCCACATGCCGTCAACGTTGCATGTAAGCGCAGCGCTCGTGAAGGATTTGAGATCGCAATAACGAAAGTTGAGGCGACATCGACTGGATGATCGTCTCTGCAGAGCCCTTAGATGCGTGGCTAGTTCCACGCCCGTGGCTCGCCCTCTATGGCAACTGGATAAAAGCGGGGCATAGTCCGCTGACAGAAGTGCGGCTCTTACGCTGCACTATGCGTGTGCGTGCGGTAAGAACGCCGCAGGCTGCACTTTGTCTTGCATATGCAACAGCGTCTTCTGCAGACATGCACATCCAAGATTCAGCGGCTCCTCTCCGAAGACACCATGCTGCGAATTTTCTCCAGCCTATCTGCTCCAGATCTTGCCATGGCAAGTATGACTTGCAGGCAGTGGTCCCGGATATCGAAGGTGCGCCTGAAGGACATCATGCCTGCCTTCCCCTTTGTCGCATATGGCCGTCTCGATTGACGGATTGCTTTGCTTTCCAGGCGCCTCAGTTGTGGAAGCGCCACTGTTTCAGCGTCTTCGCTAACACATCACGCGAGCAGGCGTTGTCGCTGTTGCGGACGGCGTATGGGTGAGTCTCTGGAGCCTCCTTGTTTGCACCACACAGTCAGAACGTGCATCAAGTGTGCTTGCATCAACCTCTATGAGCTCGAGGCACACACCGGAAGCCGTCATTCCTGACAATCAGTATGCGACGAGTGCCAGCTCGAAGTGCCAGCTCGAAGTGCACGCGAAGAGCACATGTAGCATCTGATGCGATGAAGCCGACCACATCCAAACCTATGATTGCGCTGTAGCTGTTCTGTGTGTCTTCCTTGCAAATGTAGCGCACCACCTCTGGGGACGGGCGCGTGTCTAGTTTTGCACGGCTGTTCCATGGCGCTAGAGCTCAGACACGCGACAGCGCACCATGCGTTCAAGCACGCCGGCTACTCATTGGCTGGTTAATGTAAGTGTTGTCACACTTTTTGCGTCTACGCAGGCAGCTTGTACCTGTTCGCATGTACACCCAGTGCACCAGAGCCATTGCGCTGTTACACAGACCTGCAACCAGGTCGGTCTATGAAGCGGTCTCACCAAAAACAAAGCTGAATTGTCGCAGCTACGAGCATTTACACACATTTTTGAGCCAGGATGCGGGTGGCCGATGCAGGCACAGTTGGAAGCGGATGTACTTGGAACATCCACACCTGCGCTGCGATGGCATCTACGTCTCCCGCAACACCTACTTCCGGCTGGGAATCGTGCACTGGGATGTTAAGAACCCGGTGCACCTCGTTGTATATTACAGGTCCGCAACTGAGCACCCAGCTCCATCCCGCAACAATGTTGTTGTGGCCACCCACGCCACTGTCACCACCCCCGCACTGGCAGCCTGCCACATCCACACAATACAATTGCCATGCATCAAGCGACGCTTCAAGTACAACATGTGGCAACACATGGCCGCCCCTGGCACAGGGCGCACGACTCGACGCAGGCATGCAGGTACTTTAGGTTCTTCACGGACGGCACAGTGCTGACGCGCACGAGCCCTGACATCCTGCGCAAGGTGGCGCCGTCGCTCTCCAAGATGCCCCACTACCTGCCACCCCGCGACTCCCGCCTCCCCGGCCGCTGGAAGCTGCAGGTGCCCCCCCCCCCCCCCCCCCCCCCCCCCCCTGTCATACATGATCTCGCCCCACCACTTATGCGGACATTTATGTCGCAAACACAGGCTGGGTGACGGCATCGCAGGCCACCACCGCATCCGACCAGGCATTTCCACCAGCCCACATGAGAGTCTCCCGCCGTTGCTCCCGGGTCGCGCCACGCCCACGTCGACCCAATCGGTGTATGCATTACCAACTCGCACCCGTCTGTTGAACGATGCACACACGACCCCAACCGCCTCGTCGTGCCGGTCTATCCACTTAAGGAAGCTCCCTCCTTCAATGGCCCGGCCACAGCGCATCACAGCAGCCGCAGGCGGCGGCTGTCTCACAGCGGCCGATGCGAGGCGGGGAGTGCGGTGTGTGCAGGGCACGACGGCGTACGTGGCGTGCGCGTACCCCGGCATGGAGGACACCGAGCTGCGGTGCAAGCTGCGGCTGCGCACGCGCCCGCCCGGCCTGCACAACCGCCTCGACGTCGGGGACCTCTTCACCTACGACCGCCGCGACGGCTCCCACGCCTCCCTCGACCGTGCGCCTCTGTGTCAACTTGGCCCCTTGCGAATTCAATGTTGCCCGGCTCCCACGCCTCGTGCGACCGTGCGCTGCTACGTCCTCCGTAGAGTAGCTCGAGGCACTCCTCATGCGTTGTCGCGGCTGGGTCCTCGACACCGCTGTGGTGGTGATGTGGGGCTTGCGCCGGGTGGCCCTGCTGGCGTGCGGTGGTGCATGAGCAGGCAAATGTGCCCTGGTGGACACCGCCGCTGTCGTGTCACGCGTGCTAGGGATCGCCGGTGGTCGCACATGGCGATGCGGGGCTTCCTCCGCCTCCAGCCACGCCATATCGCGGTCGCTTGCAGCGGCGGCCACTGACAGCATGCATCTCTGCTAGGCCAAGGCCTCTTGGCGGATCAAGCTGCTGCTTCTGATTTATTCGATTTCATGTGTATTGTACAGACACATGTGCCTCCGCATAGCGGCGCTCATACAGACACATGTGCCTCCGCATAGCAGCGCTGATGCGAGGGGGGGTGGCTGTGCAGAGCCGGACGTGGACGACGATTCGCAGAGCCGCACAGAGAGCGACCGCGGCCGCGGCACGCTCGTGTTTGTGCCGTGGGCGCAGGTCAACACCCACATCATCAACCTCGGCAAGCGCGAGATGGATGTCTTCATCCCCGGCTGACCCCGCACCAGCCAGAAGCCCCCGCCCTCAATTCATCGCATCTCCTCTTCCAGGCCAGCACGCGTCGGCTGCTGGTGGCGACGAGCCCCGCCCCCGCCCCCCATCTCCCCCCAGCCTTGAAGGTTTGTTGCCACCATGGCAGCCACCCCTGGACATAGCAGGTGTGGCTCGGCCCGGGCCGGCGCATCTGCCCAGCACAGCACAGCATGGCACTGGGAAAGTGGCGCGGCAGAGGAATACCGCCGCGCAAGCACGTGTTGTTCGGCACGGCTTGCTCAGGCTGTGTGCCTTGCTGAGCAGTGTTGGGTCATCGGGCCCGATCACAGAGGCCAATTTCGATTATCCAGCTCTATTCTTTGGGTGGCATCCCTGAAAATGTTGCGACCCGACACTGTTGCTGAGCACCGCCATTTCAGGCCTCCTGCTGCCCCTCCATGGCTGCCACGATGCTGCAGTCAACAGCGGCGGAGGGCGCAGGCAGAGGGGTGCGTGCCGCAGTCAACAGCGGCAGAGGGCGCAGGCAGAGGTGTGCGTGCCGCAGTCAACAGCGGCGGAGGGCGCAGGCAGAGGGGTGCGTGCCGCAGTCAACAGTGGCCGGGGTGTGCGTGCCGGGGCATACGGTAGCTCGCCGCAAAGTGAAGGATGCGTGGAAGTGTGTATTATGTCTGTAACGTCACGATTCCCGTTCTGAGCGCAACTGTGAACATCACTGCGGCGCTGTGGGTTGGGGCAAGCAAAGTGAGCAGCGGAGCGGAAGTCGTTGTGGGTGGCGTATGCGATGACGTGTTTGTGAGTCGAATGCAACCAGATCGCATGCGTGATGTAACCACACGCTCTGTGGCATGACATGCAGATTGTTGTTGGCAAGGCGCAGCGCTGCGCCCAGGCTGCCACTGCTGGACTCAGCTCGGATGGGAAACAATCCAAATGCTACATTTTTGCGCCGATGCCTCCAACAGATGCGCTGCAAGCATAATGGCACCACACATGGTCACTGTCCTTACGCGAGCACACCAGAGGCAAGTCCGGCCCATGTTTCAAAGTCAAGCGGCCTGCAGCCTGCACCGCCCCAGGCGGTCAGCATGGGCCTGTCATGCTGACATTGGGTGTCACGCAAAGTCGACCTGGAGGCGCATAGGAAAAATGTAATAATAGCTGTAATGCTGATATAGCGCCATCGCAGCTGTAATGCTGATATAGTGCCATCACAGCTGCAGCTGCCACTGGCATGCATTATATGGGCACTGGATGACGTACAGCAGACCACCCAGCCGGACTCCAGTCACAATGGCCGCCCGCGTATGCATGCTAGGCGGGGGCTGCCACGGCCTGCATGCCATATGCATGGCCGGCGGGACACACACTGAGGCTATCCCTCGCATACTCGCGTCGCGCTGATGAGGCAGTCTCCCAGAGGGTACAACTAAGTAAATCCAGATCCACTCTACTTCACAAAGCCCTCCCCCCTGTCGTGTGCTGATGACAGCGCAATGCCGAGCGTCCCGCGGCCTGCTCACTCCTGGGCACCACTTTGCGGCCAGATGCTGCAGCCGGGGTGTGCGAGCACAAAGCCATACCACCGTGAGAAGACCTGCAGTGGCCGGGAGCCCCTGCTGTCAACCGCGAACGGCACGCCATCCCGCGCCCCGACGCGAATTACCAGCTCACGGCCGGCGAGTGTGTCTGTCAGGCTGCTGCCGCTGCCTTTTGACGAGTCATCGCCGCCGTCGCTCGCCGTCTGCAGCGCCTCCTGCAGAGCCTCCAGCCTGTAGAACCGCGCCTGCCCGGCGATCACAACCCCGAGGCCGCGCTGCACCCGCGACAGCCGCGCGTCCGGCGCCGGCATGCGCGAAAACGGCCACGGCAGCATGTTGGTGGTGTGGAATGCACCGGAGAACAGGCTCAGCGCGCGGGCCAGGAGCCCGCCACACCGCGACCGGTGCACGAGCAGCTCCGGGCTCTCATGCATCGCCGCCCCGACTGTCGTCACCTGGAGCGGCGGCCCCCGGGCGGCGGGGACTGCAGCTGTACCGCTAGCCGGTGACTCAGGCTCCACATGCATGCCCGCAACACCCAGCTGCGTCCCAGCCAGCGGCCCGTGCAGGGCCTTGCCAGTGAGGTGGTGCCACAGGGTACCTGTCTCGGCGTCTCGCATGACAAACGTGCCGTGGTGGCTGCCCTCACATTGGAAGGTCAAGTCTCGGCCGTAGCCTGGGGATCCGGCGTCGGGAAGATCTCGACCCGCGGGCATGTGCACTCGTGGGCTCATCAGCACGCCGGTGTGGCACAGGCAGCAGAAGGTGACGAGGAAGGGCACGCCGCGGATGCGCCCCTGAGCGACGTGGTGGTAGTTCATGTCCATTGTCAGCAGCGCGTGTTTGGAGCCCGCGATCTCGAACGTGAGCAGCTCGGTGGCGTCTGGCAAACGCGCCTGCTGCAGGGGGGTGCCAACTGCAAGCTTCGACGAGGCTTCCGTGTCGACGTCGCCGTCGTCCTGGATTGTGAACGTCGGGAATCTGATCGGAAACACTTCAGCTGGATCAAATTCATCTTTGGACATGATGGCGTTGATGGTGTCAGACGGGCCTGGTGGAAGGCAAAGCGACGAGAGTGAGAGTTCGGTTGGAATGTTGCTGGCTGCAGCTGAATGCGTGTGCACGTCTACGCTTCCATGCATCTAATTCACTCGAGCAAAGACGCAGCTGGCCGCAAGTGTGGAATGCTAAGTATGCCGCATAGAGTATGTCTGAACGGCAGCCGATCGGCAGCCAGGCGTGGCTTCACCTCGATCGGTCGAGTTACGCATGCCAGGGGATTGAGGCGCGCCGCCGAAGCTTGTGCACCTCACATGGCATCGACTTGTGTCCACAAGTAGGGTATGAGTCATGCACTGCTGATTAACTTGTACGTACAATTCATCACCTAGAAGAGTGTTTGTATCACTGCGACTCGAGATCGATACCCGTCGTCACGTGCACGCCGGTGGCGCTCACCCCCTCGCATTGCTATCGATCTTGCGCACCAGCCGGCCGTACGCGTCTTCAGTGTCCCTTTGCTGATTTATACATGACCAGATATCGTCCCCCATATCCACCCACATGCGGCGCTCGCGCCACATGCATATGCAGTCGTGTGGCCACGGCAGCAACCGTCGGCGGATCCTTGCAACGTATGCTTGCAACAGTACGGGTGGCGTGCACAAGCCATGGCAGAATGCATGACTGGTCAGGAGCATAGAAATGCAGTGAGCACACACAAACAATGCATCTGCAGCACCCACAGACCTACTACAGTACTGCCCCGGATGGTCCACACTGCCGCCATGGCAATCACAGTCCGACGGCCTGAGTCAGCATGGACATCTGGTGACTACTGCCCTGATATCGATTTTTTTGTTCTGGACGATGCTTCAAAAGTCTGTTGTCTTGGTCTAGACCCACTCTTTCCTCTTGAGAATTCGTTTGTGCTGTACTGAATTTGTGTATTCTGTGCTGACGAGGACCGGCAGTGTTGGGGCAAGCACAGAGCTGCGTTTCTTCGGTTTCCAGAGCGTTCAAAATGCGTTCTTCGACTTCAAGTTGGATTCTGAGCCGGAGCTTCCGACTGATCCGGTCTTGGCGATCTCGAGCTATGCACTGTGGTGCACCCATAGCTACAAGGCATATCTCGAGATATGAGGACTTTGAACCCCCTGGCCATGAAGTGCTTTGCAGAATAACGTTGTGCTCATTAAGGGATATCGATGGCCATCCCCGCTCCTTAAGGGATGTCGACGGCCTCTCCAGGATAGGCTCAATTTCATGTTTCTACGTTATCCTATTTTACATTTTCTTGGCTGTCCTGCTTAATGTATAGGGTAACACAATATCAGCGCGCCTGAGCAGAAACACAATTGTTAGCTGAACCGGTGGTCTGGGCCTGCCTGGCTTGGCACCTTCAGCGGCTCGCCAGGCTGCACCTTCAACACCGTTTTTTTGAAGTGGTCCAAATCGGAGCCTACGTTTCATGCTCGTCTCTGATTCTGACGTACTTCATCTGGCAACGTTTGAAAGCATCTCTGGTTGAGAAATCTGATGCAGCAGTGCCACAGTGCGGGTTACGACTGGTAACGATGAAGGCGGCGAGGCAGGCAGCACCGCAAAACCAGAAAGCAGTGCGCATGTTGCAGTATGTGGTTGAGCCCTGCTTGGGCGCGGCTCACACAATGCAGCTGAGCACCGTGGAGACAGTGGGAGTGCTCCTCATGTACCCACCTGCATGGCTGTATTCATGCCCTCGTGAGATGTGCTCTGTCATGGCTGCTTTTGTCTTGAGTAGACTGCGTTCATGCACCACGGAAGAGGCATGGCCGTTGGTAGGCACAACTGGCCATGCGTTGAACCAGTAACTGCCACATAGAGTTTCGACCCTGATGCGGAACGAGCTTGGCGTCCGTACATCTTGAGCATGGCCTTGCACATGTTGCCCCACCTGATGGTGCCCCACCTGATGGCAGCCGGCCTCGCAGCTGGTGCAGCCCCCGCATGGTGCCTTGCTGCATTCACAAGGAACATTGCATGGCGTTACAAGGGCACATGCTGAGAGGGAATGCAGCAATCCGGCCTGCGGCGGTCCTAAAAGTAATCAACATACTCTCGCTATCTGCAATCGACGCTCACCTCGCCCTGGCGCGCCGGCACAGCGCGGACTGCCGGTGCTTGTGTAGCGCTGGCCGGCCCGCCACGCCACCCCCTGCACTGCGTGGTTGCATGCCCACGTGTGCTCCTCCTCACCCGCCACACCGGGCCCCTCGCGCGACCGCTCTGAACGCCCACCCTCTCGATGAACAGGCTCGCGCGCCGCGGTATCTGAACCCTGGCACATGCATACATGCACATCTGTGAGACCCCACACCCCCAAGACCCCTCTCATCTAAAGCCTCAAACGGCCCTCATAATAAGACACTATACCACCTACAGTCGCGAGCCTCTGCTCACGGCGCTTTCATACGCAGCGGCATATGGACAAGGCCGCAGCAGCGCACTCACGGACACGAGTGTGCCACAGCCACCTCGGCCACGCAGCCACATGGAAATGATATCTGGCACACAGCCGCGCTACAGCGGTGGCGCATCGCGCCTGGGGCTCGGACTGGAGCCACCCTCCGCAGCCACCCTCCGCAGCCGGGGCCACCTCTTCGCACGGGCATCGTATCCATCAACAACGCCAGGCCTCCCATGAGCATCCGGCTTGCAGAGCCTAGAAGACACCGGCCACCTGACTGGCACCTATCTGAAACCTTGCAGCCAGTCGAGACCTGACACATGGCATTTTCGCTCGCAGGGAGCAGAGATGGGCACAGGACAAGGCCGGCCGGTACGGCAACCCACCAGGGCTCGCACTGCGACACCTTCATGAGCACCCCCGCGGCAAGGCCATCAGAAGCACCCCCACAGCACTCGCTGAGATAGCGCCCTGCCGTCTACTCGCTGAGCTCTGCGTCCCCCGCGGCGACGGCGGAGAGGTCGCGGATGCGTACGCGCTCGCACAGCACGCGCACAGCGCGCAGCTCCTCCTCCGACGCGCGGTGCGGCCCGACGGCGAGCACGCGGACAGCCTCCATCGCGAGCGCACGCGCGACGCGTCCCGCGCCCGGCGACCGCCGCCCCGCGACCGGCGCCGCGGCGCGCTGCAGCGTCTTGGCCGTCGCAGGAGAGACGCCGATCGCGGCGAGCTCCTGCGGCATCGCCGCCGCGGCCATCTCCGGCGCCTGCGCGGCAAATTCGCGCACGTAGGCGCCGTTGAGCGCGGTTGCGGCGACGAGCAGCGCCGCAATGACGCCGGTGAGGAGCACCGTGTCATACTGCTGCGAGACGGAGGTGGCCTCATCGATGGCTGCCACATCGCTGCTGACTGTACCGGTGCCGGCGGCTGGGGAAGCAGTGTCTGTCAGCGACACAGTGACCACGCCGGCCGGGTCCTCCCCGGACTGGAGCTGGAAGGAGGCAAGGGCTACATCACCGAGGTAGTGGCCGGACTTGTGGACTTCCGCCAGAGCTGCAGCTGCGAGAGATGCTAGGTACAGGCCGAGGAAGAGCAGCCGCGGCGCTTGCTCCTCGCTGTTGCTGGGGAGGGGTAGACCGGAGAGGAAGTGGCCCCAGCCTGTGGTTGGTTGTGGCGAGGGGATGCGGGAGCGGAGGAAGGTCAGCAGGTCGTGGTCGTCCTGCTTTGGCGACACGGCGACTCCAGGCAGCGGGCCTGGCTGAGAGGCTCTACCGCGAGGCTTGAACGGGAAGGAGACGGCATTGCAGAGAGTGGGCTGTCCGTGACGAGCGCTGGCCGCGTCCGGCACCGGGCGTAGAGGGTGGAAGCTGCTGCGCTGGTGCAGTGTCCCCCTGGGACCGGCCGGTGTTTGAGCCATAAGCGTGATGCTCGCAGTTCAGAGCTTGAAGTGAGGCAATACTTGCTGAAGAGGCGACGTGGACGTCCTCTTGTGGCAGCAGTCCTGCATGATGCGTGGAGTGAGCGGACGGCCTGCGCGCAGTCGGTATGAGAACCAAGGCACCTGTTGAGCGGCTGAACAGGAACTAGTTCGCGATAGTACAAGTTCATGACAAAGAATCACTGCATACACCCGATGTTCGCGGCATTTTTCAGTCGCTCAATGGCATGCGGTATTGCTGGCTAGCAGCGACGAAGGAGCATCTGCAGCTGAGAAGCGTCTTCTCTTCCATGCAACAACATATTTGAGGCAAAATCGATTACACGGTGTACGTCACGCTTTGGTGTATGTACTGCGGCAAAGCTTATCTACTGGCAGACTAGAAGCAAGAGTGCGTAAGCAGCACGAGCGCTGCCACATGGGCAAGCAAAGCATCTTCGACGATACAACAGACCACCATTACCTATCCATCGCGCTTGAAAAGCCGCATGAATGTCAGCGATTCGAAATTGACACCTGTGGCAAGTGTGCCTTCCACTCAAAGACAGCGACGTAACAGACGTGCAATTATGGCCGGCCCGTTGACAGGAATGCTATCATATCTCACCAGAGAAGGATGACTTCAAGCGCCTTGCCGCTGCGCATGCGACGATGGAACGCAGAGTGGTTCCAGACGGGGATGTAACAAAAAAATGGCGTTTCTCGTTGACGCTAACCAATGGCAAGCCAGGCCATGCACACGCAGGAAACCATCGAAAATGATACCAGTATGGCAATGAAAGTGGTCCCACCTGCTTGAAGTAGCCTGGCAGACCTCCGTCGACTGGAGCTAACAGCGCTCAACGCACCAGAATGCGGTGGGGATTCAATATAATCCAACGAGATTCAGAAGAATTCTAAGTTCTATTTTGACCTAACATTGCTTCTTATTTGGTCACGTGTTGATATTGTCAATGCCAAAGACTGAACGTGATGTGTCGGTCGATTGCTGGCGCGTGCGCACAGAACTGTGCGCATTCATGAGGCGTGGCAATGCATGGCCTCCTTGGTCTGCGCGCACGGCACTTTTGACACTTTATGCCGCCGTGACGGATAACACAGACCTGGCAGCAGATGACTTCATCCCTTGACGTCAAGCTCAATAGATGCTGTGACTTGAAAAGCCCATGATAGGCTGCTGCGCGCATGATCACATCAGCGCTTTCCCTGTTCCTATGAAGCATGGCCGGTGGTCCAAGGGGTGTGCCATGCAGACAACAGACCTCTTGTGGCCTAGTTGCCGTCGACCACTTGGCACGCAAACTTAGCAAAAGTAGCTGCGTGCCGCAGGAGCACCTTGCAGTTGTACCACACACAAGGTGGCCAATGGGGGCCGTTGGTGTGCTTGTTCCTTGCCATGGCCACTCCTGGCCACCCTGTCTTCGCCCTTGTAACAGACAAGGTGGCCAGTGGGGCCGGGGCAATCCCTGTGGTTCGCCTTTGATGTGTTGCTGTGAGGCAGCGCCTGGGTGGCTACAGTGCTGTGCGAATGTCCTGCGTTAAGAATTCTGTGGCCGTGCTTGTGTGAAGGGGCTACGAGCTGTCACTGTGTAAAGCGAATTCAAATCTGCTCTGAGTCACGTCCGGTACGGGCGTTGAAAAATCCAGACAAGCGGGGCCACATGCCGGGGTGTGCTTCTTGCGGAGATCCCTGCCTCTGCACAGCCCCGTACAATACGTCTACCAAAAGCAAGCGCATCAGTGATGTATCCTCCGCATGCCGATTGTCCTTGGGACACCAAGAGAGAGAGCAGGCATCCTGGAGACACCCCTGGAACGAATAGCACCACCTTGCGACTGCCACCGGTGGGTGCCAGCAGTGGGTGTTCAGATGTGCTGGAACGCGGGGGTGGTGTGGGGGGCACCATTGTGTGGGTGATACTCCGTGTGGAGCACCAGCGGTGGCCCACGTGTGCACTGTGCCTGTTCGTGTCGCGTGTGAGGTTCCCGCAGCGCTGGCTGCCTCTCCAACTACAGTGTGGAAGCACCAGCGGCAGGGCCACACAGGCATTCAAGCCGTACAGGCAGACAGTGGAGTCACGGTGGCGCCGCCAGACGCCGGCGGTGAAACACAGGTCAACAGAGGCACTTGTGTCCGCGAGTTACAAATGATGCAACGTGCTCCTGCGCCGACAGATTGACGTCGCACACTCACATGCGCACCACCATAGCCACTGTTCCTGGCACGAGCGTGCGGCACCACCTCCTCCCTGACGCTGCAATCACAGCGCCACAAGCAAAGGTGCGCATCACCCAAGAGACGCCTCCCCCTTCCCCCACGAGGACGGGCGTCCGTGCCATAGGCCCGACTGGGCCCCGGCGTAGGAGCGGGACAGCGGGGACGCGTTGCAACACCTGATTGTGATGCGGCCACCCTGGGCTGTCACTGCAGCAGCGCAGGCCGGCGCGTGCCAGCGCCGCGTGCGCTCGAATGCAGACTTTGCCAGGCTAGGCGTGCGTTCCAGCCGCCTGAGGCAGCGAATGGCCCCCCCCCCCCCCCCCCCCTCCAGAGTGCCCAGGCCCACTGCCAGTGGGGGCATGCACCTAGCCCCGCACCCACAGCCACACGTGCGATTTCCCCTGGATGGACGCAAGGTGCGTCCGCAGACGCTACGGCCACACGCAGAACCCTGTGGCCCGCCACACCCCGCGCCCCTGCATGCTGTGAGGGCGCAGCAGGCAGCATGCACAGCATGACGGGGTGCATGAGGCCGGCTGCACGGTCACGTCAAAACTGTGCATGTGGTGCATGCGTGTGCGGCTATCGCATGACGGTCACAGTCGGGCTGTACAGGCGCTCACTGGGCGGATGAGCGGCCTCCGCGTGGCGGTGGCCGAGCAAGCGGCTGTACAGCGAAGGCCGCGAGAGCGCCGGCAGCCGGTCCCCTCGCGGCGCATGGTTGTGCGGCATCGCCGTCGGGAATGGCGGCGGGCCCACCGGCGGCGGCAACGAGCCGCGCGCCGACCCGGGAGCCTCGCCCGGAGGCGGGGGCGGCGGCGGCGGCAGCGGCGACCCCATGACCGACGCGAAGTGCGCCCGCATGCGGACGGAGTCTGCGGAGAGGGGTGCGGCGTCGTCGCTGCTGGAGTTGAGGTACCGGATGATGACGCGCTGGAGCGGCTCGGAGTCGGCGGCGCCGGCAGCGAGCCGTGAGAGGGGGTCGTGTGCGGTTGGGTCACGGACTTCGGGGGCGCCCGCATGGGGCGCATACATGAGTGGGTCGTCACCGAGGATGTTGGACTCCTGCAGATGCATGCGGGGGTGGTAGGGGGGGCTGGGGAGGCGCGACCACCCGGGGAGGGTCGGGCTGCTCGGGCCGAAGACATCCGGCTGCGGGCTGTACCGCTCCGGGAACGGGCGGTACGCTTGGGTGTAGGAGGGGGAGGTCGGACTGTATGGGCTCGGGCTGTCGGGGCTATACAGCGGGGAGGTGGGGCTGTAGGAGGGGGAGGCCGGGCTGTAGGTGGGGTTGGTCGGCCAGTATGCGGGGCCGTCGGCGAGGTGCGCACGTGAAGGCAGACCGTCCGGGGTGGGTGTGCGGTCACGGGCGCTGCGGAGGCGGCGCCGCTGGTTGGGGTAGTCAACGTCTCTGGCGCGGGGGCTTCGGATGCGTACGGGGAGCTGGGGGTGCGGCGGCGAGCGCGCCGGGGCGGCGTCGAGCAAGGCGGTGCTGGGCCAGGATGATTCGACCGGGTCGAGCGCGATGGAGAAATTGCGCGCGAGGTCGCTGTCGACGGACGAGAATTCGAGCGTGTCGATAGTGGCGCCAGGTGGCGCGATGTGCAAGCTTGCGGGCTGCGCGGGGTGGGTTACGAAAGCGCTGACCTGGCCGCTGCGCTGCTGCAGCAGTCGCGGGTCGCTCGGACGAGGCAGCCCCGAGCCCATCCCCACGTCAGAAGGTGTGGCCTGAACACCGACTAGCCGGGACAGCAGCTGCGCGCTTGCAGCGTGCTGTTCCGTGGCCGGGGTGGCCTCGACTGCGCCCTGCTGGGACGAGGCACTCGAGGCGCCGTGCTGCGCTGCGTGGCCCGGAGACGCCCGCCGGTCTTCCGGAGGCGGCGGAGAACAACTTTTGCTATCCCTTCGCCGTCTCATGGCGGCGTCGCGCCGGCGTGTGGCGGGGGTGATCCGAGCTAAGCGGGTGGGATCTTGCACCGCGAGGACAGAGTGCAGACTCGCCTGTGCAGAGGCGTAGAGGCGCGATTACGTCACCTGCAGTGTCATTGGTGCTATGGCATGCGACGGTAAGGTCGACGGGGAGCGGAGGTGGGGCGTGACCTTCATGAATGACATCGACTGCGAATAGCGGAGGTGTGGCAGAGCTGCAGCGGCCTGGCTCAACCTGCGGGAGACCGTGCGGCTAACCCACGCTCCGGAAACGCCACAGCGGTCTACATGTCGTGGGATGGCAGAATTGACGTGCAGCTGTGTGCGTTGCCGTGGCATATGGTGTGTGCATCCCGTTTGGCACGAGTTCGAGCACATGACGATTCCGCTGCCCGTGCTGCCTGTCGCAGGGCACACCACCATCTCCAGAGCACAGCAGCCTCGAAAGACTGATATGCTTGTCACACTCTCGCTCGGGGGCGAGGAGGGGCGGGGGGCACGGGGCACGCGGCACGGGCGCAATTGATTATCTTACCTGGCAACGAATCTACGGCCAGCGCCACGGCGTTGCACGGAAACAGCTGCTCCAGTGGCCAAGCCTGCTGCACCTCCACTGGCTCCCAGAAAATTTTGATAGCACGTGTCAATTGCGCAGGCACGCCATACAGGAAGGCAAATCACAGGCTGATCTGAGCGCGAAGCGTCTGTCGACAATGGACTGGCTCCACACAAATACTGCTCGCCCCGTGGTGGCACATCCCAGAAAGCTCAAATGTGGCAGCTGAAAGCGCTGGAGACTTATCGGAGGCACTGCGCTGCCGAGGCGCTGCGCAGTATCACCTCAGGTGTCCACCGAGTGCACTCACGCCACTGTCATGCACATGTCACGGCAACGCCATACCCCGAGCCAGAAGGCGACCCGCAGGTGACACGCTCTTTAAGACAACCACCAGCCTTGCAGCGCAGACGGAAGCACTAAACCCAATGTCGCCGACGTGCGCGGATGCAGAGGACCGCGTGCAGCTCATATCTCGGGGGATTCACATCCGTTCAACCAATCAACACGTCGCATCGTTATCCTCGACGACTAGCAAGCTCGACAGGAATGCGCCGGCAAGATGCCACGAGGCCCTAGTCAGCAGTGTTGGGTCATCAGGCCCGATCAGGTTGAATAAATCCGAATATTCAGATCAGTTCGGGGTGGCAGCCCTGGAAATGCTGCAAAGCGACCGAACACTGCTAGTCAGCACGAGCTGCCGTCTGCTCCTGTCACACTGCTCTACTGGAAGCCAATGCGAAGGTCAGCGACGAAGCGGCCACCTGGTTCCTGAGCAACGGGATGTAGTGAAACGAGGTCACGCGCAAAGGTGTGTGGGAGTTTGGCCACAGCGGCAGCGCCGCTACTGTGCGTCGGTGCGCTGGTGTTTTGTGTGTGCGCAGTGTCTAGGTGGACGTGTGTTGAGTGCACACCGAAGCCCTGGATCCTGACATTCGTGTGCAAACATGACTTGACGTGGTAGTCAATTTACTGTATGGGACGTATAACGCTCACTGGGTGAGGCAAAATTACATGAATATCTCTTGAAGACATGACTAGTCCCGGCCTTGCGAAACGGCCTCATCAGTCGACGGCGCCATAAGTCAAGCAGTGCCATCGACACACTATACAATGTACTCAAGAGAACCGGTATGAATAGCCCGGCTGTCTGGATCTGGCCACCTGGCCAGCAGACGAGGCAATCCCGTCATGAATGACGGGATAATGTCGACCACGTCGCTGACAAGTATGAGACAAACATGTCGAAGGCGCGCAGGATGTACATGAGTGCGATGCCACCTGCCTCTCTGCCTTTCTCCCGTGTCTCGCAGACTGTGCATCGGTGGGCGCTTTGTCGCCTTCAGCAGCGCCTTGCAGCTTTGGGGCCTTTTGGCTGAATTCACCGCGCCATACTTGAATGCGGGCTCGATCATATCACAAGAGGGGCTACAACATGCACTCACTTCACTTAATCGAAGAGTAGTCCATAGTAGGAAGTGTGCAGTTGCCAGTCTGAGCCCACGTGTAACGCAAGAAAGGTACAAGGCATGTTGTGAGGGAATGTTCTCAACAAGGCATTGCACTGCAGCTGGCCAGGAAGTCACGAGAAACCAATCCCAACCAATACCGTGCATGTGTGTTCAATCCCTCTAGGTGCAGCTCTGGTTGTGGATGTGCCCTCTCTCTCCCATCGGCCACATCCCCAGCTGACCTGTCGGCGCAGGTGTGTTGCCTGGCTGTTGCACTGGAACGGCTGCTAGGCGCAGTGGCGCAGGCGGCACACACAGCGGCTGGGCAGTACTGTACAACACTGTGACCGGGCACAGGCTGAATGGCTGGTCAGCACTGTGCACCAGTGTGGGCGTTGCTTCTGTTACCACTGCAGTCAGTCAGGATTACCGCCCCGCAAGTCATCAAAGGCACACCGACCTCAGGGCTAGCCTGCTGCCATAACAAGACTGCACACTCGGCATCATGCAAAGAACATCAGGGCAAGCGCCTTGCTGGTTCCAGTCAAGGATGCTGAGGTGGCACTTCGCCTGCTGAGAGGCTCTCCATCATGCTGGTGCACCCTCAAGCGCCTCCGGCAGCACTAGTCTGTTGCTGCAGAGTGAACGGGCCCTGACAACCACAAGCACAGCACAAGAAACCCTCTCGAAAGAGCTTTCCCTATACACGCACCAATCAGGGCCTCCAGCGGTGAGGCCTCCGTCGGCAGAACACCGAGGACATGCAGGGGCATGGCATTTCAGGTGTGGGGGCTCCACAGCTGCAGCCCAGAGCGCGGCAGCACACAGCATGCACAGCACGCCATGCCTCGCCTCTGCACTGATGCCTCATGCCTTCTAGTCCAATATGGCGTGGGGCAAGGCGCCGCCTCCTGCGGGAGGTCATGAATTCGCGTGTGCTGTGGGGAATCAGAGCCGCTTGTGACTACCTCTCAGAGGCTCCAAGCGCTGTGGGAAATCAGAGCCGCGCAGGAGGATGCCTCATGAGGTGTCATGTGAGTGCCCGACTTGGGTTGCCATGTTATTCACCCCTGTGCCATGGAAAATAAGGCCGGGAAACGGGCCTTTCCTTACCTATGAAGGTTATAGTGTGATGGCACAGCTTCAAATTGGAATGCATGACACTACCAAGCACGGATGCGGCAGACACAAAGTAGTCACGATCATCGACAATGACTGCATGTGGAGCATGTATGTGTGAGTATAGATATCTACCCACTTGGAGAATCAATTAAAAGGAGGTCAGCTTGATAGAGCTTGCGTGAATGATCGATCGTTTAGTCTACGCCACCCTCAGCTCCTTCTCGCGTCCCGTCACACAGGAGGTCCCAAGTGGACGCTTGGACATCATGGAGTGTGTGTTGGGGGTGAGCCCAAACAGGGGGAGGTGCGGCATCCTGTATACACAGGAGTGGGCATTCAGTGGCAAGGAAAACAACACAACCACAGCTCTACAGCCATGATACAATCACTGGGGCCAGGCTGACATGCTCATGCAAAAGCTGCTGCTTCATTTGCAGACAGAACAGACTCACACGAAGGGAGATTGTTGTTTGTTTACACGGGTGCAGTTGTTTAAACTGCAGTGTGCCTGTGACCTGCAGCGGTGACCCGTGCATCGCCTACCTCGAGACGTGTGTGGGATGCGAGGTGCTGAAAAGGCAGGACAGACTGCTGCGCTCTATCTCCCAATCTCTCTATTTCTCTCAAAAGGAGCCAACGGTTCTTATCAGTGTACAGAAGAAACCATGCCTCAGCTCGAGTGCCGTGAACAGAGTCATAAAAAATCGTGTTTCTATTCGTGTGTAGCTTCGGCATCAGCATGAAGCTCGCTCTCCACGCGCCTATCCTGCTGCCGGCAGTGGGCTTTCGTATATTTGAAGATTCACCTCAAAAGACCGGGTGTTGACTCGGGCTGCCAGCAGCAGCCAAGCACGGCGAGCCACGGTCAGCCACGGCCACGCAGGCCTGCACAGCGCCGGTCACACAGCACGGGATCTGTCAGCACGCATCTGACGACGGTGCGGCCGCAACACGGCCACCCCTTCACCACTGGCCCACGCGGGCCTGCTCTGGGCAACAAAAATCAACTCACATCTGGGCTGAGCGCTCGTCTTGGTTCAGGGCTCCGCATGAAACAGCAGGCCAACAGGACAGCCCTCCCAGTAGGACGACGGCGACCATCGCATGCTGAACACTCATGTGGAGCGCGCAGCCGATCTGACCCTGGCTCCCACCCTCACCCCAGGGAATTCTGCATGCACCAGGGCCGCCAAGCCGCCCTGCCAGCACCAGACCAGGTGGGGTCACACCCCACACGCACCATCTCAAACGGCCACGGCAGTGCCAGCACCTGATGGTGGGGTGCTCACGCACGAGAGGCGGCCGCGGAACTGCATCGCGGAACTGCATCACCCGCCCGCCACAGCCGTGCGGCCGCCGTACCCTGTGCGGGGTGATGCAGCGGCGTCTGCATCGCCCCCCGCATATGCACTGCGGTGGCACTCATCGCAGAGCCCCGCGGGTGCGTGCGGCCTACGCAGGGCCGCTCACGCCGGCAGCACCTCATACACGTCGATCATGCCGGCGGCGAGGTGGTCGTTCACGTGGCAGTGCATCAGCCACCGCCCGGGGTTGTCCGGCACCATGTCGGCCACGAGCTGCGTCGCCGGTAGCAGTTCGACCTCGTCCCGGCGCCGCCCGCGCTCCAGCACCGTGTTGCCGTGCCAGTGCGGCGTATGCATGTCGACCTCCGTCCCGAGCGCAAACACGTACCACCGCACACGCTCCCCGGCTCGCATCGTCAGCCGTGGCATGTTGCCGTACACGTAGCCGTTGACCGCATGCATGAGGTTGCTCTCCTCAAAAGCCCCCTCGTCTTCCTCCGCCACCAGCGACTCCTCGGCTTCCGCGGCCTCCTCGGCGGGGGTCTCGTGGCCGTGGGGCGTCCTCTGGAGGCGCTCGGCGTTGGTGTCGAACAGAGCGGACAGGCCCTCGTTCATGACGACCCAAAGGGTGAAGAGTTCGCGGTCGACGTCAGCCGGGCCTCCATCGGCGCGCGCGGCTGCGGCGCGGGTGACCACGAGGGGCCCGACCAGCCCGGCGTACGTGTCGGCGATCTCGTCGGTGTGGCTATGGTAGAGCCACACGATCGAGGAGTCGTCCTCTGGCCCGGGGCCGGCGCGCTGCGGCACCGTTAATCTGCATGTGGTGACAAGGGGCTCAGGCGCGGCTGCGTGAGTAGTGACTGTTGGTCGGGGATGCTGTGCTGGAGATCAGGGCCAGCAACCATGCATTAGGCGCTGTGTGAACAGGTGCGACGCGGTAGGAGAGCCTGTAGGCGACCACTGGACACAAGTTGTATACAAGTGTATGTTGTAACACAACGCATGGCACATTGGCCGTGAACACCTATGTTCCACCGATCTGCGTCGCCGCGGCACACAGCATGGCCAGACAGCCCACTCGTAGCCATGGCCAGACAGCCCACACGTAGCCCGCCCCCGAGCCCCACGCACTGCCTTGTCGCGTGCACCAAATGCATGCGCGTGCTGTGCATGCCGGGGCGCACCGGTAGGTGTGGCTGCCGCCGGGCGCGACCATGTCGTCCTGCATGTCCCTCATCACCGAGCCGTCGTCATGCGGCGCGCCCTCGCTGCCTTTGCCGTAGAACAGCCCGTGCAGGTGAACGGAGTTGCGGAAGGAGCAGCGGTTGCGGAACACGATGTCGACGCGGTCCCCGACCGCAGCACGCAGCACGGGGCCCAGCATGCCGAGGTACGCGTCCTCCGGCGCCCGCTCAAGCCGCTCCGAGAACGTGTCGTCGGTGTAGCCGTGGTACAGGCATTTCGTGTAGTTGGAGCCAAGGAAGTCCTTGACAAACACGTTTTCGTCGGGGCCGAAGGGCTCGCCGGTGATGACGTTGGAGCCCTGGGGGGCGTAGTCCCAGACGACCTCTTCGGCTTGGATGTAGTGGGTGCGGGTGGTGCCAGAGTGGCTGAAGGGGGCGCCGGCAACGGCCGCCCAGTGGTCGTCCAGGGGGGCGGTGGTGATCGCCTCGCTGCGCGGCCGCCGGGCGCGCCTAGCCGCAGCGCCCTGCAAAAACTCGTCTGCCACGTGGAGCTTCGCTGGTTCCCCTACTGTTGATTGCATTCGCAGGTGCTGTGTTGTGGGTGGGATACAGGCGTGCTTAAGCTTGTGGTGCATTTAGAGCCGCCGTGTCCACAAACACAGTGCACACTTAATTCAAGTTGCGAGGTTTGCAGGTCTGGTGTTGAGATGCATGAGTGGCATGAGTGTCTATCTCGAACACAGTGCAGGAAGCTGCCTCCACATGCATGCAGACTACTGTGCGTGAGCGGCAGTGGAGATGGTGATCATGCCAGGGTGTAGAGCAGTGCTCTACAGGGCCCTTTGTTCCCAGAGGGATTCCCGCTGGACTTTTCAAATTCTAGCGGTGCCGCTGATGGACAGCTTCCAGCGGGATGTGCTCGCTCTCTGTAGAGAATGTTTCTTTGACGGCTCATTTTCATTTTCAGCGGCGAAAACCATTGACGACTTCAAAATCCTGGCGGCACTTTCAGGAAAAACGCCTATTTCAGCAGGAAAACCGCCGGATTATAGAGCACTGGTGTAGAGCCCCGTCTAGCAGCATCCCTAAAAAAGCTGGGTGGCATTAGAACGCTGAGTTCATGCATCAGGTCATACGTGCACCTGTGTCAGACAAGCGAAGGAGCACCTATCCAGTTGTCTATCAAAGGCACACTTTATTCTTGTGTAACCAAGACAAACTTCGCCCTTGCAACACACACTTTCCACAACTCGAGGCCTGATCATTCCGGTGGCGGTCTCCCGTGTTGGTCATTGCATCAAAACATGAGGTGCACGATGAGGTAACAGAGATGTGGTGCTCGTTAACGTGTACACAGCGAGTGAAGTTGCCATGCATGCACCCGACCGCGGGGTGCATGGCGTGGTACGCACCTGCGGGCCAGCGACAGCCAGCGCCAGCACCACCGCAGCGCAGGCGCCGCGACACACGCATCGCTTAGAAGGCGCGCCTTCCATCGCTCGGAAATAGCCGCGCGAGCTCTCTGCCGCTAGCTGCCCTGTCCTGGCGTTGTTGTGGCTGGTTTGTTGCGTCGATGGTCAAACACCTGAATGTGACAGCTGTGTGTCTTGCTATCGCCAGCTTGTTCACTGCCCGGCCTGCGCCTGTTTCGTCAAACGTCCCCGCAATCGACATAACTTGCGAGATACCTCCATGAATGGCTGATTGTGAGGACGAGCTCGTATAACGGGGATGCGCTGCTGTCGTGTTCCGGGTGCAGCTCGTTGTTCGCGAGTGGTCAGACGGGGGCTGCCACGAAGATCGCGTTCGTAATGCCAGCGGCAGGGCACTGATGCAGATCGAATGTCCCTCATGGAGCTTTCGCGGAAGCTTTTGTTGCATAAGGCCCGCAAGTCGGACGTCACCTCGACAGGAATTCGGAGATCTATAGCTAGCGCGCTGTTGTGACAGCGCAGAAGGACGATGATCGAGCCCAAGCACACGAAACATCCGAATATCTCCCAAAAATACGGCCACTGAGGCATCAAGGTCGAAACGCAGCGCCTGCTTTGGCAATGGAACAAGGATACATGGTTGCGACCTCCAAGAGAGCTGTCATGCTCGCATACTGACCGCACAGCCACGGCGTTGGTCACCATGTGGGGCCTGCAGCTGTCACAGAATTTCTTGCAGCTGAGGCAGTTGCCACTGCTGCCGAGCGGTATGTTGGCCATGGCCAAGGCCTCTCGATGGGGCCAGCGCGCCATGCCGGCATGAACGTGCACAACTACGACCTGGCAGCTTTAGTATCCAACAGGGCACAGACGTCAGAAATAACCTGTACACACAGTATATACTATTGGCAATGCTGTCAATGCCGACATGGCGTCTGCCAACAGGTCGTGATCATGACGACACGCGCATGAGAATGAGTTGAATTCCGCACGACGTCCGCCCCTATCTCGAGATATACAGGCCTTGCCTGGATATTTCGCCGTGGTGCAGCGATAAACCAGCCTACCAATCATATCATATTGCAACTCTTGGAATCATCGATGACAGCGCACCACCCACGCGCAGTGCTGTCGAGCTGTAGTCCTTGACGCCTTAGGCCTTGGGAAAGGTACCCCACAAACTCGAATCTCCGAGACGAGCTCGAGATGCGCAGGCGGTACGTAGACCGATGTAGGTACGGTACGGTTCACAATGAAGCCCGAATGGTACGCTAAGTGATCGTCGAAGCGCTTTAACAGACGATGACAGGGTGTAGTTGTGCAGCGAGACACGGGCGGGCCGGTGCACGAGCTTCGCTCGGGCCGCCCGCCAAGGCAGCACACGCATCACAGGCACTCGGCGCAGGCCGTAGACAGAGCGTGCGTTGTGCGTGCGCTGCACGCTGCCTCGCCTGGGAGCCTGTCCCAAGCTGCTAGTCGCATGTGCATCCAGGATCTGGGGATTTGGCTGTGCTATGCTGGTCCTGCAAACGTCGTGGGCAATGCCGATCACTGTAGGCGAGTGATGTCCATCAGGCGCCTGGCACTGCGACCGGAGACCAGTTTGCACGGGCTTCGAGACACGCTTCTCGCCACTTTTGAAGCAGCGGAGAGTCAGCGCAGCACGACGTGGCGGTTGTCGTCAAGTGTCTCCATGTTGAGATAGCCCTCCATTTCAGGACTCGTTTCAGTACAAATCAGAATATTGTGCACGCTCTTGGCGACGTCTAGCGCTTCGCAGCCTTGCTGTGCACACGCTAGCGCACGCGCCACGCAGGCATGATGTTGACGTACGTGGGTCGTGGGTGAGGTCCAGCACTGCCAGTGCTGCACTGGTCTCAGCTGAGATACCGTCGTGCGTTTGGTAGTCACCAGTCGACATTATGGAATGGTCACAGCAGAAGGCACCACAGGCATCAACATGGCCGCAATCTAATGTAAATCCTAGTACATAGTTTTGCTGTGCAGCATTTGTTACGCCATCTGCAGCCCTCAGTCAAAACAGATATGTGCTGGCTGTGTAACCTCAGCAGGTCACGACTGGGCAACGCACCGTTCACCACAGGACCTACAGGAGCCAACGCAAGTCGTATCGAAGATGTTGCGCGGGATTGTTGGAGTCCTCACTTGCACATGCCGATTGCAGACGTGCTGGTGTCAAGCACAAGAAGCGTGTGCCATCCGATGCTGATGGCTATTTTCTGATGTTTCTCTTTGCATACCATATGGGGTACTGCTTGTAGTAATTCCGTGCCCTTATTGGTACACCATTGTTGTACAGTGAATGAAGTCCTTCCGGTCTTCGCACCGACGCATACGCTCTACACGCATGATGGCATAGCTTCAGCGAGCAATAGCCATGGTTTACGCAAACATGTCGTAATTTAGGACGCGCCCGTCAGGAGGAACCTGTTCGCATCACGTTGGCAAGGATAAGTACACAGAGCAGGTGTGCGGCAGAACATGAACGATCGCCCGATTTGGTTTGGCAGCTGCAGTCGGCCCGGACACATGCTTCCGCAGCACACATAATCAGATGTTGATGGCTGCAACTCGCGCAGAGTCTAACGATGTGCTGCAGCTGTTTCAGAACACATCATGCACCTGTAAATGGCAACAGTCTCACTACCGCTGAGAGGGCACTAGAACTGCAGCCTCCACCTACGGGTTCAGATATCGATGTATGGACAGAGATCGATGCACTGAGCAGGACGCTTTATCATCTGTGGAGCAGGTACAGTCGGGGATGGCATTCAGCACTTGCATTCAAGGCGCAGTGCCCTCTCAACACCATCTGAAGCGGAGATGTGGCTCCTGTCACACTGGCGCAGGGCTGGCGATTGATGTGAGTCACAGGCTGTAGCGTGCATGGCATGCATGGGAGCTCACTACAACAACAAATCGATGTTCAGTGCCTATCTCAAGATACTGCATCCACACACCAGCCATGCAGGCTGCTCCCTACGGATTTGTTGGGTGCAGCATGAACATCAATTCACGGTGTGTCACAACACCGTATGCCACATGCTCCATCCTGTCCTAGAGTTCATGTTCTTGTACCTGATGTGCGCAGTAGATGCGTCTGGAGCATGATGCCAACATGGTTGCTGACTTCTGTATCCGTGTCCAACCTGGGCACTTGTTTTGCTGGGCCTGCCTTGCCCATAGCTGCATGAAACCACCGCTCATGCCACGTACAGCCATGTCTCACTGATGCGTTCAGCCTGGACTTATGATGTGGGCAAATACAGGACCCGACAGGATATCTGTAGCGATGTTGGAAAAGTCATTGTGTTCGCTCAGGCTGCTTGGGACATGAGCATGCTCCGGGAGCATTGCTCCCTCATCTGCATTTGCATGTCTGGAAGGCCAGGCGTGTGATCTGTGGTCAAACCTGCCGCCTTGGAAGCCACAGCCTACCTCAAAAGCTAGCCTATACAAAACAGAGCTGGCTTCTTGACCTGCTTGCTGCTTCGGTGGTGCTGTCCGCCTCCTTTATCCTCCTTTATCTCTGTGACACACAACACCGTCTGTAACTCGCATTGTGTGATGTCTCGACCTGCCTTGCAAAAGCTGTTAAAATTGGTGATAATATTGATATGACACAGAACAGTGGATGCTCAGACTGCTGCTACACAATAGAGTCCCGACCTCTGTTCATGGGGTCCATGGATCCCGTATCACCGGGGTCAATAAGCACAATCTCATGTCTGTGATGAAATGCATGTGATACAGCCTGACACTGCTGAAGACTTCACAGCATATGTAACCACTGAGATACTCTTGCCACCTGCCACGGCGGCACATCGTGCTATGCTTGTCACTGTCGGTGCGGATTTGGTGCTGTACTTGCTCCATCGGCCTGGTCCACTTGACATCTGCTGATGTATTATGTAGTGATCGTGCTTATCTTGTAGATTTTGTTGGTGATGCTGGGGTGCCGGATGTTGCTCCTCACCCTGTCCCTCTGTCAGAGATGCCTGGTGTGGGCAGGTGTGGTTGCTGTCTGTGGCCGGCCAGAGCCTGCGGCGGTACACAGCTTCGATGCCTTGCGACTTGGCTATCTAAGCAAGCATAATTACGTGACCCGCTGGCTGCTGTGCTAGATGTTGTTGCATCGACCAATCATGGGCCATGCTTCGTGGCGCCTCCAGCTGCACATTGGCATTTGTTGTGGAGAGTTGATTGACTAAATCAATCGCCTATGTGTGATATGGATGCGTCAATGCCGCATCTGCTGTTCATCCCGGCAGTTCTGCCACACCTTTGTCGCAAATTGCACGAAGGCAGTGGCACCGAAGCTACAAGCGCCGGGCGACTGAGCCGGACATCATAACCACGCGAGTATGTCCGTGCCGCCAGCGAGATTTAACGAGCGTCGCCAGCTGTCTCCGCGAGATGGCTGCGAGGGCCCTCCCTTTCGGCAGGCTGTATCTGTTCTTGCGGTGTCTACAGGCGTTGATGTACGCACAGCGGTATGCCCGAAGGGCGTGAAGCACAGCGTTCCAAGCACACTACAGCAGATAGAGCGCAAGTGTGAACTCATGGTATACTGTGCTCCCTTGTAGTTCATCTGTGACAGCACGGTGGCTGAAAAGAGTCCACCTGAATGAGCTCTCCCGAGCAGTTGCAGTGTGTCCAGCGCTCTAAGGATGAAGTTCGTGGCTCTTGTTTCCGGTGGCAAGGACTCATGTTTCAATATCTTGAAGTGCCAGGAGCATGGGCATGAGCTGATCGCTCTCGCAAATCTACATCCCGAGGCCAGCGGCCCTGACGACCTCGACAGTTACTGCTTCCAGACTGTCGGACACCAAATGTTGCCGCTGTATCCAGCATGTATGAACGTCCCCTTGTACCGCAAATCTTTCTCTGGCAAGTCCATAGCCAGGGATCTGCAATACGATGTGGCAGAGGGTGACGAGGTTGAGGACTTGCACGCGCTACTCGCGTTTGTCAAGAGCAAGCATCAAGATGTCCAGGGCGTCGCGTCTGGTGCAATTGCATCTGACTATCAACGCCTTCGAGTTGAGAACGTTTGTGGCCGACTGGGCCTGGTCTCCCTCGCGTATCTCTGGCATCAGCCGCAAGTAACGCTGCTGCAGGTATGACGTCTTCGCTCGGAGACCCCGGACGATCTTTTGCAATCACTGTCACTGACCTGCGTCCCAGGGAAGCACTCAAATTGCGATTGGAGGTCCACCCTGTTGCTCGTTCTCGTGTATGGTATGGATCAGCCCCTAGTGATGCCTGGGATGAGGCAGTCAAGCGTTCATTCTGCAGGGCATGGTGGATGCAGGACTGCACTCGATCCTCGTGAAAGTAGCGTCCCTAGGACTCAGCCAGAAGCATTTGGGCCAATCACTTGCACAAGTGCAGCATGTCCTTGTTGGTCTCGCGGACAAGTTTGGCTGCAACGCCTGTGGAGAAGGCGGTGAGTTCGAGACCTTGACTCTAGATGGCCCAATGTTTTCGCACGGGCGGATCTCCCTCCAGGTGCAGCCGTGCTTCCCAGCCTGCTCTTATGCTGCAACATGCTGACACCAGGCCTCCATCCACCGCCACCGAGTGCACAGACCAATGACCACGGCTGCACCACTCTTCTCTTAGAGCTCTCCACAGTTTGCAGAACTGGCCACTGCAGCCACGCTGCTGCTACTAGCAGATCCTGCTGGTATTCCAGCTGCCACCAGTCCGATGCCATGCAGGGCCATTCCATCCACACCATCGACAGCAACGACATCGCCCCCGTGGCGCTTCTACGCCCAGAAACGTTCTCAGTGACCCCCAAGACCGCAGGACCACCTTCACCCGCTGCTGTGGTCGTCGACGTCCCCAGCAACTGGACCCCACCTGCTCCACGGGAGCCGCTGCCCGCAGACCCAGCCAGCCGGGACTCCGTCTCAGCAGTCACATCCTCAAAGCTGGCGTCCCACGGCAGCGTCTCCGCCGGTGCCTTCACCCTGCATGCGTTCGGCGGCTACTCACCGGCGCTGCGCAGCATGGAATCCCCTGAGCAGCACACAGCCGCACCGCAGCAGCTGGGTGGGCCAAACAGAGATTCTGCAGGCACGGGCACGCACTCAGCGGCGGATTGCGGCGGTGCATCGGGTACGGATGACACGGAGCAGGCGCCCGACGGGTACCCCGAGAGTGCAGAGCACACAGGCACCGCCGTGGCAGCGGCTCTGGCGCAGCTGCAGCGAGGTGCGTCCCTCCGCTCCCGCCTGGCTGTCGCTCGAGGCGTGTGCGCGCCCGTGCAAAGGCCTGCGCTCCCGGCCCCTGCTCGGTCGCTGGAGGCGTGCGGGTGTGTTCACGCAGCGACCGGCAACGCCAACCTCCCCGGCTGCCTCCTGGACCGCCTCTCCAGGCTGCCGTGCCTGCCTGCCTGCCTGCGGCGGTGTCACGTTATGCATGGGGCCATGTCGGGTCATCAATGCTGGCCTGCGCGCGGCTACATGGCCCGCACACAGCCGTAGGTGGCAAGGTGGATCCCTGTGTAGTGCTTGCTTGCTCCCTGCGGCAAGGCCTAGCGGCGGCCACCCTCATAGGGTGACCAGCATATCGGGTACAATGCGGACGAGCACTGCTGTTGCGGGTGTGCGTGCGGGGTGGTGCCATCACGCCGCGCCAGCACGCATTCGTGGCACTTGTTGCTGTCCTCAACTACACCGGGTGGCGGCGCTGATGCCAGGCGCACTCATGGACGTGTCTGTTGCCTGGTTGAATCGCTACAGCTTACTCCTGCCGACCGTTCGTGCGCCATTGGCTGTGCCTTGCATTTCCTTGCTGAAGCGAAGTAGAGCCAGCATGCCGGCCATTGCATGATTCTGCTGCATGCTGGCAGGCAGGCACAGGAGAGTCTGTGCAACGCACCTCGGTTCACAGACACGGCATGGTGGCTTGGTCTGAAGGCGTCCGCATGCGTGGTCCCTGCCTGTCTGGCCTGAGAGCCACCCGCCTGTTGCGGCCGCGTTCCACCGAGCCACACATCGCCCCTCGAAATTAAGCAGCTGCAGCGCTTCCTGCCTCGCCGCCATGTCACACCGCACGCGCATTCCGGCAGCTCTGGGCACAGGAGTGGCCAAGAAACGTAAGCCCGCAGCTTTGCCTTTAAGTCTTGCCTGCAGCGCCGTACCCAGTCCAGCTCCGCACCGTAGCCACCGGCAGCTCACACAGTTGCGGCCGGCAAGCCTACCAGCGCTGCCGACACCACACAGGAGGCACCCCCGCCCCGGGGTGCCCACGGAGGTGGCTACAGGGTTGCCGCGCCGCAAGCACGCAGCTGCATGCGTGTCAGCGTGGGGTCGCCTTGCAGCGGCTGCAGGGCTACCGTCCAGAAACCAGAACCAGAGGTTTAGAACAGTTCCATGTGATCGGGCCGGACGACCAAACGTTGGTGTGCCCGCAGGGTTGGCCGCGCGGGGCTGCGGCTGGCAGGCCGTGCTGTACGTGCACCTCCTCCTCCGCCACATGCCGCACTTCCCCGCCGCCAACGCGGCGTACCGCGGCATCGTCCCCCAGGCATCCGCGCCGGCCCGCGCCTGCGTTGCAGCCCCCCTCCCACCCGGGGTCCTATGCGCCATCGACGCCCTCGTCGCCGCGTCGCCCGCACGCACGCCCAGTGCTGCGAGCATGGGCGACCCTTTAGACGGACACCCTGAAGCTTCTGGAAGGTCGCGGAAGGTTCTACATGTGCAGAGCCACTCGGAGTGGGCGCCAGCGAGCATCGGGCCGTACAGCCAGGCGGCGGTGTGGAACGGCCTGTTGTTCATGGCCGGGCAGATACCTCTGGACCCTGCCAGCATGGAGGTGCGGAGCCCTGTGTTTGGAGTGAACCCCACCACTATCCGTTTCAGGAGGTCGTGGGTTCGATTCTGCGTGCGCTTTGGGGAATCAAAACGGCCGCACGTGACCACCTCGCTTAGCACAGGAGGAGGCCCTGTGAGTTGCGTACGGTCGTCTGAGGGGGGTTTCCAGGTGGTTTACCCCTTCGGCATATGTGGTCCCGTTAATTCGGAGTTGTCAATGTCCAATAGGATAAGGCTCAGTAAATTTAGATTTACTTTACTTTGCTTTACTATGTGACACCTCCCTTGCCCGATGGCTATGGCTCTTTGCCCCATCGTCTGCCCGAATCGGATTTGAAATGCTTCCATGATCTAGGCAGCAGGTTGCACTTACTCACATACTCACACGCCCATGTCTGCTCATGTCTGCCGTGCCGGTGCTGCCACCTGGGTCCTTTTCATGCATGTGTGCCGGTGGTGCTGTGTGCTGTGTGCTGTGGTGTTGGTGGGCAGTGCAGCAGCCACAGGCCCCATATGTGCTGGGACCTGCAAGTGCCCATTGCAATTGCTGCAGCATGCAGGGGCAAGCTGACATGAGGCCTTGTGTCTGCGTAATCATGTTGGCATCACCAGCAGGACATGTGTTTAATACCATCAGGACGCGTGTATATGCGGTTGTTCATCACTGCTGCCCGCGCAGTGCAGATGCCTGTGTTGCTGACCAACCATGCATTCTACTGCAACGTCAGACTCTTCGGTGCATGTCAGCCGAATCACACACGTATCATACTCGTGATGATGCTGCACAGACCGACCTGCCTTTCCAACCTGGTCCGTGTGCCCACAGGCAGCGGCAGCTGTCACGCGGCGCTGCACACGGTGGGGCGGCGCGTGCTGCGTGCTGCTGTCTTATGGGGGTGCCAGATTGTCGGTGCGACAGTGGTACCTATCACCATCGATGTCATACGCGCTGAGTCCACGTAACGCACCTACCCGCGAAAGCCTCCTCGAGCGACGTACACCTCAAGCTTCTGCCCAGCGACGATGCGACATACATCGATGTCACTACCAATACATATGCTACGACACACCACCATAAAATGCGCCGTGGCGCACTTTCTGCTTCGACTTTTGTCGACGTTTCTGCTGGCGAACTTTCCATCCCCCGACGGAGAATACACGCCTCGTCAACTGCTGGACGAGTCGGCGGGTATGTGCGTACAAGCAGGCCGCTCTGACCTGGGTGCGAGCTCACGTGCACGCCAAACGCACGGCAGAATTCCATGTGTGTATTCTCGGGGCGCCACGAGTGCAGAACATCCCCGTGTGTGCGAGGCAAGTTAGGTGTGTGCGCTCTCCACGAAGAGTGGACCAACGCGCATGCTGCAGCAGAACGCCATTGGCGACTCAAACACTGCGACGTGTCGTGACCAGTGCCTCATCCGAAGTTTGGTATCGCGTGCAGCACTTGGGCTCGCAGGGTGCCCCTTGGCCCACGTCGCAATTGCGACAGTCATGCATGCTCATATGTCTCCCCGCGCGTGGCACTCCCTTACCCAGCTTCCCCGAGCTTCGAAAAAGTCAATAATACATGCTGAGAATTTTATCAGTGGTCAAGCTCGGTCAAGCAGGTACGGTCACGTGCGCGCTGCGAAAGCTTTCGCAATTACATACGCCGTCGATCATCGGTGTACGCGTCGTGCCGTGTAGATGCGAGCCTCCAGCAGCCACCAGCCAATGGCCACACCCGGCCTCAGCTTCAGGAGTTCGGTGTGTTACGGGGCCAAAGCCGAGAAGGCAGGTAACATTGCAGGACCCGCATGCATTACACGCACAGGCGCTACAGCAACACCAACACCAGCAACGACACCAACAACAGCACCGCACGTGAACGTGTTCACTTGTTCACTTGATCGCTGTAAGGGAGTGTGTTGTGAGGGTGCGCCAGAGTGGCTTGGGTGTTCTGCATGTGGGGAAGTTTTGCTGCTGACGTGTTGCGCTGCTGCGCGGTTCTGCCTGTCTCTCGCCTTAATCTTTTTAATCGTAGCACTCCCCCCTGAATGTTTGAGAGATGTAGCCGTGTCGGTGGCCGTGGTGTTGTGGTGGCGCCGTGCTGCCAGGTGGCAACGCGTTGAGGCACAATAGACATATCTCCACACGCATTCCTGCCCTACCGAAGCAGTTTGTTTTTTTTTCAATGCATGGTAGAGTCGGTGGCCCCGAAAGGCTCCCGGTGCATCGTGCCTTGCCTGGCGCAGGCCATGGCCATTGATCTGCAAAGAGCTGAGGACAGTACTGGCTGTCTGGTGGCAATCATGTCTTTGTGACATCATGTGGCCTGCATTGATGTAGGGTAGCCGGATGTGGGCTGCCTGGTCAATAGATCCGTTCGTGGGTGTGATGTGCTCAACCGGCTGCTTGTTTCATGCTGAGGCCATTCTCCATGGGGTGGAGATCGTGATGCATGTTATCTATTGCAAATTTTAACATGCTGCAGATACGCCAGAACCGGAATTGTCAAGGTCCTGGACGAAGCCTGTCAGCAGGCAGCCCCATGCTAATTACGCACTCTGGCACCTCCCCATTTCTGCAACTACACTTTGCTGTTGGTAGGAGCCACGTCAAGGGTGTCTGGCTGGAGATTTTGTGGTTTGCTTTGGTGCTGTGCTACGCAATGGTCCCGGGTTGTAGTTTGCCAAACATATCCCTCGCCCAGTGGCCTTCACGAAAGTGGTCTGCATGCCAGCCTATGTACACCCCCCGCCCCCGTTCCTCGGGGAACTTTCTCATTCAACTTCATCTTCGCAAGCATATATCCACGCACCCTGTGCGTGGTCAACTGTACAAAGGTCTGGACCTCTGAGTGTGTTACACGGACAAAGGCAGCAAGGCGGGCAGCACCGCGAAAGGAGCAAGCAGACGAAGCAAACACCCAGACACCCGCACACGCAACACCCACCACGCCCAGAAAACCCATCACGCGCGCAGCAAACGACACAGATCCGCAGACCGCCAAGCACGCACCCACACATGCACGCACAGACCCCACGGCCCACACACAACCGCCAACACCGCAATGGCCGCCGCCGTACGACAGGGCCGCGCCCAACACACAGCCGCCCGAGGCCGCCCATCCTGGCCGCCCGATGGCCGGGGGCCGCCCCAGCCCCAAACCCCACCCCACACCCCCAGCCACAGCACACCCTGGCAGCCCGGCACACCTCTGATTGTGAACGGTAAACCAAGTCTGGAGTGTTGCAAGGACGAAGTCGAATGGGCAAGGAATGGGCACTGCCGGCATCACCCAGAAACACCTCGCATATCAGCCATCTTATCTTCTGCACAAGATACATCGCCCTCATGCTTCAAGTGTGCCTCAGCTTTGCATGTGTGCCTGTGGCCTGCTCCTCTGGCCACCCCCTGAACATTGATGCTGGTGACTTCTCCCTACAACCTGCCCAGGTCCTGCCCTGCAAATGGTTTCCATTAGTACACTCACATGGTTCCCTCGTCTATGCTGTAGAGGGTATGTGTACTTACAAAAGCCAGAGGCCGGGCATGCGACTGGCTCTTGGAGTCTTTTCTCAAACGAATTCACTCCTTCATGGCACTGGGCGAGGAACGAGCTCACAGCAAAGCACAGCCCCGCTGGCATTACCTGACATGCGTTGATGCCCCATGCTGGGCACATGCGCTTTGCACAAAGTCAGGGTTCATGTAGGACAGAGGCAAACGCAAGCTGGTTTTTTTTTTTTTGCTTGCTTGCTTTTTTGCTGGTACGAGCAGCTCGGCAGCCCGGCAGCCATAATGCATTGGTGCATGATTATATCCAGGGACCTGTCAACAAATCTGGGACTGAACAGTCATCTAGAACACAACCACTGCAGCTGAAGTGCTGCATGTCTGCTCTCCGAGATGTTGATGCAACCTCTGCGTGGCCCGGGCCATTAGAGCTGAAGGTGGAAAGCATGGAACAGTTGAGGATCAGGCAGGCTGAGGAGTAAACCCTGGTTCATGGGAGTGCTGCGTGTGGGCTAGTGTGGCTTCCTCATCCAAGAGTTTTTCTTATTTGTTGCTTGTTAAGTATAGCTACATCGTGTAGCCTGTCTGCCAATCCAGTTAGCAGCCATGTATCAGTAGGATGCCATCAGGTGAGTGCTTTCAGTGAGGTACAGCCCAAGATCAGATCAAGCCAGCCCTCAGTGGAGCTCTGCAAATGCATGCCTGCCACCATGCATATCCTGATCGCCATTGACACTCCACAATTACAATAGTTTACTCCAAAACCCCTGGGCAGTGACATGAATGGGGTACCCAGCACCAGCTACCCCTGCTACCCCACCCTACATTACCCTACCCTCGGTCTCCGGAGTAATTGAGGCTGTATCTAGTGCACACCTGGGTATCTGGTACTTTGCTACCAGTACCACTGCAGACCATTGCAAGCAAAATGTACGTATGCATGATTACCCTGCCTGGAACGGTCAGGCTGCATGTCAGGCTGCATACCTGTGTGCCCAGTGGTTGGGGTGGTCCTGGTTCCTGTGCTTGCCAGTGGTGGTGCCACTTGGCGGTCAGTGGTCCTCTGTGAGACATGCAAGTTGCAATAGAGAGCACACCTGTCTGCAGGGGTCAGCGTACTCTCTGTCAGAGTGCTATCTGCTGCCATCTCATCATGGGCTGGTGGTGCTTGCTTCTGTAGTACTGTACACCTGCTGTATGCCACCCTGTCCATGGTCATTCTGTCATGGCAGAGTGATCTGGAAGGCACTGGAGCCAACCGCATAATGCGGCTGCCTGGTGGGCCTGGGGGTGCGAGCATGAGCTGAGGGACCTTGGCTGCAGACTTTGCTGCGCCTAGACAGTCCCTTGTCCTGAGGACAATGGAGGATCTGCCTGGAGAGACACTGTGGAAGGACTCCGTAACCACCACCAACACACACACACTCATTCCCAGATTCCAATCCGGCCCGTCCGCGTTGCAGCCGACAGCTGATATGAGGGAGGTTTCTGTTAGCGAGTTTGCTTCTGTGTGGGGCGGGGGTGGTGGGGGGGGGTGGGGGGGGAGTGGAGGGGCACAGGTGGGGTCAGGGCATCTGGCATTTGGATGGAGTGGTGGGGGAGCGGGCTCTGTAGCGCCTGGAACATAAAGCGGGTGGTTTCAAATGTCGGTGTTGCCTTGAAGCTGTTCTAGTTCAGGTGCTCCATGGCGCTGCGTCCCCAGTGCAAGGCCTGTGCACTTCGGCCTCTTTCTTTGCCTTTCACTTGTGGCACAGCACACCACGATCACACCTCAAGATAATCGCGCAGTCGCACACAACATCTTCACCATACACACAGTGTTCACCATTTTTTGAAGATTGTGTGTATGGTCATTGTTTGGGCGAGGGTGTGGTGTGGGTGTGGTGTGGCCGTCCTGCTGTGTACACGAGACTCAAGTGCACACAATCAGGACCTGCGCTGTTTTTTGTTTTTTGTGGCAGCTTGTGAACGTCGGGTGGGGGGGGGGGGGATCTTTTGTCTCCGGGGGGGAGCCTCCATGCCTGCCTGGTAGCCAAGTGTTGGCTGCCCTGTTCCCTGCCTGGGACATGCTGCATCCCCGGAAATGTTTGGTCAATCATTTGAACAATTCACATTGATGCTGCAGTGGTCTCAGCTGAGTCAGATCTGCTTCCTACTCTCCTTGGCAAGCAGCCCTGTGGAGGACTGTTCTACACGGGGGTGGGTCTCACCTCACAGGCACAACACCTGTGAAATAGATCTGCCATCATGAAGTCAGGCATGTAGCTCAGACAGTGAACAAACTACACATCAAGATAGGTTGTGCAGCATCCTCAACAATCTAAAGAATCATCAGCCAAGAAGTGCAGGCATGTAGCTACACCCACATCATGGCTGTGGTGCCATCTGTCCTATCTGCCTCTCCAACTTTGTCTGCTCGAACTTTGTTGACACCATGGCCATGGCCATGCATGGGTGCAGTAAGATAGTCTTACAATCGTGGCAGGCACTGTGCACAGCGATGATGTGATTGTGCCATGCATGCCTGCCAACCGTGCGTCACGCCTTCAACATGCCTTCAACAGTGTCCTCCTTCGCACTGTTGTTTGCCTTTCGCTTTGTCCTTGCAACATGGCACAGGTACCTGTACGCACATGGGACGGCCGTGTGTGCCAGAGGCGCTGGCATGCACATAGGTGTGCGTCCTTGGCACACCCCTCGAACGCTGAGACGCGCCTCCAGGTCGGCCCCGGTAGCTGCGCTGTACGAGGTGCATGCATACGTATGCGTGGCGCTGGTGCATGCATTGAGCGCGCCGGTCGACCTGTTCCCTGCGGACGGAAACATGCATGGCGCACACGTGTACTTGCTCGATCGTATACTTGCACGAGCTCGAGTGTTCATAGATTCACGAAGCTTCGCATCTAATGGCTGGCCCAGTGGCCGCGAACTTGCGCCAACGACGCGCACGGCACCGCGGTGCACCGTGTCGGGGGGCAGAACCTACGAGCGATCAAAGAATACTGAAATTCTTGCCTATGTTTCATTATTGACACACGGCGTGCGCAGACTGGTGCAAAGTTTCGCAGACTTTCGTGAAGCTGTCTGCCTGCGCCAAGCGATCGAGCCTGCTCCCGCCGCATTCCGCCTACCCGGAGTCGTGCTGGTCGGGGAAGCTTAGATCGGGCACTCGTTCCCGCCGAAATGTGTGTAGGTGGCATGTGCCAGACCGACCGCGCAGTGCTTACCGCGATCGCGCGTGCTGTCAACGTGCTGACCTGTGTACAGCTAGCGCTGGTCATCGCAGCTGCGATGCATGAGCGCAGCCGCTTTCGGGGAAGATGCTCACCGCACCGCAAGCTTTGACCCGGACAGCTTTCTGTCATCTTGCATAGCAGACTGTAGACCTGCGCCGTGGCGTATGCTGCTCATCTGCTGCTCATCTCTCAACCTGCTGCAGGTGTATATATGCTGCCCTAACTTTGGTATGTGTTGGCCCCGGCCGTGATTGCCTGTCCACCTGTCCATGCTACTGCTTCTGTGACAATTCCGGTGGCTGCCCCCAGGTGGATTCAAGTTGTGGAGAGTTTTGACAGGATTTTTAAGTAATGGAGTACACCTGCAGTGACAGAGTGCATCACAGCAGGGGCAATATTAATGCGGGCCTGTCAGCATGCTGGCCAGCCCACCAGGAATCCTTTGCACAGTGTCCAATGTTTGTTTTGTCCGTGGGGCAGAGCCAGCCAACCAGGAATCCCTGCCCAGCAACAGCCTGGCCTGGAGGACTGTGTTGTGTATGCCTTCCAGTTCCTAGGTGGTCATGAGATTCACCTGATTCCACACAGCCCCACATGGTCCCACACATAGGGCACACACATTATGGAAACGACCAGCAGTACCTGGAATGACATCATTCCTGAGGCTTTTCCAACACCCGGGGGGGGGGGGGGGGGGGGGGGGGGGGGGTTGTCACCAGCACCAGCATCCAACAGGCTGGCAACGCAGCCCAGACCAGGGCAGTGCCAGCCTGCGTCCACATCGCACCAATCATAACGGTCTCAATTTGGCAAGGAGTGTAGCGCTCTGTCTGCAGGTTACGACCCCGGGCGACATCCACCGCTGTGTACGCAGCTGCGGCGCCATCGCCACAGCCCTCGGCAGCCACCTCCCCTCCGCCCTCCTCGGATCAATCACCTTCCACACCCCGGCAACCGCCACCGCCACCGCGGCACTCACCCATGCGGCCCTGCGCGGCGACATTCGCGCGCACAGACCCCCGGCAGCGCCACTCGCCGAGTCCAGCCCCGCGGCGGACGCCGCGCGTACGGCATGTGACTACGGTGATGCCGACGAGGAGCCGCGGTCAGGGGCCGTGTTTGGGGTGGAGGCCGGGGAGGAGCGTGGGGACGCGTACCGCGTCGTGCGGCGTGCGCGCTGCGAGGCGGAGCCCCTGCAGCTCCTGGTGATGGTGCCGGCGCTGCCGAGGGGCTGCGATGTGGAGGTGCAGGTCATCGCTGCTGTGCCCGCGGCGGCGGCCCCGCCGCCACTGCGGGCTGCTTCAGACAGCAGCAACAGCAGTGCTTCCCCCGTTGAAATGACCAGCCATCTTGCAGGTGCTCGCTTCCATGCACTGTTCCATGCTTCCCTGCGCCCACTCAGTCCCCTCTGCCACTGCATGCTCACTCCCTTCCGCTTTCCCATGCACAGATCCGTCTACCATTCCGTGCAGTCGAGGTTCTGGTTGTGGAGTGTGTGGTTGTGGAGTGTCTTTGTGCATGTGGTGTGGGATGTCTGGTGTGGTTCTGGCCTCAGCATGATGCATGGTGCCTACGTGGTCATCTTCTGCTGGGCTCCTGAGAAGTGAGTAAAAGGGCTCTGCAGAGTGAATTGCTTGGTGCACTACCGATGTACGAGTTCAATGCCATATATGTTCTGTCCAAGGGTGACTTCTCCCTGCTGCATGCCTTGGCCTCATGCGGCGGCGGCTGGCCGGTTGGCATCCTTTGAATCCTGAGCCTGCTGTACAATACATGCCAACCTTATGTAACTGTACAATGGAGCTCTGCAGAGTGAATTGCTTTGGTCTGATAGCTCTGTCATCATCACTGCACAGGAGAGGTCACCCCTATTCCCGCCTACAGCTTCTGGATACACTGCACGCTCATGCATGCAGCTGGGCACCGCCCCAGCCCAACTGCCACCTGGAACACCTCAGCCCCCGATGCACCCTCCAGATCTCAGATGATTGCCTTCACCACCTCAACACTGCACGGCTCCTTCCTTCTTTCCACGTAATATCAGTAGACTGATATCAGTAGGCTGAGAACTCACCATATGTATCCTGTACAGGTGGCACGTGGGCCCACAGCTTGCGATCCGAGGCCTCGCCGCACAAGCCTGGGGCAGCCTCGCCTGGCCCTGACGCAGGCGCACAGCAGGCGCAGCCTGCCTCGCGGGGTGCGGGGCCGCGGGGCTTCGGCGCTGCAACGGAGATGGGGCTGCGCGTGCAGCGGATTGCATCGGCGGGGGCACTCGCGCTGATCCAGATCACCTGTGGCCACACGGCGACCACCAACGGCACGAGCCCAGCAGTGAGGGGGGTCCCAGGGACGTGTGCCGAATGCAGCTGCCGCGTCAACGGCGCCGGCGGTGCGCGTGCAATGCCTGCTGGCAGCGGGGGTGGGCAGGCGGCGTGCGGGCAGCGCGCCGTCGAGCTGTTGCAGGAGGTGGCTAGGGTGCTGCGGAAAGAGTGCGAAGAGGGCGGCGTTGGCGGCGGCGTGCTGTGGAACGTGCGGGTGTTTGCAGTGAGTGAGATCGCCGCGCACGTGCGTGCCGCCCTGCAGGGGATCGCAGGGGATGCTGGGGGAGAGGTGGGAAGGGGCGGGCAGGAGGCAGATCTGGGTGGTGTTGGGGGCTGTGCTGATGAGAGTGGCCTGGACGATGGGACGGCTGCCTCTGGGGCTCCAGCAGGGAGTGTGTCAGCTGGTCAGAGCTGGTGCGGAGGCGCGACTGTCACGGAAGTGAGTGGGCTGCATGATGTAGATGTGAGCGTGGTGTGGGCGATCAGAGCGCTGGTCGTGTGTATTTAGGCATCAGATATGTCTAGCCAGGCCTCGCAATTGACACCAAGTTTGTGCGGCGGAGTCGAAGCTTGTTCACATTCGCTCATGGCGCGAAGCTTGCAAGTGGAACCCAAGAGTGGATTGATGAGGGCAGTCTGCGTGCCACGGGCGCAGGCAGGGCTCCGCGACAGGTTCGTGCTGGACGGCCAGCACTTCGTGAAAAGTGAGAAGCTGCCTGGAATGCTTCTGTGTGCCCGTGATCACAGATTGATGCATTGCACCTGCGAGATTCACAGCCCAGAGGCAATGACGCCATGAGGCGACCCTCGCTGCCAGTGCCGATGGGTTCCTGTTTCGCACCGCTGATGAGTCAAAGTATTTGCTCCAGTGGTCAAGGCAGGGAGGAAAGACGGCTAGCGCTGCTGCGCTGATTAAGGCGCGCGGATGTTATAATCGATTACCTGAGGGTATCACCTTGGGTAATTGCAGTGCTCGTGCCGATCCAGGGGCGCTGAGGACTGGTCGACACGGGGTGTCGCAAAGATTAGCCAACGATGACGATCAGCATAATGATTCCGCGGCCTTCGCTGTGCGAAACCCCGTCAGGCGCGTACGGTCGCCGCGTCCGAATGGCGCAGATCTTTCGTGTAATACTTGAGCATCCTTGTCACCCCTCCGTGCAATGGTAGAACCGCTTAGTGCAAGGATGTCTTGGGGCCGTGCTATCTATCATGTGGACTTGGCAGTGCCACGGCATCGCGCATAGCACGCCACCCGTCTGCGAACGAGCATAGCACGCGCAATATACACACATGGCTGCCAAGATGCCACATGCCGGAGATCCTGATTTCTGATGGCCGCGCGAAACGCGGTATTAGACGTGGGGCCACGGGCGCAGAGGTACATGCGGTACACACGCTGTTGCCCTGACAGGGGGCGCTGATGGCCCCTAAGGTAATGCGCACCAGCGCAGGGTGGCACTTGAAACGCATATGATAACGTACATGTTCACATCGCAAGGGCTGCCCGCTGCAAGTGCAATCTGCCGCCCCCCCCCCCCCCGACCTCCCGTCCGCGGCCATGTGACGCCTACCTAGGGTTGTCGACTTGCTCTAGGCTCGTAGAATAACCAGGCGCGCCGACGGTGCAGTCGTCGCAGGAGGCCAGCGTCCATGCATGGTCGCAACGCGTCATCGGTCGACACGACCGACAAAGGCAAGGTGCTCCTGCTTGCAGATCGGGACTGCAGCAGAGAAAATGCTGGCGCGACCTTGTGCGGCTAGCATTTGATCTATCTCTGTAGTTGAAGAGCTTTTGTTTTCATCGTCAGTGGCTCGCTGTTGACTCTCTCCTATTGATCCGCGAACTGCTCTGTGCTCGTCACCGGGACGAACGCAGCGAATGGCACGTTAAACAGCTCAACCTTCATTCAGTTCTTTTTTAGCCTGATCCGGCCTGCTGTATTTGGGTGGCGCTGTCTCTGTTTGTTCTCTCCCACGGCGCTGGCGAATCACTTGCAGATGGCCGCGAGCTCGAGTAGCTCGACACTGTTGTGCTCACCTGCGGGAGATGACGCTTCGCTGTAGATAAATTAGCTGAGACCAAGTTGTTGCTGGCGTGGTTGCGCGCTCGGTACACGTTGCCGGTATGCAAGCAACGCCGTATAGCATTGCCCTGCGCACAGCGCTGGGTGCTCTTGCATGGGCCTCGCAGTCACTTGCTCAGAGTGAGACGGGGAATTTGATTTCTGCTGGAGCAGCGGTGGATTTGCCTGCCGCGGTGGAGTCAGGGCAAGACGTGCCGGTCGAAGCCTTCACTTCCGACGAACTGCTGGACCTCGTGCAGTCCGGCCGACAGTACATCATTTTAAGGGAACATATTGACATGTCAGCCTCCGCACAAGCAGCAAGGCACTCGGAGGACACGTTCGTCTCGCCCCCAGGCAATGTCTCGATCATGGTGCGCCCGCGAGCATGGGCAAAATTATGCGCCTCTGCAGGCCTGTTTTTGAAATGCCTGCGCAGTGGTATCGGTTCAAGCATACATGTGTACACGTGGAGTGTCTGCCGTGCGATTCGAAAGCTCATATTTCGAATGCAAGTTCACCGCTGCGTGCTGCTGTCAGCGGCTCGTCCGTGCGCGCAGGGCAATTGTGACGGGCGTGACCCCCCACCGTTTGAGACTGAGGGTGAATTGTCACAAGGCCAGTGCGCGATCGACCTCGGCACGGTCTCAAGAACGTTCCTGTCGTCAGCATCCGCAAGCATACAGCAGACGACCGTGCTTCACAACCTGCTGATCCACCGGAGGCACACGGAGGGTGACCCGGTGCCCGCGATATCCATCATCGGGGGCCAAATCGCGATTTTCAAATCGACTGTCGAGTCCAATGAGTATTCTGCTTCAGCAGTGAACCTGGAGAATGCCAAAGCGCTCATCGAAGGTGCGGCCTTCCCTTCAGCCTGCGAGTATATGCATGACCGCGCCCGTCTGATGTGAAAGTGCGGCACATATGAATGCGAATATATTGTTTTAGATCACCTCTGTAGAACTCTACAATCGAGTGCGCAAGGCATGCGTAAGGCGTGTGCGCCTGAGCAAGCTGCTCTCGTCACGTTCCCCGCTCTTCACCACGCCAACACTACTCTGCCCTGGGCCCGCTGGTAGAACATTCACTAGAATAGAACTGTTCCACAATTTCCCTGTTCATGATGTTTGCATCAATGTGGGAGGTGACGGGCTTGCCTGGGCAGAGGTAGCTGCACCTGGCCTTCCCTGGTTGTGTCGATAGTGGGCAGGACTAGGTTCCATGGGTGCAAAGTCGTCACCACCCGACACGAAATCAGCACCTGTGTCAAATCCTGCTTTGGCACATTCAGAGTTCACATGTGGAAGCGGCATGTGTGTACAGCTGTTGATGTAACTTTGATGTCACAGTGACAAACCGGGCTGGCAGAAGGGCAGAGTGACGGGCATGATCCTGCACAACTTACACAAATGCTTCACCATATCTGCAAGCTGTTTGTATTTGTATACAGCTAGGGGCATAGCTATCTATGCATAGATCCGCCTATGGAGCCTATGGAACTGCCTGAATTAGCAAATGGCCAAGTGCACCCCACAGCAGCTGCGTCACCACTGCAGTTCTGAAATAGTGCAGCCCGAAGATGAAGTAATATCACATGGCGAATTGCATAACTCATTCAGCTCAGCATCGCCTGCAGAACCAAGTTCTGCTTCTGCATACTGACAGCCAACGTTAACTGACAGTCCCTTCTCACACTTCAGTCCCTTCTCAGAGTCCCGTTGACTCGGAGTTGTCAATGACCAATAGGATATGGCTCATTAAATTCAGATTTACTTGAATTTACTTTACACTGCCGTGCTGTATGCATGCCCTCCATTGAAAGCATGAACTTTGCATCAGTTGCGTCTCAGCAGCTGTGCCCCAGTGGCAGTGCATCTGTTGACAGTGAAACTGTTGAAAGTGCTGCAGTGGTAAAGTAAAGTCATGTAAATCTGAATTTATGGAGCTGTATCTTGAAGTGGACATTGACAACTCCAAGTCAGCGGGACCACACATGCTGAAGGGTGAAATCACCTGGAAACCCCCCTCAGACGACCGTACACAACTCACAGGGCCTCCTCCTGTGCTAAGCGCGGTGGTCACGTACGGCTGTCTCGATTCCCCAAAGCGCACGCACAATCTAACCCACGACCTCCTGAGACAGAGGGGGTAGCTTTTAAACCGTCCTCAACCCATTGGACCGGACCCATCAGACCGATTGTGGACCGTGCAGTAGAGGTGCATGCCAGGGCCTCTGCAGAGACAATTCAGCGGCACTTCTGAGGCACTGCGGAGGCACCGGAATGCACCACTGCTGTGCTGGCGCAAGCCCTGGCTGGTCACCACCAGTTGCCCAGGAAGGTATCGTACACTGCCGTATCTGCATCTGCGTGCGGCTGGTCGACTCGCCGAAGTTTGAACGGCCGCTCGCGCCTGGCGAAACGTGCAGCCGGGAGGGGGGGAGTGGGATGGGGCCGCGAGTGGCGGCCTGGTCAGGCGCAGGCTTGTAGAGCCCTGGCACCCCCACACACGCACAACATGATCCGTACTTAAACAATCCGGCCGGCCGCCGCCGTTGACGCACACACGCGGCCGCTACGCCACAGCACACCCCAGGACACATAGCCTAGCACAGCGCGCACAGCATGCGCAGTACAGGCAGCGTGTGCCGACGCGCGGTGCAGGGCATTCACTGCTTGCGCTGGTCCTCAGCGCCGCCGCGAGCCGCCGGTCGGTCCTCACGCGCAGCATCTCACGCGTGGCCTGGAGGGACCTGTGGATGTGCATGCCGTGACGGGGGGCGCATACATGCAGATGTGGCGTTTCTGAAGAACGAGGGCTCGGCGGGGGGTGCGCTCGCGCTGCGCGGCTCCACGCTGCGCGCCCGCAATGTCGAGTTTGTGGAGAACCAGGCTGACGGGCCAGCCGGCACGGCGCGCCAGGGCGGCGCCGTGTGGGCAAAAGGCTCCCTGCTGAGCCTCGAGGGCTGCAGCCTCAGCCGCAACTACGCGTCCACGTGCGAACCCGACTCCCCCCCTCCCCCCCCCCTTTGTATTTGCTGCCCTGCGCTGTGCCGCTGTGCTATCGGCATGCCACGTCGGGGAGTGTCACCACTGCCGGAGGCCTCTGCCGCTGCTGCAATCCGAGTCCACAGCGGCGACCTGAGTTCACGAGGCCATGTGCGGTGCGGCGATCTGGCACGAACGGAGCGGCCCCACGGTGTGGCACAGTGTTGGCTGTTGGGTAGGCCGTCGGTGAGTCGCGGCCTTCTGTCTGCAATCAGCGCGGTGTTGCAAGGACACCGTCAGAGCGGCCGCAGCGCTGCGGGCATCGCCCTGCACCCCAGTCACACAAACATTGCTCCCCTCACGTTCAACATCGCGGAAGCACCCTGGCCATTATCCTGTACCCTTTCGGCGCGCTGGCAAGCGCACCTCGCAGGCCGTACACACCCATACACACCCACACAGCCAGTGACAGTGTCCAGGGTTGCGTGGGTGTGTGGGGCCCCTGTGTGTGGCCCGCGGTGCTACCGGCCTCGGGGGCTTTGTCCTTGTAGCACACACCCATGCACACCCACACAGCCACCAGCTCCAGGCCCCAGCAGCACGGCATGGACACACCCTTGCTGTGTACAGAACACAGGGGGAAGCCGGCTGGCCATCATGCATGTATGGCCTCTTGACTGCACGATGCTCAGCTGAGGTCCACCCACAGGCCTTCTGGTGAGGAGATGTACCAAAGTGACTTGACAAAACAGATCATGCTTGTCTTGTGCAGAAGGATGATGCAGCCACGTTGTTGTTGTGGTGTGGTGGGCTGTGGATCACCCTGCATCTGCATCAGATCTTGCTATCAGCCTGGGGATCTGGCAGCAGCATCTAGATCTGTTGTCAGCAGCCATGCCAGGCATCACACTGCTACTGCTGCTGCTGCTGCAGCTTCCAGCGCAGCATGACTTAGCCTTGGCTCCTGTGTCACAAGTAATCTTTGATGCCTCTGCAGTATCATCTGGTGTTGGTTGTGGTCCTGTTGGTTGCTTGTGCATGCATATGCTGCACGCAGGTGATGTCATTGTTTTGGCCTGGAGCAACCACTGCACCAGATCCTGGATCACACACATACCAGAATTCTGCTGGATGTCTGCTGGGTGTCATGTGGTCATGGCTGGGTGGGATGTGCCTGCGTTTAACAAGCTGTCAGCAGTTCAGTCACTGCAGCACTGCCCCCACACCTGGAACCATCTGAGATTACTTCCCCAGCCAGAGATCTGTGGGTTAGGGGTTAGGGCCCATGCCCCACTGGCGATGTGTCTGTGGTGTTGATATGATGCGGATCGGGTGGGTTACAGCTGGGTGAACATCAGGATCATTGTCTCTCCATGATGGCTGACAGCCCTGTCATGCTTGTGTGATCAGCTGCATGCAAGGATGCCCCTGAGGACACTGCCTGCCTGCATCACTCCAGGGAGTTGTTCACAGACTGCATGAGACATGACTGCAGATCAACACTGGGCTCGTGTCAGCATCACACCTGCTGCATCTGTCATCCTATACCCATGGCTGCTGTGTGCATGTGTACTTGAAAAGGAGGTCATGAATAAGGTCCACCAGCAGAGTGTAGCTGCTTCCACACCTGCTGCTATCTGCACTTGCCCCTGTAATGTGTCTGCATGCATCTTGGCTGGGCTGTAATGGGCTCTACACACCATCACCCCACACACCCATACACCCGCATGCATGCAAACATGGTGTGTGGCACCCGCACGCGGCCCATACCCCACCCCCCAACACACACCCGCATGCAAACACGCTACATGACCCCGCCCCGCCTCCCGCGCGGCAGCGGCAGCCTCATGCGGCGGCCTGGCCGGGAGGCTTGTGTGTGTTGCTGGGTGGGTGTGGTCGTGTGTGTGGCTGTGTGGCTGTGGCCGACGCGGGTGCTGACGTTGCGTGGGCGTGTTGGTGTGTGCTGCGTGTGGCTTGTTGCGTGGTGTTAGGTTCCCCTGGTTGCTGCTCGCGGTGCTACCTGCCTTGCTTGCTGTCCTTGTAACACACCATCACCCCACACGCCCCTAACCCTGGAGGAGGGCTTGTGTGTCTGCTCCAAGGTGGGTGCCCCCCTGCCTTGCCTCTCCCCCGCAGCTGTTGTCCTTGCTCCTCACCTGCTGCCCAGCTACCCTCTGCGGCCTTCCACGCATCCCACGCTCCCTGCACTCCTCGGTGTGGGGCTTCACTTCCACAACCTGGCCGGTCCGATCCGACCCATACAATACCTGGGGGGAATTATGAGGTATCAATTCTCTGACACGCGTTGGTGGGTGCGTGCAGGGATGGCGGGGCGGTGTACCTGCAGGGTCCATCGCACGCGACTCTGACCGCCTGTAGCCTCACGAACAACCGTGCGGTCGGCGCCGGCGACGGCGTGTTCCTCTCCGCCACCAACGCCGCCCGCAACACCCTCGTCCTCAACGGCACAGCCTTCGGCGGCCACCGCCGCACCGACATCTACGCGCGAGGGGGGGCTGCGAACACTGTCCTTGTCGTCGATGCCGCAGACGGCGCCGCCCTCAGCGATGTAAAGGCCTGGGGGCCCGGCGGGGGGCCTATGATGCGGTCGATCGCGCCGGTGGAGGCGGCTGCCGCCGCGCCACCTGGCGCGCTCGCCGGCGGCCGGCAGCTGCTCTCCCCCGATGAGGCCTGGATCGTCGGCGCGCTGCAGGTGCGCTGCGCTGTGCCCCAGCACACAGCACGCCCAGCGCACAGCATGAAAATTTGCCGGTTTCCAACGGACGTGAACGTACCACGTCAATGTCGTGACTCGCCGAACGGGTTCTGCATAAGGGTGGCCATTGACACCGTATTGCACGCCCCATCCCGCATGAATGTGGAGGCACTGGCCGAGCAGCTCCATCGTTGCACACAACCTCTCACCATGCATGGTCTGGTGCAGGTACTGCGTCAGGCACAGGCAGCTTCACCCGGCACGGCGGCGAAGAGCGCCTCCAAGGCCTGGGTGCTGCCGGTGGTGCTCACGCTCATCCTCACCGCGGCCCTTGCCGCCGCCGCGCTCGCCGTGCGCCACTACCGCCGTCGCGGCTCCTGTGCCGGCCTCGGCGCCCTCGCGACCAAGGATGACGGTCCCTCCAAGACCCTGGCCCCCCGCGCAGCTTCCGGCGCCCCCGGCGAGTTCCGCCACGCTGACATATTGCCACCCGAAACCATCCGGCCGTTCCGGCGCGCATGGACCGGCCCGATGACCATCCATGAAACGACTGTGATGGACTCTGGTTCGCTGTCGGATCTGCTGCCGAAGGAGGTGGGGGATGACACGCGGAAGGGGCTGGAGCGCGGGCGTCCGTCCTCCGGACGCATGCTGCCAGACAAGCTTTTCATATCGCTGCCGCCGATGTCGGCGGGGCAGGAGGGGTGGATGCTCGCGGGCGCAGAGTCTGCGAGTGCTGACCTGGGGAGCACGGCGCGCATCCGCCGCCTGCCGTCGGCGCCGCCAGGGTTCCTCGAGCTGCTGGCGGCTGAGGACTCGGAATTTGCTCCGGCGGCGGCGGCGAGCATCCCGGCGGCGCGCGCGGACGGGCCGCGCAGCGGCGGCACGGCGGATAGCCACGCGGCGCTCAAGGTACAGAGCTACTCGTCGACTGTGTCTTCGTCGCGGGGGAGCCTGATTCAGAGCCGCGACAGCAATTTTGAGGCGAGCGGGGGGGTTCGGCGGCCGCAGCCGCCACCGACGTTCTCGCAGTGGCGCACCGGCGGCCCCGGTGGACACCGGCCGGCGTTGCCTCGGCAGGACAGCGCGGGGGGCGAGGGGTCGTTTCAGCTGCCGTCGCTGGACTTTTCGCGATCGGGGATCGCCCCACCGGCGCCGCGGTCGCTGCGGCGGATGGAGACGATGAGCTCGGCGCGGTCGCGGGGCGCGATCAGTGACAGCGACGGCTCGCGTGTGCTGGCTGCGGGCGGCGGCGCGGCGTCAGCGTCGATCGCCGGCGGGCCGCGCTCCGGACGCTCGCACCAGGCGGCGATCACAGACGGTGACGACGGCGATGACGGCGGCTCGATCTCCGTTGTGTTCCCGGGGCCGCTCTCGGCGCGCAGCAGCCTACCGCCGTCGGCGTCGGCGTCGGCCGCGATCGCGCGGCAGGGCCGCACGCCGGCGCGCGGCGCCGCTGCGGCCGAGGCCGCGGCCGTGGCGCTCGCGGCCGCCGCCGCGCGCGGCGCGTCGCCGCGCACTGGCTCGCCGCTCTCCCCCGACGCCTCGGACACCGTGTCCGTGACCTTCCCAGCCGTGCGCCCCGCCGGCGCCGTCCGCTCCCCGGACCACTCGCCCATGGGCACCCCCCCGCGCCGCCCCAGCATCTCCCCCAAGCACAACCCCTGGCCCGTCTCCGGGCGCAGCAGCTCCCCCGACGACACCGTCTCTGTCAACCTCTCGCTGCCCCCTTTCTGCCTCACCCCCACCGCCCCCCACTTCTCAACCACCATGCCGCGCATGCACAGCGCGCCGCTTGATGGCTCCCCCATGCATGGCGCCGCCGCGGGCCGGCCGCCGATGCTCTCCTCGCCTGTGGCCTCCATCCCATCGTCCCCGTTCCGCACCTCCCCGGTGCCCGGCTCCCCCATGCATGACTCGCCGATGCGCACCGCGTTGTCCACGCTGCCGGACGCGGCGCTCATTGCACTCCATGAAACGATGGCCTCCTCGCTTGCGCGCTCCGGCTCGGCCTTCAGCACGATAGACGTCAACATCCCGCTGCCGCCGGAGGAGCAGTTCAAGCTGTTCCAGGCGCAGTCGCTGCTGCGGTCCGCGGATGAGCTGCCGCCGCGGTCTGAGCAGGCCGCGGGGAGCGTCGCGGGGAGCGTGAGTGATGACGGGGAGTATGTGTGAGTGCATGATCTGGCTGGCGGGGTAATAGGCCGGCGTATCCATGCTACACAGGCGCCATGGCACCATGTAACGCAATCGTGAGGTGGCTTGTGTGTGTCTTGCCTGAGGAAGAGTTCAGGTGCGCGGGCGCCTGTGCGGAATCGGCGGAAAGATTAATGGTGTTCGCGCTGCTTGGGAGATGTGAGAACATTGCGTCCCAAGCTGCAGGCCGCTTGGCAGAGGCGCTGGAAGAAGCTCGAGGGAAGGGGGGGGGGGGGCTGAAAATACTTGGTCTGAAAGGGGTGGGGGTAGACAGAATGTAGCTGGGACGCGGAGGCGGGGACTCCTAGTACATGTTCTCACATGTGTAGCTGCTGACAAGATTTCATTTTCAGTGGCTGTGATATGCCGCCCTGGCCCGCGGATGGTGTCTCAGCCACGCAGTAGCGCAGGCAAGTAGTTCCTGGGCGTTCGTGGAATGCACCTCTGCTGATTGTTCAAGTTACGTGGTGGTCCCAGGCACTGTCACAGTGCCCAAATTTAAAATGACATAGACCTGAGGCACAGCAGGGGCTGTTTCTGGGTGTGATGCCCGAGGTGTCGTCACACAGGACAGGAATAGCCAAGTAAAACCAGGATCCCTTCAACTTTATGCAGCATGGAGGACTCTGCGATGCAAGTATGTATGTATGTATCAGGAAGCAACGTCAGCAATACCCATGTTAGCACACAGGCCACGTCGCAGGCGTAAAGGGGATGTAATCACCATAATGACGAGTTTCTGTTGTGTGAAAGCATGTGTCTTCCCGCCGGCACTGCTGGTATGTTCCATTTCGGAGTAAAGTGTGATAATCGCACAAGTCAAACCAGAGACCTGCGAAAAGGCAGTGCGAAACAATCGCACACAAACAGAAGTTGATGCGAGCGTGGACTCAAGGAACAGCTGATATAATTTCTCAATGCCTGAACGAAGCCGTGAGGTCGAGCACGCGGTAGCCTCCACATCGATGTGGCTTGTGCCTGCAAGGACGGAAAGTGTGTGACTGAAGGCGGACTCAAATCAGCATGCGTCATGCTTCGACGTCGTATGCGCTGAGAACCTGCTGAACAGCGTAAATAGCATCTGCGAGGCGTCATCTATCCCAGCCAGCGATGTCCAGTGTACGGCTTTCGCCATGAGGGCGTCGCTGATAACCAATCATGCATTCATGAAAGCTTGCACAAATTGGGACATGAGGCTAGTGCCCGCACAGCGAGAACGTGTGTTCTTGATGGCTCGCGCTCTGGAAGGCGCCTGTATCTTGCGCCGAGGATCATGAGAAAACTTGAACACGATACCTACGCAGACCTCTCTTCAGATGATGCTTGCAGCATGGAAGTACATCGAGAGATCTCATGACGCTGGCAATGTCGGCCACCGAACAACAGGCTCGCCTCAGCCCACACTCATCTCGCTCAGAAGACCGCCTCGAGCAACTGTCGAGGCTCTCGGTGGTCTTGATGAATTTGCACCGATCCAAGCTACCTGTCCAGCGTCATGATATCACAAACAGCGTCAAACACTGTCGCGAGGCGCCGTGCCCGACACTCGGCACACGAATGGCACATTGCATGGGCCATGGCAGCGTATCGCCACATGAGCATTTTGCAACGCACCAGGATCAAACAATAATAATAGCAAAAATAATCACAACGGGGGCGGTCCACGACGGGGGTTCGCCAATTTCAGTTTGAGGGCATCATGCATACGTGCGTCCCAGGCCTAGGCCTCCAGCTGCGGATGATCAGACGGTCAAAATCCATGCCGGTCGCGGTGCACGATCTTGCTGTACATGGCCCTAGGCTTCAACCTGAGCACCTGCTGCTGCAATGCAATATTGCAGCCGTCATGCCATTGCCAGCTTCCCGGCTTTTGACCTGGCCATCTGCCATATGCCATATGCCAGTGGCTGCAGCCTGAGGACCCACGGTCCTGTGCCCACCTCCTGTGTAAAGTAGACCTGAATTTACTGAGCCGTATCCTATTGAAAACTCCGAGTGAAATTGTGAAATTGAACACTCCGAGTGAACGGGACCACAAAGGCCAAAGGGGTAAACCACCCGGAAACCCCCCTCAGACGACCGTACGCAACTCACAGGGCCTCCACCTGTGCTAAGCGAGGTGGTCACAAACGGTCTGTGCTGATGCCATCCCGTGGATACCCTGTGCATGATGCCCCTTCGGCTTCAAGTGCCCCGGCTGTTCAGCACACCATTCCAGTGCCGACTTGCCAGCCACATCAACTTGATGCCGTGTTTTGCTTGACACCTCGCGCATGCATTGCACAGTGCCGGCACCCGGGCACCCGGGGGCCGGGTACCCCCCTGTGCCTTTGCACCCGTGTTTGGCCCTTCGTGCCCGCCATGCATGCGTGAGATCGTGGTGAAGCTGCAGAGACTCCTGTCACAGGTACATGCATATGTCGGTCCGGACAGGGCCCTTGGCTCGTCGTGACGGTGAAGCCCCTGCCCTTGGCGCCTCATGAAGCCCCTAGCCTGGATGCCCCTTCTGTGTACGTCCGTGTATGGGTGTGTGTCGTGTGGAGTGCTCGGCCCTCCGCCCGCTGAGGCCGATGCCCCTCTCGGCGAGGTAAGTACACGGGCTACCATTCGTGTGTTGATGTGTCTGGGTTGTTATTGGCTGGCCTGCTTCAGCGTGGCTGTGGCTGTGAACGCCGATTCGGAAGAGGCTGCAGTGCACTCCCTTTACTCTTCTGTGATGTTCAGGGTGTCTGGTCTGTTGTTTGGTGTGTCCTCTCAGGTCTACTAGCAAATATTCGGCGTTCGGCGGAACGCAGACGCGGCCTGCTCATGCCACCCACGTCAGTCCGTTTTTCTGCAGATTCAGGGTCGGACCAGCGCCGGCAGATCGACTCGCGCGAGTCCAGATGCGCCAGCCCGCCGTGAGAGGGGACCCGTGCAGGCCATGCTTCGATGATCATTACACGGCGTGTCTCTCCAGTCTTAACTCACAATGGCTGCGCACTTCATGCAGTGCAACACAATTGGGTTGACGAGGTTACCAATACGTGCAAAATCAACATGCAAAGCAGGTGCCCCTAGCAGACTCGAGCCGCCACTCGTGCTGCCCGTACATGCTGACCACGCAATGGAGAAGTGCGCATGAAGTATGATGGGCCGTGCCGAGAAGAGGCTGCCGGTAGGATCAAAGTCCAAGCAGCTAGCAGCGGGCACAGACAAATGAACCGCCTCAAGAGAACATGCAAATTTGAAGGCAGGTACGTCACGCATTGCCGCATACCCAGCACTGACCACCCAGCTACACGCACTGCAATAACTTGTGAGGTGAGGAGGAGCAGGGCAAATGGCGCAGTGAGACAACCTGGTGTTTGGCTGAGTGGCTGTGTTTCACCGGTTCAGAGGACAATGGGTCCGGCCTGGCTGCCAGCCCCTGATGTGCCTCTGAAACTGCTTGGCAGCTCTGGTTGCAGCCGAGCTGCATTGAGGCCTGGCAAGCCGGCGGGTCCGTGGCGATGTCCGAACTGTGATGCACTGCAAAGTGCAGCCTGCGGCATGGATGACCTGGAAGCCATCGGCTGACTCTTCAGTCAGCGGCTCTCACACCGTGGTCGATCCTCGGCATCCAAGCGAGGTCAATCCTTGGCTGCGGCTTTGCATAGGTTGACGGTTTTGAAATGCACGAAGTATAGCTATAGGCGCACAGCAGAGTGTGGTTCCTCCGCACCACGTCCGATGCAAGGCACGGAGGCAGCAATCCGACAATGCATCAGTTCTGACGGCGCGGGGTGTCGACAGTTACAGACTGAAACATACTGCGGCACCGCACAGGGCACCAGTGTGAAAGGTTGTTTGTCAATGTGATCGCAGCTGCAGCAAGACGAGGGAACATCGGCCCGCGTACCCTGTTGCCACCCGCCAGTGGCTGCCACTGCTGTGACCACAGCACGCTGCAGAAGGCCGTGCCAGCCGCACAGTCAAGGGGGAAGCTTCTCTAGAAATAGAATAAGAAAGAAATGGGAAAGCACAGACGCGTGCCGCACACAGGCAGGCGCCGCCGGCACTGCGGGCGGCCAACTATACACATATCACAGCACAGAGAACTTCGCAATCTAGATCCGCCCAGCAAACGCACCAGGACGCTCACTTCGGTCTGGGCGCCTCTTGGCCCTGACCCCAGCCGGGCCCAAACACACACCCGTAAATGCACACGTACATGCACCCATCAGCGCGGCCGCTGCCACCAATGTGGATACAGCCGACCGGCGTGCTGGCATCGCGAGACGGCCTCCAGCGGCGATGTCCGATGCAAGACTGCGGAGAACGATCCCTGGAACCGCTCAAGAATGATATTCGCAGGGACTCTCGCGGCCGCTCTGGACGGCCGCATAGGCATGCCTTCCACGTCAGGCGTTGCTCTCACGGCGGCTCGGCGGGCGGCGCTGCCGGACGAGCTGCGGCACGGCCCGACGCGGCGCGCCATGCCCACACACGCTTAGCCGCACATTGCGCCCAAACCAGCGCGGCCACGGGTACATGGCAGCTCGCTGGTGCCCCCCCCCCCCCCCCCCCCCCCCACCATCCGCGGCGCCGCGAGGCTGAGACATGGGACAGCGCTCACGCGCCTGCCGCCATGCATGCAAGCTCTTCTGCGCAGCGCGGCAGGCCATGCATGTGCAGACGCACAGCGAGCCACGGCCCAACCGGCACAGCCCAGGAGCTCATCGCCCCGCCCCCTACGGCACCGGCCGAAGCATTCTGAACGGGACCGCGTGCGCGAGGCACATGCATGCCTTGGGACGCGAGCGGCGCCCTGCCGTCCTCAGGGCACAGTGGGAGTGACGTGGCGTAGGCGCGCCATGATGGTCCTCTTACGCGGGATATCCGGGCGGCGGCGTGCTTCGGTACCCTGGCAGGCTGTACGCTGTCGGGCCCTGGCCTGGGGGGCCGTAGCCGCCCTGGGGGCCGTAGCCGCCGCCGTGGCCGCCATAGCCGCCGCCGTAGCCACCGTTGTGGCCGTAGCCGCCGTTGTGGTGGCCGTGCGGGCGGGGGCGGCCATGTCGGCCGTGGCGGCCGGGGCGGCCGTGGTGGCCATGATGGCCGTAGCCGCCGTGGTGGCCGTGGGGGCGGGGTCTGTAGCGGCCAGGGCGGCCGTAGCCGCCGTGGTGCGGCCGGCCCATGTTGCCGCACACGCAGCGTACGAGCTCCTTCTTGAAGAAGCGCTTCAGACGCGAGAAGAATCCTCCGCCGCCGCGCGACAGGTCCCCCCGCGTGCCGTCCCCCGCCTCGGCGTCGCTGCCTGACTCCCACCCCTCCTCGCCCTTCTCTGCCCCCGCGCCGTTCTCGGCAGCCCCGGGGTACCCCGGTGGAGGCTTCATCGCTTTGCCGGCTGTGCCGCCTGGCGATTTTGCGGCGGTCGCGGTGCCGTCGGCGTCAAGGAACGAATCGGCCGTGGGCGACGCGAGGATGGACGGCAGGGTGTGCAGGTTTGCGGGGTCGTTGTCGGCGCGGCCTGCCAGCGAGGCGGGGGGCTCTGCCAGAGGAGTGCTCTCGACTGGGACTGCGGGTGTGGGGTCGGAGGGCGGGTCTGGAGTCGGGGGCACGGCGGCACTGGACAGTGGCGCGGCTGGCTGACCGGTGGCGAAGTCGATCGGAGGGTAGGCAGATGCCGTCACCGCGGGCTGAGGGGCCAGTGCTGGGGAAGCCATGGTGTTGAGGTGCCTCGAAGGCAGGTCCTGCATGAGGGCATCGGGTATGTCTGCATGAGGTGACGACGAGGATCACAGAACGAGGCTTATAGACACGAAGGCCGTGAGCTTATGCAAACGTAAGATGTTGTGGTGTTGTGGCCAAGCTTCGCGTTCGCTCGATGGCCGTGCCACTGCGTGTGCCAGACTAGGCGTGGTGCACGCAGCTTTCGCGTCAAGGTCGAGATAAATCGATACAATATGACCACAATGTTGCTAAATGCAGGTGTGCAGGAGTTAAGATGGCTGTTCTGCGGCATTGTGCAGGCTGTTATGGTCTCTGCCAACTGCCGACAGCGTGGGCCGGGATGACTGGATCGAGGGCGCGTTTGCACAGTGAATCACAGACAGCCGCCTACCCAGCGCACATACTACCTAAGTTCCCTCTCTGCAAGTTCGGACGAGCAACTTACTCATCCGCAGTCACTGTTCTGTGACGTCGGGCCGAGTGACACCTGCCGGGCGTGCACAGGCCCGGACTTCGGAGCTACGCTTCTCAGACCATAAGGCAACAGCTATGGAGGAGGGTTTGCTTTGTTTACAGCTTGGAAAGGTTGACATGGCGGTTGGGCGTGCAGTGCTCGCCGGGAGAGCCCCGCAAGTACTCAGTTCGGCTTGGAGCGGTTGACGCAGGAGCCAAATGCAGCGAGTTGAAGCCAGAATTGGTATGTGGATACGCAGTTTCAAGTGGCAGGCGGCTTTGTCCGCACCTGGAGCGAAGACCAGCGATGGCCGTTGGTATAGAACTGGCAGTTGCGTCCGCTTCTGCTGCCAGCACAGACTTGGAATTGATGGCCGATCCGTCAAACTGGCGGGCAACAAAAGTAGGGATAAGTATAGATATATGATGTTTCAGCTACACGATTTGCGAATGTCCGCTCACACTAGCTGCGGGGACGAGAAGGCTGTGATATTCGCCGGGTGTTGAAAGCCCTCAGCAGGCATGAAACGACGCTGCCGATCGAGGAAGTGACGTTGCAGCATTGGTGATCACGCCGACTGCTTCAGTGACAAAGGTGGAAAGATGTACGCAGTCGTGCAGGTGTTTGCGACGTGGACCTGGGCCGTGCGGGCTGCCTTGCGAGGGTCGAGATAACGCTGCATCGAGGTCGGCGCTGCCGATGGGATGCATGCATGACTGCTGTACAGGATTCGCTGGGCCAACACGATCCCGTGCGCGGTTTGCCCACGACACATCACGTGTACGTCGTTGAAAGGCAACATCCACACAGAGAGAGTACAACATAAGTGGCCAGTCACGCTGCCGGTACATACGCTGGCTTGCTGTTGCGAGGACTGCTTGTATTGCGCACGCGTTGTACGCCAGCTACATACACATGTTGGGACCTACATAGAGCGCGCCCTCATTGAATACCTCCAAACAGCATTAGTGATTGCATATAATTGAATCATTGTGCGTGGCTGACAGGCGCTTCTGCAAATGCACGCGCATGCGAGCTCCAACAGCACGGGCAGACCGTCTGGCGTGACAGGGCCCGCACGTCAGCAAAGGCGTACACGAACTACACATCCCGCGAAGAAGAATATCAATGTGGGCCCTGGTAAATCTCGTAAGGAGTGCGGTAAGCTGGCTGCTGTCAGTGCGCCCACACGAGAGGTGGGCGACAGGACTGGACTGGACTCTCGCACGGGATGCACAATTTCTTTCTCAGTGACTGGTGACGTGCGTTCTGCCACTCGTATGTTCTAGGCTAAAATGCATCAATAGCGCTGCCTCAGCGGCTGACCTCTGCGACTATGACACGGACGAAGTAGCTTTGCTGTGCTGAGATGCCTCCTGCTTCGCACGCTGACGAATTTGTAGACGGCATGTTCAATTTACAAATTATTGGAGGACTGACGATGTAGAAAAGTGCACAACATGCACGACTCGTTGTCTGCGTGTCAATGCGCTCGGCAGTGCTTTTTGCGCAGCGCTGCGTATTGTTCCAGTTCCATGAGAAGCAACAACAACGTAGAGCGTACTTGACTCGTGCTTATACGAATATTTGTATCGGCCGTTGGTATCGCTCCAACTGTGGGCTGAATGATGGAAGGCAACTGGTGTGCACACCGAACCTGCAATCGCAGCAAATTTTTTGTCCTTGATGAGAATCGAATCGACTGTAAATTCATTGGAGACGCGGAAAGTATCTTGCACTATGTTCTGACGATCGTGTCGGAGCACCACGGCGTACGTTGGCATTCGTCGTGTTCCTGTCCCTTATCCGAGTCGTGGCTCCTCTGCTTCGCGATTTTTATCGCATCTTCACATCTCTTGCAACTGGCACGGGTCCAGAAAGCAGTTATGCATAATCAGATTGTAGAGCGTGCTGGCATGATGCCTCGTCATGACTGCTTCGTACTTGATCTGCAACTTGCCCACACTGCACCTATCTCTTAAGCGGAAACTATGGAGTAGCGAGACATTTGAAAGCATGCTGAAGAATTCGGCAGGCCCAACTCTAAATCTGAACAAATTGTAAATGACCTGTCTCAACACAGATCCTTTTCTTTGGCACAGCCAAACTCAATCCACGACAGCAAGGCGGATGGAGTGGGATGGACAGCCTAGCGTCACTGCTACAGCATAGACGATCGATATGACGCAGATGATTCATGAATCCGCGAATGCTGCGTGTGTGGGCAGCCTGCTGAATCTACTGATCCCCACTCTTTGCTTGAACTCGTCCCTGGGCCCTCGGCCCCAATTTGATGTTGGGGGGGCCAGTCTTGGAGCTCCAGGCAGCCTGCAGAGCGTGCCAGCCCCGTGGGTGCCTCCTGCCGCCCACGCCAGCCCGGCTGAGAGCGCACAGGCTGCCCCCACCACCGGCGATTTCTCTGTGCCCCCCCTCGTACCTGCCACCTTACCTCCTACGGCGCATGCATGAATGTACACACAGTTCCTCAGGCGAGAGATTCCGATCTGCTGATCACCCCTTCGCACATCCACTGCCCACGGCTGGAGGCGTCCAGCGCTACCCGCGTCCACCCACCACACGCATGCCGTTGCTCGAGGGGGGTGGCCCGGTCCCACACTGCAGCAGCTCAGCACTGCCACCGCACATGCGGTCGCGCCTGCGACCCATCCGCCTGTCCAGTACAGCATTGTCAGCGGCTGTGATCCCTTCCCACTTATTGCCCATTGCTTGCGTTGTCTTTGAGAGCCCCCCCCCTGCATCACACTCGAGGTGTGCGTGCGGCAAGCCCCTCCCCGTGGCTGCAGGTGCCGCCGTTTGACGACCTCAAGATCGTCGGCGACCTCCCGGAGCTCGGCGCGTGGAACGTCGCGGCGGCGCCGACGCTGCTGTACGCCCGCGACCGCGCCTTCCGCCGCCTGCGCTGCCTGCCCCCCGACACGACCGCGACGTTCAAGGTCGTGCGCGTGCGCGGCGACGGCCAGCTCGCCGGCCCGGAGGACTTCCTCTGGGAGGACGGCCCGAACCGCGTCATCACGACCGGCGCCGCGGGCGGCGCGATGCGCGTGAGCCTCGCGTTTGGCGAGGGCGAGGCCGTCGAGCAGTCGACCCCTGAGGAGCTGCAGGTGCGCGCCGCCGGCCGCCCGCGGCGCATGCATGCGTGTGTGTTCAGCCTGTGCTCTGGGCTTGGGCGTTGGTATGGCACGGTGCTCGGGTGGGGCGGTGCTGACTGGGTGTGCTGGGGCGGAGCTGATGCCTCAGCGGGCAGCTCATCCCTGGGCGGGCTGGGTTGTTCTGGCGCTGCCGCTGCGCGAGTCTCCCATGGCCACCGGCGGATGTGTGTCGGCACCACCGCACATTCTGCTTGCCAAGTGCTGCACTTGTGGTGTGGTGTCGCTTGGGCGAGCGCTGCAGCTGTCGTTTGCCAAAACCGCTTGTTCTCGAGCCGCGATGTGATACGTGCATGGGCCAACGCACGATTGACGCGCATGCGCCAAATCTGATCTGGCGCCAGGATTCGCACGTTGTTGGGCAGCTGCGCGTACCTGCAGCAACCTGCGACACCGCTATCACTCCACAGTAGATGTTTTGATCGGACACAGGCCTTGCAGGCGGACGCCGCGGCGGTGCTCGACGCAGCGCACATCGCTGCCGCCACCGCCAACGCCATCGACGCCGGCGTGTACGAGGTCGAGCTCTGCGCCGCCGCGCCGCCGCCGGGCCGGCAGGTGCGCGTCGTCGGCAGCTGCGCGGCGCTCGGCGGCTGGGAGCTCGACGCGGCGCCGGTGATGCGGCCGCTCGTCGGCGGCGTGCTCGGCCGCCGCGGCCAGGACGACGTCGGCAGCAGCGTCACCGTGCGCCTGCCGGCGGCCGACACGGTCGAGATGAAGCTCGTCGAGGTCGACAAGGACGGGAGCAACCCCGTGTGGCAGGTGTGTTGCGCCGCGCTGCGTGCTGGTTGCTCACCGCAGCGCAATCGCGCCGGCGGTGCTTTGATTTCGTTATACAAGGATCGAGGTGAAGAGGCAGGCAGTGCCGCAGGGTCCGTGCGCACGACCCGCACCGCAACAAGACCACTGCCCACGGTTGTGTCCGGCACCATCAACCGAGGACGCGGGTAGAGCCTCATTCCGGCCGTTGCGCGAACCATCTGCACCCAAACGCTGCTTCATGGACGTGGAATTGTCGACACGCTGCCGTGCGGCGATCGCGTGCGGCGGTGATGACAGAGTGTTGACGGTCGGCGTGCGCGTGTGCAGGACGGCCCGAACAACGTCGTCGACGTGCGCGTCGGCATCGCGAACCCGCGGCTGCGCCTTTGCCTCTCCACCCCCGCCGACGTACCGCCCGTTGCCTTCACCGACAGCGACGACGAGGCCTCGATCCAGGAGGACGCGCTCGACGAGATGCGCCGCGTGCTCTCCGACGTCGCCGACGTGCCCCCCGACTCCGCGCTTGCGCAGAGCGGCTCGTCCCGCCTCGGGCGCGCCTCGGGCGCGCGCGGCGCGGCCGTCGGAGCCGCGATGCGCGAGAGCGTCGACGTCCTGCGCACGTCGCTCGAGGGCGACAGCGATGACGAGGAGGAGGAGCGCCGGGGCGACGGCGCGGGGCTGCGCGCGGCGATCGCGAGCGCGCAGGCGAGCCTCACGCGCAGCCGCGAGGCCGTCACGTCGACGGCCGCGGCGGCAGCCGCAGCCGCGGCCGCGGCTGTGAAGGGCGCCTCCGGCGCCGACCGGCGGCGGCTCGCCGAGGCGTCGCGCGGGCGCCGCGCTGCCGCGGAGGTCAAGGAGGGCGGCATGCCGACAAAGGACCCCTCGTCCGAGGAGGAGGAGGAGCGCTTCGAGCGGGCCGACGAGCGTGTTGACGACAGGGGGCGTGAGGACCCGGAGGAGGCACGGCGGCGGCTCGTCGCGCAGCAGGCGGCCGCGCGGCGCGCATCGCAGAACGCCAAGATGCGGCGGCAGCAGGACCGCCGGCGCAGCGATGCAACGGGGGTGCCACGCAGCGACGAGCGGCGGCGCAGCGACGCCGCGGAGGTGGTGGCTCTTGCGGAGAAGGTGGCCGCGAAGCGGCGCGAGGTGGAGGCTGCGGAGGCCAAGATCCGCGCTCGCGAGGAGGAGGAGCGGGTGGCGAAGGAGCGCATTGCGGCAGAGAAGCGGGCGATGGCGGAGCGCGCGGCGGCCGCGACGGAGGAGGCCGAGAAGCGGCAGCGCGAGGAGGAGGCGGCGCGCGTGGCGGCGGACAAGGCGCGCGCGGCCGCTCAGGCACGGGAGAGGGAGGAGGAGGCGACGCGGAAGGCCGCAGCGGCGCGTGCGGAGGAGGAGAAAATGGCGGCCTCGGCGCGCGCGGAGGCGGAGGCTGCGGCGGCCAAGGCGCAGGCGGCGCGCCGCGAGGCGGCGCTTGCAGAGGCACGTGAGAAGGCCGCGGCGGCCAAGGCGGCGCGGGCGGAGGCTGCGCGCAAGGCGGAGGAGGATCGGCTGCGGCGTGCGGAGGCCCTCGCGGCGGAGAAGGAGCGCAAGCGCAAGAAGGCCAAGGCCGCGAAGAAGGGCTCTCGCGGCAAGCCAGCGGTGGCGGCTTCAGCCGTGGCGAAAGACGCCGGCGATAAGAAGGGCTTTGGGTCTCCGAAAGCGGCCTCTCCGAAGGCGTCCGGGGGCGGCCCTCCGAAGCTGCTTGCGGGGCTGGGCGCGCTGCCGGGCCTGAGGCCGGCGGCGGCCAAGGCCGAGAAGGGTGGGAAGGAGAAGGTGGTGGCGGAGGTGGACAGCAGCAAGTGGGACAGTGGCAAAGAGTTTGAGGGCAACGTGATGTGCGCCCCGGCCGCGGCTTTCTTTCCTGTAGCTGCTGCTTGCCCCCATGCGTGCAGATCTCCATGGACTGTTGAACTGCCTCATGCCATATGCAGACGTAGCTCTCCGTGAGGCTTCTGTGCGCATCTGTTATGTGTTGTTCTGGAGCTCGGGCGAGTCCAGCCGTCATCCCCAACGACCACAGCGGACTCAGCGTGGCTTTGTTGGAACGAGGCACTGGTTCTGGTTGCAGTCGAGTCGTGGTGAATCTGCATTCAATGCCCGGCTGCCCAGTGGCATCATGTGCGGGGGCCCGGCCGGCCGGCCGCCAGTGCACTGCAGTATTGATCTGCCTGCGCCATGCAGGGTCGCGATCATGGGCGCGCTCGTCGTGTCGCTCGGCATCATCTACTCCGAGGTCTCCTTCTTCGGGCTGCGCGAGTTTGCCAAGACCGCCAACGCGCCGCCGATCGCTGTCGAGGCGGCCGCGAAGCGCGCCGCGGCGCGAGCCGGCGAGCGCTCGCTGCCGTCGCAGTTCGCCGACGCCGGCAAGCAGCTCGGCGCGGGCACGGCCAACACGTTTGCGTCGCTCGGGCAGAGCGCGTTTGACGCGCCTGGCGAGCTCGCGGCGGCCGTGGCGGCCGGGGGCAGCGAGGGCGAACAGGTCGCGGGCGCGGCCGTGGAGGCGGCGCAGCGGTCGGCGTCTTGGACGCGCGAGACGAGCGGCAAGATCTCGCGGTCCGTGTCCGAAGCATCTGACAAGCTCGGCCGCCTGTTGTCTGGCAAGGCTCTCGAGCAGGCGCTGCAGGAGGAGAAGGCCGCCGCCGGCAAGGTGGGTGGGCAGGCCAAGTCTGGAGGGGACAAGGCCGCGGCTCCGAAGGCCGAGGAGAAGCTGGAGGTGAAGGGGGAGGCGAAGCGTGACGACGGCGGAGGGGCAGCTGCGGCGATGGGCACGGCGGAAGGGAAGAGCAAGGACGGCGGGGTTGCGTCGGCGGCTGCGGTGGCCGCGGCGGCCGCGGCGACGGCCGCGTTGGTGGCCCCGCCACCTGGGGCGGCAGCGCCGTTGGTGGCGCCGCCGTCACTGCAGCAGGCCCCTGGGCAAGAGATGGTGCTGCCGCTGGAGAAGAGGGCGGCGCCCGGTGGCAAGGAGGAGGGCGGGAAGGACGGGGTGAAGGGTGTGGTGAAGGAGGAGGTAAAGGAGAAGGAGAAGGCTGAGAAAAAGGAGGAGAAGAAGGAGGACAAGGGTGTGGCTGGTGCCAAGGAAGAGAACAAAAAGGACGATGTGAAGGGTGAAAAGAAGGAGGAGAAAAGGGAGGAAAAGGGTGTGAGTGGTGTAGTAGATGAAAAGAAGAAGGATGATGTGAAGAGTGAAACGAAGGAGGAGAAGAAGGTGACTGGTGTCCTGGAGGAGAAGAAGAAGGAGGACAAGAAGGAGGAGAAAAAGGAGGACAAGACTGTGACTGGCAGCAAAGAGGGGTTAAAAAAGGATGAGGGAAAGAAGGATGAAACGAAGAAGGAGGAGAAGAAGGAGGAGAAGAAGGGGGACAAAGCTGTGACTGGTAGCAAGGAGGGGGTGAAGAAGGAGGAGGGAAAGAAGGACGAGACGAAAAAGGAAGAGAAGAAGGAGGACAAGGCTGCGACCGGCAGCAAAGACGAGAAGGAGGAGGCAAAGAAAGATGAGCCGAAGAAGGAGGACAAAGCTGTGACTGGCAGCAAGGAGGGGGTTAAGAAGGAGGAAGGGAAAAAGGACGAGCCGAAAAAGGAAGAGAAGAAGGAGGACAAGGCTGTTTCCAGCAGCAAGGAGGAGAAGAAGGAGGCCAGGAAGGAGGAGGCCCGGGTAGATGCGAAAGATGAGAAGAAGAACGCAGAGGGCAAGAAGGAGGAGCCTAAGAGCGACAGCAAGAATGTCGTCAAGGCCGAGAAGCCAAAGGAGGAGAACAAGAAAGACAGCGATGAAAGCAGCCAGAAGGTTCCAGCTGCAGCTGGGGGTTCATCCCCTCCAGGCAGCGGTGGCAGTGGCGGCGGAAGTGGTGGTGGAGGCGGTGGTGGTATCAGTGGGGGGCCCCCGGGGTCAGGGGGTGGGGGTGTGTCAGCACGGGCGCCGGCGGCCACCGCCGCGCCAGCGGCCGAAGCGTCCGCACAGGTACCTGCAGCATCGGCCGCCACAGCCGCCAGTGACGCCGGGAAGGCCGGCACGGGAGCACGCGGTGGCAGCGCCGACTTGCATGAGAAATACGCCAAGGCGTTTGACCTCGCACAGGCGGCAGAGCGCGACGCGCCGCCGATCAAAAAGCCCGACCCCACAGCCACCCTCCCCCCACAGGTGCCCAAGGTCACGGGCCCCAAGGCTGAGCTGGCCAAGGAGGGGCCCGGCAAGGGCGCGCCGGCGCAGAGCAGCCCGCCGCAGGCTCAGGGTGCGATCTCTTCCAGCAGCGCGGCCACTGCGCCGGCTACTCCCCCCCCTACCCCCACCCCTAGTGCAGACTCCCAGCCTCCCCCAGCAAAGCCCAGCGCGGCTCCCCCTGGTGCGCCCGCCCAATCCAGCACCGATGCCTCCAAGCCAGCCTCTAGCAGTGCGCCACCCGTAGCCACAAAGGCCTCCACAGTGGAGCCTCCCAAAGCGGAGCCTGCCAAGGCGTCTACAGCAGAGCCTGCTAAGTCGAATTCGGCACAGCCTGCCAAGGCGTCTACATCGGAGCCCGTCAAGGCGACTCCAGCGGAGCCAGCCAAGGCATCTGCGCCGGAGCCTTCGAAAGCCAGCGCCCCCGGCACTAGTACCCCCTCCAATAATCCCCCCGCGAACCCCCCCAGCAACAATGCTCAGTCTCAGTCCATTCCTCGCAACGAAAGCGCAGCCAGTAGCATATCCAGCGCCTCCTCCCAGCAGTCCAGCAACAGCGGCGCCAGCTCAGCGTCCAGCGCCAGCTCAGCATCCAGCGGTAGCTCTGGCTCCTCAGCGTCTAGCTCATCTTCGGCGCCATCCACGAAGCCCCCAACCAGCCCCCCTCCCCCCACCACCACCCTTCCACCCTCAGCGCCCTCTGGCAGTGCAGGCATGCCCGCGAAGGACAAGGCCCCTGCGGGGGCGGCCCTCGCTGGGGCGGCCGTTGGCGCGGCCGCTGGCAACCTGAGCGCACCTCCGCCGGCCGCCGCCGCGCCGCAGGAGGCTGCGGCAGCGCCCAAGGCGGCGGCTGCGGCACCGAAGGACACGGCGGCGGGGCCATCGCAGAAGGTACCCCCCGCGCTGCGTGGCAAAGAGACGGAAATCGAGATCCCAGGGAAAGGCATGAGGCGGTACATCGAGGTGCCTGAGGTGGAGGTGTACACCGTGGTCAAGGCGCGCATGGGCTTTGAAGACATCGAGTTCATCGTCGTGGACTAGGCGTGCGGCGGGCACTCGCCGCCGCCCATGTTGGCGAAAGGTGCGGACGGCCCTGCCGGCCACGCTGACGGTGGACTCGATCTGTAAACAATTCCAATTGGCGGGAGCAGCGTACAGCGCATGTGCAGTCTTTGCGAGAGCGATTGAACAGCTTGTCTTGGTGACAACATGGCGGCGGGGGTGAAGGGGGTGCCTGGCGGCTCAGCTGCTGTGCTGGGTGCTGTGCTGGGTGCTGTGCTGACATGTGGCTGTGCTGTGCAGGGGAACGTCGCGCTGTGGCGTGCGCTTGGGTCGTGAGGAGCTGCGCCGTGCTTTGCTGTGCGGGGTGCCAAGGGGGGCCTGCCGTGTGGGGGAGGCCGCAGCTGCCAGCCGCGTGCTGCTGCGGTCGTGCGGGCTGGGGTGTAGCGAATGGGGCTGAGCATGCATTTACGGTGAGGAGAAGGCACGCAGCGGGGAGCGGCTTGAACTGACAGGGCCGATGTATACGCGGCCGCCACGCTGCGTGTGCTGCGCGTGCTGCGGTGAGGGGAGTGTGCACGAGGCTGGGTAAGGGCAGTGCGCCCCGTGGAGGGCCGAGGTAGAGAGGGGTACGAGAGGCAATCGAGAAAGGGCATTCATAAGCAAATGCGGAAATCCAGCATGGGGGGGAAAGAGGACAACATGATACGATGATTTGATGTTGGGCGGCAGACATGTTGCATGGCCTTCTTCTGGTGCAGAGATGCTGCTGTAGTCGCAGCGCTGCTCTTGTGGTCACTTGTGTGAGTGTGTGTATGTGTGGCTGGCAGTGCGCTAGTATGAAGCTGCTGGACTGCACGTAGAGCTGTTGTTTGGAGTGGCAAGCTGTAAAGAATGTAAGTACTGCACCTGAGTCGTGTGAATGTGCTAGGACATGCTGCACTGAGGTCTGCACTGAGGTCTGATCTCCGTGGGTATCAACAGGCTCTCCAGTAGCACACGAGTGCAGCAGGACCAAGTATGAAGAGGACACAATATGTCCCCGTGGGTAGGTACTGCTGCCAGAGCCCTGGTTTTTTATTTGTTCACAGGTACTTGCCATCGACTGATCCATTGAATGACAACCTCCGGATACTTTGAAACACATCCGCAGACCTGAGTATTTTACAAGCCACTGCGTGTCATGCCCGATCAGACCCCGCTGACATGCCTGTTGCATCATCCCGAACCCCAAAGTCAGAAGGACCTTCTGTGGGCCCATGATTTGGGTGCAAAGCCCTACATGGTCAACTGTAGTGCACACAATAGGCTGGGACAAATCCAGGCAGGCTCGCCCTGACACCTGCTCCAGGGCAACCAGCTCAAGTGCGAAACCATATATTGCATGGAAGCATTAGGCCACCACACAGGCCAGCACAGATCCATCTGACAGAGCATGCTGTCTGATAAGTTCACGGCAGCTCGTGGAACCGGTTATGGCCTCCAGATGTGCCTTGCACGCACTCATCCCGAGGCTCTGCAGTGGCAGGCCCCGCGGCCAGCTTCGGCCCTGTGCGCACTACATCAGATCGCAGTAGTGCCCGCAGTTTGTAGGCAATAACCATCTGCTGCCCCAAGAGAATCAGAAGCCGAACACAGGGCAGGCAGCAGACGCACGCATGCACGCTGCGGGCAGGCCAGCACTGCCGCAGCAGCGCCGGCAGCAACGCGTTTGCTCAACATGCTGCGTGGCTGGCTCGCTGCCAGACTAGCGGCACAGATGGCGCATGACTGCGCAGAGGACGGCACGTGTGGGGATACAGGCCTGCTTCTACGATAAAGCACCCCCCCGACTCTAAGCGTTCTATATCTGCATCATACAAGAAGCTCCGCTGTGTGGCTGCCGGCCCATGCATGCCACTGCGTGCACATGCCTGTGCCAGAAGAGGCAAGGAGCACCATGCGGCAGCAGCCACCGCCCTACGGATAGCAGAGACCCAGCCCATGTATCCCTGGAAGGATGAGGGACCCCCCCCCCCCCTTCCCCCGTTCCAAACACCCCCCCGACACCTCAGCGCCAGCATGCAGCGTCACACTGTGCTCCACACCCACCACAGGCACCAGCCGACAGCTGGTGCCGCGTCGCGGTGTGGCTTACGGCACAGCGTACAGGTCCGGCTGGTTTGAGTCCCCGAGGCGCTCAAAGCCGAGGGCCTCAGGGTTGTCCCCGCCCTGCGCGCGCGACAGCAGCCCCCGCGCGCTGTCGTACATGTACAGCGCACCGCCGATCGCGGCCTCCGCGGCCGTCGCGAGGGCCTCCTTGACGTTGTCCGGGCCCCACCGCGCGAGGCCGGCGACGGCGGCGATGGCAGCGGCGATGACGATGCACGCCCACAGCACGCTGCTGCCGCCGCCGCGGCTGCTGCTAGAGGACCTTCGGGCAGCCGGGGGCGCCTCGACGTGCGCCTGGTAGAGGTAAGTGCCCCACTCTGTCTTCTCCATGTTGCCCTGCAGCGCCACGATTCCCAAGTTGAGGGATCACTTATTTCTCTTATCAGTTTCTGGACACAAGCCGAGGACGCCAGCCTGGTCACAAAGCACTCCAGTTTCCTTGCAGGCGAAGGTCATTGCAGCAGTAGACCAGCGGGGGCCGGCCATCGATTCACCAAAGGCCAAGAGAGCATGCATGCATTCACAGCGTCTATTGGGAGCTGACTGTGCCATGCATACTGACACACACATGCGCTCAGTCCGCGGAGCTGAAGCAGGTGTGGGGACGGGCACTGAGCTCCGCACGACGGCGGACACATGACATCGTCCCTGGGCGGCCGGGGCGGCCAAGGGGTGCTCGCACGAGGGCAGGACACGCGGGACGCACGTTGCCGTTGGTGTCCGGGATGAATTTCTTGAGGTTGGGGCACTCCGCGCCGTGCCCGAGGCGCAGGTGCGACGTGGAGGGCTTGTAGTGGTCGGCCTTGATCGCGGCGCACTCCGGCACGTGCCCGACGACCATCTCCGTGCATGTGCTCGTCGTCTTCTTCTCGTAGCCGTACTCGCAGAAGAAGTCCTGCTTCTCGCAGTTGCAGTCCTGCACCTCGCGGTCTGCTGACAACCTCGTACAACTCCCATGCGCACAGCAGTGCACTCGGCATGCGGAGCCACTCGTGGACACATCAATCAGCTCGAGACGACGGGGCGATGAGGGACGCAGAGACGTTCAGATGGGTGCTTGAGGTCCGGCTGGCACACCCACACACCCATTCACCTGGTGCACCCTGCCTGCCTTTGCAGCTGCAGGAGGGACCTATCTGCGTCTGCGTTCCTTTGGCCCACACTGCCACCCGGAACCATCACAATTCCCTCTGCCTCTGACAAATACCAGCAGACGTGCTGTCTCCAGCATCACTGGCCAACGGAACGCATACCATCATGAGGCAGGTGCCTCAGTCGTAGAGCGCAGCAGTAGCGGAGTCGGCCACACCTTGGTCTCACTTTCCGCGAGGGAGTAGGTCTTCGGCAGCAGGCACGCCGACTCGCGGCGGGTGGCCTGGACGCGGTGGAAGGTGTGGTGCTTCCCGAGGACGCACATCGGCGCCGTGGAGCGCTCCTTGGTGACGGTCCACTGCTCAAAGTCGGAGGGCTCGCAGGAGGCGCGCGGGGGCAGGACCGTGCCGTTCACGTCCTTCCCGCTGAGAACATCCTTGAGGTCGATCGTGAAGATCACGTCGTGGCGCTCGCCCTGCACGGTGGGCGTGTGTCAGGGCGAGGACCACTGCGCGTTACGCACCAATGGCGACCGTGCACGTGCCACAGTTTCTGAGGTGGCTTCTCCGCCGCCAAGCGGAACCGGCCGCGGCACCGCATCCCCCCACACACCGCCAGCACACAAACGCCGTATGGGGAAACACAGCCAGGCCGGCACACGCCGGCCGGGGCGCAGCCCCGTACCGCAACAAGACGATGCGCTGTCAGAGCGCACAAGAGAGTCTTCATGCATGGCGGACATGCATGCAGAGGAGCGCACGGTGAGCAGGTCGTGCTCGGCGCCGGTGACGTGGATGATGGTGGCGGCGCCGTCGGGCTCGACGAGGAGGTTGTTGACGTACAGCTCGCTATTTGTGGCGGCCCCGTCCTTGATGCGGATGGAGTAGAAGCACTGGCCTTGGTCGAGCGACACATGCAGGAACTCCGCCGCGCCCTCCTCCCTGCGTGCACACGCTCCCCATCAGTTGCAAGAGGATGTAATGTGTGGAGTAAGACCGGTGCACCAGACTGGCTGAGGCGGGTGTGGACGTAGCTGTTGGGACCTGGCGGACACGGCCGAGCCCGGGTGCAGGGAACGCACACTGCGGGGCCGTCAGGCACAACAACAAACAACCGTCGAGCACCGCCACATGGAACGTGACACGGACGAGTCTACTCGTGCGGTTGCTCGCTAGCAGCTGGAGCTTGAGCCGCAGCCCCAGAGCCAGAGCCCTGGAGCCTCAGAGCAGAGAGCGGGGTCAGCGGGATGAGACGCAAAGAGCAGCAGCAGCCGCGGGTCTCTAAACAGGGCGGGCGCGGCCGGGGCGGCGCACCGGAACTTGGCCATGGCGATGATGTTGCCGTGGTTGAGGTACTCGTAGATGTAGACGTCGTCGATGACATCGATCCAGGTGAGGCCGCCGTCGCGCGATAGCCACGTGCACAGGTCGTTCTTGTCCGTCTTGAGCCCGATCTTCTCGGGCCCGAGGTTGCCTGCACGCGGGCGCGTTGACACCCCACCAGACCAGATGCAGCCGCGACCGGCAGGAAACCTGCGCAGACGCATGCATGCGCAGCTGTGATGCAGCGCCCGATGTGCCCTCAGCCAGCACTCTCCCAGCCTCCACAGCTGCGGTGCTGCTCTGCGTTCGGGCAGTGCATCCTGTGGGTGCAGAGCGTTGTGCAGAGGGTCACCAGCGTCACATGCGCAGTGCATGAGCCTCATGCGTTGAGTACCGCAGGAACATCGCAAAGCAGCTGCCGCGATGGCGCAAGCGAGCCGTCACCAGCCTCATCCGCCGGTGTCAGTGCCACTCGGCGACAATCAGCAAATGCACTCTGCAACAAAGATTGCACACAAGTGAACAGGCCAGGCGAGTGGGAAAGGTCCGCGCGTACCGCTGGCCATGACGAGGCCGGGGGCGGAGGGGGAGGCCCACACGGAGGGGCGCTCTGAGGTGCCACGCACCCACGAGCTCGCGCCGTGCAGGTGCAGGTAGCACGGCTGCCCCGCCTGGCAGGCGGCCTTGCAGACGGTGTTGCGCACAGTTGAGGGGTCCACGGCGATGAGTTGCTGCATGCATGCGCCGTCGTTGCTGGCTCTCGGGCGTCGGCTCACTCAGCAGGTGAGCAGCAGCAGTACCACAGGGTTCGACCGCGGCAGGAGGCTGATCAGAGGCCAATGGCGCGACGTGCTATAGAAACGCAACAACCGCAGAGCAGCTGCCTAGAGCAGCACTCAGAGCACTCAGGTGACACGTGCAAGCGCATCGGCATGGCACAAGAGCAGCGCAGAAACAAGGCATCATTTTAAACCCAGCGGTCACCTCAACAGAGCCAGAGGCACAAATCGCAATGCAGCAGATGGACTACGAAAAGGCGAGCAGGTGCCTGCGGGAGAGGCAGACCACTGTGCAAACACGCTCAGATGCACTGCTGCAAGTGGCGCTGTGGAACGGTTCCCATGCGAACAGGCAGTCGTATCTACGAGCTGCCAAGATAGACACAGCAGTGCCGCGGAATGGCTGCGAGTGAGGGAGTGGGGGCGGGGGCGGGCGCACCCAGGAGGCGCCGCCGTTGTGGGTGACCTTGGTGACCTGCACGGCCGACATGTCGAGGTCGTTGATGCGGCCGGGCAGCACGGTCGACGTGCTCTCGAGCGCGTTGGCGATGTACCGGCCGGGGATCGGCCGCAGCGCCATGATGTCCGGCTTCGAGCTGCGGTCGTACCCGAAGTGCACGTTGCGCAGGGAGAGCGTGTAGAGCTCCGCGATGTTGCCGTTCGCATACCTGCATGCATGCATGCGTGTGCGAGCGCCGCCGTCAGTGCTGCGCGGCGCCTCGAGGGCAGCCCTCGTGTGTTGAAAGCCTCTTGCAGCAGGGACAGAACTGGGGGGACAGGCGTGGCGCCTGGAGGACCCCTGTCGCCACAAAGCGACAAGAGCGCTGGCAAGCCGCTACTGAGCCGCGTTGGACAAGGAGGGTGATGAACACATTGAACACCAAGCTTCAGGTGAGCATGGGCGCCGGTGGCATTCACACGGGACGCATGCATCGCAGCCGCGCGTACATACAGGTTCGGTGTCGGAATTGAAAGGTGTGAATGTCCCTGAGGACGCGACTACTTAATGATGCATACACACAAATACACCAGCGTGCCTGGGACGATGTGTGTCTAGTTCCCGCTTTGCAGATGACACGGTTATCGGTTGTGCGTGAGGGGGACGCACAGGTTGCTGACGGCGGCGTTGTCGTCCGAGTGGTCAGCGATCATGAAGGCGCCGCGGCCGTCCTGCGTGCTGATCATCGTGTACGCCGAGTCCGTGAGGTCCGTCGGCAGGCACACCTTGCTGAAGTGGTGGCCGTCGCTGCTGACATAGAGGGAGAGTGCGTTGCGGCGCGAGTCCGGGGGGCTCACCGAGCGGCCCCACACGTCGACCTTGCAGATGTCCGGGTGCACGAAGAACAGCTGCAGGCGCGGGGGGTTCCAGTCAGCTGGTGTGGGGAAGGGGAGTTGGCGAGGCATGCTGGGGCCGCTGAGCTAGGCGGACCTTTGGTCTGCCATTGAATGTACAGACAGCATGGGTGCATGTACAGACAGCATGGGTGCATGTACAGACAGCATGGGTGCCGCCATCCAGGCACAGCAGATGGCCTGTCAAACTTTGTGTTGCTGACGATGCGAGGCCGTGCCGGGGACAGGTGTTGGGGAGGGGGGGAGGGCTACGGAGGCAGCAGAGGCTAGGGACAGGTAGGTATGTGGAGTGGCCTGATGCACAGGGCTGCTGCCGTTGTTGATGCAGGGGCATGTGGGTGCTACTGGGGGTCCAAGAGGGGGCTACGGGTCAGCCTGGTGCACCGGTCAGGGCATGCATGGCAGGGCAGGGAAGGGATTGCTGGCCGCAGCGTCTGGGATGTGCCACATCGTGCACTACCACGAGCATTTATCGCTATGATGCGCATCAGTTGCTCCCGGCAAATCGATGTAAGTTCATGAGAGACATGCATATCAACAGGTGAGACAGGTGAGCGCACACGCTCACCGAGGCAAGTGTTCACACAGAGCTACAGATGCCAGCAGAGTGACGGTGGGGTTCCAGCGAAAGACACAGCGCAGAAGGGCACACACCTGGCCTGCAATGAGCTCGAAGGCAGCACCACAGCTCGCGAGCTTCTCAAACGTGTTGAAGTCATCGTCTGAGCGGAACAGGCTGATGTCCTCCGCCACGATGTCGAGCCTGGACCTGTACTTCTGGGTGTGGCCGGTCGCGATGATCGTGGTCTCTTTGAAGAGGCTCTTGTACTTCGGGTCTGCTGTGTGGTAGCCCCAGTCAAAGTCGATGAAGCCTGACAGCTTGCCCTTCGTCTTAGCTGTCAGGTTCTCCCAGCTCCGCCCGAAGTCCTTCGACAGCCAGAGGTCCATCGCACAGTCGCCGAGGATGTCGCCCTTGTAGCAAGAGTTGCGGTATGCCATGGAAAGAAGCCAGTCAGGCTGTGTGGGATGCGGGCGTGTCTGATGAGACATGCCAAACGTGTCTGGGGGCACATCCACAATCTCGAAAGACGCGCCAGCAGTTTCGCTAATAAACAGATACTGCCCTTCTCCCCATAGAATCACCTTCTGCGGGTTTGTGGCATGGACGATGACAGCCTTGATGCTGGCATTGAGATTGTCCATGGTATCATCCTGACCACCGTCGGGCTTGCTCTTCACGAGCTTTTTGAGCTCTGAAAACTTATCTACAAACTTCTTGCCGTAGTTGTCAGACCAGTACACGTGGTGAAACTGGTTCTGTGAGTACTCGTCTGCTGCGCCAGTGGTGATCGCCCAAACCCATTGGTCGTCCCCCCCAGACCATGACATGGTCAGCAGCTCGGAATGCAGCTCCGTCTGCATATTTCAAAAGAATTCAAGCCCTGTTGCAGGTGATCGGCAAGGTCGAGGGCATGACCGATGATTGCTTCACCAACAACGCAATGCAGTATCACGCATCAATTGTGACCGCACCTTCCATTCCGGATTGTATGCGAAACTCCGGTCGCGTCCTTGGCATGTGTTCGCTTCTGCGCCCAGCAAGCCACTGGCCTTTGCGCTTGCTTCATTTTCACTACAAGTGGCTCCGATGCACTTTGACAGCGTTCCATCTATTTGAAGCGCCACCAAAGCAGTGACAATCGCAAGCCAGATCATCTTCACTGCTGTTGGCTATGCCTGCAGGCACGTTTCAACGGCCCAGAGTCAATTGTCTATGTCACGTAAGACCGGAACTGGACTTGCGTGCGACGATAGCAGACCAAAGGGCCACTGGATAATTCTGCCTTCCTGATCCTTCAATGGTACGTCTGGGCACGTTTTCAAGGTTGTACTCCAAATCAGTGCACACGCAATACCCTTTGCCACGGGTTGATTCACCGCATCGCCTGCGGAACTCTGTGAGGTCCTTTCTTTGAGACAGCTGATGCCGTCGAGATGGCATCAAGCGCACCATTGTTTGGTACTGGTCGTCGATTTTTGTGTGAGACCTTACTACGCCGCGGTTCCACGTGCTGCGCACCTAGCCACCGTGGCTCACACCGTTCGATAGGACGTCCGATCACTGAACCGATCACTGAACCGATCATTGAAAGCCAGACCCAAAAGCCACACCTACCAAAAGTCAACACGGTGATTGAATCAGCTGGGATGCGCCGACAGCTTCCCGTACATATCCAACGCTTCTGTGTACAAGGGCATGCCCAAGTCCCGCTTGTGATACCACTGCACGTACCCCCTTCTTGGGCGCTGAGGTCAGGCGCCTGGTGGAAGCTTACATCGCATCGACGAGCGAGCAACCATCTGCTGTGACGTTAGTCGGCCTGTCCTGACAGATCGCTTGCGCACGATCGGCAGCTGGGCGGAGATTGCAATATATTTACTGTCACGGCGCCATCGCGGTCAATGACAACAGAAACTGCTATGGCGTTCGTCTCAGCTGGTGCGTCAAGAGAGATGGTTCATCGTATCACTGAGCAACGTCCCTGCGACCTGCAACACGCTGGTACATGATCATCGCGCTTCCCGGAATGACTCTCATCTTTGCTAGCAGTCGAAACTGATGCGGGGGACACACCGAGAATCAGTTGCACAATATAGAAACACGTTGAGCATTATTTGGTTTTGTTTTGCAAGGAGAAGCAGCAATGAACTCAGTCAGCCTACCTCGGCCAGTACAGAATTGGATGCACGATCAAATTCACCCTGTGAGTACATCTTGGGTGCGAGTCGCTGGATGTTTGCCCAGCAACAGAACTGACACGTACAACAACTTCAGCAACCAAGCGAACATTCTAGACTTGCAGTTGACGAGCAGAATGTATGCGCTCAAGCTTTCGATTTGAGCGATCATTGACAAAATTGTGTACAAGCATGAGGCTGGGAACAGAAGGGAACACGAGCCATGGCGGAGGCACGTAGACCACCTGGTTCTGTATTCAAAGGCACCCTTGCAGAATATCATGTCCGGCCAAATGGTCAGCCAGGTACAAAAACCTGGACATGAACCTGCATTGTGGCTGTGCTGTCCCCAGGGGCCATTCTGTGTTCACAAGCCTCGCACTCTTGTTATTGTACACAAGCTCGCATCAATGGGACCTGTGCAGAACAAGTGGTTCAACCCACCAACGAAGCTGCCATGAGTGCAGACATTCATGTTTGTACTCGTTTTTCAGCATACAAGCTGGAGACCGAAGAACAACACTGCTGCAGCTAGCGCGATTTCAGTTGTATTCTGGTTGTTGATGCCAGTTGCAGCCAACAGACTTACATATGGGGTGCAAATGATGCGATTCACTCTGCACTTTGTAGACCCGTGTTAGGTGGGGCTTCCAGCCATAGTCGGTTGTAGCAGTGAGTGATACTCTGGAGCTCTGTCCAGCATTTAGCTAGGGCACAGCGGTACTGTCGTCGGATTTGAGCAGTGGTAAATAACATCTTATTGTCGTCTATATCATACTCGTATTACAAAAAATGTCTTCAGCAATACAGCATCAAGCTGGATCTGTACCCAGGCATCCGCGACCAACACGGTGCTGGCCCGGCGGTCACATCAGCAGATACACCCACGTCAGTTGATGGCATAACACGACATCTACACACGCCTAGATCTATTGCGCCCACCATAACAAACATCACAGCACCTGCGCCGCAACTGAGGCCACATATCACCCTTACGCCACTCAGCCACAGTCTATGGCGCGCCAAAGCTTGGCACACTCTTACTCGGTACTTCACTGTCTAATCGTCTGGAACCACGTCGTATGCAGACGGTCTCTGGCATGCATGCACGCGTCTGCCATGCCTGGCCTGCCTGCCTCACACACGCACACACATCCCCTCATGAAAAAATTCTGGGCCCGCAACCGCGAACTTGACACCCAGCAATGCAGTCCTCGGCCCAACTGCCCTCCTCATTCCCCATGCCTCCCCCACGCTGTGCCGCGGCGCCCGAACAATGCACGTGTCCAACAAACATACCGTGTCATGCTGCGGCGAACGAAACAACCCTGACCGCCATGCGCAACAGCACGCAGCACGCAGCACGGTCGAGCAATCCCACCGGCCGAGCTTTCTGCACCCAAAGTATTGATGCGCACACGCGCATACCCGTGACCACGGCCAGCAGCTACCGTACATGCGCCTCGCCCACACCCGTATATATGCCCCTGACGTACAGCATGGCCTTGCGCTGCTGAGCAGCCCAACACACACGCATGATGCCGCTACACCACCTCTGGCCACAACACCGGCAAGGCCCTGTGACGACTGCCAGCACGGAGTTCCGCACTCGGGAAACTTTGCCGTTGGACGCCGGGGACCCAGGGACCCTCAAGCCACTGCAGCCCAGGGACCCTCAAGCCACTGCAGCCCAGGGACCCTTAAGCCACTGCAGCTCATGCAGCCGCGACCTCGCGGTCTGCCTTTGCCGCGGCCTCCGCCTCCGGCTCCGTGCCGGTATACACCCCGTCAATCGTTTTGCCGGTGACGCCCGGCACAAGCTTCGCTTGCCGCAGCTCCCGCTCCCAGTCGCGGCCCGCCGCGCCGGCCCCCCGTGGCCACTCGCCGCCGCTGCTCTCGCAGCCGGTCCACGGGTCGGAGAATGCGATGGTCGAAGTGACCTCGAAGGTGGTGTTGGCGGCGGCCTTTGAGTTGAGCAGACTGATGCACAGGTCCGAAACGTCCTCCCGGCTTATCTTGCCCTGCAGAACTCCGCATGTTATGCAGATATGTACGCATGCATGACACGTCTCTCCATGTGGCCAAGCAATCAGTCGGTGGGCTGCGCAGATAGGGTGGCGGGCAGACCTCACCGGTGCTGCAGCCAGGAGAAAAGATGCGCCTGATAACAGTCCAAAGCGCTCACAGGAGAGGTCCGCCATTGTTCACTAATTCAATTGATGTAGCGCTGGCCATCCATTCCAGCACTGTCACAGAACAGACAGTGAAGGCCCTGAAATGGACAGGGCCGGCCACCTAGCGGGCGGGCACGTGGCATAGTCAACAGAAATCTACCACTTTCACCTCCAGCTGTCCACCTTCAGCTGTGAGATCGTAGCCACATCTCTGCCACCAGCCGTGGAGCACTCGTTCGTCGACTAGAGATGCGTTGAAAGTATAGTACACTTAGATTGTGTGTAACGCATGCACACAAGTCAAGTGCAGGCCGGGGGAGGGGGAGGAGGGCGGTCGCGGTCAAGAGGCGCACCCGGATGGTGTCGCCCTGCTCGAGCTTGACCGGCATGCCCTCGGGCTCTTCCGTGAGCGCCGTCGGCCGCACGACCGCGAACGGCACGCCGCAGTCCCGCACAAGGTCCTCGCCGGCGAGCTTGTAGGTGAGGATGCCGCCGAGCATGTCGTTCATGCGGACCGCCGGCGGTTCCTCCTCGATGTTTATGCCTGCACCGCACGGCCGTGAGCGCCGCGGCAGCCGGTGCTGACATAACAACTGCCAGCACACCGCTCAAACATGCTCGTCCTGGTGATAGAGTGGCCGTGTGGTGCGTGCGAGCACTGCAGCCCGTTCTGGACAACGCGCATGTTTGCACACATGTGTGACATGCATGAGCGGTGTGCGTCTGTGAACAGGAGGACGCCGGGAGATGCGACCACCGCGGAGGCCGCCGCCATGCATCTCGGCCACAGAAACGCCATGGCAGCAAGACTGCAGCCACCTCCGACAGCGCCGCATGGCCCACTTGCACGCACCGCCAGAGTGACCCAGCGCAGCGGCGTTCACGTGGCGGAGAGCACGCTGCCCGATGCGCACAGTCTGTGCAGACGTGCCCGGCTGCGTGGTTCGTGCATCATGCGTGTGGCACACCCTATGCACTCGCAATCTGTGGACATCTCAGGTCAACATGCATGCGGCACAGTCACACCCTGTGCTCTCGCAACATGTACACGTCCCGCATGCATGGGGGGTTTCTTGTGAGGCATCACACCTGGTCGGTTCGGACGGGTTGCGCCCGCAGACGAAATGTGCACGAAGCGCGGCGGGCATGCATGCGGGAGGTACGCCGAGAGCTCCGCGATCGGCAGCTCAAAGAGCCCCGGCGAGAAGCTGGGGTTGAGGGCGCCGTCGTACTCGAACTTGGAGAGCATGAACTGTGCTGATGAGATGCGTGTCGGGTCGAGTGGTGGCGCGGAGCGTTGCACCTTGGCGCGGAAGACCGGCTGGAAGTCCTCGAAGGGCAGGTCCAGCGTCACCCACTCGCCCTTCTGCAGGCCGGAGCAGGCGTCACGCAAGTCGGCGCACGGTGGCAGGGACAGCATGGCGCTGTTCAAGCAGGGAAGGGGCGCGGTGGCAGGGATGCTGGGCGAGCGGTCAGTGGAACCGCAGAGAGATCCGCAATCATGAAGCAGCATGCACAAGTGCGAGCAACGTGCCGAGCACGCCATACGTAGCAGCCACTCGTCACGTGCAGCCAGGAAGCAGAATTTCCGCACACCCCGATCCAAGACAAACAAATCGTGGCGGACGAGACAAGCTTATGTCCAATCGAAACAGGAGTCCAGCCGCAGCAGCGGGACGCACCGGCGTGTCGACGCTGAGGCAGTAGCAGATGCTGTCCCACGCGCCGCTGCAGCGCAGGATGACCTTGTAGCGCTGGCCGTCGCCGCGCAGCGTGATGCGCAGCCCCTCGTACGCCCCGAGGTCGAGCGCCGGCTCCCAGTTGCGCGACCGCACAGACGCAAAGCCGCCGTTGTTCGCAACTGACACGTTGCCGCGGAACACGGCGACGTCCTGCCCCGCCGGCCCGGAGCCACGCACCCGGTACAGCCCGCTCTGCGACACGCCGCCCATGACCACGTCGTCAAGCGGGCCCCACCGCGACTCGACTGCCGCTGCACGACAGCCACAACTCAAGCACCACATGCATGATGTGCATGCATGCGATACATCACCACAAGCGAGGAAGACAATGATGGCAACAGAATGCAAATGCATTGCCGTCCGTGGAAAGCGTCTCGCGGTTGCGCAGCAGATGTGAACATTGGGAGGATGGCGCAGATTCCCACGCAATCGGCGAGCCCCTTCAGCAGAGGCAAACGCAAACTCGGCGGCTCCACGGGCGGGCTCACCTGTGTCGAGGATGGGCAGGCCCTGCTTGAAGCCGAGCTGCGGCGCGAGGGCGGTGAGCACGGCGTGCAGGCCGACGCGCTCCACCGCTTCCGGCGTGTCCTTTGCCAGCTCAGGCTTATAGAACTTGATGCCCTGCAGGTACCTGCACGCCGGTGTTGGGTCATCGGGCCCGATCACATGGATCAATTCCGAATGATCAGATCTAATTCTGGGGTGGCAGTCCTGGAAATGCTAAAAAGCGACCCAACACTGCTGCACGCCCGCACCGCCGGCCACGCCCGCACCGCCCGTGAGCGCGGCCGGCGGTCACTCTGCGGTCACGCGGGGCGATGGGGCGCCGAAGCAGTGTGGGGGACATCCGGCAGTGGAGTGCTGGCAGGGTGTGAGGACCTCAAGGCGGCCTTTACCCCGTGACACTGATGCGTGAGTGGTAAATAAGTTATCAAGAATAACGCATGTCAGTCACGAACGAATGCGTGAGGAGACAACCCACGCGCCCAGACCCGGGATGCCTGCGATCGCATGGAATTCCCCGCGCCGATCATACGCTATCTACACCGTGATCGTTTGATGCCACGCAAGTGCCAGTGACCACGGACACATGCATGCTATGCTTCGTGCTCTGTGACACTGGAGAACCAACAGCTCACGCAGCAGGCCACCGCCGGCAACTATGCTGTAGCAAGGGGGGAGGCCTACTTGGAGCGGTCCGCGTCGTCGCCCTCTTGAGGCCGCACCGCCACCCCCGTGCACGAGATCGCACGCCGCACGTCCTGGAGCAGCTCCGGCACGACTGTCGCCGGCTGCGAGAGGTCCGCCGCAACGACCTCCAGCACGGCGCCGGCGCCGAGCGGCAGCGCCGCGAGCTCGCGCTGCGCCTTGGCCATGTCGCGTACGAGGGCGCGCACGCGCTCGCCGCGCGCGAGCAGCCGCCGCACGACTCGCACGCCGGTGCCGCCGGTCGCGCCGAGGACGAGCGTCGCGGGCCGTCCGGCGGCGGCGGGGCCGCCGGAGAGGGTCTTGATGGAGCTGTCGTCCTGCACGTGGACCCCGGGGTGCGTCATTGTGGCGGTTGCAAGGCGCGCCGGACCGCCGATCAAGTCATGGTATGGGCTACCAGCCAGACTTTCACAATCGCATGCCGTTCCGATGACATTGATCACTCATGGCATGCAGTCAGAGAGCGTGGAACACAGGGAGCCTGGTCTTTGCCTGGGAATGAAGGATCTGCCATCGATGTACAATGCATGGTGCATTCATCCCGTCCATTGTGCACTGCATGAGCAGGTACTGGCGAGCCACAGGCGGTCTGAGGCGATTCGAGTGATGAAGCAGAAGCGGTGCACCATGCATCGCACACAGCGTTATAACATGGAGCTCGAATAGAAAACCACTCAAAGGTGAGTCACCGAGGTTGAAAACGACTGCTGTGGCAGTGTAGGGAACCCCTTCTGGGGACACCGTGCTGCAGACGGCATGGCACTGCTGAACAGATGACACCTTCCGGTGCAATTTGCTATCCTCGAGTGTACTGGGATAGTACACTTGATCGTTTGCTGTGCCGGAGCGCATGCATATTGTCACAAGCCCTGCTTGGCCTCACACTTGCACAGTCTGGGCCGCATGACACACAGCTCCTGGCCATGAACACCATGCTGACGTACATACGGAAGCCAAGAAGAATAGGCTACTGAACAAGTTACGAAGAATGGCAGCTTAATTTGTCAACAAAGGCCGTGCATCGCACCACAGGTCCACTTTCTGGTCGAATTTTGCTGGCAACCGTGTCAACCATGCGCTGTGCCATTGTCAAGGGATTGGCGAAGAATACAGCGGTCTGCACGAACCGCCCGAAATCCCAGGGTTCACGTGTTGCGCTGTCTTTTTCGGCCTGGGCTGAGACAGGACGTCTGAGCGAAGTTGGCGACCCTGCCAAATTTCCTGACCGTTCAACAACCCGTACAGGCTGGAGGGTGCACTTCTGGTGCCCTGCAGACCAAGGAGCTCATCAGGAATATGAGCAGGAAGTAGTATATGAGGCGGTATAATGCACCCTCGAACTAGGCAGTGAAACTTGCGTGCCGGAAGGGAGCACTGCTGCACACCGCACGCAGGCCTGTAGGCCTCGCTTAAGGCCGACATTGCGCAAGAGTAGACAGCGGTCATATATTGCATCGCTGCCTGATATACACCTTTAAGCTCGCGCTTACTGGGCGGTCTTTGCCATGTCACCCGTTTGCCGTATGACTGACGAACTCCGGATTGAAGCACACGGGACAACATGGATATCAAGAAACCTCAGCATCGCCGTAGATGAACAAATGCACTACAAAATGAATGGGTGCTCCAATCATGCCCTAGAACCGCCACAGCACGGTGAAGGGCCTGCGTCGACCGCGAAACTGCGATCGCCACGAGTGCCATCTACAACAGAAAGTGGCTCATCGAGTTCACGTGGCCGCGGTCCTGAGCGCGCGTGCAATTCAAGTGTAGAGCTTGAATCACTACAGGCGGTAAGTGTGACGGCAGGCACTCATAGCTCCAGGTGGCAAGATCTACAGTCACAATCGCCCGTATTGTGTGGCCGTACATCATGAAGAATAGTTCAGCCAGTGCGAAGAGCATAGTCAGCTGTCTTTGTCGATTATCGTGAATTTGAATGCTATGATCGGAAGCTCTTCAGGAACGCAATACTATTGCTGGGTTTGTCAGTCACTGGACACGCTTTGCCACTTCCACGAAACCCACCGACAACAGACAAGTGGGACTCTACTTGTCTCCAACATCTTTGGTATGGTCATGAACTTCTACCTTACACCACTACTATACCATACCAAGCGGCAGACGCAGAAGCACAGATGGCGAAGAGAACCAACGTACTGATCAATCCTTTGCCGCGCCCTTGAGAAACACCCTTCATACTTGTTCCCTGATCGCAATGTTTGATTTCTAAACTTTGATTGCAGGCTCACTCCTTTGGCAAACCACGGAGCTTACCCTTGTTCAGTGCTGATCACGTTGTGACAACTCACTGCAAGCCTATCGCCGAGCATAAAGGGAAACACGCAGATGTGATCACCCGCTGAGATATGTGCTTGTTGGCTGCCTGACGGTGCACGGCCAGTCCGGCAACCAGTCTTGCAACACACTCTGTTGGTTCCGTGGCTGTCACGAAGCCAAACGCTTCGACCAAGCGGGACTAGGACGACGCCGAGAGTCACGGCTTCAGCAGGGTGATGACAGATGCGCACACGTATGCAACTTTAGTATTTGTGACGTGGCTTTCCTATGCTGTAGCTGTGAAAGATCTGGGGTCACGCACTGATCAAACTTCTGTCTTTGGATCAGCGCTCGTTGGACGTAAGTTTACGGGCCACCTGCCCTCCATGCATGTGTATGCTGCCACATGCACACCAGACACGTCACCTGCATACACGTGTGCGCAGCTGCGATCTTGAATCAGTACACTTGAGGGGTTGGGCGCGCCAGAGGCACGCTGGAGAGTCAAGAGAGTGGACGCCCTGCCAGCTCCCCTTTGCATCATCGGGTCTTCAGCATTCGTTGTGTTAGCTGAGGCACCAGCAATGAGTCATAGCCCGGGACTCGCTGATGTTGACTCCTCATGCATGCTGTTGCTCGCTGGACGACAATGACCGTGACTTCGAGAGCATTGCATGCGCCGAAGCGAGCAGTCATGCCCACTGCCCAATCGCAAATCGGCCATCAATAACGATGCAGGCCCTGCCGGTGATTGCTGCATATGTGCCCACGGCATTCGGTCTCCGGCGTAGCGAAGCTTGTGGTGAACGACGCCACTTCAGCCGTAAGCCGTGTAGACGGAACAGTGTTTTGGAAGACCACCATTGGCTTGGATTAAATGCGTCCAGTACCGCCTTACGTGCTAGATGGTGAATGGCGGTGTCACATGTCCAACCTCGATGCCATTGCAAGCGCCAGCGTTGTGGTGACCGTAAAATCTGCTCTAGGAAGCTCCTTCTAGCATGATATAGTACATGAACCTTCCCGGCTTCTAGTTCACGCTTGGATCATCGCTGTGCGCGGAGTAATGCACAGTACGGCCCACTGTTGCATTTGGTTTCCCCAAAGGCTCATCCCTTTGCCCCTTGTCCAGAGGCTTCAATCAATATCATGTGTCATGCAGAATACCGTCTGGTGGCGAAAAAGGGCGAGGGCACGTTCTCCGAGGTGCTCAAGGCACAGTGCATCAAAAGCTCCAAGTATGTTGCCATCAAGTGCATGAAGAATCACTTCGGAAGTCTAGACCAAGTGAACAACCTGCGAGAGATTCAGGCCTTGAGACGACTTTCTCCTTTCCCAAATGTCATCACTCTCCTCGAGGTCCTTTAGTATGTCTCTAGCTCAGACCAGGCAAGCTAAGCATGGCATGCTGCTTCTCTTATCGTGATGTCATTGCAAAAAACCGTTGGATTGCCGCATTCAATGACCACACTGACTTACTATTATATTCAGCTGGTTCTGTGGTCATTGCCAGCCAATATTTTGTTCGCACAGCCAGATACATGTGATGGTTCTTGTTGTCCTGCGCTCACAGGAATGTATTGAGAAAGTGTACAACGTACACAGTTGTTCAACGTGTACAGTTGGCACAAGTTAGATCTAACGCTGGTCGTTTACAACCTAGGGATTGACAGCGCCTGATGCTTGTGCAGTGACCAGCCATCCGGGCGATTAGCACTAGTGTTTGAGCTAATGGATATGAACATCTATGAGCTCATTCGAGGCAGGCGCCATTACCTGGCGGAGGACTTTGTTCGAAATTGCATGTGGCAGCTGATGAAAAGCATGGACCATATGCATCGCAATGGCATTTTCCATCGAGACATCAAGCCCGAAAACATCCTCATCATGGACGACTGCTTGAAGCTTGCAGATTTCGGAAGCTGTCGTGGGGTGTACTCGAAGCAGCCGTATACAGAATATATCTCCACGAGATGGTGCGATGCCAAATATGCACAACATCACCGAACTTTCCAATCAAGGCAAGAATGACTCGTGACAATCGAACGCATCAGTGTGGCATTGACTGTAGTCTGACAACATTTAGAACAGAACTGCGTGTTGCCCCTGCTGCCTTGACTGGCAAACGATGCCACAGCTCTGCTGAGAGGCGAGTGACTGCCACAAGGTGAGGTGCTATGTCGCAGCAGCATGGTCCTGCTCGCAGCACCCAGTGTCCTCACTGCATACAGTACTTGTGAAGGTACCGTGCACCTGAGTGTCTGCTGACAGACGGATATTACTCGTACAAGATGGACATGTGGGGCGTCGGGTGTGTGTTTTTTGAGGTCGTCGCGCTGTTTCCGCTCTTCCCAGGCACAAACGAGGCAGATCAGATCCAGAAGATCCACGCTGTGCTGGGCACACCCCCGCCGGAGGTGCTGTCGAAGTTCCGTCGCCGGACTGATCAGCAGGGCGAGGCGCCGCGGTTCGCGGCCCGTAGTGGGACTGGCATCGCGTCTCTGATACCCCACTGCAGTGCAGCCTGTGTCGACCTGATCGAGAAGCTGCTCAGCTATGACCCCGACGAGCGCATCAGCGCCCGGCAGGCCCTCAAGCACAACTACTTCAAGGATGTCCGGTGAGCCACTTACATGCATGTGTGCCGGCACACAGGTTGGTGACGGGCCGGGCATGGTGTCTATGCTTGATTCGATACACCAGAGCAGGAATGTGGGCAGGGTGACGTCCACATTGCGTCTACATCAAAAAGCATCATCGATTGTGTTCCTTTAATAGGCCTTTCCTGCTCAATGTTCGGTGCACCGTGTTTCTACTGTGCATCGAGCCAAGGTTCTGCACTGTGCCGGGGCGATCTACAGAATGGCCACCTTTGGCCGGGTCCTGATACTGGGTCAACATCTGGTGACCTATGCAGGATTGACGTTATCTGAATTGCACTGTTCTATATCATGTAGCAGATGGTCACGCACTGTCGAGTGTAGCACGTTTCCTGTGCATACATCCGTTTTGAGGGTGTGTGGGACTTCTCGAACTGCTCACATAGTTGCCATCTCCACTGTTGTTCAGCTAACTTTTGGCTCAGCTTCTCGCTCCACGACACACTGTGCAGTGTCTGGCGCTGTCCAGGGAGCGTGAGAAATGGGAAGTCAGAGCAAAGCAGCAGGTGGCAGATTCGCACTCCGCCTCGAGCCCAGCGATATCCCGTCAAGTGTCCAATGCAGACGCTGCCTCCGAGCGCAGCAGCATTGCCGTCATGCCCAACATCGCCACCACGGCCTCTGCTATAGCAGGACCATCCGCCAGCGCCGCTGCCGCGCATGCATCTGGAAGCACAGCACCTCCGGCGGCGGCGCATGTCCCCGGTGCCACTGGAGCGGCTGCGGCCGCACCAGCCGCTGCCGCTGGGCCTGCTGTCGCGGCGTCGGCCCACATCGGGACGGCTTCGGTGGACCCCCCGGCTGGCCGGGGGGTGGCGGCTGCAGAGCCACTGCCGGCGCTGGGCGCATCTGACGCGATGCTCAGGGGGAAGGGTGACGATGCACCCGGGGACACAACCGACCGCAGCCGCAGCATCTGCGAGGAGAACCTGCCTCCGATTCTTGGCACAGTGAGCCTGCCGGTCACAACAACTCTGAGGTCAACAAAGGCACAGGCATGTTCCCTTACCAAGCCCTTGATGTTTTGGGGACTGCAGGCGGGGGCCGCTGTCACATGCAGGTGAGGGCCGTGTTTGGTGCACTGGTGCACCCCACAGCCATGGCATTGCAGGCTGGTTCCTGTAGCGACCAATTTGTGTGCTCTTTTGTGTTGGAAGGAGAAAGTCTGATGCGGACCCGGATTGGCAGACAGACGTGGTCGAGCTAGGTTGTTATACTTTGGAAAGCTGCTGGCTGCATTTGCAACCTTCGTGGCACTTCGGTGTTGAAGTTGGCGGTACGGGTCTTGTTGCAATGGAGCACTGGCCTGGACCACTCCAACCAGGCATGGACAAGGTCAAATGGTGACGCCAGCCATAGCACAGCAAAATTGATATGACGTAGCACACGCTTCTCGAAAATGTCAACACTCCTGAGGTATTGTATTGTACAGTACTACCAGCCTACCCATGGCATTCGCGGAATCCAGCTCCGCGTGTGTCTTGGTTTGTGTCAGCAATCCAACTGTGTGAGAGAAGCCCGGCTCTGCGTGATCCAGGCGCCTCCCCTTGCAGGGCCCGGGGGCTGTGTCAGGTCGCCACAAGATGTCCAAGGTATCACAAGTTGCAGATGCATACACCAACAGACATGCATACAAGGCAAAGAAAGCAGCTCATGGCCATGCGGGGGGGACAGGCGGACATCCGCACTCCGGCCACACGTCCGGGGTCCGGCGACAGCGCCGGGATGCTGCTAATGTGGGGCCTGGCCCCGGGAAGCTGTCCATTGGGCCAGGAAACGCTGGCCGGGTTCACCTGCGGCATCTGGCTGACAGTGGAAAGTATCAGTATGGTGGCAGTGGACGATACAGGCTGGACATGTGACCAAAAGGCTGTCGGACTGAGGAGATCTGCTGTATTACTTGCAGACTGATGCCTTGACAGGTGATTTTCTCATGGAAGTGGGTGCAGAGGGCCGTTGCTAGACAAAGCGATGATACCAGGATTGTGGCGATCATCTACAATGCTGCCCTGGTGTATTGTTACAAGGGCAAAGCCGGAGTGGCTGGTAGCACCGCCAGGGCAACGAACAAGCAACAAGCACAACGACCTAGAGCCTGGTGTATGTGTAGATCAGGTGGTAAGAACCTGGCACGTGTTTACGTCTGGGACTTGCTGCTATTGAGTGTGCCGTTTGAAACATGCTGGAGTAAAGGCTGAGTAGGGAGCGGGTCACCCAAGGCTCCTGCTCCTGCCTGGGAGCCGAGCGGTGGTCGGCATTCAGTGTCGCGCGGCCCCCCCTGAGGGATTCCGTGCTTGCCGCTGTGAATGTAGTCACAGCAGGGATAAGTTGTTATTCTGCATGGGTCTACATGTGACGGCTCGGAGAAGATTGTCGTGTTGCTCGGGTGCGCGAGTCTCGAGATATCGTCGTCGCTTCATGTTGCATCAGATAACACGATAGTTGGCATCTTGAGACCGATCTACGGTGCCGTCGACAGAGCGTGCTTGAAAGCGTCAAGCCAGTCCTTCTGCATCTGTAAAATGTTATCGTATACCGGCAATCTCACTTGCGATGTCCTTGGCAAACACAGCTTTCAGCGGAGGATGCAACAATGGGTAACAGACAAACCATCTGTACAGATACTGGCTGGAAATTTCGGACGATCGGGCATTACAGCGTACAGTGGCATACCATACTAGCGGATGCAATCTGCACTGGTGCAGTCAAGCCAGGCCTGATTTTCATGCACTACACAGTGTGCTTGTCTCAATCTAATTACGAACTCAGCTCTATTTCCTCTCGCTTACATTCCTACATCCATGTTCGTTCGTGTTACAACTGTTCTGAAAAAGAGCACACCAACTGTGTGACTCTTTTATGCAGCAACTAAGGAGGCCACTACACTTCTGCAGACAACGACCATCCATCACGACTTGTCTGATGTCCGAGCCGCCAAACGGTAGCGCACACACACCCCCAGCCCATTCACGCTGCGCAGCTGTGTCTCCCGCATTCAGAACCAGCACGAGCCTGTGGCGTGGCAGCCCTATAACCATCACAGACACCAGCCTGGCGTGAAGCAGTAAATGTCCTGGATTCTGCATGAATAGAAGAGGAAGAAAAATCAACCGCACAGTCACACATGACAAACCTCACAGCTACTGCATTCCTCAACAGCTGAAGGCAAGCACGCCTGCGCAACGTGTCATGCTTCGCCTGCAATCCGATCACGGCTGCCATTGCCTAGCCTTAGTGCACATGGCATTGCTTCTGCCTTCCCACAGCCTCATCACAGAAAATTCTGCAGAGCTCCACCTTCGAGCAACTGTTCACATAGTTGGTGCATTCGTTGCCATGCTTGAACAGCGGTGTACCTCTGCCCTGCCCTCACCAGGATGTGCCCAAGCACCACGTCCTCGATGCTGCTGAGCATCTCCTCGAAACATCTGCACGCAGCGCACTGGTGACATCTAGTGCGAATGTGCTCAACAGAACACGGTACAAAACGACGTGCGCAGCAAAGTAAAGCCGTCCGAGCCTTTGTGCGAGTCACACGGCTGTCTTGTAGCCTCGCAACTGTAGCAGCTGTGATTCAAGGCAGTGCCAGGAACGGCCACGGGCGACAGGCAATATGACCGATCGACCGGAAGAGGGGTGGCCATGCAGAAGTCCGACAGCAACGTAGCAGGACATGTCGTGTTGCAACGAAACCACACCTGTACTCATCTTCCTCTTGTACCTGGCGAGCGGCTGCATCTGGACCACTTCTGCCCGGATTAAACAGCGGCGGCTTGAGCTGCTTCCAGTCCTGCCGGAGCCTTTCTTTCAGTCCTTCAACTGGCCGCCCATTCACATCGCAGTCCTGTCCAAAAGCAGCTAGCCCAAGACTGGTCGCCCAAAAGGTCGCAGGGTCACGATGTCATGAAAGACAAGCCCACACATCCACACGTCCATCGCTGCATGTCCGGCAAAGGAATCTGCGGGGGCATGCAGAGGAGCGGCGAGGCGATGAGTCGCAGCGCCGCTATCGGCCGGTGCCGGGACGCCGGCCTCCGCGAGGGCCTCGGGTTCCACCGTGTTGGCTCGCCGCCACCGGCCGGGTGCCTGCGTGCCACACCCCCGGTGCAAGCTGGACTAGCGGCAGCCAGTCGACAGGTCTGCCGCTCACCAACACCGTGAAGGCTTGTGGCCAGTTACTCCATTCATGCGGAGCGCACATGTGTGCTAGCGGGCCCTGTTGAGGGCCTGGGCGGATTCAGAGTGCGACATCTTTGGGCCTGCACAGTCAGAGTTGCAATCGCTGAGGGGTTTTGCTGGATGACCCCTAGGACACAGTCGGCGGGTGTCGCCCGTTACACAACATGAGATTGTAGGCGAATCTGACTCCCGTGTGAATCAAGCAGAGAGGCACGATGCAGTCTGAAGCATGCCGCCGTGAGGACTACGCTGTGGTTGGCACAGCTCCGAGGCCGCCGGCCCTTAGACATGGTGCGCATGCATCTTCACATTGTCGACAGTGCTGCAAGCACCGGCCACACATCACAATCCATCCAGTGCCGCCATCATGACAGCGCTGTATGGCGACGAAGGATGGTTCAACACGAAGTTGACAGCACCGGCCAATGCATCAGAGAAAGGCAAGGTTTCAATTTGCGCAGCGTAACTGATGCAGCTTGAGTTGTGCAGTAGCAAGTCAACTTCCAACCACACCTTCCCCTGCTACGCAAGGCAGGTCCAACTTTTTGGTGTATGTCGAGGGTGCTGGTGCATGAGTCCACCACAGGGATGTGGATCCTACAGAACATTGGATTTGCTGAACAACAAATGAAGCAGGGCTGCAGAAGTGGAGTAGGCTGTGGCCAATATTTGATGCTACGTGACAGGTGATGCGGTTTTGATCATGTGCATCAAGGCCTGAAGTGTTGTACATAGGCATGTGTATCATGTACATGGAAACAGTTCTATTTATAGTTCTATTTATTTGTGTTTCCCAATGTTAAATCGACCCACTGCTGTGGACAATGATCTCAGCTTGATATTTCGGAAGCTTCTGAGTTCCTGGCAAAAAGACCCACCTGCTGGCAATCACACGATTTACTTTATTTAATGGCCTTTTAAATCTGATCGACAAGTGCTCCTTGCATGCGTAGATCCTTAGGTCGCATCGGTTTGTGTCTTCTGTGTGTTATATGTGTGTAGTCTGCTTCGCACAGTATTCAGTAGTGACTCTTTGCCGCGAGTGTGAGCAATTCTAGCACAGCGCAACAGAACGCAGAAAGGGCAATACAGCCCTGCATTATCAGGAAGCACAGAATTGGCCCCTGTCGAAGTGGATGGATTTGGCAGCCCCGATCAGCTCAGCACAACCCAATTATCTTCGTACAGAGTTGATTGTGAGTCCATTCCTACCCCAGAGACTGCCCGTCTCTAGATCTATCACCTAACAAATGTCCATAACTGATTCCCAGCTCTCCGATTGCTGCCTCCGGACACCAACATATGGTTATAGACTTAACAATGCCGGTACCTTTGATAAAAAAAACTTGTACAGCACACACTTGTCACATGTACGCGCACTGGGCATGCATAGGAGGCATCAAAAGGGCAACAGGATGGCACAAGCTGGGCAGGATCTCCTGCTGGATGCAGATCTGCAACTCCTGGGCCTTGAGCACACATAGCCATGACGTTTAATACGATCCGCTACTAGGCTGAGGTTCATGCAAACCGCTGTGCAAGCAGAGTACCACTACATGGAGCAGTCCGCTCACGCGGACGCCTTGGCATAAGCACCAGCAAACGTGAGGATATAACTGCAGTCATGAATCAGCTAGAGCAGGACTGGGGCAGTGACATATCTGTAACACATGGCATGGCAGGAGGCCACAGGCATGTCAGGTAACATACCCCTCAGCGCCTCGGCCAAACGAGCGTTGGCGCAGTCGGGCCTATCCTCTCTCTTACAGGTGAGCCTAGTCGATCAGATCATATGGTATTGCTCTGTCCAGTGCAACGGTAGATGCAACAGGTGCAAGGTCGATCGGCTGGATGCTTGAACTTTGTTGGCGTGTCAAAACACAACTGTGTGCAGGAGCCCTGACAAATGACACCAATCCATGAAGGATCTAACTTGAGTCTTCACTGATCATCACCTGGCTGTGGAGCAGCGCTTCAGATGTACGTCACCAAACATCCAGCAATCTGGCGCATAACATCGCGCGCCATCTTCTTGAGGCATATCAAGCAGTCGCCACGAACAGATGAAAGTCAATCGTACCTCAGTCATTGCCAATTCTTTGCGTCGAGATGGAACTGTAGAACTGCAGACGTCTTATTGAGCAGCAAGAGAACTACCGATAGAGTTGCCCATGCACCGTCAATGCCGAACAGAGTTCAATATGCTTGATTCACATGTCCTTTCAAGTTACGTTGGACCGACAATACTTAGCAGCTCACTGACGTGCGAGCCCCCGAGCTTGAAGGTGGATAGTCGGAACATCCCGCACACGCGTACATAAAACTGCACCAGAATTATTCCTCTTCAAGCAGTGTGAACATGCTGCGGACGACCACACCAGCCAGGTGCTCCGTGTGCGACAGCGAGAGTACTCATCGCCCGTTGGGAATGAAACAAGCGGCCGGCACAGCGCGCTACATCTTCACGGACGAAACACGGCCTCTTCAAAGAAGCAGTGTTGCTGGGAAAACTACATTGACGGGGTCTGAACGCGAGTACATCGATGGAACTGCAGCGGGCAGTCATGAACTGGATGACCAGTCCATGCGAGCACATCGATTTGACGGCAACAAGCGCGACCGTTAAATGAGCGTTCCAGCCACAAATACCGACATGCCACAGCTGTAGCTACGGCGTTTACCCCATGCATGTGTCGACCGTGCGCAGTGCTGCATACAGTCGAAAATTGTGTCATCGACCATCGTAGATGTCCCTTGTAGCCACTGGTCCGGGGCCACGATCGGCATCGGCATCGTCATAGGCGGCACATCGTCGTCGCTGATTGCCTGAATATAAACCTGTGTTCATGGCAGATTGTACTGGAATGTCGCTGCGCGCAGCTGCCGAGTGCGATTGACAAGGTCGTGCTGTCTCCAGATTGCAATTGCAAGCAACATCTGCATGCTGTCGGACCGCGTCCGATGGTTCACAACATTGCGCTGCGCAGCAACTTGCGCCACCCACATGACTGCAAGGCCACCAAAAACCCCCCGGTACGTACATGTTTCGGTACAAGTGTATGCATGCTGTTCTACACCCAACTGCTATCAGCTTTGGTGCCATGTAGACTCAGAGAGCCTGCAGCTTTCGAGCCTTACCTGATCCAGAGACTTGCGCACAAATCGGCGAGGCAGAGCTTTATCATGATTTGAGGGAGATCACGTTTTCAAACAGGCCTGACGCTGACCCTGGCCGAACGCGCAAAATTGCGCAATAACGACATCAGCTCTGTACCGCGAGATTCCATTTGTACGACGTCTGAACCTCGACCTAGACAGAGCCGTGACGTAAAGGTGCGACTGTATTTGCACTGCATGTATGCTGGCTGTGTCACAATTGCAGGGTTGTGCAATATTGTGCAGACCAAGCCGGGCGCGCACGATGATCGCACCGCTTACACGAACTCCTGTGTACACGCGTGCCTTCTGCTAGGCTCTGAAGCATGAATTTACGCATCTTGTTGTAAAAATGTATCGTTGTGCCTGGCCCATGAACTGGGTTCATCCTGCCCAAGCCCTGTCGCGTCGCTCAGCTGGTGTTGGCGCTGGCGTGGTTCCGTTTGCAGCGTACCGCACATCCTGACTGGCTACCTCAACCGCGTGCTTCCTCAAGCTCTCTTAGTAGCCGGTTGTGCGCTGTCTTACACCCTGTGCGGATGCACTTCACCTGAGCGTGGCTGATGCATGCTACTTGGGCGTTGCAACCAGCCATTGCAAATTCAGATTAGCACAATTGGCTCGACCCGTAACCGTTTCCAATTTCTTCCTATATAAAAAAAAAACATGTATGCATGTGTGCTATGTCCTGCATAGCGAGCAAGCACCTGCACCAGCCATGCAGAACGCACGCAATGCGGTGGTCACCACACAGCTGCACACTGCCACTATGCCAGGAAATGCCTCTTGGCGACATTCACTGGGCTATCGCCATCAAGGGTAAACTGCAGCACTGCTTGAGTTCACGCTCATCCAGACACCTGCAGATGTGCCCACCACGCTCCTTCTGCGGCAACTGCTGCGGTTGACCTTGCCCATGTCATTGAGGCTCCTCATGGACTGGCCGTAGTGGTGACATGTTGATTGGCACTGCAACCCAGGTTTGAAGCTGTGCAAGTGGGCTGTGCCACCCCCCCCAGCGGAAGTATCTTGCATACAAGCATGGCCTGACAACAGATAGCAGCTGGCGCTGTGGAGGTATCATCTGGCAGTCACCTTCGACTTCTATAGCAAGCACTGCCAGATTTTCAAGTGGCGGGCAAAGCTGGCTCCACCGAAGGACACCAGACCGGTACGCACCCACAGTGCGGGCATACCCATCTCAACTCCGCAACTCATCATCTGAGTACATCTGGACATACTACTTCTGCAGAGGGTTCCTCCCGTTGATGCAGGCAACATGCGGCCTAGCACAGCTTCGCGATCGGGATCTTCATCTGTAGCACGGCTCGGTTGTGCTGTTGGCACTTTCTGTGTCTGCAGCCTACAGGAGTATCCGCACGTGCAAAACTTATCCTTCAGTTGTGGCAGCGTTGCTATCCTACACGGATCATGTACGTCGAGAAACTCCCGCAGCAATGGTTTTGATTTGCATGCTGTGGCCTCAGGTGCACTCAAGGCCATTGCCTGACATGCGCGCGGTGTTTTCGGATCACCTGGGATGAATTCACCTGACAGAACTATGACTCTCAGTGTCCTTGAAAATATAGACGAAGCTAATCAGTGCAGGAGCTGTGACGATGCTTGGCGGTGACCACAGCGTGATCTCGCAAGCTCATGATTGTGTGAGTCATCCATTCTAAAGAGCCCAGAGGGCATTGTTTGCTGATGTCCATCGACGTGAAGCTTTCAAGGCAGTGTAGAAGTGACGTACACACCAGTGATGCACTACACACAGTGCATGCATGTCTCGATGTGCCTCGGAATTTGCGCAGAGGCTGCCAAGCGTGCTGTGCACATACCAGCCGATGCATGTCCTGGAAAATGCCGCGATCAGCCAAACGTATAAGATGCCGACACCAGATGCTAATATTGATGCGTCTCCCATGCTGTGTGTCGCCTCCATGGGAAAGCTGTGCACATGCAGGCACCCCCCAATGCATGAGCCCACATGGCTACCGGTGGATCAGCTTCTGATACGCACCTAGGCAAATCGACCATGCAATGAGCCCGGCTTGAATCCGGAAGCTGCGGGCATGCGCCAGACAGACAAGTGCCGAGCCCCTGTGACGCACACCGACGGCGGAGGCTCACCACATCCAGCGGAGGACGTCGCAGTCCCGCTGAAGTGAGCTGCCGGCATGTCTAGCAAATCGGCAGGAGACGGCCAGCAGCGCCCGTCTCCGAAGCTCACAAAGACCATCACTGGCAGTCCAAAGGCTGACATGCATCCCCGCTTTGGCCTGCTGAGGACTCGGCACGGACGGTCCAAGGCGCACGGAGCGCCACCGCCCGCGGCATCGGCATCGCCGCAGGCTGCTGAAGCGCCACCTGTGGCCACTCTTGCGGACGACGCCACACAGCATACCGTGCGGCGCCTGCATGAGGCTGTGTACGACCTGATGGTGCACATGGGGGAGGTGCTGGCGGCACATGCTGGTGACCCGCGTGGCTGGGAGGGGCGCGGGTTCCCGCTGTTCCCTCACATCAACACAGTGGCCGCGCAGCCCAGGTGCGCTCTCCAGCGTGATCACACATGCACGACTGCCGCTTGCACCAGGGCAGCGCATGCCAATCCCATGACGCAGGCAGGCGCGCGACTGCGTGCTCCAGTGCGATGGGGAGGCGGCGTGCCGATGTCACAAGTAGACGGCGGCGGGGCGGGCAGGACTGCGAATCCAGCAAGCAGCGAAAGAACACAGCCACCTGCCCGATCCAATGTACGCACGGCAGGGGGCATGTGTAGAGCTGCCCAGTGCGTGGCGACGTATGTGGCCCCCTGTTGAGGCTGACAGGTAGCTTGCAGGGGGGTGCGCCCGGCGGTCGTGCCTACTCTCGAGAACGTTGTGGAGCTGCTTGGGCGGGAGCTGGCGGAAGCCCGGCATGCATGCCAGATGAGAGGCAGTCCGGCATCTTCGAGTCATTTGCATGGAAGGCTTCCCAGCGGCGGCGGGGCCAAGGTTCCGGGAGGTTTCTCGGATGCAGAGGCGGACGGCGGCGCCTCGGCGGGAGCCGCTCCGCTGCAGCTCCGTCGCAGTGAACCCACTGCAAAGGTGCCGTACACTGCTGCTGGACAATGCCGTGTTTGTACTGCTGCGACGACAACAGTGCCAGTGTGGCTGACATTTCTTCCAGGATGAATGCCAGGTCAGGGCCTGCGGATCGACCATGCACTGTCAAGGGCATGCACCTTCTGTGGACCTGTGACGACTCTCAAAACATTTGTATTGGTGCGCATGGCGTTGCACCGCATACGCAAAAACACCATGGCATATGCATGCACGGCCTGTGTGCCTGTGGGCACTGACTGCAGCTTCGCTTCGAATGTGGGTCGTCCTGCCTGAAGAGACACGAAGTTCAGCGGGCCGATACTTTTGGAGCCTCTCAATGGCTCACCATCTCATATAGCTTGCACATGCTTGGGGACCGGAATGCGCTTTCTCCTTCTTCTGTAGGCCACATCACACGCCATGAGGATGCAATGTGCCTCTCTCGCAAGGGAGTGGATGATTGACCTGCTCCACCTGTGCAGGAGGATGCTCCAACAGTGCCTCTGGAGTCTAGGGTAGAGGGTGGCGGTGGTGTCAGAGGCGCTCCGGACGAGAGTGTGGCCAATTGCAATAGCCGGCTCCCCGAGAGTCCCGCGAGAGCAGCGAGCATGCGTGTGGGGTACGGGGCGATGCTGCTGGGCAAAGTCGATGCGGGGTACCCCTGCGCCACTCTGCAGGCTGTGCTGGAGCAGCAGGCTGCGGCATGCGCCGCCTGCGCCACTGCGGTTGAGTGCCTCCAGGTGAGCCACAATCCCACGGCGTAGGACTCATACGTGTGTCCATCTCTTTCACTCTCGATGTCTCCGCCGTCTCCCTCAGCGAACTGTCCCACAAGATTGTTTATCGTGTAATACTTCGTTCGCCTTGCTTGGAGGTCCCATGCATGTGCACACACACAGGTTTTGACGGCGTTGCGACAGCCTGTCGACACCGCGCTGGTGGCGTGCCAGACTATGGAGCCATGCCGCTGTCTGCGGGGAGCAAGCAGCAGCCACATGCATGCAGGCTCTGCACACTCTGCAGCAGGAGGGGGGCCTGCCTGCCGTGGCCGCATCTCCAGCCGCCGAGTCTGGGAGCCCCACCGTGCCAGACAGGCTCCTTCTGGCCGCTTGTGATCGTCTATTTGCTCTCTGGGCGGTGCGAAACTATCATCATTTCGGGGGTGGATTTCCGCATCGCGGTTGAACGAACAGCTGTGCCACCTACAACATGTGACATTCACTTTATGAAGCAGCCCAGGTCATGGCGAATTCTATCTGAATGGCTGCCAAACTGCATGGAGCAAGCTACGTTGTGACAGTGGTGCTGCTGGCTCAATCGGCCAGCATGATTTTTACACTTGCATTGTGTGGCCACAAGGGTTGCACCGTCTTGTATCTCACAAGTACTGTGCATGAGGTTGCAATCATAGCAGCCAGGTGAAACACTGTGACTGACTCCCACTGACTGCGGTGAGCATTGTGAGTCTGTGGCTCGGGCGAGAATTCTTTTTTTTGCACATGAATTCAAAGTGACAATCACTGCCGAGCAGGATTTCTGCCATGGGACGATGCAGCTGCTGCAAGGAGCAGTCGATGTCAAGGAGGCGCTGCATTGCAGCATCAGCCAAGCCTTCCGTGACACCGCCTGTGAGACATTCCCTTTGGCTACAGACGACACGGCGCCTGCCAGGGACGCGTCTGTGCCGCCACAACTGGCTCAGTCCGCTCTGGAGGCCGACGCCAGCACAGCCGGCGAGATGCCGGAACGGCCAGATGACCCCGCGCTTTCGGCTCAACCCATGGGGTGCAGCGATGACCGCAAGGCCGTCTTTGTGCCGGCCTGTCTCATCAAGCTTGGAGTCTTGCAAGTGTGCCTTCATTCACTGTGTGCACAACCCTCTGACAGCTATGGGAATCGCCCGAGTCTTCTGGGCCAGGACATCTGGATCACAGATCCTGCGTACCCGGCGGCTGATCTCGTGTCCTACGTTCTCTGGTAGCTAGAGCACTGCTTCCTGCTGGACCTGCAGCGGCGCATCGTCATCGCAGTTGTTGACACTGCCGGTCTTTGCCCTCTGCGGCGTCTCGCAACACTTAACCCAGGAAAAACATTGGCACGCCCTGCCAGTGACCGTGCGTGTTGCTGTCAGTGTTGGGTCGCTTTGCAGCATTTCCAGCACTGCTACCCAGAAAATAGACCTGAATATTCGGAAATGCTCTATGTGATCGAGCCAGATGACCCGACACTTGTTGCGGTGCAGGTCGACACCATGAGCAGAGTCAGGTCGGCGCTCGACGAAGGCCCATGCATGTCAACCTTGGCCGCGGTGGACTCCTTCCTGCGAGCTGACCGCATGCGCGCGACCTGGCTTAACGCCATCACGTCTGGCCTGTGGGACTGCGCTCTTGATGCCGCCGGCACCACGGTCCTGGGATCCGCCGAGCTCGAGCAAACGGTCCGTCCTCTCTACCATTTTAGCGAAGGCCACAGCCAATACACCATGTATGTATACTGCCCCTCGCAGCGCTACATTCCCGCAGGTGCTGCCTGGACGTGGTGGGTATTGGTACAACTGCAGGCATATGCCCCCTTTAGTATCTGGCTTGCTTTTAAATGGTCATTCGTCATTGCTGCAGCAGCTGGGTAGCACATCTCACACATACTTGTTCTACAGGCGGCATGCTAGAGTCTGCTGTTGAACGCTGTTCTCATGCCACGTGCAGGATCTTCCAGAGCTTCAGGCGTTCCGCCTGAAGCCACCTCAGGTGCCTTCCAGTACTTGCAGCGTCGCATCCTCAGCAGGTTCGGCCCAAGGTTTGGCCCGAGAATCGCAGGCTGAGGGCTCGCCTGTGAGAGCGAAGGTGCTTCCTCGGCCAGACTGCAATGAGCCTTTTCTGCCAGCAGCTGTGCAGACCTGGTCGGGCCAGTGCTACAGCTGGTGAGGGTGGTTCACTATTTTGAGTCCTATTCTGTCACTGTGGATCTGCACACAGTGCTGGGTGTTATGTGCATGCTGTCAGACTCCGCGTCTCTTGGTACTCAGCCCCACCTGCGCCCGTATGCATGTGTGCTCGCTGGACTCGGACACTCTGTTGGCGAGGTGCCTGTACACGCAGCCAATGGGCAACCTGCTTGTTGCTCGAAGTGTGAAGGAGTCCTGCCAACTGTCCCCGGGCGCCCGGGTGCCGCCGAGTCAGTAGCGCCAACAGCTCTCAGGTCCTGCATGCAGCGAGAGCCCCTCTGCACGGAGCACAGGTGCCCACAGAGGCACAGTTTGTGCCTCTATTGTTGCAGTATCTGGCCCTCGTGCTCTCGATCAATGCTGTCTGCAGTCCCGCAACTCGGGTGTGCTGGTTGCTGTTCGACCTAGCCTGCCAAGATGAGGTTGAGTGTGTGCCGACCATGCAGACCCCAGTCCAAGCTTCCGCCAGTGGTGCCGCTCCGAAGCCATCCTCTGAAGGGTGGACGGCTTTCCTGGTATCAAGGCATAGCAGCTGCGGCGCGCATGCAGCGTGGCTGGGGTGGCACATGCTTAGTGAGAGCCGGCAGCTGTCGGAGCTGCTGGAGGAGCCGCCTCTGCCGGTACGAGGTCCACATGTACGACCTCCACATACCACGTCGAGAGTTGCGCCATCTGCCCGGCCGGAAATGCAACATTCTGTGGGTCTCTGTGGTGTCTTGAGCTCCCCACAACACGGCATGCTGCAAAGTGCTGCCAAGAGATTTCTGATCAGCAGTCCGAACACCACAGCAGTGACTCAAAACAGCATCTGTGATCATGGTCTGCTTCCTGCGCTGGAATGCACCTGCATGTCCTCTATAGACACTTTTGCCACTTCCTTTTCGTATTCCTGTATTTGTTTTGGGCCTGGACGCTGCCCCCTGACTCAGGCCGTTCGCCGTGTTCCAGCCACCCACAAACTTCATGACCACGCACATGCCACTCGTGTTCACTCATGGCATCATCAAGCTGCGTAACCATGCACCTGCGGCTCCATGTTGCCCAGAAACCAGTCAGGCCGTTCCCACCTGTAGGGCCCTCGAGAACCCCATGCGGAGGCGGCTCTCCAGGACTACATCACGGCAAACGACACCGACGGGTACCTCACAGGGTGCTTCCACGCAGCTGCTCAGGGCGAGCGCCTATCCGACCATGCATTCGAAAAGCTCAGCCAAGTCCCCGTGCGCACGCCGCGAGTGTACGAACACCAGGACTGGCTCCCACATGCACCTGCGGGAGACAGCGCAGCCGAGCGTTGCTCTGCCCACAAGGCTGCCATACCAGCAGATGACGCAGAGCGTGATCCCCTGAATCGCAAGGGTAGCCGCCGAGCGCCCGCGCCATCGATTGTGGAACCCATCGAGTGCAGCGAGGATTCACCGCAGATGCCCGTTTCCCGACATTCCTCTGGTGACACCAGCAGTGCCAGCATCGCGCTGAGCGTCGGCGGTGTCAGCCGCCAGTCGTCGTTGCAGAGTCTCGGAGTCGCAAGGCCTCTGTCGCATGAGTGGCAGGGGGGCGCTGATGAAGTCGATGCAAGTGGGCGCTCCGCGATCGGCGAACTCTTGGGCGCGAGCGGCGTCATGTCCGGGCCTCGCCGGCCTGGCGGGGCAGGTGTGGCATCTTTTGTGTATGCTTGCATGGGTGTTGGGCGTTGCATGTGGGGTGTTGTCGGGTTGCTGCCGCCCTCGGCTGTCAAAGGTCACGTGCTTGTGTGTGTGATATACCTGCGTCTGTAGCCGAATCTGAGCTGAAGCTTCAGATTTTGCAGACCGCGGTGAGCACCACGCCAGCACAATTGTTCTGACAGGTAACCTGTCACAGGTTGCCACGGTCTGTGTGCTGTCCGATACATCTCGCTCATCGCGCCGTGGACACCGAGGCGGGATCGTCACAGCCTGGTGCCACGGTTCTGCATGTAGTCAAAGCATGTGCCTACACGCCAGGACCCAATCCAGCTCTCGCCAATATGCTTTATGCACCCCCACAACAAGCGGCATGGCCTGCAAAAGGGGCGGCGGCAGCATGTGTAGCCTCAGTGGGGTAGTGTCATTGCCTCCTCTTCAGCTACTGGCCCGTTGAATATAGTGGCTGCCCGCTCCTCGCCCCGGGTCTGCACGTTTTCAGATGTTTGGCTGCGACCAGGAGCTCTGATTCCCCCGTTTTGGCATTGCAGATGCAGAGGCTCGTCCAGACGGCGGTGCTGCAGCCATAGGACCCAGTGGCACACTGGCAAAAAACCCCTCGAGGTTTTTTGTTGACTTTGATGTCGGGGCCGCGACCGATGATGGCAATGCTGCTGCAGTCGCTGTTGGTCGGGGCTCTCAGCCCAAGGTGCGCAAGCTGCCTGTAGACAGCTGCACAACCATTGCCAGATGCTCCTGTGGACGGTCGGCGCTGCCCGCATGAGCACCAGAACACTGATTGATCCGATGATACCCCCAACAAATCCTACTTACTGTGGTCAATTGCGATTGATTGTTAGGTCTGTCTGATTGTTGCGAATGTTCAAATGTGCTGCCGTTGCCAATCAGAAGCTCCATGTGACTGCATGCTGCATCTCTCAGAGTGTCCACAAGTGGCACAAGTGCTCCTGCTCTGTAGGCGGCTAACGATGACAAGGCACTCCCACATGTGCCGCCAGAGCAAAGCAAAATAGCACAAGCAAGTCGTGGCGCACGAGCCAAGAACAGCAGAATCCGTAGCACTCACCCACTGACCGGAGCACAGAAACTTGCTGGCTATCAGATGACATCTGCCGACACACACAGCGGCCTGCCTGGCGAGGAGCCTGGGTCTGGCACAGCAAAGCTGGACCGCCCACCTGGTGTCCCGGCAAACTCAGCAAAGCCCGGCGCGGCCGCCAAGCCCGTGGCCGCTACTGCCGGGTTGAGCTCGTGTGTCTCATGCATCACCGTCGCCCCTGAGGTGCCCCCTGCGGGCCTGCAGGGTTGTGCAGACGGCGGCAGCCTGCACTTTCAGAAGGATCAGCTGCGGGGCGAGGGCCCCGCGGGGAGAGTCTGGCTCTGCAGCGTACGCTGTAGCCCATGCGTGTTTTCGCCCTGCATCTACCGATTCCGGAGCGTCCAAGCCCATATCATTTGATACAGTGTGCACGGTTGTATCATTGTATGAGCTTCAAGAGCTCTCTAGCGGCATCGAATGCATGGCCTCATTGACTGTTTGTGACACTGGTTGCAGAGCTGAGGCTGAGACAATGTTGGCGCCTCGAGCTCACTGGAGCGGGTTGTGCAGGCGCAGGGAATTCAGTGGACAGATGTGTGTGGAGGCATGGAGCACCCGAAGTTTGCTCTGAAGGAGGTGACCGGGCGACGTGCCTTGCACGCCAACGAGCCCCTCGCTGACCTGGCACAGCAGGTCATCAAGTCCCTTCCGGTCCGAGTGCATGCGCTGCAGTCCTTGACGGAGTTCTACCACCGCAGCATAGTCAAGGTGGCGTTTTATAATTATCTACAGCGCATTGCTCCGCTGTGCATGCCCAGGTCTCCTGTCTGCTAGTATGCGTAGCCCAGATCACTGCATCGTGCTCTCAGACGAGGCCACCTGCACCACACAAGCATCCCGTGACCAGTCAGTGCACCGAGCACTGCACACCTGGGGTACTCACCAGCCTGGATGCTTGAGGGGTGTGGCCTGCACCGGCTGCCTTGAACGTCTGTGCCTGTGTCTCGAACCTTGGCCTGTGCCAGTGTTGGGTCGTCGGGCCCGATCATATGTAACATTTCCGTAGATTCTGGTCTGATTTCTGGGTGGCAGGCCTGGAAATGCTGCACAGCGACCCAGCACTGGCCTGTGCCTGAAACCTGGCCCTGTGTGACTTTGACCGCAACAGCTGCATGACACCGGGCACATCCACTGGCGGCGTGCCACATCCTGTTCACACCAACTCTGCCGAGGAGAGTGATGAAACTTGCTGGTGCTTGCAGATTTTCTGGGCAGACGTGGTGTTCCTCGACCCAGTCACTCACGCGGAGCTCCCCGTGTCTGCAGCGCAGCTGAAGCGGCCCACCGCAAGCCCCAGCGCGGCTCTTCTCCGCCTCATCGGCTCATCTGCAAACAGCCCGACCGCCTCCGACGGCGACAACGTCTGCTCCATCCCGCCGTTGTTCCTCCAATCGACGATCGTAGCAGGAGCCGCCAAGGTCCCGCCGGTTAACCGGCCCACCCACACCAACAAGAAGATGTCTGCGGACGCCATGAAGGAGTACTTATCCCCCACGTCCCCACAGCACCGACGCACCTGGCAGAGCACCGACAGCCCAGCCGCTGGCAATGCCACTACCCCAGCAGACGAGTCTTCCGCGCTGATTGTAGCTCAGCAGGAGGCTGCAGACGTGCCGGGCTCGAGTCCGGAGGCGATGCCTGAGATCCCAACGCCGGAGATCCCGCAGCACGGGGGCTCTGCCTCGGTGGCGGATAGCACGGACCAGCTGCCCGAGAGGATCGACTCGGAGGCGTGGGAGTCGAGGCTGGTGCGTGCGTGCAGCGTCGCGGAGGCGCATGCAGCCGGCGTCAGCGGTTCTGCTGACCTGGACCGCAACATGGCGGGGGCCGACGAGAGCGGCTGGGTCGGCGTCGGCGACCGCGGCGTCCTCCTGCAGGTCCGCGTTGCGATGGAGCAATGTGACTTAGGTGCGCCGTCTCTTGATCGAGCTGGCAGCTACACAGCCACCTTGTCATTGCGGCATATCGCCTGCCCTTGAGTGCATGCACTACGGCTGGGATCTCACAACGAGCGCCGGACATGCGCGTTCCCGGCGGTCGGCACTTTCTTCAACGCAGACATTCCAGAGCTATTTCTCGCGATTGCCTATGTAGACGATCGCGAGTACCACTAGTAGCTGCTACCTTGCTTCTGTCCATGAATTCACCACGCCTGCTGAAGCCGAGACGCCCACACGCGTGCACCCGGAGCTCTATATCTTGCGAGCTGTAATTGGACTGGCTTCCTGATGCTGATGCTAAGGCATGAGAACTTCGATTGCCCCAGCGCGTATCCACGTGCAAGTTACGACTCATTCAACGCTTCTTGACAGGGGCACTTCTGTGTGGAGCAAATCATGATCAGCCCAGAAGCACCGCACCTCTCAGGCTGCACAGATCACGCACACACCCTTCTCAACTTGCTCGTGACTCAACGGAGAGGAGCATCACGATGCGTCCGTGCCGACTGCATTATGGCATCGTCCGATGCGGTCAAGGCCCGGCATCAGGCCTGGCCATGGCCGTGGTCATGAAGCCAACAAGGGCTCATCACTCTCCCTCTGCAATCCTGCTCACAGGAGTGCCTCTCAGGAGGGCTGGCACGAAATTGTGCCGCAGCAGACAGGCCCCATGGCTGCAGGGTCACTGCACGAGTACCTGGCCGAGCCAGGCGCGGAGCCAGTCGGGCTGTCGGTGAGCGTGGCCATGCACCGCTGCCGCAAGCGCGTCAGCACGCTGCGCTGCGTGCTGCTCAGCGGCCTGGAAGTCGCAGAGGCGCTGCGCAGCGTGCACGTGTGCGGCATCCCACACGGAGACCTCAAGCCGCAGAACGTCCTCTTCGCCTCAGACGTCGAGGTGCTGCCCTTGACTATGCATGCCAGGAATGCATGCCAACCATGCATGACAAAATTTAAAGGATTCTGTGTGGCATGGCGCACCATGGTGTACATCACAGCTGCTCACGATCTCCTGAACACATTTTGGACGCAGATTTCGCACAACCGCCTGGCTGCGACACGCTGACGTGGCGCTGCTTGATCGCTGAGGCCGTACCCGCCGGGTGCTCTGACCCTCGAGTCACATCTATCGTGTATGATCATGCCAACAGGTCCCGAATTTTCTCCTGGCCTCGCTCGTTTGTGACTTGTAATGTATGCACCTCCGACCACACTCCTGCGCAGGATGAGCGGGGCTTTCGAGCCAAGGTCGGCGACTGTGGCCTCGCGCCGCACATGGCCGCGCCCGCGGGGATGCCCGAGGGGCAGCAGCCGGCCCTGGCGTACCACCCGCCGCAGGTCTTCCGTGACTCGAACTTCACAGAGGCCAGCGACGTGTACTCCCTTGGCCTTGTCCTTTGGGAGCTGTACCATGGCCAGAGGTGGAGCAGCATCTGGAACGCCGAGAGGGTCCATCGCAGGTGTGGCCGCAAGTGGCATCGTTGCTGCTGTGCCCCGACTGATCATGTCATCGCAAGGTCAGGCATACCTAGGTGCACGCCGTTATGTGTGCCTGATTGCGGTCCGGTACCTAAAGTATGTGCGATGAACCGCCCAGCGGTGAGTTGCGAGAACATCACGTTCAAACTGCTGCACATGCTGGACCCACTATGCGAGCTATCTCAATGTCAGACGCCTTGTCATTTTTCCAGTGCAGAAGTTCATAAACAGCCTGCACTGGCAGACCGCAGTCGCAGCCGCACGATTCTCTCGCGTTCATCCCGCCACGTGGCCAGCGACGGGCACTGTTTTGCAATTAAAGTCCTCAATTTGAGCTGTTTCCTGGTTGCACAGCGCACGAGCGTGAAACACGGTAGCTTGTGCCATGCTGCCGTAGACATCGTGGTCTCCCGTCTGCGTCAGTGACGCCACCCCTGTCCAGAGCTTGTGCACACAGGTGCTGCTGCAAGGCTGACACCGGCGCTGCGGTCCAGGTTCTCATCCGCATCCCTGCTGGACTTCTTCCGCCCCCGCTGCGCGCCGGACTGCCCTCACGCGTTCTCCAGTCTCGTGTACGCATGCCTCCACACCGACCCCTCCATGCGGCCCTCGGCCCTGGAGGTCTGCCAGGGCCTGCGCGCCTTGCTGTCCAGCACGCCGGCCGAGGCGGGGTGTGATGATGCGAGCCCAGGGGAGCTCGCGGGCGTGCCGATCCACAAGACCGGCATCGGCACGGCGGACATCCTGAGGTCGCTGGGCAACGGGGTAGTGAACCACCAGGGCATGTACACCAAGGTGAAGCTGCTGGGGAAGGGCGGCGTCAGCGTCGTGCACCTCTGCAGGCTCACGGAGAAGGTGTGCGGCAACTGCGGGGTCCTTGTGTGTGCCGCAGGTGAGGTGACACTGTCTGTTAGCGCATTGTGAATGCGCCACATGCATGGATACGATGCATGGTGCGGTGCACCGCCACGATGTGGTGCAACTTCGTAGACGATTCAGTCGAGGTCGGGCTGCTGTGAGCAGCCGGACTCTTCCGATTTGACATACGTGGGCGAACTCTCAGTGTGCAGCGTCGTTTTGTGCTGGGATGCAAATCTGACGGCTGTCTTAGATGTGGCGGTGGCCACAGCCGTGGACTTTTCGGCCATTCGGTACCGTCCCCATCCAGTCGCGAGGCAGCAGCAGACACACAGCGACATTGCTAGCATCCGAATGCTGCGCCACTCAGTTGGCGTAGCATTGTGTGCTTGTTTTGGCTTCTTTGAGGGGATGTCAGAAGTGCGGGACCGCTCGGAGTCCAGGAGTGCGGCTGGCATCACATGATGCATCTGCCGATGAATGAATGTCTTCACCACACCCTTTGTGAGATCAACACACTGCCTCCGAAGAAGAGCTACTCTCAAACCCGTGCCACACAGACTCTATGTAGCATTGCTTTCCCGAGGAGTCCAGCCGTTGTGAATCGTCTGTGTGATGGCCATGTCCAACTGCAAGCTTGGTTTCAGTGTCAGAATGTGCTCCGCTACAGCAGCCGCTTTCATTCTGGCAAGGCCGACCACATGCATGAGCCAAACCACAAGTCGCACCTACGCATGCAGGGCAGGCACAGCGGCCTCGGGCGGGGCATGCCTCCCGTGTTTGCACTCAAGACGGCCGCGTCCCTGCAATACCACCCGGGCGCCACGCGGGCCTTCCGCGACTGCCTCCGCCTCGGCGAGCCCTCCCTCCAGCGCTTCCTCGAGCACGAGAACGTCGTCGCCATGTACTGGGCGTACGTGCGGTGCCTCGACCCCGACTCCGGGGCGCTGCTCGAGATGGCGGCCCACGACCTCGCGCTGCATGTCGAGGGTGGGCCGGAGGACGGCGGCGAGGACGGCACGGCGAGCATCATGCAGACGATGCGGAGCCACGGCGGGCGGCGGCGGAGCGGCAAGTGGGGCCTGCGGAGCGCGTCGCAGATGTCGAGCGGCGTCGCGGAGCTCGGGCCGTGGGGCGTCAAGCTGCAGATGTGCATCGCGATGGAGCACTGCGACCTCGGTGCGGCGCTTCCTTGCCCGTGCTCCACACCTGCGTACGATGAGGTTGCCGCTTGGGCCGCACTTAAACATCTCATTCTAAAACGAATTCTGTGACTGTTCACGATTTGCTGCTAGTAACCTCTTGTTTGTCCTTAGGAAGCGGCATGCATATGGCACATACAGAACCCTCCGTAGGTTCACGGCTAGGACAATGTGAGGCGAGCCAGACGAGGCCGTGCACGCAGCCTGTGCTCTTGTGCACAACAGAATAGCATTCGATGGCGTCCAGGGTCACTGAAGGATCACCTAGCGAAGCCGGGTGCGAAGACCCGGACGCTCGCGGACGCCGTGACGCGGGCGCGCTGCGGTGGCTCCATCGACATGCTGCGCTGCGTGCTGCTGACGGCCCTGGACATCGCGGAGGCCATCAGCTTCATGCACCGCAACGGCGTCCTCCACGGCGACGTCAAGCCCCACAACGTCCTCCTCGTCACCACACCCTCAGTACCTCCCCACCCCCCTCTCTTGAACATGGCAGCTTTTGACCAGGACGTCCCAATACATCCACCCATGCATACCGCCGTCGTCAGCAGCATCTTTTAGATTGCAGCCCCAAACAGCAGCTTTCATGCCTAGTCGCGGGCGCCTACCACATAGTAACTACCCCGGTCCCGGGCATCAACCTGAGACTGTCTGCCTGTGGCACAAGCCATCACCCCGTGGCTGCTCATCCACACCAGTCGCAACAGCGATACTACAGCGGCGCGCGTGTTCCTTGAGCAGCTGGCTGGTGTGCAGGACGAGAGGCGCTTCCGGGCGAAGCTGTGCGACTTTGGGCTGTCGGTGCATCTCGCGCCGGGCCAGGCTGGCGCGGAGCCGTCGCAGGGCACGGAGGCCTACCTCCCGCTCGAGGCGCTGCAGCGCGTCGAGATCACGCCCGCCACCGAGGTCTACTCCCTCGGCCTCGTCCTCTGGGAGATCTACTACGGCATCCTGTGGTTCAGCGCGTGGGACGGCGAGCGGCGGCGCCGCAAGTGCGCCCCTGCCCCCTTCTGCGCGGCCGGGGGTTTGGCTTGCCTGTTGTGTCTATGCCAGTGCTGGTGTGTTTTGTGGCTCGTACACCAGAAGTGAGCTGCTCAGCGCCCGCGGGGTGGGTGGCTCGCAATCGCATGCATGACGCTGTGCATCACATCATCGGTTCAGCTGTTCCGCAGCCAGATGGTGCCACGAGCGCCACTAGTGTGTGCATGCACGCGTCCGGCAGAGCCACCTCGCAAATTCAGAGCCGATGTACTGTTGTCGCTGCGACTACCAGCACAGGAAGGTTAGACTGCTGCAGCATACACACGACTGTGCAGGGTCTCTCTGGCGGTGGACATGCAGTGGTACCGCCCCTCATGCACCGACGCCTGCCCGCCTCCGTTCGCGGGCCTCGTGCATGACTGCATCAGGTCGGACCCGCTGAAGCGGCCGACGGCCGCGGACGTTTGTCGCCGTCTCAGGGAGTCCCTTGCCGGGCCGCGGCGGACACCGCGGACCACCGTGTCGACTGAGGCCCCCCCGGCCCCGCACATCTCCCGCTCGGCAGCTGCAACCCCCCTCGCCGAGCCCAGCGAGCCATCGACCCTCAGCTCGTCCGCGGGCTATGTGCAGGTGAAAGCAGCGAGGCCGGTGCGGCAGCGGGCGCTGGCCGCGCGGCTGTGCCGGTGTCTTGCACCCGATACCTGACCGCGCCGCAGCAACGCTGCCACGTGAGGTGGCCGGCACTGTAGTTTTGTTGTGGTCGTGTATGATCCGGCCGCCCGCGGCCGGAGCTCCAGATGTAACAGATGCAGGTGTTACGTGATCTGCAGGGAGGTGACACTCATCGAACTCTCCGGCGGGGTGCGAGCCTTCATGCACACGGGCTGGCAAAGGGTTCCTGGCAGGTACGCACTGTGATGCACAAGCTCAATTCACCGAGGGTTTCTGCTGCTCTGGGGCGTGTCTGGTCGAGCTTCTGCGGCGTGTCTGCCGACTTGGTCAGCGTTCAAGGTGACTATGACTCTTGTCAATGTATATCGCGATGGTAATCATGGATGCTGTCGGCCTGATCGTTTTGTTTGACCTGGTCCATGGCGCCAACATCTGCGCACGCTTGAGAGCAGTCATATTATGCTGCGACCAACCCCAGATCGGAGTGACACTCGAATGAATATGCACTTTTCCATGAGATTCTGATGAGCGGATGGACCCAAATGAACACAATCCAAGCATTGCATGCCAGCGTCACATGCACCCTTGAATCACATGCACCCTTGAATCACGTGCACCCTTTAATCACGTCCACACGGGTCCACACATGTCGTCAGTGAAGCCACTACAGCTGGGCGAGACAGGGTCCTCGGGTCCAGCATCAAGAAGTCCCGCAAAACTCATGCGAGTGCACCATGGCACACCTTGACATGCCTTGCCAGCGTCATGAGAAGGCATCCAAGAGACTGCTGATTGGCATAAGCAATTCATGTTTGACCTCCCTGTGCAGTACCTCTCTAAACAGCATCACAGCAGCTGACGCAGGTCACCATTGAGCATGTCGTCACATATACTTTTCATCTCTTTCCACACCTCAACAGCGGAGGACCTCTGGTCTGCTGCCACCAGCATGTGCTCGAAGACCACCTCATTCAGGCGCCTGAGCATACCCTTGAACAAGCCTGTCAACCTGCATTCGGTCCCCACGTGTACAAGAGCTGTTAAACAAGATGTGCGCAAAACATGTGCCAGGCCAACATTCAGAGACCTTGACTTTGTGAGGATGATGTCGTGCTCGCAGAAAGCGATATCTGGATCAGGAGATGACCTACATAACGCTTCACAGACACAAGCATGGTGCAAGACCTGCAGAGATCGACGTGCCAACGGCTCTGCTGCCAGCGGCATCAGCACCGCAGACAAAGAATTTGCCAGCTCCACCTGAAGGAGCAAAGCGGTCACGCTACAGGACGACAGTATGCACCGACTATTGGCGTATGTGACATGTTTGGCTGATGCGATGCCAGCTGCAGGATACGGGGAATGGCGAGCATTGGCAGCGTTCATACCGTATGTGACAAAGGGCGGTTGCCCATGAAAAACCAAAATACTGGCGGGGGTCACAGCGATCACGCACCTGTCGACCTCGCCTTGACAGCCCTGACAACCCGGAGTACTGCAAGAGCACGGATCCATCTTGAACAGAGGAGGCTTCACCGTCCATTCCTGAGTTGTCACATCTTTCCACTCTTTATTCAGCTCCTCTCTCAAACACTCCACGGGTTGGCCATGCATGGGGCTGCCGGCTCCACGAGCGTAATGCGACCACGCCGCTCGGTCCTGAGCTGCGGTGGCACGGTAAGCAGGCGGTACCAGCAGGTTCAACGTCACGAGTTCGTGGAACACCAGGCCACACATCCACGTCCATCTTGGCGTGCCTGTCAAACTCGTGCGGATCTGGAGCGGGCGGCGGACACGTCCGGCTGTCCCCGCGCGCTGATGCATGACCGCCTTGTGCCACAACGGGGGCGTCAAGCAAGACGCGCGAGCTGCAGGCTGGATGTGTTTGCAGGCGTGGCTCCGCCCGGGCTGCTCCGTTGCTGGAACCCGGACCTTGTGGCATGCCTCTGTCATTTTGATAAACACGGACTGACGCCTGTGTGCCTGCGCAGCAAGGGCTTTGTTGCCTCAGAATGATCCAAACAGCATGCACTGCTGATGGGATTTGCAGCTGCTGAGGTGGAGCCAGGAGCCATGTTGGTCGACACAAGTGCGTGTGTGCAATTCCGGGACTGGGATCTCTGAGGCCAGCGACTGCCATTGTAGTAGGTGCCCAGCTGTCACACAGGTCAGAGGAGCAGGGACATCGGTCAAATGCAAGGAGATGCAGTACCTGCAGCTGCTGCCTGGCAGGCACTGCCGTCTCGGATTTGCTTGAGCTCCGGGGCGCCAAAGATGGAGTCTTCGTACAAAGCGTTCAAGCACGTGCGCGACTCCGACAGCTGCACAGCACATGCCACTGCTATACAGCCCATGCAGCAGCACGTATTGGGCATCATCCGGCGCCGTGAGTCAGTACATAAAGGTGTATCTAAACATACGGCGGAGCATGCACACCGCCACATCTCCTGGTGGCTTTGCCAGGTATGGGATGCCTCTACTGCTGGCCAAGACAGCCACTCACATGGCACCGATCCTCAGGGAGAAGCACCAGCTCACAGTGACTCCTAATGAGGTGGTCAAGGTGATCACGCACGGCTGCAAGTGCTCCCGTGCAGGCACGCATTGGTGGACTGAACAGGAGCTGGCTAGAGCTACAGCAGTCGAGCCACATGATGCATCCACATACGCCGGCAGGGGTTGGGGTGCGCTGGGCGGTATCTCTACGATGCGACTTCTGTATCTAGAGGAGTGTATGGGGAGGGGGGGGGGGGGGGGTATGCGGATGCAGAATGCACGTGGCACAGGGAGGCTGCACTCGGCAGTGGGGCAGTGTCGCACCATTGTACGCTCCCGGCCGTCCTCGCTGCATTCACCGCTTGGGCCTTTGATGCAGCCGTTGGCAGAGTCGATGAGGACGACCGACTGTAGTGAAGCATCCAGCATGATATTGTTCAGGCGCACGTCGTGCAGGCAGAACGCATGCTTCTTTGTCAGAGCATTCACACCAGCGCTGCCACCAGATGCTGCACAGGGCGTGCGCAATGGGACATCTGAAGGGGGGGGGTGTCTAGACATGAGAACGGCCTAATGCCACATGCATGACAGTGCGGCCAGGTAGGACAGACTTGCAGAAGACATCATGCGTTGACATGACGTCTTCCATTTGCGCGCACACAAACACATCTCTTTGCGCTGTACAGGCAGGAAGTTTGACACACCTGGATCCTCCGCCAGCACAAGCCGCCCTTCATGGCACTGGGCAAGGGCAAAGATGATGTCACGCATCATGGCCAGTCTTCGCCGCCAGCTCAGCCGAAATGCATGCATAGCGGGGTTCGGCATGCGTATAGAGGTTGCCTCGCATTCCTTGATGCAATACAGGATCTCGCTCAGATTGATTTGAGGACTCCGGCCCTGCAGCAACAGGCGGGCGCCGGTGTGCGGCCTAGCCGGGAGCCACAGCACAGACTAAATGCACACTCCAGCAACAGCATCACGGGGGACACATACATCATGCGTGCGGGGGCTGCCCAGATCTAGAGGGCAGATGGTGATGCTCGTGCACACAGCAGCGCAGGCGTCCCGTTGCGGCAACGATCACTGGCAACGATCAACAGCAGTGCATTCTTCGCAACGGCGCGTACAGAGACATGTGTCACGTGGATAGATCATCGATGACCAGCATGCATGTGAATCCATGTGCGCTTGAGTGACAGGAGAGAGCGAGAGCAATCTAGAGCAATCTAGAGCAATCTGGAGCGTGGTCGTGCGGTCACAGCATGCGATCACAGCATGCATAGGCACAGCATGCGGTGACAGCATGCGGGCGCAGCATGCATAGGCGCTCAGACCAGCACCAGGTACGTGGCGCCACGGCAGGCAGGTGTGACCTTGGAACTGACACCGATGTGAACTCAGGGCTTCAGAGAGTAATTACAACAGCTGCAGAGCAGTGTGGATCGCACAGCAGAGCAGTGCCGCTCCTGGAATCTGCCACAGGCATCCCCACAAGAGCACTGTGCGCACGTCTCGGCAGACAGGCCCCGTCGGAGCTGGGAGGAGCTCGGATGATCATTCAGCGCAGTGCATGGTGCTGAGGTCGCATGGGCGTGTGGACAGTGATGCAGCTCGCATTTCGGAACAGGGGTGGACCGGCCCATACATTGGTCAGTGGGGCGGCGGTACACATGTGTGGATAGGAAACACGTGCCCTGCTGCAGGCGGACTCAGCCGGCGCCAGACCAGAACCACGTGCACAGACGCTGCAGTGATACCCGCACACTGATCTGCCTGTGTTGTCCTGTGTGTGTATGAAGCAGCCGAAACCTCAAGGAGGGTGCAGGTAAGAACAGTGCATGGAAGTGGATACTGGCGGGGCAGGACTCGCATTGAACTAGCGGCGGAGGGGTACCTGTGAGAGATTCACCAGCAAGCGCTGCCCGAGTGGATCTTCTGCGGCAGAAAGGGACAGCGACAACGCGCTGAGGCGTGCTGCAAGCGAGTCTTGGTCAAAGCTAGCCGTGACAGCCCCCGAGATGGATCTGACCTCCATTTCTGCCTGCTTTTCGACATGTGTGTGCGAGCCCCCGTGTGGCGCCGATTGTGGAATCTCTTCGGGATTCACCTGCTTCTGGCCTGCTTCAAACTGGCCGACTAAGACCATGAGCTGATAAAGGTTGCCATGTGGCAGGTGCTGCATGAACAGCCAGATGAACTGGACGTCCTGCAGCAGGCACCCCCGGAATGATGCAGCCAGAAACATATGGGGTATGCCAACTGCCATACATCGGATGGCGATATGCACACTGTCCCAGTTGCTGATTGCCGAACGGCCGTATCGCCGTGGCCAGCTGACATGTCACGACGGCTGTACAGCCATGCATCAAGAGCACACATCGCAGACCATGGCTCGCTTGCGATTTCCAAAGCAGATGAATGATCGCAGCTCATTTGCATTCAGGAGAGATGAAAATCCCCCACAGCACTGAAACATAGCTCCCCGTGACATGCACATGCCAGGCACTGGCATGCTCACAGCTATGCTCACAGCTATGCCATTTTGATAAAAAAAATCTTGCAATCGGTCCCCGCATCGGCAGCATGATCGACCAGTGTCAACACACGACTAAGCCCGGCAACACACCTGGAGGAGCTGATCATCTATGGTTGCATGCGTCAACAGTGCTTTCTCGAGCTCGGGAGCTTGGTAGCCATACTTGACCCCGGTGTCGAGGCCAAGGAAGCGGACCGTGTGGCAGTTTGCGTCCGTCGGTCCGTGTTCTCGCACACGGTCCTTGGAAACTGGTATTGGGATGATCGGTTCGCTGTCCCGATCGAGGCTCTGGGACTCGTGCAGCATGTGCGCCAGGCTGAAGGTCTCGGTGTGCACCCGCTGGAGGATATCACGACTTGATGCACCACCTAGTGGGTACTTCTTCACAACCACTTTCTGCAGGCAACATGCCGTGAGCGCACGTGTCTGCTCATGTGGCAAGGCCAGCCGGGCAACGGCACACTGGAGTTGCAAACCAACAACTTGAAGACCTGGCCACCCATCACCCTGGTATGCCGTGATTGTGTCAAGGTGTTCTCCAGTGAACAGTGGAAGATGAGCATTGCAGGAGCGGTCCTCGCATGTGGCGCCTCATGCCGGCGGCGGGGGAGATGAATGGCCGGAACAGATGGTGACGAAACAATGGAGGTGGCCGCCATGGGTGCCGTGGAGCACGTGCACACACACAGCGCGAGATGCGCATCTCGCGCATGCATGCATACCAGCGCATCGCCTCGGTGTTGATGCTGCCAGCACTGAGAGATCCTGCGGCTGCTGTGCCAGCGCCACTTCTGCAGGACGGTGGCCGCATACACCACGACCCCCGTGCCTCCACCGGCGGACGCCTTGGCCTCTGCGATGACCCTCGCCCCAGGCTGCAGGGTCATATCCTGCATGCATGATTTCTGTCGATCAAGGTCCACTGCAGAGGCCCGCATGGAATGTGGACCGCCTCTACCCAAGCTGTTGACAGCCTTGGACAGTTCTGCGCATGCACGGTGGTGGTGATTTGACATCGACGTCCGCGGTTTCTGGTACTGCACTGCTGCACGACCTTGACCTCAGGGAGTGAAACGCAAGCTATGGAAAGTGGATGGCGCTGCGCGTACTATGGAGTGTCTGTTACTTTGCCGGTGACAATTGCTGATCATCAGAGATGATTGATATGTGATAATGACCGGTGGACACTGTAAGTGATGCTTTCAATACTGGAGAAAAACAGAAACAATGTGCAGGTAAAATAACACCTTGGAGCCGATGGCGCCGCGGGGATTCTGTTCCAAGCGCTTGCTGCAGCTGAATATTTAGATGCAGCAACAACCTGTGCAGTCTGCGGGCTGGCACATTGCACACATGATCTTATGTCGTGTGCGCCAGATAAAGCTGTGCAGCAATGCTGTGGAACGTGCCGATGCAGCATTCACAGGGCCATGGCCATACACAGGCTTTATACAGCATCAGTCACTGTGGCTTCGGGTCCTTGTGGCTAGGGGTGCACTGCAGTGCCGGGCTCATACAGCCCTTCAGACATCATCACAACATAACAGAGGTACGATTCACATGCCGATGACATCAGAATTAATCACGCATTTGGTACCACACAAATGCGAAGGAACAACAGTTCCGCAACAAATCTGCGGCAGCTTTACTGACAAACGAAGGCACGCAGCTTCTACACTAGTTTATGACGGTGTGTAGTGCAGCCTGCCAAGATTCCTGCAGAGAGTTGCCAAAGTTGTAAGGCAGCGACTTAGACATTGTGGCGGTGCATCATTTGACAGTGCATCAGCTGCTTGCAGACATTGTGTATGCATTCCCACTGTACACTGCACACATCGCCGTATTCCTCGGCGGTGATGTCGACCTGCGATTGCCTGAAAGTGTCTGGCAGATGAATCATTGACTCATTCGGAATGGATTCGGAATGGTATGCGCATGGCAGGGCAGTGGCAGAACTAGGAGCAGAGCGCACCTCCAACCTGAGCAAACGTTCGTCGCCTTCCACAGCCTCAGAGCGTACATTTGCAGCAGCGTGGCCGGCGCCTGCCGAAGCCTGCATGCACATGGCCAGCGCTAGGTGTGGGCGATCAGAGAAGTTGAGTTTCTTGGCTGAGCATTCACAGAGGGACAGACGAACGGTGCGGTCTTTGATGGGTAATTTACCACGATCAGGAGAGTGCGTACCAGCCGCGTATCAAAGTGCTCGGCTATGTGTGGCAGCACAAACCGCAGGCAGCGTTTATCGTCCTCGGGGCACGCTCTCCGCGGTAGCTCATTGCTTAGCTCATCCACGAGCCTCATGACTCTGGCCCTCTGCAGAGTACGAAACTGTTGCCACAGAAGACGCTGAATGACAGCAATGAAAGCACGCACTAGGAGAATGGTGACATTCCGGGGCGGAACCGAAGGCGTTCCGCTGACAGAGGAACGTTCCTACGAGGCTCTTGACCTTCCGCCCGCGTGCGTATGCTTCACAAGGAACGATGGTGGCGGAATGTCCTATGGCTTCCTCGGTGGCCGCGGAATGTCCTATGGCTTCCTTGGTTGCCGCGGAATGTCCTATGGCATCCTGGGCAACAGCGCTGACCGGAACGTACGCGTGTGCTCTTCCATAGCGCGAGACCAGGCCAAGCAGTCTCCGCAGATGAAGAACACTGGAAAGCCATTGCAAGCTGTTGCGAAAGCTACAGCGCACATGCAGGTCCGGCAGACCGAGCTTGGAAATGTGTTGACACATTATGTTGGAAAGGAGTGAGCACAGCAGGATTTAAATGCGACGCACATATGCGTCGAGGATTCGCCTTATAGGCTGGTCTGGTGCAACGCTGGATTGTCTGGGTAAGATATGGACCTCATTCGTAATTTGGATCTGGCCTGCTAATGGTCGGTGTGGCACCTTCCATGGCAGCGCCTGTGTGCCCAGTCAGCACCTTCGTGGAATGGTCGGTGCCTCACCAACCATTCTGTATGCGAGCAATGCATGTGCCCCTTCCATGGCAGCGCCAGTCAGCACCTTCGTGGAATGGTCGGTGCCTCACCAACCATTCTGTATGCGAGCAATGCATGTGCCCCTTCCATGGCAGCGCCCGTGTGCCCAGTCAGCACCTTCGTGGAATGGTCGGTGCCTCACCAACCATTCTGTATGCGAGCAATGCATGAGCCCGGCTGCTGAAGTGTCGACAGGATGCCCACGAGCACCGAGTATCGACTTTGCTGAACTCTGGAGTGAGCGTGGTACCTTCCAAGTTTCCCAGAGCGCTGTGAGTCGCTTCAGACGAGGCAAGGTTGTTGTCGCGTGACCGCGGTCTCATCACGGCATTGACATAGACTCAGAGTTGTGTATCTATCGCTGGTATCGTCCTGGCGTCTACTGCGGCCAGCTGATTGTGTGCTGCGTCCCGAAAGTTTTTTCAGATAATTTCGAAAAGTGTTGTAGAAGATGTCTGTCGTGGGTGGTGAGGAAGCTGTAGCCTGTTGCCCTGGCGATGCCCAGCCTGACACAAGCGTTGCTGCGTTCACACCACCCGCCTGTCTGCGGCCGGCGCTGTCTCCCGTGATTGGCACGCTGATATCTCGGTCAGGCCATTTTACGGACTTGGGGCGCGTCGGCCGTAAAGGACAGCCCGGCTCTGACAGCGCTTGCGACGCTTGGTTGAATGCCGGGCTACAGGCGGTGGGCCGTATCTCGCAAACAGTAGAACAGGGCGTAGCATACGTGAAATATTCTGTAGTGCTCGCTTGTCTGCAACTCGGGGCGTGGATGCGCGAGCAGGAGGAGTTGTTGGTGCCAGCATGGGAGGGAATCTCAGCACCTCCACCTGGATGTGACGCCCCTTGTGTGTTGGCGAAGTTGTACGGTCAGAAAAAGGTGTGCCCACCCCAGACCCAGGAGGTCCGTTCTGTTTGGCCCCGACATTACACACGGGAAATGCACTGTCGGCGCCCATGCCCATCCGCCACACCCCCGCCCTTGTCACACCCGCCCTTGTTTGTGAATTCGCCATCCCGAGTCCCCCCGGATCATGTAGGTGCCTGTAACTGGGAATGTTCGCCAGCATGCCCCACCAGCGCCCGCTCGGGCGACTACCGAATCGGGTCACGCTGGGGCTGCTGGCTCCGAGACTGTGCAACAGAGCGACAGGGCGGCGCGCGGGCTCCCGCAGTTGAAGAGCTCCAAGAAGCGGAAACAGCCCGATGCCCCCCCGAAGGAACACGGCAGTATGAAATCCCCCCCCCCCCCCCCCCCCCCCCCCCCCCCCCCCCCCTCTACGACACTTGTGTACTGTCGACAGTGCCTCCCTGTCGCCGTGTTTCCGACAGTTGCACGTGGTGTATCACGTTGTGTGAGCGGGGTGTGTTTTGTAGAGTACTACGTCGCCACTCCTCGGGCCATGTTGTGGGCCTGGTGCTTTTTCTTCAGTGGCCTCCCCCCAGACGCTCAGTGCATGGACGTGCCCAGCACCAAGCGTTCAGAGGCCGAGGAGGGGACGGGCGGTAAAAAGGGCAAAGCCAAACTCAAGGTGCCCGAGCCCACCTGCAACGTGCCGGTGGGTTGTAACCCCCTGTGCTCGTTGTTTTTGTACGAGAAGACGAGGGCGGCACTTCTCTGCTCTGAAAGCGGGAGGTCTCCAAGCGATGAATTGGCAGTGAAGGTCTACCAGGAGACAGCTTGCCGATCCGTCCTGTCAGGGCACAAGGGTGAGGTGTCCAAAGCGGTGACAAACTTGGCCGCCGGTGGGAGTCTGCTTACCGACATCCACACATTCTACCCTCATCTCATAGACGTACATGTGCGTTCCTCCTCTCTGGGCACCCTCTACAAACTTGCCTGGCGCATGTGACGTTGACCAGTAGCCTATCGCTGTTGTCCCCATTCCGGCCTTGCGTGTGTCCTTTTCGCCCAATCGGGGAATCAGGTCAGGGGTGCAGCGATTTAGCAAACAGACCGTCTGCAGGACATTGACATCATCGGGGAGTTTGTTGCGGCCGTCTATAATCTGGCCCCTTTTGTTGTGGAGTACGCAGCGGCACACCCTCTGCTGAATCCGAGGCTGGTGTGGCTCCTTCAAATACGAATCTCCCTGTAGCCACGACTACGGCGTGTGTTAGCTGCACATGTAGTCACTCAATCTAGGAGTTGTATACTCAACTAGCATGCAGGAGTCTGATCAATCGAGGCTTTTTGCTGAATGCTTCGCAGATGTCACGACGTTCCACCAAGCCATGCTTAGTGCCTGCGTCGCGTACATGCCAGTACGTGGGTCCTCCTGCGGGTCGGGGCTGCAGCTTTGCTTCGCCGCCTACCAGGCTATGGTGTTTGGGTGGGCGCACGCAGACCCCGATGTCAAGCAGCGGGTCCCGGGGTGGGAATATGAACCCTATCGCGAGGCCGGGCCCTGCTTTTTGGATCCTCTCATGGCGGCCATACTGGTCACCGCTGTGAACACTTCCTGTGCGTCCCTAGACTGCCTCTGCCTGTTCCGAGGTGTTGCTGGTTCGGCTCCCTGGTTTGGTAGTGTACGCGATGCCTTTCCCCCGGTGGGCCTCTAAACGGTACCCCGCTTGCAGGGCTGTCACCCACCGGCGTCGGGAACCCGGTGCACCGTTTCACCTCCCTCCTCATTGACGTCTGCCCGGGCGATACCATCTGGCATTGGGCATTGAGGGCATGGCGGTTCCTGTGCACCACCAGTGTCCCTGAGATTGAAGGTGCCGCAGATCAAGGGGGCGCAAAGAAGAAGAGTAAATTGCTTGCCCTTGTCCCAGCGTCGTTCCAGGACATTGAGGACTGGGGGTACGACGCGGCGCAAATCCTGGCTACAAGGGCTATCGTCATGGGGATGCAGGTTCCAGAATGCGCCAGGTGTGTCATGCCGCTCATGTGTGTTTTCCTGGATGCCCTGCAGTGTCATAACAGCGTTCAACAGCCCGCGTGAGACACAGCTAGGGGGATGGTTTCAAACACACTCGCTGTTTGTACAGCGGCGAGCTTGGGCACCTCCCACATTGTGTACGCCAGCAGCTACCCCCCGATGCCCTGGGTGCACCGCTGGTGTCCACTGCGGAGGGGGGTGGGAATAGTTCCACCTGCACCACCGGCGGTGGAAAGGGATCTGGTAGCGACGTGGACAAGGGTGATGGGGACCTCGCCGGGCGCAGGGCGCAGCCCAAGCCACGGACTGGCGCGAGTGCGTCTGTCTGGGGCCTGCCAAAGGCCGCGGGTGGGGGGAGTGGTGGCAGTGGCCCCGCCGCTGCAGCCGCCGGCACTGACAACGCCGCAGCTGCGCTGTCGCAGCCGGCTCAGCAGGCAGCTGCTGCCGGGGGGGGCCTGCCGAAGCCCCTGGGTGGGGGGAGTGGTGGCAGTGGACCCGCCGCTGCAGCCGCCGGCACTGACAACGCCGCAGCTGCGCTGTCGCAGCCGGCTCAGCAGGCAGCTGCTGCCGGGGGGGGCCTGCCGAAGCCCCTGGGTGGGGGGAGTGGTGGCAGTGGACCCGCCGCTGCAGCCGCCGGCACTGACAACGCCGCAGCTGCGCTGTCGCAGCCGGCTCAGCAGGCAGCTGCTGCCGGGGGGGGCCTGCCGAAGGCCGCGGGTGGGGGGAGTGGTGGCAGTGGCCCCGCCGCTGCAGCCGCCGGCACTGACAACGCCGCAGCTGCGCTGTCGCAGCCGGCTCAGCAGGCAGCTGCTGCCGGGGGGGGCCTGCCGAAGGCCGCGGGTGGGGGGGGGGGGGGTGTCCGCAGCTAGGCCAGGATCTGGCAGCAACTCGGGGCCCAGGGATGATTGGGGCTGCGCGTCAGGGCCACCAGCGGCCCTGAACGCATCATGGCCCGACGGAGGTACCCTTCTGGGTACTCTGGCCCGCGTGTCAGGCGTTGCCCCCCCCTCTTCGGATCCATCCTCTGGGGTCTTGCCGGGGGGGGGGGGGGGGGCGGAGGGGGGGGCACCCCGGGCGTCGTGAGGTCCACCGCCTCACAGCCCCCAACGGTCGGGCCTCAGTATGACCCCGTCGACCCCACGTCGGGACCAGACCGCCCTATGTGGGACCCAGCGACCTCGCTGGTGCCAGCCGGTCCTGGGACTCTTGTTGTATCCGTTAACAAGCAGGACCGTGGCCGCAAGACCGTCATAACCATAAATGACGATCCGCCTTCGTCCGGTCCATCCACCTGCGACAGGGAGACGAAGCTGCAGTGTGCCGCTGCCATGTGGGGGACAATGACGCGCTGCAACCCGCGTCTACAGTCACCCGGGGATGACCAGAGGATCATGCTCATGGTGGTCCTTTCTGGCCATGGGCTGATTCCAGACGCCACCACCATGAACGAGGTCCTCTTGACGAGTCAGGAGGTGTGTCGCTGGTTGTATGAGTCCCCTGTCCACCTACGTCGCCCCTGTCCGGTCCACCGTATCTACGATCCCGAAGTGTGACCTCGTGATGTGGCCTAACTGGCGCCGTGTTTGCAGTCTCCCCAAGACCCCATGAGTGAACTACGAGAGGCGCTGGGTATACTGGAGGCGGATGACGGTGACATTGCCGGCGGGGAGTAGGCTGCCTGTAGATTTGTAGGGAATTTGAAGGGGTTCATTGCAGTGGCGTGTGTGTGTTAGCGTGGGGGTGCGATGTGCCACAACACGGATCTGTAACCTGCAGTCCGTGTATACCTATGCAATTACTGGTGCGTATTGTCTCGAGCTGATACTTATGTTCGTGATGCCATTTCGCCGCAGCTGCACTGTACCTCGTTATCTCGAGTACTGCAGCGCTGCGGGCTGCTGCCAGGGGGGCACAGTTGACACTGTTCTGAACACAATAGGTACATAAGGCAAGACGCCGTAGTTAACCTACGGATTTCGACTCAGTATCCCAATCGTTATCGCGTGTAAACATAACTATCCATCCTCAATGGCTTCAGTTCGCGTGCAACACATGTCTGCTGTTAGTATTACAATCATCAAACGACTCAACTTTGTCAGTCGTTTCTGCTAAAATAACATCCGCCTGGACAGCATCAGTCATCTACTGAGCAGCGCAGCTGCTGTACTCAACATGCGCATATTCTGTATTTATCGCCTAAGGCTTGGCAATGGCAGTTGGAATAGGGATTTATACTCGGCGTTCAGGGCCATCGCCGGCTTCTGAACACTGGGGACAATTTCAGTCCACAATGTTGTCCTGAACCAGTGCCTGCAGACAGATGCTCCGGCGTCAGAAGACATGCCAACTATCGATGGTGCCTGGACATGGACACGCGCAACGTACATGCATTGCACTGTGGGAGGCAATTGGTGGCTGGAGCGGTACCGTAGTTCCTCTTCCGTGAGGTCCGGGCAGATAGGCTCCTTCAGGTTCACATCCCACCTGGCATCAATTAAGATGCGTCGGGCCTCCTCTGAGCCTAGGCGACCAACGAAATCCCCTGCACGCCCCTTATTCTCCCATTCTTGTAGCAGTGTACGTGCCATGAGGACACGGTATATCACTACATGCTCCGCCTTCAACAGCTTCAGCCGGCTGACAGCCCCCCGATCCACAGCGGACCCGTCGCTGGAGGACAATACCACCATGTTCTGGCGACCCTGGTCGCACTGTTTAATGGCGTCACCCACAGCCTCTGCCATCAGGCAGGTGTGGACCCCGCAGTCAAAGGTATTCCGCTGTTCAGGAACACCTTTCACCTGCACACCGCGCCTGTGTTCAGAGGCCCCACTTGTGGCTGGCAGGACTAGTCCGCCACACTGTGATGCGGTGTAACTGACGGCGACAGTGAGGTGACACACAGATGAGACATACCACGCGTAGCTTGAGGAGGTACTTCGGCTTCAGCGTTGGCAGGGCACTTTGTTTGGCTCCGCGCTTCGGCTGGTACTTCTGTCGACCAGGTGTCGATAACCCCTGTGGCAGTTCAGTTAGGGGGGGTACCCCCTTAAGGCCCTGACACAGCGCCAGGCTCATCACGTCTATGAGGGCAGTTGGTGCTGACGCCGACGCGTCGGCAAGTGAGTCGAACCAGCTCATTACGGGGCACTTCCCAAGCAGCAGAAGCCCTGCATGTAGGGGTGGTTAGAGTGTCCACAGCGGCACTGTGTCATACGGCACAAACGGGGGAAGGTGGGGAAATCGGGGGGTTTTGGGGGGGGGTGTTCACATGCACAGTCACAAGTGCATACGATGGTATTTGGAATCGCACTTGGAGAGTACACCGCTGCAAGTGCCCAGTGCTTCCCCGTTGGCACCGGGATGAGGATACACCTTGAGTTCAGTGCGTCCGCCCTCTTCAGCCACTTGGCGAGGTGCATCAGCATTCTACGGGCCTCGGGGTCGCTGCTAGGGTCACGGGTGACCAGTCCTGCGATGTGGTCAGACGGGACCGCAATGACCCCCGGCCCGGCTAGGACAGCCGCCTTCACTACCGCATACTGCACCGGGATGGAGCTGAACCACTCTGTCACCCAGAACTCCCGGAAGTGGTTGACAGCCAAACGTACCGTCACTTTCACGGCACCGAAAACTGCCAGGTGCACTTCAACACTGGGCACTCTAGTGCTGCCTGATGGACACTCCACGTCCACCACGTCGAGCTTCTGGCCGCGGAGGAGGTTCCCCGTGGGGGCCACGTGCGACATTTCAGCGGCCAGCCGCTTCAGCGGCCGGGCATCCGACCTCTCCGGAGCCCGGTTCATTGGCTGTCTCCCTCCCCCGCCCTCCGGTGGCAGCAAGCTCGCTGGGGACAAGAACCCCTTCCCCACGGCGGGTGGGTGAGCTGCGCCATCCCCACCGTCTGGGGTGTCCACCTCCATCGGCCCAGCGGCACCGGCTAACTGGCCCGAAGTGGATGGGCGAGCTGCGCCATCCCCACCGTCTGGGGTGTCCACCTCCATCGGCCCAGCGGCACCGGCTAACTGGCGCGGGGAGGCCGGTGTGGGCCCAGGAGGGTCCTGGGCGGCTGCAGCCAGTACTGCGCCGCGGCTGAACCTCCTGGGCTGGGCAGGGTGCATCATTGCACGCCCAGAAGCAGCAGCCCCCTTTGCCTTGGGGACCGCGCACTCCTGTCGATCCGGCAGAGCCGCTGGCGGTGTTGCCGCCACTGCACGTTCCGCTGCGTCATCGTCCCGGGGGCTGTCGGGGGCTGGTGCCAGGCGGGACGCCACCGTGGTCCCCACAGCGCTCTGGCCGCAGGATTCTGCCCTCTCGGGAGGGCCAGGCTCGGGGGCCTGCGGTGACCCAGATGGCATGACACCGCCATGCGGGGCCGACAGCTGTGCACCCTGGGGTTCGAGCTGCGGCGGCATTACTGGCGCCGTTAAGCGGGCCTCGAGGACCGCCGGTCTGGGCCACATCGGTGTGGCTTGTGGGGCGCTGGCCTGGAGCCTATCCCACCATGCTACAATCGGCCGGCCACCGATGGTCATCCGGAGGCGAAGCAGAAGCCCTGCCATGGTCTCGTCGGGGCCTTGGGTCGTGGCGACGGACCTGTACACCGCGATGGCATGCACCCCGCACGGTGCTTCTGACTGGACGGCCCGCTGAAACGCGGCTTCTCGCATCGCGACCCATAGCAGCTTTAAATGGTGCGTAGCAGCTAGGTATGGAGTACTTGCGCCCGCTACTTCGCGGGTTAGTACCCTTCCCATGGACGAGAAGCCTGCCAACATCCTGGACTCCGCCTTTTTATCGCCGGCAAGGATGGTATCTATCATAGCGACATCGTAAGCTGTCAGTACCCAGCCGGATTCCATCATGTCCACCGGAAAGCCGTGTGGCCTGTCCATGACCAGCGACGGGATGCGGTGCCCAGGAACCCAGTTTCCCTGTGACGCTACCTCCACGAATCTATAAAAAGTAGGCTCATATTGAGCTCTACTATCTAATTCAGTGAGGTACCTCTTCAGCGTTTGCACGGTGATCGTGGCAATGTTCAACGTTGAAGACATCGGAATGAATCGCGGGCCACGGGCTCGAACGACAATGGGAGCTAATACTACACAAGCTGGAGCGAGACGCGTGGTGTACTGTAAAGGAGGTACATGGATACAGCGCGTGTGAGAAGCGCGTGTCCTTGAGAAGCCAGGCTGGCCTTGGCCAACTCCACATGACGTCACAGCATCGACGCTGTGCACGCGGGCATCCTGTAGACACTTGAGTAGTGCTGGGCACATGCATTGCTCGCATGCGGAATGGTTGGTGGGCCACCAACCATTCCACGGTGGCGCTGACTGGGCACATGCATTGCTCGCATGCGGAATGGTTGGTGGGCCACCAACCATTCCACGGTGGCGCTGACTGGGCACATGCATTCCGCATGGTGGCCGCCATATGGGGGATGACCTACTTACACAGTACGCCCGGAGGCCTTATTCGCTGTCTGCCAGTACTGAACACCTCCTGCCGTCCGTTTCACCGGAACCAGCTGCCCGGCCATAGCATCAATGTTCACTACATACCGGCCAGTGTAAGCTGAGGAACGGTGATGCACGCCATCAACCCTGTAAAACTCGGGAGCGCGGTTCAGCTCCTCATCCGCCTCCCTGCATCCGGGTGTATAGGGTGTACTACACTCGTACACGTCTGTCACACCGAGGTACAGTACGCTGGCCTCTACAGTGCAGGTTCTACAGATATTCGACCCGTCTGCCGTGCTGAGCCTGGCACGGACTATGTATTGCAAGTCGCCGACATAGTACCGATCCTGGCCCCTATTCGTACCCTCTTCTACTACATGGTACTTCAGCAGGCACCATCGATTGTCTTTCTTGCCCTGACCAGTGTGCTGCGCACAGGTCAGGACATCCCCTACCAAAGCCCGCCCTCGCAGGAATTTTCGCAGGTGCACCTCACAGAGCTGCCGCTCAGCAACAACCTCCCCAGCAACCGGCAGCCCAAGCGCCCGCATGATGGCCTCTCTCCTGCCGTAGCCCGCACCCAAGACCCGCTGGGTCGGCCACCCTGCATCCTGCAGGGCGTCCTGGTGGTAGAGCAGGTAAGGCAGCCCGGACAACTCACCGACCCCAGTGTACCCCAGCGGCATCACTTCTTTCTTCTCTTCGGCGTCGAGGTCCTTACCCGCCCCAAACACCCTGTCGTCATCACCGTCATCAGAGTCGGTGTCGCCCATGTGCACAGCGGCCCGGACCTTGCGCCGTTTTGACCGACGGTGTTTCTCTGAGGCCACGGCCTCTTGCAACGTGCGCACGGCCGCCTCTGCCGTCTCGCTGCTGTGAAGCAGCCTCATGCATGTGCGCCGCAGCAGCTCATCGTTGACATACACTTTCTCTGGTGATTTGGTGGAACGATATTTGATCAGCCGTTTAAGTAGCTGCACCATGCGTTCGATCCAGAACTCTAGACAGAAGAACGCAGGCCCACAGCATCTCACCTGGTCCGGTAGGTGCCAGGCTGCAATATGAAGCTTGAAGGTGCAGATCACCTCCCCCCCAAAGAGATCTTCTGCCATCGCGCCGTACTTCATCAATGCGTCTTGAGCTGCTTTGATCCGGGGTGCGGTATGCTGGAGCTCCTCGTACCGCAGGAAATACAGGGTGCCTGCCCGGAGGTGCGTCCACATCTCCTCGAACACCAGCCGAACATCCTCCTGGTCGGGCTCCCATTGGAGGTCGTGCAGCAAGTACAAGGAGAACGTCTCAGTGAACGCAAGCCAGTCCTCCATGAGCCACCGAGACCGGTGCCTGCAGCAGTGCAAACTTGAAGCGAGCCTCCTGCTGGCCTCCGCAAGATGTAAGGTTCACGACATTTGTGCATGGGACAGCTGCCAGCAGTAACCAGTGACCGCTGCCGTATTGTGGGGGGCCGCGGAACCGCACTTGGTGATGTCGGTGTACACTTTCTTGAACAGATAAGTGTGCATGATGTGGGACGCGCGGGCAGCGATCTGGGCCACCACCTCTTTAGGCAGCTGATACAACCGCCTGGGGCCTGCAGGGCGGGCTTTCTTACGCCTCTTCGAACTCGGCAGCCACTGATTCCAGAAGTCCATGAGGAGGCCAAGGAGGAACACGTGCGCGACACCGTAGCGGAAGAAGTGGCATGGACTGCAGAAACAACCTCCTTCACGGTGTATTCATGGGTCCAGATGACGGTATGGCAGCTGTCCTGAGGTAGGGGTGCGCACTTGAAGTATGAGAGGGTGCTGAACAGGGAAGACCCTTTAACCCCCAGGCGGATGTGCTCCTTCTTCGCAAGTTTCTGCCGTTCCAGCAGGGTGTCTTTGGCAGTGTAGCGGTCCAACGTGGGGCTGGTGGTCTGCATGCAAGGCTCCTGGTGGGCGTATTGGCAGAACATCGACCATGCATGCTGGCACATGGGCCGCAGGACAGAGGAAAGATTCAAATACAAGGGTAGCCGCACCTGATCGATCAACAAGTCTGCTGTGTGGCCGCGAGCGCACATCTCTGAAGCAGAGTACTTCAGCCGGCAGTCCTTTGCCAGGGTCGCCGGGTCGATGGTGGTAACCTCAGACCACTTCGTGCGAGGGGGGGGGGCCCCGGGGTCTGGTTCCATACTGCCGGGCACCATCCTCGGCACCGCCCCCGCGGCAATCTCCGTCTCTTGCGCCGCTGTGAGGGGCTTTCCTTGATCAGGCCCCGCAGCGTGAACCGGCTGAGGCTGGATGACCGGGCCGTGGAACCCAAGCCAGCTGCACGGCGGATGTTTGATAAGGACAGTAGTGAGCCCCACAGCCATGTCGGAGGGGGTGGCGGAGGCGGGCTTGGCAGGGATGCCAGGGGTAAGCAGGGGTGGTCAGAGGCAGCATGGCGAGGGCACGGCAACTGGAGCCATCATACCGAACTGTGTTGGCTGCGAACACCCAGACGCCGTTCTGGGCGCAACGGAAGCACGCCCTCTTGCCGCCGTGCCCGATGCTGTTTGTCAACTTCTGCATCCACGGAATGTCGCCCTCCACACAGCAGAGCACCGGCCAGATGCGCAGAACTGTTCCGTCAGGCATCTCGACTTTGAGAGCCTCGACCCCGTCCTCCCCCTTCCTGGCTGCATTGTAGGGGGCTTATAGTGAACACAGCGCACATTAAGCACTGGCCGGACATGAGTGTGCGGTGGGTACACACTCGCCAGACTGACACGTACCTGGGTCATGCTTCTTGAAGAACTCGAGGACCTGTGCAAGGATGCTGTCCATGTTCGTGGGTTCAGTTGGGCCCTCGACTACCCCCAGGGGGATCCAGGCCTCATTGCAATGAGACAGATGAGGGGGGAGGTCGAGCAGGCGGATGCCCCAGATTGTGGTCCCGTGTTGCTTGTTCACGTACAGTTGGGCGCCGTCACCCCCTGCAAGCGGACTTAGTGTCGGGGAGAGGCTGCTGCAGGCCACACTGGACCCAGACGATATTGTGGGCCTGGCAACTGAGTGACGGGGACCCAGGATACGCCGAACTCAAGCCGAGCGCACCCAAGCTGAAAAGCAGTGCAATTTCGTCCGGGTCAGCCTTGGCGAAAATCCCGCCGCATGCGGCGTTCAGGGCACGTCCGGCAGGGGACTGCCAGAAACCGGCGGGATCCGTTAGCGCGTGCACTCGATGAGCACGAACCGCGGCCAGGACGCCAGGTTGCAGAATCAGGTCTTTCAGCGATGCGGCCTCCCCAAAGTAGAAGACACTCCGGCAAGGTGCACCCTTGCCTGCCAGGTCCACCTCGAAACGCTTCTGGGTGCACCCTGGGGTGTTGCAGACATCGTCCAAGTGGTGGGTATGATCACACGGCTTTATACCTGGGAAGAGAGTCCAGCACTGTGGGCACACGTGCCGGGTCACTGAAGAGACATCTGGTACAGCCAGGACAGCCTTGACCAGGTGGAAGGATGGGGGGAACATATTCCCATCTGGTAAGAGTAGGTAATGCACAAAACGACACCACATGTCCACCACAACATCACTCATCCGGAACATGCTCTTCAGGCTGGCGATCCACATTGATACAGTCAACACTGTGAGACGGCAGGTGTCGGAGACCGGATCCATCCGTCTCTGACGCCACCATGCGGCAGTCCCCTTCACGGCTGCAGCCTCAGCTGCGACCTGTGGACCCTCGCGGCCATCGAGGGAGTCGCTCTGCACATATTCACCAGCCATTTACACCGACAGGGAGCAGGGGGTGGGTGCCCAGCACAAGAGCAAATCGGATAATCAGGCTGCGTCGGGAGACACCGAAAGGACAAACCTCAGTAGAGGCTGTGTCCCAGTCATCTCCTGACAGGCTGGAGAAGACACTGCTGGCGTCGTCGTATAGGCTGTCCACATCGTCGTCTCCGTAGTCTTCTTCGGATACGTCGGAGCCCTCAGGGACCTGGCCACATGACACCAATCACGATCACCAGGTAGTCAGCACTCGAGAGCAGACGAGGTGATCAGGGACAGGCGCACCTCGAAGAGGACCTCGTCGACTCGACCGAGGTCGACAACGCCGGGAGGCTGGTTGCCCGCCACTGGCTGGTTGCCTGTGTCATCTCCCGTGCCCTCGTCACGAGTCTGAGCGCGCCCCGCGGCTTGTCCCCCGGGGCAGTCGCGGGGGTGATTCTGGGCAGTCAGAAGCCTGTCAAACGGTTTACTACATTTAGTGCACTTGTATAGCAGCTTTTTGTCCCCAACATGAAGTGGAGGATCAAGGCGCAGCACGCCAACGAGTGCAAGGTCGTCGTTGACAGCACGCTTGGCGGTGCGAGGCCTACGCGGAGCCATTATCTACACATTAAACGTCGATGAACTCTGCCTGGATGAATGGAAAGACGTCGCCGAAAGCGAGCGGCGTGGTACGATCGAGGCTCAGGCGTAGTGAAAGCGTCCTCGGGGACGAGTGGAGTGGCGGGACGCTTACAAAAGAGTGAACAAGAGATATCAAACACTGAAACCGAATCTCATCCGAATCAATTGCAACATAAACTCACACACACACGGACACGACAACCGCACTCACCACTCAGTCAGGCAGGATCGCGTGGGGTGGCGGGGGATCCTCGTGCGGTGGGGATGTAACGAGGGAGTGTCCCTGTGGCCAATGGCCGGGCACCAACACGGGCCTGTGTTTTCAAAATCTTGGATACCAGCATTGACGGATAGGCCTTCCCAAGTACCAAAGACGTTGGAGTTACTGTAAACGCATCGGCTGCGGAGTGTCTGTCAAATTCCGGTCCTCTCTAGTGTGTACGTCGCGATGCCGGACAACCTTGAGTTTCAGTTCAAGCGAGCAGCCGCGATCTTGATAGACAAAGACACTGCGGACGACGATTCGAATAATGGGATGCTGGATGTGCTGGCGAGGAGTGTCTGGCGAAGGGGAGGGGGGTCGGACGGCATGACACTGGCGTCGGCCAACGACGAGGAGGCCACCTTGGACGTCGACAACGTGGAGTCCCTCAAGAGATGTATAACTTTCTACTTCAAGAAGGGGAGGATCGCCGGCGGCATCGAGCCCCCGGTGCTGGTGCTGCCCATCAATCCACGGAAGAATCGAGGCTCCGCTCCAGGTGCGTCGGCACACACAGCGGCCTCCACTGCTACCGCTGCGACGGGCGACAGCGATCAAGTGTGGGAGGTACTACAGTCGGGAGTGCTGCTGTGGACTGACAAGTTGTCGGCGATCCTGGGCCAGATGAGGGACGAGGACAAGGCGTCCCCGCTCATGAAGGCGCTGCTGAAGGACGACGGCGACCCAAAGCTGCGAATGTACGAAGGTTGTATGCTGATGCATCAGCACGTTGGCGCGATCGCTGCGGCAGCAGCTGGGGTACGCTTTTGCAAGCCTGCTAACAAAATGAACCTGTTTCGCCGGGCTGAGTTGCTGGGGCGGTTGCCATACGGTAATGTGAAGATTACGGTAGATTGCGATGAACTCGTGTTGTCATGTATGGCTGAGCATGTAGAGTGATTGACCCAGTTGTTGTTTTCGTGCTGGAAGTGGTCGCCGCGGACCGTGCGCCGCGGGAGGCAATGTCCACCGCAGTACATCGATGATGACCAGAATTGATTGACTTGTGCAGCCGGGCAAAGAGGGGACGGCGTACACGGCTGCGAGGAACATAGCAAAAGCGTTCAAGGGCCAGACAAGGATGATGAGGGAACTGAAGTACAAGTGCGTTCCCTCTTGAGCATGCGACATCACGATCTTGACAGGATGCTCACGTTCGGCCATAATCAGCGGCCCTCCTGTGTTCGTGTAAGCACACACGCCCAGTCCTGACCAAGCCGACTCCTGCAGCGGTTTCGCTAAACGAGCATTTGATCACAACAAAAAGATGCGGCAGAGCGAGCGAGCCCGCGAGGACCCGAAAGTGACCTCGGCAGTGACGGGCGTAGAAGAGGAACAGGCGCGTGCTCCCTTCTCCCGGATCATGACATGCATGACTTGCCCGAATGGTCGGTGGGCCACCAACCATTCGGGGCGCGTGGATAGTGACATGACATGCATGACTTGCCCGAATGGTCGGTGGCCCACCAACCATTCGGGGCGCGTGGATAGTGACATGACATGCATGACTTGCCCGAATGGTCGGTGGCCCACCAACCATTCGGGGCGCGTTGATAGTGACACGACATGCATGACTTGCCCGAATGGTCGGTGGGCCACCAACCATTCGGGGCGCGTGGATTGAGACATGACATGCATGACTTGCCCGAATGGTCGGTGGCCCACCGACCATTCGGGGCGCGTGGATGGAGACATGACATGCATGACTTGCCCGAATGGTCGGTGGGCCACCAACCATTCGGGGCGCCTGGATAGTGACATGACATGCATGACTTGCCCGAATGGTCGGTGGGCCACCGACCATTCGGGGCGCCTGGATGGTGACATGACATGCATGACTTGCCCGAATGGTCGGTGGGCCACCGACCATTCGGGGCGCGTGGATAGTGACATGACATGCATGCCTGCCCGAATGGTTGGTGGCCCGCCGACCATTCGGGCTGACATGCATGTCTCTCGTGCGCTCGTGCGCCGCGCCTAACTTACCGCTGCAGACCCATCTGATGTGGACGTTGTGCTACTGCGAACACATTAAGCAACCGCATACTAGTGCGCGTGACAAGCGCAAGCCACTGACACATCACCTATCCATGCAGCTGTCCAGAATCGGAACCAGGCTTGCTTACGGCGATGGCACGATGAAGTCAGCCGCGCAGTGGGCACGAGAAGAAGGAGTGTACGTGGCTGACAACCACTACTTCAGGGATTTCATACAGGGCAATCTAAAAAGGGAACAGACAGCGGAATCTCCGTTGCGTCCCACCCACCGGAAGAGCCAGAAGGGTGGCCGGGTACGTGTTCGCGGCCATGCTGTACATGAGGCAGGGACATGAATGCGATGCCAGTCGTAGAAGTCGCGCCGACACAGAATCGCGACGTGCCTTGCTACGCAGGCCGAGACCAGCAACGGCGGGAGACGCGCCCGCAAGAGAGGCAGCGACAGGTCAATCGCCGATCTCCCTCCTTCACCTCCGATCCTAACCCGAACACGGAAGGATTCGACTCCCACTGACAGTGACGACCAAGCATTTGAGGAGTTACCCCACACAATGGAAGTTGCGGACGACGAGATGCCCCAGGCCAAGGCTCGGAGAAGCGACGCAGCAGACATGGACATACAGGAGGATGAACCGGTGCGCCTCTATTTGTACATATCTCCATATGGTTGACATAAACTGTGCTTGCATAAGTCCAAGCTCGTGTACGCGCGTTCGTGATGATGTAGTGAGCTTGATGAGGCGCATCAATGGTATGTATCGTATACATGCTGGTCATGTTTCAGTAGGTGCGAGAGATCTTGTGACAGCAACGTTGTTCTGCAGAAGGCCAAGAAGAAGGACACGCATCCGGCTCTGGAGAAACGACAGGCAGACGCCGACCTCGAGTCTCTCCGGAATGCATGCAAGGTTCTCAATCAGAGAATAGCCGAGTCTCAGGATGAATTAGCGAAGCTGGCATCCGGCCCCGCCCGCACCCGGAAGGGTCCGCAGGCAAAGAAGCTCGATGATTCCATTAAACAGGACCAGGTGTGCCACAGCGAATCTCAACGAGTTGGACCGACGACCTATGCATGCAATATGTGTGTAGTACTGGTTTGATACAGCGGCGGGGCGTGCAGGAGGAGGTCCGGGCCCTTCAGCAGACCTTGATTGAGATGCTGTCGTGAGTGAGGTGAAGACTGAGGTTAAAGGTGACCCCGAAGATGTCTGTCGATTAGTTGTACACCAACGAGGGCTCAGAAGAAACTGTCGCTGAGCACGGGCGGGCGTGACTGAGTGTATGAGTGGGGTATATGACATGTTAGAGGTGGCATTATCTGGTATAGTAGTAATGTCGGTCCGTATGGACAGGCAGAGGTCACAAGGTGACGATATCTCAATGTAAGCGATGTCTCTGATAGTCTATGATTGCCTATGCAAGCCAGGACCGCCTGCCTATAAATTCGTATGAACACATCAACAAAGCTGTCTTGTTTCGGAACCACGGTGTACATGCTGCTTGGATCTGCACGCAAAACTGCCTTTCTCGCCGGACCGTATGTCATGTGTGCACCAATCGCGATTCTCGTCGAAAGCGTGGTACACCTGTTACAATAGAGTGAAAGGGAGAGAACAAATACCGATACCGAGTCTCTGCCGAATCAACGTACACGTGGCACACATGTAAAGGAGGCCTCGCTAACCTCACCACGTACGTAATCTGCCTCCGGCACGATCGGTCAGAGAGTAACCAAGTAATAACCCCTCATGAACCAGCATGTTCGTCCAGGCTTCCGTACGGCTTCCGCAAGGCTGCCGGAACGTTCCCGGATCCGTCATCGTTCCGAAATTTTAAGCATTCTTCCTCAAACAGTCCTCTGGATGCATTGCGGATCCTTCGCGCGTTCCGGCACCACTCCGAAAACGTTCCGGCGGTACACCCACGTGGAGTGCACTTGCAAACCACCCGGTCGGAACGCTCGCGGAACTTCCTCCCACACTCCGGGCTGCCTTCCGGACGCTCCGCCAACAGTCCTTTCGCCGTTCCGGGGGGCTCCGCCACGCCTCCGCCCCTCTTCCGCGAGCCGTCCTCGCACCTTCCTCACCACCACGTCACCATTCTCCTAGTGACGGCTCTGCATTTTCCCGTCGCAGATTGCAGATGCAAGGCCGCTGTGGCCTGATTGCAAACGGCCGCAGGCGGTGATGATCGGATACCACTAGTATTGCCAATGCATCCAGATATCATATGAGCACAAGATTTCGCTTGACCAGTCGGTCAGAGGCATGCAGCTGGCATCAAGATCTAGTAAGTGAAAGCAGCAACGGACTGAGGCAGTTACAAGTTTCTGAATCTGCGGGCCAGAGGCTCTGATGTTTGATGTGGACTTCAGTGTGCAATTCAAACTTGATGCAGCTGGTCAGTGGGGGGCGCAGTCAATGCGGCTTCGACCCCCTACGGGGCGGCGACATGTATACGTACATGTGCACTGCACAGATTACGTACATGTGCACTGCACAGATTGATAAGACATTGACGCTGCGGCACACAAACTGGCGTGCTGGTCAGTGTCAAGTGGCACATGGCATGCAGAAAGTGCCAACATTTGGCCTGGAGGATGGAACCCATTCGAAATTACCTGATCTGGTGGTGTCGGCGGTGGCGCAGCTTCAAGTCCGCCTGGTTGTGGAGCCTGCACAACATTGGCCAGTCACCGTGACTGCCATAATGGCGCTGGCAAGCATTCCCTCATGGGTTTACATGCTGGTTCACTTTCTGCCGTATACAACCCACCATCCGGCACATGGTTATCACCTGTGCAAAATTCATATTGCTTGTACAAATATTGCATATCAAATAAAAACATAGTGAATTCTCTTCAATGGTGTCAGCCCATGGCCTTACGGCGAGGGAGCTCCCTCTAGTGTACTGTAATGGACACATGTACAGGTTCAATGGCCAGGCCAGTTCAGAAGTGCTAGCATTCATGCACATTGTGATGTCCATGAGAAGATTCTGTCCGTCAGTCCAACGAAACAGCTCTCTGGACTGGCAACTGCAGATGGCCTATGTCCACGACGGCGTCAGGGCAATGTGACGCTCACTCAAATCGGCACAGAAGCTGCGGTGTTTTAAAAATGCAAATTTGCATGCGATGGGGTAAGAGGTTAAGCATATCAGTCAGAAATTAGGGCTGCACAAGGACGCTGCTGGGTCTTTGCCATGCATGCCAAAAGGACGCAGCGGAGTCGACCGCGTCGACCGCGCACCTCATCATGATTCCCTCCTTCGCCCAAGGTAGCCTGCTTTAAGGCCGCATGAATTCTCACCAGCAGCAGCCATGCGTTGATCCATGCTGTTGCAACTTGAGGCTCAGTCCTGCTATATTCCTGAAGCCGCTTAATGAACATGTTGACCGTCTTGTCTGCATCGAGATTGGCGTTTTCAATGGGTTGAGAGCAATCATGAAGCTGTGGAGCTCGACAACATATAATGAACGATGACTGGCGAAGCAGAAGGGGGCGGGGGAACATAGCGCTATGTGCTGGTGCTAGCACAGAACCAGTACAGGCCCTCAGCGACGCTACACCAGCAGTGGTCGGGACGCCTGTACGGTCTTTCCCACCCCCGTCTATATACGGCAGCAGGCTAGCATTGCACATGTGCATGAGCTGTACATGAGCTGCCAGTGGTACGCTTTTGACGTGCAACATGGAGCCCAAAATGACTTGCAGTCGCAACAGCATGATGAGACACTTGGCATTTGAAAGACCGTTTCTTCAGACCGATGCCATCGGCATGTAGTCTGCACCAGTAGCAGCGGCATGGGGGGGGGGGGGGGGGGGGGTTGCTGTGGGCCCCGCTCAGCCCTGCGGGAGGCCTGTGCCGGTACAGGCACCCCACCTTTGCGTGCGCACCAACGCTGAAGGCATTGCCCGCCATCACACCGCAACATGTGAGGGTTCTCATAAACGCATTAATACAATATTGTCGCCAAAAACCCATGCATATCGGCTGGAAGACATTGCCACCCCGGCATGAACTGTTTGATATGACATTGATCAGAGCTGACACACACCCGAATTCCTGTACTTGCTCAGTAGAGGACTAACCAAACAAGTTTCCAGCTCGCGCATGACTTCGGTCATGCGTGTCAGCAGTCCACTCCAACCAGCATTGACTGGATCTCCCAGGATGCTCTCCGCGATCGGCACAGCTGGGTTTTCTGCACGCGGAGGAGGAGGAGGCCGGAAGGCTGCAAACATTCTTGCCAAGGGGGCCTGCGGCGCCGGCTCCCGTGCGGCAGGTTCTGCAACAGTGCGAGCGATGTATGGGGCAGAGTCTTTGCGCTTTCATGCTTAGTTGATGGCACAACCACCCTGCTCAGGACGCTGACAATTCCCGCGGAAATGTGCAGTTCCCGGTTTTGTAGAAACCTGCTCCTTTTGGCAGCGTCTGACATACAGCGAACGAGTAGCACATCAGCATGGAGAATTGCAGAGTTCACAAACAGAAGGGCTGTGACGACCATCGGATGGCATCTGACACCAATCGTATAAGATCCATTCATGCGAGTCCTGTGTGAATTCGAAGTCACAGCGCTGCTAGCACCTGCAGCGGGCGGCTGCGCCTCGATGCGGGCCACTGCACTTCTGACGGCTTGTAGCTTCTGGAGGAGCAGGCGCCACAGCAGCTCTGACCTGTCCTTGACTTCATGCTGTACGTTTGTGTCCGTGCAGGGATCCTGGTCCCCGTGAGGACGGGGAGGCCTGCACGCAGAACCACCAATACTAATGACACAGCTGCCAGAGCTTTCAGGTGAGATCAGGCTGCTCTCCAACGCCTGGTCCAGTGATTCAGGTGTCAAATTAATTTGAGATGGAATGGCGCCTTGTCGTACGTCTACACAGGTCGTCGCTCATATGCCACTCATATTTACAAGCGTCCACGCTCATGCACGGTCGCTTACGCAGGCTCTTATTTACCCCCCCATTTTCCGCATATATATGAGCGGAAAATTTTCGATATGAGCGAGTTTGTTTTTCACGAGATGTACAACTTTTGTATTTTCGGCACCAGCAGTGCGAGTTTGAATAGCACCATGTGCATTTGTGTAAGTGTGCTTGCCCGGGCAGTACCCCTGATTGTGGGGGGTATGCACCGTCATGTACATGACTGCAGGCTGCAGCTTGGTGGCCAGCAGTCCACCCAGAACAGGCTGTATGCCATGCCCAACAGCAAAGCCACTCGTGGCCTTGCTGCAGGCGCATGGCACACCCCCCCTCTGCGTGGCCCTGCTCACTGCACCCGCCGCACGCGAGCTGCGTCTGTACGAGCTGCATTGGAGGTGGTCAGCCCCTCATGTGGCACAGCCCAAGCGGCTTCCGCCTGGGCTGTCACTAGTGGTGCATGCATATGCGTCATCGGCACAGCCCAAGCGGCTTCCGCCTGGGCTGTCACTAGTGGTGCATGCATATGCGTCATCGGCACAGCCCAAGCGGCTTCCGCCTGGGCTGTCACTGGTGGTGCATGCATATGCGTCATCGGCACAGCCCAAGCGGCTTCCGCCTGGGCTGTGCCGCAAGCGTGCAAGGCTGTGAGGCTCCTACCTGCCATGGCTCCGAGTCCGTGCAATTGCTGTTTCGAGCTCGTCTGAAGCTGTTCGGGCAGGCTGCAGCCCCCTTGAAGAAAGTAACCTGTATGCATTGTTCCTTGTCAACCCATACAGCGTTGTAGCAGTTGCAATTGACAATTGTAAACGTACCTGATGTGTCAATGACTCGACGCACGCTGTCGCATTGTCGTAGCTGATGGGACAAACAGGTCATACTCAGGTCTCTCGATGCCAAACGCCGAACCATGTATGAACTGACCTGCACAAGTAGCTGGGCGACCTGGTCAACCGTCGATGCCTGAACAAACAAACGATCTGCACAGCCGGTGTTACTGGACCGAAGCCTGAATGCATACGAGTAGGAAACATACTACCTTACTGATCATCGGTCAAAATTGTGTTCTGTGTCTCTCCCATCCATTTGCGCTGAGATGTGTCGTCTCTGCCTCTTGATCGTCAGTGGCGGTTTCTCGTAACTGTCAAAAGTCAATCACCTGCATCTCTTTTGTAAATAATCACCTGCATTGGATTAGTCTGCTTCGTCCGCAGGTTCGTGCTTTCGCCGTTTGACAACCAACAGTTGCCTGCGTTGTTACGCCACGATACTACCGACGACACCTGACAACGCGATCTGGCACTGATGGATTATCATGACATAATCGCAGCCATTTAAATGCCATGTGATGGACGCTATATGCAAGGCGGGGGGCGCTCTATGGCGCACCAGGTACCCCTTTCTCGTCATAATGAACGGTGCTAAGAGGACGGTATGACAATCACCCACACTTTATCCATCTGTCGAGTAGAAACGTACTTGTGAAGACATATGTCCTCTGCAGCGATGGTACCTCTGCACTGCGGTGCAGCAGCGTTAACGATCAAAAAGGGCGCAATTCTTATCTTCCGGAGCGCACACAACCGACGAAGTGGCATAATAAGATTGTCCATGAGGATGCGGTTTGGAAGCTGACATGTACTGATCTGATTTCGTCATGGCTGCGTTAGGCGGAGCCTTCCGTTGACTCGTTTTGTGACAACGGGGCACTCGCGGCCCGTGTAGCCATGGCCACCGGTGTCGCGTGTGCGTTCTCCTGGGTACCCATCACATCTCTGCTAAAGTCCGTCTCGGCATATCATGTTGGTTTTGGAGTTTTCTTTGGAAATTCACGCTCGTTTACTTCTTCTTCTGTGGGGCGGTGTTCACCACAAGGCCGTCAGACGTCACTTGTACTTTTTGCCGCCTGTGCTATGGGTGATGTCAGATCCGTGTCAGACCTCATCCTACGTGTACAGCGACACCCCCTCGTCAGCCCGATCGACCACGCAACACGCGCCTGCTCGAATCAAACGGGGAGACCAACCGTCCCCGTCGGATTCAACGTGCAGGACGGTTTACGACGGGCGATAAGAAGCACAGCATCTGTACATATTCACGACGTTGATTACAGACGCCTCGTGACACCCCCTCCGGCGAGTACTCAGTTGGAAGAGTTACCGACCGGACTGCAGATGTGAAAAGGCCGCACGAGTAATCTACCAGTCCGTGCGCTAGCGATCCGCCCCGCTGCTGTTTCAAATTTGGATGAATGCAGCCAGCTATTGTATGTGACACGTGCGGGATGGCTATAGTGGGGGCGCCATGTAGAGGCGCGCTAGCAGCACACAGAAGGCATTGCAGGGGTTTCATCACGAAGCGGACCACAGCAGACCGGTCATACAATGAACGGGTACTTACAAAATTGACAAACAATCAGGCCGCTGCAAGCATTACCAACAGACTGGCTACCAGATCTGCAGAGTCTATGATACTCCCCAGCGGTCCTCAAGCAGAAACAGCCCATGATCCAGCAGAATACAATCACACCACCAAGCCCCACCTCGCCCCAGCCCAGCCAGGCACCAACAAGGGTCTCTACGGACAGGATCTCGGTGAACCAGAATGTGAAACGGAGTGCAAGCCTGAGTGCAATACAGAGACAGCAGACACAGGTTGGCCAACCTTTACTCTTCCAGACGCTACGAGTGAGGACAACTCCGAACCCGACAGTGATGGAGAGCAACCATCAGGTGCATCTGTACCTGCATACGTCGAGAATATGTTGATAGCGAATGATATCATTGCATGGATGCTCAAAGACCTTACAGCAGTACAGCAAAGGAATTACTTCATGGGGGTGCGCCTGCTGGAAGTGCTGAGAAGGCAGACATCCCGACCTGAGCACGAGAGACGGCCCACGATCCATACAGTTGAAGCACTGAATAAATACCTGGATGACAAAGCAGACAAGTACCGATGCAAGATGACAGCCAGGGAAGTACCTATTGTATCAGATCACGCATTACTCAGGCAATTGGCCCCGGTCCCATTGTTCATCAGGCCAATCGCTGAAGTGTTGAGCTGCTCGCTTCAGAATCCTGTCATCGAGAACTGCAACATACGCATGGATCCAGTCAGTACCTCTGAGGGCTCCCTCGACGCTGACATGGCAGGCAGAGTCGTGAGTTTCATGCACGGCTCGGCTGTACGCCAAGCGAAGCAGGTTCCGCTCCCCTCGTAGAAGGCAGGGCGACTTTGTATGAGTTACAGTCATGCACCACAAACAGCTGATGGTGGGGCGACGTGCAGGCTCGGATTCATGCCCGGATGCAGGGCGGACTAGGGTTAGCAGAGTCCACAAGGCCCATTTTCGCAGTGGCAATATTCTTTGACAAGACCCTGATCAGCCCAATTGCCAAAAGGTGACCTCTCTTAAAAGGACAGTGGTTTGACAAGCCTGTGCTGCATGATCGACCACACCCTATCCGGCAGAGTCAACAGTAGCCTGGGACTGCAGCATATAGAGACAGATCTAGATAAGCCAATGCGTGCTGCTGCAGTGAGCTGTACCCTATATTTGTGGCACCGATGAATGTAGATGCCAGTCTGCGTCAGAATGCGATACAACTACTGTGCATGGTCCCAAATGTGAAGGAATGGGTACTTGCACAGAGGCCAAAAGGCCAAGAGCATGTACGCGTGGCAGACATCGACGCCGCTATAAGTGCCACCACCGCAGCGATGTGGAAGGAGATGCTCAGAGATATAGGGACGGCTACGCAGCCAGAATGCGGAGTGCGCTACCCCCGCCAATGTTGGTCCGGGATGACGAATGGTCCAGATCCAAGAAGGGGAATGGTATCCGGACGGCATATGCACTCAGCATGTTACAACCATGCGTGCCTGATCTGGTGCAGGTATGGGTGAAATTTCACAAGGATAGAGAAGAATTGTTACGCCACAGCAGTGTCGAGCCGGCGTTTGATTCAAGAGGTCCCTACCTGACAGCCCATTGCGACGTAATGGTGGGTACATTGATTATGGACACCGTAGAGGCTGCAGCTACAATGGGGCTGATGCAGCGATTCGCGTTTAGGCTTGACAGCGTCAATGGAGGCACAGATGCCGCCTGTTTGCTATGCCACACCTCTACATGCAAATTTGACCTCGCAGCACATGAGCTTTCCCCAGAAGACCGCAAACACCGGAGTCCCAGAGAAGCAGAAGCAATACGAGAGTCAGGGTCAAAGGCAGAGATGAAAAGACAAGGCAAGTCCCGGCACAGGAAGCCTACAAATCTGTAATTGTGGCATAGCAAAGGGTTCCACAAAACGAGTAACGAAGGATACGGCGACAGATCAAACTGGACCTTATGAAGCGTGCCACGTCTGAGTCTTGACCACTCGTGTTGTGCAGGCATAAAAGCCTCTAGCCCAGCACTACAGAGCATATTCTGGGACTCGCAGTTTGAGTGGGGCGCCCTCCCAGAGTTGTGGGGGGTGGACCACCTGCATCACTGGACACTAGGCGTGATGAAGCGATTCGGGCTGGATCAACTGAAAGTATGTTGCATGCTATGTTGTATCATGCTCCCGTGGCATGGTGGGGGTCGCGCCACACCGCTACAATTGTCCCACTCAGTCAAATCCGTAAGCTTGTGTAAAATGACTATTTCTCACAAGTGCAGAGCATAATATCCCTACTGGCCGGGCTTGGAAAGGAGTTAGGGAGAAAAATCACAAAAGCAGAGCTCACCGATCGCCTTAATTATTTGTTTGACGAAGTAGCCGTCTTTGTGGTCCCACCCTTTGCTTCCCTTCCCCTGGCCTTCAAGGGGGGCTTAGTGGGACCAAGCGACACAGTGGGAGGCGGCAAGCTCCAAGGTGCCGAAATGAATCGTGTTCAGGCTGTGTTAACGTACGTTGTTGACGGACTGCCGGGCGCGGCACACACGGCGGCTCCACTGGCACTGGCACGGTAAGAACTCTCCGGCTCCAGCCCCATAGTGGCCCATGAGCTCTGCAATGCCACCCTACATATTTTATGGGCATGATGGAGGAAGTTCAGGTCGGATAGAATGCAGACTCACAGCGTTGGGGGCTTTGCTCTTGAGAGACAACCTTTCGTACGTGGGCTGGACTGAACAGGAAGCAGATGGCCTTCAAGATCACATCGGACATGTGTTCCTCCCTATCATGCGCAAGTTTTTGGAACAACTTCATGACAGCAGTGAAGCGTTGACACAAGCAAGGGTACTGAAGACGCATCTGGTCGTTTCACACGCAACAGAAAAAATGATGACACATGGCGGATTACAGGTGCGAACACAAAATCATGTGCCTGCCCTGCAATCCACAACGATCAGTACTCTGGCATGCTATACTGCGGCAGCGGAACCGCAACAGCCCTGGCAAGGCCGAGGGGATTTCAGACACAACACCCCCCAGCGTCAGTCGGGATGAGCTATGGTGGAGGTAACATTCATGACGCTCGTGACCAGTTCACATGTGCAGGAGCACAACACGAACATATACGAAACTGTACACAAAGACCAGAAGAAAATAGTGAGGATGACAAACATGGCACCGCAAACCTGGCGCGAAATGCATGCCATACATGCCAGTAGATGGCAATCGCTTGTACACGAGGCCTACATGAACCCGGGATTGGGTGCTTTATTGTTTGGGAGAATCACAGCCACCTCCATTGTGACCGAGCTGCACAACAGAGAGGACCCGGCACAGGGAACACGGCAAAGGATCATAGACAAAGATCCCCCAAGGTCAATGCAGAAGAGAGAATCGGCGCCGATAGTCCGACACATTCAACTGGACCACGTCGCAGCGGTCCACCGAACCGGGAACGGCAGCACGTTCCGTACCAGATTATTTTACCTTGTAGTTCCCCCCACCCCGCCTCCCCTACCCCGGCCGGTTTTTAGCCAAGACTGTGTGAAAGACGTTGACCACAGGGATGGTTGACTGTGAGACGCGCACTTACACATGCAGGTACTCCTGGCAATGGCAGAGGCACAGAGAGGGACACCAAGACAATTGCGTGGGAGCCCGTGCGCCGCTATAACGGAGGCGGCCGGGCTCGAAGGGGCTGGACGGCAACAAGCGCGGTGTCACAGCATTCGGATGGAAGCGATCAGGCGCCTTCAGGAGGGCGAGGTGAGTGCCCCGGTGCGGGCTGGGCTAGAGACTGCGATCACAAACGGGGTTGTCGTCGATACGGCACAACAGGTACTGGAGTTGCCCGAGCTACTGTCACTGCCGTACTGCTTGGAAAAGTATCTGGGGCAGCAGGTCGAAGAGAATCTTCGGACAACGGGAGGCTTGAAGCAGACACTTCTGAGGCTGTGTTTGGTGACCAGCCCGAACATCAATGTGACGTACTACAACCACGGTGACGCAGGCAGTGCCCACCTACGGCAGGTGCGTTCCGAGAGGTACCAGGAGCCCCTCATGGGGTGCAGAGATATGCAGTAGCCATCAGCACATGCGACGGGGCCACTGCCACAGGCCAAAAAGGCGGCCGAAAATGGATCTCGGAGATTCGGAGCTTGCAGGTGTCTTTCATGAACAGACCAAGCCACTTGAACTTTTTCTTGACGGACAGCGAAGTGCAAGAGACGACAGACAAGGAACTCGAGGCCAGACAGAACAGCATCAACTATCGCAAACAATTCAACGCCGTCATAAAGGGGGAGTCTTCCCTTCCACCCACTAAATGGGTGTTTCTATTATGTACAGGACTTACGATGCTGGTATGCAGACCGGACGCAGCAGGGTCTGGGTTCACCGAGTTGCGGGTGGGAGACTCGGACACGAATCCGAAGGAGCGCACGGCTCAAGTCAACCTCCTGAGATGGTTACACCGCCTGCGCCCACAAAGACGACGAAATGTATCTTCTGTAAGTAGTCTGCTGCAGAGGGCAGACCCAAATGCCGAATTCTACGGATGCGACCGCATGGTGTGGTCGCGGATTGGGGAAGCAGAATACCCAGCGGACATTAGACACCTGAATCAGAAAATTGCGGAAGCTGGACAAGAATCGAAGCTACGGAAAACGGTACGTCCAGGTAGCAAACGGAAGGATACAGACATCGCCGCAGAAGCGGCTGCAGTCACAAAATGTCGAGGCGCACTTGATGGTTTCGGGAAAGATCGACTAAGAAGTGATGATGCATACAAAGGTATTGCGTTTTGCGCGATCGCTGCACCGTGTCAGACTGCCACACCAGTCAGAGTCCTTCCAGTGCTTGGGACAGAGCGAGTGGACCAGTGGCGACCGGTGAGCGATAAAACTGTCGCAGGGAGGCGGTTTCGCGAGTTTGAGAGATCGCAGGGATACAAACTGAGTAGCTACTACCAGTTTCGGGTGGATTTGACTGCCCAGCCGCGCGGATACGAGGTGTAATATTTGACGCAAGTGAGACCCGGTTACACCTGGTCGTGCACAATCGGCACGTCACTGGTGACAGGCAAGACCAACAGTCTGAGTCGTCAACGCATATCGCATAACACACCATGTATCTGTGTATCGTATCGGAAGTAATGCTTCACGGGGTGGCGGTGAGACCGCCGACGCTGTCGGTGCACATGATCACGACGTGATCGTCTTTGCTATGCAGCCCACGAGGACGAGGCGTCGACCACAAACTGCTGTCACAAAACATGCACCAGATGGTAGACTGTGCAGGCTTAACCTGTGCGCGCCCAGATGGGAGGACATTATCGAATGATAAACAGACCCGTACAGCTTTGTGCGCGGGCCTGGCCACAGGCGTGTAGTGTTTGACTTCTCCCGTGATCTCTTTTGTTATTATTCCATATTCGTCAGACTGCATTCCTGGTTCATCGCCGATCACCCTCTGCGCCACACTCACATTCAAGCGCCAGAGCCGAAACAGACCGCTCTCAGACCCGCGGTAACCGACCATGGTTACCTGAAGGCTGTTCGGCCATCATGCCTTCATCATCATTCATCATTGATCAATCCATGTGCCTAGAATGGTGGTCTTCAAGTCGAAAGCCAGTCTGAATAAGAGCGAACCGGCCGGGTCCATCACCGATGCTCGTGGTGCATAAAATCAGCAGATTGCACGTATGTCAAAGTTGCTAATGCAGACCTCGGGATCGTCGTGATAGCTTCCACCAGCACCTTTACCAGCGGTCAGCGCGAGCGTCCCCGCGCAGAGCAGTCCTGCATGCTTTCGGCAACGGACTCTTCATCAAATGACGCAATCTGGCCAGGTACAGGCCTTGACCATGAAATTGCAAGGCTATTCAACCGCACGAGCCGAATTTCGGTATGCTTCCAATGATGTCACATTCTCCAGGTCAGCGTTTCGACCCAAACATGGTGAACTTACCGCTCATATTGCCGCTCATACGGAGGCGCTCATACGCATGAGCGACGACCTGTGTAGACGTAGGCCTGCCACACCGCTGAAACGGCGGAGGATGTGGTGGGAACCATGTTGCCACCTGCCAGTTGGCCGCCGCAGCACTTGGCGGCATATGCATGGGCACAAGGACCAGCGAGCACAGCTGGACCCGCTGCAGCAACACAGGGGGAGCAGGCAGCAGGTTTTCATACGGCCGTATCAATGTTACACCTGCCCCCATCAAGCACCGTAAAGGCGGCCTGAGTGACATCATTAACGCTGCGACGCCTCACACTGTGCAGCTTCAGCATGCAGCACATGTACACATAAGGCTCAGCACACCTTGTGAATACATCCGCCATGCTCTGCAACAGCGCCCACTCCCTCGCATATCCTGCATGCGTCATCTGTCTTGCGAGATACCGTGAAGGGCAGCCCAGCATGTGACTGCGGGTATAGTGAAGATCTGCACAGCCTCAGTGACAGCAGGCTAGGACTTCGTACTCTTGTCGCTATCGACCGCGGGGTGCTCTTCTGCAAGTCTGCGGGAAAGGCTTCCGACGTCGGCAATGTCTAGCGCTTGCTGCACAACCCGCTGCACTAAATCAGCGACCGCTTCCGCGAGAACTGGATCTTTTGCCGGGGTCCGGCGCAGAACCAGAGTCAGCAGTGTGTGGCAAACGTCCAAGAATGCACCAAACTCGTGTGCTGCCACCGTTTGTACGGTAGGATTGGTAGCCTGCATGCGCATTCAGAAATCTGCACAAGCGCTGCCAACGGCAGTCCCTACAAATGGTCTTTATGCTGGTCGACCGTCGCAACATCGGCAAGCCTCACAAGAGTGCACGATGGGTGGCGCCAGTGCTACTGCAGCATGGCACATGTGATGGCAGTGTCGGCTGGAACTCTGTGGAGCATATCTCGGCAGGACACCTGTACAGAACATGTTTGATGTAGCCATCGTTGACATGTGAATGAGCTGGACCTCCACAGGCGACAATCATTGTGACAGCAGCATACCTGGTCAGCCATGGCGTCCACCAGGCCAGACAAGGCTCTGCACTGGTTGACCAGCAGCGTAGACGAGTCGGCTTCACTGCCGGCGCAGGTCCAGTACAGCACATTCAGTGACGAGAACCACTCGAAAAGACTTGGATCTGTGGGCACAGGTGTGTGATGTTCATTTGGAGCATTCCTGCCAGCGCTGGCCTCGGCATGCTCTGACGATGGGAGCACACGCCGGCAGTCCAACCCCTGCCTGCATGCACAGGTATGTGATCTCCTCATCGTGATCGCCGCAATACCAGTCTTCCTGGATGCAGATGGAGTCTCTGCAGTCGTGCAGAGCATGTCAAGGCAGCGGGCTACACGGTGTGCAAATCAGGACGCACACATGACACTTCTAGAACGGCAAGCAAGAGACGGAAGGGCATGTGCAGGGAACCGGGCCCGGTTGCTCTATACCATAAGTGTGACCAGGATCATGTTCATTTATGGTTTCACTGCATGCATATGCGACTGTATTTCCAACCAGGAGTTTCTACTGTAACATCTGAGCACCAACGTCAGGCGACCACAGATGCTTATGCAGGGCAATACAATGGTGCTCGAGGACCCACCTGGAGCAGACTGAGAATCTGGCATACCTCAGGGATCGTGTATCACAGCGTGGAGTGAGATGCAAACCACAATGGCTGCCTAAGCAATCAGATGCAGTCTGACAGTTGGTGGATTTCGCACGCGATCGCTGCAGCCAGCGCAGAAATTCTGACGTCAAATACACCATTGCCATGGTGGCGATGTATCACTGCGTTGAGCTCTGCAGTCCAGCCTGCCCCTGCCTTCCAGTGCTCCTTGAGCCAGTCGATAGCTACCGTCACAGCATTCGCCTTCTGTACAATTCCCTTGCATTGCCACTCCCGTAGCGTGCTGCAGCACACCTGAACGCAAATACATGTGTACTGACTGAGCGAACGCCTGTGGCACATTTTTCCCGGCTAGGCGTCGGGGCGGCGGCAGCAGTAGACAAGATTCCACATGGCTGATGCAGGTCCAAACACACACCTCAATGCCATTGGCGGCCTCTCGTCCACACGGTACATGCATGCCCTCTCGATACTGGGTCATTGCTTGCTTTATGCCAGTCGCCACGTGACATACTTGTCAGTCGTGCCTTGCATGTGAGTCAGTCGAGCAATGTGCACCTGAATACGTGTACGGCATGGCAGCATTCACCTGAGCTCAGGGCATCGGCACACTGCAAATTTGAAATGGATCCCTCAACTTCAAGCCTGGACCCTGTCAATGCTTTGGCCGTTGCCATGACATATCCAAGAATTGCCCCAAAACAGGCATGCTTCAATTCATGACTGGAGACGCACACGCAACAGGAATGGTGTGATGCATGTTGAAGCTATCGCATGGAAATGTTGCGAACATTGTTCATGTACTCGTGTGAGGGAATTTGTGAGACTGACAGGATCTGAAGGGGGGGGGGGGGGGGGGGGGGGGGGGGGGGGGGGGGTGCGGGGGCGCAGACCGCGGCACTACGGCACTACTTACTTACAGTCGTAGCACACACCAAATATATGCACATTCGGCCAGCCAAACAGCGGATGCATTATGGTCATTGATCACTTCGTTAGTCATGCATACAAATGGGAAAGCACAGCCACAGCAAGAACTTGCCTGCGTGCGTGCCATTCTGGCATGACAGCAACATCAGATCCACGTAGCACAAAACAAGGCAGGAGTCAGCATGCTGGATCATTCACACTTGGGATTCGGTTTCAGTGTTTGTTTTCTCCCGTTCACTCTTTTGTAAAAATTCACACTTGCGTAATATACACGAACCTGGGATGATCACCTGTCGCAAGCAAAGCTGGCCTGCGCTTCAAGCGTATGGATGCCCGTCGCGATCAAGCGGGTGCACTTCACTAGATCTGCACGGGCAAACTCCACGATCCTATACAGTGTGCATTACTGCCTGGTGTAGCCATTCCGATTGTGCAGCATCTTGCTCACGGAGTTCGTCTGGAAACGCGTATGGATCCATACGCTCGAGCGAACCATGGAATTCGGTCGCGGTCGCAACTCGACAGTTCTTAGGCGTATTTACCCAACTTGTGAAAAGTGTGACCTGCATCAGTCTGATATTGACAGGTTTCGCGTTTCAGTTTTGTGCCGTTCGGGCAGACCATGCACTGAGAACATCACGCGCTATGCCACCTGTCGCGACATGTCGCCTTCCCACTGTGAAGCCTTCCCACTGTGAAGTGTGTGTGTGTGTGTGAGTGCGGTTGTGAGTGCGGTTGTGGTGTTCGTGTGTGTGAGAGGGTATGTTGCTGTTGATTCGGTTTCAGTGTTTGTTTTCTCCCGTTCACTCTTTTGTAATACTTTTGTAACATGTGGCAGCTCGCTGCTCGCAGCCCCGGATTGCCCGGGCTTTTGACAACATGTCAAGATCACACCTGTTCCTGCCTCTCCACTGTGATGCTGGTTCGTCTACTCGTGCAAGACACACAAATACACCGACACCGACAATCATAGCACTCAGCAATATTGTCACACAAGCCTTGCTGCCTTTGTCCTTGTAACACAGTCAAGCCAAGCACTACAGCGGCCGCGATCGCTACAAAATGCAGCAACGCGCTATGTCTGCTTTGTGCTATAAAAGCAGCTACAGCCGACCCTCTCATGCTCAACAAAGGGCTGTGATATCGGGGCCCCGTTTTGCATATCACTGTCCGTCCGCTCCAGCCACCGCGGAGAAAGGCGAGGGCGCGCTCGATCCGCGACGGTGCACCATTTTGTAAAGACCAACTGCACCGTCGCGGATCGAGCGCGCCCTCGCCTTTCTCACGCGGTGTTTACAACTTTACCCCTGCATATAAGCTAGGGTGATCAAAACTAATCTTGTGTCTGCATAGCATATGCCCTAAGTTTTAGAGCTATAAGAGTGGCGTTCAGGTACTTGCTCAATGATGGATGAATGACCGAGGAGCCCAGGCCAGCACCGTGGTTGTCCGATCGTAATTGTGTCAGTTGTTTGCGTAACGGGCGTGCTGCGCAGTAGTGGGACAACCTTGTGTCCACGTGTTGCACAGAGGCGGCTCTCATGGCGGCGGCCCCGGGGCCCTGTACACATGCATGGGGACGTATGGCGCGCCATGGCGCCCCCCTCAGGCTGCACTTGTGCACACCATGCATGACGCACCCTCGCCTTTCTCACGCGGTGTTTATAAGTTTACCCCTGCTCTGTGGGGGCTGGGCCCACCCCGGGGTGCGCTGTGCACATCTTTTAGAAGCCCTGCTCCCTGTTCTCTGGTTTCTCGACGGTTAGCATAAAATCTAGCTGGTATGTTGAAGTTTATACGGATAAGATTCGGTTTCAGTGTTTGTTTTCTCCCGTTCACTCTTCTGTAACTGTGAAGCCAACTGCTTAGACCGTTTCCGTGTCGAAAAATGCTTCATTACTGATGCCAATCAGTCACAGTGTTGCAGATTGGGTCGAGGATACCACGTAATCTCTTCAGCTGGGCCATCTCCCGTTTGCTATTTTGTAAAAACTATTGTGCTGCCCCAATTTGGTCTGCGCGGTCTATCACACTCAAGTTGCTGGTCTGTTGCTGGTCGTGTCGATTGACCTCGTCCACGGCATGGCAGTCGAGCCCCCGGAGGCTCGGCGCTTGGCATTTGATAGTACTTGTTAGGCCATATCTGCAATGCTAGGGTCCCATGGGCAAGCCGAAGCGGAAGGAGCCGTCAAAGGCAAAGCTGAGCGACCTGAACCGCCAGCACGCTTCGCAGTCGCCCGTGCGACCTAGCCTATTGATTACAGACCAACGTAGCATCCTAGATACTAATGAAGTTGTTAACTGCAACAATGGACAGCTCGCAGTCGTGCAGCGCGAGTCACCGCGCGGGTCTCCACAGCCCAAGCGCCGGCGCGCAGCACCTGCCAGCGGGACAGCTGCCGAGGCTCATCTCTCTGCAGATACAAGCAAACAGGTAAAATCGGCGCTGAATGTGGTGCCTGGTGAGACTCAGCTCGCCACGGCTGCCCCTCAGCAGCCGCCAGCCACCAGCAACGACCGGCACGACAGGGCTCACGGCACTGCACAGTGCCACCATCCACCCCCGCCCGCCTCCGCCGACACCCCTTCCCCGCCCCTTCCCCCGCCTCCTGGCCTCGCAGGCGCAGCAGCCAAGCAGTCTGCTACCCGCCGGCCACATCGCCAAGCCGCAGCAGCCGCCGGCGCACCCCCCCCTGCGCAGGCCAGTGGGGGCACGGGCGGCAACGCCAAGCAGCAACGTGCCCGGCGGGGAGGTAAGAAGAAAGGCAAGGGACGGGGAGCAGGTAGCCAGTCGCAGCGGGCGGGCCCCCGCAGACAGGCCGGGCTCCGTGCGGCTGCATCTGCCCCGCCAGTGCAGCGGGCCAACGCGGCCCCACGGCTGCGCCTGCCGCAGCATGTGCCCCCAGCCGCCCGGCTGGGGTGGGCCGAGTCGTGCACCAGGGTGTGGGAGCTGGTGGCCGACGCGTGCACGCATGCGCGCGGCGACAGCGCGCGAGAGGAGGTTGTTGCCGCTTTCGAGGAGCTCATGCGCCTGCCCATGCGCCTGCTAGCGTACAGCAGGGGGCGGCGCTCTGGGAAAGCGGCGGCAGGGCGGTGCCGCGACTACGCCCTCGGGCTGCCCGTGGAGATGTGGGAGGACACGCCGCCCGGCCGCTGGCCCGGGAAGCGCAAAGCTCCCATGTCTGCAGATCAGCTGCGGGCGCAACACATCGACAGATGCTTTCGCATCAAGCGCTCCATTCACAAAGCTGGCCGCGGATTGCAGGATGGCAAGCCCGCAGATGCACGGTCCCCGGAGGTCCAAGCCGGTCTGCGCGCATTGTTCCCGCCAGCAGATCCGCCGGTCCCTCTGGAGCCGAACCCGGATGTCCCCGCTCTGTGCCTGACACGGGAGGCGCTGGTGGCGGCGGTGGCCGCCGTGAGCGCACACCATCGAGGGTCGTCGGCCGGCCCGTCCGGCTGGACGTTCGAGATGATCTGCGCAGCATGCCAATCCTCGGACGCAGCCACCGACGCGCTGCTGGCGGTCGTCAACCACATGCTGTCCGGCATGCTGCCACGGGAGACGTTCCTGCTGGACGGGCTCCTCATCGGCCTGGCGAAGCCGGACGGTGGCACGCGGCCGATCGCGGTGGGGGAGACCTGGTACCGGTTCGCGGCAGTGTGCGCCCTGCGCGAGTACGGCCGCGACATCGGAGAGAGCCTGGCGCCGCTGCAGGTCGGCGTTGGCACACGGGGCGGGACCGAGACAGTCGTGCACGGCCTGTCTTCTGCTCTGGCCGAGGGCGCTTCGGTGTTCTCGGTCGACATGAAGAACGCCTTCAACTGCATCGACCGCGCGGCCATGTTCGCTGCCGTGAAGGAGCGTGCCCCGGCGCTGCTGCCCTTCACGCAGTGGGCGTATGGCGCCGGGACCCCGCTGCACATCGCGGGCGCTCCGGAGGACGTCGAGCCGGTCCTCTGCCAACGTGGCGTCCGCCAAGGTGACCCCCTGGGCCCCCTCCTGTTTGCGTTGACCCTGCAGCCTGTCTTGGAGCGCGTCGACGCGTCAGGCGCCGGCGCACCTGTGGTGGCGTACCTGGACGACATCAGCATTGCGGGCGACCTCGCGGCTGGAGCTGCCGTGTTCCGGCGGCTGTGCGTGGAAGCTGACGGCGTGCGCAGCATTGGGCTTGAGGTGAACCCGGCAAAATGCGGCGTCCACAGCGCCGACGCCGAGGCGGCGGCCGCCGTGGCCGCAGAGCTCGGCATTCGGGATCTGCACGCGGGCTTCAAGGCTGTCGGCACGCCGCTGGGCACCCCGGAGTACGTCGCCGAGGTGCTGGACGCGCGGGCGCGCGAGGTCGAGGGCCTCGTCGAGACCCTCGTGCGCATCCCGCTCTCAGTGCAGGCGCAGTTCCTCCTGCTGCGTGTGTCCCTGAGTGTGCGCATGACGCACCTGATGCGGACGGTGCCGTATGCCGTGCTCGAGCCGCACATGCGCAGGGCGGAGGCCGCTGTGTGGCGCGGTGCCGCCGCAATCCTGTGCCTGCCGCCTGAGGTTGCGGAGGCTGCTGCCGCGTCTGACAACTCGGCCACTGACGCTGAGACGCGGCGGCTTGCTTACCGGCTGATGTCCCCTGTCAGGCATGGCGGGCTCGGACTGACGATGCTGGTGGACAGCGTCGCTGACGCGGCTTTCCTGTCGGGGGCCGGCACGGCCGAGCGCAACCTCGCCGGCTGCCCGGACCTGCTCCGCCCCCTCCGCGGCCACAGCCGGGGCAGTCTGTTGCAGCGCTGGCAGGGCTTGTTCGACGAGCTGCATGAGCTGCTGGGGTGGGAGGCGGATGCCCGTGACCTGCCGGACGAGTTCGTCTCGGGCAAGCTGCTAGCGGCCCAGCGCGAGGTGGGGCGCGCGGTCGCGGACCATGCGGCCTCACTCGTGCTACAGGGCATCGACCTCGACACGCCGGCCGGCAGGCGGGAAGCGGCGTGGCTCAGGAGCGCTTCGGGGGGGCCTGCAGGCGCCTTCCTCTCCGCTCTGCCGGGCGGCGTTCTCACCATGGGCGACGACATGTTTGTCCTGGCGGTGTGGCACCGCCTGCGATTCCGCGTCCCGACGGACGTCCCCCCCCCTCCGTGCAAATGCAGTGCAGGTGTTGCCGCCGAACCAGACCACGCCATGGTCTGCAAGAAGGTGGCAAAGGAGACCCAGATGCGCCATGATAACCTGGCTCGTGCCTTGCGCCTGGTCGCCTCTTACGCCGGACTGCAGTCTGCCCTGGAGCCGCTCTACCGTGCCCTCGCGAGGGGCGCGGGTGTTGAGCTGAATCGCCGCGGGGACGTCGTCGTGGTCATGCCGCGCCTGGAGATGGCGGCCGTGGACGTCGTGGTCACGCATGCGCCGGCGGCCTCATACGTGGCCGCTGCGGCGCGGGAGACGGGTGCGACGGCGGAGCGGGCGGAGGACAGGAAGCGGGACCGCTTTCGGCGGGACGTGCCTGACCATGCCGCGTTCCGGTTTGTTCCGTTTGCGGTCGAATCGTGTGGCTTCATGGGCAAGGCTGCCGTGAGGTTCGTCGGTCAGTTGGGGGATGTGGCCGCTGCCAGTGGGCGCATCTCCAAAGGCGCGTTTGTCCAGTGGGCGCTGCGGGTGTTGTCGGTGTCATTGCAGCGCGGCAATGCGGATATGTATCGGAAGTCTGGGCTTGTCATCTCTCGGGAGCAAGGGTTGCGATATGATGCGGGCCTGGAGGACGCGATCCTGCCGGACTGAGTTGTGAGTGCGGTTGTAGTGTTCGTGTGTGTGTGAGTGTATGTTGCAGTTGATTCGGATGAGATTCGGTTTCAGTATTTGTTTTCTCCCGTTCACTCTTTTGTAATATATATTGTGCTGCCCTTGAAGCTGATGCGACGAGCCTCGTCTGAGCAGGATTCTGCGTGCGACAGGTTCGCACTCTGGCAGACGTGATCCCTCCGAGATTTACCAGGTCGGTGACTGTGTTTACGTTTCGAAGTGTCTGTGTAATCGTGATGCAGTAGCTTCCATGCCACTCGTGTTCTGCATCCTGTGTCTTGCGTTCAGTGTGCGGTTGCGGCCAGCTCTATGGCCAGTCACAATGCGTAAACCCTTTCGTGTCTCAAGATTCAGGCGATGAACGTTTTCGAATATATGGCTGATACCGCAGGGGCGGAACAGAGGAGACGAGGGCTTTGGGTGTGCACCTCGAGCCCGCACGGGGAAGCTGTGATGAGTAAGAGTGGCACTGATTCATGAAAGGGTGATAAATATGGCGGATGGCACCGGCCCATGAAAGGGTATATTGCGGACGTGCAGCACTATTCGTATCCGCGCTTTCTGCGCGTCGGCACCGACTGTAATTGACTGTATACCCAGGCCGTGAGAGGCGCCCTAGACAGCGTGGAGGCAGTATGGCGGCGAGCGGTACCGGAACATCACTTGATGTCAAAGATACTCTGACTCAAGCTGCACACAACGCGCGCAGTGTGTTCAAGCTTTATCGTGAACGAGAGCGAGCCAATGCGGAATTTTGTAAACATGAACGAGAGCGAGCCAATGCGGAATTTGCCAAGTGCGCCATCCCGCCACGTAGCAACGCGTTGCTGATACTTAGTCTGCCTCCTCTATGCACCCCTATGTTGACTGCAGATACACATCCGCATTGCCCAGCCCATCTGGTGATGTGGATTCTGGTAACTGCGTTTCTCACTGAAGTGTCGCCTGAAGTTTGCATAGGCTCGAAAGCTGCCACTCCATCATTCTGTGATTGCTCGGACCAGCACCACAAAGACATCATCGTCGACATGTTGACACCCCGCACTCCTGCCTACCAGTTCAGCGCATCAGCTGCAGTCTACCAGGAGCGAGTGTGCAGCGGTGCCACATGTTCTATGCTCACCATGGGTTCAACGAACATGCACTGGCGACAGACGCTATAACACGTGCACATTCACTGACTTCAACACCACCGCGCATGTACCGTGTTCTCGCTCCTCGCCACATGGTGCTTCCTTATGGCGTTGGCGTTGAATGCGGGATACACTGCCAGGTTCATGGACCATTTCGCTGAGGTTGTGCAAGCTATCAAGGACGACATCCCGCAGCATGCCCAGCCTGTGGCACAGGAGCTACTCGCCCTGGTAGACACTGCACTGTCCAAGGCGAAGAAGTATGCGTTACGCGCGACTGCGTCGAGAGTCATTCTCGAGCGCAGAGACACGGTGTGCTACAAGCACTTGTAGCTCATGCAATGCCCCTTGCCCGTGGCGGTAGCTCCATATATGGTCAAGTGCTGACGTTGCTCTATACAGTTCTGTACGCAAAACACGGCAAGGTCTTGACTACATCACACGGAGGATCTAGATCATCTGGCATGACAGTTCGTGTCGGTGTCGGTGTCAGTGGCTGGCAGTTGCGCCCGTCAACTATCGAGAAAAGGCTGAACTTCAATAATGAAACCGGATGCATATGAATCCGGTTCCGTGAACTTGTCATCCCATACAACTTTATGATGGTCAAATACTCTGTCGCTTCTGCCAGTGATTACCATTCTTGTGGCTGCATGTATGCAGTGTTTGCCAGTTTCATTGGCCTGCCCAGGCCATGGCAGCGACCACCTCATGTATGCTTACATGGTGGTCCACCAGGACTCCGTCGGACGTTACAGATACGTCTTGTTCAGGCCCTGCTGACAGCTCCGTATAAAGTTGCACCATTTGCATGAGTGGCTGTTCAGGGAATGTCACAGCCATCATGATAGCACCTGCAGGAACGCATGCGGTCCATTATGCACAGCGTCCAACAGCTGCTGCCGTTGCTCATCGTCTCCGCCGTGTCCGCCGGCGGCGACAAGGCCGGCCATGTCTCGGCTGCCGCGGCCGACCTTCGCGCCACCTCCATGCAAAGCGCCGTGCCAGAGGTGGCAGAACACCTTGGCCACCTGCGTGCCACAATCCTGGCGCTCAGAACCGCCTCTGGAGCAGGCGACAAGCTTGGGCTTCTGGCAGGGGTGGAGCAGTGCATGCGGGAACTGCACAGGAGCAGCCTGCAGCTGGGCGAGGCAGGTGCCCGCGCAGTTCTGAAGGAATGTCATGCATTGCAGAACCGGCTTGCGCAGGGGGGGCCGGGGGGCGGTGTTTTAAAGGTGAGTGCATCTGAGCTTCAGGCCCTGACCGCGTCCATATCAAAGCGTATGGAGCAAATGCGGGACGACCTTAAGGTTATTACGGAGCACCTGGCGGAGCTTCATGGCTTCAGTACTGATGATGCGGATCCCACCCGCACTGAAAGGATACTGCAGGTATGGATCATAAACGTGTCCCACCACATCACCATGCCCCAGTGTATGCATATGCGGGAGTATGAATGCATCTGCAGCCGTCCTAGCACATGACTCGACAGCATGGCGTTTCGGTCGGCCTAGGCAGCTGGACAAGTCCTGTTGGGTAGGGATGTATGGCATACGCTTGGGCACGGTCACGGCACTGCCAGACACAGCAAGAGATATACCTTGTGGTTGCAGACAGGCGCTTGACTCTATTCTGAGACGTCTCGGCCTGTCTTACATGTGAACTGCATGGGGTTGCTGCCACAGCAAATACATGTGAGTCAATTGCAAGGCGAAGGCATGCGAGGCAAGTGGTGCTTGCAGGCAATGACGGGACTGAGTGATGCTGCAGCACCAGACGCATGCGCAGCATCGCCGACTGACAGTGTACTGCTCAAGACAGAGGTAGCATCTGAAGCCAGGAAGGCGTCAGCTGCAGTCACCTCCCGTTCACCAGCGGAGATGAAGCAACAGCTGCCGGAAGACCATGACCAGCTGCTGCCCGCGGGTGCTTTAGATGTCATCATGCCCGCGCGGCAGCACGGTCACGTTGACAACGCTATCGCTGATCGTACGGCTGCCGATCATGTTGTGCATCAATATGACCGGGGAGCTCAGCCAACAAGTCAGCAACGCACCGACTCCACACAGGCTGCTCCCGAGGTGCGGTAGCCATTCCTGGCCTGTGCACATGTTTGGGCTAGTTTTGAAGCTTTGACGGCATTCTCGGCATTCTGGTTGCGTCATCAGTTTACATAAATCATACTTCCCGCGATCGTGCCCACTCACCCCCATGACGCTGCAGATCTATGTCGACATATGTCTGAAGTCATACGTGTTCGGCCCGCTACGGGATGCTTGCATACGCAAATGTGGAGTACCCTCAGGCTGATTTCACTGGCAGGCTGTACACACGAGTTGATCCTGTCCAGGGCTGTCTGCACCTGTTCGTGTTTCCACTTGTTCACTCCTCTTTACAACCGACCCTGTCCAGGCATCCAGTCGAGCACATCACCGGCGCACTGCGGTACTGTGATGTGTGCATAATGCGGTGGAAGAGCATGCCACCAGCGGCAAAGTGCATGACGCATATGAGATTTGGTGGTTTGTGTGCTGCTCTGGTGAAACGTGCTGTTGCTTTGACTCTAAATTTGATGGCTCATGCATTTGATGGCTCATGCATTTGATGTCATTCAATGGTCACCGTGTGACAGCTGTGCCCGCGCCGAGCAGCTGTACCCGCGCCTAGGCTGAGTTTCAGTTAACCACATCCTATACTCGATGAGCACTGCTCATCATGAGATGCTGGCTGAGGAGTTGGTGTGCACCAGTGGTGCAGGATACCAAGGCTCGGCCTTCGAGTCCAGCGAGCGGAAGTTCTGAGCCCAGAGATTGGTTGAAGCTGCTATTTGAGTTCCAACCAAGTGCAATCACTGATGAGGTGTCACTGTGCTGTACACTGCATGTGCTCCTGTGTGCCCTCCTGTTACACATGAGGCTTTGCGCAATGGAGCTCGTCGGCATTCCTGACTGGAGGGAGAATTCGGACATGAAACGGCACGCTTCGGCCAGTGGTGCAAGCCTTATGTTTGCAAAAATTCAAGCAAAACATTATCCACGAAGGTGCGACACGTTCAGTGCTGCAATCCGGGCAATAATCATAGCTGTAATTGCACTATCTGCAGCTGGAGCCCGTTGCCTGAGAGCCACAGACCATCAGCCCTGTGGTTGTGACATGTGTTGAACATCTCGCAGGAGTGTTCAAAGCAGTATCTGCCTTCCAGCAGAGTCATGCATTGTCACGTGAGCTTTGGCCCACCTGGTGGGCAGTTCTGCTCCGATCGGACAATCTGTCGACAGTCTCTGCGAGGATTGTGCATGGCGCCATTTGAATGCCATGTTTTCCGTGCAGACCAACTGCAGGGCCCGCGAACAATCCTCCGTCCTCGAAGTTGGCGCTGTTACATGATAATGCGGATGTGCCAGATGCGCCTGGCCACGACCCGAACCCCCAAGACTCCACTGCAGACGTCCACAACTGTGACTATCACAACACACACGTTAAGGTGCTGCAGCCTGTGTCTCCCTGTATCCGGAAGCATGCTTGATGCATGGGAATATCGTGATCACAGGTGCTGATGAGCGGCCTCAATACTCAGCGGATGAATAGTAGCTACGCAAGAAACATCGCTGTCGTCGACTTCATTCTGTGTTTCAGTGATGTCTTTATGAAACCACTTATGCCAATCAGCGAGTGGAAGTGCATGCTCCGCATGCATGGAGCACATGCTTAGCTGGCACGCAATCAACAAGCTGCCTTGCCCTCAACCAGTGCTTCATATCGCTTTATTTTCTCCAGCTCTGACTCAGCTGCCTGTTGGAACAGGGGCTGCCACCCCCGGCAGTGGTGCAGCGGCTGGGCTATGGAGCAATGATGTTAGGGAAAGCTGATGCCATCTGTCGCCATCCCTGCACCCTCCGGAAAGTTCTGACTGCCATGGCAACGGCAGCCATTTTGCATGCACGAGCCCTCGAGTGTATGCAGGTGCGAGCATGACTGTTCTGCTTGTGCCTGACATATATGTCACAGTGCCCTGAGTGGGGTTCACACCTGCCTCACGACTGAGGTGCCTGATTTGTGTGCGCCCACATAACGGAGACATTGCCCGTCTGTTCTGAATCAGGTGCTACTGAAGAATTGTGCCAGAGGAGATCTAGTATTGCGCAAGGATCTGCGACCACTGGCCACTGGCCACCACATGGCACGTGGCAAATCTCATCGCACACCTTCTTTGGTCCTGATGTCCTTGGGCAGCCTGAGTTCCTGCGAAAGTCCAGTGATAAGGGGTCACCTCAGGAACCAGTGAAAGTGTCTGGTTGGATTGGTGATGCAGTCAACGAGCCGGGGAAGTTGCGGATTGACCTGCCTCAATCTCAGAGGACCCAGCTTTTGTGAAAGTCCAGTGATAAGACCGCTATACCACTGGACGCTTACACGCCACAACGTGTAAGGGTCCAGTAGTAAAGCGGTCTTATCACTGGACTTTCACAGCTCCTCCATGTACTAGTATCACATGCCTTGTTCATGCATAAGAGCCAATGAAATCTTAATTTCAACTATTGCGACCTGGCCCGAATGCTCCGGCTTGGGCGAGTACCACTGTTGCGCACAGTTCGTTCGCATGTCTCCATTGCAGTTTTGCGATCCTCCAAGAGGCCGGCCTGCGTGCACTGTGCCAAACGTAATGCCTTCACTGGCACAGACCCCGCAGATGCGCAGTGCGGCTCACATAGAACGGCCTTTGGTTGCAGCTTCTACGGGGCTCACATGCTGCGAAGTCTGGACGAGTGCATCTCCGTGCCATCTGCCAGGAGCTGTTCCTTTACTGGGCGGTACGTGTTCTCTCAGGCAACACGTGCCATACTTTGCAGTGTGGGCGCAGTTCCTACTATCCATGCCACTCTGTCGCAGACAGGCTGAGAACTGTGAGCTCCTGCGCCTTGGCAGCCACGCCAGTCTGTGACCTTGCTTTGAGATCACGTCAACGCGTGGGTGCCTAATCGTGTGTGGCAGTGCGGATGAGGCCGCCAACCCCAGCATGTCCACAAGGGGACTGTCACCATGAGTGCCCACGGGGGAATGAATATTGCAAACGCAGAAGTTTCTTCTGTCGGCTCTAGGTTCGCATACAAAGCATTCGGTCACATGGCATGAAGCCGCATGCAGGATTTCTGCAATGGTACGATGCAGCTCCTGCAGGGCTCAATCGATGTGGCGGCCTCTCTGCGGTGCACCATCAGCCCAGACTTCGTGCGTGCTACGGAAGAGAAGCTGAGTGACAATCATATGACCGCCTTGGAGGCGCACCTGGGGGTCTCTGAAGACACATGCAGCGTGGGATTGCCGCCGCAGGGTACTGAGTTAATCCACATGTCTGAGGACCCAGGCCAAGTTGAAACCTCAAATAGTGTTTGAACTGCGGCCCAACAGCATGGACTCACGCGATTAGCTTGCAGAAGGGGAGCGCTTACAGAGCAGGGCCGCTTACAAGGTCGGGAACTTGAAGGCTATCTTCATCGCAAATCTTGTTATCAGGCTGGGCAAAGAACAGGTCCGTCTCCACTCCTACCTGTATGACTAAATCATGGCTGTTTCAATAGGGATGTGACAGAAGTCACGGTGTAGTGATCACTGCCAAGGCCTGCATCGCATGCAGCGCCACCGTGGTCCCGGCTGCAAAGTTCACGCATGGTGGCTGGACCAAAACTGTGGCGGTCACGCCGAACTCAGGCGTGATTGGCTGAGTGCAGGTGAAGATGCTGCTATCAGGGACTCACATGGAAGGAGAAAAGCTACAGACCGAGCGTGTGGAGGGCCTCGATCTGTTCATCGATGCAAATGTCATGCGTATGAACTGGTCTAATGCTGCTGCGTCCGGCCTGTGGGCCTCCATGCCTGCCAGCGCCATGCAATCAACGGTGCTGCTCTAAGATAACCGATAAAGCTTGCCACATATCTTGCCATGTACCGTCAGTCATCTGCAACGGCAGAGCATAGAGCACGTGATCACCAGGGGCTAGTGGTGACACAGCCAGCTTCGGAGCTGGGCCAGCGACCAACATTGTGTTCACATGACAACACTGCTCGGGCACTTCAGTAGCTGTGACCTCAGATACTCACCGCGCCGCCGAGCATCCATCTTGTCATGAAAAAAGTCAGCCGCATGAAAGCGACGTGTGATGCCCGCCGCCGAGTATTTGGTGACAGCTGCGGACTCAAGTCTCTACTCAACGTGGCCAATGCCACTCTCGCACACATCTGCATGCAGCGCTGCTGTTCAAGCCAGCGTCTACCAGATCAACGATGGTATGAACAGTTAGTCAGTGACAGGGCCTAGTCTTCCGTCTGCAGACTCCCGAAGCCCCGCAGGTACGCACTGTTGGCAAGTGCCCGGAGACACAAAAGCTGTACAGACCGGACGGGCCCCAGGTGCCGCTGGAAAGGACATGCTGCAGAGCTGCGACCTCCAGGGAGGGCCTGGTGGCCCTGGCATACCGGCAGAACGGCCACAAAGTGCGCTCAAGCCACACCTGGCGTGCCATATCCCGCGTGGAGGATGCATGAGCATGTTGCTACCTGTGATGCAGACTGCTCCAGTGTGGTCAACTGCACACTGCACGGCGGCGCTGCACTGGGCGAGCGAGCAGCTTGTGATACCAACCTCTGTGTCTGTGTGCCTGTGAGAGTGTGTGTTTGTTTAAATTTGTCCGTGTGTCTATGTGTATCTGCGTCTGTGTGTATTTCAGTCTCTCAGTCTGTGTGTGTCTGTGTGTGCTGTTAGACATGGGTACTGTTGCTTCAGTATCTGTCCAAATCTCACTCATGAATTCGCAGTTGGGGCCTGAACTGTGACTGCGACTACAGCTACCTAGACTAAGTCACACACACGGCAGTTTTAGGTTCCAGAGAGGCCAACGGAAACTAGGACTCCTGTACAGGCTGAAGACAACGGGTCCATTCTGTGCAACAAGTGTGGCGGACAGATGGCGGTGGACGCCTGCGATGTACATGAGGCGGAGTTCGATGAGGCATGCATGGCGGTGTGTCTACTGCATGCCACGACCCGGTGGGCCATGAGCTCATAAATGCGAGTTCATCCTCAGAACGCTGTGCAGCTCCAAGTGACTTTGCATATGGGAGGCTGCTTTTACACGTGGACTTGAACTGGTGGGTTCTGTGATACGTCTGCGGCTGGCCACACCATGGTGTTCAAACCACCCGAGCCTCAAAGGTACCCTTTGCAGCAGAGCCATGTGCATGTACATGTGGAGCTCACTGGGAACCTGACATTGAGCCGCCTTGCCAACAGCTGCATGGGGCGTCGCAGCCAATGGTGGCCACGGCTCCTTGCAACTCGACCAAACTTGTGATTAATCATGTGTCCACAATGTACACCAATTGTCCGGCTTGTGTTGAGACAGTGGACGGCGTACACTGTGAACCTCACCTTCACTTGACACACATGCTGTCACACGTGTTCTAGTCACTGAGCGATTTTTGCTCTCTGCAGGATTCGGTCGAGTTGCAGTCCTTCCTTCCTTCCCCCAAGGCCAACCGGGCCCCTGAAAGCGAAACCACAGGCGGTCAAGTGGAGCAGGAAGTGCGTTCATGATGTCTGGTCATAATGCAGGCCCAGCCTGTCTCAAGAGAGTTTGCTGACACCTGCGTTGCGATGCAGGTAGCCCCGGATCGGCAAAAGAGCAATGCCCTGCACACAATGAATGCTGTTGCGGCCAAACTTGGACGTGAAATGTTCTGGGAGTCTTCTAAAGTCGCTAGCTTCGTTGAGAGCTTGCCCCTGCCGGTACCGTCTTCCCCTGAATCTGGCCACACAGTGAAAGTCATGTGTGTCTAGCTAAAATAGCGCTTCCAAGCTGAGTGAGGGCTGTCTGCTGTGGGCCATCAGTACATCATGATGGCAGTGACTCTGTGCATGACTGACACATATCGTGTTGATGGCTAGGGCCAGACGATTGGCATTGTCACCTTCATGGGTCAGGATGCCTGTTTGTCCACGCTGTTCATAGCATTGTGTTCTGCATGACATCTGGCCGATCATCTGATCATATCAATATTGGCCGATCACACCGTCGCGGTGACGGCACAGAGTTCATGCATGCTGACATCTGAGCAGGGGCACCTGTGCGCCCTTTCCCTGCCAGTTGCGATCGAAGTCAAGTAGAGTAAATCTGAATTTACTGACTCAGCTCGGAGCCGTATCTTGTTGGACAACTCCGACTCAACTTGAGGCCTCCCATTGAACGGGACCACATATGCCGAAGTAAGTCGTTTCGATCGACCGATTCGAAGTCGGTTCACCACACAGACTCCCATGTGCTTATAGTCATAATTATACACTCGCCTGTCGACGATGAGGATTTCTCACGATCAATACTTTCGATTGGCCGGCTTCTGCAATGACTCGACGGACTGTCAGCCGAACTGTAAATATGTGTATGCAATAGCGGATGCGCGTGATTTAGCCATCGTTGTCCCGGCCATACCTGGGAACAGTTCGGGCATGCTAAAATGGTACGAATACATGCATGTACGAATGCATGCTAAGTTTGCAAAGCCTCCACAGCCAACGGACATGGCATGCATATGATCTTGCCTGTCCTGAGGGTGTGTGGAGGTCAACGTTGCGGGGCAGGAGGTGATATCTATGAAGATGAAGGCTGCTTTGTTGAAATGCGCAGTATTGCCTTGGCCTTGAGCCCATTGCATGCCAGTGGTGTGTAGCAACATTGTGTGATCTGTCAGTGGCAGCATGCTGCAGGCAAGCACGCGGATCTACAGATCAAACAAGCATCTGTGCCTCGCTGCTGTACAGGCAATACAAAGCGCCATCGGCTATAATTTGCAGGGATTTCCAGTGACACAGACAGAAGTTCCAGATTGCCGGGAGTTCCTGCAGCTGCATGATGTCGACGGATTTCTCGAACTACCAGTCTCTCAAGAGATTTCCTCCGATCAGTCTTCCAGCTGCATACCAGCGATTTTGCCCACAGCAGAGTACAAGATGCTTGAAGAAGTCTGCTGTGGTGAACATGCTGACCAGGGCATGGTTGACCTGGCCATGGAGTCATGCTCATGGGCGGTGTTCCGAGGTAGTTCCTACCTTAAACGGCGCACGTGCTGCGTCACACGGCATGCTGGCACATGATGCATATCACACTGGCTATGTTGTGATGTATTAGTGTGCAGCATCAGCTTTCTACTGCCAGTGTGTCTTCTGAGAGGCTTCCTGTCTCAGGAGTGCACAACTTGAAGGTGCACATGCCACATGTGAACCCAAATGTCCGGGATATATATATTGGCAAGGTCAAATGTGAACTCTGACTACGTACTCGCAGTGGTACGGTGTTGCAAAGATCTAGCTTTTGAACAGGAACATCTGCAATGGCGCGGTGCCGGCAGGCCTAGTTCGGTTGGCAGCTTATGTACATGGAGTAGGCATGAGTCATCAACAGTGTCAGTTCGCATGCAGTCCACATGCATGTGTTGGTTTGGCAATGGTGGCAGCTGTGCAATGCGTGGCACATTGACTGGAGGGTCCGTCCGCCTGCAGACGGCGAAATGCAGGGACCATCTGCCGCGGCAAATGCAAAGTCAAACTGTGACGTCAGCAAAAGGGGCGCCGATCAATCCATCTTGGAGCAACTTGGCTCTGAAAGCCAATGGTCACGGACCTTGACGTCTAGCAATCCAGCCGAGCCGTGGCCTGATGTTGCGGGCTCTGGGGAGGTTGCAGCCGTGCCCGTCCACAAGACCACTATCGGCACAGCAGCCATGCTGGCGTCTCTGGGGATCCGGAACGGCATTGGGGAACACCATGAGAGCATTTACACCATGTCGAAGCTTCTGCGAAAAGGAAGTCTCAGCGATTTGCATATCTGCACACTGACAAGGCAGGTGTGCCTCCGGTCAGCTACGTGATTGTTGACCGACAGTGCTTACGCGCGTATCGTGTGATGGTTCCCTTCTTGCGTCTTCTCAGTAGGTGGGAAGTGTCACCCACTCAATCATCAAAGGTCAAGCATCACCGGTTCCAGCATGCAGCAGAAATTGTGGTCGCTTGCACTCGTACTTCTCTAGCTATAGACTGGGGCCGATTAATATTGTCACCCAGAACCTGTGGCACTGCCTGCTGCAGCCTGTTCAATTCAGCATTCATGAGCACTGTCGTTTTCACAGCTCACAGCATGTAACTACGCAGCATTCCGACTTGCGTGACATCGCTCAATCTGGACAACAGACAAGATTGCTGCGATCCTCCATCTGATTCTGCAGGGCAAGCGTATACGTAGCAGCCTTGGCCATGGAATGAAGCCCTTATTTGTACTCAAGATGACCACGCCTGTCACGTATGTCTCCGGTGCAGCACCCGCCTTCCGTGACTGCCTCCGCCTCAGCGAGCCCTCCCTCCACCGCTTCCTCAAGCACAAGAATATCGTCACCATGTATTGGGCATACTCGCGCTGCCTCGACCCCGTTTCTGGAGCACAGCTGGAGATGACTGCACACAATCTCGCGCTCCAAGTAGAAGGCGGGGCATCGCATGCTGGTGCTGACAGTGGCACTGCAAGCCTGAAGCAGATGAAACAGAGACGGGGTAAGCATTTTTGGACTGGAATTCCGGGCTCGCGTAGTGCCTCACCATTGTCCAGTGGAGTCGCCGAGCTGGGGCCGATGCGCGTGAGGCTTCAGATGTGCATCGCGATGGAGCAATGCGAACTCGGTGCGCAGTGCCCTGCCGTGCATTTATAAATCCAAAGCCTCCAGCTCCGTACGCATGCTGCTACCTCTCCAGTCATCCGTCCTGTACATGTACCCCTTTTTCAGCCCGTGGGTTATTTGTGGTTTGCTTGAAAGAAACAGCTGTAGTTTCTAAGCTGCGTGACAATGTTGGATTGTCCGTTCCAAATTGACTGAGACAGTGAGAGGGGATCCAGGCGACAGCCCGCTGCTGCACAGGACATTGATCTGCGGTGCCACCGCTGTCGCAGGACGCTCTCACAGCCTATGGCGTCCAGGGTCGCTGCGGGACCACCTGGTAAATGTAGGCGCAAAACCTCGCACGCTTGCCGACACCTTCAAGGCGCTGCGACGCGGCCCCGGCGGCTCCATGGACGTGCTGCGCTGCGTGCTGCTGACCGCCCTTGACGTCGCACAGGCTGTTAGCTTCATGCACCGACGCAGCGTCCTCCATGGAAACATCAATCCCGGCAACGTGCTGCTGACCGGCGATCGTTCGGTACCTTCCCATCGACCAGTCCCGGACACGCTACTAGTAGCTGTGAATCACCATTGCCCCTTGAATCCAACCAGGCCAAGGCCCAATAGTACTACCAATAGTAGAGATCTATGCCTGCCTAGACACAGTGGATCAGCGTCTCTTGACTCGATACATCCGTGGCAATCATTCAGATATCTTGTGTCTGTCACGGACGGCGTTGTTCTCCGGTTTCACAGAGTCACCCAGTACGTGTTCTGCATGGTATTCGCCCACTGCCTTTGGAAGCTGGCTTGTGTGCAGGACGAGAGGCGCTTCCGAGCGAAGCTCTGCGACTTTGCGCTGTCGGTGCACCTCGCGCCGGGGCAGGCAGGCCCAAAGCCGTCGCCACAGATGCAGGCGTACCTGCCCTCCGAGGCCCTGGAACGCGGCGAGATCACGCCCGCCAGCGAGGTCTACTCCCTTGGAATCGTCCTCTGGGAGATCTACTACGGCATCCGCTGGTTGAGCGTGTGGGAAGCAGAGACGCGGACGAGGTGCGGTTCCATCTGCATCTGTTTGGCAGGGTGTATTGCATGGCAGGGCTGCTGATCCATGGTGTCTGCACTGCTGCTGGTGTTCAGTATGTTTGGTCCATCGGAAGTGAGCTGGTCGATTGCTGCAAAGTGGTGGTTCACACGCATGGCCACGAGCTTCCGCACTGTCGAAGGTGTCTGCCAGCTGGAGGTGTGGACCGCATTTTGAACTTGTGTGCATTCATGCATCCAGTGATGCCAGAGCTTACATGTCAGCAACTGATCATGATGTATTATTTTTGCCAGTATGTCGGGTGTGAGCAGGTCAGAATGTGGTTATGAAAGTGTGCAGGCTTCCAATGTCAGGGTACCGCCCGTCATGCAACGACGCTTGCCCAGCTCCGTTTGCGGCCCTCGTGCACGATTGCACCAGGTTGCACCCGCTGAAGCGGCCATCAGCCGCTGAAGTCTGCAGCCGCCTCACGGTTGCTCTCGAAACGCTGCAGCCACCGTTGCAGTGCACCGGCGCCAAATTCAACACACCACAGGGATCCAGGTCGCCCCCCGACACTGTGGAGGCGAAAGCAGAAAGGGCGATACACCAGAGTAGATGGTCATTTGGTTGCCTGTGTGCCAAATTCTGAGTACGGCCCCGTGCTACTATTTCATGATGGCACTGCGGAGTCTATTGTGCGTGCCAACAACACGTCCGCCCTGGCTGGATCTTTGTGTGCAATGTAACAGATGCAGCTGTGCAATGCTCTGTGCAGAGTGGGCACACATTCATTTTACCGCCCTGATGCAGATACTCACGCATAATGGGAATGGAAACCTGACCATGCCTGAGTTGAGTTGAAGTCAAAGAATATACGCAACCACGCTGCCTGCAGCAGTGCTGACTTCATCCACACCTGCACAAGGGACGTAGAAAGACACAACACTGTGGCTCAGGTTCAGTGTTCTCACGTTGTGCCGTACGGCTTCATTGCTATGCCATGGCTCAGCCCTTAAACCACCAGCAGTGGGTATGCACAACAGGCTGCACACCTTACCTATTAACGTGCTGACTGACAGCAGGCACACGATCTGCTGCGATACAATTGCTTGAATAGTTACACTATGTTCCTGGCACCCCGGACAGCCACACAGTGTCATGAGAACCGCCCGACAGGCTTGATTGTATGAGATGCACATCAACAGTAGCACTTCAGTCATGCGCTGGCAGCTATTGCCCCGCTTCTTCACAGTAGGCCCGAGAGCGGGCCACCGGGTTCCATCTTCTGGCAAATTGTGTTCAGCTCAGTGTACACATTCAGGGCGGTCCACCGGTGCTGCTCTTCCACCAGCATGCACTTCAGAATCAACCACCGCAGATCTTTCCACAAACCAGCCCTTCAGCAGCGCCATGCGTAAGCAACACTGTCACACATGTACATCAATGTGGCTGAACTGGGCTTGTCACCGACATGCTCAAGGAAGCTGGCAAGATCAGACATGGACAGCACCGCTGGACAACATGACGCTTGTGGCAAAGGTGGATGCTTGCGTCTGAGCAGACTGTCTTAAATATCAGAAGGCATGAGGTTCACTGCAAGACACGATAATGGATCAACATGATCCATGATCACTGCAAAGCAGCCGGTCGACTGCGCAGGTTCCTGGATTGATGATCCTCATGCACAAAGTTGCACACAGCAGTTAATATTTGCAGAATTACACGCTGTCAGCAATTCGCACACACTTTGTGACCGGGGAAAACAACGTGTCTCGCCCTGATGCTGAGGGACAACCCTCAAAACAGGTGTCTGCTTCAGGAACCAGACACACTGAATGGATCCTACGCCTGTAAGCAAGCTACACCGATAGGGTCTTTGGAGAAGTTTGTGGGTATCAGAGGCGCACCAATCGGCATCACAGTCTCGTCCACAGCTGAACAGCGGTGGCGTGAGCATCCACCACTGGTCCTCGCCCGGCAGCAGATGTGCCATCAGCTCTCCCCCCCCAGTGCTCCCGTCAGGGCAGTAAACCCCGCCGGCCATGCTTCGGCAGTGACCCCCCCAGATCTGCCGGAGCCGAATGATCTCGCAGAAGCCAATGCCACATGCCCAGACATCCAGGGCGGCGTGCCGCTCAAACAACGTCTTCGCGGAGCTCGCTGCAGTGCCGCTGCCGGGTGGCGGCAGGCCCTGTCTGAACACAGGCACGAGGCCGTGTGGGTCGACAGCTGGCGGGTCACGATGGACATGGCCGGCGATGGCGGGCGCCGGGTTCGGCCTCGCAGGGGGAGGCATGTAGAGCTGTGTGCAGGCAGCGGGGTCAGGGACCTCTTGATGTTCCGGGATGGGCCCGGAGGGGTACCCCCGGTGCACTATGGGTCCCGAGGTGGTGGCGCTGTGTGCACGCAGCGACGGCTGGCTCCCGAGGGAAACCGAGCTTGTTCCCCCTGCACAGCCGCCAGGTGAGCCCACATCGGGCGGATGAGCGCATGTGTGGTGGTCGAGCGTGTAGCACCTTTCTGCCTGCTTGACATGCGGCAATGCGTGGTGGATGTCGGGAATCTGGAGGTAGAGAAACCGCTTAGAGAACACGCAGATAACTGTGCACTATCAGGTCTAATTCCCAAGTGGTGACCCTGGAACCGCTGCAAAGCGACCCAGTACTGGGCACCTCCAGCGAGCGAGGCCAGAATAAAAAGGCAATGAGAGTGATATATGAACAAAGGCGCCAAAAACAGGGCGAGGGAGAGGTGGGCGGCACCGCGGAAATGATGAGCAGCACCAACGCAGGACTACGGTACACCATGAACTGAGCCCACATCCCTTGCAGAACAAACGGCTGCCAAACATTTGCATAGAGTGTGCAACTCCCCTGGAACAGCCTCACGTGGCGACGGCGGTGCTGTGTGTACACCGAGCAAGTGGCAGCACAGCAGCGCTCACGCAGTGCGCACTGCCCATGCAACATGCTTGCTCAGCTGGTGTGTGGCGGCACATGCATGCATGCATGATGCGCAGAACGCACCGTCACCGCTGCGTCCATGAGTCAGCGGCACAAGCTCTGGCGCTCCCAGGATGGTCTCGAGGTGGGTGCTGCACTGGCAAGTGCGCGTGCTGCTTGGCCGCTGCAATGAATCCTGCAGACCACCGGCGTGAGGGCCGCTGCAGAGCTGTCCCCTTGGATGCCGCGGTGCATGACAAACAGGCAGCAGGGTGCACAGGGCGGCTCCGGGGTGACATTCTGGCTGTTGCTGCCTCAACTCGGCGTGGTGACATGGTATATGGTTCAGCTGGCAGTCACAGGATATTTTTTTTTACAATGTGTAGTGCACCAATGGAAGGAGTTGATGGCATTGGGTTGAGAGAAAGAGAGAGGACACCGTCGACACCTCAAGCTCGTCTAGATCAGCGGGGCCGGGACTCATGCCGGAGATGTTTGCAGCAGTTGGGATCGGGGCGGCATCCTCCGACTGTCGCAGCTGCTTGTCTGCCACCTGCTCGCAGCACATGCATCACTACAAGAAGTCTGAAGCTCATATGTGCCGCTGCAACAGGGCAACTCGGCGCTGCATGCGCGAGAGCATCCCCAGGAGCAGCCCCATGCCATTTGCGATACAAAACTACTAGGACAAGATGGGGAGAGCACTAATTCTGGGTAGCAGGAAGGCTCCGATACAAGGCTGCAAAACAAAGGCCACAATCTGCAATGAAAATCGCACCATCGTCTTTGCCAGGTGGCAGGCAGCGCTGGTGGTGTGCTCCCCTGCGTCACCATCTCGGCGGCATGCGTTTGCCCAGTCTATCAGGACGACCGAGTTAGACACCAGCATGCTGTTGTTGAGGGACAGATCCAGGTGGCAAAACGCATAATCTCCCCTCAACTCTGCACCCAGGCACAACTTGAGAACAGCTGATGGACTTGCTTGTAGTGGCTGGTCGGTGTTTGTGGCCATGGAGCATGGCGAGGCCCTGGAAGCGTACAAGGTGCCCTGCTGGCAACTATGACAGTCAACACAAGACTGTAGATAGGTTATTGGGGGCACAAGGGCAGAATCTGATCTCGTGGCCCGGCACAAGAGCTTTTGTTGAAAACTGCAGCTCCTGGGATTGCATGCCATAAAGACAAGAGCATGCCAAGTGGTGTTTGGTCGCTGTGCAGCGACAGCACATGGACTTCAAGTGCTACCTTTCTGGCGGTGGCGGTGCTATGCAACTGATGCCTGCGGTGCTACCTGCCTGTCTGTAGTTCCAGGAACAGCACAGTGCACCTTCAGCAGTTCCTTGACCCGAAGCAAGGCTCCAGCACCGAGGTATGGAGTGAACAACAAGATGGACTCACCCGGACGAAGGCTGCCCGCATGAGTTTGCGCCAGTCCGTACATCATGTCACGCATCAACTGCAGCCTGTGCTTCCAGCTCAGCGTGAAGCGACACTCTGCCATTGCCTGAGAACAATCCCCAGCCTCCTGGTCTTGGCCGGGCCACCCGTGGTCTACAATTGAAGTGATCACCTGACTCAATTGTCTTCGCTTTTCTGCGATCATTCCCTTCACAAAGAGACTGTGTCAGATTCAAGGTCATCGCATGCTTGTCGGCATTCCCAGAGGTCTGTGGGGGAGTCGGCCGACATTTAAAAGTGAGAAGGGGCATGCGTCGAAGCGCTGCTGGCGGCACTCAGACTGGGTGGCTACAGGCAGCCAGCTGTGCCCGCGGGAGCGCCGATCCTGGGGACGAAGCACCACAATTGCAAGATAGAAGATGGTTTCGAGCATGCTCAGCGCCGTCCAAGCGCCGCAGCGGAGCACCTGCCACTGCACTGCACCTGTGGGCGCACCTAGGCAATATCTCATGCATGGCAGGCCGATGTCATTGTGGGCGCAGGTGTTACTTCCTGTTGTGATTCAAGGCGACGTCAGGGTGACATGCCAAAGTGGGGACCACCGGCACGCACCTGCGACCCGACAGGCATGAACATGTTCTTTGATTCGCTGAGGTCTCTTTGCACAGCGTTCAGCTCCACGGCGATGGATCGCAGCACATCCTCGTCTGGGATGCCCCCGGTGTCCTCCTCAGGGCTGTCATGGCACGTCAGGCTGAAGTCTGCAAAGTTCAGCTGGAATTCCGCAGCAGCCGGGAGGCCCCCGGAGCTCGTGGGCGAGAACAGTTTGAGGTGCCTGGGGGAGAGGCGGGGAGCTCCGCTGTCTGCGAGCGAGCGCACCCGCTCAATCATTTCGGCGACTGTCCCGCCCGGGAAGTATGGGGTGAACACCCACACGGCCTTGACGGACTGCACATAGCGTGGGCACCCTGTCAGACCTGGTGACACCCAGGAAGATGCATGTGGTGCACACACACATGCACACCCTGTTCTGGGATATGCTTCGTGAATGAGAGGCCTACACACCAGGTGATATGCTAGCTCCTTTGGCGTGTGGAGCCGTCCCTTCGGAGTTGTCAATGTTTTCCTAAGAATACGTTGAAGGCAACCCATGTTTTCTTTATTTTACACACACGCCGTGCACACAACAGGAAGAGCGACAGGCCACAGAAGCAGCCATCTCCGTTCTGGTAGGTGCCATCGGTGCAGCGATCACGACCAGTCACTGCGCACAGTCATATGCAGCAAAACAGTTGGCGTGCCTTGCATTGTGCAGCAGCATGTGACCAGCAGTGTTGCGTCGCTTTGCAGCATTTTCAGGGCTGTCACCCCGAAACTAGATGTGGATATTCGGAATTGTTCTATGTGATCGGGCCCGATGACCCAACACTGGTGACCAGCCCTGCTGAGGCGGCCCCAGTGCGCACCCTCACCGCGCCAGTGACCTCACATGGCGTAACATGCCTGATCAGGGTCTGGTTGCATCAGGGAACGACATACATACATCTCACGATCTTGGGGCAGGACGGCATGAAATACAAGTTGGAACACAGCCCGAGGCAGGCCGAAGAGCGATCCTCGTGACGTGTGCATGCAATGCTTTGGCTCTGAGCACGAGTACAGGGTCAGTCCATTGGTGATCATCCAGGCCACGGAACGAAAACAGATTAAGCTAGATCCTGAGTATGAAGAGGAGCAGACCGATCCATGTGAAGTCATTGCAGCGACCCACCTCTGCCCCTGACATGCAGCGATGCAGAAGAAATCACAGAAACTGGGCGGACACCATGGCCGGAACACACCTCGCCCGGCAGACACTCCTCACTGTGCAACAGCTGCTCGAGCAGATCTCTGGCTTCAGGACACGCAGCAGCATCTGGACTCACGTCCACACCCATCAGAGGCGGCATGTAGCTACACCGTTGCGCGCCTCCGTCTCCGACTGCTTCTGCGCCCCCTCTAGCCGCATTTGCAGGTGGTGCTCCAGCAGCCGTATGCATGGCGCCCTCCGCGGTTTCCACTTGGGACCCGAGGAGCTCCTTCCGGACATCGTCTAAGGGAATCCCCCGCGCCTGGGACAGCATGTACAGATGTGCAAATGCCTCGGAGTGTGCGGCATGGGCGTTGCTGCTGCGAGAATGGCCTTTGTTGGTCAGCAGGGACCTCAGTGGAAAGATCTTGGCCACCAACTTACCATCAGACTGCACTCATGAATGGAATTCCTCAGAATGGGATCGCGTGGCACATGTCTTGCTGGAACTGTGCGACAGGAGTAGAGGTGCTACAGCACACTGTCAAAGTTCAGAACTAGGTCCCGGACTGCAGCATTAGGCATCAGGCTTGGTGAGCGGGGTCCGCATATCAAGGCGGGGACGCCTTTACATGTGCAAACACTTGACTCCATGCTGACAGTGCCAAGAGAATGCACTGAATGGCAGTTGTTACTGCAAAGGCGACAATGCTATCATAGCTATAGGTGGCACAACGGTGACATACGAAACACAATGCCAGCACAGCAAAGACTTCGAGCCAAGTTGCAATGACTTCATACACGTCGGGAATTGGTTCCATAAATACTAGAACCATGACAAACTAGTGAGATTTTCGGCTGGGCTGGCCGGAGTTGCGCAGCCACTGACTGCCAGACAAGGACACCTGCTGCAGGCAAAGGGTGCAGGTGAGGACAGGGGAGCAAGGCCACACCAGGTGGCTTCCAGGGCCAGAGGTCTGCCAGGACTGGGCGGAGCCACTATGGCTTGTCGGGATGTCGAAGAGAGTCACCGCCACGACGACCACGCCTGTGCCGGCGTTTGCCTTGGCCTGGGTGTTGTCCGGGGTGGACTGGACGTGGAGGTCCGGGCCAATGCAGAGGTCCTGCATGTGTGTGAGCTCAAAGAAACTGGTGATGCGGAGCACTGGACGGCAGCTCCCTTCGGAGGGGCCGACCGGAAATGAGCACAGTTGTGCGATCACCTCCACATGGCAGAAGCACCAGAGCACCATAACAAACGACAGTCTTGGCACTGTAAGATGTCTTCAACACAAGCTCAATCCGCATGTGGTCGAGGCTGCCTGCGGTGTTCAAGGTCATGTGGTATTAAATGCATGTCGTTCCCGGTGGCCACATTGGGTTGAAGACTGTGTGACAGGCATGCAGCAAAGTGGCTGTGGGATCGCGGCCAAGGCATGCATGCAAAGTAGCCCAGGTGGGAGTCCATAAGCTGCATCGCGCACCTTCCTCCTGGCGAATGCTGTCGGCATGATTGCCCGCTGTGCAAGCACGTTGACTACCTTTGGACACACTCCTACCTGCACAATTGGGGCGCATGATCGCAGAGGATGGAGACCCGAAATCATTACGGCGGCGTCAGAAGCGTGTAGCCTGGCCAGGTGGTGCTCACCTTGGACGGTGCGATCTTAGTGTATGCGAAGAGGTAACGGCGCACGCTCTGTGGCAGCCTGTCGAGTGTCATGGCACTGTACCGTGTTGTGTCAGCCTCAGCCTTGCTGCATGCACTCCAGACATCCGCAAGGACATCACTGAGGCGCTCCTGCAAGACTTTGCAAATTCAGCAGTTGCAGAAATGGGGCAGATGATGCCCCAACTGGTGGCTGCTTTTGCGCCACGTGAAGTAGCCAGGGCTCGGACTGAAGCATGACACGCAAGTGCAGACACTGCAATGCAATTCAAAAGCTGAGCACTGGACTGCTGCAGAACATACTAAAACCCTGCTGGGTGGTAGTTCAGCTGCTGAAACTGATCTCACATGCCGTTGACCACGCATTCGGAAGCCTCAGGGCAAAAGTGTCCTGCCACGGCAAAAGTGTCCTGCCACGGCAAAAGTGTCCAGCGTAGTGCACGACGGAAACACCGACAGAAAAGAAGCAGATCTAGATATTCGGGGTCGCGGCACGTGAACGTGCTCACAGAAAACATGCGCACAGAATATAGGCAATCGGTAAGGTGCGGCAAAAGTCTGAACACGCACCCTCTCACTGTAGTTATCTCGTGGCCACTGTGGGCATTCCTGCAGGGCGCAAGCACACAGTGAGGTTGGCGCCACACACCATGCACGGTCTGTTTGCAGTACAGGCACGGGTGTGCCATGCAGGAGACATACCCAGCTCGGCTTCCCCATGACCCATACTTCGGCTGTGAGAAATACCGAGGCGATGTCCAGGCTTGCAAGGTAGATCTGGACGCGCGGAGCCGGCTGTGCCTGCCCGTACTGTGCCCCCAAGGAGTTACTCACGCGCTCAGCTACAACTTCTCGCTCAGTACTTGAATCTGCACACACACGCCGAGTTGACATCTAGCCGCAGCGGTGAGTCACAGCGCGTGCCAGTGCTTGGCACGTTGGCCCCAAACCGGTATCAATGCAAGCATGCAGTTGCAGCAACACATGCTACAGGCATGCACAGCTGCTTCTTGAAGGGAGACCGTCAGCGCCAGGCAGCAACCGCTTCCAGTGCGATGCGATATGCCTGGTGGCATCTGCAAGTGCACCGGCAGTGCATGGTATGCATGCATCAGTTTTTCCCTGCGACCCAAACTCAAGAGACACAGCAGGGTCCAGGGTCCAAGGGGCGCATCGCACCACTTCCGGAGCCTGGCGCAGCCAGCCGCAGATTCTGCATGATCAGCAGGGGGAGGCGCCACGTACACGCAACAGCCTTGTGGAACTGTGTTCGCAGGTCCTCAAAGCAGTGAAGCTCGACGGTCTCAGGCAATGCCGTACAGGCTTTGATGACAGATTGCAGCACGAGCAGCCACGCCGGCTGGAAGTCATCGGCCACGCTCTGCATGGCTTGACCTCTGGCGTCCCCGGAGCCAAGCGGGGCGCGCTCCAGAAGCGGCGATGCACTGCACAGCAGCAATCAAGCAGTCAAAGGCAGGGCATGCGTTTTGGGTCATCGGACTCGATCCCATATCACAACTCCAGACAATCGGGACTAATTGCCGGATGACAGACACGCCAAAGCTACAAGGCGACCCAGCACTGCGTTGATTACAGGCATGCCCAGAATGTGAATCGGCTCACACTTGACAGAATGCACATCAGCACACAATGCACAAGGAGGCAGTTGGAGGAGGACTGAGCCGGCCAGGTTCAGTCACGGAGCATTTCACATGGGCCTTCAAATTCTGTACTGCCGCCGCTATTGTGAGGCACCGGTCTGTGCCCACTGCCCCACGAGGCAATCTGCAGCCTTATCGACCTCAGTGGTGAGGCTGGTGCCCCTGGCACAGCCACAGAAGCAGACGACTCGGGATCTAGGAAAACCCTTTGACGGTTCCCAGAGGAACTGAAGTGTGTCAGTGGATCATCGGTGCCGGAAGCAATGCGCGAGTCCAGTGTGTGTGTCGCACCGGATGAACAGCCTCTGCACTTCATTCAACGCATCTCGACTTGGGTCACTAAGGTAGGATAGGGTGTCAGTTGCGAGGCGAAACATGCTGGCGAGAACGGCAGCTGCGAGACTCACGGCGGGCCCAGGAGATGGTGTGGCGCTGGTGCTTTCGTCAGCCACAGGTGCTGGTGCCGGGGCCCCAGGGAACCCGCCGAAAGAGAATCCGTTGACCAAGCCATGGAATGCAGAGTCTTCAGTGGACTTCGCGGGCGCCCGGACTTGATCCTCGGTGCCCATGCGTCCAACGATGCTGTCCGAGTATCGGTTGGTCAGCATGCATGCGCAGATCTCAAGGACGTCAAACGTGTTTTCAGCCATTGCAGCGGGAGAACTTCTGGCCGGGATGCCTTCCAGTGCTACGCAGAGTTCGTTGAGTCTAGCGGCATTGTTGTAGGTGCTGGGCTCTCTCGCAATGGACACCAGGCGGTGGAAAAGAGATTCGCTGACATGACTGCCGCGCGTACCTTCATCAGCCTGACCATGAGAGGTGGTCGCGACGGGAACCTGATCCGCGCCGGCGTCCACCTGCCTGCAAGCCAGATCCGGATTGAAGGGACACGCGGCTCAGCGGGTGTGGGTTGGCTGGGAGGCCGTCACGGGGGTCAGTATACATACACCCACTGAAAGCAAGCAGCCCATCCATCTGTGCTAGATGAATTTCGGCCAGTCCCTGATTTGGCGGCACCTGCCAAACTCTACCACATCACCTCGAGCTTGGTACCCATGCGGTGTACGGCTGAGCCGCCGGCTGGCTTTGTTGGAAGGGCAAACTCAGGGAGGCAGGCAGCATCGCAGGACCATGCGGAACGCATCAGGAACACCCATGCCACTGCAGGTCGACACAGCGCCTGGTTGACTGTATGACCTAAATAAACTACACGATGGCGTTCCATGGCGCACTGAACAGATTTGCAAAGCTCAGCAAAACAACGTGTGACGCACAATGGACGCAGTCACCAGCAAAAATGAGGTAGACCGCCGAAAGAGCGAGTCACACAGCTTGATTGCGCCCACGCAGGGGCCACGCACACATGTGGAAGCGGAGGCAGCGTGCGCCGGGGCGTGCCGCACCGTTGCATCAGGGCACACAGGTCTGATGAGGGTATGTGCAGAACGCCGAGGCATTGTGGCGACGAATCGAGGAGACACCCATCGCTGCGAGGCTCCACGGAGCAGAGCCACTGCACCGCATAGGTAGCTGCCCAGACTTGATCTGCTTCCACACAGCTCCAGTTGGATAGGCATTGGCAGCATTTCTGCACACAAATGAGGATATCATCCCGAGAATGAGATCCGTCTGCAGAGAGGAGCTGGAATTTGGTACATGGCTGCAACTACAAAACCTCGGAGGAAACACTGAGGTAACACAGAGACATACGTGCTAGAATCAAGCAAAGTATGTCTCAGGTCAAGACACCGTCCAACAGCAAGTCCAGCGCGGCATCCACTCTGATGGCCAGACTGGTGGTCAGACCGGGCATCGCAATCTGCGTGCACAACAGATCACAGTGAAGCAGTAGCGGTGACCCACACTACTACTACTGCACGCTGTGTTGCAGCGGACCACACTGTGTCACAACATGCTGCTCTAGGAGCCAGGGACCATGCCAGATAGCACGAGTTACCGCAGGGCTGCCAGAACAATCCAGGCGACAGCAAGGAATGCAAGGGATCTGATGCCGATGGCATGAAACTTTGCATTCACTACATGCCGAACTTGGGGCAGGCATGAGGTGCGAATATTGGGAGCGAGACACACCTCCACGTCCTCTGGGTTGTTGGACATGGAGATGCCGGCGGTGAGGAGCATGGCTTTCTTGCCACCTTCCTGGAGCGTGGCGCTGGTGGACTCAAATGGCAGAACCTCTACCTCAGGCTTGGCGAGTCACAAATTCTGCATCGTCCTTGCATGAAACGGAACGCCTACCGGGAAGGCTATGATGTGGCATGCCTCGAGCTATATCTGCACATACCACAGCTTCTGGCAACACATGGAAAGGAAATGTTGAATGCGGTACATCGGTGAACTTGTGCTTGCCTACCAGGCGTCACATATGAAAAGGACTGAGTACCAGCCTATCTAACAGCGAGCCCAGTAGACAGTCTCAGCATACCATACATGCCTGCTGCTTTCCAGTGGGAAAGCACGCACGGAGCAAGTTGCACCACAGCACGGCCGCGAATGGGACTATAGCTGGAACTCTATTGTCTTGAGGTCACAATGTGGGCGTGTGTGCATCCATGAAGGTGTTTCAGGATGGGCTCACAACGTTTTCAGAACCAAGCTACACTTGTGCAGCCAGCAGCAGAGACAGACCAGGCTTCAACATTAGGACTGTAGCAATTAGTGGAATTGCGGCACATCTGCTGCCAAAGTTGGCCAACGGGCTGCATCGGATGCGTCCATCATATCGCATTGATCGTATTCTCTGAACAGACACTGCCAGTGGGACCAGCGCCACCATCGCCGTCATTGCAGATGCCAGAAACCACCAAGAAAGTTCAACGAGTTCGTTGAAAAGTACATTGCATGATGCACGGATTAGGGATGCACTTGCGACAGCGAAACCGCGATCTCGGCGAGACATCGGACGGATCAAACACAGGGAATATGGAGCATCAGATGCACAAAATGACCCCACTAAGCCAGGATATGAACTCGGTCGTTGTCCCACAATACCGGGGCACCGGCTTAACCGATCAATACAGCGTGGCGAGGTGTACAGCTCCTCCTCCTCTGCGGCAAAGGTCGCGGGGCTGTACGTCGTGTCAAGACCAGGCCGTCCATGCAGACATGATAGGCCACCTCCCATTCAAGATTTGCATGTGGCGTGCGGCAGGCAGATGTGCCTTGCAGAGGGGGCACGCCAAGCACCGCGGAGTGGTGCCATCACGGCAGGCGTCCTCGTATATTTCCCAACAGACAAGCGATTGATATTACAAATTTGTAACTGTACAAGGTGGAATGCTGTCCGTACGCTGTAGATCTCCGGACAGGCTTAGGAACACCAAGGCACAACGCCAACAAGACAAACGCAGCTGAAGCGATCATACGCAGCAACATCCAGATACAAGGTTGCTGGAAGGAGTGGTCGTGACACACCTGAAAGGAATCCCAACGACGCTGCCCAACTCCTCAGCGATGTTCTTCATGTGCGTCCCAGAAGGCCAGTCGTCCCATGTAAAGCTGATCAGAAGTATAGTGATACAAGTCATGCGTTTACGCCGTAACACCATCGATGATGGCACATACGAACACGACCTGTAGCTGTCGCATTGATGCTCGAGCGGCAAGGATAAACACGTACACTGAAATGTCGAGTACAGGGATAGTGATGTGCTTCACTCTATCGGGCATGCCTTGTGCATCACACCATGCACTTCTATGCTGGGCTTGCAGTCCCTGTGCAATCCAAGCACATCCGTGCACGGTTCGTCGCAGCATGTGCACCGCTGCATCAGTTCTTGGCCCTGGTCCCAGAATTTCCTGCGATGTCTTGCATCACACTTGATGTGATGTGTCTTGCGGCACACATCACATCAAGTCGTCAGCATCTGCCCATGCAACAGCCGCGCAGGCCGCGATGTGCGCGACTGCACGATGTAACCACCGTGAAGCAGTGCGCAGTGACGGGTCAGATGTGTGCCGCGTGGAGATACGTGCGGCGTGCGCGGGCGCCGCGGGTTCGGATACACTTGACGTGTTGGGCGCGGCCCTGTCGTATGGCGCGCGGCGGCAGGCGTTGTGGTGTTGGCGGCTGTGTTGTGTGTTACAAAGGAAAAAGCCGGAGGGGCCGGTTGTGTTGTGTGTGGGCCGTGGGGTCTGTGCGTGTGTGTGCTGGTGTGTGGGTGTGTGCTTGGCGGTCTGCGGATCTGTGTCGCTTGCTGCGCCGGTGATGGGTGAGATGTGCGTGGGTGTCTTGGTGTTTGCTTCGTCTGCTTGCTACTTTCGCGATGCTGCCCGCCTTGCTGCCTTTGTCCCAACACTTGACGTGGTGCACATGTTCAAACAGCTCAATCTAGTTCGTGCTCATCAAGGTGATTGCATAGCGTCACGTTCATATTCACAGCGCACGACTTCATGTCTCGCAGTGATCCAGAGTGTCCGACTGTCCGTGTAATGCGCTCGTCCCAGCAATGTCATCCAAGGCGAGCAGAACGGCTGTTGCTCCGGCCTCGTTCCCGCTGCTGCAGCCTTTACTTTATCGGAGACAAAGCAGTCATGGCAGGCCTCTGAGGCGCCCACGTTCGAAGACTGCAGCTAAGCTCTCGTCCAGGTCGTGCAGCCGCTCAGGCTATGACGTCGCAATTACCGACAGGTCATACGTCCTTCCTTCACACCTCGCTGGCAAGATATACTGACCAGTATATCATGACTACGTACTGCACAGATCTGTATGCGCATAGACCCAAGGTCAGAGCTTGCATCGCACCTGGAGATCGCTCTTTCTGATGTCGCTGCATCAATGGCACCTTGCTCAGATCGCAAGCCTCTGCGCGTTTGCATTGCGGCATGATGCCGGTGGACTTGCAGTGAGCGGACGTTGAGCTGATGCCATGTTGGTGCTGCCCTTTGGGATTCACACGCAAAGCCAGGGAACCGGACCTGGCAAAGCGAATGTGTACGTTCGACCTTGATGACATCATGATTGAAGAGACGCCGGGCGCAATGTCGCAAACTCATCATCATGCCCACTCTCACACCCACACACGCACACACACTCGCGGTGCTGATCAGAGACAGCCATTCTGATCAGAGACAGCCATTCATATCCACGGCGCATGGCTGCATGGCACAGGGCTGTATATGCTTGCTGGGCACAGATGCATGTGGCTCGTGGCTTCGCAGACCCTCTTGACGTGCACACATAATTGACCTTCTGTCTTTGTTCTGGAGCTGGTGCTGGTATGTGCCATCAATGTTGTTCACTCTTCTGTGGTTTAGGATCGAGTCACCCAATATCCATTATTGCATGATCTAGGTTTACAGCATGGCAGAGCACTAAAGCAGACTGCAAGGCAATGCATCCCGAAGTAACAATGCGATGATGCACCGTGATGTGCGTCACAAGATCATGTGAGACATTTATACAATCCGAAGGACCGAAGAGTCTCACACCACTAACATGATCTCATGAGGCAGACCGCACGTTGTTACAGAAAGGGCAGGTCCACTCAGACAAAGCACAAGAAATTCTGCGAAGCAGCCGCCAACCGAACGCTGTACAACAAGAAATATGTTCATCATATCTTAGATACACTGGAATTTGTGGAAGGGTAGGTTCGCAGGCCACCAGTGTTCATGCACATGTAATGCCGAGAGCCCTTTTCTGCAACCATGGGCGTTCCTCGACACAAGAGTCTTGTGACAAGACTACTACCTTGATCTGCAGATACAGAGCAGCTGCTTTTTCGGGCATGCGCACGTGCGTCGGGCTGTACGCGCGAATTGTGACGCGATGCGCCGCGGCGAGCCTCACACGACTGTTACCTGCGACAACACTGCCCACGCCATTGTGTGAACGTACGCTCGAGCGCGCGGTGCGCAGTCATGCGCTCAAACGTGCAAGCAGCGGCTTCCCAACACGCTTCGGTGGGTATGCGTTATGCCTACTGGGATGATCTGGATGTGAAGCATGCAAGATATCCCGCGCCCTGTTCGAGCACCTGTGTTTAGCTGTAAACGGGGGGAAAGTTGAGGCCATAACCGCCGAGCCACCAGCAGATTGAATCGAAGATACACTCTGCAAAAATATTATTCGTACATACTGGAGCTCTAGGCACATTCGACGGTCTTTGGATGTCACCAAGACGACCGGTCGGTTTATGCCTGCATGCAGCAGTGAACCGCAGAGGGGACCGACTCGCGCGGCACAAGCCCGAACGTATTCTATTAGGTGCTGCTTTTCTGCGCATGCGCTGCTCCCAGCTCGAGCCTTGCACCCGCAGCGCACGGGCGCGAGTGTTTTCTCTATCGCTGCTGTCACTGCTGCGCCGCAGCCGTCTTCCACAAATTCAGTCCAGTGGTGTAACGTCTCGCAATTATCACACCATAAGCCGAGGTGGACAAGGTGGCGATGCGGTCTGGATCGGCTTGGCAACGTGCTCCTGTTGTCAGTTGGTGAATCGAACGCGCGCGTAGCCGTGAAAGTTCTCCGGGATTGTCCAGCCCATCATCATTCGGCAAGGAGGGATTTTTGCGTAAGCATCTGCGCGACAAGGCCTTCCGGGCCAAGCAGGCTGGCATGCGGAGCTCACAGTGCCGGCCTCAAAGTGTGCAGGCGCTGCAGCTCCCAGATCCCGAGTAGCAATGCTGGCGTAACCGCCAACCGGGAATCCATCCTTCGCTTCCAGATCAAGCTCTCCCACGGGCGCGGTTAGTTTCAGCTGCGCATGAAGTGGAGGACGCAGGACCGCCGTCCATGTCAGTCCCTGCAGGAGGCACTTTCGAGTTCAGCAGCTTTGCGCATGCCCCCCCGCCATCGGCCAGAGACTGGCCAGCAGATGAGCAGCTGAGCATGCTCGGAGATCCCGCACAAAGCAGCCTGTGCAGTGACTTTGTCAGGAGCGTCGTGTGTGGCCATCGGTACAGCAGCACTGTGCCGCAGAGGGTCACTCAGCAGGCACCTGGCAGCAGCAGATGTGCTCTCGACAACAACTCCACGGCTCCCAATGCAGACGCTGAGGCGCTGCTGTGCGTGTGCCTTGCCGAACTGCAGCACTGGCGGGACTCTGTGAAGTCTGCGCATGACTGCTTCATCCAGGATGTGGCCGGGAAGGCTCAAGAGGGGCGCGGCAGAGGGCCGCGTGCCCAGCCAGCTCGAGGCGTGAACTCTGGGGCAGGCCTATTCTCTCTCGGCCGCGCAGCCAATTGCTTCAGGTGCGCCGCCTTCCTGTGTGAGACCAGATGTGATGCTGCTCTGGTATCTGGGCAACGTTGACCCCGTGCTCTGGGGCGGTGCACGCGCCTGTCAGTGCACGGGGGCTCATGATCATGGCGATCAGCGGTGTGGTCGCAATGTGCGTGCCGCGGTGATGATGGGCAGTGTTAAGTTCTCATGTTCAAAACGCTAGGGAAGCATGCAGGGTAGGGGAGGGTGTGCCGGCGTCAGTGGCACGGGTTGCCGAGGCGCTCGGCCAGGTGCATCAAGAGGCGAAGGCTGGGACAGGCAAGATGGCACGTCCCTGATCTTTCGACCTGCCGTTCGTCTGGCGCCTTGGCTCTGAATGCGCATATTCTACGCTAATCAGTTGCTTGCCTCGCTTCTGAGTACGGCAAATTTGCCATGCCGGTCAACTCGTCCGTTGGCGGGGCTTCGCGGTCGGCCGTGTTACGAGCGTTGTGAATGTGCATGCATGTTGCTGCTGAAGCAGGCAGTCGGCGTCGAGCCTGGCCATGCTGGCACATGTTTTGTGGCCACCCAGGTCCACAGTGTCCTGCCGTGTGCTACACCATAACACTGGACCCGTGGCGGTCGCTCGGCGCCCAGCTGGTGGCTGCATTTTGCCCCCATGCTGTGTACCGGGGCACAGGCGGCCTTCCGCGACGCCCGTTGTCCCGGCGCTGGTAATGCTGGCGCCACAGCATATGCAGCACACCGGTGGAACCACCCCACCTACAGGTCTCTCGGCGCGTGCAGGAGGCTGCTCCAGACAATGTTGAGCTGCGGCTGGGATACGGCGCGATGCTGTTGGGCAAAGTCGGGTCTGGTGCCCATGCATGCTCACTGCGCACGATTCTGGGCCAGGCCGCGAAGGCGTGTGCGGTGTGCACAGTTGCGGTTGCATGCATCAAGGTGTGCCCTGGCATGTGGCTGCAGACACTGCCCTTGTCATGCATAGTCTCATCTGTGGACATTCTGGGAGCTGTGTCCTTTGTCATCATTGGTGCACATGGCTCCGGACTTCAACAACTCGTTGGGTGCTCTCAGGAGGTCCCACATGTATGAATGCAAGCACCATGAGGGCATCTGCAGGCTGGTCTCAGAGAACGCCTCGCAGGCACTGCATTGTTCTTTGCATGGGATTCTAGGACGGTGTTGGTTTGACTTGCAGCATTGCCAGGGCTGCTGTTCACACATCAGACCTGATAACTCTCAGTTTAACAGCGTGATGACTCAACACTGGTCAAGGGCCTTGCCTGCTGCATGCACCAACAGGATGCCATCAATGTAATCCACCAATGGGTGCTGACATGCAGGACCTGGTGGACCGGTCGCGGAGTAGCCCCGGGAGCACGGACGAGGATTCCAGCGGGCCGGATCAGCAGGGCTCGGCCCTGTGCAGCCTCGGGCGGGTCTGCGACGGCCTCTTTGCGATGTGGGCGGTGCGCTGCCCCTCCCACACCTGCCTCTGTGATCTCACACACGGAAGCCAGCTGCGGTGTTCGTTGCCCTGCCGGTGCTACCGGCCAGTCAGACTTCCGGCCAGTCCGACTCCATGTAACACAAGCCAGCTGCGGTGAGCAGAGGAGCTACCTGTACTTGTGCTCCCACCTCCGACGGCGCCAAGCTGTGCCTAAGAACTGCCATGCGTATGCCAACCCCATGCCTTGACCGCCTGCAATCAGAGCTTCCCTAGGTAGCTAAATGTTACATGCTGCAGCGCCATGCCAGTGCACAACATCCACCGTGTCTGCCCTTGTCAGATGTGAAGAGTCCAGAAGTGTGACATTGGCTGGTTGTGAGAAGGTGAGGTGGTGTGAACGGGCACGAAGTCACTGCATCCATGTACCTGCTACAAGATGGAACACTTCGGCATAAACCAGCTAGTAAGAGGTCAGCCTTGAAGGTTGTGTGTCATGGTGTGAAGCGGCTGCTGACATCTCCACCTCACATCCGCCCCGGGGTGGTCTGCTCAATTCGCAGAGTAGCTGAAGGGCTGAGGATGCTGGGGCGGGCGCAGGCCTACCACAACTCCACACATGGTCCTCTGATGTAGCGTTCCATCTGCAGGAGTTCTGTCATGCGATGATGCAGCCGCTGCAAGGCGCTGTGGACGTCCAGGCTGCCCTGCGCTGTAGCATGAGCCCCGACTTCGCGGAGACAGCCACCGACCGCTTCACCCCGGCGACCGATGGCCACCCGGCTGTCAGCAAGATGCAGTTCGTTGCAGACCTGCTCATCAAGCTGGGAGTGGTGCAGGTGAGTGTCCTGCAAGTCCCTGCTGCGTTGGCCTCGAAGGTGTTGCTGCTGGACTGCCGGTGCAGCTGTGAACTGGGGGTCCAAGCCCTGGGCCCCATGCGTATGCACGTATTGCCACCCAGGCCGCAGAATGCTGCTATTCACAACAGCCGACTCTGAAGTCATTGTATGCCGGCCGGATGTCTACTGGGTGTGACCGCCGTCTTCGGGGATGACGATCGATACTGTGGCTCTGCGGCTTTCCATTCCTATGCCCTGGCGTTGTTGCATGCGCAGGGCTCCCTTTGTGCACGTGATGCGTGACTGCATCATCTGACCGACATCCACCACCGCCGCGATACGGCTGTGGAGGAGACTGCGATCATTTAGTGAGCGTGTCACAAGAGGCTGCATGAGGCATCCCTTGCCAGCTGCAAAGTGGAAAGCAGGCGCGCGTACACAGGAACATTGCATGCAGGTCCAGATCATGCATGACTTGAGGAGTGGTGATGCCGCGCCGCGATCAGCGGGGGGCCGTCCTGCTGCCGCATCGGAAAGCACTGTGGACAACGGGCCGTGCATGCAATCGGCGGCGCCTCCCGCTGGTCTGGATCACTTCCTTCAGGCAAATCGCATGCGCATGAACTGCACCCATGCTGTAGAATACGGCCTGTTTTCTGAACAGCGGGCCAGGCCTGTTCGCAAGGTGAGAGCCGAGCTTGCTTCTGAGTGGCATGTGCTTGATTCCACTGATCGTCCACGAACCCTTTTTCGTTCAGCCCACCATTGGCCCGGCAACGTTCCAAATGCCTGCGGAGCGGTATGATGTCTCATGTCCGACTGTACGTCCCTGACAGCGCGGCCGATCCGACAGCTGTATCGTTCGCCGCAGATGAAGCCGACAACGAAGTGTTCAAGATGTCCAGTCACTGGGAAGATCTTTCGCTTTGAAGGCCCACAGCAGCCCCTGGCGCTGCCATGCTGTGGCACAGCTGTATCGGTCGAAGGAGTGATGCACCTGGTGCGACTCTGAGCAGCTGCCACTCTGTCACCGCCGCTCGTTCATACGCTCACCAGCAGCGCTGCCATGTGGGACCCTCCTGTTTTTCACAGCCTGAAGATTTCCGTGCAAGATTTTGTGCTGGTTCAACTCTGCTGAAGCGGCGAAGGTGCATGGTGTCGAAAGTGGAGGCAGCTCACACTCAACACAGCTGATGCTGTGGGACTGCGGCTGTGTGAGGTGGCTCGCCATGTCTGCATGCTCGTGTTCATCATTGATACATTAACTGGGGAGCATGCGGTCGCTGCCATGTTCCCGACTCATTCACCCTCCTGCTCCCATCTTCTCATGTTTTTAGGGTCCTGAACTGCTGTATCGCGGATAACTCCACGCCTTGTGCAGGCGAGCCAAAACAAGCTGCGGGACTCAAAGCCTACAGGCGTCAAAATGCATGCTGATGACTGCACGCATGAGCCCGCGCTGCCTGCCGACTTGCGCCGATACGAGGTCCACGATGAGGAGTTTGAGGCGGCATGCTGCGCGGTCCGGCTCTCGCCACAGTCAATGCATGCATGCATGCCGTGCGGCCGCTCCGTTTGCGTCTACTCCAGCCTGCTGCTGGCAGACTGGCATGTCATTGCCGACTCCACGGGGCTCGTGCTTGCAGCACCCTGCCCGGACGAGGCTGGTCTGTGACCTGCCCAGCAGCCTGCAGCAGTGTTGGGTCGTCGGGCCCGATCACATCGAACGCTTCCGATTACTCAGGTCTAATTGCGGGGTGGCAGCCCCAACAATGCTGCATGGCGGGCCTGCAGTGGCTCACCGCCACCGGCTCACGACCCGACTGCACCTGCGAGTGCTAGGGCCTCCCCTGCACCGCTGCCATGACATGTGAGTGCCGTGCAGGACGCTGTGGAGCTACAGGCTTTCGATGAGTATACGCCAGCCGCTTCGGAGGGAGCCGATGTGAAGTCCGAGGTGTGCCCCGCGCCCTGAAGGGCGCGATCTGACCATGCCTGATTGTTTGCATTCGTCTCTGCAGTGTGAGCGAAGTGCAGTGCCGGTAGCTGCTGTCATTGGTGATATCTGCGTGGCTGAGCACAGTATCTCTGAGATATGCGACCCATCAGGAAAGTCACTCTGGCTTCGTCCGGGCCAGGTGGACTCTCGAGCCATGGCTCGAGCACACGCGTGTTACCATTCACGCGACTGTACGGCTGTGACACGCTAGGCTTCGAACGTGGAGGTTGGTGCTGTGCAGGGCGGTGTCGGGGCCGGGCAGGCAGGGCCGGTGCATGCTGTGGCGCTGGGGCGGGACATGTTCTGGGAGAGTCGGAAGATCTCCACCTTCGTGAAGCGTGTACCACTACCCGTGCGCCCCTCCCTCTCTTGCAGCATTGCCACAGTCGGCTGAGCCAACGGCGCCAATGCATCCATGGATCGGCCCATGTTTCTATTGGCTCTGATGTGTCACAGCACCCGATTCTGGCGAGCGGAGGTGCAGTGTGCCAGGCACTGTGGCGGCATTTTCACACCGATGCCGCATCGTGTCTTATGCAGCGCGTCTGGGCAGCATCCGCTGGTCTCGCGTGCGACGGTCACACAAGCTTCACGGCTCAAGGCTCCTATCGCACTTCATGCTTTCCATTCGTTGAAGACGTCCTGCGCGGTCTGCTTTGCAGAACACCTCATCAATGTATGGGCGTCAGGGCAGCACCCGCTGGCGTCACTTGCAATTGTCACACCCGCCTTTATAGAATTGCCCTCCATCCATTGTTTCACAGCTTAAGGCTCCTATCGCACTTCATGCTTTCAATGTGTTGAAGACTTCGTGCTTGTCTGCTCTGCAGAACACCTGATCAATGCATGGGCGCATCACGTGGTGCGCAGTCCCAATCATTGGCGACAGCCGGGCCACGCGCCACAGTTGCCTGGTGTGTATGCATGGGCCAGGGGGACGTTGCGTGGAGTGTGCAGGGCACGCCGGTCTCACAGCTGGACGATCTGGACTGGTACACGTACCTGCAGCTTCACGACCTCGACGCCTTCATGGCCACCACCGCCGATGCTGGCCTCGACGCCTCCCTGTCTGACCTCATCTCCTCAGCCTGCGAAGAGCGCCTGTCACAACTCCTGCCTGAACTCCCTGAAGCAGGCACGATGCCACACTGCGGTGGTGTTGTAGCTGACAACGAAGAGCCATGTGCCGTGACACTTGAGCTGCCTTGGTTGCCTGGCGCGGTACCGCGTCCTGTACACGGGGCCGGCACAGATGCACACGGCGGAGACGAGACCTCGGCGGATCAAGGTGGGGACATGACGGACATGCGAGACCCTCCGACACCCGTCCTTGGTGGCGATGTACTGCTGCCGAGCCCGGCCGCAGTTGGCAGCTCTGCAGAGCTGCCTCGTAGCAGGGACTACAAACCCCTCCCACCTCTTCAGCCTGCATCGGGTGACACCAGCGATGCCACCACTGACAAGGTATGCTCTGCTCATTGCTGCCGTGGAGATCACACCTCGAGCGGCCCCATCACGTAAAGGCGTGTTGCGTTGCTGGACCTGGCGATACGGTCGGATGTGATTGAAAAAGGGTCCGCACTAGATCCAGTGCATCCTACACTATAGTTTTGTCTGCTTGTTCCACACATCGACACCATTGCACCTTGCCAACGACAGATATCCGTTCTTGCTGTTTTGTAACCAGTGTTCATTCACCGTCCTTCAGCGTGGGCATGCTCGTTGGGGAGGTCGAGGAGTGTGGCCACCGGCTGCTTCTGCGCTGTGCTACTGGTCTTGGAAGCCAGCTGCACTTATGACCTCGCGAGGCCTGAGCGCAGCAGCCATGCGCTATGTGGTCAGTGTTTGAAACAGAGGACGCGTGTGCCGGTGCAGGGTGTCACATCCGCTCGTCCCTGGGCATCACACGCAGACGCAGTCCCTGCAGACGCTGTGCTGGACTACCTCACAGCAGCAGGCGTGTCTCTCCTTCCGACTGCGATCGAGGCGCCTGCCCTCCCCGGTGAAGCAGGCCGCGGTGTCTTGGAGGTCCAGAAGCATGCATTTGACTTTGAGGACGCGGTGTTCGTGGGCTTGCGGGACTTGCAGCAACTGCAGCAGACCAAAGTCTCGGCCACCCTCCTGCAGGGTCTCGCCGGGCTGAAGCTGCACGGCTGCACGTGGCCTGACCCGGTGCGGGGCATGCTGCCCGGAGGTCCGCTCCCCCGTTGATTTCTGCCGTGGATGCACACGGCGCTTGTCATGATCCAGAATTTTGTGTTCTTCTCTCACATGCCCCTTCGTGCTCGATGCTGGACACCGGCAGCGCGTGACTCTCTCGCCAGCCTATCAGAAGCCAGACCCACGTCGCGTCTCTTCATCGAATCTGATGCAGTTGGTGCTCAGATGTGCGGGATGTGGCGCGTCCTTTGTGAGCACTGCGCTGAATGCAGGTCGCTCTGTGGTATTTCAAGTTCTGCCGCCGCCGGGGGACAGCGACCAGGAACTCGTGGCGTTGACGGTGTTCTCTGACGAATCAGCGTTCCAGCAGCGCCTCCGACCATATGGCCTGCCTGACCAGGCCTACTTGCGGAGCTTACTACCTCGCGTCTACGATTTTGTGTGCATCCACCTCTTGCTGCATGTCGATGCCGTGCTATATCAACACGCTCTCCGCCCGGTCTTTCTCATCCACGTGTAAAGGCTGCAGCGCCTGCTGCTAGTCCCTGATTGATGCCACATGGTCTTTGATCAAGCTCGTGGATCCCTGTTTCGTGTAGGCCTGCGTTCAGCTGCATGCTTGGCTCTGCCCTGCCCACCTGTGTCTATTGCCTCACACCAGTGCCGTCGTGGTGAAGCAATGGCTCGTTAGTCGATAATGTTTTCATCTGCTCCTTTTCACATATGGCTCAAGGCAGAGCGGGCTTCACCCGCCAGTCGCTGCTGGCTGTAAATTTTAGTTGGTGAGGTGTATTCGTCTGGCCAACCATTCCTCCACACAGAGAGATTTGCGATCTGAGTGCAAAGAGGATGTGAAATCCAAGTTGATGCAGGCATGTTGCACCTCTTGCCCTAAGAGACTGTATTGTCCATGATCGTCTGTGCTTATGCAGGGATACGGGGCGAATGATCTGGATCGCGATGAACGCGATCTCTTGTCCAACACAGAGAGCCGCAAAGCCATCGCCGTGCTGAAGCGGCCCTTCATGGTCGTACAGCTGGGGGAGAACCTAGTGCAGGTGTGCGAGAGGGTGCTCGCGGCAGTGCGAGCTGCGTCTGCATCGGATGCTCAGGGCCCGCGGCTCCATGCGAATCTTCGATCTGGAGATGTGTCTGCCACAAGCACAAGCAACCCCAATCGGCTTGCCAGGCTCACAGCCATCAGGAAGGTGTGCATTGCCCCATGCAGTCTTTGTGAGTGTCACGATTCGAGGATCTGGAATCTCTCGGAGGACACCTGTCGACATCAAGGTATCCTACATGGCATCAAAGTCGGATGACTAGACTGATTGCTGTGTGGCCGTCGGCGTTTCAACCTGATGCAGACATCCATTATTTCTGGGTGGTGCCGCGCATCTGCATTCCATAGCCATGCCATAACCAGGTTTCGGCTCCCAGTGACCTGCAGTCTGTGTGACTGTGGCAAAGCTTTGGGCCAAAACCTCGTCAGAACCAGGTCCATTCTCCTGAACCAAACCTGTACGACTGGTCTATGTGGCTTCAGAATTCTGCTGGCCGGCCAAGTTGTGCAGGGATTGACTCTGGGCAAGCTTCAGGAGGCCGTGTCATGCAGGTGCTGGAGGGAGCGGCAAGCTGCATCGTCAGACTTCATGACCACGGCTTCGCGCACCGCAACATCACACCCGAGAAACTGTTGTACTTCAAGGCTGATGACACCTGGAGATTCGCTAGCTGCTCTATGGTGTGCAGCGCAGGGGCAAGCGTGGAGTCAACTGTCCCTCCTGAAGCCTCTGCGCTGCCGCAGGTTGTACTGGCACATCTCAGGAAGGAGAGGCTGACTGCGGCCCAGGCGGCAGATGCCTGGTCCTTCGGCGTGATTGCTTGCAACCTGCTGAGCGAGGACAGCCCTATCGGCACCCCGTCATCTATGACAGCCGAGGTGTGGCCCTCTGTGGTATAATGTCGCGGATAGTGATTCGCCATTTGCGGCCTCCTCCCAGCAGTGCTGTGAGTCAGATCCACAGCATCTCACATTTGCCTGGGCTCCAGCATTTGCAGCTGCCTCAGGTCTACTCGTAGAGGACCACCCATGCTGCATTGGCGTGCTTTCTCATAGCTTCCATTGGCTGGTGTCTGCATGATGGTGAAGCTTGCACTGTACAGTCTACTTCAAACGGGCATGCCTTTTTTGCATTGCGTCGGGAAGTCGTAACGTTTCTGTGGCAGCACCGAGCATCGGCTGAGTGAGTGGCCTGAGCGGCTTGCAGGCACCGGGCGAGCGCCTGGACAGCCGTGTGCCGCCTTGGGGAGCTCCAGCTCAGAGCATGCATGCGGAGCTGCGTTCAAGCGAGGTGGGCAGGGCTGCACTGCGCCTTGTTGCGCTCGATGCTGCAGACCGCTGGTCAGTGCGACAGTTCCTGGGGAACCTTCAGAGCACCCCTGAGAGCAACGAGCCATTGCCTGGTACGCGCCTTCCATATCATCGATCGGGCTTGATGCTCCTCGAGATAGGTCGTGCACGGCCGGCATGACACGATCGGCATGTGTGTGTGACAGCTGCTCTGATGTGGTCATGGAAAGTTTGACAGGGTTTTCTGGGCCCTGATTCCTCGGCCAGCGTCACAACCCTAGCAAAGCCGACAACACTGACGGCTGCACCCTCCTGACACCCTGCGACTCCTGTTGCCATGGTTCCACTGGAGCTACGCATGTGTCCATATCATACCAGGCACCAATTCTGCATCCCACTCATGCTGAGTTGACGCTGACTTTTGATTTGGAGAGTTGATGGAGGAGACTACCAGCAAATCGAGCAAAGTGATCGCCTCGGCAGTGTACTCCTGCCGTGCCCCGGTGATGCTTGTAGCCGCGCCATGCTGCTGACATTGCCGAGACCCGATTCCATCAGCAATGAGCTGCCTGGTCCCCACATTCAACGCGGTGCACCTACAGAGATGTCAACGTTTCGATGTCCACGTGCCTGACCGCAGCTGCTGTGCAGGCCCTTTGCCTACATGGGGCCTCCAGCCGGATTGGAGGACTGCGCAGATGCTGCCCCCGCACCTGAGCCCGCCGGCTCCATCAACCCCCGATGGCGACAGCGACAGCTCATACACAGTCCTCATGAATCGTGCAGCCCCAACGTGCAGTGAACAAGCTGCTGCTGAGCAGCGCTCATCTGCATGTGACGATGCAGTCAAACAACTGCCACTCGCGCGATGCGAACTTGCATCGACTGGACGCGCCGCTGCGTCCGGTACGGGCAAAACCGAGGGCAGACGCGAGAGGCTCTCGTGGACGTCGTTTTTCCGGAAGGGTCTAGCATCCATGGCCGGTGCTGCATGCATGCGGGGGCCTCCCCCTGAGGCCACCAAAGATGACATACATGTCACGACGGTCGAGGAACTGCATGTCAAACCCGTTGACTTATTGGCCCCTCCCCCTCCAATTTGTCGTGACTCGTTTGTGCCAGAATATGCTTTTCACCTTTCTGTGCCGACGTATCCTTGGGGGGCTTGCAGCTCCTGGGCCAGCGGATCCGTGCACATGCAGCAGAGAAACATGTCAGTCTACAGTGGAGGCAGTGACCATACGTCTGTGCAATGGGCGCATGCCTCGTCCGGTGTGCTCTCGACACATATGACTGCAGGCTGATTTTTTGCCACGTTTACTCTCCACACCATACTTCCTATTGCTCGGCGGGTCAGCTATGACGTCCGTTGCCCTTTGCAAGTCTGCGAGCCTGTTTTGGTGACCCTGAGCCTTCTGTGCGACGCGCTGTGTCATATGTCGCTGCCGAATGCCAAGGCCTGACGCCGTGTGTAGTTCATGCAGATGGACGATCCAATGCCTTCACCAGTCGTGGCAGCACGTTCGTCCGCAACGACAGCAGCACTAGTAGCGTGTACGGCGCTAGTAGCGTGTACGGCGCTAGCAGCGGGCACGCCGCGCCTGCCGCCGCCGCAGCAGTCTCCCGGGAACTTGAAGTGCCGCTCGAGGTGTGCCACCTACTGATGCCACCTACCTCTGTTGAACATGTCTCGACTCTGGCCGTCCAGGCAGCGCCACGTCAGCGCCAGGTGGCTTGCTAATCATGTGCTGCAGTAGTATTCAGAGCTAGGCATGCATTGCTGTGCTTGGCGGCCATGCTGCATCAGGTGTGCACTGCTTCAACAGAATGCACTTCACAGAGTCGCAGCAGCCAGTGGCGTCGGCGCAGGTTGTTCGAGAGTTGGCTTTTGACCCCTGATCTATACCACCAGGCCCGCAGACTCAGCACTTTGCACGGCCGAATATGTATCACGTGGCCTTCTGTTGTTGCATCGTGGTTCATGCATGCAGTGTGCTGTCATGCTGTACTAGTCCAAGTGTCCATGCTGCCGGTTGAGGTAGGCACCGATTGCGACGCACACCACCTTTGAATCGCGATTCGCACTACAGCTGTGCTGCAGCGCTTCTGGTCCACCGCCTGTGCAGCATGGACCATTGATTCATCACACAATTCTATTGGCGTGAGTGTACCGCTCGAGCTGATGGTGAGGCCTCCCCGGCTGGCGGCAGTGCAGACGTTACACGGCTCAGTGTGCCCCTGCAGCTGCCCGCCGCAGAAGAGTCGCAGGAGACGCCATTCTGCGCTACACCGCGAAGCATTTCTGGCGATCGGGGGTTCATGTGGGCAGCCATCTCTGCACGGGCGGGCGCCTCCCTCGAAGCGGATCCGGCCATGCCACTGGCCGGGGGATCGGGCACCACTGCCAGCGACAGCTTTGAAGGCTTCCCCTGGCAGAGCGCAGCTGTGGAGTCGATGAAAGCTGGCGCTTCGTCCAGCAGCACCTTAGATGGTGCCGACAGCCACACTCGAGGCCTCGGGGCGCTGCCGCCAAGTCCCCCAGCAGAGACCGCACACGTCAAGCCACCCCTCCCCAGTTCCAGTGGACCACGGTGCGGGCCCCCCCCGGCTGCAGACTGCTCGTGAGCTGGGCGTAGCGACGTCCAGCACTTCTGTTGCTACTGCTGATGCTTCATCCTCGATCTGTCTCATGGCGCGGAGCCGATGTGCCGCCTGCGGCTGTCCCATGTCGTTGCTCCAATGCAGACGAGCGTACCTGTGTGCCTCACCTCCTGCTTGGTCAACCGCCTGTGTGCTCCTGTCGCCCCCTGGTGTCCGATCCGACAGCGTTCCTTGCCGAGGGCTCGCCCTCTGATGGCCCTCGGCATGGTACATCGCAGCAACAACGCCGTCTTCCCTGCCTTTCAGGCTGTGCTTTACCGTCCTGAAGCACGCCTGCCTGCCTGACCAAGGCGCACGTCCCACCCGTGAGGATCAGCGAGTCAGGGGGATGATCCAATGATTTGTTGCTGAATGCTTGTACATCCGCTGCATTTATACTGGCTACAAAGTAGATCGTGTGTCACCTGGTTGCGGTGTGCTGGCGTGGCGGTCTGACCAAATGGCCCTGCTGCCAACCACTCTGTTTTGGAGTGGTGCACCAAATCTTTCATGTGGGGGTGCCCCTGAGTCCACGTCTATATCGTTGAGAATTCCTGCTGGTTCTGCTCTGACGCAGAATCTTGGCCGTGTAGGGTTGAGCTCTCCAGGGAGAGACTGAAGCAAGCTCTGAAGCTCACACATGCCAGGAATCGTCCTCTTTTCTCGCAGTACTGGATTGCGGAGGGGTGCTGGCGGTCCGGCCGCTACAGCTTGGTGCAATTTGCTCAAGACAAGGACACCCATGAGGAGGTGTGCCACATGCATGCCTCCTGCGAAATGCCACATGCGTGCCGCGGGCCTGCTCCTGTTGCCGTCGAATGTCTTGTTGCAGAGGGCGCCCCGCACACCCGCGACGGCCCTGGCACAGGCCTGTACCCATGCATCCGCCTTCAACCTGAGCATCAGCGCCGCCTCCGTTCGGCTTGCCAAGCTCATCCCTGACTTACTGGATCAGCTAGATATCATCACAGGTTCTGGCGGGTGCTGTTGAGAGGTGACCCTGAGCACAGGGCACCCACGCCTGCCCTCGATGCCGGCAGCACCTGCCATCAGCGGCGGTGGTGGTACCAAGTGCTGAATTCGCATGCTGAGGTGGCATGAGCACCTGACTGAGATCTTCCTGCAGCTGACAGTGAGTGGCTCCACATACACAGCTCGCAGCCGGCACGCTCATTGCTGGGTTGTGGCAATTTGCAGTCGTTCTACATGACTCCTCTGACACCTCGGCGATGCGGGAGACCATTACAAAATGCTCTGCACGCACCACAACGTGCTCGTGCTGCAAATTCCATTACACATCGCGCATGAGAAGAGAGACGCGTGTGGTGCAGGTGGCAATCAAGTTCTACATGCAGCCTGCTGACTTCGAGCGTGAGAGGGAGGCCTTCTCCACGATGCCTGGCGCCATGCCGGCGACTCTGCTCCTGAAAGAAGGCGAGAGCCTGCCAGTCTCAGACGTGCCTGCAGCTAGCTGCCCGATACCACCTTGTGTGGTCATGCAGAAGGGGCAGTCGCTGGGCGAGCGGCCGTGGACTTTGATGACAGCGGCGGATCCCGCCCAGGGCCCCAGCTTGGTGTCCGTGCTCACGGTGCGTGCACACCAGTTTTGGGTCGCTTTGCAGCATTTCCAGGGCTGCCACCAAGAAAATGTACCTGAATATTGGGAATTGTTCTACTTGATTTGACCGGGCCCGATAACCCGACTCACGTGCACACCTGCTCGCTCGCTTCCCATCACAGCTGCCTGCCTGACATTGCCTTGGAGTGTGCGCCACGTCTGGCAGTGCTGCATGGTCAGTATGGCTAAGGTAGCAGTTTCCGTCGAAGGGTGCTGCTTCCCTCCGCTGTGTGGGGGTGTGCACACGTGCCACTGTTGGTGGCACTCACCATCTGGACGCCGAGGTAGGGAAAGAGCGTATCGAACGTCAATCCGGTGGTGACACTGTGGTGTCTGAGTGCTTCAGGCACTCGGCGGAGTCATCAGTGCACTCGAGGAGCTCCACAGCACCGGGGTTGTGCACCGTGACATCAAGCCAGGCAACATCCTGTGTATTGGTAAGCAGCATGACCGCCGGTGGACATTTGTCGACTTTGGCTATGCCGCCAAAGCAGGTGCGGGCTATGCCACCTCTCCAATGGCACAACTGTCTGAGTACTCGGTCTCTCTCGGGTATTTCTTCTGGCTTGCATTTGTGTTCATGGTGTTGAACTGTACCAGCAGCCCCCATTGATCTTGTGAGAGTGCACCACTCCTGTTGCTGTCTGAAACGGTGTTGTCCGGCACTGCTGTTGAACACTGTGTTTGATGATTGTGTGTTTTCGCCATCGTAGGGCGCTGAGTGCATTGTGGTGCTCGTGTTTCTGCTGTTCCTGTAATGCTCACAGTGCCACCAGCACACTCACGCAATGTTGGCCCTGCATGCTCCATCCTGCAACCACCAACACTGCTTGGTTGTTGATGTTGTCAGAATACATGGCCCCTTGTAGACATTCAGGACACCTCCCATCAAAGCTGAAATGCATCCAGGGACCACCGCCAGTCTCCAGTTCTCCCCAAAGTACAGCTCTCCAGAAGTATTGAGGGCCTACTACAACAAAGAAGTCTCCATCAAAGTCGATGCCGCCTTTGACATCTGGGCTCTCGGGATCGTCATGTTCGAACTGTTGACCGGGCACTTAGCGTTCCCCACGCGTGGGCTGCCTTCAGAGACGGCAGACAATGCGGTGCGGCAGGCGATGCTCGGCCAGGCGCCCCTGCCGTGGGAGGCCCTCTCGGAGGTTGCCCGGAAGCGGCTGGACGCTGCACAGGGCCTCAAGGCGGCTGTGCTGCAGTGCCTCAAACGCGAAGCGCGCCTGCGCCCGACCGCGGCCGAGCTGCGCGAGTCATGGATGCAGATGTTGACCGCGTACATGCAACCTGATCTGAGCATTGCATCACAGGCGACTGCCAGCACAGCCTGGACTGGCAGCCGTGATGCAGCTGCCTCCTAGCAACGGAGCACAACCTCCTCCGATGAAGGAGAATTTTGACCCCTTGAGTGGTGGGCCTGAGTGATGAGCTTTGGCTGAAATTTTTGTGGTGTGCTGTCTGAGTATGGCAGCAACTGCGGCCGGTCTCTAAACAGTTCCAGGCCTGCAGACCATTTCCAGGCATTGGCATGAATCGGTTGCTGTTAAATTGGGCTTTTGATGGGTGGGTGCGATCCTGGGGTGGGACATCAGTGTAGCGCATCATGCTGCCGGCGCGATTCTGTGACTGCCAAAGCTTCAAGGCGCTTTTGAAAATTCTGTGCCTGGATCCGAGATGAGGGTCTGATCGTCCGGGGAGCCATGGTACGATGGTACTGGCGCCGCTGCCGGCATGAGAAAAGCTGGCAAAGCCGCTGCCCGGGTGGACCAGGCAGCGGCTGCGCTGATCCGGAGGCAGCACACTGATGATTTGTACATATGCATTTGGATTGTGGATTGTGTGCAACCCTGGCAGACTTGCTGATGCCACAATGGGCTGGCTGCCGTGTTCCCAGGCGTGCATGGCTAGGCCGAAGGGCATGTGTGAGATAGATGTAGATGGCTGCGATTGCATCAACAGCATTTAGTACTGTATCGAGTAGGGTAGGGGTCGTTCTGCAGGGAAAAGTCAAGGCGGTGATGCCTTGCATCTACTCTGGCCGCTGAAGATACACATGGACTGCACAGGAGGTCGCCGTCCAGTGGTGGCTGGCATGCCTCCGCATGTGCACTGCAAAGGCCTCAGTCCGGTGTAAGTGGCGGAACCACATTAACGTTGCTTTGGACCGCATGTCTTGTTGGTGCATGAATTGCGCGCAGCGTGCAATTTGTTGATGTTTTCAGGAGACGAGATGACAGCATGCGGACAGTCCCAGCATGTTGTCACAAATCTCTGGAAGGGCCTAAGGTGGACACAACACAAGAAACCGTCATAGGGTGTCGTCACATTGCATATTCAGCTCCGCCAGTTCGGATGGACCGTCAGCAAGCTTTCAGGCTTCATGGATCTTACCACCGCCCAGAACGGGCGTACCCTGGTGTCATGATGTTTCAAGAGTGTGTGGGGGAGTTACATTGTTAAAATTCAAGGCAGATGTGATACGTTTGTGCCGTGTGCACGGCCCTGATGTTCAGGCGCGATCACATGATGGCAACGGCCTTTCGAAGACCAGCCCACGGACAACCTGCAGGCGGAATGCGCAGCCAACAAGCCCCACAGAACGCATTTTCAAGGCGTTTCTTTAATTCACATGTTCTGCGCAGCTGTGGGCCTACCTGGCAGATGCATTTGTCCAGCCCCGGGTGGAGGCCTGCAGGATCCGTAAGGCAGCCTGCAGAAACTGTAACAAGCCACACTTGTACACATCGACTTATGTGTCTCCGGTAGAAATCAGAGATCGGCCACTGGCCTATGTCTACACGAACCCCCGCCGGCACGCGGCTCGCTACCAGGCCGCTGGCGTTTCAAACCCCCAGCCCCCACCGCACGTGCGACAGCGTTCATGAAACACACTTCGTTTCGTCGCGAGTTTACATATAACAGCACCATTGGGAATCTGGGCACCGAACCTGCCACCGTGAGCTCGATGCACATTTTCCTGGGGCGCTCGGCACGCCATCCACGCCTACTCACTGCACCATACGCCCTGTGCGAGCAGAGGAAGCTTCAATAAGGCACCTGCTATTCACCCAACCACCCCCGCGTTGCCTCCTGCACTGCTCCTGCCTGCTCATGTATGGGTATCGCACTCTGGTGCATACACGCGTTGATGTCGCGGCGACAACGTGTTAGTGCTGGTGCGCTGTTTCTGCGGGCTGGACCCGCCTCCGTCACACTGACAGAGCTACTGCCGCTGAGAGAATAAAATACACAAAGAATTAGATGGCGTGTGGAGTATCGTAGGCAGCACGTCGAGTGTGCATCCAAGCACTGGATGGCCTGAGCACTCATGGCCATTCAGCATGCGCAACAGCAGCTGACGGACCATCGACGTGATAATATACTTCCAGAAGTCCAGCAGTCGCAGTGTCAAGCTGCATGCCTGCTGATGTGTCGTATGATGCGTCCAGTGTTGCCAGACACACAGAACGTGCTAAGCGCGCCCTTGGCCTTTGATACAGCGCTACATTTGCCAGGTTGTCAAAGACAGCAACAAGCACGACCACACCACCTTAGAATATGACTGCCAGGACACGGGAAAAGCCTCATTGTCCATGCCACCAGCTCAATGCCGCACTGCAAGTGAAGATTGACCGGAGCATGTACTTCAGCATGATGTGCATGGCATGATGTAAACCAGAAAGCAATCATCCTTATGCTCGAGACTTTGCCTAATTGCGTCCCATAATACACGGCTGTATACGCCTGCTTGAAATTGCTGAACAGCTTGTGTACAAATCTCCTAGTTGGGGTCAGTGACTTGAACACCAATGCCGGGGCCAAAAGCTTGCCATGCTGGATTACTGCCTCGTCCGGAGCCACAACCACCGGTGTCATAGGCATTGCCACAGCTACTTGTCGGATTGATCCGTCTCGAGGGCCGCATTGCCCCAGTCTGTGCCTCGAGTCTTCATATTGTCGAAGATGTGCTCCCATGAGTTGACCAGGGCCTGTGCACTGGGCCGTTCGGCGGGGTCCCGATCCAAGCACCTCAGCACGGTGCGCCTCATGCCTCGCAGTCTCTCAAGGCGCTCATTTGCTCCATCCGATAGAGCCTCCCACGGCAGCGGCGTGCGGCCCATGATCGCATCCTTCGCCGCCTGCTCTGTCTCAGCCGAGGGAAGGCCGTCTACAGGGAAGGCGCGCTCGCCGGCGAGGAGCTCAAAGGCGATGACGCCGATAGCCCAGATGTCAACGGCGGCGTTGACGTGGACCGTGCGGCGGCCGCTCTCCAGCGCCTGGATCACCTCCGGAGCAGCATAATTCAGCGAGTATGCCAGGCTGGCAGTTGACCCTGCAGCGTATGAGTGTGTCAGACACACATTTGCAGCACTCATGCTGAAACGATTGTGCGGACTATGACATCACACACTTGACACTGCATAACAGCGCAACAAGGTGGCGTCTGTAGCGGGCCACTGATCATCGAATTTGCCACGATGGGGCGTCCTGCAAGACATTCCAGGCGCCACAGAACAGATTGTCTCTCACCTGTACCAAGGATACTACAGATTCGGTGCGACACACCCGTTCATGCCATGTGTATGCAGTTTCACAGATCCCAAGATCAACAATACCAGATCGCTGCCGGCTAAATTACCAAAGGCCTTGTTTCAGAACAGCATGGGCTGGCCATTGGAGCACAGCGATGCCACTACATGCACCTCCTGTATGTCTCGCACCGATTTTTGAAGTGCAGCCAAAGTCTATGAGCGTCCAGTCGTGCTGCTTGGGGCGGCGCAGGATGTTGCCGGGCTTGATGTCGCGGTGGGCATAGCCAGTCCCGTGCAGCTTCGCCAGAGCTCTGACCGAGTGACTCAGTGCCTGCACATCATGAGGATGCCTGTCAGGCACGCCCAAAGATGAAGCGAGGGATGTGGGAGAGACTCTCGAATACCTCCAACTCCCTCGCTTGATGTACGTGTGCATACAGGAACGGAGTCGTGCACCAGCAGTGCTACAGACTGAGGGTCAACCCTGTAATGATTTTGAATGTGCATCGACCACGGACCAGGAATTGATTGTTGTGTCGAGCCACAGGTGTGTCCAAGCAGGCAGATGCGGTCATGGTGCATCAAGGTGCTTGTCCGAACCAAACATGGTGCTGCCGCAGTTATGGTGCTGGTGCGGCCATCTTGCAGTGACAATCTGTGCTCCAAGAACAAAGCAAAGGCTACAATCGGAGGGAAGGTGACCTGGAAGATGGTGATGAAGTCAGTGTTGGCGTTGTCTCGGGCCCACTCGTCGAGGCTCTGGCCGCACTCGATGATGACAAACGGGGGGAAGGCGTAGCCGTAGGGCGTGGCGTGCTCCCCGGAGGCGTTGTCCTCGATGGCGAGGGTGGCGGGCATCATTGATTTGAGCGCGGGCTCCTCGTACAGGTCCCTCTCGCTCTGGAAGGCTGCCTTGTCCATGTAGAACTTGATGGCTGCCTGCACCAACGGCCACCGTGCGAGGCTCCTTGAAAGAGTGCGGACAGACAGCCCATTCTTGAACATTGCAGTGGTCTGTTGGGGATTTGGCGGGAGGCCATGCTGCAACACACATCTACAGGCTAGCGCTTTGCCATCAATGCACAGAGGACGAGGCTTTGAGTCGGGATCTACAACCGGTCCAGCAATCCGGGAGCAGCAATACTGCATGGCAGCGGGCATCGGTACAAAGCCCATGGCTGTATGGGAGGCAATGGGCCGCTGCTGTCAGCGCGCAGTGCCGCATGCAGGTGCTTCACTGGCAGCCAAGCAGCACGCACCTTGTCCTGTGTGTTCATGATCGCGGCAAACTGGACAATGCCCTGGCCGCCGACCCGCCTCTGCACGGCAGAGTGTAGCTGGTACTGGCCGTAGAAAGGGGCCGCCATGCAGCACATCCCGTCCAGCGCCACCTCGAGCTTGTCCAGTGCCGTCTCAGCCTCACTCGATGCCCTGCAGAAATGCAAACGTATGGATCATGCACAGAAATGCCATGCACTGCTGAAGCTTGCAGATCAAAGGGCATGATCGCAGTGCCGCATGCAGGACAACGGAGGCCTGCAGGCTCCATTGCGGCCACATCCGAACTATGTCCACGCCCTACGAGAAAATGCCACGCAACACACGCATGCCTAGTGTGCGGATGGGAGCGCACTTCCCAAACTCGGTCCAGTTGCAGCCAATGGTGACTGAGACTGTGGGTTCCGTGCGCAGCTCAGCGGCGTTGTATCCGCTTGACCGCCTGGCCGCCCATGGCTGCACAGCCCCATACCCCTGCTGGCCGTATGCACCCTGCTGTTGTGGGCCGGGGGCGAGAGTTCCGGGCGGGCCAAAGTGTGGCGGTCCTGGGGGGAACTGGCGATATGGACTTTCATGTGAGGCCGCGATCTTGCCGTCCGGAGCTCCCCAGTCGGCCGCGCGCTTGGTGCCGGCAGATCCGCCTCCTTGTGCTGGCCCAGGCCCAACATCTGTCCCTCTTGCACCTCCTCCTTTGCCGAAGTCAGCCTACAAACGAGAAGGATTCCGATGATCAGAGTTGCATTGAAACGCGTTTCATTCGACAAGAAACGTTTCAATCGCGTTTCTTATATTAACGTTTCTTATCAACGTATGAAACGCTGGCACGCCGGGACTGATCGTTTTCAGGAGGTCCAAACAGATTCGCACTACGCGGCACCCGTAGCCACGCGCCAATGGCTCCATGCGTACCGGGATCCTGATGCACCCCTAGCGCTAGGCCTGCAGGCCTGTGCTGTGAGGAACAGTCCAGCACATGTCATATCATCATTGCACAGTGAACACTCGCTGCAAGTGTAATAAAATATTGTATGGTGTGTGGCATCCCTTGGATTGCACAGGACGCTGTTCCCTTCTACTGGGAGAAACGAGGCTGGGCGCCTCCGGCGCCCAGGTGCTTTTATACCCACACAACGTTTCTTATTGTGCAAGAATTTTGATAGAAACGTTTCAAACGCGTTTTTTACATTAATATTTCATATGTCAAAACGTTTCAATGCAACTCTGCTGATGATCAACATTGGCACATGGATGCTGAAGCTGTCGGAAGTCAAGGCCCGAGTGAAGAATCTTGTGTACATCGTTGCAATGCATGATGGCGTACGGACAACTTGCCGAGTGAGCTACTGCCGGCTGCACGCCCCCTGGAAGGGCAATTTGTGTCCAACCTGCGGCAACGGCGATGTGCCATTGAATCACTCTGTGTTCATGCTCAGATGATGCTCATGGTGCTCCGTAAACTGCAGCGATTTACGCCTCATGGCCATGCATGTGCCCCCTGCTCAGCAACCTCGCTTCCGATGTAGGGCGGAATCCCTCAACAAACAGCGCAATGTGATGATGTGTCCCGGCAGCCACGTGTGAGCGCACGCAGCGAGCAGCAGACTCGAGCCTCCCGAGCTCAGGCCACATCAGACGTCTTTGGCCCTGAGTGCAACAGCCACACATGGCATCAGAAGGGCGCGCACCTCTGTTCTGTCCTTCTTCTGCTTCATGCGGTAGGCAACAACGGCCGCTAACAACAGACCCAGCACCACGGCTGCGGAAGCGCCAGCAGCTGCAGCGACATTGACCCCTCCATCGGTTGACTCAGGGGGAGGCACCTCCAGCGGCGGGTTTGCAATCAACCGAGCGCCTGACACGACAGCATCCTCCCCCACGCTGTCGGTGCCTGGCTCAGGCTCTTTTTGTGTTGGCCCCGGGCCTGGGGTTTCTTCCGGCAGGGGGCCTGGGGCAGGGGCAGGCGCCTCGCATGGAGGATTGAAGCAGACGTCCGGGGCTGGCCCGCCGGTGGCGTTTAATGCCGCGGATGGTTGCCGTAGTTCGAGCGCGTAGCGCACCGGGATGCTGTCATGGACAGTTGCAATAGCTGCAAGAGCTGGCGTCCTGATCGCCCCACATTCCGCCTGCACGCAGCACTTCTTGCTCACTGGAAGCCTAAGCCAACATCGACTGCATGCCGCCTTTCCAGCTGGGGTTCATGTCATGGGCACGACATCCTGATGCCAGTACGGGCCAGTCAAGTTTGACTACATGTTGGTTTCACATTGCTGTACTTCTTGAAGTGTGAGACGGAACAACACGGCGATACAGGACTTAGCCTCAGAGACGGCGAGTCGCTATATGATGACGAGCCAAAAGCTGCAGAACAAGAGGGCCTCCCCGACAAGCAGACAGCACTGCCGAGGAAGACGTTGACGACGACAGGCCGCTAGTGCTGTCCAGGGGAAGTGACAAGAGCGGAGGTGCAGGTGTGTGGGCTCGGCATGCAGCAGTGCACACCTGCGACGCCGCCTGGGAGCAGGCCGCATGCACCGCGCCGGCATTGTCGGCGATGCTGCCAAGGGTTGCGAGGTCTGAGACGTCAAACATGGCATCGTACGCTGCCACGCAGTTTGCAGTGGACACCATCGTGTGGCTTGAGGAGGAGAAGCAGTTGGGTGTCTCCCCGAACGGTGGGACACACGCCTCGGTCACTTGCTCCCTACCGCTGCACAGCACCAGTGGGCCGTCATCGGCCCAGCCGTGCACACACAAGGCACGTCAGAAGCCCAGCAGGCCACGGGTTGAGTGGGCCCTGTCGACAGCACGCTGCCTTTGACATTCAGGGAAACAGCTCCGATCTTCCAGGGAACTGGTGGGGCCATGGCGGCAGTGAACGTGCGCAAACGAACGGTCGGATGGCCCTGTGCACGCCGGTAACCCAGCGCCCTGTCTAGATGATGAGTCCAGACATGTTCGTTGTGATATTTGCCATGTGCCAAGGCATGCCACAGGCAGGGGGCTGCCCTGCTCATGGGAACATCATGGCCTGCCGCGCTCTGTACGTACCTGGGGAGCTTGTAGCAATCCAGTGATATGGCCGCTATACCACTGGATCCTTGCACGTCGCGACGTGCAAGGATCCAGTGGTATAGCGGCCATATCACTGGATTGCCACAAAAGTTTGGTTCGTGAGGTCGGTAGTTCGACACCCGCCTTGCACAGTCAGGTCGCTGCCACTCGTGTCGCGTTAAGTGGGGCATAGGATCACGGGACCAGCGTCAGTCCAGAGAGGCAGTGGTCGGATCGATGCTGAAACGGACCGGGGGAGCTGGAGGACTGGCCAGCCTCAGATCTCAGAGGATCCAGCTTTTGTGGCAATCCAGTGATATGGCCGCTATACCACTGGATCCTTGCACGTCGCGACGTGCAAGGATCCAGTGGTATAGCGGCCATATCACTGGATTGCCACAAAAGTTGGGTTCGTGAGGTCGGTAGTTCGACACCCGCCTTGCACAGTCAGGTCGCGGCCACTCGTGTCGCGTTAAGTGGGGCATAGGATCACGGGACCAGCGTAAGTCCAGAGAGGCAGTGGTCGGATCGATGCTGAAACGGACCGGGGGAGCTGGAGGACTGGCCAGCCTCAGATCTCAGAGGACCCAGCTTTTGTGGCAATCCAGTGATATGGCCGCTATACCACTGGATCCTTGCACGTCGCGACGTGCAAGGATCCAGTGGTATAGCGGCCATATCACTGGATTGCCACAGAGCTCTGTGCTACATGCCACCGTATGACAGTACACGGCTAAGGTGTGCTTTAGCTCCTAGCAGGCCGCTCTCGCGAACGAAAGGGGCAGGTATGCTGTCAACACATGAGTCACCATGCCGGCGAACTCACTGATCTCAATCAGGTAGCAGTAGTTGGCCAAGGCCAGCGCGTGCGGGGTGAGAGGTCAGTGGGAGGTGAGGCTGCGTTACCTGGAGACCCTTTCCAAGGCACCGAAATTGTCCACACACTGGATCATCCTTCCGCCCGAGGCAAAGTCGATCTTGCTGAGCTGCTCGGGCTCCAGATACTGTAGAAATAACTGGCTGTCATCCCCCTGCACCAGAGAAGTTGAACAGTTTGCCGCCATATAGTCCAGAAGCCTTTTGGGGTCCTCAAGCATGGAGATGAAGAATTGGTATCGGTTGGGTTGCTCTAGGAACCGGGTTGATGTATCGAATTCAGCAGAAATCGTCTCGCCTGCAGCATGCAACGCCCCGTCAATTTGAGGCCCACTGACGTTTACGCATCCTGGACGCCCTGCCCGCGAAGCATGTGCAAAGGCCTGCCCGCAAGCCCAAACACGAGAAACATGCGACAGATTTGATGTACACCTTTGAAAATGCTCCACGACCTCGCCAAGTACACGCAACGCGACAACCTTTTGCATCTTAGAGTGCTTGCAAAGACTGACACAGCGCACAGATGAGTTCTCTACGCCACAGGGCCACATGCACCGCCGCAAAGCTGGCGATGTGCCCAACAGCAGTGTCAATGACAGATAGCAGCGGTCCACCAACGTTCGGAAGCCAGACAACATGCAGACCCCCACGCCAACAACTACATGGCTAGAAGCGGGGTCTTCAGCCTACCGCTGCTGCAGCCATCGTGCAGGGGTCAATGATGCTGCAAGTCCAGACGAGCATGCACTTCTGAAATCACCGAATAAAACACTTGGCCCAACACCGCACCGCGAGCATCACCCTCGAACACGTGCCGCCCGTGGGTTGCTGCAAGGCCGAATGTGAACTGGGTGATCTCGCCTTCTTCTCTTGTTGGGCAGCGCTGCACAGGCCTCCTGTCTGACGTTCATTAAATGGGCACCGCATCGATCACGGCCCACATTTGCAGGACCATGGCAAGCCACCATGAAAGAATGATTGAACAACATCCTCAGCGATGGAAGTCAGCATTAGTCCTCCACATGGTGAGACATTGAGTTCCGCGAATGTCGCAGCGCATGCTCTCACGGGCAGACCTCGACTGCCCGAAATGGAGTCAGGCTGCTCTCTCTACAGAAGCATATACATATGCACAATACAACACGGAGCTATGCACCACAACCTACATTCACAGCAAATATCACAGCGGAATTGAGTGGCAGTTGGAGACACAGCGCCTGGGCGCGCTACCGCAGCGCAGGTGCCGGAGGGGCGTCCCTCACACAATCCATAGATGGAAGCGTGGCTTACCGTGCCGGGTTCACCACAACAGGACGGCGCCAGGAGGCACAACGAAGCATGATCTGAACCCAATGCTTGTTGATATGCAGGCACACCGGCTGCAGGGCGGAGCTACAGTAGTCCAGGTCAGCGTGCAACACGGCATGCAGACGGTGCAGGGCCTCACATTTGTTGGGAGGTCATCGTCGACAGGTGATGGGCCTTCGGCCGTGAGCTCTTGCATGCGGCGGTGCTGGCCGCGAAGCCCCGCGTGCCTTGGGGCTGACAGTGTTTCATTTCTGAGGAACTCTGCAGGCTCCTGCACAGCTCGTCACTGTATGCAGCAGGCGCACAGGCCACTCACATCTAGGTGCAGGGGAGACTGAAATTGGCAGTATTGCCCCGCTTCAGACAAATAGAAGAGGGGAGCGCAATGCAGTGCCTGCAGCGTACGCAGCTGGAAGCAGGCGCTTCCAGCCTCGTAGACAACTCCGGTTGGAGGCTTGGGAGAGTAGGTGCGAATTCCGATTGCTAAACCACAGCAGCGCATGTGCATTGATTGTGACGATGCAACGTCTGCAGCAGTCTGCAGGCCTCATGACTGGAGCGAGCTCGTACAGTCTCATGGCATGCCTATGATTGTAGCCTCATCCATCCATGTTCAGTGACAGGATGATGTCAAAAGACCATGCCTCCAATCCCACTGAACATGTGCTACACAGGAGAGATGATATGGCAGGTACCAACGTTGACGGTCAGCATGGTGAGCACACAGCTTGCTCCAGAAGAGCACTGTCACCTTGGCATGCTCCCGGGCCACCTGGGAGCTGTGAAATACATGCACTGTGCACTTGTACATTCTTGCTGTATCATTTAGCAGACAGCTGTAGCATGCCAGGGCGTACTTTTGCAGACTGGAGGCGACGGCCAGTGCCCTCGTATGTTGTGTACCACTGGTTGATCCAGAAAGCAAACATGGGACACGCATCATATGAGTCCTCTCCTGCGGCTCTGTCCAGCAGCACATCCCAGCTGGAAGTCAGGCCTTCATTTGCTACACACTTGCCTGCACACCCAGCAACCTTGCAAGCATCCGTCCACGAGCAAGCCTGCAAAAGGCCTCCTATGAGTAAGATAAATCGAGCTAAGCAGCACCATGTTGGTGAGTTGGAAGCGGGAGCGACTGGGGGCGACCAAGAAGATGGAGACATCCACTGCATGCACAACACGGCTGACAAGCCGCACTCACAAATGGACGGCATTTCACAGGATATTTCAAGCAGAATACTGCGACTTCCAGCGTGATGTTTCCTACAGCATGCGAATCCGCCCGCATATGCATGCCGCAACTCACTGCGCGGGGTTGTGCCGGAGACCAACGTACCCACCGTCGATGCAGCCAGCGCTAGCTGTAATAGAAAGATGCGTTCACATTTAGCAGCTTCGCGCAGTCAGAGGCGCGCGGCCTGGTTGTTGACACACGCTGTGCAGCTCATGTTGTGAGAACCTGAGCGTCGCCTGTGCAGCAGGTCACGAAGAACCAAGAATGAAACATCGAAGCTGGAACAGCCAAGAAAAATGTTGGATTAAGTCGATGCTCAACAGGCTGGGATCATCGACCCTAGTGAAGCGGCCACGGCTTGGCGTGCAGATTCATTTACACTTGAAGCTCAACGACCACAACGTACATGCAGGGTGTACTTATCCCAAACATACGCACACATAGTAATTCGAGAGCCTAGGCACTGGATGTTGATACAGGCGATCATGTCGATATGATCCGTGCAGCATAGCAGATTCACTGCAAGCGGCTCACATGCAACGAATGCAAGGCGAGAGCAGAGCACAGTCAATGCTCACGCCAGCGTTTGCTGCACTCTACGGCTGCTGCCGATGGTACTCAGGCCCGCACCGATGTTTCTGAAGGCACTGGCTGGCAGAAAGCGCTTTGAGTCTGGACTGCTGAGTCGGCAGCAGGCCTGTACATGTACGCTTGGAGCAGAAAGTACGCGATGAAGCATGCTATGACGTTACCCGAAAGCCGACGCATGGCCGACGCGACGTGCTCACTGTACACAAGGATGTCTTTCCTGGACTCGGCGACACCAAGATTGGCCTTGATATATTACAAAAGAGTGAACGGGAGAAAACAAATACTGAAACCGAATCTCATCCGAATCAACTGCAACATACACTCACACACACACGAACACTACAACCGCACTCACAACTCAGTCCGGCAGGAAGATTGGCCTTGACGATCGGCAGGTTGCCGTCGAAGCAGTGCTGAGGCTTGTGGAAAAACACAGGACCACACTCTTCACAGGCTCAGGATCAGAACATGTTAAATCCGGAAGGGCTCTATGCTAGTCATCTGAAGGCAGTGTCGGCATTGAGACTTCGAGCTCCTAGGTCTGCCACATTGACAATTCCCGAACCGTGCGTGCCACCAGCGAACAAGATGACAAGCTGATCTCAGAGTCGCAAGCAAGTTGGCCAAGCTTGGGTGCACGCTGCCTGTCATGATCACGGCAGTTGCCCAGGGCGGAGCGCACGTAGAATCGTCATGACGCGTCAGGTGGCCCACACGACGTCGTACGCATGAAGGTGCATCGCAGTGATGCTATGGCATGCTAATCAACGCGCGCGCGCCGCCGTGAGAGCTGCGGGCCATGGTCAGTGGAGGTGGGCGCTCAGAGCGGACTCGGACTGTTCGACCGGGCTCCGTGTTCAGTGGCGAAGAGTGCCATCGGGAGCCCGATTCGGGACGCACAGCCCCGCGAATGCAACGAGCCGTCTAAACACTTCCAAACTGCACGTCTGAGCTCTGTGTGATAACTGTAGACCTTGTATGATTTCCTGTGGTGTGAGAGATGAGTTCTTCCTCAGATGCCGATGCGGAAGGCCCGCGGTGGCATGTAAAGTAAAGTAAACCTAAATTGCCTTCTGGTCTGATAGCGTGGAAGCATGTTGCCTTCTGGTCTGATAGCGAGGAAGATCTATTGCTCCATGAGTACATGTTAGCTGATAATACATGGCTGGACGATCTCGAAGAAGTAGATTTAGATTACATTCTAAATTGCCTTCTGGTCTGTCTCCTTTCTTGTGTAGGCACCGTAGTGAAAAGCATTTGGAATATTCACGTGCTGCTGATGTCTTCACATCCTACATCGCACGTGCACCCATCGGGGCAGTTCTGCCACCTGTCCCAGTGGCACATCGTGATCGGCATGTCTCCGCCGTTGCGGTTTTGGTGCGGCAGTTGCTCGCACGGCCAGGTCCTTATGACAGTGCCTCTGGTGTTTCGTGGTCTGATGTAGCGGTTGTGCTTATTGTCGGTGTTGATGGTGTTGGTGGTGATGCTGGGGTGTCGGGTGTTGCAAATCGCCCGTCCCCTCTCGGTGAATTGGCTCGTGTTGTTGCATTCTGTGGCGCAAGTCAGAGTTTGCGGCAGCATGTTGCTTGGATGCCTCTTTCGGTCCCGGATTTCGGAGTTGTCAATGTCCAAATGGATACGGCTATGTAATCATGCATACATACATACATACATTCTCGAGCTGCGTCAAGTACGTCTTGGGCGCAGAGTACTTACTTGGATGTACAGCGGCAATCTGTTGCAGTGCATTGAAGGAGAACACCCCATAGTCGGTAAGAATTGGGATAATCTGCCTGCTAACGAAAGGAACCGCCGGTGGATGGATTTGTGCCTTATGACACCCACTGCTTTCGATGCACCGTATGGCATGGTGGTCTTTCACGTGTACATCCCTATACCAGGCCTGTGATCCCAACCCATAGACAGTACTCCAAAAGAATTAAACTACTAGTCACACTTTACTTTCTGGCCCATGTACCTACATTGCGGTGCATGAGTCGGCTGTTTTGTATACCTCACAACAGTGTCTCAGAGGTCTGTGTGAAACCAGTGCTAGCCGCTCGTGAGCATGCTCTGCTAGCGGTTCAAGAAACAAAGCAGATTCGGTTCCCTCGAGCAGCTGCAGAACTGAGGCGGGCTGTGCGAGAGTTCAAAAGTAAGTGGAAGCTGCCAGCCGTGGGTGCAGTTGATGGGAGCCTCATCCCCCAACGCAAGCCGTCTAGAGAGAAGGCGCAGGGGGATTAGGGGGATTCGGATGCGTTCTGGAGCTATAAGGGTAGCCCGGCAAGCCTCCTACTGGCTATTTGTGACGCACATGGTCGGTTTTTGTGTATGAACGCAGGCGCACCAGGGACAATGGGTGATGCAGGCCTCTGGTCCCGCTCGGACCTGTGCCAGCTCATTGAGCAGGGCCTCTTCCATGGGGCAACCCAGGAGCTGACTGCAGATGGTCACGCCGAGAGTCTTCAGCCGTTTCTAGTCGGTGATGCGGCTTCCCCTTGGGGCCGCACACGATGAAAGTGTGGGATGAGGCACGTCCTCAGGACACAGCGCAGTGGCGCGCAGAGGGGAAGGGAAAGTTCAATCTGTCAGAAAAGCTATCATATGTGCAGGGCGGACGCGCAGTCCTCGTTCAAGTCAGGTCAGGGCAGCCAGCATCTCGTACCTGCTGCGCACAGAGGTAGAACCGAGAGATGCTGCGAGGAGAGTGCTAATACCGTAAGACAGTAATGAGAATGGTTACAGATCTCAGTGTGCACATGCTTATATGCACACTGAACACTCAACACTCAAGGTTACGGCGGGAAACCCTCGCACGATCTCTCTCACTACATCGAGACGATCCTAGCTGGCGGCTTACCCCTACACTGGATCCGCGGATCGTTCGTGCATGGGTGCACCTGTCACCACACTGCTGCCCGCAGGCTCATGCATTGTGACACTCCCCCATAAACCCTGCTAAGTCTCCACTAGCTGGAGTTTATTACGAACTTCTTTCAAGGCAGGTCCGGGCAGCACTTTAGTAAACACATCTGCTACCTGATCGACAGTGCCGACCCATGCTACCTTAAGTTCATCCATCTGGACATATTCCCGCGCTCGCAAGTGCCGCACACGAATGTGCTTGGATCTGTCAGTGGACACAGCATTCACAGCCAAGATATTGGCACTCTTATTGTCACCCCACAGAGTCGGCTTATGTGGGACGAGTTTCAAATCGAGAAGCAACTGCTTCACCCACATCAACTCGTTGGCTGTTGCACTCATCGCGATGAGTTCAGCCTCTGTTGTATCCCCAGCCACTATACTCTGCTTCTTCGAACGCCAGAGAACAGAGTTCCCATACACTCGAATAATCATACCAGACACGCTTTTCAGATCAGCAGAGTTCGCAAAATCTGCATCTGAAAAAGCTTCTAGCAAACACCCATGTCCCTCAGAGCCTACAAATTTTATTCCTAGATTTTTCGTGGACTGTAGGTATCTCAGAACGTGTTGCACGGCAGACCAGTGTTCCTTCAGACTACTAGACATGTGCCGGGCCAGGGCATGTGCCACGTAGCTCAGGTCAGGTCGTGTCACTCCTGCAATGTACTGGATGCTTCCTACAGCACTCATGAACCTGGAATGCTCAGCAGCACTGGCTTTCTCCAGGTCAGGATGCTCTTTCACACTCCTTAGTTGTTGCCGCGGCACTAATGGAGTGGGAGATTTACGACAGTCAGACATGCTGTACTTTTCCAGCAAGTTCTGGATCTTGTTACGTTGTGTCATTGTGATTGTTTTGGCTTTTCGATCACGCGTGATCTCAGTGCCAAGTGCCCAAGACAGGTCACCTAAATCTCTGCCTTCAAATTTTGTGAGAATAACAGTGATTATTTCCTGCAGCCCCGCAGAGCAACTGAAAATAAATAAGTCATCCACCCACAGAAAAATAAAGCACCGATTGGTTTTACTGACATACAGTCCGGGATCACTCTGTGCGCACACAAATCCCAGTTCAGCCAAGACCTTGACTAAAGCTTTATGCCACTCGCGAGCGGCTTGCTTCAGGCCATACAGAGTCTTATGCAATTTCCATACACGTGCTGTCCCGTCTGAAAAATACGGGGGCTGTTCAACGAAAACCTCTTCCTCCAGGTCACCGTTCAGAAAAGCACACTGTATATCTATATGCCTAATCTCCATATCCTCCTGAGCAGCTATTGACAGCAACAACCGCAGCGTCGCATAACTACCGACAGGGGACCATGTCTCAAAGAAATCTACTCCTTCTACCTGAGAAAAACCACGAGCTACATATCGTGCCTTGTACCGCTGAATCTCACCAGCAGGCCCACGCTTGATCTTGAGCACCCATTTGCCCGAGATAGCCCGTTTGCCCGCAGGCAGATAGCACAACCCGAAGGTTCCGTGCTCACCCAGTGCATCTACCTCCTCTTGCATGGCACGCAGCCACGCATCCCTGTCTGGACCCGCGAGTCCTTCCTTCATAGAAGGCAGATCAGGGTCGGAAGGCTTCTGCTTCCTGGCGGCAGCTGCTCTGCGCGACCCATGACGCTGAGCATTCTGCTGCTCGCCAGACCCCACATGCTGAGGCTTCAGGCCTGCACAGGACACTCCACAGTCAGCCGCGGCTGATGTGTCCTGATCGCAAGCTGAAACATCAATAGCAACTTCAACTGTCTTACTACTAGCAATGTCAGAGCCCGCAGGCTCATGCATTTGTACAGCTGCTACATCCGCAGCCAATGGAACAAGGCGTCTGCGTACAAGAGGATTGATTTTAATACGGGGTAAGGCAGCTGGAATGGCCCTCACCTCGTCGGGCAAATCAACCCCAACCGCGGCTGAGGGGTCCGGATCCTCTCCCCCTAATTCGGACCCGGTCTCCACCTCATCTGGCTCATCCTCCCAGAAGGGCCTCGGCGCCTCAGCTCCTCGCAAGGGCTGAGCAACTGCCCCCGCGCCAGATGCTGAGGCCGCTGCCGAATTACTCCCAGAGCGGACCCGCTGAGCCTCCAGATGCTGATGAGCCGCAGCTCTTTCATCATCTGAGACGGTGTAGTCCATGCGCTGTTCGTCATCGTCGTCATAGATGCCAGGACTGTCATCATCGGACGGATCCTCCATGTCGTCATCAGACGCACTGACAGACATTCGAATGGGGAGCGCAACTTCTACACCAGGGTCGTGCAACACAGCATTGCGCGTAACAACATACCGCGCGGTGCGAGAGGGCGTGGCGACAGGATGATACACTTCGCCGGGAACACGAGGGGGAGCAGGGACGGCAGGTTGAGCAGCAGCTCTGGACATTGCACGCGTGCGATGCAAAGCTGTTCTGGCTATTTCCGGCGTTGCCCTAGCAGGGTCACGTCGGATAACCTCCGCAGAGGAGCCAGCTCCAAATCGTGGAGAGTACGCAGTAGGATCAGGGTCAGGGTTGTCCTGCCGGAATGTCATTTCCATGACAGGAACCCTACCATGACCAGGGGGGGTGTGAAGCTGGTCACGCAGACGGCGCAACACTCCCCCATCATACGTGTGCTCCGCCGCGAAAGGAGGGACATCTGCGTCAGTCACACGCTCACCCTCATCGTCCCCCTCGAAAGCAACCGTATAGGAGTTCGCAAACTCCTCAGGTTCCCTCTTGTCCACAACGGCGGACGCATCGTACTTGCGTACGTGCCGGATCATCTGATCCGCGGTGCACATCACCTGACGCATAACAAAAACCCTACCCCCAGGAACGTCCTGGGCGTACACACGCTGCATGCTGGGGCCTAACCCAGCCCCGACCCAGTATGCAGGCACACCCCGCGGGGACAACTTCCGCAGCTTGTCATCCCTAGGGTATGCATACACTTCAACCCCCCATGGACGCTGCTGCCGCAGCAGATCTTGGAACACCTCAACGGAGGTGTCTCGGAAAAAGGCCATATAAGGAATGACATCCTTATCACAAGACCGCACTAAAAACTCATCTAATTCTGTTGTCGCAAGCAACTTGTACTTGCGTTTCTCCTCATCCCTCAACTTATCGCGCTCGGCCTTTTTCATACGCTTACCCTTCCCCAGGCTCTTTTCAGCTTCGTCAACGTCCGCAGACGCATTGACAGCATGCTGAGCTTTCAGGCCCTTGAGGATACTCGCCAGTTTGTCATGGTACAATGCCGATGATGGCGTGAGATTGTGGCCATGGACAACGCTGGCGAGGCATTCTATCCACAGGAACAGAGGCAGGCCGCTCGCGAGCAGCACAGCACGGAGTGACTCAAAGGCCACTCCGATCCTCCTCTCGATCATGCCATTACAGCGATGAGCGGCTGTGGGGGTCAAGCGGTGAGTTATGCCACGACGCTGGAGGTAGAGCTTTAAGGCCGCGACCATAAACTCTCCCCCTTTGTCGGTGTGTAGGATGCGCAAACCCGGTTCACCTGGCTTCACCACATTCACCCGAATGCGTTCGATAATATAAGAGATCATGGCCGCAGCCTCACTCTTTTTGCGCAGACCTACCACGAAAGTATAACGGGTAAAGGCACACATCACAAACAAAACATATTTCACACCACCAATTCCTACCGGAGAGACAGGACCAGCTAAGTCGGCGTGCAGTTGCTCACCAGGCCACTTGGCCTGGCCCATGAGCTCACGATCATTGGCAGAAAACTTGCCCGCAGGCACTTTGCCAATTCTGCAGCCGTGACATCGATTCCCTAGTGGCTCGGAATCGACATCCAAATTCAAATGACCATAAAAGTCACTGTTAGATTGCATGCGCTTGAGGACCCAATTTGATTGGTGGAAAGACAAATGTGCTATAAAAGCAGGTTCCAGCAAGTATGCATCATATGGGACCTCAGCTCCCCCTGCATTGGGTCGCTTCAGGTCAATGGCCGCAACCGCCACATGATGCCACTGCTGTTGATCCTCAACAACTGAGGTCGGACTGCTCTGGTTAGACCAGACTACCCCCCTATTGACAGGCGCACCGACGAGAATGGGTTTCGTATCTACCGCCATTTTAAAAGCAAAAACAGGATGACCGTCTACATCTAGTTCCTGAAATTTGACGTTATCCTCTACGCCGGTAGCCATATCACCCAGACCAGGGACATATAACACATTCCTACGCGTGTCTAGGAACATCTGCTCTGATCTAAGACCCATCGTGCTGAGCAGGTTGTACGGACATTCAGGAGCATAGTAAACACCCGGGATTTCCACATCCAGTGGGTGCGTGTTCCCATGCTTGTCCACATAAGCACCCAGGTTCACCTGAATGGTTCCCCTACCCATGATAGAAAGCTGCCCTGGTCCCGCGAGATTGGCAACTTTCTGACACGGGCCGTACTCAGTGAACATTTCCCGATTTCCTACTATATGCATGTCCGACCCACTATCAACAATGATGTTCCACGGCATGGACGCGTCCGGCTGTGGGTACTTGGCAGGCATTTCAATAGTGCAAACATCTCTGGCCGCAGCTTGTTTGCGTTGGGGGCAGTTCGCACGCAAATGTCCCTTCTTCTTGCAGAAGAAACAGGTCCTGGTCTCCTCGCGAGGAGCCTGGCCAGCTGCGAGAGCAGCGACCACAGGGCCGTCACCACGGTGCTGCTTGCGCCAGCCATGGCCTGGTTTGCCCGCGGGCGTCCCAGACCTAGCCTGCAGCGACCGCTGTTGTTTGAGCAAATCAGCATGCTCAGTCAAACGGGCTATTATCACATGAGGGGAGGAGTGTTGAACTTCGCCGCGCACAGCGTTGAACTCTTCCCCCACCTCTAACAGTTTCAATCGAAGCCATCGCTGGCCCACATCGGCACCTAGTGCCTCCAGTTGAGTGTAAACACTCATCACCTCACCACAATATGTCGCGACATCTTTATTGTGTTGTGACAAAGAATTGAACCGACTCCACAGTCTGTGGATCTCGGCTTCAGTGCTAGGTCTATACTTGGCAGTCAAGTAAGACCATGCTTCACACAAGTGTGACATGCGATAGACAGTCGTCCTATCCGCGTCAGGCAAAGACATTAGGACCTGTGTCCTCGCCCTAGCATGAACACGCTGTTCGTCCGCAGACGGTGCGTGCTGCAACAAATGGTCTAACTCGAATTGACCTAACCACAAAAAGACTTTCTGTTCGTACGCAACGAAACTTTCAGTCTTGTAATTCCAATCAGGCAATTTCCCTTTAGTCAAATCAGGTTCGCTACGCCCCCGAGATGCGCGCAGCGCCTCGGTTAACGTCTCGAGTGATATGAGTGACTCAGTGTGACCAGGATCGTTCACAACATGAGAGGAAATAGGCACCTGCTGGCTACTCTGCCCAGTGTGGGAAGAGGGTCGTGGCCGGACAATCCGTCCGCCCCGGAGCAACATACCCGCAGGCTGTTCTCCGTCAGGGAGCTGCTGGTCAGCGTCCCTGTCGACGAGAGGCTGCTGTTCAGCATCGTCACGCCTCTCCTCGCGAGGAGAGTTGGCGTTGGCGTTGGAGTTCGAGAGAGACATCCTGCATCAGGACAGATGGTTGTTTGTCGCGCGCAGCAACTAACCAGTGGGATTGCTCGCAAGCAAACAGGTTGAGAGAACAAGCGAACGCGTTCGCTTTTCTCAGCGCTGATCATTAAAACAAGCTTCTCGAATTGTGTCTAACAACAATATGCTACGAGAGAGCTAAATGATGCCTGCGCTTTTGACCGCAGTCTGAGCGCCGGCAGAACAGTGGAATGCCCGCCGTGTCTGCGCGCAGACATTGGCCGACGGCTTCCTGAACAAGACCATAAACAGACATAGCGCTAACTTCATCGATACCATGTCAGAAAAGCTATCATATGTGCAGGGCGGACGCGCAGTCCTCGTTCAAGTCAGGTCAGGGCAGCCAGCATCTCGTACCTGCTGCGCACAGAGGTAGAACCGAGAGATGCTGCGAGGAGAGTGCTAATACCGTAAGACAGTAATGAGAATGGTTACAGATCTCAGTGTGCACATGCTTATATGCACACTGAACACTCAACACTCAAGGTTACGGCGGGAAACCCTCGCACGATCTCTCTCACTACATCGAGACGATCCTAGCTGGCGGCTTACCCCTACACTGGATCCGCGGATCGTTCGTGCATGGGTGCACCTGTCACCACACTGCTGCCCGCAGGCTCATGCATTGTGACAGACGCGTCCCAGGTCTGTAAAATTGTCTGACTGAGATATCAGCGTTCCAATCGCGGGTGACAACGCCGCGGACAGACGGGTGGTCTTGTGACTGCTACGCTAGTGTCAGGCTGAACCTCGCCTGGGCAACAGGCTACATCTCCCTCACCATGCACGCCAGACATGTAATCTAACACTACCCGAACTTCTTTCAAGTTTTTTTCGGGACGCAGCCAACACTCAGCTAGCCTCAATAGACGCCAGGACGATACCAGAGATATACCCACAGCTCTGAGTCTATATCAATGCCGTGAGGCCTCAGGTCGGGGCCTAGGAGACAGCGGTCACGCGACAGCAACCATGCCTCGTATGAAGCGACTCACAGCGCCCTTGGATAGTTGGTAGGTACCACGCTCACTCCAGAGTTCATCAAAGGCGATACGCAGTGCTTGTGGGCATCATGTCGACACTAGAGTACACAGGGGCTATGGCACTTTCGCCTCACCTGGGTGTGTCGCCAAACCGGTGTTCCATTCGAGGGTGCTCCATATGAGCATGTCTCGATCAGGCCTCCGATCACGCCAAAAACGTGCCGTGTAACGTTTCAGGTGTGTCTGGGTTGATCAGGATCGTTGCGGGTGTCTTAGGAAGTCTGTCGGAGTTGTTCTGTGTTTAGGTGGCCCCACTCTGCCAGTGATTGTTCGAATGCAAGCGCGAGTGGAAGCGTCATACCGTAAGTTTAGTTGGGCGAAATGTTAAGTATGTGTGCGGAGTACTTAGCACATGACGCCTGAGATCTGGGATCACACCTGCTTGGTCAGTATCTGAGTCAGATACTTGAGCCATGACCTTGTTCGACCTATACAGAGAGCTGGAATGCGTCTTCTCATTCGCGGGCTGGTGACTGCCACGTGTCACCCCGTGCGTGCATTCGCATGTGCACCTGCCTTGTGCGCTACGAGGCACTTTCACAACACCTCCCCCCTTCACGGGAGCGAGCGTGTGCGAGCTCATGAGGCACATGTGGAAGTTCTCTCGGAGCGCGTCGAGTGTTTGGAATGTCCTGTGGGAAGTTGTGCACACGAGAGGTCATGTTAGAGTGATCACAGGCGTCATGTGGTGCTTACGTTATGATGGGCCCATGTGATCGTGGTTACTCATCGATACCTGTTCGAATGCAAGCGCGAGTGGAAGCGTCAAAGAGAGCCCTAGTGCTGACTCTATCCCTGATCTTGCTGATCAGCTGCCTCTTAGTGAAGACGATGAAGCTCCAAAGTTGGCAGACTTGGTGGAATGGCGTCCCGACTGGGGGGCAGAGGAGGTGGAGCCAGAGAGATGCTTGCATTGGGAGGTAGATGACGACGGCAATGGCGTAGACAACCAGGAATATGACACGGAACAAGAGCAAAATGGGTTTGACCAAGCTGTGCGACTCTGACTCCCATGTGCAAATCTGGTCCGAGCATTGCTTTGAGACATTCCCCACCTTGAATGCTGGGGTGAGGCTAAACTGAGCCGTCTTCGACAGGGAAATTGTAACCGTATGCCCAGCCTGTGACATGCTGCCCCTTTGACTGTAGGACGTTTGTGATCTCCTCAGATTTGCCAACGCCGACTGGCGTGCTCAGGGAGGGGGTGGAGTCACTGATTTATTGCGGGACGCCGCCGCAGCTGGCCTGCAGCCAGTGCCGAACCTGTCCTTGGAGGTATTGGCCGATGAGTTATCATGGCGTATGAGCTCTCAAGAGTCCCAGCAGCTAGCCACAAGCCTCGGCGCGCCCCATGCTCGGACCATACGGTGGTATCAGAAGAACGCTGACATGCCTGTGGCTGCAGGCACCTCAGTTACAATTAGGCAGGCGTGCTGGCAGCTTTGAAACTGCGAGGCGGTATGACTTGTAGTTCCCTAGATAGTATCTGCAGGCTACTCTCAATGGGAGGCTTCTGTCCCGATGAGGACAACGTTATGCCCAGGTGTGCATGTGCTCCTTTCGATACATTCCTGGATTTTCTCCCTCATCGGACATACTATAACCATTCCATATGCGTTCTGTGACAATCGATGTATTCGTGCAGGTCCGAGCATTTCATAAATGGTTTGTTGTGTCTGCAAAAGCCCGATGACTACGCCTGGGATATGTGCAACAATGGGCAGTGTCCCACGGTCTTTGGTCGGCGACTCCCGCTCGTAAAACGGCACCAGATTCAAGGCCAGCGGTGTACCCGCTGTGGCAATCCACAGTTCCACAAAAGGAATAAGCAGGTCCAACCTGTGAGGAGGTGCGCCGTTCCATATAGACACGATTTATTGTACCTTGCACTGGTGGCTCAATCCAACAGTGCATCTGTAGTTGGAAGCGGCTTGTTCTCATCTTGCATCTGCAATGTTGCTGCCTGGCTATATGACGGATGCCTTGTGCCTGCAGTGCATACGTGTTGAATCTGGAGGACATTGTGAAGCATTTATTCAGAGCAGACACGTTTGCACGCTTCGCTGGCACAAGGACTCAAGCTATGATACAATCTGATTTTTACAGGCAGCTGGATGAGGCCCATGGCGGTTCCATCTCTGCTCTGGACAGTCGCTCCACCGTGCCTGCTTCAGATCAGCCACAGACATTACACCATCCCCTCGATTGCCATCAGGCTCCTGCAGAGCCTTGCGATGTACCTGACTTCGGGCACGTGGACAGCGATCCTTCAGATGAGGTGATGACCGGTGCGGGTGACACGTTGACTCTGTTCTTCGCCCTGTTCGTCGATGGTGTCCAGCTGCATGGGCATGGCAGGTCCACCACCACTGTCATCGTCTTGAAATGCCTTGACTTGCCTGGGTTCCTGTGTAACACAGACTTGGCCTGTTATTCATTTGCATTCATCAGCGGTCCTAAGGAACCCAGCGACATGTCTGAGATCATGGCAATTATTCTCCAGCAGTTCAAGTGCCGGGAGCCGGTAATGACGGAGGACAGTGACGGTGAGTGTGCCTGCCCTTTACACTGCACGTGAACGCCGTGGGACGTGGGTGGTAACACCTACTCTTGGACACCTTGCAGGTAATCGTACCTTCTCTGGTAACCCAATACGTGTGTGGGACAGTCACAAGAAAAAATGGCGACAAGTGTGCCCGATTTTTTTATTCGCGTTAGCAGACACCCCCGCTAGGCGCATGTGGGCTCTCACGACCGGTCACCAGAGTTGCATTAGTACGTTTCGTGATAAAATACGTTGAGCAAAAATACGCGTATGGTACGTTGGCTTCGATCTTGGGGGATTGAAAAGTACGCTGTATAGGCTACATCACTTGCTTGGCGCCTAAGGCGCCAAGCCGGTGAAGGGCAGACTTGGTAGTGCCACGGTCACTGTTATCTGTGCTCAGGCACACTATTGCAGATAACAGTACAATATATTAACAGTCAATTAGATTATCAGGCTACTCAGGTTTATCATGCAATGCAAGGGATGTTAAAAACCTCCTTTGGCCTTGTGGCTAGAGGTGCACCACAGTGCAGAGCTGTAGGCTCTCAAAACGCGCAAGTCCGAAACGTACGCGCGTACTATACGCTGGTAAAGTACGTTTGGAAAAAATACGCGTATTAAACGTACCGGAATCGAAAGATACGCGTATTAATGCAACTCTGCCGGTCACACTGGTAACCGAGGTTGTGACAAATGTGGGTTGCGAGGTCTGCGGCTGCTGCCTGATGGCTTCAAGCTTGGGTGGTCTGCATGGGCCGGTTTCTGCAGCCCGTGTGAGGCGATGATATTGAACAAGGACAAGAAGGCTGACAATGACCCAGTGGGTAGCTTCGTGACCCCTGTTGGCATCTGGAATCTTAAAAGATCAGGTGCCGCATGAATGATGTGTTGAGGATGTCACATTGTTCTGCTTGTCAAACAACCGATATGCAGGATTGGATCACCATGTCCATCCAGTTTGGGAAGAAAGGGCAGCCGGATCAGGCAGCAATCTCGCAGATGTGTAGTTCAGAGGAAGGGCATGGAGTGCGCAGCCAAGATGCAGTCACTATCTCGCTGAAAGCTGCAGCTGCGCACACCTTGCCGGCCCTCGCTGCCGGGGGGGGGGGGGGGGGGGGGGGGGGGGGGGGGGGCTGTCTCACTGCCGATCCGAACTCCATTGCGCAACACAAACTCACAAGAGGTACTCGCTCCATTCCTGCTTACATCTGTTTGTTTATGTCTGCCCGGTTGTTGCACCGCGCATGATCGATCTGTTGTGCCGATGCTAATGTCACATGCTGAGTGTATTCCTGACGCATGTGTACATGTGGAATAGAGTGTGAAGCTGTGTGGGAGAAGAGATACGAAGCTGTCAACAAGAAGCATACGGACATCGGTTGCCGTGGAGTTAATCCCTTCCAATCCAGTGGCCTCCGTAGTTACAGGTAAGCCCCTCGATAGTACAATCCACCTGGATGACGTCGGTGGCGTGGGCCATTGCATACGTGGGCAACACGAATTGCAGGTGGCAGCATACCTTCGTGGAGCCACTTTCTCACTCCATTCTGTACAACTTGGTGCGTAATTTTGTTGAGCTTATCTGTCATACTGGGAATGGACTGGAGGTCGATGGCAAGAAATTCAGTCTGTCAACGGATCTTCAAAACAGATTGGATGCTTTCAGTGACAAAATAAAGTGGCCATCTGCGCACAACATTCAGCCACACAAGTTGAACAGGTGCTCCTACCTACTCCCGTTCTTCAAGTACATAGATTGGCTGCATGCCTGTAGTGTACATGTACCGATAGTGTGTACACACTGACTTACAGGGGTACCGCAGTCAGCAAATGGCTATTTGAGGAGGTTAATACATTCCTGGAAGTGACCGGCGCCATGATGTTCTACGTGGACAACACACTACCGAGCAGGTCCTGGCCGCTCAGAAGGAACTGTTCCAGTACGGAGAGTACGCCGAAACGCATTTGCACTGCAAGACGCTGACGATTCCGGTCCATAGGTGCTTCGCCCATATCCCCTATCAAGCCATGGCCACCTTGCCAGGGGCGTATCTGAGGGATGACTGGGGGGAACGGATGGTCCGTCACACCAAAGGCCGCATCACTGGTCACCATACGAAGGATGCTGCCCAGGCTTCTGCAGGCGTTTGCCTCGTTGAGATGGGGCTGCGCATCTGTCAGCAAACGTATGAAGACGTAGCCTTGCCTCTACTGCGGATCAGGCCGTTGCCCTCTACTCGGTCTATTGATCAGGGTGATGCATTCGGGACGGCGCTGCACTACCTCAAGCCTGCAGGAACCGGAGATGATGGGGATGAGGTGCGACTGACTGTGTGAATGGGATGCAACATCGATACTGTGGGCTCAGTCTCTCTTACAATACCCATTTAAACTGCAGATGTCCTAGTTGATATCTGTGCTGGAGGAGATGGCTGCCAAGGCATCGCGATCTCACCGATTGGAGGGAGACCTAGCACTGGCAGGTGTACTAGGCGAAGCGGAATTACGAGGCACCTTCAACATGGGCATTGGCTGCTACGAGCCCAAGCGAGGCATCTCAGCAACAGTGTTGTGTTCAGAATCTGCCACTATTCAATGGGGAGCTTTCAACGTCAGGACGGTCACAGGCACTTCAGCAAAGGGACGCACAAAAACCGACCAGTACGCCTATGTACCTTTCATGGCAGGCAACCGTCACAACGCATGTGTCTTAGAGATCAAGCAGATAGTGCCAGTCCGCAGGTCGGACATGGGGTGGCCAAATATTTATTAATGGGGAGGCAAGGTTGGCTGTAGGCAAACTGTGGGATCACCTCAGCATCCATAGTGGTGCTGGTCTGGAAGATCGTTTCAACGATAACCCCACTGCTGGTGCATGTTGTGTCCCACGAGCCTTGTGGTTGTCGCCTCGGAGACGCAGACTGGGGTATAGCCATGCCGTGCATTTGAGGCAGATTCACTGCCCCTGTGTTTTCATTCCAGATGAGGTCAAAGGAGATTACTTCATTACTATTAGTAAAATGGGGTTTAATGGTCGCAGAGACCTGTTGTATGAAGCAGCGTGTGGACAGTCTAACGAGGAGGATGATGCGGGAGGTGATACTGATGTGCCCATGTAAGACAAGGTTCTTGACAATCTTCTTGTACAGTACCGAATTTAAGATGCAATAATCCAGAGCTCGTAGGACGTTTATGGAGTGGTCATTACCAGTTTCTCGTATGAATATGTTGCCGACGAGGCCCTCTTGGGGCGGTGTCACTTACGTCCGCTACCCAGTCGGTTTCTAATTGTTCTTACAAAGGGAACGACTCAAAACACGCTGGATGGAAACGCTTGTGATTATGTGGGGGATGTTTTCACCGCAAGAGTGAACCTTGCACCTACACCTTTCTGTGCATGCGATACTGGACACCAGTCCGATGCCGACTTTAGAAGTTCACAAGGTGTGATTACATGATTGTTGCACCGGGGGGCCTCCTGTAAAAGCATCCGCACTGTAGTAGGTGGGAAGGTCTGGTGCCTAATGCCGGCTGGCATACACCCATGAGGATGCCATTGCAAGCCCGGCAGGGTTGTCGCTACTACAAATATTGTTATGTCTTCGAATCGTCAGACTGCTGCTCACAGTCACGGGCTAAGGGCAATGCTTCTTGTATTACCCCCATCACTGGCAACCGCCAATGAGTGACGCATCCACGGCCTCTGAAATCATAGCTGTTCTCTCCGCCATGTGCCACCACCTGGACAACACCACGTCGCAAATTGATGTCGATGAATACCAACATATTAGCGTCTCCATGCAGACAGACTGATCGCCTCAAGAAGAACAGCCCACAGTCACATTGATGACCAAGCAGGCGGACTGTCACACCTGTTGTTGTATGTGCGAATGAATGTCTCTTTGTCTTTTACAAATCCTGTAATCTGGGCATGTGGCTGCGTGTCTTGGCGACGGTGCACACACATGTGTGAAGCCAGGCCTGGATTGCGTCCGATGACGCCATCAACAGCAGTACATGACTTATTGGATTCTCGCCTGGCATGCACATTGGTTCTCTTTGCTATGAAGCAGCTACATCGCCTCCGGAGCCGGATAGTGAGTGCACACTTGCATCACAGAGTCAACCAACAGGCACTCTGAAGCGTACGAACACGAACAGTGAAATTAATCGGTCCGAGATCACATAGATACTATCTTATACGAAAATGCGTCTTTGCATTATCGAATACCCGGACAGTGATACATTCTCTGGAAATTTCAACGCCATGGGCACCAGCCGCACACTACGCGACATGTGGCTATGAGGGCGTCGCGAGTGGCTGAAAGTGGCGCGTCGCCCGACATGTCGGCACTTCTTTCAAATAGACAGACCGGGACAGCATCGTAGCAATATCAGTATGTGGCGTTGACGACGACACTGGCGTGTCTCGAATCTTTGCAAGTATAGTAGCCAGCAGTCATGGAAGACGAAACGCAAAGCATTGCAATCCGTGCATTACAATCCATATCTGTACTGGTTGATGATGTAGAAATCGCTATTAGCCTCGCAAAAAGAGGAAAATGAGGACGTCGACAGCTTCCTGGATGACCGGCAGCAAAAAATCGTTCGCAAAATGGAGGCTCGGGGCACCGGTCGATTCTACTGCGTGCCTGGAGTGCGAGCAGTGCAGGACGGCACTGCCGAGGATGTATTCACCCATGTGGTGTACGTCCCCTATCAAAAAGGTCAGGTCTGGACTTTGCCCGTGACTGGCAAACATGGCGACATTGGCATCTTCCGTATGGTTGCACCGACGACGGGACAGCCTCAGGCGCGATCATCCAAGACGACTTCAAAACGGACCACAAGAGAAAGCAGAGCCGCTCCAAAAGTACGACCTTCCACTTAAATGGATAGGTCACCTGCACGTCGCGCTGCTGCATTGCGCACTCGTTGTTACTTGCACGGCTTTCGCATCTGAGTTGTGCATTTCTGGACGACGACCTGCTTACAGGCGGAACAGAAACTATTTGACGACCTCGAACTGTTAATGCCGCGTATCACCAGAAGCGTTCCTTCACATCAGCACCCATATCGGCGCTGCCATTCACACGAAGGGCGAGTCCCTTTTTCCGGGCGCTGCGGTGTCTGCAAACATCCGTACACATCTTAGAGCTCTACAAGGCTGGGCACTAGACAGCCCCTCATTGGTGCGCCCACCGAGGTCCGATCTGCCCAGAGTTGTGGAGCTTCATTCGACATATATCGTATATCGTTTGTCGCCGTATCCATGATCATTTATGTCGACATACTGTGTATTTACAGTTTCCACTAGGCCTTGCCCACCTGCGTGTCGCTTTCGCTTGTCGCAGAGAGCGGACAGATATGATGCGGATGGTGTTGTCTTATGTCAAGCTATTCTGCGCGTATCACAAAAGGCCACTGGCGGCAAGACATGCCAAAGCTGCGTTTAAGCAGTTCACGAAATCACACAATACAAACAACGCTCGCAAGGTAAGGGCCTCCTTCGACCTGCTCTTCCTCTCATGGCTGCTCAACTTGAAGCCTGGGGAAGGCAAAAGACCTCCAGTTGAGGGCGGCATCAAGGCTTTGCTTTCGAACCAGCCATGGAATTTCCCAGCTGATGTAATCGAGGACACGCTGAAAGGACTTGACGGGATATTCGAGGCGCGGAAGGAAGTCGTAGACGGCCTGAATGCTAAGGACTTTAGAGATGCGCTGCATAAAGACATGGTCCGTCTGGTGGCTTCAGAGAAGTGTGCAACGGTACGCTTTCAGCCACTATTACATACTGTATGAAATTGATCCGATGACGCAGTGTTCCAATGCCTTGATAGAACTGGTACATGGCTGCAACACAACTTACCAACTCCAGACATGGATGGCCCGCATTGATGTGCAGGGAATCAGAGCTCTGCAGATTATTTTCGGGGAGACTTTGCGGATTGACACCTCTCTCAGCGACATCCCGTCGAATGGTGTACCATCATTCGCACACCTCCCACCAGATACAAACCTGTCCAGTCTCCCCGACTGGAACATCGATTGGGGACCTCCGGGAGACAACGCAGAGTCCTCGCCATATGCATTTCTGCACCATACAAGAGTGATCCCAGGTTGTGCCAATCAGATGGACAGAGGATTACATACAGGAATCTCAGCCACTCCAATGCATCACCTGCTCACAGCCTCGGGGAGAAATGCACCTGCAGCCATCGAGTCTTTTCGCAACACATATCCGTTGCACAGATGGAGAGCGCCCGTTCCTTCACAAGTTGACGACGAAGAGGACTCGAGTTCACGCGGGGCTGACCTGGCCGACTTCTTCCACAAGAGCGAAGATCCATGGCCAGAAGCAGGTGAGGGAACATCCACAGGTGGAGGGTGAGAAGTGATCCAAATCCAGGCCCCTTCTAGCGGATATCTGCACGTCCACGGAGTCCTTGTATTGCGGCACCTGACTGAGTATGTGGTGCGCACTGTCTTCTATTTAATGGAACTTGTGTGCCGTGGACCATGGTCCCTGCAGCCTGGTGACAGTGACAGGTATATGTTTCACGGAATCTACAGGAGGAGCTCTTCAAGGCACATCACCTACCTCCACCACATGCGTTAACCGTTTTCACCGAGACGGTGCTGGTAGTCATCCCACAGGCACCAGGCTCAGAGGTCCAACAAGCTGCAGATGACAACAGGCCAATTGTGGGGTCAGATGATGAATTCACCAGTGATGAAGAGGAAGACATACCCGAAGCGTCCCGCAGCATGGCTGCCACGTCAAAGGGAACAGCAAGGAACGAGAGGCGGGTGCGTAGAGGCCTCGGTACCGTTAAGAAAGGCGGTACAGGTGCAGGCAGCACAAGTGCAGGCGCCGTGAAACGCACAAGAGCAGGCACGTGTACGCGTCAGCCTGAATCTGAAGCACAGGACATCCCTGGAGTTTCACCTCTGGCGGCGACGACTCAACTGTGCACAGAGGTGAGCATGGCATACATCAGTGTCTACCCACATGTGACTGCTTTCTTGAAGTAAAGCTGACTCGAGGCCTCGATTCGACTGCGCCGGCCGTTGACATACACACTGTCACATGCTCTACATGATGTACATGTGCAAGTAACTCATGTTTGAACTTGAGGGAATGCATAATGTCAGGCAGCAGTGGTGTATGCAGGTGACGCGCAAGACTGGGCAGCTGGCCAACGACAAAGTGGCAGCCCAAAAGCAACCTCGTGGCAGTGGACATATGTCCACACGGACAAAGAGCCAAGACATGAAGTGATTGAAGAAGCAAAAGTCCGAGTCTCCAGACACCGAATCCTGGCTAGTACCATCAACTGGTACTGCGACACCGGTGAGTCCATCATGGGTTACATGTATAGACAAGTCGAATACACCACGGTGCTAGACGGCTTATGCACTTGTGAATCATCTTGACTGCATAATCATGTCTACAGAAAGAAAGGAGTGCTGCCATAATGCCGGTGGTTGCGAAAGCCCTCACCTTCCAGTCCGAATGCATGAATCACAAAACTGGATTGCAGATGAACAGATGCAGCCTGATGAAACACCAACTGAGGTAAGTACTGCAGTGACGGAGTCGATCCCCAAGAATCTTCCCAAGAGACGGTCCAGCAGGCGTGGCACCAAATGACCAAGTACTGTCAGAGACCGTTCGGACCATGTCCCCCTTTGCTGGTATTGAATAAGTTCTTCTTCCATACATGTGATTGTGCTCGTGGGTTAGTTGTTGTGATGGTGTGCTAGGAGATGACTACAGGGGAGCAGCGGTGGCAGGACCCCGGACTGTAAATCGAAACCAGGGAGGCAACAAAGCATACCATACATGAATCAATACAATAAGCAGCGTTTCCGAATCGGTAGGTCATTTGTATGCTATTCGCCTATTCGACTCACCCTTCAGGCGCACGCGAGGGCAATGGCACACTTTTCCACCTGCGCCTCCAGGGTGGGCTAGCCCTAGTGGGGAAGGTCAACTGCCTAGGGTGAGACACCCAAAGGTGGGTCCGAGACAAGACAGCCATACACAACTCGTTGACGCCTAACCAACACGGCAATATGATCTGTATTATTTAGTCATGTGTATCTAAAAGGTAGAGTGCAGTTTGGTGACGACACAGTCACGGACCAGGGCATCTGGACCCCGCACCGACGCTGCGGATTCAGTCTCCAATCCATACACGGCTCCGACACATGCTACATAGTCACATGACGTTGAAAATAATGCATGCTCACACGGGGTGCCGGACACACGACGTACCATAGACAAACAATGCGCACAACCTTACCTCCCGATACCGGGCGCATAGCACTCGGCATCAACCAACCACCCCCGTAGCACCATATCTCGGACGTCATATCGCAGGTACTGTACGTAATATCATTTATTGACCTTGATCTCGCCGGGCGCCTATCAATGGCAAACGTATGGAGATGGCAAGGACATCCATGACAACTGCTTCCACCACCAAGATCGTTCCAATTCTACCCAAACACGATCCCAAGCGGCCACATCGACAACTCCGTATAACATGGGAATGACTCGTTAAGTCAGGCGCACGTAGGCAGGACGCCTTGACGAATCGCACTACCTTAACTCGCAGGCGCCCGATGTCGCCCACTGGCAACACACCTTCATGTACGCGAGCATCCTTCACAAACCGTCACACAGACGACCAGATATATAAACATTAGCTGTTGGCGCGCGATACATGGCCACCAGTGACGGCGAGCTGCAAAGAACGGGATACGATGTCTGCAAGCATCTGCCCATGTACCGGTGGTATCGAGAAGAGAGATCAATAGATGAAGCCATCTCATTGGAGGCATCATGGCATCGACCAATTTGAGTATTGTAGAGCCTTTTGTGTGCGCCTGCGTAGTTCATGTAGTCGTCGCAATCAAGTCCCGCTCCAGGTATGGCGCTCACACACGCACCTACAGCACCCGCGATACCGCACCAATCGCGCCCGGATCAATCCTAGCTACAATTATATTTGTATATCTATTTATTAATTGCAAGCATCCAGGCCCGATTTAGCGCTGATTCGGATCACATAGAGTCCAGCACATGTGGATCACCCGAGCGACTCACCTGCAGGTGCTCCCAAAAGGCATAGCCCCTGTGTAGCCGGGCGCATGCATTGCTCGCATACAGAATGATTGGTGAGGCACCGACCATTCTACGACGGTGCTGACTGGGCACACGGGCCTCGCCCCAGAGCGGAATGGACGGTGCCACACCGACCATTAGCAGGCCATACGCAAATTCCGAACGAGGTCCATACTTGACCCACGTAATCCAGAGTTGCAGCAGCATGTACGGCGAATCGTCGACGCATATGTGCGTCGCATTTACAGCCTGAAGTGCTCAATCCTATCCAAAATACCGTGTTATTTGCACTACAAGAATCACGACAGCCCTGTGCGTGCAGTTGGGGCAGATGTTGGCTGGGCGCTTGGTGCTGATCTCGGACGTATGGTACATATCTGACTAATGCTAGCGCCCTTGGGCTGCTGCTGGCATGGGGCAGATGCGATCAACTGCGCGATCCAGCCCAATACGGGATAGACTTCAGTAACACAAACGCCATTCAACTAATAAACATACTGTCTTTCTTGTAGCAGGACAAAGTGCGTGAAACGCACTGGCTCGGCGCATTGGGCGCTGCGTGACGAACAGCCCCAAGCATGTTTGGGCGAACAGCACTTGTGGCAAGAGGACGATTGCGACCTGGTTTCGACGCAAGGTATATATACAGATGCTTGCAAAGTGTATGCACACAACCAGGCTTTGTACGCAGCATTGTCTCGCATCTTCTGATCATGCCGAGAGCTGCATCGGTTGCTTGCGGCTGGTACATTGTGAAAGAACACAGCTGCTGTGAGTGTATCTCCCTCTGGAGGACTCACAGATTCATGCAGCCTGTGTTTAACTCCAATAGACAAGATTACAGAGGTATACACTAAGTAGAAGTATACCTGTGAAAGAACACAGCTGCTGTGAGTGTATCTACCTCTAGAGTACTCACAGATTCATGCAGCCTGCATTCAACATGAAGAGTTATACCAACTCAGTAGACTATGTGTCCACAAGCACAAACCAACCACATATCCATGCATGTCAGCTAGAGGACACCATACCTGTGCTTAACTCCAATAGACAAAATGTCCTACTAGAGTCAACACAAGGCTTATATGCAAACAAGCACACAGACACATAATGTCTACCTATGTGCAAAACAACAAACGCTCCCGTTTTCTGAGTCCCTTCACCTCATGGATCACGCCGAACACGTGTACAGCAACCATGCGTACAACCACCTCTTGATATGCTAGCTTCTAGCTCCCTCACAGCAGTCTCCTATTGAGCCATGCTTATGATTCTCCTGAAAACTCTTGGTTTCACCACATACATGCAACGATGCCATATCTCTGGACTGCGACAACGGCTAGAATCTTGCCCAATAAGTTGTGGTACTGTCACATCATAACTGGACAACACATGCATGTGTTTGCAATTGTACTGCGTACATGAGCTTTCTACAGGCTTGCAAAGGTTGTGGCAGCCATGTGTGAATGAGGACCAAGAGGAGCATGATTGTGTCCTTAATGAATTGTGGGATGCAATAGCACATGGCATACTGACACTTTTGCTCGAATATGGGGCACATATCCCGAAGATGGGGCAGAAGCATCCCATAATACTAATTGGGGCAGAAAAGAATGCACTGCAATGGTGAGGACCAGCAAGCACTACATTATGGCATGGCCTGCTACAGCACGGCTGTACAGACATGATCATCAGAGCATCACGTTGAATTCAAGCTTCAATTTACACTGTACTAAGCCGGCCTGAGCTGGCCTTCTCATCAAGACCGTACATTGGTAGGACCTGCACAAGGCAGATAAAGGCTACCATAAAGAAAAAGAGAAGAACGACCTACATGAAAAATCATGAGAAGAGCGATGGACCCTATGAAACATCTTACTTCTTGCTTCTGTCGTACGGCGGCGGGCGTTGTGGTGCTGGTGGTTGTGATGTATTGTGTCGGCCGTGGGGTTTGTGCGTGCGCGTGTGGGGGTTTGGGTTTGTGGGTGTGTGGGTCTGTGCGTGTGTGTGCTGGTGTGTGGGTGTGTGCTTGGCGGTCTGCGGATCTGTGTCGCTTGCTGCGCCGGTGATGGGTGAGATGTTCGTGGGTGTCTTGGTGTTTGCTTCGTCTGCTTGCTCCTTTCGCGGTGCTGCCCGACTTGCTGCCTTTGTCCTTGTAACACATCTTACTTCTTGCGCTGCAGCCGTGTAGATGTTCTCAATCTCTGCAGACTCAAAGAGCTCATTCTTTGCCTGGGTTATGTCTCATGGCTGAAATGACAATTAATGGACTCTAACTGCACTACACTGCACGAATGTGGAGCATATATACCTCTGCACATGGAAGGTCGACATCAGTGTCTGTAACCACCTTCGCTGCATGTGGCTGACCTGCATGTCAAGTTGTGTCTGTGCATTGCTGAAGCGGGTACCAAAGAAGAAGTCGGCGAAGTCAGCTGTAAATAGTAGCTGCCGTGACACACTATATATGTCACACCACACACATTCACGTACGGTCAGTGATAGTAGAGCCTGCATCAACAAGTGCATCACGAGCCCTCACAGTAAATACACCACTGGCCGACAGTGTGATGAGGATTTACGTACCTGCGAGAGGGTGTGTTGGAACTGCTAAATTGCCGTGGATCCGCACGTGTTGCTGCGCCAGTTGCTGCACCCCGGGTGAGCTTAGCAGGCAAGGCTGCAGCGGCACGCTTGAGTGCCCCAGTTGCCTTGGCCTGCACGAATCTGCTCGGAGCTGCAATTGGCTCGATGTTCTCCCTGCCTCTGGAAGTTTTTCTCTGCACGTGCAAATGTGGCGCGTTACACAGCTTGGCGCGGTCGATGCCAATGGGGACTGCGGAATTAACCGGTAACAATCGTGCATGGGCACAGCATGCGACATGTCGTATGTGAATATCAAAACCTACAAATTCCCTAGATGCCCGTGGGCATAATCCAATTGCAGTTTCCAGCACTTCTAGACCAGATTCTGGTCGCACCTCAACATCCGCGCTCCCTGGCTTACCATCAGACGTAGCCGCTGCAGTTCGCTTGTTTTTGGCCTGTCCCGCACGCACGCGACGCTGAGCCGGATTAGCGGTCCGCTGTGCTGTAGGATGCGCTGGGGGCACACCGACTCGAGCGGCGCTACATTGGGTAGCGAGGGCTCTGCGGGAAGAGCGGTGGGGGCGGCATCGGCAATACTGCTAGCTGTGCCCGGATGATGTTGCGCTGAGCCGCCATCGGCACCACCGGCACAGCGACTCCAACGGCCTTCACAAGGTTGACATGCATGGATCGATCCCGGCACCTGATTGCCAGGGACTGCTCCCGCGTGCATAGTTGCAAGTGTCGCTGTGAACATGGCTGCCATTGCATTCACATCGAATCCGGGGAGGGCAGTGGGAAGCATCTTTGCTATTGCCTCCATTGCTGCCATATGTAATGACGTGTTGTGAGTTTGGGCTACGGGCACTGACGCCTGATGGCCTTCCGAGTGGTCGTGAGAGAGCTCATGATCATGTGCAGCATACGGTTGGACTGCAGACAACGGCGTATGGGGGTATGTATGGTGGCACACCGTGTTGATCTGCAGTAGTCAAGCCAGAGCCAAGGCTACACCCTGTAGAGGCGTCAAAACCGGCTGAAGGGGACAGCTCCGCTTCTACAGCCAAGGTGGGGAAAGCCATCCGGACGTCAAAGCTTGTTATAATTACCCTTGCCGCTGCATTAATTGAGTTCTCTATGGGTAGATACTTCTCCTGGGTGGGGAGGAACAATTGTCTGGTATCGTCTTCTGTGACGGCATCCATGTAAGTCCGGACCGCATTTTGAACAAAGTCCTCGTCGCTAACACCTACCCCAGGTAGGTCAAAACCCGCCGGCAAGTCGCCGTCACTGTCACAGACAGTATGAGACGCATGTTACGCAGCAGCGGGCAAAGGAGCAGAGAACGTTTAACGAGTACTGCTCGAAGCTGATTGGCATCGTGCCATCTGGAAAGTACGCCTGTTGGTACGTTGCACCCGGGTTGGCGCCATTGGTACCCTGCTCCATAGGCTGATCTGCCTGCACAAAGACTATGTAACGATGCACATGCATGTTACCAGGGCATGGATGTGATAGACACGACTGCATTCACGAGTGATGGCAAGCATGGCTACCAGCACAAGTTGCACCTGGGCGCGGGGCTCTTCAGCCACTGCCTTGGCCTCCTCAACTCCTAGCCACAAATCAATGCTGTTGTCATAATACAAGGCCATAGCGGGACACAGTGGCACCGACTGGGTTGCTTTAGGCTTTGATGTTGTGTTCTCACGTGCCGTCTGGAATGCATCATGGTCATACTGCCATTCATCTGCACTGACATCTGGCTCGGACTCTGCCTCGTGCAGTTGGCATTCGGCGCCGAGCTTCCTCTTGTCATCATTGCTGCACTGCAGTCGTGCCAACATGCGCTCTGAAGCCTTGCACATCTGGAGGGGTGTTGTCACGGTCCACAAATATTCGGTAAACATGCTCATGGTGTACGCAGCATCTCCATGGAACAACAAGTCAAATCTTGGCAGCGACGTCGTCCACGACATGATTGCTGATGGAGTCAGCGTCCATTCAAAGTCGTGCCTGCTGGTGGAGTCAGGTACAATTTTCTTGACAGCCGGTGGTGCGGTGAGCATGCTGTTGGGGGACACCCAGCCGCGGAAATGATCACTTGTGCTGGTCTTCATCTGCTCTGCGAATATTTCTATCCAATCATCAGTCAGCTTCAGCATGGCCTGCAGTACTCTCGAGGCTGGGTGATAACATGTCATAGTTGGGAGTGCAAATGTGCACTGTGGCTTATGGCTGGCCAGAGTGTCGGTGCGGCTTTGCCTGCGGGCACAGCGAATAGAGCAACATACCTAGCAACAAGGGGTCATGTAAGCTTGGATGTTGCATACTACCTTCGGTGCCCGTATGGAAACTGCCTTGATAAATGCGTACAGCTTTCGTGCTAGCTGGTCGCCGCTGTTGATGCTTAAGAATTCCGTTGTTGCAACCGTTGCGGACAATCTGAACCTGCTCTTGGAAGCACCCGGGCAGTGGCAAGGAGGGCTCGTCGTTGTAAATATTGCTTTCTGCTGCAGGCTGTGCACTGCTACCGATTGCATCTCCCTCGTTGTTAACAAGTGCATCCGTGACCGGATTGTGTCCGGACGCTTCTGTGATACAAACGATAATAAAAAAAGTGTGTCATCAAGGCTGCCCTTCCACGTCCCCTGAGCTCAGATGTGAACCTACAGACAGCGTTGTCACCGATACTTATGCACACACAAAGAAGCACTGTATGTGTAGCAGCAACACTGAGGCAATCATTACCTAGAGAGCTCATTTTGTCGCGCGGATGCCATTGTCGTGACACCCGCTACCTCTCTGCCGCGTGCAAGCCTCTGTGTCTCGCCATAGCATGCAAGCTCGAGTAAAGTGTTTAAGATTCTGATATCCCTCTTGCTGAGGTCCTGCTTTGTACAACGTCTCAAACGGACAAAGCTACAAAGCCACTCACAAACTACGGAGTCCAAACCGGATATTTATCCACCGAGAATTTTCATGGTAACTTGAGACCAAACCAGGTCGGGAATGGAATTTACCTTCATGAACCTGCCTGAAGGTAGTTTGTCACGCAACTTCCTCTTTGCGACCAACTGACCAAGCACGCTCGTTCGTCAGGGCTCAGTAGACTGCTGCCTTAGGTAAAGGTGTTTGCGGTTTCTGGACGTCCTACGTACCTAGCTTGTTCTTATCCAATGTCTTCTTCGCGACTTGCGTGTTCTATATCTCATAAAATTTCTCATCCACTGCTGCGTGCATGAATAGTTTGGAAAGTTTTGCTGGCACGAAGCACTCCGATGCCAGTCCCGCCATAAACATTGCCGGATCCTGTATACAATTGCATCAGATGACAGTCTCGTCATGGCTTCATAGTGGACATCATACTGATAGTGAATGCCAGCATATCCCAGGGCATGATAGTGGAAGCCAGAGAGCACAAAGCTTCGCAAAGCAGTGCATGCCACACATGTGCATGGCAACAGCTACAATAAAGAAGAGCCCACATCTGTTTTCGCTTTTTGCGCCACTGTCTTGGGCTTGATTTTGCCAAGGCCATTCTTCTTCGTGGTCAGTCGCAGCTTGTACTCGGTGGCAGAAATGGTGCGTCCAATTGCAATGACTTCCTTCAAATCGGCGTGGACGTCCTCCGCAGCTTCCAGCTTAAGCGCGCACACCCGCTCTATGATTTTGCGAAGACTTACCTGACGCATATCCGTACTCCCTTCCACACTGTACTCCTTTGTTGCAGCCTTGCCGACATCTCTGAGGAGGCCCCCTATGACTTCCTCAGCATGCTCACGACGGTCCGGCAGAACAGGCAAGGGACGACTAGTGTCACATTCGGCTGTCCCGGGTTTTTTCCGTCTACATGAACATGTAAAAACTTGATCGCCCGTGTGACCCACAGGTCGGTGCGTACCGCGTGGCTAGTCATGTTCATGAAATTGTATACTGCTTGATGCCACACACCCTCGCACAGGCACCACCATGGGCACGCTCACCATGGGTGCGCCACCTGGGGTGAGCCGGGGATATGGGATCTGAAAGAATGGACAGAGTGCCTGATTTCGCCTGTTTGTGGGCTTGTTATCAAGATAAAGTGATATTGGATGCGATGGAACTTATCCGGAGACTTAGAGATGTGTTGCCGTCCAACTATCTGCGTTTCCGTGGGACTCGTAGACACGACGTAATTTGTCGCCAACTGTCGTCAATAGCCACGATCGCAAATCCGTGTCCGCAGTTGGATCAATCATCAATGTACAATCGGTTTCGCGTTTTGAGGTCTCGTGATCTCGTCCATGTTTCGGCGTGTTGTCTCTTGCATGCTCTGCGTACATGTGCGCATGTCGCAATGGTAGCTTGTCTATAGTCATATGTTTCCACGGTGGTCGGTCGAGAATAGCGAAACTTATACGCCTGAGGCTGTATGCGGGTTGGACGGCTGTCTCAAGTCGCTGTGATGTTGTCGTCGATGGCTCTGTATCGTGCGTGCTCAGGACGGATACCTGGTGATGTAGTCGCCGCACAGCTTGATGGGTACAGTAGACGCACTCATATCCTTTCATTTACAATTTACGTGATCTGTCGTGTCTCTGCGTGTCCACGCAATTACGGGCGGGTCTTGTTTGGGCGTCTTGGGTGATCTGTGCGTGCCAGTTTAGACTTGTGCACTAGGGTCGCCACGGCACCATCGGACGCTGGCAATGGCGCCAATCGTGTCTCGTGAAGTCGTTGGTACGTTATCGGACGGTTTCAGCGGTGTCAAATGGGGATTGTGCTTGAAAGAAGCATGATGCGGTGGTCCTCCGACTGGGACGACGGGCAGGCCTGCCAGGATCGATGTGGGTGGCGGGCATAGTACGTGCACGCGATCCTATCCCAAACCACGTTTTCGTATCAGGTATCCCTTTTAGGATGGTCTTTGTGTCCGACCCGCCATCCACAAGGCGTGTTCCTGGTCCGTGTAGGGGGTCATGCACTCCCGCTAAAGGGTGGGGCCAGTAAGGGCGCGCAAATTCGACAGCGAATTTGCCAAATTGGGGAAGCATTTGAGTATTGTCTATGTTGTTTGGGCATTCTGCGAGGTCGATCCCAGCGTTGGGGAGCCTCCCCAACGCGATGACCCATTTCAGCGAGAACGGGCGATTCTCCCCAATCGCGCTTATTTGGTCCCCAATCGCGCGGCATCGTGTCCAGTGCACGGAGAGCATCAAAAATGACATACAGCACACGATTTTGTTGCTTCTGTTGGTGCTCGGTGCATTTTCGTTGTGTGTGTGTGGGTGACCTCACCATGTGTAACGACATTGGGCTGCCGTGAACCTGTCTGACCATCGCCGGCTAGCGGTTATCTGGCCGACAATCGTTAAATTATAGTGTACTGAATGTATGTGCGTATGGCATACAAAGGTGACCAACGTGATCCCGTGAGATGCCAAGGCCCTGCGCGCATATGCACCAGCAATGGTAATGCCAGATTAATCTGCGATAGGACCATGCGGTAACATATTGCAGTTTTGCCAGACAGTCGCGCCTGCTGGCAAACTGGGTTGATTAATTGCGCATCGGTGAGAGCAGAATGCGGTGATCATTCGCAACGCGACACAACTGCGACACATAAAAACATTCCACGGATACGCCGGCGACTTATCAGCTGAAATATGCTTCATTCATGTAGCCTCCTTGCGAAAGACCGGACACACATGGTGCATGTACTGAAAATGCACATGTTGCAAGAGACTCGCCAAGCCTACTCACCACTTCCCACTATACAACGATGAGACTACACAGGGCAGTCCAGCAATTCAGTACTCCACTAGTGGAGTAAGCATTGATTCATGAGCTGCACGATCTGCGAACTATTTCCAGCTCTGCAACTGCACGGAGGCCTTCACATTGCAACCACAGTCTTTTCTTTTCAATCGATGTCCACAAGACACCGAGGAGACAGCTGGTTGGATAATCTGCTAACCCGCTTCAGTCAGCCAAGAATGCACACCAGCGCACATCCACACTGGGCTACAGTGCATTGCAGCTGCCTTATGAAACAGGCATCAGCTCAACGGATGTGACACCTTCGATTACAAGCACCCAACACGTGCATATGGCGCGGATGACTCTTCTTTTTATATAAGACAATGTCGATTGGCAGCATCATATCTTAATGCAGCCGGATATGGTATATGGTTGCCATTGAGGCTGCTCATTGGCAGTGATAGTGATGCTACATTGCGATCATACGGTCCGCAGATTTGTAGCTCATAGCTCTAAATACAAGTGAATGAAATTGATTGAAGAGCTCTGACCTGGATGAGCAGAGTGTTGCGATGGTGAATGACAACAAATCATGCACAGCTGTCTGTCAGCTGATACGTGCTCCAACGGGAGAGAATGTATGCTGAACTGAGGTACATGTTTCATGCCTTAAATACGTATCACACAGGTGTGTACACATTGAGTTCCGGGACGTAGTGGCATGATGGTCAGACTTCAGACTAAAACGTCACCACAAGAGCACCTGGCGGGGCCATAGAAACAGGCGTGACCCCCCAGGGGCTCCTAAATGCAATTATAGCCTACACAGATATGGTTTGGGAAGGATTGGGCAAGCGGCTGCGCGATTGGGAAGGATCGGAGAGGATTGGGGAGCCGCGTTCCCCAAATGGCGATTCTCCCCAACCCATGAAGCCTGATCGGCGAATACGGGCCGATTTCCCCAATCGAACGAGTTAGACCTCCCAGATTGTGCATTGGGCGTAAACAATAGTCAAAAGCTTGCTTAATCAGTCAAAATCGCCGTTGCTTTTGCGCGCCCTTACTGGCCCCACCCTTTAGCGGGAGTGCATGACCCCCTGTCCGTGTGTTGAATGTCGCGCACAGATGGTGGTGATCACGGGGCTCTCGCTTCACTCAATGGCTCTTCAGTATTGCCTTTCCCTAAGGATGTTCCTGGAAGTCTGCTGTCCTCGTGCGCGGCGCCGTGCTATTTCGCGCACCCAACGTGCACACGCCTTGCCTATGTGCCTTCCCCATTTTCTGGGGGTGTGTTGTGGGTATGCCGCGTGTGGTGAGCGACTGCTACTCATGTGAGCAAGTACGGTGAGCAGTGTGGCATATGGAATTTAAGCTGGCGCATGTAATGAGGTGCTATTAGATTGTATGTATGCACTGCTGGACCGTTTACTTACAATCATTACGAGTTGTCCTTGCCACCCGCATCAACTTTTCTTCGTCGGGCTACCACCCCCCCACTCAACTAACTATATGCCTGTATCAAACAATCTAAGATGTCATTAATAATAGATGAATAGAGTAAGTGGTGATCAACGTTTTTGGTGCCGGCTTCTTATAACATTCCAGTGCTTCTTCGTCAGTGGCCCTGCATGTCGCCCTCCGTATCAGTCACAGTCACTGGCCATGAACTCCATCACCAGCATCATCTACTCATCCTGGTCATGGCAGCATACCCTCCTTTCGCTTGTACATGCTCGATGGAGAGTTTTAAATTGCGCTGGGGTGTCCTACGAATGGGATGCAGCCAGCCCGAAGTGCCCGTTCAGCACGTTAGTGGGCACCTAGTACCCAAGTGTGTGTGTGTGTGTGTGTGTGTGTGTGTGTGTGTGTGTGTGTGTGTGTGTGTGTGTGTGTGTGTGTGTGTGTGTGTGTGTGTGTGTGTGTGTGTGTGTGTGTGTGTGTGTGTGTGTGTGTGTGTGTGTGTGTGTGTGTGTGTGTGTGTGTGTGTGTGTGTGTGTGTGTGTGTGTGCCGCCCGCCCGCCCGCCCGCCCGCCCGCCCGCCCGCCCGCCCGCCCGCCCGCCCGCCCGCCCGCCTGCCTGCCTGCCTGCCTGCCTGCCTGCCTGCCTGTAGCAAGCGTCCGCAGAAGTTCGGCTGTGATTTTGAAAGACTACAGTGATCTTGGTGTGGATTTAAGTAAGCTGAGTTGACAGTCAAGCCTGCAGGGCAGGTAGTCATGCCATTGTCGTCAGTCTCATGACGTGAGTGTCAACGCGATGAAAACTGACACATGGAGAAGACAACTGAGTGCAGGCAGCCGGATGTACATTGACGGTCGGGGGGATGATAGGGTCTAGCGATGTAAAGCTGCTGCAGACCATGGCATACTAGACGAAGGCTTTGGCGCAGGCTGCTATAGCGGAACAATGCACGTGCGGGGTGACACAGTGCTGCAACAGACCCTCAGTCCACCCCTCCGCCACTCTTTACAATTTACCTTACAATATCGGCGGTGGAGACAACACAACATACTATGCATATTGTCTGTTTCGAATGCGCTTCAATGTGGGGAAGTAATTGGGCGGAAGGTTGGGCATGTACACATCAACAGAATCGGCGTGCCTGCAGGGCTCGTGGTCTGCACACTGGCACTGTCCTGCAGAGCTCCAGGTCGTAGCATGCAGGGACCCAAAGTATGAAGCACACATCAGCCGTTGGAAGCGAAACACTGCTAAACCACTGACACCCGCAGCGGGACGGGCAGTGACAACACCTCCAGTCAGTGACTATTGCACCCCAGATCATCCGAGCAACACAATAAATGCACCTGCAGTGGCGATCGCTGCGACGACATGTTTCACCACAAAGGTAACAGCAGAGGGGGTTTCGTCTTCAGCTGGATCCCCGGTATCCGGCGATGTATCAGGGACGCTTCCTGCGGGCGGACCTGGCACAGCTGATCTGGGGGCCTGTGCCAGAACCACGTAATCGTCCCCGCTGGGCCCACCAGCCCCGCTCGGCGGCTCGCAAGGCTCCGTGAAGCACACGACGATCTCTGGAGGCTCTGCTTGCCCCGGTGCAACTGATACTGTAGGAACGTCAATGGCATTGCGAATAGGGATGGTGTCATGGAGCTCGACGATTTCTCCAAGTGCTGGGGTCTGGGCCGATGTGCATTCCGCCTGCAGGCATGCATCGACACCTTGACGCCTACACTTTCAACACCCCGCGCGCTGATGAGAGCATGCTCGTGTCATGTGTTACTTGAACTCGCTGGTAATATTTTCTGTTGACTTGGCATACATACATGATGAGCAGTGTATTGCCACACACAGAATCGTGCAGAGCCGCTCACTGCGCGCGGGGCGTACTGGTGCACCCACACGAAGGGCACGCCTCGAGGTGTTGGCGCCGATGGCTTACACAGGCACACGGCTGCAGGTCACACCTCCACTGTGATGTCGTTGCAGGCGGTGTTGATAGCTTGGGTATTGCTGGAGATGTTCACAAGGGTTGCAGCAGAGACGTTGAACATCTGGCCATATGCATCTGCACAAGCGGGGGATGAGATGATCTTGAGGGACTCAGGGCTGTGGCAGTCGGGCGTCTGGTCGAACGGCGGGTTGCAAGCTACCAGCATGGCGCCAAACTTCCTACACATGGGACCGCATAACCTCACATGCATTCCTCCACTTCTCAAGCGACAGCAGCTCATGCTGCGCTTCATGCCGCAGCGTTGGTGTATGGCATGAGAGTGCCATTCGATCGGTGGCAGCTGATGCATGTGTGGCACGGCGAGGCGGCAGCATCTACACTGTAGACTCTACGCTGTAGTTTCTACAGCGCCTTTTTGCACAGGTTTGACAAAGAACAAGAAGAAGAGCCCTCCCATCAGCAGCACCTTCATGCCATCCAATCCAGTGCCACCAAAGCCGATTCATGGCGCACGGTGCAAGCTGAACCGGCCAAGACAACGCACCCGAGCAGGTCGTCCAAGGCGCCAAAGTTGTCAGTGCACTGCATCAGCCTGACATCACCCTCTACGTTCAACAGCAGGCGGGCCTGGTCTAGGAGGAGGTACTCAAAGAAGAAGACGACCGCGACTCCTTTCACCACCCTGTCCACACACCGTGAAGACATGTACTCCACCACGCCGTCGGGGTCCTCCAGCATCTGCAGTAGGAACTGGTATGTGTTGGGTTTTGGTAGTACCAAGTCCGCAGCGACATCGAGGTCCGCCGGAATCTCCTCCCCTGCACAAAGTCCGCCCGAGGAGCGTGTCAGCGTACTGGCAGAGTGGTACAAAGGTAAAGGCAGCGCGGCGGGCAGCAGCGTAGGCGGGGTGTGATGTGGCCGTGGCGACCCCAGGGCCCCGATCTATGCACTTCATGACATCGGTGTAACTGCAGCCACTGGCATTGCTGCAGCAAAGGGCCATTCTGCATGACGTCTGCCGTGGCACAAATGCCTGCAATGACGCAAACTCATGTGCAAGCGTTATCAGGAGTCTTTCAAAAGTTGTCACCCGGCCGACACACTGCAGCTGCAGTGTGTCTCTAGGTCTAGACGTCGAGACACGTCTGAGTGCAGGGCAACATTGCTAAGTGCGACGCGGTGGAGCAAACATGCAGCGGCTGTGGCAGCTCACACTGAGCAGCTGCCGACGCTGTATGTGCCGGGTGTCAGGGAGGCGGCGTCTGGTACGCACGCACTGCGCCAGCGTCTCAGTGCAGCCAACACGTACACATGCTACACCCCAGCTCAGGGCCAGAACGGCTACAGCAGTCTGCTGAGTGTCATGACCTGAAGTGACACGGCCGCTCATGCGCGGTGCACCGTCCACTGCAGGTGCATGACCGCTGAGGCGTACATGCAGCAGCTGAACATTGCGGAGGGCTGCGAAGCGCACCTCTTGCATTGATCTCAAACACAAGCCGCCAGTCTGCGCCCAAATCACGCATGATAGCTTGAACAGATTCAATGTCGTCTGCGGTCGGGCATCTCTGCACGCACACTCATGCACTCATGCCATGCAGTGCACTTACACTCGTGCCATGCAGTGCACTCATTGCCATGCAGTGCACTTACACTCACTGCCATGCAGTGCACTTTGCGACGTAGAACCACAGCACCGATCCTGCAGAGGCGCTCGTGTTGACACCGGCATACAGTCAAGGCCTGTGCCACAGCTGCACCTAGGTGCCACGGTAATTTGACCTGCCTGCAGCATACAATGTTGGCTTGTCCTGAATGCAGCTGCTCGCCTCTTCACAGCGTGTGGCACAGCCGCAGCTGGCCAGAGCTGCTGAGGGCCACTGGCAGCGATTGCATGCTCACTCCCGGGCACGAGTCGACGGTGGCAGGCCGACAGAAGTGTGGTGCAGCAGGCGTGGCTGCAACCAGGCATGCCGTGGCTGCAAGATGGCCGCACATTGCTTGGTAGCTGCATCTCTTCACCAGCGGGGCCGGGAGCCTCGGCTGCGAGGTCAAGAATCTGGCGGTGCTGCACCTCCAGAGGGTCATCAACACTGCTGCTCACAGCAGCGGTCGCACGTCGTATCAGCTCTGACAGCTCATGCGGCGGGATGCTGCTTTCGCGGGCAGACTCCCACACATCCTGCACGCTGTGGCATGTCATAAACGTGAGGATGTGCAAGCTGAAGCCGCCACCTGCCGGTGGTACCCTCAGCAGGACGAGAGGGTGTGGCACCCAGAATGCACTTGGCCTTTCACAGGTACATCATCCCTATTCCCCATGCTATATGTCATGATGTATTTCTCTAACAATGTCAAGAGAGCACGAGCTTCCGCAAGCTGCAGCATGGTAGCATGGGTATGCCACACTGCCGCCATGTCTCTGAAAACAGCACTCATGGCATCCACTACTGCAGCAGACACACACTTCGCGGAGCAACTGTTTTTTTGCCAGGCTACCATGCCTGCTCGAATCCATGCCTTGCGTACAGAACGAAGACCTGACAAGCTTCCAGCTGCTGAAGCCAACAGGAATGCAGGCTCGTCCACCATAAAGAATCCACCAGCCAACAGCGTGGACTTGATGCAGGCATGGGGTGGAAGCAGGGGCATACACTCTGTGATAACAGGCTGCGACGCCGGCCACTGCTGCTGTCAAGTATGAAGTTGACCCAGTGGGCCAGGAGGGGGCAGGCTCCGTAGGAGTCTTCTCCCATATTTCTGTCCAACAGCACATCAAAGCTATTAGTGACGAAGTGGTTCACCGTGCACTTGTCTTTGCAACCGCCGACTGGGCAATCTCCGGTCCACGAACAGGCCTGCACAGCAACTTGTCTTCAATTGCCCACAGAAAGTAGTTACATTGGTATCGCTGTCAAGCTGCTCGTTCGCCGCCTGTACCGGGCACCCTTGTTGCACGTACACGTCATAAGACACTGATGCACACCACTGAAACCCGAATTGTGGCATTCGAAACGTGAATATAAAAGCTGCAGACTCACTCACTCGTATTATAGCTTGTAGTGGTGATCAGGTTTACTCGTCCTGCGGTTCTGCTGACAGATCCAGAGTGCCGTGAGGCACTGCCGTCTGCGCAGGGACCCCGCGGCATCAAGAGCAGGACACGCTGGAGCCCGACGTTCTGCGAATAAACGAACTGTGAGGACATGAGTCGAAACATGAATCATCTCGGGGATGCGAATTTGCAAAACTCGACATGAGGTGCCCGTGCGTCCTGCGTCCACCGCGCTGGTGTCGGTGACAGGTCAACCCGCAGCTTGAAGGATATACCAAGAACGATATACGGCAGAATGGTTTAAAGACTAACTTGGCCCTCATCGAAGGTTGATCGGAAAGCAGTAGGCTCCGTAAGTCTGACACCTGAATGCACTCCTCGTTTGATGCAAGCAGCAATATCGATCGCAAGCACATGTGTCCACAACTACACTGGAACTTGCAGACCAGATGCGGGCAATATTTCCGGCAGCACATCAAGCCTGCGCTTGCGGCCTGTGCGCCTGTGTTTACAAGCTGCGCTGCAGAAGCCGAGGCAGGACTCGCGCAGCAACGGAGCAGTGGCACACTCAGCGCCGAGATAGCATCTGAACGTATCTCGAGACAGCGGTGCTGTCAAAGCAGCCATACGCAACTTGGTGGCAAGCCGACTCCAGCCCGACGAGTGGGAGGAATGCTCGCAGCGAAGATCATGTGTGTGCACATGGTGCACAGTTGAACTGAGTAAGCAAGCTGTTGGAAAGTTCGGAATCGTTGGCATGCTCAGATCTGCTCAATGTTTTGTGCTGATCTTCACTTGCCGCTGCAGCTGTTGCCAATCGCTACCGTAGATCAAGCTTACAGACACGCATGGCCTTCGACGCTGAAAGCAGCCAGGCACCTGCGAGAGACAAACCAGAAAAAACCGATCAGCACCACACCGATGTCCGTGCGAGTGGTGGTTCGCAGAACACTGAAGTCTGAGTCTCTGAATCAGCCACGGTCGTGCCCGCTTGAAGGAGAATCTGTACGAAGCCGACAAGGCTCGCAAGGCGTAGCATTTTCACGATCGCACAGCTCATGTAGACGCTGTGAAAGCCTTGTATCATATGTGTGCTGATAAGAAATCACTATTTGTGCAGTATGCACAGCCACACACACTGTCAAGGTGCCACTTGGGGCCCGATACAACGATGGTGGCCCACCCGGAGTGTACTGTCTGAATGCATTTTACGGTCTCAGGGCTGAACGTGTAAACATTGTCGACCTATTTTGCACCACATTCTGGCAGGTGGCCCATCAGTACATGTCGCGACCGCGTTGCCGTGCACGGCCGTGTACACGCGGTGCATTGCACGAGTGCCTGTCGTGAAACGACCTCCTTATCGGTGTCAAGGTCAGAGCTGTTCCTTTGGGGCACACGCTATCAGGCAAGGTGACAAACAGTAACAGCACTCCCGGGTTCAAAGTAACAGCACTTGAATACTTCTTTACACTGAAAGTGGCAAAGGACAAAGGGCAAGTCCAAGCCTTATATAGTCTTTGGCCTATGCGCCGTCAGTTGCCTAACAGTGCAGTTCAACAGTTCTCATGAGATTGCCTACGTGGCTAGAGGCTGTCATCATATCACTCGTCTTCCTCTTGATGTCATCATGCATGATGCCTTGCTATGCATGTTCGTCATCTTCACGCCAACAATCGGGACCCCCACGGGTGGGTCACGGCGTCATGCTGCGTACTTCGCGAACCGAGCATGACGGCAGGGCCTCGCGCGCAGTTTCGACTTGCCGTCGCGGTGGCCCTGGCGCCGTGGCTGTGCGCGATAGAAATACTTGAAGTCAAACGCAACGTAAACGATCCGTGCTGCTATGCGGATGTCATCAGCGCCGCGCGACTGCATTCGTCGAGCAAATGCAACCCCGAGCCCGCAGCGCCGGAGCCTGCAGCCTGGAACGGCCAGCACTCAAACACAATGACATCCCGTAACCAGTTCGGGGCAATTTCGACAGCTAATCGTCCCTGCATGATTTTCAGCGTTGCAAGTTCTTGGGATTTTCAGGGACCGTCGCACATGTACATTGCAGCCCCGCAGCCATGCGTAGTCAAAGTCGATGCTTACCATCCATTGAACTAATCGTCACAAGACTATTGCTTGCTAATGTTGCGCTTGATTCATTTTTGGAGGCATTGAACCAAGCGGCATGCAGCAATACGTCTATGCTTGTGTTGCAGTTTCTGGTCGGCGTGGGCTGCAAGACAAAGATTGATTGCTTGCCAACTTCATAGTCTCATCGGCCATTGCAGCGAATAGTTGGCATGAGCCATTGTTGCCCAACGTGCAAGTACCTCGAACGAGACATGGTCACCAGCGGACATCACCAATGATATCAACGACTAAAAGAGCAGTTATTAGAGCAAAGTTCATGATCTTTCAGAGGCCATACATATGTGGTCTCATGTTACATGAAGTACAATCTCGCGGCTGGAGTATCTCGCAGGCTGCGGCAATCGGTATACTACAAGCTCCGTGCGATGCAGCAACGACAACATGTATGAGGGCTTAATTCGATGTCGTATATCTACCGATGCTGTCCGGCTTGAGGAAAGGCAACCGTTGCTGTTAGCACTAGCGCAACTATCTCTAGATACTGCCGCTCGTACGCAGCTATTCGCTAAACATCGGGCCGACGATAATTCAATCATACTTGAGTGTGCCTGGAGGACGCGATCCTGCCGGACTGAATTGTGAGTGCGGTTGTGGTGTTCGTGTGTGTGTGAGTGTATGTTGCAGTTGATTCGGATGAGATTCGGTTTCAGTGTTTGTTTTCTCCCGTTCACTCGTTTGTAAAACTTGAGTGTGTCTAGAGTATCTCACAGCTTTGTTGAAGAGCATACGTAGCCTGGAAGACGAGAAAGCACATGCCGCTGCAAATAGCACGGCAACACAGCCTTCATCTAGTCAACTATGCAACGTCACATCCGCTATGAGCAACGTACTATTTGCGTGTGATTGCAGCCATGGCAAAGGCGCCCCCATGGGGCCCCAGCGGGTTGTTGCCTGCGCGCTGAGAGACACCGTCATGCGCGGTTCGCCAAGTACGAAGCATGACTGTGACGCATCCGCTGGGGATCTCGATAAGGAGGTCGGTCGTGAAACGGGAGTGTATACGTCGGTAGCGCGCGCCGCCAGGCCATGACGTGTACTGTTTCAGATGTTGCCGTACGCACCAGCCCGACCGTATTCTATCAGGTGTTGCTTTTCTGCGCATGCGCTGCTCCAAACTCGAGCCTTGCACCCGCAGCGCACAGGTGCGAGTTTTTTTTTCTATCGCTGCTGTCACTGCTTCGCCGCAGCCGTCTTCCACGAATTCAGTCCAGTGGTGTAATGTCTCGCAATTATCTCACCATAGGCCGTGGTGGACAAGGCGGCGATGCGGTCTGGATCGGCTGGGCAACCTGCTCCTGTAGGTTACAGAAGAGTGAACGGGAGAAAACAAACACTAAAACCGAATCTCATCCGAATCAACAACAACAAACACTCACCTGCTCCTGTTGTCAGTTGGTGAATCGAACGCGCGCGTTGACGTGAAAGTTCTCCGGGATTGTCTAGCCCATCAACATTCGGCAAGGAGGGATTTATGCGTAAGCATCTGCGCCACAAGGCCTTCCGGGCCGAGAAGGCTGACATGCGGAGCTCATGGTGCCGGCCCCAATGTGTGCAGGCGCTGCAGCTCCCAGAGCCCGAGTAGCAATGCTGGCGTAACCGCCAACCTGGAATCCATCCTTCGCTTCCAGATCAAGCTCTCCCACGGGCGCGGTCAGTTTCAGCTGCGCATGAAGTGGAGGACTGTGATAGTCTAGTGACATAGTGAGGTGCTGAGTGGAGGTACAGAGCCCGAGATCGGCGGTTCGTTCCCTGCCTTGCACATGGTGTCACGGCTACTCAAGTCACGTTATGAGGTCACCTCAGGAACCAGTGAGAGTCTGGTTGGATTGGTGATATAACGGGCCAAAGAAGTTGCGGATTGACCTGCCTCAATCTCAGAGGACCCAGCTTTTGTGATAGTCCAGTGATAAGACCGCTCTACCACTGGACCCTTGCACGTCGCGACTTGCAAGGGTCCAGTGGTAGAGCGGTCTTATCACTGGACTATCACAAGGACGCAGGATCTACGTCCATGCCAGTCCCTGCAGGAGGCACTTTCGAGTTCAGCAGCTTTGCGCATGCCCCCCCGCCATCGGCCAGTGACTGGCCAGCAGATGAGCAGCTGGGCATGCCCCACGATCCCGATCAAAGCAGCCTGTGCAGTGACTTTGTCAAGAGCGTCGTGTGTGGCCGTTGGTACAGCAGCACTGTGCCGCAGAGGGTCACTCAGCAGGCAGCTGGCAGCAGCAGATGTGCTTTCGGCAACAACTCCACGGCTCCCAATGCAGACGCTCAGTTGCTGCTGTGCGTGTGCTTTGCCGAACTGCAGCACGGGCGGGACTCTGTGAAGTCTGCGCATGACTGCTTCATCCAGGATGTGGCCGGGCAGGCTCATGAGGGACGCGGCAGAGGGCCGCGTGCCCAGCCAGCTCGAGGCGTGAACTCTGGGGCAGGCCTATTCTCTCTCGGCCGCGCAGCCAATTGCTTCAGGTGCGGCACGTTCCTGTGTGACACCAGATGTGATGCTGCTCTGGTATCTGGGCAACGTTCACCCCGTGCTCTGGGGCGGTGCGCATGCCTGCCAGTGCACGGGGGTGCGTGGCGATCAGCGGTGTGGTCGCAATGTGCGTGTCACGGTGATGATGTGCAGTGTTGAAATTTCCTGTTTAGAATGCTAGGGCAGTATGCAGGGTAGGGGAGGGTGTGCCTGTTGTGAAAGTGCTTCGTAGCGCACAAGGCAGGTGCACATGCGAATGCACACACGGGGTGACACGTGGCAGTCACCAGCCCGAGAATGAGAAGACACATTCCAGCTCTCTGTATAGGTTGAACAAGGTCATGGCTCAAGTATCTGACTCAAATACTGACCATGCAGGTGTGATCCCAGATCTCAGGCGTCATGTGCTAAGTACTCCGCAAACATACTTAATATTTCGCCCAACTGAACTTACGGTATGACGCTTCCACTCGTGCTTGCATTCGAACAGTGCCGGCGTCAGTGGCACGGGTTGCCGAGGCGCTCGGGCCGGTGCATCAAGAGGCGAAGGCTAGGACAGGCAAGATGGCACGTCCCTAATCTTTCGACCTGCCGTTTGTCTGGCGCCTTGGCTCTGAATGCGCATATTCTACGATAATCAGTTGCTTGCCTCACTTCTGAGTACGGCAAATTTGCCATGCCGGTCAACTCGTCCGTTCGGTGGCTTCGGGGTCGTCCGTGTTACGAGCGTTGTGAATGTGCATGCATGTATGTGGTGATTGTTGCTGCTGAAACAGGCAGTCGGCGGCGAGCCTGGCCACGCAGGCACAGTTGTCACTTGCCGTCCAGGTGCATGGTTTCCTGATGTATGCTGCTCCATGCCACTGAACCCCTCAAAGGTCGCTCGGCGCCCAGCTGGTGGCTGCATTTTGCCCAACTGCTGTGTACCGGGGCACAGGCGGCCTTCCACGACGCCCGTTGTCCCGGCGCTGATAATGCTGGCGCCACAGCTTATGCAGCACACCGGTGGAACCACCCCACCTATAGGTCTCTTAAAAAAACGGCGCATGCAGGAGGCTGCTCCAGACAACGTTGACTCGACATCGGAGCTGCGGCTGGGATACGGCGCGATGCTGTTGGGCAAAGTCGGGTCTAGTGCCAAGGCATGCTCACTGCGCACGATTCTGGGCCAGGCCGCCAAGGCGTGTGCAGTGTGCACAGTTGCGGTTGCATGCATCAAGGTGTGCCGGGCCCTGGCATGTGGCTGCAGACGCTGCCCTTGCATGGCCACATCTGTGCACATTCTGGGAGCTGTGTCCCTCGTCACCACTGGTGCACATGGCTCCGAACTTCAACACAACTCCTGATTGGGTGCTCTCACGAGTTCCCACATCTCACGAGTTCCCACAGTATGAAAGCAAGCACCATGCGGCCATCTGCAGGCTGGTTTCAGACAGCGCCTCGCAGGTTTCAGACAGCGCCTCGCTGCATTGTTCTTTGCATGGGATTCTAGGACAGTGTTGGTTTGACTTGCAGCATTGCCAGGGCTGCTGTTCACACATCAGACCTGATTACACTCAGTTTAATAGCGTGACGACTCAACACTGGTAAAGGGCCTTGCCTGCTGCATGCACTAACAGGATGCCGTCAATGTGATCCGTCAGTGGGTCACTACCAGCACTGAGTTGTCCTTACCCCGGCCTTATTGCGGCATTATACTGTCCTTATATGGGGCGTAGGGACAATATAAGGCGAGAATAAGGCCCGAATGAGGATTTGGGGCAGCCGCACCGTCCTTACTCAAGGACATCATAAGGACACTATAAAACAAAAAGGATTCTTCCTTATGGTAAGGACATCCTAACCTAATATGTTCCCAAAAGGGAATGAAACGTTAGGACAAACGGCGGGACACCATAGGGACAGTATACTGCTGAGCAGGAGATTTCGTAAGGCCCAATTTGGGACATGGTGGAGACAGCCTTTTCCTGGCCACACGGCTGTGCCACGATTGAGCCCATATTGAGAGCAGTCATTAGGCAGATCTAGTGCCCTGATTGTGTGGATACAGTAGTACTACAATTGGAATTGCAATCATTCATCGTTACCCATGGTCCATTGGTCTAGATGCACTACTCATCTTGAGATTGGGAGGAGATTCTTGGGAGGAGATTCTTTGGGAGGGGAGGAGGAGATTCTTTTTTCCGACACGGGCCTCCTGCCTGTGAGCTCAATGATCAAGGCAGCTAAACTTTGCTGGTACGCAAAGCTGACACACATGGGGGCGGAGCGATTCCCGGTTGCGGTGGAATCCACCGCGATTCGGGGTCACTCTCAACGGGGGCGGGGGGGGGGCGGGGACTTTCATTCCCGCATCACGGCCATTGCGGCAGAACTGAAACGATATGCACACATCAGACTTGCCTTACAGGCTCCACCCGAGCCTGAGCATCGCCGCCGACGTGGGCCACCCAGGGTGTCCAAACGTCTCGGCATGCATGATCAGCCGTCCAAACAAAGCCCTCTCACAATCACGTACTCAAATCTTACCCGTGAGAAGGTCGTGGCTGTCATGTGGTTGGCATACCTTGAACAACGATTTGAGAAGCGTGGTCGCGACAATAAGGTTACTGGAGAGTGGTTGCGTGGTGTGATAACACACGAACTAGGGTCACTAGCCCCGTTTATGGACTCCGTTGAGCCCGGTCTTGTGCGTGTGCTAATGTCTGCTCGTTCTGGTCTGTCTCCTTTCTTGTGTAGGCACCGTAGTGAAAAGCATTTGGAATATTCACGTGCTGCTGATGTCTTCACATCCTACATCGCACGTGCACCCATCGGGGCAGTTCTGCCACCTGTCCCAGTGGCACATCGTGATCGGCATGTCTCCGCCGTTGCGGTTTTGGTGCGGCAGTTGCTCGCACGGCCAGGTCCTTATGACAGTGCCTCTGGTGTTTCGTGGTCTGATGTAGCGGTTGTTCTTATTGTCGGTGTTGATGGTGTTGGTGGTGATGCTGGGGTGTCGGGTGTTGCAAATCGCCCGTCCCCTCTCGGTGAATTGGCTCGTGTTGTTGCATTCTGTGGCGCAAGTCAGAGTTTGCGTCAGCATGTTGCTTGGATGCCTCTTTCGGTCCCGGATTTCGGAGTTGTCAATGTCCAAATGGATACGGCTATGTAATCATGCATACATACATACATGAGACATCTTTGTCGTACGTCTGTCGTCTGTGCTGTGTCGTGGTCCCGATGTAGACGCATGCCAAAAGAACCCGGCTGCGGGAGGCAGCAAAAAGAAAACGAATAGGCCCTTAGTTGTGTTCTGTCGTCCGTTGTCGTGCAGCTGCAACGAATACGCGCGCCAGCTGCCAGTGTTCCGTCGTTCTGCAGCCCCACTAGAATGCCAGCGGACTAACCGCCAGTGGCCTGCAGCCTTGCCCATTTGGAACACCTAGATGTCTGTTCTATGTTTCGCCTGGCCTTCCTGGTGACCCGCTTGGCTGTGCAGCCGTCATGTCGGCGCGGGCCGCTGGCTGCCCGCGTGCCGTTGTCCGGCAGTCCCACTGGCAATCCTGCGGACTAGCCGCGGGTGATCTGCAGATTTGATTCGTTAAAAGTGTTGTGTGTTTGTTGTTTTAGTTTTGTGCCGTCTGGCCGGTTCAATGGCCCGTTAGACTGCACCGTTAGTGTGTCCGCTTTCAGCGGAACGAGTCCCTGCGTATGAGCTTTAACTGTCCATATGACGGATGCAGCGCTAGTCTCTCCTCCCATTCAAGTCTGTTCACCCACATCCGAGGAATCCATCGCGACGGGCCGAGGCTGCCTACTGCGAAGCTGCACGAACTCAATGCCGCGTACTGCTCTCACTGTGGCATATTCGGCTCCACCAAGACCCCTAAGGCGCATAAATGTGTGGGAGGTCAGAACAGGAGCTTGAGGTCAGGTCACTGCGTGCTGCCCGCCACACATCCGGCCCGACAGCCCGCCCCAGCCCAACCCGCCCCAGCCCAGCCCATCCCTGCCCAGCCCGCCCCAGCCCAGCCCGCCCAGCCGCAGCCCGCCCAGCCGCAGCCTGCCCAGCCTGCCCAGCCGCACCCCCATCAGCCACCCCGTCACTTCACCGAAGCCCCCGCCGCCGCCCACTACACCGCCCAGCCCAGGCCCTCCCCGAAGGTCCCGGACACCGTCCATCCGGAGTTCGGCGACGCAACGGCCGAGCTCCTCAGAGATTTCAACGATGCCAGCGACGCGTCAAACATCGACGGAGCACGACTGGCCCTGGGCCGCGTCCTCGACTTCCCTGGTAAGGTTCTGTCGCTGAAGGGAGGGGACGGCACGGCGCGCCGCGCTCGTACATGCATCACGCTGTTCATGGACGGCGAGGAGCCCAGGCTGGCGGAGCCCACTCCGAGCCAGAAGCGCAGAATGAATCAGAACCAGGATCGCCGCCTGGCGGGCTCCGTCCACAGGTCACTGAGCGACGGTAATGTCCGCAAAGGCGCGGAGAAAGTGGAGGCGCCGCCCATCGCCAGGTACACCCCGGAAGTGCATGAGGAGCTGCGGCACCTGCATCCCGCAGAAGCGCTTCCCCCCGACACCCAGCCCGCCGCGCCCGCGCCCCCGCTGCAAATCGACGAGGTGACGCTCCTCGCCCTGCTCGACAAGCTGCCGAAGGGCAGCGGCCCAGGCCTGTCGGGGTGGACGTATGAGCACATCCGGGCTGCCGGCACGGCCTCCACGGCCGCGCTCACGGAGATTCACCGCTTCGTGAATGCGGCCCTCGCCGGCCGGCTGCCACACCTCCCGCGCTTGCTGGACTGCCGCCTCCTCCCGCAGGAGAAGCCACAGGGAGGCGTCCGCCCTATCGCCATTGCAGAGACGTGGCAGCGCCTGGTAAGCCTGTGCGCCATGACCCTGTGCAGTGGCCTAGGTGCCTCCCTCGCGCCGCTGCAGGTGGGGGTCGGGGTGCCAGGGGGCGCGCAGAACCTGGGCCATGCTGCGCGCGCCGTGCTGCAAGCGTGGGACGATGTCGTGCTTGTGCAGCTGGACTGGAAGAATGCATTCAACATGATGTCCCGTGCAGCCATCTTGGAGGCCGTTGCGTCTCACAAGCCTGCGCTGCTGCCCTTCGCCACCATGCTTTACAGGTTCCCCGCAAATCTCTACATCGAAGGCGCACCGCCCGGCACCGCTGCAATCACGTCGCAGCGCGGCGTGCGTCAAGGCGACCCCATCAGCCCGCTGCTCTTCGCCCTGGCCCTCCAGGGCCCCCTCCAGGCAGTGCAGGCCCAGCACCAGCCACCCGGGAGGGAGGTCACGGCCGCCCTCATGGCGTATCATGACGACTGCACCATCGCCGGGCAGCGCGTGGACGCCGCCGCCGCATTCCGTGCGCTGGTCTCGGCAGCAGAGCCCCTCGGGCTGGAGCCCCAGCTGCACAAGTGCACGGCCTACTCGCGCGACCCCCAGCATGCGGGATCCGTCGCGGCCGCGCTCGGCATAACGCATGCCACGGAGGGCACCGTCATCACCGGCACGCCCATCGGCACCCCGGCGTTCGAGTCGGCGCACGCGGAAGCGACGGCCGACAAGGTGTGCGCCACCATCAAGAAGATGATGCGCTTGCCCCTGAAAGCGCAAGACCAGTTCTTGCTGCTCACGATGTCCTGCCAACGCCGTATGCTGCACTACGCCAGGGCGGTGCCGTGGGCGCACATTTCCGATCACATGCGCCGGACGGAGGCGTCCGTCCTGGCTGCGGTGAATGAAATCATGCGCGTCCCGCGGGACGACACTCGTGCGGCCGCACAAGCCGTCCTTCCAGCGCGCCTCGGAGGCCTGGGCGTCACGTCCACGCCGCAGGAGGTCGCGGACGGAGCGTACCTCGCTGCGGCGGCGGTGAGCCAAAAGGCGTTCGCAGGAGGCCCCGAGTGCATGCAGCCGTACCGGGGGCCGCACGGGCAACAGTTGCAGGAAACCTGGCAGGCCCTCAACGTCGCTCAGCAGCTCCATCCGGAGCTGCCCGGGCCGGCGAGCGGCGACACCATCGCCAAGGTGTTACCTGGTATGCAGCAGCGTATCACAAAGTTGGTTGCCCTGCGCCGCCGGGCAGCTCTGCTTGCCAGCCACGACGTCGCCACGCTCGAGGGTGCATGCAACTTGGCACGGCTTCGCAGCTGTGCTTGCCGTGCAGCCACCCTTTGGTTGAGCACCCTGCCGCTCTCCCAGGCGCTGCGCATGACTGACATTGAGTTCATGCTGTGCATCAGGTATCTCCTGGGCATGTCCCCAGCCCCTCCCAATGCGGTCGGCTCGCGCTGCGAATGTGGCACTCTCATACAGCCGCATGATCTCGACCACGCGATGAATTGCACACACAATGCGGGGACCTGGACTTCGCGCCACAATATCGTTGAAAAACAATGGCGCGAGATCGGGTCCCACGCGTGTGTGGCATCCACGCGCATCCCGCGCACAGCGCCGTTCGTCCGCGCGCGGCTCGCGGCCACATCCAGGCAGATCCATGCTGGCCCGTTGGGCCCGCCCCCCCCTGCTCCGCCCCAGCCCGCCTCCCAGGTCGCGGGCCCTTCGCGTGGGGCGGCCTTGCCCGCGGCGCCGATGCCTGCAGCCCCGCCGCCGCCGCCAACCGCGCGCGCGGACGAGGCGCCGGCACCTACGCCTGCTCCGGCCGCCGACGCCGATGCTGGACACAGCGCCCAGATGGGGCGCCACGCGCCAGACGCAGCGCAGGCTGCGGCCCTGGCGGGGGCGGCGGCGCCGGGTGGTCAGGATCCGGCGGGGCCTGGGGTGCAGGCCGCTGCCGCGCAGGCAACGGGCGCTGGATCAGGTGTTCAGGGCAGTGGCCCAGGAGAAACTGGGGGACATCATGTTTATGCCGCCGGGCGACCCTTTGTGCATAGGAGGTGTGTCGGTTGTGAACCCCTGTGCTGGTTCCTATTGCGGCCGTGCGGCCCGCGAGGACGGGGGTGCTGCGGAGACGCGGGACGTGCAGAAACGCACTGCTTATCGTTTGTACGACCCTGATGCGTATAGTTTCGTGCCGTTGTCGCATGAGACGCATGGTCGCTTGGGGCGGCCTGCCATGAATCACTTGAATCGGCTGGCGGAGGTTGCGTCTCGGTGTGGTAAGGTGAACCGTGCTTTGTTTGTGACGAATGCTCTGCGCCGGTTGAGTGTGGCGTTGTTCAAGGGGAATGCTCTTGTGCTCCGTGCAGGGCTTCAATCTTTGGCTGGCATCACCGGTAGGGCTGTGGTACGTGCTCGTGCCCGGCCTAGTGCCATGACTGCGTGAGTGGATATGCGTGTGAATTCCTAGCGATGGCTCGCTGCCCGGCCTCTGTCCTTTGTAACTACATACATACTCATAGTTGAGCTATAGCTAGGTAGCTGCCGTGGTCTACATACCACTGCAGTGCAGCTGTTTGGAGGCTAACTATAAAATCACCCTAGATGAGAGGAAGACAAACAGAATGATCCTTCGATAAACAACATTCTATAGATCTTCAAACTTGACAATCAAGCCAAAAAACGTGAAAGCTAGCTCTCACACCGGAATGTCACAGAAGTTGGCAATGGCGGAGAGCAGCCGCTTCAGAGCGCCTTCCTTCCGTGCAATCGCATCATCATCACGTGGATCTGCGGCCTTGAGCCTTGCCAGGAGTGCTTGATCATCAATGTACTCAATGAGTAGATTCTGCACACGTCCACCGCGTTGTCATGTGAAATCCTGGCATACGTATTGAGCGGATCTAGTGATAGGCCTACAGATAGACACAATCATATGACCTAGGTCATCTGGAAATGCTGTTAGACCAGGCATGGAACGTATGCACTCAATTGCCCGCTGCTATTGGACACAAATTGCCATGTTGGCCCTAACGCACGGGGGTGGGTCACCTTCATCTCGGTCAGTGACTGTTGAGCCTTTCCAACTCGCAAAGGTTGATGCTTTTTGCCGCTCATCGTTCCAGCCTTGATGGTCATTTCCTTGACAAAAGCTGCATCGTCTATGCCCGAGACAACCCGATCATCAAGAGTCACACCTACATTGGCAATTCACATCATGTCAACTACGTGGTATACCAGCAGATGGAGCGGGGAACACAGCCTCACTTCTATTCAATGTGGAGAGGGCGATCTCGTCCACAACAAATGGTAATGCACACCAACTATTCTTTGAGGGTCAGCCAAGAGTTATCAAGTACACAGGCTACGGATACGCACCAGCCATCTTGATTGAGTCTTCGTGGAGAGAACCTGTTAAGATATCTGTAACAGTTACCGACTTCGGTTGCGAGGATTCGCCGTCAGCTGACCCCACATCCTGATTTGAAGCTGTCTTGGCCTGCTTGTGTGGCATTGTTGTGTGGGGCTTTTGGGACTTGTTGCGACGGCTTTCCCGGACGGGTTTGTCAACGTCGGGCAGGTCATCATTGCATGTTATAGGATAAGGCTTTGAAGGCACCACATCAACCCCCAACCTGGCCAATGCTTGCTGCCGGGCGTCTATCGCTTGACCAGGATCCGAATGCTGGTCACTAACACCGGGCTCACCCGGGGGCTCCACATTCTGCATGTTGATAGGTACATTCTCATCCCCGGCCGGTTCGTCATCTTGCTGTGATCCTGCACCTTCAGCTCTACGAGTTGTGTTCTGGTCGTGATGTCTCTTAATTGCTACGACTTCCTTCATCCTCAATCCGACCAGGACATCATCATCCTACACATCAAGTGTTTGTGGCAATCCAATCACATGATTGTGTTTGAGCAGCAACCTCCTGCCTCGCCTAGCCTGCGTGAGGGGCTTGAAAACACGGCTGTTGGACATACACTCGGGCGTCAAAAGCAAGCAAGTGACTGTGTGTGCGCTGCGAGGGTGTGAGCCATCGAATGTGAATCAGTGCACGTATGCCCATCGTGGCATCGTACCTCGCCGTCACGATCTGTCCCAATGCCGTCTTCATCTTCGCTCACTGCTTGATGGTCATCAGCCTCGTCCTTACTAAGACTGGGCAGGCTGCCCATCTGTCTGGACTTCCGCTTCCCTGATTTGCGGTGAGCGGCTGTGGTGCCTCGACTGCTGCAGTTGCTTGGCTGCAAGGCGCAAAGTAGTCATTCGTGATGCCATTTCTGGAGGTCTTATCTAAATAGTCATGGCTCCGTCACTGCGACGAGCTAACTGGGCTTGCCATCCGCTGGTCACAATGAGCGTTGCTGTGCAAGGGATCAGTAATTCAATGTGACAAGTGGAAGCGACATCGGTTGGCAGACGGACATGTTCATGATGGTAGCGATCGCCACTGTCACGAAACCATGCAATCGTATCGCTACGGCCGCGGACTGGCATGACGCATTGTAGCAAGGGGGTGTCGTACCGGTAATCGCTGGTCTGCCATGGATTCGTCCGGGGGCAGCTGAAAAGGTAGCACCGGCACCAGCCCCTGTCGCAGCCACTCTTTCATGGTCAAGTATCCCTCCTTGCGGAGTGACGCGAGTGTAGCCTCGCGCTCCTCCACGGGAGAGTCCATGATGCTAGGCGCACGCCTCCCATCAGACGTAGTCATGACCTTCTACACCCGCGCAGTTGATTCATACACCCCATACAGAGATCTCGATCGATCGGTCGGTTGAAATTACTTCTGGACCAAAATCAAACGGTGTCGATCCGTACCTGGGATAATTCTACAAGTCGAGCCTTGATGATGCCTCTGGCGGAGTCACAGTTCGTCTTTGCATATCGGATCATGGAAATCTCGTTCTTGCGTATGAGCGTGCGCACGAGTGAGTTTGTGTTATTCACCTGCTTCATCGCCATTTTGAAGACATCCGCGGGGAGGCCGCCCGCCTCGCTTGGCGTAGAATGCCTCAACGGCCCTCGCAGTCCGCCGCACGCCTCTGGTCTCAGGTTTGTCGGATGTAGGCATGTGTCGATGCAGTCATCATTCATGTTTCGCTCAGGTGAGCCTCTGCTACTATTCATAATCGTGCTACGAATACTCCTCGGGCCTTCAAGCACACACAAACATTCGGCCCCAGCACTGATCCATGGGTTCGACACGAAGCTATATTATATATGCAGAGTAAATATCGTTTTTGCAATGACGCCGTGTGTTCGTACTCTTGACGTACACGATACGAAGGTTATCATGATGCATCGTTTATCATCACCGCAGGTCGGGCGTACCAGTCGGGTGAGAATGTTGCCACCGAGTTCGCGAGTTGCCAAGCAATACTGCTCTTGTGAGAACATATCGAGAACCTTGTCCATGGCAGCTTTTCCTTCGGCGGTGAGGGCGGCCTTGTTGACGGATTTCGCGATGGCCTCGATGTCAGACGCCATGGGAGCCCCCCAGATATAGTACCTCATCAGTTCATGCAGAGGTCACAGATCATAAGGATCTCACGGGCGTCTCCCTGTCGCTGACCATCTGCCGGCATGCTTGCGGACTGGCTGGTTCGAGGTAACATCAAGCACAACAGTATCGAATCGACACTACAACGGCCACCGCCGATCTCGCTGCCGCAGTATCTCACAACACCTGCATATAGGGCGTACTTTCTGCATGGCTGTCCCCGGCTTGCGAGTCTTCCTCGCCGCGATGGGTTGTGCCCCTTCCTTCTCTCTCACGACTAGGATCTTCCCGTCACGCAAAATGTCCCTTGCCTCCTCTTTCAGAAGCGCTTTGATGTCCTCGAACATCCGCCAGAGTTTCTTCAGTCGATACTCCTTGCCGACCCGGACGTACGCTGCTTTCTTACCCAACAGTTCCGTGTTGTCGTCGTCGTCGGGGGAGGCGTGCCCAAGCGAGCATGCAGCTTCAAACATCAGCGTCTGCTCCTCATGCGAGTAATCGTGGCCTATCTGAAAGGACATTTCACCTCGGTCAACCCATAGTACGGTTATCAGACCCCCTTCCTCGCTGGCATCGGTGCCTTGGCTCATTTCTTTAGGTAGGCAGCTCATGGTATGTTGTGATAGGTAAGGTTACAATATGACAATACTCGGACACAGAGAGGCGAGCGCGTATCAGTTTGGCTGTATTGAGGTCTGTGCATTTGAATTGAGCAGCTCCGGAGCTCGTTGTTGAGGTGCATTCATGTGGCAGCATGCATGCGAATTCGCATGCTAAGCTATCCATATGCATGTGTCATCCCCGCGATACTTGCATAAAGGCAGGCCCACCGTATCAGACGGGACCCTGCACGCTTCACCGTGACTCTTTTTTGCTAAAGACAGATCGAGGATCCATCCACCCACTGCTCAGATATAAACTCTGACAGCTACGTGCATTTTGTGGCAATTCCAGCCCAAGTCGAGACTTTCACAGTGTGCAGTGGCGCGCACGGGTGCCAGCCGGTCCTCAGGCCCATCCCAGCTTGATACCAACTCAATAATAGTGTGGGAATGGAGGTCAGATGGGGCGCAGCTGAAAGCTCATGTCACAGTTATAGCTGGCCTGTGGCTCTCAGCTCGGATGACTGGCAGGCCGCTCCAAACTGCGGGGCCACCATGGTGCACTGCACACAGGCAAGCCCAATTCCTATGCACATTTCACCGTGACTCTTTCTTGCAACATACAGATCGAGGATCCATCCACCCACTGCCGGGACCGGCACGTGTTCGAATGCACATGTGCAGAAGCATAGTACACCATGTGGGACAGGAAGCATTGGCCCAGGCAGCTGACATCAGATCCAATAGAAACTCTAAATTACAAACTGTGGTTATTACTTTCCTGATAACTTTGAACAAGTCATGAAGACTTGACTATCTCGAGTTCCACCTCTGGCTAGATCGTTTTGAAAGGTTTGAGACGGAACCAACAGGCTCTACACCTCGGGTAAATTAACTAGAGTCAATCCATAGTGGCATCTTGTACCACTCCGACGCCGCGCAGATGCGGGTAGGCGGTTGGTGTCGGTCTCACCCATGTGGTGCACCTTCAGTAAGTCTGGGACGCTACCAGGCTGAAGATCGGGGCTGCCAATGGCATCACAATCTAGGACATCAGCTGCCCACAGCTTGCAAATTGCCATACGAAGAGGCTGTGCGGGGATAGACTTCCCTGGAATGTCAGACGGGACAATGTATTGGTCCACCTCTTCTCGGGGGACACACCCTCGGGGATCAAACGCTTTGGAAGCCCCGTTACTTGTCCGCACACGGACAAACGCTTGCACCTGAGCTACACAATGGCATTCGGTGTTATCATCAAACGTGTACCTCACAAACACCCACCTGTTGTCTGTGACTACATGCCTGCCATCCTCGTTGCAAGTGACCACATCCATCGACGGAAGCGAGGCCTGCATATACTTATCAAGCATGGATCTGTTCTTCTTGTGCATCCGATGCATAAGGAAGTCATCAATCGCAGGCCACCCGCGGTCTGTATACCATTGGCGAGATTCGCCATCCACTCGCAGTAAACCTAGAAGCTGTTGAATGACACATAGCTCCTGCTCTTCGGTCAGGCCTCTTTTGTTCGAGGACCTAATAACAAGACGTCATCAGAAGAGACGTCATACTCAGGGAATGCTACGGTGGATGGCTTCTCACGCCTCTCCTCAATCGTCAAACAGTGATCAGGGTACATGCACCGGCATGACTGAGCAGAGACCATGAGCAAATGGTCGTTGATAAACGTCACTTCACCATTGTCCTTGACTCGATCTTTTAAGTGCAACTTCAGATACCAGATCATGCGCTCAATCCAATACTCGGTGTACAGAGATCCGGACCCTTCACAACACAGCTGGTCGATGACATGCACCACTGAATGATGTAGTTTGGCGGTCGTCAACACCAAGCCATGAAAAGCCTGCAGTGCATCGGCGAGAACATGTCACGTGGTCCGACAACATCGATATCTCTCTCTCTCTCTCTCTCTCTCTCTCTCTCTCTCTCTCTCTCTCTCTCTCTCTCTCTCTCTCTCTCTCTCTCTCTCTCTCTCTCTCTCTCTCTCTCCCCCTCTTCACGGACAATGGCGACACCACACCTCCTGAGCAGCAAAGGCATATGTCTCAAAGTCCTCTCGGGCTTGAGACAGACGCTTGAGAGTATGGTGCTCTGTATGCTGTTGCAATTGGCGTAGACAAAACATTACCGCCCGGCGAAGGCTGCCCCACTGAAGTTCAAACATTTCTTTCACCGCAGAATCTTCGTCTTTCCAGGGAAGCTCGAATAGGAGGAATGGCGAGCACGTTTCTACGAAGGTCATGTACTCCTCCATAGTCCAAGTAGACCTACTCCTGCAGCGCAGAACTCACGTCAAACGGCCGCACTAGGATAGCACCGGTGGTGATTCGTCACTGTGTACATGCTAGTGAAACGGTGTTGTCAGCATACCCGAGTACATCAGCGCTACGCTTCTTCATTTGTGCTGTCCAGTGCATCTTGGCTGCCCGTCTCTTGATGACCTCCCGGATGTACCTAGGCAGAACGTATTTGTTTCCGTGGAGTCGATGTTTCTTTCTTCGTTTGGGTTTGGTTGGTTCTGTCAGCCTTTGGTTTTGGGTCTTCTGGGCGAAGCCACACATTCATGTTCATACCTACAAGAGTGTCCTTGATCATGTTGGATCTCTTCCGACACTTATGGCTTCCAGTGATTCACGCACGCACCTGAAGTAACTGAGCCTGCTATACCCTGGCATCCCACGTAGGCCAGTCTCCGTTTGAACCTTTTCTGCATCACTCTTGAGCTTCTTCCAAGACTTTTTGCGAGCCTCAGGATCTTGTTGGTGCAGAGGTGGTGGCAAGTCCCTCAGGGACTTGTCCCACTGATCTTGCACACTTTGTGTGCGTTCATGCATCTCGTACGCAGTGTACTTTAACTCTTCTGTGTCGTCCCAATCAGCTTCATCATCAGTGAGACGAGCACCGTTTCGCAAAGACTCTGCATGGCATGGTGGTAGTTGTGAGCGTGATACCGGCGGATCCTCCCCGGCGTACCCAGCGGGGACACCCAGCTGACGAGCTACGTGGTCCCTCTTGTGAATGTCCGGGACCCGCTTTGCATCTTTAGTGGCGGGTATTTTTCGAGGTTCATTCGTCTCGTACGGAAACCTACAAGCACATGTCAGATCACTGTGTGCCTAGGATCCTCCAGAAAGGCACTCTTTAGGTGCACCGGTTGGTGTGGCAACAAGTGTACAGCCAGGAAATGCACAGGTGGCATACGAGTGCACGGCCACGTCACCACTGAACCTCACCTCATGGCATTCTTGATGGACTTCCCCTGAAGAGCGCAACGTGGGCATGCCTCAACAGCACTGTGTGGCAGCGTCAACATGAGTTTATACATCATCATTAGGTCTCCTTCGACGAAAGCAAGCACAGGCCAGTGTTGTATGCGCATCTCCCTTCCTGCTGGGAAAACTATGAATTCAAACGGTTTTGTGCCCTCCCGACCTGCGCATGGCAGGATCCACGAAGTCAATTGACCCCCTTTTCAACACATTGGTCACTAAGCTACTACCCGCTGAAAACTGTGTGTAGAAGCTGTTGGATAGTGGGGCATCCTCTATCAGAGGCTGTACCTGGGTCGTGGTTGACAAAGAAGTCCACAGTTGGCTTCAAAATGTCTTCCAATTGAGACGGCTCCGTAGGACCTTCCAGAATGATGAGAGGCTGCCATGATAGGCAGCTAGCATTTTTTGCGACGTGTAGATCGTAGCGTCTCACGCCAACAACGGTAGTACTGCCAATTTTTAGCTTGAAGATGTTGCCACCATCAGCTCCTGCACATGCATAGAATAGGTGAGTCAACGGTAGCATTACCGGTTATCAATGGTGTGAAAAACTTATGACGATACATAGTTCGACCACAATTCGAGTACATAGTCGAGATATGGATTGAGGTCATGTAACCAGCAATTGAGGTACAGGGACCCGGCCACGCCGTCAGCATCAGTGAAGTCCAAAGGATGGGCCGCAATCACTGCCTCACGAAAAGCTTCGTCCTCATGAAACCACTTAATTACGGCCTCCATTGTGAAATCCCATCCTCTTCGTTTGAACTTTACAGTTCTTGCTGACGCAGCCTGAACCAATAGACAACAAATGATGTATCGGAGCACAAATGCGCAGCTGGTGCATATGCACATAGGATCAAATTCGGATTCGCCACGGGACTCCATAATAGGATAATGCACAAGAAGCATCAACACAAGGCACCTTAAGAAGTGACTCTGGTGGATACACTCATAATCATGTCAACAATGTCAACAATATGTACTCAATAATAAGATCAATCATAGGACATACCTCATACTTGTGGGAGCCGCATCGTGGACAAGTCTCTTGCAGCAACTGCTCCCTGGTCATGGTGGCCTTGTCGGGATCAACTTCGAAGCGCATGGCGCACTCGTCGCACCACCCGAATTCGTACTTGGCCGCTTCCTCTGTGCCTAGCACTTGTTTCACCATGTGCATGGTGTGGGGCAAAAGAATCTCATGTGGTTTATGTTCTCCCTTGAAACCAGATAGCAGACGGTATTTGTCTTCCGCGATCAACTCCAGAACAGTGTTGCTGGCTCCATGCTTCTTCATCTCGACCTGAGTGTAGGCGGCTTGAAGCACGGAGCTCTCGTGGTTTGTGGCAAGAGGTTCTAGCCGCCTTGACCTGAGCCGCTCGCCTGACTGCTCGTAGCGCACAAGGCATGTGGACATGCGGATGCACGCACGGGGTGACACGTGGCAGTCACCAGCCCGCGAATGAGAAGACACATTCCGGCTCTTTGTATAGGTCAAACAAGGTAATGGTTCAAGTATCTGACTCAGATACTGACCATGCATGTGTGACCCCAGATCTCAGGCGTCATGTGCTAAGTACTCCGCACACATACTTAACATTTCGCCCAACTAAACTTACGGTATGACGCGTCCACTGGCGCTTTCATTCGAACATCACTGCACCATACGCCCTAGGGCGACAGCTGTGCGAGCAGAGGAAGCTTCAATGAGGCGCCTGCTATTCACCTAACCACCCCGGCGTTTGCTCCTGCACTGCTCCTGCCTCCACATGTATGGGGCTAGTGGGGCATCGCACTCTGGTGCATACACGCGTTGATGTCGCGGCGACAACGTGTTAGTGCTGGTGCACTGATTTTGCGGGCTGGACCCGCCTCCCTCACACTGACAGAGCTACGACCGCTGAGAGAATCAAATAATCAAAGAATTAGATTGCGTGTGGAGTATCGTAGGCAGCACGTCGAGTGTGCATCCAAGCACTGGATGGCATGAGCACTCATGGCCATTCAGCCTGCGCAACAGCAGCTGACGGACCATCGTCGTGATCATATACTTACAGAAATCCAGCAGTCGCAGTGTCAAGCTGTATGCCTGCTGATGTGTCGTATGATGCGTCCAGTTTTGCAAGACAACCCGGAGCGTGCTGCGCGCGCCCTCGGCCTTCGATACACTTCTACATTTGCCAGGTTGTCAATTACAGCAACAAGCACGAGCAAACCGACTCAAACTATGTTTCGCAGGACACTGAAAAAGCCTCATTGTCCATGCATCCAGTACAATGCCACAGTGCAAGTGAAGATTGAGCGGAGCATGTACTTCAGCATGATATGCATGATGTAAACTAGAAAACGACCATCCTCAAGCTCGGGACTTTGCCTAATTGCGTCCCATAATACACGGCTGTTAACGTCAGCTTGAAAATATTGAACAGCTTGTGCAAATCTCCCAGTCGGGGTCGTGGCGTGAACACCAATGCTGGGGCAAAAAGGTCGCCATGCTGGATTACTGCCTCGTCCGGAGTCTCAATCACCGGTGTCATAGGCATTGCCACAGCTACTGATCGGAACGGTCCGTCTCGAGGGACGCATTTCCCCAGTCTGTGCCTCGAGTCTTCATATTGTCAAAGGTGTGCTCCCAAGAGTTGACCAGGGCCTGTGCACTAGGCCGGTCTGCGGGGTCCCGCTCCAAGCACCTCAGCACGGTGCGCCTCAGGCCCCGCAGTCTCCCGAGGCGCTCGTTTGCGCCGTCCGAAAGAGCCTCCCACGGCAACGGTGTGCGGCCCACGATTGCATCCTTCGCCGCCTGCTCCGCCTCAGCCGAGGGCAGGCTGTCTACAGGGAAGGCGCGCTCGCCAGCGAGGAGCTCAAAGGCGATGACGCCGATAGCCCAGATGTCGACGGCGGCGTTGACGTGAACCGTGCGGTGGCCGCTCTCCAGCGCCTGGATCACCTCCGGAGCAGCATACTTCAGGGAGTACGCCAGGCTGGCAGTAGACCCTGCAGCATATGAGTGTGTCACAGCACACAAAAAAGAGCTCCGCTGAAGCAACTGTGCGGGCTATCACATCACACACTTGACACTGCATAACAGCACAACAAGGTGGCGCCCGTCCGTAGTGTGCCACATACCTCAGATCATCGAATTTGTCACGATGAGGCGTCCTGCAAGGACATTCTAGACACGACATCACAGATTGTCTCTCATTTGTGCCAAGCTTGCTGCAGGTTCGGTGTGACACATACGTTCATGGCATGTGTATGCAATTTCACAGGTCGCGAAACCAACAATCCTTAAATTTTGCCGGCTGAGTCATCAGCCGGCCGTATTTCACAACAGCATAGGCTGGCTATTGGTCCAATACTACATGCATCTCATGTATGTCTCGCACCTATTTTTGAAGTGCAGCCAAAGTCAATGAGTGTCCAGTCGTGCTGCTTGGGGCGGCGCAGGATGTTGCCGGGCTTGATGTCGCGGTGGGCGTAGCCGGTGCTGTGCAGCTTCGCCAGAGCCCTCACTGAGTGACTCAGTGCCTGCATATCATGAGGACGCCTGCCAGGGATGCCCAAAGATAAAGCGAGGGATGTGGGAGAGACTCTCGAACACCTCCAGCTGCCTCGCTTGGTGTACGTGTGCATACAGGAACGGAGTCGTGCACCAGCAGTACTACCGACTGAGTGTCATCTCTGTAAACATTTTGAATATGCATCGACCACGGAACAGGAATAGATCGTTGTGTCAAGTCCCAGGTGTGTCCAAGCAGGCAGATGCGGTCATGTCACATCAAGGTGCTTGTCAAACCAAACATGGTGCTGCCGCAGTTGTGGTGCTGGTGCGTCCATCTGGCAGGGACAATTTGTGCTCCCAGAACGATCCGCAAAGGCTAAAATCAGAAGGAAGATGACCTGGAAGATGGTGATGAAGTCAGTGTTGGCGTTGTCTCGGGCCCACTCGTCCAGGCTCTGGCCGCACTCGATGATGACAAAGGGGGGGAAGGCGTAGCCGTAGGGCGTGGCGTGCTCCCCGGAGGCGTTCTCCTCGATTGCGAGGGTGGCAGGCATCATCGACTTGAGCGCGGGCTCCTCGTACAGGTCCCTCTCGCTCTGGAAGGCTGCCTTGTCCATGTAGAACTTGATGGCTGCCTGCACCAACGGCCACCGTGCGAGGCTCCTGGAAAGAGTGCGGACAGACATCCCATTCTTGAACATTGCAGTGGCCTGTTGGGGATTTGACGGGAGGCCATGCCGCAACACACATCTACAGGCTAGAGCTTTGCCATCAATGCACAGAGGACGAGGCTTTGAGTCGGGATCGGCAACCGGTACAGCAATCCGGGAGCAGCAATACTACGTGGCAGCGGGCATTGGTACAAAGCCCATGGCTATATGGGAGCCAATCGGCCGCTGCTGTCAGCGCGCAGTGCCGCATGCAGGTGCTTGCGACAGCCAATCTGCACGCACCTTGTCCTGTGTGTTCATGATCGCGGCAAACTGGACAATGCCCTGGCCGCCGACCCGCCTCTGCACGGCAGAGTGTAGCTGGTACTGGCCGTAGAAGGGAGCCGCCATGCAGCACATCCCGTCCAGCGCCACCTCGAGCTTGTCCAGTGATGTCTCAGACTCGCTCGATGCCCTGCAGCAACGCACACATACGGACCATGCAGAGAAACGGCATGCACCCCAGTCCGCATCCATGCTACGGAGTACGCCGGTTCTAGCTGGGCAATGAATCGCCGGCATTAGCCCGCACGACTGGGTCACCAGCACGTGGCCACCTAGGTTCCCCGTTAGGGAAATCTGCCATATGCCCAGAAGAACTCCACATCGCTTGTGTTGCCAGAGTGTACACGAGATGTGGTGAAACCCACACAGACGCTCATGTCACACGCAAGTGCAAGCACTACTGAAGCATGCAGACCAAAGGGCATGATCGCACTACCGCATGCTGGGCAACGGCGGCATGCAGGCTCCATTGCGGCCACGTCCGCACTCTGTCCACGCCCTACGAGAAAATGCCACGCAACACACGCATGCCTAGTGTGCGGATGGGAGCGCACTTCCCAAACTCGGTCCAGTTGCTACCAGTGGTGACTGTGACTGTGGGTTCCGTACGCAGCTCAGCGGTGTTGTATCCGCTTGACCGCCCGGCCGCCCAAGGCTGCACAGCCCCATACCCCTGCTGGCCATATGCAACCTGCTGTTGTGGGCCGGGGGCGAGAGTTCCTGGCGTGCCAAAGTGTGGCGGTCCTGGAGGGAACTGGAGATATGGACTTTCATGTGGGGCCGTGAGCTTGCCGTCCGGTGCTCCCCAGTCGGCCGTGTGCTTGGTGCCGGCAGATCCGCCTCCTTGTGCTGGCCCAGGACCAACATGTGGCCCTCCTGAACCTCCTCCTTTGACGAAGTCAGCCTATACACGAGAAGGATTCCGATGATCAGAGTTGCATGGAAACGCGTTTCATTCGACAAGAAACGTTTCAATCGCATTTCTTATATTAACGTTTCTTATAAACGTATGAAACGCTGGCACGCCGGGACTGACCGTCTTCAGGAGGTCCAAACAGATTCGCACTACGCGGCACCCGTAGCCACGACCAATGGCTCCATGCGTACCGGGATCCTGATGCACCCCTAGCCACAAGGTGTAGCCAGGCCTGTGCTGTGAGCAACAGTCGAGCACATGTCATAGCATCATTGCACAGTGAACCCTCACTGCAAGTGTAATACGATATTGTATGGTGTGTGGCATCCCTTGGATTGCACAGGACGCTGTTCCCTTCAACTGGGAGAAAAGAGGGCGAGGCGCCTCCGGCGCCCAGGTGCCTTTATACCCACACAACGTTCCTTATTGTGCAAGACATTTGAAAGAAACATTTCAAATTCGTTTATTATATTAATGTTTCATATGTCAAAACGTTTCAATGCAACTCTGCCGATGATCAACATTGGCACATGGATGCTGAAGCTGTCGGAAGTCAAGGCCCGAGGGAAGAATCCTGTGTACATTGTTGCAATGCATGATGGCATGCGGACCACCTGCCGAGTGAGCTACTGCCGGCTGCACGCCCCCTGGAAGGGCAATTTGTGTCCAACCTGTCGCAACGGCGATGTGCCATTGATTCACTCTGTGTTCATGCTCAGATGATGCTCATGGTGCTCCGTAAACTGCAGCGATTGACGCCGCATGGCCATGCATGTGCCACCTACTCAGCAACCTCGCTTCCGATGTAGGGCGGAATCCCTCAACAAACAGCGCAATGTGATGATGTCTCCCGGCAGCCACGTGTGAGCGCACGCAGCGAGCAGCAGACTCGAGCCTCCCGAGCTCAGGCCACATCAGACGACTTTGGCCCTGAGTGCAACTGCCACACATGGCATCAGAAGGTCGCGCACCTCTGTTCTGTCCTTCTTCTTCTTCATGCGGTAGGCAACGACGGCCGCTAACAACAGACCCAGCACCGCGGCAGCGGAAGCGCCAGCAGCTGCAGCGACATTGACCCCTCCATCGGTTGACTCAGGGGAAGGCACCTCCAGCGGCGGGTTTGGAGTCAACCGAGCGTCGACAGCATCCTCCCCCACGCTGTCGGTGCCTGGCTCAGGCTCTTTTTGTGTAGGCGCCGGGCCTGGGGTTTCCACCGGCAGGGGGCCTGGGGCAGGGGCGGGCGATTCGCATGGAGGGTTGAAGCAGACGTCCGGGGCTGGCCCAACGGTGGCGTTTAATGCTGCGGATGGTTGCCGTAGCTCGAGCGCGTAGCGCACCGGGATGCTGTCATGGACAGTTGCAATAGCTGCAAGAGCTGGCGTCCTGATCGCCCCACATTCCGCCTGCACGCAGCACTTCTTGCTCACTGGAAGCTTAAGCCAACATCGACTGCATTCCGCCTTTCCGGCTGCGTTTCATGTCATGGGCACGACATCCTGATGCCAGTACGGGCCAGTCAAGTGTGACTACAAGTTTGTACCACATTGCTGTACTGCGTGAAGTGTGAGACGGACAAACACACGATAGAAGACTTGTACTCAGAAATGGCGAGTCGCTGTATGTTGCAGAACAAGTGGGCATCCCCGACAAGCAGACAGCACTGCCGAGGAAGATGTTGACGACGACAGGCCGCGAGTGCTGTCAAGGGGAAGTGATAATAGCGGAGGTGCAGGTGTGTGGGCTCCGCATGCAGTGCACACCTGCGACGCCGCCTGGGAGCAGGCCGCATGCACCGCGCCGGCATTGTCGGCGATGCTGCCAAGGGTTGCGAGGTCAGAGACGTCAAACATGGCATCGTACGCTGCCACGCAGCCCGCAGTGGACACCATCGTGTGGCTTGAGGAGGAGAAGCAGTTGGGTGTCTTCCCGAACGGTGGGACACACGCCTCGGTCACTTGCTCCCTACCGCTGCACAGCACCAGTGGGCCGTCGTTGGCCCAGCCGTGCACACAGAAGGCACGTCAGAAGCCCAGCAGGCCACGGGTTGAGTGGGCCCTGCCGACAGTACGCTGCCTCTGACATCCAGGGAAACAGCTCCGACCTTCCAGGGAACTGGTGGGGCCATGGCGGCAGTGAACGTGCGCAAGCGAACGGTTGGATGGCCCTGTGCACGCCTGTAACCCAGCGACCTGTCTAGATGATGAGTCCAGACATGTGCGATGTGACATTCGCCATCATGATGTGCCAAGGCTTGCCGCAGGAAGGGGGCTGCCCTGCTCATGGGAGCATCACGGCCTGCCGCGCCCTGTACGTACCTGGGGAGCTCTGTGCTACATGCCACCGTATGACAGTACAAGGCTAAGGTATGATTTAGCTCCTAGCAGGCCGCTCTCGCGAACGAAAGGGGCAGGTATGCTGTCAACACATGAGTACCCCATGCCGGCGACCTCGCTGATCTCAATCAGGTAGCAGTACTACTGCTACCTTGGCCAACTAGTAGTTGGCCAAGGTCAGCGCGTGCTGGGTGGGAGGTGAGTGGGAGGTGAGGCCGCCGTACCTGGAGACCCTTTCCAAGGCACCGAAATTGTCCACACACTGGATCATCCTTCCGCCCGAGGCAAAGTCGATCTTGCGGAGCTGCTCGGGCTCCAGATACTGTAGAAATAACTGGCTGTCATCCCCCTGCACCAGAGAAGTCGAACAGTTTGCCTCCACGTAGTCCAGAAGCCTTTTGGGGTCCTCGAGCATGGAGACGAAGAATTGGTATCGGTTGGGTTGCTCGAGGAACCGGGTTGATTTCTCGAATTCCGCAGAAATCGGCTCACCTGCAGCACGCCCTGTCATTTCGTGGCCCACTGACGTGTACGCATCGTGGACGCCCTGCCCGCGAAGCATGTGCTAAGGCCTGGTCGCATGCCCAAACACGAGAAACATGCGACAGATTTGATGTAGACCTTTTAAAATGCTCCACGACCTCGCCAAGTACACGCAACGCGACAACCTTTTGCATGTTAAGAGTGCTTGCAAAGACTGACACAGCGCACAGATGAGTTCTCTACGCCACAGGGTCACATGCACCGCCACAAAGTGGGCGATGTGTCCAACAGCAGTGTCAATGACAGATAGCAGCGGTCCACCAACGCTCGGAAGCCAGACAACATGCAGACCCCCACACCAACAACTACATGGCTAGAAGCGGGGTCTTCAGCCTACCGCTGCTGCAGCCATCGTGCAGGGGTCAATGATGCTGCAAGTCCAGACGAGCATGCCCTTCTGCAATCACCGATTCAAACACTTGGCCCAGCACCGCACCGCGAGCATCAGCCTCGAACACGTGTCGCCAGTGGGTTGCTGGGATGCCGAATGTGGACTGGGCGATCTCGCCTTCTTCTCTTGTTGGGCAGCGCTGCACGCACACAGGCCTCCTGTCAGACGTCCATTGAACGGGCACCGCATCGATCACGGCCACATTTGCAGGACCATGGCAAGCCACCATGAAAGAATGATTTAACAACATGCTCAGCGATGGAAGTCAGCATTAGTCCTCCACATGGTGAGACACTGCGTTCCGTGAATGCTCTCACGGGAAGATCTCGACTGCCCGAAATGGAGTCAGGCTGCTCTCTCTACATAAGCATATACATATGCACAATACAACACGGAGCTATGCACCACAACCTACATTCACAGCAAATATCACAGCGGAATTGAGTGGCAGTTGGAGAAACAGCGCCTCGGCGCGCTACCGCAGCGCAGGTGCCGGAGGGGCGTCCCTCACACAATCCAGATATGGACGCGTGGCTTTCCGTGCCGGGTTCACCACAACAGGACGGCGCCAGGCGGCACAACGAAGCATGATCTGAACCCAATGCTTGTTGATATGCAGGCACACCGGCTGCAGGGCGGAGCTACAGCAGGCCAGGTCAGCGTGCAAGACGGCATGCAGACGGTGCAGGGCCTCACATTTGTTGGGAGGTCATCGTCGACAGGTGATGGGCCTTCGGCCGTGAGCTCTTGCATGCGGCGGTGCTGGCCGCGAAGCCCCGCGTGCCTTGGGGCCGACAGTGTTTCATTTCTGAGGAACTCTGCAGGCTCCTGCACAGATCGACACTGTATGCAGCAGGCGCACAGACCACTCACATGCAGGACAAGGTCAGACTGAAATTGGCAGCGCATGTGCATTGATTGTGACAATGCAACGTCTGCAGCAGTCTGCAGGCCTCATAACTGGAGCGAGCTCGTACAGTTTCATGGCATGCCTTTGATTGTAGCCTCATCCATCCATGTTGAGTGACAGGATGATGTCCAAAGACCATGCCTCCAATCCCACTGAACATGTGCTACACAGGAGAGATGATATGGCGGGTACCAACGTTGACGGTCAGCATGGTGTGCACACAACTTGCTCCAGAAGAGCACTGTCACCTTGGCATGCTCCCGGGCCACCTTAGAGCTGTGAAGTACATGCACTGTGCACTTGTCCATTCTCGCTGTATCATTTAGCAGGCAGCTGTTGCATGACAGGGCGCACTTTTGCAGACTGGAGGCGACGGAAACTATTGCCCTCGTATATTGTGTACCACTGGTTGATCCAGAAAGCAAACATGGGACACGCATCATATGAGTCCTCTCCTGCGGCTCTGTCCAGCAGCACATCCCAGCTGGAAGTCAGGCCTTCATTTGCTACACACTTGCCTGCACACCCAGCAACCTTGCAAGCATCCGTCCACGAGCAAGCCTGCAAAAAGCTTTGTATGAGTAAGCTAAATCGAGCTAAGCAGCACCATGTTGGTGAGTTGGAAGCGGGAGCGGCTGGGGGCGACCAACAAGATGGAGACATCCACTGCATGCACAACACTGCTGACATGCCGCACTCACAAATGGACGGCATTGCACAGGAGATTTCAAGCAGAATACTGCGACTTCCAGCGTAATGTTTCCTACAGCATGCGAATCCGCCCGCATGCCGCAGCTCACTGCGCGGGGTTGTGCCGGAGACCAACGTACCCACCGTCGATGCAGCCAGCGCTAGCTGTAATAGAAAGATGCTTTCACATTTGGCAGCTTCGCGCAGTCAGAGGCGCGCGGCCTGGTTGTTGACACACGCTGTGCAGCTCGTGTTGTGAGAACGTAAGCGTCGCCTGTGCAGCAGGTTACGAAGAACCGAGAATGAAACATCGAAGCTGGAACAGCCACGAAAAATGATGGATCAAGTCGATGCTCAACGGGCTGCGATCATCGATCCTAGTGAAGCGGCCACGGCTTGGCGTGCAGATTCATTTACACTTGAAGCTCAGCGACAAAAAGCCACAAAAGAGTGAAGCTCAGCGACCAAAACTTACATGCAGAGTGTACTTATCCCAAACATACGCACACATAGTTAATCGAGAGTCTAGGCACTGGATGTTGATACAGGCGATCATGTTGATATGATCTGTACAGCATAGCAGATCCACTGCAGGCGGCTCACATGCAGCGAATGCAAGGCGAGAGCAGAGCACAGTGAATGCTCACGCCAGTGTTTGCTGCACTCTACGGCTGCTGTCGATGGTACTAAGGCCCGCACCGATGTTGCTGAAGGCACTGGCTGGCAGAAAGCGCGTTGAGCCTGGACTGGTGAATCGGCAGCAGGCCTGTACGCTTGGAGTAGAAAGTAAGCGATGAAGCATGCTATGACGGTACCCGAAAGCCGACGCATAGCCGACGCGACGTGCTCGCTGTACACAAGGACGTTTTTCCTGGCTTCGGCGACACCAAGATTGGCCTTGAAGATCGGCAGGTTGTCGTCGACGTCGAAGCAGTGCTGAGGCTACTGAAGAAACACAGGACCACACTCTTCACAGGCTCAGGATCAGAACATGTAAACCTGCAAGGGCTCTATGCTAGTCATCTGAAGGTACTGTCGGCATTGCGACTTCGAGCTCCTAGGTCTGCCACATCGACAATTCCCAAGCCGTGCATGCCTGCAACGAACAAGATGACAAGCTGATCTCAGTCGCAAGCAACTTGGCCAAGCTTGGGTGCACGCTACCTGGCATGATAATGACATGTCATGACAGCTGCCCAGGGGCCGAGCGCACGTCGAATCGTCAGGTGGCCTACACGACGCATGAGGTGCATCACAGTGATGCTAAAGCATGTCACTAAACGCGCGCGCCGCCGTGAGAGCTGCGTAAAGCGCGCGTGAGAGTTCCTCCTGTGAGGCGATATCCATCATCGCGGTGTGACACAGCAGCACTGCCAGTGCGTGGCTGCACTGAGAGCTTGTCGTGTACTGCAGCCCCACATGGGTCGAATTCAGCCGCAATTAATGCTAAAAACTGAAAGGGATCAGATGCACCTCGAGCTCCGCAAGCGAGTCCCTGTTGGAACCTGGCCCCATCACACGCGGCATGCCAGCGGGGTTCCAGCAGATCTGGAGATTCCCCCCCAGGCCATCCCCACCAGGCCAGGGGTCGGCTTGAGCCGAAGGTTGGGGCGCTGCCACCAGGCTGGCAGGGTGGTTGTCAGCGATCACACGTGCAGCTGGCTGGCATCCATGCATGCACCCAGCGGGTTTACTCACTCGGATATGCAGCACGTGGTTTCACTGAAAGACTGGCAGTCTTTGTTTTCTGCCATTCTCTCTTTGGTAAACAACTGCAGCACGTGCGCCCTCGCCCTGGGCGTGGGAGTGGTGAACAATCGCCGCTGAGACATTGCCGTGGTCATGCCACTCCTTGAGAAGGCCGCCGTGGACGTCGTATTCACGCTTGTGCCGGCGGCGTCGGACGTGGTCACTGCGGCCCAGGCACGTGTAATGGGGACGACGGCGGAGCGGGTGGAGACCAGGAAGTGGGACCGCTTCCGAGAGGGCATGCCTGATCATGTGGCGTCCCGGTTTGTCCCGTTCGCTGTGGAGTCGTGTGTTTACATGGGCATGCCTATGTAAACAGCCTTGCAAGGCTGTTGTGCGGTTCATCGGCCAGGTGGGGGTGCGGCCGCTGCCAGTGGCATGCGTTATCCCCAAAGCCGCATCTTTCCAGTGGGTGCTGCGGTTGTATACTGTGCCGTTACAGCATGGTTATGCAGCAATGTGTTGGAAGTCGGGGATTGACATGTCGCGTGAGCAGGGGTTGCTGTATGATGTCGGCCTGGAGGACGTACGTGTGGTCCTGCCGGACTGGGGCGTGTGGCCGTGCACTGCTGCAGTGTGGCCCCATGTGTGTGGCTTTTGATTTGGATCAGAATCTGTTGCTGTTTTCGGTCATTCCCGAGCATCTATCTGCCATCACGACTTCAGTTCTGGCCTTCAGTAACACAAGGACAAAGGCGGCAAGGCGGGCAGCAACGCGGCAAGACCAGGAACATTTCAAGGAAACAAGTACCATGCGGCACTCCGTCTCAATCAGTGTTACCTCTGAGTCAGTGCTTTTGTGTGACACGCCATCGAAGTCATGGCATAGGCTGCTGTGATGCAAGAATGCACAGGTGACCTGTGAGCGGCAGCATATTGAGTCCGTGCACCAATCTTCCAGGGGCTGGTCCAGAAGCCGGTCATGCAAAGCGCAGCAGCACAAGAGCCAGTCTTCTGCCGCTCCCTGACGTCCTCCATGGACACGGCAGCAGAGCAAATATGGCTCGCTTTGAATGCCTCAGGCTGGTAGGCTCACCTTGAAGTCGTGGGACTGAACGCAACATTGAGCATGTATGCACCTGCACGACCACACTGGCATTGCGGTACCACAGTGTACGCTCTTAGTGTACACACCGCCGCTGCCCAGCATGAGTCATGGTTGTCCAGCATGGCCTAGCTTCGGACTGCAGTGTCATGATCATGCTAGGCGAGAGCCAGAATATCACAACACACGCACAGCCTTGGAATTGCGACATGCTACTCAGAGACTCCTGTCTGCAGCAAAACTTGCAGTCGTAGCAGCTCCTGAGTCTGGCTACTGCACCCTGACGCCGGGGCCACGTCATCCAACAAATAATGCGGAAATTACTGACGTGGCAGCGGCGACGGCGGCGCATTTCGCCACACAGGAAGCAGCAGAGGCGGTCTCGACTTCTGCCGATGCCCCTGCATCCACCGCAAATCGCGGTGCAAAGGCTGGCGGTGGGGCAGTGCCGCTTCCTGCCACTTGACGCGACTCTTGCTCAGGGGCCTGCGCAAGGACGACGTGGCCATAGTCACTAGTGCCGGAAGCCTCGTCAGCGTCGCTGGCGTCATCGGCGGGTGGAGGCGCCAGCGGCTCGCACGGCTCTGTGAAGCACACGATGATCTCTGGAGCTTCTGCCAGCCCGGGCTCGACTGACATTGTTGGCACATCTATGGCATTGCGGATGGGGATGCTGTCATGGAGGTTTGCGATATCTTGAAGTGCGGGGGACTCCGCAGACACGCACTGCGCCTGCATGTAGGTGTGCGTCGGTGAATGATCCCGTTTCAGCACCAAGAGAAGACCCATGGTCCGTGTCGGAACGAAACTCACGCAGTGTCAATGCCGCTGAGGTGAACAGGTGTTTGTACGAGCAGGGGCGCGTGAGCACTGAGCATTGCAACACCAAGATGCACCTAGAGCCGATCGAGGCGGGCTGTGCTGGCGAGGGTGTACGTGTTGGCGCCTGACGTAGATACAGGCACACACTGGCATTCTTGGGTCTCACCTCGTCTGTGATGGCGGAGCAAACGGTGTTGATAGCCTGGGCAGTGCTGGAAATGTTGATAAGTGTTGCAACAGCAGATACGTTGAGCATGCGGCTGTAAGCCTCTGCACAAGCTGGGGAAGAAATGATTCCATTGCCTAAAGAACTGAAGCAGTCGGGTGTTTGGGCGAACGGCGGATGGCAGGAGTCGATCACGGATCCACCAAAGTGCCTGCGCATGCACACGGGTTCGTATCAGGCTGAAGCCATGAGCAGATAGCTCCCATTGTTCAACAGTGCGGCCTCGCTCTACGTCACAGAAGTCGTGCAGATAAACGACATCGAGGTGCTATTTATTCCAACGACTGTTGCAACTTCTATGTGTAAACCAAGGTTTACACTTATGTATGCATATCCTGCTGGTGCACCACCTAGACAGCCACACAATTGCGGAGGCCTGAATCCGAGGCAGGCGTGGGGATGGGAGCACGGGCATACACTCTGAGACAGCATGCAGGCTGCGACGACGGCGGCTGCTGTCGGTGCCACGCATCAGCTTGATCCAGTGAGCTATAAGGGAGCAGGCGAAAAGGAGTCCTCCCCCACACTTCTGTCTATCAGCACGTCCCAGCTACCTGTGACCACTGGCACGAAGTTTGCCGTGGCACGAAGTTCGCCGTGCACTTGTCTTGGCAACCGCCGACTGGACATTCCCCGTTCCACGAACAGGCCTGCACATACCGGATGTGGTGTGTGCATCCTCACTGACCGACAGCGTGAGGGGACTCGGATGCGATCATCACGCTTCTGCGGTGGCTCGTCACCCGCCGGCGCGCGCGCGACAAAATGCGCATGCGTCCTGACGGTGCAGCGTACACGTCTGCGCATGGGAAGATGGTCTGATGATACAAAGTGGCGACCACAGCCGCGCGTCGACTGGAGCGTTAAAGCAGTAGACTCAAATGTGGCGAGCAGGGTGGCAGTGGTGATCATGCGTGCTTGAGCTACAGCTGTGGCGTCGCTCGCTGATCGCAGTGCAGCCTCGCCTTCAGTTATGTTCACATCAAAAGGGCCCCAACAGGGGCTCATCAGCCTGCCAGCGGCCCCGTATCGCACCCACACCACCAGGCTGACAGCCTGCCGAATCCGGTGGCCACACTCTGGCCTGCTGGCCCCCTCAGTGAAACCCGCAAGGCCCCCTCAGTGAAACTCGCATGTGCCATTGTGCACCGCACAGCCTCATATGGTTAAGCAGCAATACCCATCGCGAATGCGTACGATGTGTAGCTATACCTATGTACATAATGCAGCGTGACACTTCCGGAAGCAAGTCGAGGCTGTGCATGCGGCCTGTGCGGCCGTGTCCCGAGACTGTTCGGAAGCACCCATGCCATGGACAGGACTCGTACGTGCGACCTGCACCGTGCTGCACAGCGCATACATCTACACGGCACATCCCTCATAAACGATGCCATAATAATTGGTTACAGCCAGCTTATAACGCAACAGGGGAGGGGCGTGTGCGTGCAAGCCCATACTGCAAGGCCGACGTTATGGCGCCACAACGTCGGGAGAACGCGCTGTCTCGTGTACAGCTGTGTGTTCTGTCTGCTGTGATCAGCTTGACTCTTGAACAGATTTCTGTGACATGTTGAGCGTCCTTTTCTGCTGCCGTCGAGGCACAGTGCGGCATGGAGCTGCTGCAGTGCGCTGCAAGGATGAAGGCAACGAGGCGCTGCTGCAGCGCGGCTGAGTCTTCGAAATCATCTTCAACGGAGCTGATAGTGCTGTATGTATTTGTGCGCTACGCTGTATTGGCTACAGACACGCGCTGGCTATTGCCGGCCACGATCGACGCTGGAACCAGCAGGCGCCTGCAGGAGAGCGACCATTGGCCAGGTTCTAGCGCACCGAGACCTTTGAGGCCGGAGGGTTGCAGAATGTTACATCTCCGGATCTATCTCAGCTGCGGCCGTGGCCGCTTGCAGAAGCAGTTGTACGGCGAAGCCACCCAGGCTCACCAGTCGCAGCATCTTCGCTACCGCTCTTCTGAAAGCTGTAAGATATCAATATCAAGTTGTATCATGATCGTTCGTGCTTCTGTCACGTCTTACGACACACGCATGCCACTTCGTCGCTTGTACCGGTTGATAGCAGGTAACGACACTTGGTGTTTAGCGCCCATCCTTGGGCATTGCGACCATCAACGCGGCCATTGCCGGAAACAGGATGCGGCATTCTATATTAGGTCACATAAAGGTGCAAGAAGAATGTGACGTGCGAGATTGGTATGTGCGCGGCACATGCGGATGGCTGTGTGACGTGTCGACACATGTTCACGGGCTTTATTGTGGTGACGGCTCGGGCGTGCCGCGTTTTGCTGGTGTCTTCCCCGTGCGCCTGTGTGTGGCCCGCCGTTGGGGCGCGGCCGGGTGGTTTGGGCGGGCTGGGCTGGCCTCTGGGGGTTGCGGGTGTGGGTTTGCGGGCGGGCGGGGTGGTGTGCGCGGGCTGGGGTTCGGGGGTTGTGCTGGAGGAGGCGGGGGCCTCCCCGGGCTGGGGGTTGTTGCGGTCTCGCTGTTTGTTTGCTGGGCGGCCTTGGCTGCTTGTGCTTCCGGGGCTCGTGCGCCTTGCTGTTGGGCGGGGTTCGGGTGGGGATGGGCGTGTGGGCATGGGCGTGTGTGTGGTTGTGTTGCCGTGTCGCTGTGTCCGGCGCGGGTGCTGCCGTTGCGTGGGTGTTTTGGTGTGCGCTTCGTGTGGCTTGCTGCGTGGTGTGCGTTTCCCCTGCTTCTTGCTTGCGGTGCTACCTGCCTCGCTTGCTTTGTCCTTGTAACACATGTTCACGGATGACAGGCGCTCATCGGAGATTTTTGTGTGACACCACTGACTCTGTAATTATTCTCGTCGTCATCGGATGGCTGCACGTGTGTAGTGGCACTGCGGGTTGACTTGATTCGCGACACACGCACCGATATCACTTTCAAACTACCACTCTGCTTCTGGCCACGATGCACACGCATGCCCCCTTTGTCGCTGTAACACGCATGCCTCCTTTATAACACACACATGCCTCTGGCCGTGCTACATGGGTCCAGGCGGCGAGGTGGGCAGCACCGCGAAATCAGAAAGCAGGACACGAACGCGGCCACCAACCAGGTACAATTGATCGAGTGGCGTAGGTGATTTAACACACCTACACCAATATCGCACCCAACGCAAAACTCGTGACGTACAAGAGTGCAGTTGTGGAGCGGCCATATCACTGGACTGCCATAGTGGGCCAGCGCTGGTCGGGCTGTCAGCTTGGCCCACGCGGGCGGCGGCGTCGGTGTTTCTGTGGGCCCGGGACTGCATATGTGTTTTGTGATTGGGGGGGGGGGGGGGGGGGGGGGGGGGGGGGGGGGGGGGGAGGGGGGGATTAGGGACAGTGTGGGTGTGGGACTGAGTGAGTTGGTGTGTGCGTGCGTGCGAGGTGCGTGTCTGCCGTGCTATGCTGCAGTGCTGTGGTCGGTGGCGTTGGCGTGCTTCTTTGTTGTCTTGGCGGTGCTACACGCCACTCTGACTTGTCCTTCTCACACACACCCACCCACACGCGCTGGTCATCCGCAACTGCGGCCGCCCACAACGACGCCTTCACTGCCTGTGCGGCAGAGGCAACCCCGCCAAGGCGCTCAATCGCCACCATCCCCACAAACCAGATAAACTCCTTAGCCACCGAAGCCAGGCCTGCCCCCACAGCCAGGTCTGCATGGCGCGATGACCAAGCATTGCCGACGTCAGCCAGAGTGCCCAGGCAGAGGCATGTTCGCGCCGCGGTCACCGCAGCGCCGCTCCGGGCGTGAGCCTGAACGTGCCGACTGTAGACGGCCGCACTGTTGCCGCCGCGCCGCGGCCGCCAAAGCAGGAGCGCCTGGAGCCGACTGCTGGCACGAATAGGTGCAGCAGGGACGCTCCACCTGGCCTGGGCCGTCCGCCACTCAGCGTGGCCATGCACCGGGCGCTGATTCAAGGCCAGGCCCACACACAAGGTCAGGGTGTGGGGCCTTTGCGCTCGGGCCGGCATGAGTCGATGCGCCCATGTTGGTATGGCCTGCAGGCCTGCTGGGGAGATGTGCTAACACTCCCACAGCTGTAAAGTGGTGTCCCTGGGAGATGCGGCATGCATGTAGCTTCACATCGCTTCTGCAGCCCTGCAGGCTGTTGTTATCAGCACAGCCACAAGTGAACGATTGTGCACAACCAGCTGTGCTTATGCGCCAGCACATGCAGCGAGCGTCCGCAGAAGTTCGGCTGTGATATTGAAAGACTACAGTGATCTTGGTGTGGCTTTAAGCAAGCTGAGTTGACTGTCATGCCTGCAGGGCAGGTAGTCACACCAGTGTCGTGAGTCTCGTGACGTGAGTGTCAACGCAATGAAAACTCTCACATGGAGAAGGCAACTAAGCGCAGCCAGCCGGATTTACATTGACGATCGGGGGGATGATAGGGTCTGGCGATGAGAAGCTGCTGGCATACTGGACGAAGGCTATGGCGCAGGCTGCTATGGCGGAACAACGCACGTGCGGGGTGACACCGCGCAGCAACAGACCTTCATTTCACCCCTCCGCCACTCTTTACAATTTACCTCACCATATCGGCGGTGGAGACACCACAACGTACTATGCATATTTTCTGTTTCGAATCCGCTTCAATGTGGGGAAGTAATTGGGCGGAGGGTTGGGCATGTACACAGCAACAGAACCGGCGTGCCTGCAGGGCTCGTGGTATACACTGGCACTGCCCTGCAGAGCTCCAGGTCGTAGCATGCAGTGACCCAAAGTATCAAGAACACATCAGCTGTTTGAAGCGGAACACTGCTGAACCCCTGGCACCCGCAGCAGGGCGGGCACTGGCAACATCTCCAGTCAGTGACCACTGCACCCCAGATCATCCGAACAACACAATAAAAGCAGCTGCAGTGGCAATCGCTGCGACGAGATGTTTCACCACAAAGGTAGCAGCCGAGGCGGTTTCGTCTTCAGCTGGATCCCCGATATCTGGCGATGCATCAGTGACACTTCCTGCGGGCGGACCTGGCACAGCTGATCTGGGGGCCTGTGCCAGAACCACGTAATCGTCCCCGCTCGGCCCACCAGCCCCGCCCGGCGGCGCGCAAGGCTCGGTGAAGCACACGACGATCTCTGGAGGCTCTGCTTGCCCCGGTGCAACTGATACTGTTGGAACGTCGATGGCATTGCGAATAGGGATGGTGTCATGGAGCTCGTCGATTTTTCCAAGTGCTGGGGTCTGGGCCGATGTGCATTCCGCCTGCAGGCATGCATCGACACCTTGAAGCCTTCAGCTGCAACACCCCGCGCGCTGATGAGAGCATGCCCGTGTGATATGTTACTTGAACTCGCTGGTAATCTTTTCTGTTGACTTGGCATACATACGTGATGAGCAGTGCATTGCCACACACAGAACCGTGTAGAGCCGCTCACGTCACGCGGTGCGCGCTGGTGCGCCCACACAAAGGCCACACGAAGGGCACGCCTCGAGGTGTTGGCGCCGATGGCTTACACAGGCACACGGCTGCGGGTCACACCTCCACCGTGATGCCGTTGCAGGCAGTGTTGATAGCTTGGGTGTTGCTGGAGATGTTCACAAGGGTTGCAACAGAGACGTTGAACAGCTGGCCGTATGCATCTGCACAAGCGGGGGATGAGATAACCCTGAGGGCCAGAGGGCTGTGGCAGTCGGGCGTCTGGCCGAACGGTGGGTTGCAAGCTACCAGCGTGGCACCATACTTCCTGCACATGGGACAGCATCACCTCACATGCATTCCTCCACTTCTCAAGCGACAGCAGCTCATGCTGCGCTTCATGCCGCAGCGTTGGTGTATGGCATGAGAGTGCCATTTGATCGGTGGCAGCTGATGCATGTGTGGCACGGCGAGGCGGCAGCATCTACACCGTAGACTAGTAGACTAGAGCTCTACGCTGCAGCTTCTACAGCGCCTTTGCAGAGGTTTGACAAAGAATAAGTAGAAGAGCCCTCCCATCAGCAGCACCATCATGCCAGCCAATCCAGGGCCACCAAAGCCGAGTTATGACGCACGGTCATGGTGCAAGCTGAACCGGCCAAGACAACGCACCCGAGCAGGTCGTCCAAGGCGCCAAAGTTGTCAGTGCACTGCATCAGCCTGACATTGCCCTCTACGTTCAACAGCAGGCGGGCCTGGTCTGGGAGGAGGTACTCATAGAAGAAGAGGTTCTCGGCTCCTTTCACAACCCTGTCCACACACCGTGAAGACATGTACTCCACCACGCCGTCGGGGTCCTCCAGCATCTGCAGGAGGAACTGGTATGTGTTGGGTTTGGGTAGTGCAAAGTCCGCATAGACGTCGAGGTCAGCCGGAATCTCCTCCCCTGCACGAAGTCCACCCGAAGAGCGCGTCAGCGTACTGGCAGGGTGGTACAAAGGTAAAGGCAGCGCGGCGGGCAGCAATATAGGCTGGGTGTGATGTGGCCGTGGCGACCCCACGGCCCCGCTCTAAGCACTTCATGACATCGGTGTAACTGCAGCCACTGGCATTGCTGCAGCAAAGGGCCATCCTGCATGACGTCTGCCATGGCACAAATGCCTGCAATGACGCAAACTCATGTGCAAGCGCCATCAGGAGTCTTTCAAAAATCGTCACCCGGCCGACACACCGCAGACCTAGAGACACATCTGAGCGCAGGGCACCATTGCGAAGTGTGACGCGGTGGAGCAAATATGCAGCGGCTGTGGCAGCTCACACTGAGCAGCTGCCGACGCTGTGTGTGCCGGGTGTCAGGGAGGCGGCGTCTGGTACGCACGCACTGCGCCAGCGTCTCAGTGCAGCCAACACGTACACATGCTACACCCCAGCTTAGGGCCAGAACGGCAACAGCAGTCTGCTGTGTGTCATGACCAGTGACAACGCCGCTCATGTGCGGTGCACCGTCCACTGCAGGTGCATGACCCCTGAGGCGTACGTGCAGCAGCTGAACATTGCGGAGGGCTGCGAAGCGCACCTCTTGCATCGATCTCAAACACACGCCGCCAGTCTGCGCCCAAATCACGCATGAGCGCTTGAACAGAGTCAATGTCTTCTGCCGTAGGGCATCTCTGCACGCACACTCATGCACTCATGCCATGCAGTGCACTTACACTCGTGCCATGCAGTGCACTCATTGCCATGCAGTGCACTTACACTCACTGCCATGCAGTGCACTTTGCGACGTAGAACCACAGCACCGATCCTGCAGAGGCGCTCGTGTTGACACCGGCATACAGTCAAGGCCTGTGCCACAGCTGCACCTAGGTGCCACGGTAATTTGACCTGCCTGCAGCATACAATGTTGGCTTGTCCTGAATGCAGCTGCTCGCCTCTTCATAGCGTGTGGCACAGCCGCAGCTGGCCAGAGCTGCTGAGGGCCACTGGCAGCGATTGCATGCTCACTCCCGGGCACGAGTCGACGGTGGCAGGCCGACAGAAGTGTGGTGCAGCAGGCGAGGCTGCAACCAGGCATGCCGTGGCTGCAAGATGGCCGCACATTGCTTGGTAGCTGCATCTCTTCGCCAGCGGGGCCGGGAGCCTCGGCTGCGAGGTCAAGAATCTGGCGGTGCTGCACCTCCAGAGGGTCATCAACACTGCTGTCCACAGCAGCGGTCGCACGTTGTATCAGCTCTGACAGCTCATGCGGCGGGATGCTGCTTTCGCGGGCAGACTTCCACACATCCTGTACGCTGTGGCATGTCATAAACGAGAGGATGTGCAAGCTGAAGCCGCCACCTGCCGGTGGTACCCTCAGCAGGACGAGAGGGTGTGGCACCCAGAATGCACTTGGGCTTTCACAGGTACATCATCACTATTCCCCATGCTATATGTCATGATGTATTTCTCTAACAATGTCAAGAGAGCACGAGCTTCCGCAAGCTGCAGCATGGTAGCACGGGTATGCCACACTGCCGCCATGTCTCTGAAAACAGCACTCATGGCGTCCACTACTGCAGCAGACACACACTTCGCGGTGCAACTGTTTTTTTGCCAGGCTACCATGCCTGCTCGCATCCATGCCTTGCGTACAGAACGAAGACCAGACAAGCTTCCAGCTGCTGAAGCCAACAGGAATGCAGGCTCGTCCACCATAAAAAATCCACCAGCCAACAGCGTGGACTAGATGCAGGCATGGGGGTGGAAGCAGGGACATACACTCTGAGACAACAGGCTGCGCCGCCGGCCACTGCTGCTGCCAAGCATGAAGTTGACCCAGAAAGCCAGGAGGGGGCAGGCTCCGTAGGAGTCTTCTCCCATACTTCTGTCCAATACCACATCCCAGCTATTGGTGACGAAGTGGTTCGCCGTGCACTTGTCTTTGCAACCGCTGACTGGGCAATCTCCGGTCCACGAACAGGCCTGCACATAAACGTGTCTTCATTTGGCCACAGAAAGAACTTGCTTATGTATTTAAAATTTTCTGGTATCGCAGTCAAGCTGCTCTTTCGCCACTTGCAGCAGGCATCCTTGATGCACGTATATTTCCGAAGACACCGACACACACCACTGAAACCCGAATGGTGGTGCATTCGATGGTACATTCGAAACGTCAATAATGATGCTGCAGACTCACTCACACGTGAGATGGCTTGCAATGGAAATCAGGTTTACTTGTCCTGCGGTTTTGCTGGCAGATCTAGAGCGCCGTGATCTGCGCATGCGCAGGGACCCCTCGGCATCACGACCAGGACACGCTGGAGCCCGAAGTTCTGCGGACAGCGGAACTTTGAGGACATGATCAAGAAACATGAACCAGCTCGGGGATGCCAATTTGCAAAACTCGACATGAGGTGCCCGTGCTTCCTGCGTCCACTGCGCTCATGTCGGTGACAGGTCAACCCGCAGCTTGAAGGACATGCCGAAATATATATGGCAAAATGCTTCATAGACTACCTTGGCCATCATCGAAGGGTGCATGAGCGGAAAGCAGCAGGCTCCCCAAATCTGGCAGCTGAATGCGCTCCTCGTTTGACGCAAGCAGCAATATCGATCGCAAGCACATGTGTCCACAACTGCGCTGGAACATGCAGAGCAACTGCGGGCAAGATTGCCGGCAGCACATCAAGCCTGCGCTTGCGGCCTGTGCGCCCGTGTTCACAAGCTGCGCTGCAGCTGCGGAGGCCGAGGCAGGACTCGCGCGGCAACGGAGCAGTGGCGCACGCAGCGCCAAGAAACCATGTAAACTCATCTCGAGATAATGGTGCTGTCGAAGCAGCCATACGCAACTTGGTGGCAAGCCGACTCCAGCCCGACGAGTGGGAGGAATGCTCGCAGCGAAGGTCATGTGTGTGCACATGGTGCACAGTTGAACCGAGTTAGCAAGCTGTTGGAGATTTTGGATTTTGTCATGCTCAGATCTGCTGAATGTTTGTGCTGATCTTGACTTGCCGCTGCAGCGCGCTGATGCCAATCGCTACCGTCGATCAAGCTTGCAGACACGCGTGGCCTTCGACTCTGAAAGCAGGCATGCACCTGCGAGAGACAAGCCAGGAAATACCAATAAGCACCACACCGATGTTCGAGCGAGTGGTGGATCGCAGAATGCTGAAGCCTCAGTCTCTGAATCAGCCACGGTCGTGCCCGCTTGAAGGGCAATCTGTACGAAGCCGACAAGGCTCGCAAGGCGCAGCATGTTCACGATCGCACGACTCATGTGGACGCTGTGAAAGCCTTGTATCATATGTTTGCTGATAAGAAAACCCTATTTGAGCAGTCTGCACAGCCACACGCACTTTCAATATGCCGCTTGTGGCGCGCGCTGGAGGTTGGTGTCGACTGCTAGTGCTGGTACTTCGGCGCACGCTGCTCCAACTCTGTAGCCTCGTGACATCAATCGCACGTGCGTACGTACTTATACGCAGGAACAAAAGACACCGATGATATATCATCGTGATATCAGGCGACATGAGATAACAGGGCAAAGGCACGTGTACGCCGACATGTACGCGTCATGCGGTTTTGCGAGTATGTGCTCGTGCAGGGTCATGTGGCGACCGGGAAGGGAGAAGAGAATCTCGGCGATATGCAACGGGTGGCAGCACGGACACTGTGGCGCTGCGGTGGGGTGACTGCTGCGTGCACTGTGACGTTGCGCGCCGATCACGATCAAGATACGCGACCGCGACGTCGACTCCACAACGCGGCCACTGCGCTCGCTGCACCACTGTCAGCTGGTTTAAAACATACGCGTGCACGGGTCCAACTGACCCAACACAAGAAGGCTCTACCACACAGCTGCCGCTGGCGCCTTGGCACGCATACGCGCTGTAGGGTCTTGGGGAGCTTTGCGAGGTACTGCAGAAGTAGTTACAAAAGAGTGAACGGGAGAAAACAAACACTGAAACCGAATCTCATCCGCATCAACATCAACCTACACTATGGCAGAAGAGGGCGTTTTCGGCTGCTCACAGCGGAACTAGTCTCAGCTGGTGCACCCTCGGCGTCTTTCAATCGCAGGGCGAGCTGAATCAGCACAGGCGCGTGCGGCGTTGCAATTGCATGCAGCCACTGCCCAGGAAAACGATGTGAAGTGTAGTCATCGGGTACCCGGTTCAGCGTCGGCAGCGTCGATGCATTACCTTATACTGGCGGCGTCAGCACAGACAGTCACTCGTGGCTACAGGCACGACACAAACGTGCAGAAATGCACCCATGCACGGCTGCCGGTGCAAGCAGCGTCGAGGGAAGAACGACACGAGCACTGATGCCATGACGCATCACCCACACAGGCGTAGGCCTTGTAACACAGGCGTAGGCCTTGACAGCCAGGGATGGTTGCAAGGATGGCGCCGCGGTGTGGGGTGGGTGTGTGCTTGAGTTTTGTTTACAAAAGAGTGAACGGGAGAAAACAAACACTGAAACTGAATCTCATCCGAATCAAGTGTGTGGGGTGTGGGGTGGGTGTGTGCTTGAGTAGGTGGGAGTTCACTCCACTTTGTACTGGGCATGCTTCTATTCTGGGGCTGTTACAAGGGCTAAACTGGAGAAAATCTGTGCTCGATGCCTCTACATGCCAAATGTGGCGACAACACAGCAGTGAAGCACATCAACTGCTGTGCATGATGCTGTGCCGGGGGAAATGTGCACGTCCTGCCGCGATGCTGGACGTGATCAGGGATGCAGGCCAGACTGGCTTGTTTCGCCAGAGCCCATGCTCCAATCTGTGCCCCGCGTCTGCATGTCGTCAAACGTGTGGTCCCACGACTTCAGCAGAGCATCTGCGCTGGGACGCTTCAGGGGGTCCCGCTCCAGGCACCGCAGCACGGTGCGCTTGAGGCCACGCATCTTCCTCAGCCGCTCCTTCGATCCCTCCGCCTCCGGCTCCCACGGCAGTGGCTTGCGGCCGATGATCGCGTCCTGCGCCGCCTTCTCCGCCTCGGCAGCGCTCAGGCCTTCGGAAGGGAACGCGCGCTCGCCGGTGAGGAGCTCAAAGGCGATGACGCCGATGGCCCAGATGTCAACGGCCGCGTCGACGTGGATGGTGCGGCAGCCGCCCTCCAGCGCCTGCATCACCTCTGGTGGGGCATACTTCAGCGAGTACGCCAGGCCAGCCGTCATGCCTGCAGTGAAGCAGAGTTTCAGACGGACACAGGGGGTGTGGCGTGCAATGAAGATCAGATGTCATGCACTGTGGCTACCGCAGGTGCATGGACTCTTCTGACTGACTCCGGTCACTGTGACATATTTGCAGTGCGACATGTGGTACATCGTTGACAGGGCTTGTGGCAACGGGGCAAGAGCACATGCATCTACCACACTTCTGCCTGCAGCTGAAGTGCCAAAGGCATGCACTGTCTGCAGCACCCAAGTGTGTTCATGAGCGGTGGCTCACCTAATTGCGCGGCGCAGCCAAAGTCAATGAGCGTCCAGTCGTGCTGCTTGGGGCGGCGCAGGATGTTGCCGGGCTTGATGTCGCGGTGGGCGTAGCCGGTGCTGTGCAGCTTCGCCAGAGCCCTCACTGAGTGACTCATCGCCTGCAGAATGCGTGACTTGCGTATAGCCGCTGCATGCTCATCTCAGAGACAGCAGCGAGGTACAGGGAACTGGCCGGGCCAGGGCCAGGGAATTGCATGAGTCGGTGGTGACGGAGATCTCATCAGACGTCCACGAGCAGAGAGCACGTGCCGTCCACAGATATGCCGGCCTCTTCAGAAAAGGGTGTGCGAGTCAGTGTGCAGCATGCGGACCTGGAAGATGGTGATGAAGTCAGTGTTGGCGTTGTCTCGGGCCCACTCGTCGAGGCTCTGGCCGCACTCGATGATGACGAAAGGGGGGAAGGTGTAGCCGTACGGCGTGGCGTGCTCCCCGGAGGCGTTTTCCTCGATGGCGAGGGTGGCAGGCATCATCGACTTCAGCGCGGAGTCTTCGTACAGGTCGCGCTCACGCTGGAAGGCTGCCCTGTCCATGTAGAACTTGATGGCTGCCTGCACCCGAGCAGCGGCATGTACAGCAACGATTGCGGTGTGGAGAGACAGGGGCGCCTGCTGCTGCGTCAATGGTTTTGACACGATAGGCAGGAAGTATGATCATCTGCCGCCTGCAAGTTCTGTCCTCGCACAGGAGGGCATCTTGGATAATCGGATCAGAAGTGCAGCCACAGAATACACAAATCAGCTGCAAAGTACGTGATGCTCAAAGGATTGGGGGGGGGGGGGATTGAAATTGAAACTGCTGGCGGAATGCAAATGCATGGCTGCGCAGCGCGGCTTGGCTTGTGCTCGAGGAGACAGTTGAAGCATGAGGTACCAGTGGCTGCGTGGTCACGGCAAGGGTGAGCGCCAGCACACCTTGTCCTGGGTGTTCATGATGCTTGCAAATTGCACGACGCCCTGGCCGCCGACGCGGCGCTCCACCGACGAGAGCAGCTGGTAGCGGCCATAGAACGCCGCCTTCATGCTGCACATTGCGTCCAGCGCCACCTCGAGGGCGTCTAGAGGCGACTCTGACTCGTTCATCGCCCTGCAGCGGCACGGGGAGGGGCTGAGACACTATGCACCCTGGGGGCGCCGTGTCAAGCAGACTGGCATGCACACCAACAGCAGGCACTCATATACACCAAAATTGTGTGGACAGCCGCATCCCTTTGCTCACGCAGGTGTGGTTCTAAGGCATCTCCATTGCAGAAAAGCCGGAGTGGGACGGCCACGTCACGCGGTGGGAGGGGCAGGGCACACTTGTGGAAGTCCGACCAGTTGGAGCCGGCGGTGACGGTGGTGGTCGGCATGACGCGCAGCTCTGCGGGGTTGTAGCCGCTCGAGCGCCCAGACGCCCAAGACTGCATGCTGCCAAAGTGGTGCAGGGGCGGGCCGCCGTACGCGCCCGGCTGCCCCGGCGGCACCTGCTGCCACCCCTGTGGACCCCAGAACGCCGCAGGGTACGGCTGGCCCCACTGCGCGGCTTGTGCATGTGGATCATATTGAGCATGCGGGTGTGCGAAGCCTGGCGGGGCGCCGGGAGGAGGATGCGCATGGAGCGCAGGTGCGGGGCGGGGCTGCGCAGGAGCTCCGGGTTGCGGCGGCACCCCTGCCACTGGGATGGCGCCAGTGGCTGCACCAGCGTCCCCGTTCTTCACCGAGGGATCCGCAGAGTACCGCATCTGCAGTCATCCAGGAGCACCTTGGATGATGGCTGTCTGGGGCCGCATCGCACGACTGCTATGGCTGATGCGTCTCTGTTGGCAGTTGGCGAGCCTCTGAAAGGGCGCGGTCGAGATAGCATGGCAGGCAGCACATGCAGACAAGTCCAGCTTCAAAGACACACTCGTCGAGTGCCGCAGGAAGAGTTGCAAGCACTCTTGTGCAGCGCCACGTGTGCATGTCGTCGTTCGAATGAGTCCTCGATATACATGTAGAGCAGGCCACTGTGCTGCATTTGCATCCCCAGCTGAAACACACCGGCTGGTTGACAGGGCTGCCGTCATTGTACTGTTTTTCCCTGTTCTCCTTCTTCTTACGATTGCGTTTCACCAAGAACAGCGCCAAGGCCGCAAGCACAGCTGCTGCCACCACCCCGCCGGCAATTCCGCCTGCTAGGCCGGCTATGCTGTCGTCGCCACTCGGGCTAGGGCCGGGTGGTGGTGGCGTAGGATCATCAGGTGGTGTAGGTGGCATGGGGACAACGGGCGGTACGGGGGTGGGTGGCTCGGACGGCGGCTCATCGGGTGGGGGGTCTGCCTGTAGTGCCAGTGAACGTTGGCTCGCACTCACGCACATTGCTATCCATGGAATTAGCAGAATGACTTGCGAAGCTGTGTCTACTGGCGTGGTTGGCCTGCGGGAACGCGAGCAAACCATGCACTGAGCGAGCCTGGCAAGGCGTACAGCTGAGAGCAGCACCAACAGCAACATTTCCGTCGCAGCCTTCAAGTGCTGCAGCTCTCGGATTTGAGGTGTGTTTGGACCACAGAGACCAACATCGGACTGTTCACGGATGCACACGCTTCAGCCGGCCACTACAGCAGCGTGGCAGAGACCCCCCGGGAGAAGAATGCACATGAAGCCTCTCGTGAAAACCCCTAGCAGCAGAGGTACACTGAGACACGGCATGGACTGGGCTGAAGAGCGGGCTGAAGACCTGGCAGGGCCTCGAACGGGCGGCAAGACTGCGAAAGACGGCAACAGGTAACACATGCATGCGCATGAGTCATGGCAGTGCGCTGGCAGGTTCAGCAGCATCACACCACGGTCACCGACGGTCTGTCTTCCCCAGAGAGGAACGGTGCTCCACCAGACCCCGCATCAGCAATGGCTTTCGCCGGTTCAGACTCGTTCCGGACCGGGCTGTACACCTGCAGCGGCTGGTCCGAGAAGAACAAGCCCCCGCCGCCGACGTTGTCTCTGAAAAAGGGCTTCGTGACGTTCTCGAGCGTGGAGGCCTCGACCATGACGGTGGAGGCGGTGAACTCCGAGACCGTGCCGGCTGATATGGCGGAGCCGTTGACCTCAAGGTTGGTGATGTCGCGGATGGTGCAGCCCTGGAAAACCGCGCTGCTGTTCCTCTGGATCACCAGCAGTGGGGGGCTGGTGCTGCTGGCGTTGAAGGTGTCCAGCGTGCTGCCTGCATGCATCGGCTCGGCTCATGAACAAACACACCGTCTGCAGCCCCGCACGCAAAGCGCAGGTGACTGGAGCCTCCCGGCACTGGAAGCCACAAGCACAGGCTGGAGGGGCGGAGCGCTCGGATGTGGCGGCGTGGCTGCAGCGCAGTGCGGCGGTGACGCACGCATGTGGACAGCGGCCGAAGCAAGGGTGCAAGGTCACTAGTCTATAGGACAACAAGCCAGGGCGCAATCGGCCGCCGCCACGCGGCCATTAGAGGCATGGCGTGTCAATGGCCACAGGCGCGGACTACATAGCGGGTGGTCTGAGCCCCTCAGGCCTGACAAGGCATGCTCTGGAGTCACATCGGAGCAGCCAGTGCTAAGCGTACCGCTAATGTGAAGAGCTGCGTTCTTGTTGGTTGTGATCGCGGTGTGCTGGCCTCGGTCACCTTGAAGGGTCGTGTTTGAGATCCACACTGACGCAGTGCTGAAGACAAGCAAGGGCACACTGGTCTCGTCCACGGCGTACTTTTGTACCCGGACATACAGATTGTCCAGTGTCACGTCAATGTTTGATGATGGGCGGACCTCCATGAACCTTGTGTTAGTGAGGATCACACATTGCATCGGCTTGAGCTGAATCAGCCCTGGGTCGAGACCTTCCAGGATCTGCTCTGACGGAGCCTTGCTGCAGTCACCCTGCACAACACACCGCTCTTCGTGGTGATAAATACGATGGAGTTGTCCTGGCCCCGAATCAAACCTCGCTGCATCCGGGTGTACCCTTTGGGTGTACACGCACTGCTTGGGCACAGGAACCGCTAAAGGCACAACGCCCGTGCCAGGCGGAACAGCATATACACACTCAAAGACCAGAAACACATCTAATAAATTTCTTTTATAATCGTGAGTACGTTTGGCATGCGGGCAGCATTCGACCCAGCAGGTCCCTGCAAGCCAGCAAAGCCATTCATCTGCATTGTCGGCAGTGCTGCCCATGCAGCGCAAGGCCATCTCAATGCACCAGGACAATACATGAACACGAGATACCTCACGAATCTAACAGCAAGAGCGGTATCGCAGTCCACGCCCTGTCCGGAACGCAACGCGTCTGCAGGCCCTCAACGGGCAAGAGCAAGCCGCGCCAAAGAATGAAAGCACCTCCATGAGGAACATAATGCACTGCTGTCTTGCAGCTGTTTGCTATAGAAAACAGCTGCGCGTGAGCTGCGCGGCCTGGCAACATCACAAAAACACGAGTGCCACAGGAGCACTTGCGACGACAGGAAGCGGGCGTTTCGGACCCGCATGAATAGTTCTTTCGTCAGCACGATTGTCGCTCCGTCAGGACTTCCCAAGGGTCTGGCGTCCAGGTGTTCGGTGATCACCACCGACGTGGCACCGCTGGCGATAGCTGTCTGGAGCTCTCTGCCCGACGTGACAGTCACCTCAGATTGACCATGTGCTGTGTCAAGAATGAGAGCTAGACCGAGAAGGAGCCATCCCCTCAGCGAGTGCAGCGGATGCATCAAGGCAGCGCTTGGCGCAGGCTTCCTCCCGCAAAACAAACACGAAGCAGGTACTGGGAATTGATTAATCTACAGCACGGTATATGCAGCTTGCATTAAAGCCATATTTTCTGCGTTTCCTTGACAGCCACTCTCGGCCCCGGTATTTTAAAGCCTATTTGCTCACAATGTGTCTAAGCTCTGTCATTTCCTCGACGTGATCAATATCCTGCCCAAGAACAAAGATTTTTGAAATCAGCTGGCTGCGTAACAGTTTGACTCCAGGCCGGGGATGTGAAAAACAAGCGTCTTCGACTGCTGTCTACCTCCGAGCCAACACTGCGCGTCTCTGAGCAAGCGGGAAACCTCCCCTACCAGGATCGGGTGTTCCGGCATGCACTCGATATCGAGCTCGCAAGCATTGCCAGACGTCCTGGAGCTGCGTACCGAAGGCCGCAAAGTCAGATGAACGTCAACTTTGCTCCGCAGCGGTACTGGTAAGAGGCCGACATGCGAGTTCACGGAACGGACTATGCGCATCTGCCGCGTATGCATGGATACAGGCAAACACCGGCAACGCATGGACTCCTGATGAGCATCCACAGGGACTGGATCCTGATATGAACGATGCTCAATGGTGCACGATGTAACTTGCGCATGTCGTCGTGCATCCAACCCGGGCCACGCTGATGGCGTCTTAACAAAATAGCATGGACATAGTCTTACACATGCATATGAATGCGCTCAAGTGATATTTGCTGGTCGAAGCAGGAAGATCCGTGATGAGTCATTGGATCGTGTCACATGAGACCCGTCGAACTTGAAGGCAGCTTCGCATGACCGGCAAGCCTCCCACCCGATACCTATCGGTCAGAATAGATTCACATAGCAATCAATTCGAGCTTCGTGGCCCACTGTGTCACCTCGGAAGTCTTGCGGATGGATGGCCGAGTGGTGAAGTTGGCGTTGTATCAGTCCGATGACTCAGGCCTTGTGCATATCTGAGATAGTATAGCGGTGCATACTGTGGGGTTCACTGTGACACTGAGCTCAGCCGAGTAACGGTATACCTCTCGGATGACGCGTGATGACCGCCATGTGTCTACTTCACAGTGCTTCACACCACTTCGCATCGGCTGCTAGTGTGAAGCACTTCGCAGCAACGGCGCTTCTGCCCGACCTAGGTGACGCCTGCGCACAAGGCGTAGCTTGCATATGTACTTATAGCAACAGAGCTTCAGCCTCCATATATATAACTTTATGCTTACACGACGTCCTTGAAGCATGGTGACGAAGCGGGCAGCATACCGCGAGGATCTGCACCGCGCGCAGCTCAACCACACGTCCACCGGCCAACCCGGGTGGGGCGACACATCACGACGCACCCTAGCAATAGCCGGCTGTCCCGGTTGGTCGATCTCAGCCGCACGGGACGCGGCGGGGTCGCCCTGTGCGGGTGCACCTGTCGGCAATCGGGGAATTCAGGCGAGAGTCTGTGGGTGTGCACGTGGAGCGGACCGCCACACGCACCGTCACACACACCGCCATTGTCCTTGTAACACGCCGCCATTGTGGGTATGGGGTGGGCGGCTTGTGTGTGTTTCGTTACGTGTGGCTCGTTGCGTGGTGTGGGTTCCTCTGGTTCAACACAAGTTGTTGCTCGCGGTGCTAGCTACCTGCCTTGCTTGCTTTGTCCTTGGAACACACACCGCCACACGGTGTGGGTGTTGTGTGGGAGGCTTGTGTGTTACGAAGGAAAAGTTCGGAGGGGCCGGTAGCACCCAGGGGGGGATCACCCTGTGGGAGGCTTGTGTGTGTGTTACAAAGGAAAAAGCCGGAGGGGCAGGTAGCACCGCCAGGACCAAAAGGGAGAGCATAAGAAACGCAATGCGCACGCAGCAGGAGAGCCACAGCCAACGCCAAGGCACAACGAGCACACACACACCCCCACGCTCCCACACACTACCACACGAACCACTCACTGACACCCGACCCACGCACCCACGCACCCGCACGCGGCCCAGACCCGACCCCCAACACACACACCCACACGCCAACACGCTACACGACCGCGGCAGCACACGCCGCCTACCAGCGCGCCCGAGCCTCGGACGGCGCCCGGCCCGCGAGAGAGCGACGAGGACGCCGCGGGCGGCTCGCCGCTCAGGCCGGATGGCCAGTGAGCGGCGAGAGATCATCACATGGGACCGCAAGTCCCGTCAGTACCGCCTTGCCCGCGTGACGCGCCATCAGCGGGGCAGCGGCGTGAAGGCTTGTGTGTGTGGCTGTGTGGCTGTGGCCGGCGCGGGTGCTGACGTTGCGTGGGTGTGTAGATGCGTGCTGCGTGTTGCTTGTGGCGTGGTGTGCGGTTCCCCTGATTGTTGCTCGCGGTGCTACCTGCCTTGCTTGCTTTGTCCTTGTAACACCCCGCCACACGTGTGGGGACGGGAGCGCGTGGCGGGCCTGCCATGGGGTTTTGGGTTTGCGGTGAACGTGCATGCGGTTGATGTGTGAGGCCTGCAGCGCCCGCATATGCATCCCCCCCCTGCCCCCTCGCCACGAGCCCCCCCTCCAACAAGTGGTCCCTCAACGCCAGCAACAAAGAGGTTAACCAATTGGATAGGTTAACCAATTGGATAGGTCGCTTCGGGGTCCACAGGGCTCAGCTAGCCGTCCGCGACAATGCGAAATCCTATAGCAACATCACGCAAGCTGCCCTGCGGATGATTACACATGTGATACCCTCAGGGTCCCTGTCCATGAAAGATCTCCCCTCCTTGGGCATAAGGCCCGTTCACCGGGCGGGCGCTTGCCTTGTGCAGTCACTTCCATGCAAATGCAAATGTAAGCTTCCACCATGAGCTTCTCGTCCTCGGTCTCGGCCCACGGCACAGGAATCGGCTGCAGGGGCTTAGTGGCGAGGGGGGCGCAATGTGCTCATGGCATCCTTGTGTTGCAGCAGAATCATTCTACCATGATGGGCCGGGGGGATTGTGAGCAGCTGCGGGAACGGGCCTGATCCTCTCATGCAGGGGGCCTCCCCCTAGGGGCTTGAGGAGGGCCCCATGAGCCAGGTCATGCCGAGTGTTAGTAAAGGGCAGGCGAATGGCACGTCACGTACCATAGGTGTATTGTCGCCTTCGCCGTAGGCGTGGTTCTGAGTGCAGGTGTGAGGCGCTGCTACGTTCGCAGCGACTCAAGTTTGTGGCATGGTGCAGATGTCTTGTTCGTGCTGGGCGCGAGGTGGGGTGCAAGGGTGGGCACTTGCAGAGGGTCTGGTGGTGTCAGGCCGTGCAGGAGCCCTGGGATGCCAGGGCTGAAGTGGCCGGAGGCTGGGCGCTGTTAGGAGTTGGTAGTCGTAGTGCAACTAGCTGGTGGCAATGCTGCTGTGACTGGGTGGTGAAGTGTCGCGCATACTGTGGCCCTGTGCCAGTGGTCGCACCTGCCCCTAGTTTGCTGCACAGCTTAGCACAGCGCGAACCACCGCTGCTGCAGCGCTAGCATGCTGGCAGCACAACAAACGGCAGAGGGCGCGAGGACCGTACTCTTTGGACGAGCCAATTCTTTTGCAGGTGCACACATGCTACCTGGGACCGGAGCATGTTTAGTCTAGTAGCACATGGGTCACAGAACACACCTTGTCGCCCTACAGGCAGGGCGCGCTGCCATTGCACGCAACACCACGACCGTCATAACATCGGGCTAAACCGGGGCTTGCCGAACCACCAAATACAAGCCATGGCCCGAACAGGCGATGAAGGACAGGCACCTCTGGCAGGCAATTCTGCCCCCAGGCCGGCTAGGCGACACAATTGTGTAACGAAAACATCACCTGCTGTGTCTAGCTGAGGCGTTCTGGCCATGGATTGCTGCTTAAGTGCGTGGTTACGACAGCAGATGCCGTATTCGAGGGACATGGGCAGCACGATCGCACAGATGATAGGTTTGCAGCAGCAGGTTTCACAGGCTACTCGACAGCTGTACACATCCAGCGACAAAAAATACTAGCACACTGGGGCGTTCTCATAGTCAGAACACGCCAGCACTAGCTGCGACAAGCGGGAGAGTGGGCGAGAGCATGATTTTTGCAGGTGATGGCCCCGCATGAACTTCGCCAGTAAATCATGCATTCGGTCTGAACAACTCTAATGCGACGGAGCCCGGCGTGGAAACTGGTGACGAGTACTGTTTCCCTCACAGCCAAGAGCTCTGGACGAAACTCCACGTTGTCGATTTGCCCGTCCGGGATGCAGAGTGCGACTTTACATGTATCGCACGAAGGCCACTGCTAATGGCTGCTAGCAGCAGGCTGCTACGTTGTTGAGCTCAACATCATTCTCTCACACTAGAGCAAACAAGGACACGGAACGTGCCCGGGAACTGTCGCCAGAACATGACCCACGGCACCGCATGTCCCCAAAAAAACAAAGTCATTCCCATGAAGGTGAGATGCGCTCTCCGACATGCGCATCTGAGCCAATACACGCAACGGGAATTTTATGCAACAGAGGCGATTGTTGCTGTTTGAGGTCATCTGAGCAGGGCCGGTGCAAACACTGCCACAGCAGCGGCCGCAGCGAGACATATGGTCATGTGTCCCCTGGAAGCAGACGATGCTGACAGGTCATCGGGGCTGACCAGTTCGCGGTCAAGCGGTGGCTCAGTGGTTTCACCTGGCACGCGTGGAGGCGGGGGGACATCGGGCCCAGTCCCGCCTGTTCCCGGGGCCTCCGCAGGGTCTTGCGCAGCAGCTGGAGGTGGCGCCGGCGGCTCGCACTCCTGGCCGGTGAAGCACACTACTGGGTCCGGGGAATCTGCGCCTGCAGGGCCGATGAAGGGCACGTCCAGGGCGTTGCGTACTGGGATCTTGTCATGGTATTCTCCGATGGTGGCCAGGACCGGGGTGCTCGCGGACAGACACTCCGCCTGCATGCATGATTGCACGGCTGAGTTTACATGCACTGCCCAAGCATGAGTGAGGCATGCCCTGCCTGCATCTTCAGCAGAGGCAAGCGCATGCTCGCCTGGTGGTCCCGTGGCCGCTGCCCCTCCTGGCCAGGCTCAGACTGTGTAAGCTTGCATCAAGCGAGCAGGTAGAGAAGTGCATGCATGGTACACCAACATCCACAGTACGCGGAGAGCAAGGCCGTAACCAAGCAGAACATGAGCGCCACTCGCCATAGGGTCAGTCGAGGCGAATGCAGTCCAGCAAGGGGCACAGCAGTGCTGTGATGACATACAGAGAGCATACAGAGGTGGCGGGAACCACTTGTAGACACATCCCCTGAAACCAGAATGTAGCCGTCTCACATCTGGGAAAGGTGCCCAGTCAGGCTGCAATATGGCACCACGCCAGCCGTGCCAGCAAAAACGGCTTGGCCTGGGTCGCATGCGCACCTCCGTGGCCACCTGTGTGCATGCGTCTTGGATGGCTTCTACCGTCCTGCCGATGTTGCTGAGATTGGACACGTCGGAGATGTTGAACATGCGGGCATACGCTTGCGCACACGACGTGGACGTGATCATGTGGTAGCCTGAGGGGGTGAAGCAATCGGGTGTCTGGCCGAAGGGGGGCCTGCAGGCTTGCGTGACACCTGCCAGGTCCCTGCAGCCACCAGTCCAAGTCAACTTGGACTGCAGACTGGAAGTTTGGTGTCCGCTCCTGATTTGACATGTGCATTGATGGCGCAGCAGGAGTGTCATTTACATGCGCTTCAGGGGTACAGGCACAGATGCAGGTATCCCCGCATGCACTTTGGGCCGACCAAATGACACACTGGCTTCTCATCTTGCGCACATGGACTGGTGCCGCATACCCAGGACGTGCTGCACAGACTCTGCAACACAGACATGCAGCAGAGCCAACCTTCAACAGGGAGGTGTGTACCTGGTCAGCTGGTCCAGAGCGTCGAAGTTGTCTCTGCACTGCAGCATGCGAGCTCCAGAGGGGATGTCGAGGAGGGCGAGCTGGTCGTCCTCCAGGTAGACAAGGAAGAAGAGGCCCTCGAGGTTTTGCACGAGACCCTCCACGCAGTTGTTTGTGATGTATTCGACAGTTGCATCGACGTCCTCCAGCATCTTCACCAGAAATTGGTACCTGTTGGGGAACTCAAGCACCCAGGCATAGTCCACGAGGTCGGCGGGCATCTCCTCTCCTGCAGCAGGCCACATCTCCTCATCAGCACCTTCACTGCATGTGTGAGCCCTCTGGCATGTGTCCATGTCGACATCACGCCAGGACTAAGCCATAGACTATCCACGGCACAGGCGTGTGGCGTGCATTATCAGATAGCATATTTCCTCCTCGTGTATTTCCTCCTGGTTTATACGCTGAGTCAAACTGGTCCTATGCCAGACAGCAAATAATCCTACGTATCCGCGACTGAAGCTAAAACATGCTCAAAAGAACTGAACTAGATCATGCATCGGATGTACACATATTGTGAGGCGTCGCCCGGGCGCCCGCAGAATGTTGCAGTCAGATTCCGGCTGTAAGGCAGCCCCGGCCTTGGTGGTCTCACTGAAAATATGCAGCACAGGTTCCTGATTCTCACTGGTACGCAGTGGAGTCGTGGGAGCAGCATACCTCTGGCATCAATCTCAAAGACCAGTCGCCAGCGGGCTGCAGCATCATTCATCAGAAACGCCACTGAATCTATCTCCTCCGCTGTAGGGCATGGCTGCAGGCATGTGCTGCCAATTAGTAAGATATATTCGCAGTCGCGTGTGATGCGTCTGTGTGATCACTCCGGTGGGTGTTCTCTGGCAACCTAGAGGGCAGCTGGTCAAGGCGACTCAGCGGCACAAGCAAGTTCCACGCGCTGGCGTCTGGGAAGTGCCCACATTCAGTAACAGTGTGCACACCCCTGCGCTGATACCTATTGCGGCCGGGCAAACCGGGAGGACGGGGGTGCTGCAGTGACGAGGGACGTGCACAAACGCAATGCTTATCGTTTGTACGACCCTGATGCACATAGCTTTGTGCTTTTGTCCCATCATACGCATGGTCACATGTGACAGCCTGCTATGGATCACTTGAATCGGCGGGCGGAGGTTGCGTCCCGTTGTGGTGTTTGTGAAGAATGCTCTGCGGCGGCTGGGTGTGGCGTTGTGCAAAGGGATTGCTATTGTGCTCCGTGCGGGGGCTCAATCTTTGGTTGCAATCACCGGCAGGGCTGTGGTACGCGCTTGTGCCCGGCCTAGTGCCATGAATGAGTGAGTGGGTTTGTGAGTGGATTCCTAGAAACGGCACGGTGCCCGGCATGTCCTTTGTAACAGCATGCACACATATAGTAACTATATGCAAACACACAGTAACAACACACCAGCCGTTCATTACAACGGCGTTTTTGGCCCTTTTGTGCTTATAGCACATGCTGGAACCGGCATGTGTGTTCAGGCCTGTATGCGCCGCAGCGCACCGGTGTTGGCCTGGGCACATGCGAGGTGATGATCCGTGCACAAGGCATTATTTCATACGGTGAATGTACATCGATATCGAGCACTGCAGCTAAGCATAGCTGGCGCAATGAGAATCTGCCCCGAAATCAGCGAGCACGGGCAGTCCCAAGCACAAGGCCAGGTAGGCTCTCAAAGGCCGGCAGCTGCAGCACAAGCAGGGCTAGAGATACCAAGCAGTAAAACAAGCAGGCGGCACACGTGTGCTACACCGAGCTGCTTTCCGTGCGTGGCAGACTTTAGATTGATCTGTTTGAACTTACGGCAATTGTTACCATCCCAATGCACCCTGCCGTTCGGCCAATGGTCCCCCCAGTCATGAACAGCATCGAAGGAGCACCAACTGCATTCATGCAACATTGCCTGAATGCTGCTGGCATCTGCAGTCAAAGGAGCGTGGGAGCAAGGCGCACATTGGTCGGCAGCTGTTCACCAGCCGGCACCGGAGCATCAGCGGAGAAATCAAGAATGCGGCGGCGCTGAGCATGTAGATGCGTGTCGCCCATGTTGCTGGACACCGCCTGGGCCATCTCCTGTGCCAGCCACTCTGACCGCTTCGAAGAATGCGTGCGGCTGTCTCGAAGAACGTCCGACAGGTCAACCTGCACATGATCATGCCTCGTGCAGGGCCCGTGACACAACACAGGCCGGCACCGGGCACTGTGCCGTGATGATTGGCCCTTTTGCAGATAAGATAAAACCCCATGTACTCTGATATGTAGGACACGCTGGCAGCAGCACAACGTGTTCAGGGAATCAGCGAGTTTGCGACAACCTCTTGGAGGCAGCGTACCTGGGATGCATCTTGTGTACACAGCAAAGCAGTCGACATCCTGAATCTGCCCAGATTCCATGATGGCATTACAGCGTTAGACAGGCTTGCAGAGCATACACGGGACACCTGCATCCTAGTCCTGTATACACATGCGGCAGCGGTGTAAAGTAATTTTAAAGACTCTTGCTGTCGGACCAGGCATAGGGCCTAGACAGGCACCTTGCACAGCTCATTGGAAGGCCGGCCTGTCTGACAGATGCCCTTCACGTGCAATATCATGCCATGAAGCAGCAAGGAGGACCTCTGTCTGACGCTGTCTAACTTCAAGTGTGCAATGGCGTCGCAGACCACATGTGCAGCCACAGGGACAGGGACGCACATGTTGAGCCTGGAGCCTGCGGCGGCTGTTGTTGTCGACGATGCTAACCATTTTGTTGAGCCAAAAAGATAGGAGAGGGCAGGCCTCAAAGGAGTCCAGCCCGACTCCTCTGTCTAGCAGAACACTCCAGCTGGATGTCAGGTCTTTGTTCACTATGCACTTGTTTTCGCAGCCTCCGACAGGGCATTCACCAGTCCACAGACAAGCCTGCAACAACATCAGCTCTGTTATCAAGTGTGGGCGTCCCTGCCTACCTGCAGCGCACCCGCGCGCCACGACACGACAGCACATGCGAATGCCTCTCAGAACAGTAGCGACGCTTTCTTCAACCCTGCTCTTTGCCATAATACTACAACACACTATAAACAGGAGAATGTATTGGCGGTGCTTCAGCGCAGGATCCGGGACTGTTGGTGCAGGCGAAGGAAGGACTGTCGCGAATCCGTGTGGCTTTCAAAAGTGCGATACGACGAGCGCATCTGCGGCAAAAGGGAACAGCCAGGTACAAACTAATTACTTCAACAGGATACTACAATCAACTGCTGCAGCGTGGCCGTGACAGGCAGGTGCTGTCCCCCGCGCGCAGGCTGTCTCAGCCGTGCTGATGACTGTCAGCCCGGGAAGCTGCCGCACTGGCACACGGGCAGTAGTGCAGCGCATTGGCAGCGAAAGACAACACGATGGCTGGCACCACACACTCGCGACCCAAACAATATGCAAAAGCCAGGAATAGGGCTGCAATGTGTAACGTGCGACGTCTGATTCAGGATGACCACGCATGCTCTACTGTCACGGCGTCGCTGTGATGCTCTCATTGGTGTGCGATCGCTGCAAGGATGCCATGCCACTGCACAAGGCGCGGCTCGAGACGAGAGTATTTCAGCCGGCGTTTGAAAAATGCGTACCGACGTCTCTGAAGATTCGGGTTCGCAGTAGTTGCTAATTAGCTGTGGCCCCGAATCGGCTGCTGCTGCATGCGCCTGCAGCATCAAGACCGCCACAATCCCCAGTATGCTCTTCATCATTGATCTCGACTCTCGACTTGACAGCCAATTGATCGACGGGAACCTTTAGCACGTGCAGGACTGTCGAGTGAACTGCTGCAATGCCCGGACCAATGTCGAAGCGCAGTTTCCCAACTAGGCAAGCGTCCGATCTGTGACACATCTGCAGAGGCGAGCCAGCCTTCCCGAGACATCACGCTGCAAGTAGGTGTTTGTTGCTACTTATTCTCACTGGAATGCAAGGAGTCGACGACCTCTCCATCACGTCGCAGCTGTTGCCGCGCCGACAACGCGACGTCGCCTCACACGTCTTCGTGCATGTACCAGGGACGAGGCGCGGGCAGTTGTTGATGCATGCGTGTCTCACTGGGCTCACACCACAACCGCGGCGCTCTGTGGATAGAGCGAGCTAAAGGCAGGGCCGGAGAGTCCGACCCGGGCAACAAGCACCTCCGGATTGTCCCGGGCAAGGCCTTACATAATCAAGATCTTGGAGATATCTCTGCATCGATGCATGGACGAAACGAACACGGCACGCGGTGCTGTGAGGACCAGTGCCGTGCTGTGGGGCCGGGTCCGCGATACATCGGTGTGAACTCGCGTCACACTTACAGTGCTCCCAGTTGAGGTGCTCCTTGCCTGATTCACGCACGCAGACGTCAGATGACTCATCGTTGTCGAGGCCGTTTGGCGAGGTACCTGGCGACTTGCAACGTGGTCCTTGATCTTGGTGTAAGTGGCGCTGTACACTCGTTTTTTCGTAGACACAACATGATGGCTACTTTCACCCGTCCTTGTGCCACAACATGCACAGAGTCTTACAAAAGAGTGAACGGGAGAAAACAAACACTGAAACCGAATCTCATCCGAAAAACATCAACATACACTCACACGCACACACGAACACAACCTGTCCACGACGCTGTGCCGCGCGGTGGCTCGGCAGGTGCATGCCGCTGCCCCGCTGATGGCGCGTCATGCGGGCAAGGCTGTTTTGACGGGGCTTTCGGTCCCGTCCGATGACCTCACGCCGCTCACGGGCCACCCGGCTTGAGCAGCGCTGCGCACCCGCCCGGGCTGCGTGGTGGGCAGTTGCCGCTGCGTGTGCGCTCGCAGCCTTGTCCGCTTTATTGTGGTGACGGCTCGGGCGTGCCGCGTTTCGCTGGTGTCTTCCCCGTGCGCCTGTGTGTGGCCCGCCGTTGGGGCGCGGCCGGGTGGTTTGGGCGGGCTTGGCTGGCCTCTGGGGGTTGCGGGTGTGGGTTTGCGGGCGGGTGGGGTGGTGTGCGCGGGCTGGGGTTGGGGGGTTGTGCTGGGGGAGGCGGGGGCCTCCCCGTGCTGGGGGTTGTTGCGGTCTCGCTGTTTGCAAACAGCGAGACCGCAACAACCCCCAGCACGGGGAGGCCCCCGCCTCCAATTGTTTGCTGGGCGGCCTTGGCTACTTGTGCTTCCGGGGCTCGTGCGCCTTGCTGTTGGGCGGGGTTCGGGTGGGGATGGGCATGTTGGCATGGGCGTGTGTGTGGTTGTGTGGCCGTGTCGCTGTGTCCGGCGCGGGTGCTGCCGTTGCGTGGGTGTTTTGGTGTGCGTTTCGTGTGGCTTGCTGCGTGGTGTGCGTTTCCCCTGCTTCTTGCTTGCGGTGCTACCTGCCTCGCTTGCTTTGTCCTTGTAACACACACGAACACAACAACCGCACTCACAACTCAGTCCGGCAGGATCGCGTCCTCCAGGCCCGCATCATACATGCACGGAGTCGAGTGGCAGGCCTGACGCCACGCTGCAGAATGCATTCGGACCAGGCATCTGCAGCGCAGAGATGACGTCTTCGGAGTTACAATTGCGGCTTTGCACGTGTCGAGTCAACATCTGTCGCCAACAAGTCGCTGCGTGCAGTGCGCCTATGTCTGAGCACACTTCACCAGGCGGTGACACGCTGCATCTACACGCCGAGTGTCTTTATGCGTGTTCCGCAGATTGACATTGACATAAAGGTACATGTAACTGTATATAGTCGTGACGGTGAGGTACGCATACCCAGAGACGCTCTCCGATGCTTCCCCGCGGCAATGGCGAGAAGCGTGTCCGACGTAAGCATGGCGTACGATCGAATGGCAGCAACAGGGTCCCTTCATTGATGCGCACGAATGTTTACAATTTCACGGAATACAGGTCGCCTCTATTCTCGCATCAAATCTGTGCAAAAGCTGCGTATGCCTTTGTAACAGTTCGTGCTCTGCAACTCCCTCCGAGGCACGCCAACGCTTGCGCCCTGTATTCTAATCTTTCAAATATACTGTGAAATGTTTTGATAGCTTTAGCTTGTTTACGGCTCAGGAGGGTCGGACCCGTTCGAATTCCACCAGGCACTCAGCGGCGCGCGAGCAGAGGCTTCCTGGCGAGCGCAGTCTGTAGCATTTTTGCACCTGTTCGTTACCAGTGTGGATGCGTCGTCTGTGGTGTTGCCCGGCAGTTTGTTGCTGTACGGTCGTGTGTTGTTCATCGCTGCTTGAACGGCACAGCCAGACAGCGTACATCAACACCGCAGAATAACATGGAGGTCCATCAGAACGTCACTTTGGTTGGCAACTTCGTGATTGCAGTGGATCATTCTGGCTTACGTGAACGAGGTGAGTCCTGAAGTGGAGCACTGTGCCAATGTCTGTCTGTGTCTGTCTGTGTCTGTCTGTGTCTGTGTGGGTCTGTGTCTGTCTGTGTCTGTGTCTGTCTGTCTCTGTCTGTATGTCTGTCTGTGTGTTTGTCTCTCTCTGTGTGTTTGTCTCTCTCTGTCTGTCTCTGTCTGTCTCCCTCTGTCTCTGTCTCTGCCTGTCTGTGTCTCTGTCTGTGTCTGTCTCTGTCTCTGTTTCTGTCTGTCTCTGTCTGTATCTGCGTCTGTGTGCGTCTATCTGCGTCTGTCTGTGTCTGCCTGCGTCTTTCTGCCTCTGTCTGCCTCTGTCTGCCTCTTTCTGCCTCTGTCTCTCTCTGTCTCTCTCTGTCTCTCTCTGTCTCTCTCTGTCTCTCTCTGTCTCTCTCTGTGTGTCTGTGTGTGGCTGTATGGCTGTGTTACAAGGACAAAGGCAGGAAGGCGGGCAGCACCGCGAAAAAAAGCAAACAGACGAAGCAAACACCCAGCCACCCACGCACGCGACACCCACCACGCCCAGAAAACCCATCACCCCCGCAGCAAACGTCACAGATCCGCAGACCGCCCAGCACACACCCACACACGCACACATGCACGCACAGAAACCACGGCCCACACACAGCAACCCGACCGCCAACACCACAACGCCCGCCGCCGTATGACAGGGCCACGCCCAACACACTGCTGCCTGAGGCCGCCCATCATGGCCTCCTGATTGCCGGGGGCCGCCATAGCCCCAAACCCCACCCCGAGCCACAGCACACCGCGTCAGCCCGGCACACCGCCGCGCAGCCTGGCCGGCCCACGCCGCACCGTACCCAGGACAATGCATCGTTCACGCCGTCTCCACAATCCCTCCACATGCCAACCAAGGCATCTCGCACGCCCATCGGACCCGGCCTGGCTGGAGTCAGAGGCCATCGGTTGGTGGCGTCAAGCGGACGGGGCTCCCGAGGGGCACCCCTCTGCGCAGGCCGGCCTGTGTGGCTGTGTGGCTGTGTGGCTGTGTGTTACAATGGAAAAAGCCGGAGGGGCCGGTAGAATCGCCGGGACCAAAAGGGAGAGCACGAGAAACGCAATGCGCACGTAGCAGGAGAGCAACAGCCAACGCAAAGGCACAACAAGCACCCACACACCCCCACACTCCTACGCACCACCACACGAACCAACCCCCACACGCACCTCCACACGCACCCACCCCCAAACGCCCCGACACACTGACACCCGACCCACGCGCCCACGCCCACGCACCCGCACGCGGCCCAGACCCAACCCCCAACACACACACCCACGCGCCAATACGCTACACGATCCCGCCACCCGCGCGGCTGTGTGGCTGTGTGCCTGTGGCCGGCGCAGGTGCTGCCGTTGCGTGGTTGTGTTGGTGTGTGCTGTGTGTGGCTCGTTGCGTTGTGTGAGTTCCTCTGGTTGTTACTCGCGGTGCTCCCTGCCTTGCTTGCTTTGTCCTTGTAACACTGGATGCCTCTTTCGGTCCCGGCTTTCGGATTTGTCAATGTCCAAATGGATACAGCTATGTAATCATGCATACATAGGTTCATGCCATGATTGCGTGAGTGGATTTGCGTGTGTATTCCTGGCAACGGCTCGCTGCCCGGCCTCTGTCCTTTGTAACTACATAGGTTCATGCGGTTAGGTTCATAGGTATGTATGCATACATAGGTTCATGCAGGTGCCGATGCCTGCAGCCCCGCCGCCGCCGCCAACCGCGCGCGCGGACGAGGCGCCGGCACCTACGCCTGCTCCGGCCGCCGACGCCGATGCTGGACACAGCGCCCAGATGGGGTGCCACGCGCCAGACGCAGCGCAGGCTGCGGCCCTGGCAGCGGTGGCGGCGCCGGGTGGTCAGGATCCGGCGGGGCCTGGGGAGCAGGCCGCTGCCGCGCAGGCAACGGCGCTGGATCAGGTGTTCAGGGCGGTGGCCCAGGAGAAACTGGGGGACATCATGTTTATGCCGCCGGGTGACGCTGTGTGCATAGGGGATGTGTCGGTTGTGAACCCATGTGCTGGTACCTATTGCGGCCCAGCAGCCCGGGACGTGCGGAAACGCAATGATTATCGTTTGTACGACCCTGATGCATAGGATACATTTTTGTGCCGTTATCACATGAGACGCATGCATGAGACGCATGCATATGTTCGCTTGGGACAGCCTGCCATGAATCACTTGAATCGGCTGGCGGAGGTTGCGTCTCGGTGTGGTAAAGGGAACCGTGCTTTGTTTGTGCCAAATGATCTGCGCCGGTGGAGTGTGGCGTTGTGCAAGGGGAATGCTCTTGTGCTCCGTGCGGGGCTTCCACTACAAGAATGACTTGACCAGGGACAGGCTCCCGGGCGAGCGGGCTGACCAGGGACACTGGTGGCTACGGTCTCCTGGTTGAGAGTTCCGGGTTGAGCGTCACGCAGCTCGCGTCTGCGTGCCCGGGAGTCGGAATTTCTCATCTTCCGGGCAGTCGCGCGTGGTTTGGTCGGGTGCCATCGCCCGGAACAGCATGCTTTCCTGCTCCGGGTCTTTCAATTTGCGACGGCGAGCATCCGAACGCCGGAATAAGTTCAAGTTCACATAACATGCCACCTCGCGGGGCCGTGGTGGTGCACGCCATTTACGCACGCCATTGACACTACGATTAGATGCCGCACACGTGGAGCATTGAAGCTATCTCGACACACGGAGAGTTGTCTCATGTCTCGGCCAGGCAAATTGTATCGAATTCGTGTACATACATGTTTTCCACGCTGCAACTTCGGATATTCGAGCCCCGCGAAGAGTATGGCCACCACCATGCCCATTGATACCAGTGAAAGCTGCATTCTTCCTGTCTCTTTGTCTCTGTAGACGTAAACTCAAGAGCGTTGTCGTCGTACCCCAGTGCCGCAGCGATCATTGGTCAAGACGAGTACGCCTAAGCTCGACAGGAAATATGCCAATCGATGGGACGCCTCTATTCAACATCGAGTCGCATAACGTTATCTTCAGGAGATGTCGATTTGGGGGGTACGAAGTTGCCCATTTGTCTGGTCATGTTAAATTGCATGTCGGAGCGGAGACCGCTCCTGTGCAATCTAGCGGATGGACCAGAAAACATATGACAGCGAGTTCGAGTGTGCAGGGGAGTCAAGCATGCAGATGTACTGCCTTCTTAATGCAACATGACGAAGTTGACACTTCACCGCAGGTATGCCTTACTCAGCATCAGGTGTCACAAACGCCTCAGCAATGTCCCGAACTTCGACAGGTGTCTCCTCGAGACAGGAGCACCAAGCAGAAGCCATGTTTAGCTCTTGCATGGACACGTGCTGATGGGTACAGGTGCCTTCACGAATGATTAGCTTCTGCTTCAGTACACAGCCTGGCTGACAACCTGAAGCTGGCCCGCCATACTAGGTATGCTTCTGCAAAAGATGTGTTGCACGCAGTCAACACTGGCGCTGACATGAGGCTGACAGTGTACGGCTGCTTCAAGACATGATGATTGGTGCAGGGCAACGGCTGCATGAGCAGTCTGGCAAATGAGAAGCCTGTGAGGTAGCAGATGCAGCCACCATTGGCCTGCCACCACAAGCTGAAGGTGAGGATTGCTCCCGCCTGTGATGCAATTTTCAGCAGTTGTGCACTATGATGAGCACGATGGCACGTCGTGGTGACTGCTATGCCTCTGAAAGCATCCCATTTGCAGGCAACAGCTGGATACGGCACGACAACAACGGCTTTGAACACAAGCAACCGTCTGCTGGTCGTAATAGGAGTCAAGCAGAAGAAGAGAGAATTTCGCCCATATTTGTCTCTGCCTGATTTACGTTTCATGCTGATCCGCCTGCAAAGCGCAGGCCTGGTTGCCGGATGCCGGCCCTCGTATACCAGAGCTTGTGCAGAGCGGCAACCATTGCGCCAGGGCGGTGATATGTGATGTGACAAAGTTGTAGAGCTGATGGGGATTCCCGGTAGGCGATTGGTGGCATACTGCCACGGCGCAGCGGCGATGGGTGATCGGCGCGACACGAGCTGTAATTTGTCTGTGATCATACCAATACTTAATGATGCATGTATGCGACGCTCAACGATGAAATGGTGCATCCTGTATGATTTACGCTCCCCGTCGGCATTACCCGGAAGCCGAATTACCACGGACAGAGTAAAAACCCACCCGCGACAACGACTTCCGGGCAACGCGATCCGTCAACAGAAGACGGTAAAGAGACGCAGAAGAGCACAAACATCACACTTTTGTTACATTATTAAGATGTACGCCGTTTCTGGCGCGAGCGGAGACTCGGCGAGCGAGGGACATGCCTGATGTGCGTCATGGGAAAGCTCGAGCCAAGTCGGCCTCGCCAGAACGCGCCCGACTCGACATTCAACGACGGCGAGACGACACACATGTGAACAACAACGATCTGTCGTGTGTCCATAGGCGCAGTGTAGACCGATATACGCGTTATCAAAGGTGACGAAAGGAAGGCAGTAAGCACCTCAGCCTGGAATCGCGCGTCGCATGAGGGGCCAAGCGCCATGTGATACACCAGTGGCTCCTCCGAAGCCACTAATATGCAGATATTTGACTATGTGCAGTCTGTACGAGCGTTATTGACGCCCAGGGTTATCATCCTACCAGCCACGAGATGGACTGAACGATACTTACAACCGGTGAAGACAGCGACTTCCACGTCTGATCACGCGAAATTGACAGACACCAACAGCAGGATAGACTTGACTGTCATTGGGTACGAAGAATCTGGTGATTCGTAGGCGGTGACGGATCTGGGAACCAGCTCACCTGCGTGTCCCCATGCTAAGCAGAGTCTCACGATGCCGCCAACGCACTCGTGCCAGGCATACAGAACGCACATGGGTACGTAAATTGTCTCTACGTCGACGGACAACGCCGGCGCATGCTAATCACGAACATCGGAGACCGAAGCAGGTGGCATGCACACACAAACACACGCTCCTGACGATCCACATGCATCTCCAAGAACGCGCAGGCCCGTACCGGACACCCGCAGATACACATAGGAACAACATATCTCACGATCTGCTACTACGGTACTCTCAATATAGCTATTCGAGTGGCGCTGAAGTCGCGCTCGATCACCCGGGAGAGCTCACCAAACAGCCCTCCGGGTGCCTGTCCCTGGTCAAGTCGTTCTTGTAGTGATTCAATCGTTGGCTGGCATCACCGGTAGGGCTGTGGTACGTGCTCGTGCCCGGCCTAGTGCCATGACTGCGTGAGTGGATTTGCGTGTGAATTCCTAGCAATGGCTCGATCCCCGGCCTCTGTCCTTTGTAACTACATACATACACCCGGCCTAGTGCCATGACTGCGTGAGTGGATTTGCGTGTGTATTCCTGGCAACGGCTCGCTGCCCGGCCTCTGTCCTTTGTAACTACATACACTCTGATGCTTAGTATCTCATAGTATGAGATAACGGTATGCCGCGGTACACCTCGCGACTGACGCGTGATGACCGCCACTTGTCTGCTTCACAGTGCTTCACACCACTTCGCATCGGCTACCATTGTGTTTCAAGGACAATGCAGGCAAGGCTGGTAGCACCGCGGGCACAACCAGAGGAGCCGTACATGTGTTTCACACTGGCAGCTGCATTTGTTAAAATGCAGCTGCCAGTGTGAAGCACTTCACATCAACAGCGCATCTGCCCGAGCCGCCGCCTACGCACACGGCGCCGGCGTCGCCCGCATAAGCTTGATGTTGTTTGCGACGACCTGCGTGCAGACCACTCCGATCCACCAGAATCAACGGGGACATTAGAGAGGGGGTGCTGAGTCTGCATCCAGCCATCTCTCCAGCTGCTTGTTCAAACTCTTGCGCGGGTTTGTACACATTCACAGCAAAGGAATATCTTCCGCAGAAGCCGTCGTCTGATGTGCATGTGCGTGCGCGCGCGCGCGCGCTCATGAAGTATATGATGAGCTCAAGTCCTGCGCCAGTATCTCGGGATAGGGGGGGCTGTGGTCAGTGTCCAGTGACAACTCTGCGACGTACCTAAAACGAAGGATTATTCAGCTAACATGGCTGTGCTTTAGGCAATCTGCTTTCCGATGTTTTACAGCCGCGCAAATGTCGACTGACGCCGCGCGGCGCTGTTGGTGTCGCCGCATTTTTTAATGTGCTTGTTGCTTTCGCGGTGTAGCCCACCTGTCCGACATTGTGCTTGGAACATAGACGTCGTCTGACATTCCTTCGCGGGTATCATTGTGCGGATACTCACAGCTGCAGCCGAGACAAGGGCACCCGTGTCTGTGGGACTCTGCCGCGCAACTCTTGGGTACGCCATGACTTCTTCGACAAATAAATGGCTCATGAACTGAAACTTGGCGTGTTTGCATTCCATTCTTGAGCTTCTGCCATCTACGGCACCACGTGTGGCTTAAATGAGCGTCGCGCTAGCGCTGGCATGCGTCCTGTGAAGCCCCGGAAACTGGCTAAACATGCCCACGGAAAAGTGATGGAGTGCAAGTTACCTGTACTGTGCCTGATTTAAGCTTGAGGTCTGAACAGGCCGATCCTGAATCGGAAGCATGCGTAAAGTCGCGAGCAGATGGTATCTGATGTTCTCGTGTCACACGAAGGTCGGTAGTCTCGCAGGTCGGCGAACGTATTGCGTGTAATATGTCTACGTTTATGTGCGTTATTTGCCATGTTTGTGAGATCTGCCCCATCCCCGTCTGGCTGTCGCAGCCCAGGCAGGTTGTCGGAATCAAGCAATCCAGGATGACGCTGCGACGACTGCAGCGCACTGATGTTACAATATTCTCGCCTGTTGAATGCAGCGCGAGGTTCCCCGTAGCTGTGTGGTATCGGATGTTGCTGGTGCAACGTCGCGCCTGCCGAAGCCAGTTTTCCCTGATCTAGAACCACGACGTCACGAAATCATGAAATGACGTGATGAGTCACAACTTTATTCACTCTGCATTCAGAGTGACATGACACAGTCTGGATTAGCAGAATAGTCGGATCCTGCACATGTGTGCGGGACTGAGACTGCGACAACCGTCTACATCGTGCACCCCTTCTGCATCTAGTACGGATTCGCCGGCCCGCACCTTCAAACAGATGAGTTTCTTGCTGCTGCAGTCGGAACCATGGGCCTGAAAATGGGAGCCGTGGAGGGGCAGCTCGACATTGCAATCGACACTGCCCTCGGCACAATCTCGTGCACCATGAATCCGGTGGATGTGGCGGGGCAGGTGCTAAAGGCCGCCCAATCCCTTCAGGAGGCCACCATCGCAGCCGGCATGTGCGAAGAGATCTGCAAGGACATCCAGCTGACTGCCATCAACCGCTTGCCTGTGGTGTGCGAGCTCCTCCGCCTTGGGCAGCTCTTCCCGGATGGCAAGGGCGTCGCAGATCTCAATCAAGCGCTGCTGCGTTGCTTCAAATCGGTTTGCGATGCCCTGCATGAAGCCCGCGCAACGATGTACGAGTATCTGCAATGCAACAAGCTCAACCGCCTGCGACAAGCGGCAAGTGTGGAGAAAATGATGGGGGAGAAGCGGTGGCACCTTAAGAATCGTTTTGACGATGTGAACGCCTACATGGGCCTGGCAGCCCTCCTGCGTAGCCAGCAGAGCGCAGAGCAGGCACATCACACAGCGGCGGAAGTGCGGGGCCTTCAGCAGCAGGTGCAGGAGCTGGAGAGCGTCCGCAGCGCTGACAAGGCCCGGGTGATGGATCTCGCGCAAGCTGCGGTGGCCCGGCGCTCACCCAAGGGGCAGAAGGTCAGAGTCGCGAAGGGAGAGGTCAACGGGGTGACGCTATCACCTTCTGGAGACACTTTTGTAACAAGCACGACGGATGGCGCTGCTGCTGTCTGGGACACCGCCACCGGCACCCGCATGCGTGATCTGAAAGGCGTCGAGCACAATTGGGTCGGCTCGGCGGCACGGTGCCCTGCCGGGTCCATGGTGGCTACGACGTCAGGTGCCAGACCTGCCGCAGTGTGGGACGCGGTCTCTGGCGCCTGCATGTATATGCTCCAGGGGCACAGCGACAAGGTGCGTGCCGTGGTGTGGAGCCCAGATGGCACCAGATTGGCGACGGGGTCAAGCGATCATACTGCCGTTGTGTGGGACGCTGCCACTGGCATCCGCATGCATGAGCTGCGTGGGCACTGTGATCTGGTTGGCTCAGTAGCTTGGAGCCCCAATGGTTCCAGGTTGGCCACAGGGTCACGTGACCACACCGCTGCAGTGTGGGACGCGGCCACTGGTGCGCGCATGCATGAGCTGCGAGGGCACAGCGATTGGATCGACGCGATAGCATGGAGCCCTGATGGGTCCAGGCTGGCGACGGGGTCACGTGACTCCACCGCTGCAGTGTGGGATGCGGTCACTGGCACCCAATTGCATGAGCTGTGGGGGCACAAGGACCGGGTCCGATCTGTAGTGTGGAGCCCACATGGGATCAGGGTGGCTACAGCGTCTGGAGACAAGACTGCCGCAGTTTGGGATGTAGACACAGGCACTCGCATACATGAGCTGCGGGGGCACAGCGATTGGGTGAGGTCAGTAGCATGGAGTCTCGATGCGTGCTTAGTTTTTACTGCATCGTGGGACGGCACCGTGCGCATTTACAGCCTCGTGAATCGTTCCGGGTGATGTCGATACATCGGTGTCAATGGGGGGGGCAAGTGCGAAGAATCAGCAGTAGGTAGCAGGCAGCAGCTTTTAATGTTCCTTCTGTTGAGTTGTTTTATGGGTGGGAACTTTCCGGTGTTGCCGGCCACGTGATCCCACAAGCAACATCAACTGGTTGCAAGCTCTTCTGTACATGTGGAGCCGTTGGGCGAAGCAGCGGAAGCAGTGATGATGCTCTCAGGGGGCTTGAGACTTTCCAACGTGTGTGTCCCATGAGCTATAGAGAAGTCGCTGCCTTTGTGGAAAGTGACAATCCTAGCCGAAATAGCGGAGGTGTTCCCACATCTTCACTTGATGGCTCCTGTTCACGCTACCTTCCCGTCTGCGTCATCCTTGTGTCTGCCATTGTAGCTCATTCCTGCCATGAACTCGTTGGAGCTGGTGTCAAGGTGCATTTTTCATTCCTCCGGTGGAACCCGTATTGCCACATGTATACAGCCTTGCCGTGATGCGCCTGGTTGATCCAGGGAACACAATTCGCAGTCACTGAGTGAATCTGTCAAACGTTGTACAGTGGCAAATGGCCGGCACCAATGCGAACTGTGCACGCGCAAGGGGTGGAGCATGCAGAATGCACAGGGGTGTTTACCCTATGCTCGCCAGTCGTTGCTAGGTGTGGCCCCCAGGTGCCGAAAGGCATACTGCATGCCTATGACAGTCCAACCTCAGGCTGCCGGGTGAAGAAATGTCTGCAGCTACGTGACATGAATTGCTCGACCACACACCAACACAGCCAGCCTGCCTGCTTGTTTTTCTGGTGGTGGCATATCAGCCTGTGCTGGCTGTAGTAGCTGGCCCCTTGGTGAGATTCGTATTGAAAAATTTATCAATACAAATATCCGTACTATTGGATCGGTCGAGTCGGAAAGTGACATTGACCCGTTGCTACTGCCTCATCAAACCAACGTGCTCGGACACGGTGCCAGGTACTGCTTGGCTGGCAGTGGATGTCTTGCAAACAGAAGCACATGGCCGTGTGTGTGCGTGTGTGCATCAGCACGCTGGTGTGATGTGTGCTTCAAGGCCAAAACCGGAGGGGCCGGTAGCACTGCCAGGACAACGAGGAATCACACGGACAACCCGAAGCACGTGCGACAGAGAGCGAAAGCCACTCCCAATCAGCACGAAGTCCGGGTCAAATAACTACAAGCACCCGCACATGGCACCCAGCCTCAGCCCGGCAGGTACCCATTGAACACGCACCCACGTACCCCCATACCACACCCGCACACTCATCCCCGCTCAACCCCGCAACACACGCACTCACACGCCCCCACGCAACACGACCCCACCGCCTGCACGTTCGCGGCGGCTTGAGGTAGCAGCCCGGCCGGCGCCGGCCCAATGTGCACGACGCCGGGGGGGCCCGCCCCTCCAGCCCCCCGACCCCAACCCAATCACCGAATTGCAGCTGCCCCCCGCTGTAATCCCGTACCCAAACAGATCGAGCCTGAGCGGCGGAGCAACACGGCAGCGATGCCATCCGCCGGCCCGCGCATGACAGAGCACGCCGAAGGCCCAGCACCTGCGGAATGTGTCCGGGCGCGGGGTCACGCGGGAGAGGCGGCGTGCGGCCCATTAAGCGCCCAAGCCACAGCCGGCGCCCGCCCAGCGAGGGAGGAGCGGGGACGCCGGGGGCGTGATGTGTGTTGCTGTTGTGGTGTATCCAGCAACCGAGGCCTGATTTCATGCGCCCTGCATGTGCTGTGATGGTTGGCACTGGTGTGCATCACCCTGGCCCTGCAGAATTCAAGATCACGGGGCACTCTGGCAGCTGCCGCGAATGATCATGACACCACTTTGCTAACACTGTTGCAAGCTGGACCCCTGAATGCATGGCGTTCCAATACTTATAGCAAATCCTAAAGCATGCTCAGACGGCTCAGTACATGACGGGCACGTAAGCCACATGATCCCGGGCTAGCCTACTCATGCTAGGATGCAGCTCAACACGTGCCAGATCTAGAGCAGCCATATGCATGACACGGCATCATGATGAAAGCGCACGCCCGGGACCACTTAGGTGCACATCACGGACGTTATGGTTCCCAGAACCTGAGAAGATCATCTGCACTGGGCCGCTTGAGGGGGTCCCGCTCCAGGCACCACAGTACAGTGCGCTCGAGGCTGCCAATTTTACTCAGGCGTTCCTCCGATCCCTCCGCCTCCCACGGTAGCGGCTTGCGACCAATAATTGAATCCAACACAGCAGTCTCCGCCTCCGCAGCCGGCATGCCACGGGTGGGGAAGGCTCGCTCGCCGGTGAGGAGCTCAAAGGCGATGACGCCGATGGCCCAGATGTCGACAGCCGAGTCGACATTGACAGTGCGGCGGCCAGCCTCGAACGCCTGCATCACCTCCGGTGGCGCATACTTCAGCGAGAACACCAGGTCAGCCGGCACGCCTGCAGTGCATCAGAGCTTAGAGCATGCAGGTGTTCGCAAGATGTCCTGGCGATGGGCCATGCTGATGTACAGCCTGACCATGCAGCCTAGCAACATTTTGGGCGGCCCGGCATTTGTAGCAACATGCAGCGCTTTGCTAGGCATGAGTGGACAGTGCCTTACGGAACATCTGCTGCATTCTGAGAGATAGCTGGTGCCCCTCCAGATATATGCCTTCACGTGCATTGGAGTGCACTGGGACAAGAGCTCATGTAGCTGCGTTGGCCAATCTCTGGAAATCGACTACAACAAGGTCGAGGCCAAGCATTTCCAAGGAATCTGTGACGTGTTCACATTCCGCAAAAGGGGGGCTCACCTATTCGTGCGGCACAGCCGAAGTCGATAAGTGCCCACTCACGCCTCTGCCGTCGGTGCAGAATGTTGCTGGGCTTGATGTCACGGTGGGCGTAGCCACTGCTGTGTAATTCTGCAACGGCCCTCACACAGTGCTTCATTGCCTGCACGATACAAAGTTGAGACTTAAGGGCTGTGCATAGCAACCGCACACTGACATTGGGATTGCAAGCGACCCGGGATGCAAACGCCACACACACGTTTGCAGATACACTGAAATTGACACAGATACAGTGAACTCATATTTGTAACCAAAGTATACGGGGCAAGACGCAGCGGCGGAAATTTTATGTTGCCCAAGCCGGAAGAAGGCGTGTGAGCGCTGCTTGGCAAGCACACCTCGGCAATGGTCAACCGGCCAGAGTTGTATTGCGCCCACATGTCAAGGCAATGGCCCTCCTCCATGACGACATACGGAGGAAAGGTGTAGCCATATGGTGTGCAGAAGTCGCCGGCGCTGTTGTCATCAATAGCGAGGGTAGCAGGCATCATCGACTTCAGCGCGGAGTCCTCGTACAGGTCGCGCTCTCTCTGGAAGGCTGCCTTGTCCATGTAGAACTTCACAGCGGTCTGCAAAGACGCAGCAGCATGTGAAGCCGCATGGGTCAGAACAATCCGTACGTGAGTGCACCATGCGCATATGAATTGACAAGAAATAATTCCTGGCGACAATTTCAGCCGCGGGCATAGTGTGTGCACTCGTCAGGTGATAATCGATCAGTGCGAAACGCTTTAGCGGGAGCTGCGTGTATAAGTAGCTAGGAAATAGCAATTTATGCAGGGACAGCGGGATGGAATTGCCATCGGATTGTCAACACACAATCTCCCATGTCCCAGGTCTCGCAGTCCTGCCCTGCAATACTCGCCGGTTCCACCAGAATGTGCAAGGCGCCTGTATGTAGCTACATCACTTCGGGGTCGAGGGCAGCACACCCGGGTCCGCAGGTCCGTGATCCTCGCGAACTGCACGACTCCCTGGCCGCCGATGTGGCGATCCTCACCCGAGAGCAGCTCGTAGCGGCCGCACAATTTCGCCTTCATGCTATACATCGCGTCCAGTGCCATTTCAAGAGCGGCCAGAGACAGCTCGTCCCTTGGCCTGCAAAAGCATGGGACGGGTTCTCAGGGTCTGGCGTCCATGTGATCGTACTACAAAGAAGACTCACAGCCACCAACGTTGCGTCAACAGCGGCCATAACAAAGGTCAGTCGCCAAGGTTTGCGTGGTCAAGTTGCCACCTTATGTCAGAACATCGCAAAAAGACAGACATGGCACATCCCAGAGAGAGAGAGCGCACTTCTGGAAGTCCGACCACATGGAGCCCTTGGTAACGGTGGTGGTCGGTATGACACGCAGCTCTGCAGAGTTATACTCGCTCAACCGTTCAGATGCCCAAGACTGCATGATGCCAGACTTGTGTAAGAGCGGGCCCCGGTAAGGCGGGGCGGGCGGCTGGACCCCCGACACGGCTTCAGCGACCTGAGCGGGGACTTGTGCGCAAAAGCCATGGGCCTGGGGTGGTGCACTGTAGGTATGGATGGGAGCATGCAAGGCCGAATGGCCGTGCGCGCTCATGACGCTCATGTGCACCCCTGCCGCCGTGTGTTGCAACTGGGCTGGACCAGCGTGGGCTTGTGCCTATAGTCAGCCAGGAGCACGTAAGTTGTATCCCATCGATGTATGGCATCAATATCTGGATGTGCTGAGGCCATGTCTGGTCATGATAATGTACAAGTCACAAGATCTTGCGACGGCATGCTTCAGATGACTGACTAGACGCACAGGCGTACGTCAATATGCATGGCTCCAAAAGCAGATGCGCTGAGCATGTTGCATGCGCATGTTGTCACACTGTACACTGTACATGTGCACATGTGCGTGTTCGCTCATCATGTCTGCTCATCATGTCTGTACCGTACGTGTGACACCAGGCCACTCAGATCAGAAGTTGGAGACGAGCTCCAGCTGAAACACACCGGTCGGTTCACAGGGCTGCCATCATCAAACTTGAGTCGTCTTCGCGCTTTTTTGATACGGCGGCGTTTGACACAACACATTGACAGGGCCACGAGCACAATGGCTGCCATCACCCCTCCGGCAATACCCCCAGTGACACCGGCTACGCCACTTGCAGCAGTGATGGACGTTGAATAGCGCGGTGCATCAGATGGTGTAGGCGTCGTTTTGCCACTGGGTGGTCTGTCTTGCACTCTCAAAAACGGTGTACCTTCATGCATTCCTTTGGCTATGGCCTTCACTGGGGTTGACTCGTTGCGGGCTTGGTTGTATACCTGCAGCGGTTGGTCAGAGAAGAACAAGCCACCGCCATTGACACTATCCGTGAAGAAGGGCTCGGTCACGTTGACAAGGGTGGTACCCTGGATCATCACCGTGGACGACATGAGATGCGACCTCGTGCCGGCTGTGATGGCAGAGCCGTTGACATCAAGGTTGGTGATATCGCGGATCGTGCAGCTCTGGAAGACCGCGCTGCTGTTCCTCTGTAGCATCAGCAGCGGAGTGCTCCTGCCGGTGGCGTTGAAGGTGTGCAGCGTGCTGTCTGCAGGTACCGCGGCACGGCTCAGAGCGCATCATGGTATAATACCATCCGCAGCAGCGAGCAAAGCGTAGGTGAGCAGGTTGCCATGGCTGAATGGCTACAGCAGGCTGCCGAACAAAGGTGCAAGCCTCGCTGAGCAAGAAAGGGCTGCAAACTGGCGGTGTGCCTGCAGCTCACGGTGTAGAACCAGCGCGCGCCTTGTTCGTAGGACTGTGTCCCGCAATGGTGCACTCAGATTCAAGTTCAGTCAGCGCTACCAGTAGAACAGTAGAGAGATCTACGATGTAAACAGTTGTGCATGAGAAAGGTGGCTGACTGCGCAGTGCACACATGTACTGAGTAGACACCATGTGCACGACCCTGCCTCAATCACTCAAGTGTTTACAGTATGAATGAAGAACGCGCACGAGCAGCTGCGAGTGCAGAAAGAAGGAAACGATCAACGGTGTTACAGACACATGAAGCTAGGCTGTAAGCACATGGCTACACGTGGCTGCCAGAGGCTTTGGAAACACAACTCTACAAGCCGGCGTTGGTGTTGATAATGGCAGGCGAGAAAAATATGAGTCGGGTGGGGACCTATGGCAGTTTCTGTTGAGCAAATACATCAGCTTACGTACCGCTGATATGCAGAGCTGTATTCTTGTTGATTGTGATCGCGGTATGCTCGCCACGGTCGCCTTGGAGGGTGGTGTTAGAAATCCACACAGATGCGCTGCTGAACGCAAGCAAAGGCACCCTGATGTAATCGATTACGTCACGCTGCAACCGTACGTACAAATTGTCCATCACCACGTTGATGTGCGATGATGGGCGGATGTCCATGAAGCGCTCGTTTGCGATAATCACACACTGCATCGCCTGGAGTGGAACGAGTGTAGGGTCCAGTCCATCCAAGATCTGCTCCGATGGAGCTTTGCCGCACTCACCCTGTATAGAAGAAACAGCTGGTGTGTGTGAGTGTATGTTGATGTTGATTCGGATGAGATTCGGTTTCAGTGTTTGTTTTCTCCCGTTCACTCTTTTGTAACACCCTGTATAGAAGAAACAGCTGCGTGGGATCACAGATTGTGCAAGAGCTCTGACAGATGACCGGGTACATGTACCTGCACACACACCCCCCCACACACGCGTAAACACCCGAACGCGGCAGAGTTGGCATTGCCCATGACAATCTGATGCGCCGCGGAATTGTTATGTTCCTGTTCACGTGAGATGACTCAAAGCCCGGACATGCGGTGCACCTTGGCACTCCCCGACGTGATCAGCTGTGTTGGGTCGTCGGGCTCGATCACATGTAAATACTCCGAATATTCAGGTCTAATGTTCTGTACCAGCCCTGAAAATGCTGCAAAACAACCCAACACTGATCACCAGCACAGCGCTCCGAGCCGGACGTCCAAGGCATGCGTGACAGCAGCAGAACCCCTTATGACAGTAGCATTCGTTACGACAGCGAGTAAGGTTTCCGGACCCGTATGAGCAAGCCACTTGTCAGCACCATTGCCGCCACGCCTGGACCTCCCAACGACCTGGCGTCCAGATGTTCGGTGATCACCACCAACGTGGCGCCACTTTCAACAGCTTCCTGAAGCTCCCTGCCCGATGTCACAGTCACCGCACCTTTCGCGCGGACCACATCTAGCACAAAGGGCAGGACGAGGATCAGCCATCGCCACAGCATGTGCGACGGATGCATCAGGGCAGCGATTGGCACAGGTGTACTCCCCCGCGCGCGACACAACAAACACAATGACGTATAAGGAATTGTACAAATTTTACAATGTAGCCTGTATGGTAGCTACTTGATGCTTGACAGGCGGTCTTGGCGATGCCCGTTCTCTCAAAAAGAATTACAAGATCTGCTCCAGAGATCTGGCGAATCACGGTTACACCTACGAGGAGCTTCTGTAACAATCAAGGATGAGCTCAGACATTTCAGCATTCAGTGAACGTCGGTACCACCGCGAGACATGTAAGAGCGTCGCCACTGGCAGTCGCCAATGCACCAGCATATACGTATTGTCGGCACCCAACGACGAACGTCCCGCATTTGCGACGCAGCGTGCCAGCCTATTGCGAAAAGAAACTGCGAGGATCTGGAGCGGACATGCATAAATGGTGCCTTTGTCCTTGTAACATGCATAAATGGTGTATGCATGTTGGAGGCCACATCTGTCTGCTTTGGCACACGCAGACCGTGACGATGACAGATGCGGGCCCGGAGGACGCGATCCTGCCGGACTGATGTGTGGGCGCGGTTGTAGTGTGATCATGTGTGTATGTGTGTATTGCTGTTGATTCGGATGAAATTCGGTTTTGGTGTTTGCCTTCTTCCGTTAACTCTTTTGTAAATCATACCAAGATTAGTGAGCACCAGTGCGTCCGAGATTAGTAAAGTCATTGAACCAGGTTGACTTTGACAACGAGCTTGTGAAACGTCCAGGCGCTTGTACATAGGTATTTTCTCGATATATCGCGTCACCTTGGTAGGCACAGATGAGCATGTGGAGATTCATGAACCCATACTGCAGGCCGGAGCGCCTGCAGTAGAAGATGTCACAGGAGGTATCGGGCTTCTCACCACGAGGGGGCACGCGCGCATGCGTGTCGAAGAAATGTCCTGGCGTCATCACCAAAACAGTGAATAGCCTGGCACGCTCTATAGCTTATGAAGGATGCACGTGAGTAGCAGCATGGATATATCGCCCGCGTCCTCCAGGCCCGCGTCCAGACCAACGATAAGCTTACAAGACCAACGATAAGGTGTGCAGTGTTTGGTTCATGCATTGTTTTGATCATGACCCTTTAGGCTGCTGTGACCCCCAGCTTGGGTTTTCTCGCTCAGAGACGAATTACTAGTGGGATAGCATCAAGAATAACAACATACGTATGTACCACTTCAAGTTGACATATCTCGAGGTACGGTGACGGCCGTACGGAGTCGGAGTGGCTGCTACTAGTACCACTGCTGCCAGTGGGGCAATGCAAAGGCACAACAACGCCACCACATGTAGCGGATGCCGAACCACGCCGAACTTGGCCACGGCTTCAGTGCACGGTCGGACGGCCACACACCAGAAGCCAGCGTCCCACGCAAGTGCAGCGCATGTACATGTGCACACGCACACTGTGATGGCATGCACCACCACGCCGCGGGCAAGAATGATTCTACACTGCGACACAGTGCTGATGGTAGTCGCTGGTGAGAATGCTTTTGGGATTCGCGCTGGAAGGTTCTTCCAGGCCCCGGGCGGGCGCCGCCATGTGCAAGTTTACTACACGTTAGTCATCCAGGCTGGTGCCTTTCACCACCTTTTAATGCACATGGCCGCTTCGAAATAAATATAGCGGACTACCATCTGGCTGTTCGCCTAACCTACCAGACATCCGTGCCGTGCACGTCTAATGGTTGTGTCATCTGATGTTTTTGCAGGCCGTCTTTGCGTGGACTTTCGTCTGTACCTGGCCCCTTGCCGGGTCCTCCTGCCGAGAACGCACTGGGTGAGGGGGGGTGGGTGCGATTCTCTGTTATTGTTGAAAGTCCATGCAGCAGTCAAACTACAACAGATGGATGATTCATCTGTTTGTGTTTGCTTAATCATCTGTGCGATGCTGGCACATTGTGCCGCATACGAGGTGCAGTTTGCCTGCTGTATTGTCTCTTTATCTCGGTTGCCAGTGTTCAACTGGTTGTCAGGCCAAATGGAGAAAAGGTGAAGTGCGTCCGTCTTCTCGGCATATATGCATGCCCCCAGACACAGCCCATGCACAGTGTGCACCGTGACTTGGGCGTGCTTGCCAGTGGGCTGTGGGCTGGCGGCTGATGCCGGTGCTGTGTTGCTACGCCGCACTCGGGCTGCTCTGATCGTGCATGGAGGGGGCTTCCGCGGTAGGCCGGCGTCTGCTGGACGGCCACGGTGTGTGTTGCCCCCGGGGCCACCCTCAACTTCCTCCCGCAATTTAAGCCCTAGCACGGCACAACAGGGCAGAGCAACCCGGCAGCGCGCCGTGATCTGCCGCAGCAGCGCGCCGTGATCTGCTTGCTGCCTCTCTGGCTTTGTCCTTATGCCAAACCAACAGCCCCCCACGCACGCGCCCCAACCGGAGCGTGATGCAGTCCTAAGCCCACGCACAGAACGACCCTGTCGGCTGTATCTGTGACTATACGTCACATGCATGGGGATGCATGAGATCTCCGGAGTGTCCCACATCAGCCCACCAGCCTGTGGCTGGCGGCTCGTGACGCTGTTGACAGCGATTGCCAGAGCATCTTCGAGTCGGTAAGGCAAGAGTCGGTAAGGCGAGCCATCTAGGACCACAGTCTACACTCCTCTGAAAGCAGTACACATGTCAACCGTGCTGTGTGGGCGGGAGTATCCTGCATGTATCAGGTAATTGGGCCTGAGCAGAGCACACTGTGGCCCCTAGGCGCCGTACATAGGCGTGTTCAAAGTTGCTGTATCTAGGTGGACCATGAATGGTACACGGCAGATATCTGTCTCCATATTGCTGACTTTGCAATCTGTACAGCATGCTATGTTCACGATGACTTACGCTACTTCATACCAGCTGCCTGTGTGCAGCACGCACTTCAAAGTGCGCACAGAGCTGCATTTGAAGCTAGGCTGCAGCGCGCATGTGGTCGTGATAATCCGTGTTACTGAAAGAATCTTGGGGTGCCTGCTTTGGAGTCGGAAAGCCTCGAGCTGCAAAGTCCTTGCACAGATAACATGAACGGTTTCGACACCAAAATTCACATGCACCTCTTCAGAATCATTCCATAGAGCGTACTGGCCAAACGTGTGCGAAGCTACACCAGGCGCTGCGCCTGCTGATGTACTGTTGAAATGCCAGGAGCAGCAACACGTGTGTCCGGCATGATGACCACCGTGACTGTGTTGTGCACCAGGGTATCCACTTGTAGACAGACCTCTGGCACTGGGATCGGTAATGAGGCACATAACTAGTGCATACATACATACATACAGTACGATGCGAATATTGATATACTGATGCGAATATTTTTGTGCCGTTATCGCATGAGACGCATGGTCGCTTGGGACGGCCTGCCATGAATCACTTGAATCGGCTGGCGGAGGTTGCGTCTCGGTGTGGTAAGGTGAACCGTGCTTTGTTTGTAACGAATGCTCTGCGCCGGTTGAGTGTGGCGTTGTGCAAGGGGAATGCTCTTGTGCTCCGTGCGGGGCTTCAATCTTTGGCTGGCATCACCGGCCGAGCTGCGGTACGTGCTCGTATACCCGGCCTAGTGCCATGACTGCGTGAGTGGATTTGCGTGTGTATTCCTGGCAACGGCTCGCTGCGCGGCCTATGTCCTTTGTAACTACATACATACTAGAAGTGCCATGACGGCGTGAGTGGATTTGCGTGTGAATTCCTAGGCCTAGCGACGGCTCGCTGCCCGGCCTCTGTCCTTTGTAACTACATAGTAGAAGCACAACGTCTGCGCCTAATGGCTGCAACAAGTACAAACACTGACTGCATTGTGTCGGATCCTGCTTTCAAGACATGTGAACTTTGCTGAGTTTGGAAAACTGGAATCAAGAACCTCCACGTCGGCAATTTGCTTGTACAGGCTGCAGATGGGCGTGATACATGTTTTGCATGAACACCTCTGCCAAACTTTCTCGACATTGTTCTCTTACACTTGAGAATGCGAGGACCACCTGAATTGCAGCGTACACGCCCGTGTGCGGTTGCTGCCTTTTGTACCGACGGCAAGGGCCAAAGGTGAAACAAATCTTATGTGTGCGGTTCGTATATGAAACAGAAACAGATCTGCATTCTGCGGATCAACACAAAATCCACAAATGCACAGTTGCCGGGCTGTGGCCAGAGGCCCAATATGCCTGTATCACACTGCGATGCCATGCATATGGACACACGAAAGGGCACCTATGCGCAAAGTGCAGTTCATATGGAAGAAGCATGTCACACATTTCCAGGTCATCCTAGTAGAGCAGGCGTAAACACTGCCACAGCAGCGGCCGCGGCAAGACAGCTGGTCACGTGCCCCCTGGAAGCAGACGATGCTGACAGGTCATCGGGGGTGATCAGTCCGCGGTCAAGCGGTGCCTCAGTGGGTGCACCTGGCACGCGCGGAGGCGGCACAGATTCCGGGGGGACATCGGGCCCAGTCCCGCCTGTTCCCGGGGCCTCCGCAGAATCTTGCGCAGCAGCTGGAGGTGGCGCCGGCGGCTCGCACTCCTGGCCGGTGAAGCACACCACTGGCTCTGGGCCAGGTGCGCCTGCCGAGGATGGGGACGTTGAGGGCGTTGCGTACTGGGATCTTGTCATGGTTGTCGTCGATGGTGGCCAGGACCGGGGTGCTCGCGGACAGACACTCCGCCTGCGTGCATGATTGCACGGCTGAGTTTACATGCACTGCCCTAGCATGAGTCAGGCATGCCCTGCATCTTCAGCATAGGCAAGCGCATGCTCGCCTGGTGGTCTGGTGGTCGCTGCCCCTCCTGGCCAGGCTCAGACTGTGTAAGCTTGCATCAAGCGAGCAGGCAGAGAAATGCATGCATGGTACACCAACATCCACAGTACGCGGAGAGCAAGGCCGTAACCAAGCAGAACATGAGCGCCACTCGCCATAGGGTCAGTCGAGGCGAATGCAGTCCAGCATGGGGCACAGCAGTGCCGTGATGACATACACAGAGTATACAGAGGCGGCGGGAACCACTTGTAGACACATTCCCTGACACCAGAATGTAGCCGTCTCACATCTGGGAAAGGTGCCCAGTCAGGCTGCAATATGGCACCACGCCAGCCGTGCCCGCAAAAACGGCTTGGCCTGGGTCGCATGCGCACCTCCGTGGCCACCTGTGTGCACGCGTCTTGGATGGCTTCGACCGTCCTGCCGACGTTGCTGAGATTGGACACGTCTGAGATGTTGAACATGCGGGCATATGCTTGCGCACACGAGGTGGAAGTGATCATGTGGTAGCCTGAGGGGGTGAAGCAATCGGGTTTCTGGCCGAAGGGGGGGCTGCAGGCTTGCGTGACACCTGCCAGGTCCCTGCAGCCACCAGTCCAAGTCAACTTTGACTGCAGACTGGAAGCTTAGTGTCCGCTCCTGATTTGACAGGTGCATTGAGGAGTGTCATTTACATGCGCTTCAGGGGCACAGGCACAGATGCAGGTATTCCCGCATGCACTTTGGGCCGACCAAATGACACACTGGCTTTTCATCTTGTGCACATGGACTGGTGCCGCATACCCAGGACGTGCTGCACAGACTCTGCAACACAGATATGCAGCAGAGCCGACAGTCAACAGGGAGGCGTGTACCTGGTCAGCTGGTCCAGAGCGTCGAAGTTGTCTCTGCACTGCAGCATCCGGCCTCCAGAGGGGATGTCGACGAGGGCGAGCTGGTCGTCCTCCAGGTAGCTAAAGAAGAAGAGGGTCTCGGAGAACTGCACGAGACCCTCCACACAGTTGTTTGTGATGTATTCGACAGTTGCGTCGACGTCCTCCAGCATCTTCACCAGAAATTGGTACCTGTTGGGGAACTCAAGCACCCATGCAAAGTCCACGAGGTCGGCGGGCATCTCCTCTCCTGCAGCAGGCCACATCTCCTCATCAGCACCTTCACTGCATGTGTGAGCCCTCTGGCATGTGTCCATGTCGACATCACGCCAGGACTAAGACTATCCACGTAGACTATCCCATAGACTATCCACGGACTATCCCATAGACTATCCCATAGACTATCCACGGCACAGACATGTGGTGTGCATTATCAAATAGCATATTCCCTCCTCGTGTATTTCCTCCTGGTTTACGAGTCAAACTGGTCCTATGCCAGACAGCGAATAATCCTACGTATCCGCGACTGAAGCTAAAAAGAACTGAACTAGATCATGCATCTGACATACACATATTGCGGGGTGTCGCCCGGGCGCCCGCAGAATGTTGCAGACAGATTCCGGCTGTAAGGCAGCCCCGGCCTTGGCGGTCTCACGGAAAATATGCAGCACAGGTTCCTGATTCTCACTGGTACGCAGAGGAGTCGTGGGAGCAGCATACCTCTGGCATCAATCTCAAACACCAGTCGCCAGCGGGCTGCAGCATCATTCATCAGAAACGCCACTGAATCTATCTCCTCCGCTGTTGGGCATGGCTGCAGGCATGTGCTGCCAATTAGTAAGATATATTCGCAGTCGCATGTGATGCGTCTGTGTGATCACTCCGGTGGGTGTTCTCTGGCAACATAGAGGGCCGCAGGTCAAGGCGATTCATCAGCACAAGCAAGTTCCACGCGCTGGCGACTGGGAAGGGCCCAAATTCAGTAACAGTGTGCACACCCCTGCGCTGATACCTATTGTGGCCGGGCAAACCGGGAGGACGGGGGTGCTGCAGTGACGAGGCCTAGGGGCGTGCAGAAACGCAATGCTTACCGTTTGTACGACCCTGATGTATATAGCTTTGTGCAGTTATCATATGATACGCATGCTCTCTTGGGATAGCCTGCTATGGATCACTTGAATCGGCGGTCGGAGGTTGCGTCCCGGTGTGGTGTTTGTGACGAATGCTCTGCGGCGGCTGGGTGTGGCGTTGTGCAAAGGGATTGCTATTGTGCTCCGTGCAAAGGGATTGCTATTGTGCTCCGTGCGGGGGCTCAATCTTTGGCTGGAATCACCGGCAGGGTTGTGGTACGCGCTTGTGCCCGGCCTAGTGCCATGAATGAGTGAGTGTGTTTGTGAGTGCATTCATAGAAACGGCACGGTGCCCGGCATGTCCTTTGTAACAGCATGCACACATACAGTAATTATATGCACATACACAGTAACAACACACCCGCTGTTCATGACAACGGCGTTTTTGGCCCTTTTGTGCTTATAGCACATGCTGGAACCGGCATGTGTGTTCAGGCCTGTATGCGTCGCAGCACACCGGTGTTGGCCTGGGCACATGCGAGGTGATGATCCGTGCACAAGGCATTATTTCATACGGTGAATGTACATCGAGCACTGCAGCTAAGCAGAGCTGGTGCAATGAGAATCTGCCCCGAAATCAGCGCGCACGGGCAGTCCCAAGCACAAGGCCAGGTAGGCTCTCAGAGGCCGGCAGCTGCAGCACCAGCAGGGCCAGGGATACGAAGCAGTAAAACAAGCAGGCGGCACACATGTGCTACACCGAGCTGCTTTCCGAGGCGTGGCAGACTTGAGATTGATCTGTTTGAACCTATGGCAACTGTTGCCATCCCAATGAACCCTGCCGTTCGGCCAATGGTCCCCCCAGTCATGAGCAGCATCGAAGGATCACCAACTGCATTCATGCAACATTGCCTGAATGCTGCTGGCATCTGCAGTCAAAGGAGCGTGGGAGCAAGGCGCACATTGGTCGGCAGCTGTTCACCAGCCGGCACCGGAGCATCAGCGGAGAAATCAAGAATGCGGCGGCGCTGAGCGTGTAGATGCGTGTCACCCATGTTGCTGGACACCGTCTGGGCCATCTTCTGTGCCAGCCACTCTGACCGCTTCGAAGAATGCGTGCGGCTGTCTCGAAGAACGCCCGACAGGTCACCCTGCACATGATCATGCCTCGTGCAGGGCCCGTGACAGGACACAGGCCGGCACCGGGCACTGTGCCGTGATGATTGGTCCTTTTGCAGATTAGATAAATCCCCATGTACTCTGATATGTAGGACACGCTGGCAGCAGCACAACGTGCTCAGGAAATCAGCCAGTTCGCCACAACCTCTTGGAGGCAGTGTACCTGGGATGCATCTTATGTACACAGCATAGCAATTGACATCCTGCATCTGCCCAGGCTTCATGATGAAATTACAGCACTAGGCAGGATTACAGAGCATACAAGGGATAGCTGCAGCCTAGTCCTGTATACACATGCGGCAGCGGTGTGAAGTAATCTGAGACTCTTGCTGTCGGACCAGGCAAAGGGCCCGGGCCTAGCCAGGCACCTTGCACAGCTCATTGGAAGGCCGGCCTGTCTGACAGATGACCTTCACGTGCAATATCACGCCATTAAACAGCAAGGAGGACCTCTGTCTGACGCGGTCTAACTTCAAGTGTGCAATGGCGTCGCAGACCACATGTGCAGCCACAGGAACAGGGACGCACATGTTGAGCCTGGAGCCTGCGGCGGCTGTTCGTGTCGACGATGCTAACCATTTTGTTGAGCCAAAAAGATAGTAGAGGGCAGGCCTCAAAAGAGTCCAGCCCGACTCCTCTGTCTAGCAGAACACTCCAGCTGGAGGTCAGGTCTTTGTTCACTATGCACTTGTTTTCGCAGCCTCCGACAGGGCATTCACCAGTCCACAGACAAGCCTGCAACAACATCAGCTCTGTTATCAACTGTGGGAGTCCCTGCCTACCTGCAGCGCACCCGCGCGCCACGACACGACAGCACATGCGAATGACTCTCAGAACGTTAGCGACGCTTTCTTCAACCCTGCTTTTTGCCATGATACTACAGCACACTATACACAGGAGAATGTATTGGCGGTGCTTCAGCGCAGGATCCGGGACTGTTGGTGCAGGCGAAGGAAGGACTGTCGCGAATCCGTGTGGCTTTCAAAAGTGCGATACGACGAGCGTATCTGCGGCAAAAGGGAACAGCCAGGTACAAGCTAATCACTTTGACAGGATACTACAATAAACTGCTGCGGCGTGGCCGTGACAGGCAGGTGCCGTCCCCCGCGCGCAGGCTGTCTCAGCCAGGGCGTTGATCACGCTCTTCGATCATGCGCATGTGCGCACGCCAGGCGAACCCCGCACTGCGCAGCAACAGAGAAGATTGATGTCGTCAGTCGCCGTGCTGATGACTGTCAGCCCGGGAAGCTGCCGCACTGGCACACGGGCAGTAGTGCAGCGCATTGGCAGCGAAAGACAACACGATGGCAGGCACCACACACTCGCGACCCAAACAATATGCAAGGACAGGAATAAGGCTCCAATTTAGAAAGTGTGACTTCTGATTCAGGATGACCAAGCATGCTCTACTGTCACGGCGTCGCTATGCTGCTCTCATCGGTGTGCGATCGCTGCAAGGATGCCATGCCACTGAACAAGGCGCGGCTCGAGACGAGAGTATTTCAGACGGCGTTTGAAAAATAACGTACCGACGTCTCCGAAGATTCGGGTTCGCAGTAGTTGCGAATTAGTTGTGGCCCCGAATCGGCTGCTGCTGCATGCGCTTGCAGGATCAAGACCACCACAATCCCCAGTATGCTCTTCATCGTTGATATCGACTCTCGACTTGACAGCCACCTGATCGACGGGAACCTTTAGCACGTGCAGGACTGTCGAGTGAACTTCTGCAATGCCCGGACCAATGTCGAAGCGCAGTTTCCCAACTAGGCAAGCGTCCCATCTGTGACACATCTGCAGAGGCGAGCCAGCCTTCCCGAAACATCACGCTGCAGTAGATGTTTGTTGCTACGCTTATTCACACTGGAATGCAAAGAGTCGACGACCTCTCCATCACGTCGCAGCTGTTGCCGCGCCGACAACGCGACGACGCCTCACACGTCTTCGTGCATGAGCCAGGGACGAGGCGCGGGCACTTGTTGATGCATGCGTGGCTCACTGGGCTTACACCATCACTGCGGCGCTCTGTGGATAGAGCGAGCTAAAGGCAGGCCCGGAGAGTCCGACCCAGGCAACAAGCACCTCCGGATTGTCCCGGGCAAGGCCTTATAAAACGATGGCACTACGTGCCTAGCCCACCGGGCGGGGTGCGCGCTAGGTTTCGGGATTCCGATATATGTGATGTGGTTGCTGTAGCCTCAACAGGCCCGTCCACGGGGGCGAGGGGCTGCGGAGGTGGCATGTGGGGCCGAGGTGCTGAGATGGTGGCAGCAGGGCACTTAGGTAGCAGCAACAGCTGTTCTGAACGTTTTAGGTAGTTGTGAACGTGTGTATGCTCTGAAGAGGGCAGATGGCTGCAGGTGTTGTGGTGGGCGTGCATGCTTCGGAGTTTGAAGCCAGTGTGAGTGCATGTTTGTTGGTCCCTCGCAGTGGGAGGATAGCCTGGCTCTAGAAGTGCAAGCTTCATTTGTAGCAACTTGTGCTGTGTTGCTCTATGTTGTGGTGCCCATTGAGTTCCTAGCAAAGGACAGATGGTGTGGGCCAGAGTGTGCAAGCTTCTGTTGCGATAACTTGAGTTCTTCTGTGATCAGATGACATCTGTCCATGTGCAGAGAATGCAGGCCTGAATGTGCATGCCTCAAGCACCGCAGTGCTGCTGCTTGTGTGACATTGTGTTGTTTTTGCTATTCCATCGTTCCATGCTTCGAGTGGTCTGCTTGCTTTGCTATCAGAAGGCCAGCGCCAATTGTGCTACCGAAACGACTGGCCAGATCTATGTCGTGAGGGGCTGCAGCAGGCTGTGGTGCTGAACAGACTGTAAGTGCTGTCACGGAGCGGCTCAGTGAAATAGCGGATTGTGGCCATCGGCAGACAGTGCATGCTGTGCGATGCAGCAAAATGTGCAGTCGAGAGTTTATTTGTCAGTTGTCGAGGGCTTGTGCTGCAGTGTGCGCAGCGGTAGTGCATCTTCGCAACAGCGACGGTACATGCCGCTGGAATAGCAACGCAGCATGTCGCTTCTCCAGCTATATGTGAGCTACAGAACGGTACATGTGTTGAGCGAACAATCGATGATGTGTTAACGTTGCATCCGGCGTGCTTGGTAGCTGGTACGTACTGCTTGGTAGCTGTCCCAGCGTATACGCTGGGACAGCACGTCATGCTGCTGTGCAAGCAGCCGAGCAGAGCAAACGCCATAGTCTAATGCGGTGACATGAGCCTCGTTGCCTTTCTCCAGAGATCTCTGCGAGTGTATAGACAGCGAAGCGGTGCACAGCAAAGGAGAGTGGCCAGGCGTCGCGGGCACTACAGAGCTGTTGCATCATTGACAGCTCTGCGTGGAACATACTGTTGTGACACTATGCTCGATGCAGCATGGCCATACGATCGACAGGGCCGCAAGAAGCAAGAGTGTGATTTGTGACAGCATACCCGGACCATCAGTCCGAAGATGGCTACCAATCGAACTTCATCGGAGGCAGACCAGGGCAGGCAGTCGCAGCATATACGGCTGCTTGAGACGATATCAATCCTCTGCAAGCTGTGCGCGGTTGGATTCGCACACAGCAGGCATTCAGCACGGCTCACAGCTCGCACAGAGCATCGTCGACTACAGAAACAGAGGATGCAGCCAGCGAAATGATCAACGCATGCAGCGGGAACGCCGCTTGTAAACTACAGAATCTCGGCATCTACATGTGCAGCTGCAAAGTTTGTCTGATCGGTGAAAGCAACCGTCCGTGCCAAGTCTGCTCGGCAGCCGGTACGCCGGGACATGAACGGGCTGCACCGCTGTCCTGCTGGGACGGCATATCGAAGCATGCAGCAAAATTAATTGTGTACCTGTTTCCGGCTGTGTCGCCGCACGTCCGCACGCTGCAGGTTTCGCGCGGACCTGTGAAGGTCGGTGCCGGGACCATGCCGGAACGATTGATCGAATATTCCGGAACAGTTGACCATGTACGCGGTCGACGCGGCGCCAGGGGGCGATCGCTACACTAAAAACGCGTGGAATCGGTGGCGAGGGGGGCGATCCGACACGTCGGGAGGGGGCGGAGCCTCTAAGGCCCGGTGGGCAATCAAGATCTTCGAGATATCTGTGCATGGACGAAACGAACATGGCACGCGGTGCTGTCAGGACCAGTGCCGTGCTGTGGGGCCGGGTCCGCGATACATCGGTGTGAAGTCGCGTCACACTTACAGTGCTCTCAGCTGAGGTGCTCCTTGCCTGATTCACGCCCGCAGACGTCAAATGACTCATCGTTATCGAGCCCGTTTGGCGAGGTACCTGGGGACTTGCAACGTGGTCCTTGATCTTGGTGTAAGTGGCACTGTACACTCGTTTTTTCGTAGAAACAACATGATTGCTACTTTCACCCGTCCTTGTGCCACAACATGAACAGAGTCGAGTGCACTGGCCATGGCCATGGCCTGCAGGCCTGACGCCACGCTGCAGAATGCATGCGGCGCTCGGCCGAGTGAGGTGCCTGCATTCGGACCAGGCATCTGCAGCGCAGAGATGACGTCTTCGGAGCTACAATTGCGGCTTTGCACGTGTCGAGTCAACACCTGTCGCCAACAAGTCGCTGCGTGCAGTGCGCCTGTGTCTGAGCACACTTCACCAGGCGGTGACACGCTGCATGTACACGGCGAGTGTCTGTATGCGTGTTCCGCAGATTGGCATTGACATAAAGGTACATGTAACTGTATATAGTCGTGACGGTGAGGTACGCATACCCAGCGACGCTCTCCGATGCTTCCCCGCGCAATGGCGAGAAGCGTGTCCGACGTAAGCATGGCGTACGATCGAATGGCAGCAACAGGGTCCCTTCATTGATGCGCACGAATGTTTACAATTTCACGGAATACAGGTCGCCTCTATTCACGCATCAAATCTGTGCAAAAGCTGCGCATGCCTTTTTAACAGTTCGTGCTCTGCAACGCCCTCCGAGGCACGCCCACGCTTGTGCCCTGTATTCTAATCTTTCAAATACACTGTGAAATGTTTTGATCGCTTTAGCTTGTTTACGGCTCAGGAGGGTCGGGCCCGTTCGCATTCCACCAGGCACTCAGCGGCGCGCGAGCAGAGGCTTCCAGGCGAGCGCAGTCTGTAGCATTGATGCACCTGATCGTGACCAGTGCGGATGCGTTGTCTGTGGTGTTGCCCGGCAGTTTGTTGCTGTACGGTCGTGTATTGTTCATCGCTGCTTGCACGGCACAGCCAGACAGCGTACATCAACACCGCAGAATAACATGAAGGTCGATCAGAACGTCACTGTGATTGGCAGCTTCATGATTGCAGTGGATCATTCTGGCTCACTGTTGCGAACGAGGTGAGCCTGAAGTGGAGCACTGTGCGAATTCTATAGCGTGACCCTCCACTGGGAATGACAGGCTAGCAAGTGTGAAGTGTACAGGCTTCTTCCAGGATGCCGACCTCCAGAGTGCTGTCGTCTACACTGTCCACCCGTGCACAATCAATCATTGCAGTCCCTGTTGCGTCAAATGTTGTGGACCACATGTGTATGTTACCTTCGTTCCTCGTGAATCAGGACCAGGTTTGGTGTCACTCACTTCCTGCGACAACGAGTCAGAATGGCATGCAAAGCCGCCATTACTGCTCATTTGGACTGGATAGGCTTGAATGATGACCACAACATGCATGCAGATAATTCCGCTGCCAAAGCTCTAGGCTGCACTGGATCTTCCTATGCATCCCTGACCCCGTGCCCTCTACATAAGCGTGAGCGTGTGGATGTAGATCCATATGCTTGTTGTGTTACAGGGTCAAAGCCGGAGGGGCTAGTAGCACCTCCAGGGCAACGCACAAGCATCCCATAGCCACCAATCACATCGGACGCTGACCCACGCCAAACTCAACCGCGGGTCCTGAGCGCAGAACGACGTCTCCACACCCGCACCAGAGACGCATCTACACACGCACACGCACCCACACTCACCCACTCACCCACTCACCCACACCCCTAATCCCCCCAAGCCACACCCTCCATTCAACGCAGCTCTAGGCCAACAAACATAACGATGCCCCTTCGGTTCGTCATGCCCCTGGCTAACCTGCCCCTGGCTAACCTGCCTAGCTTGCTGCACAGCTTAGCACAGCGTGGAACACTGCTGCTACGACGCTAGCATGCTGGCAGCACAGCAAACGGCAGAGGGCGCGAGGACAGTAATCCCTTGACGAGTCAATTCTTTGGAGGTACACTGGTGCACACATGCTATCTGGGATCGGATCACATCTAGTGTTTCACGAAACACAATTTGTCGCCCTCCTGGCAAGGCGCGCTGCCGTTGCACGCAACACCATGGCCGACGTAAAATCGGGCTAATTCGGGGCTTGCCGAACAACCAAATACAAGCCATGGCCTAAACATGCGATGAAGGATGGGTACCTCTGGCAGGCACTTCTGCCCCCAGGCCAGCTAGGTGACACAATTTTGTAACAAACACATCACCTGCTCAGTCTAGCCGAGGTGTTCTAGCCATGGATCTCTTCAGCATTTGGTCATGACAATAGATGCCGTATTCGAGGGAAGTGGACAGCATGATCGCACAGATGATGGTTTTGCCACAGCAAGTTTCACAGGCCACTCGACAGCTGCGCAGATCCAGTGACCGAAACTAGCAACACACCGGGGCGTTCTCATGATCGGAATATGCCGCACTAGGAGAATGGCGACACTCTGAAACGGATCCGGGTGTCGTCCGCCAGATTCCGAAAGTCCTTTTACTCTCTGATACCTCTCCGACGACATCGGATGCGAGCAGTCGGATGGACCTTGGACTTTGGCACCGAATCATCCGCCGACCCAGGTATAATCTGCCGGACTGTGGACGTACCTTACCGCTGCAAGTGGCCTTCGCATGTCTGCGCCGGCTGCCATGATACGAGCACTAGGAGAATGGTGACGTGGTGGTGAGGAAGGTGCGAGGACGGCTCGCGGAAGAGGGGCGGAGGCGTGGCGGAGCCCCCCGGAACGGCGAAAGGACTGTTGGCGGAGCGTCCGGAAGGCAGCCCGGAGTGTGGGAGGAAGTTCCGCGAGCGTTCCGACCGGGTGGTTTGCAAGTGCACTCCACGTGGGTGTACCGCCGGAACGTTTTCGGAGTGGTGCCGGAACGCGCGAAGGATCCGCAATGCATCCAGAGGACTGTTTGAGGAAGAATGCTTAAAATTTCGGAACGATGACGGATCCGGGAACGTTCCGGCAGCCTTGCGGAAGCCGTACGGAAGCCTGGACGAACATGCTGGTTCATGAGGGGTTATTACTTGGTTACTCTGTGACCGATCGTGCCGGAGGCAGATTACGTACGTGGTGAGGTTAGCGAGGCCTCCTTTACATGTGTGCCACGTGTACGTTGATTCGGCTGAGACTCGATATCGGTGTTTGTTCTCTCCCTACACTCTATTGTAACAGGTGTACCACGCTTTCGACGAGAATCGCGATTGGTGCACACATGACATACGGTCCGGCGAGAAAGGCAGTTTTGCGTGCATATCCAAGCAGCATGTACACCGTGGTTCCGAAACAAGACAGCTTTGTTGATGTGTTCATACGAATTTATAGGCAGGCGGTCCTGGCTTGCATAGGCAATCATAGACTATCAGAGACATCGCTTACATTGAGATATCGTCACCTTGTGACCTCTGCCTGTCCATACGGACCGACATTACTACTAAACCAGATAATGCCACCTCTAACATGTCATATACCCCACTCATACACTCAGTCACGCCCGCCCGTGCTCAGCGACAGTTTCTTCTGAGCCCTCGTTGGTGTACAACTAATCGACAGACATCTTCGGGGTCATCTTTAACCTGTGTCTTCACCTCACTCACGACAGCATCTCAATCAAGGTCTGCTGAAGGGCCCGGACCTCCTCCTGCACGCCCCGCCGCTGTATCAAACCAGTACACACATATTGCATGCATAGGTCGTCGGTCCAACTCGTTGAGATTCGCTGTGGCACACCTGGTCCTGTTTAATGGAATCATCGAGCTTCTTTGTCTGCGGACCCTTCCGCGTGCGGGCGGGGCCGGATGCCAGCTTCGCTAATTCATCCTGAGACTCGGCTATTCTCTGATTGAGAACCTTGCATGCATTCCGGAGAGATTCGAGGTCGGCGTCTGCCTGTCGTTTCTCCAGAGCCGGATGCGTGTCCTTCTTCTTGGCCTTCTGCAGAACAACGTTGCTGTCACAAGATCTCTCGCACCTACTGAAACATGACCAGCATGTATACGATACATACCATTGATGCGCCTCATCAAGCTCACTACATCATCACGAACGCACGTACACGAGCTTGGACTTATGCAAGCACAGTTTATGTCAACCATATGGAGATATGTACAAATAGAGGCGCACCGGTTCATCCTCCTGTATGTCCATTTCTGCTGCGTCGCTTCTCCGAGCCTTGGCCTGGGGCATCTCGTCGTCCGCAACTTCCATTGTGTGGGGTAACTCCTCAAATGCTTGGTCGTCACTGTCAGTGGGAGTCGAATCCTTCCGTGTTCGGGTAAGGATCGGAGGTGAAGGAGGGAGATCGGCGATTGACCTGTCGCTGCCTCTCTTGCGGGCGCGTCTCCCGCCGTTGCTGGTCTCGGCCTGCGTAGCAAGGCACGTCGCGATTCTGTGTCGGCGCGACTTCTACGACTGGCATCGCATTCATGTCCCTGCCTCATGTACAGCATGGCCGCGAACACGTACCCGGCCACCCTTCTGGCTCTTCCGGTGGGTGGGACGCAACGGAGATTCCGCTGTCTGTTCCCTTTTTAGATTGCCCTGTATGAAATCCCTGAAGTAGTGGTTGTCAGCCACGTACACTCCTTCTTCTCGTGCCCACTGCGCGGCTGACTTCATCGTGCCATCGCCGTAAGCAAGCCTGGTTCCGATTCTGGACAGCTGCATGGATAGGTGATGTGTCAGTGGCTTGCGCTTGTCACGCGCACTAGTATGCGGTTGCTTAATGTGTTCGCAGTAGCACACCGTCCACATCATATGGGTCTGCAACGGTAAGTTAGGCGCGGCGCACGAGCGCACGAGTGACATGCATGTCAGCCCGAATGGTCGGCGGGCCACCAACCATTCGGGCAGGCATGCATGTCATGTCACTATCAACGCGCCCCGAATGGTTGGTGGCCCACCGACCATTCGGGCAAGTCATGCATGTCGTGTCACTATCAACGCGCCCCGAATGGTTGGTGGGCCACCGACCATTCGGGCAAGTCAGGCATGTCATGTCACTATCCACGCGCCCCGAATGGTTGGTGGCCCACCGACCATTCGGGCAAGTCATGCATGTCATGTCACGATCCAGGCGCCCCGAATGGTTGGTGGCCCACCGACCATTCGGGCAAGTCATGCATGTCATGTCACTATCAACGCGCCCCGAATGGTTGGTGGGCCACCGACCATTCGGGCAAGTCGTGCATGTCATGTCACTATCCACGCGCCCCGAATGGTTGGTGGCCCACCGACCATTCGGGCAAGTCATGCATGTCATATCACGATCCAGGCGCCCCGAATGGTTGGTGGCCCACCGACCATTTGGGCAAGTCATGCATGTCATGTCACTATCCACGCGCCCCGAATGGTTGGTGGGCCACCGACCATTCGGGCAAGTCATGCATGTCATGTCACTATCCACGCGCCCCGAATGGTTGGTGGGCCACCGACCATTCGGGCAAGTCATGCATGTCATGTCACTATCCACGCGCCCCGAATGGTTGGTGGGCCACCGACCATTCGGGCAAGTCATGCATGTCATGTCACTATCCACGCGCCCCGAATGGTTGGTGGGCCACCGACCATTCGGGCAAGTCATGCATGTCATGATCCGGGAGAAGGGAGCACGCGCCTGTTCCTCTTCTACGCCCGTCACTGCCGAGGTCACTTTCGGGTCCTCGCGGGCTCGCTCGCTCTGCCGCATCTTTTTGTTGTGATCAAATGCTCGTTTAGCGAAACCGCTGCAGGAGTCGGCTTGGTCAGGACTGGGCGTGTGTGCTTACACGAACACAGGAGGGCCGCTGATTATGGCCGAACGTGAGCATCCTGTCAAGATCGTGATGTCGCATGCTCAAGAGGGAACGCACTTGTACTTCAGTTCCCTCATCATGCTTGTCTGGCCCCGAAACGCTTTTGCTATGTTCCTCGCAGCCGTGTACGCCGTCCCCTTTTTGCCCGGCTGCACAAGTCAATCAATTCTGGTCATCATCGATGTACTGCGGTGGACATTGCCTCCCGCGGCGCACGGTCCGCGGCGACCACTTCCAGCACGAAAACAACAACTGGGTCAATCACTCTACATGCTCAGCCATACATGACAACACGAGTTCATCGCAATCTACCGTAATCTTCACATTACCGTATGGCAACCGCCCCAGCAACTCAGCCCGGCGAAACAGGTTCATTTTGTTAGCAGGCTTGCAAAAGCGTACCCCAGCTGCTGCCGCAGTGATCGCGCCAACGTGCTGATGCATCAGCATACAACCTTCGTACATTCGCAGCTTTGGGTCGCCGTCGTCCTTCAGCAGCGCCTTCATGAGCGGGGACGCCTTGTCCTCGTCCCTCATCTGGCCCAGGATCGCCGACAACTTGTCAGTCCACAGCAGCACTCCCGACTGTAGTACCTCCCACACTTGATCGCTGTCGCCCGTCGCAGCGGTAGCAGTGGAGGCCGCTGTGTGTGCCGACGCACCTGGAGCGGAGCCTCGATTCTTCCGTGGATTGATGGGCAGCACCAGCACCGGGGGCTCGATGCCGCCGGCGATCCTCCCCTTCTTGAAGTAGAAAGTTATACATCTCTTGAGGGACTCCACGTTGTCGACGTCCAAGGTGGCCTCCTCGTCGTTGGCCGACGCCAGTGTCATGCCGTCCGACCCCCCTCCCCTTCGCCAGACACTCCTCGCTAGCACATCCAGCATCCCATTATCCGAATCGTCGTCCGCAGTGTCTTTGTCTATCAAGATCGCGGCTGCTCGCTTGAACTGAAACTCAAGGTTGTCCGGCATCGCGACGTACACACTAGAGAGGACCGGAACTCGACAGACACTCCGCAGCCGATGCGTTTACAGTAACTCCAACGTCTTTGGTACTTGGGAAGGCCTATCCGTCAATGCTGGTATCCAAGATTTTGAAAACACAGGCCCGTGTTGGTGCCCGGCCATTGGCCACAGGGACACTCCCTCGTTACATCCCCACCGCACGAGGATCCCCCCGCCACTCCACGCGATCCTGCCTGACTGAGTGGTGAGTGCGGTTGTCGTGTTCGTGTGTGTGTGTGAGTTTATGTTGCAATTGATTCGGATGAGATTCGGTTTCAGTGTTTGATATCTCTTGTTCACTCTTTTGTAAGCGTCCCGCCACTCCACTCGTCCCCGAGGACGCTTTCACTACGCCTGAGCCTCGTTCGTACCACGCCGCTCGCTTACGGCGACGTCTTTCCATTCATCCAGGCAGAGTTCATCGACCTTTAATGTGTAGATAATGGCTCCGCGTAGGCCTCGCACCGCCAAGCGTGCTGTCGACGACGACCTTGCACTCGTTGGCGTGCTGCGCCTTGATCCTCCACTTCATGATGGGGACAAAAAGCTGCTATACAAGTGCACTAAATGTAGTAAACCGTTTGACAGGCTTCTGACTGCCCAGAATCACCCCCGCGACTGCCCCGGGGGACAAGCCGTGGGGCGCGCTCAGACTCGTGACGAGGGCACGGGAGATGACACAGGCAACCAGCCAGTGGCGGGCAACCAGCCTCCCGGCGTTGTCGACCTCGGTCGAGTCGACGAGGTCCTCTTCGAGGTGCGCCTGTCCCTGATCACCTCGTCTGCTCTCGAGTGCTGACTACCTGGTGATCGTGATTGGTGTCATGTGGCCAGGTCCCTGAGGGCTCCGACGTATCCGAAGAAGACTACGGAGACGACGATGTGGACAGCCTATACGACGACGCCAGCAGTGTCTTCTCCAGCCTGTCAGGAGATGACTGGGACACAGCCTCTACGGAGGTTTGTCCTTTCGGTGTCTCCCGACGCAGCCTGATTATCCGATTTGCTCTTGTGCTGGGCACCCACCCCCTGCTCCCTGTCGGTGTAAATGGCTGGTGAATATGTGCAGAGCGACTCCCTCGATGGCCGCGAGGGTCCACAGGTCGCAGCTGAGGCTGCAGCCGTGAAGGGGACTGCCGCATGGTGGCGTCAGAGACGGATGGATCCGGTCTCCGACACCTGCCGTCTCACAGTGTTGACTGTATCAATGTGGATCGCCAGCCTGAAGAGCATGTTCCGGATGAGTGATGTTGTGGTGGACATGTGGTGTCGTTTTGTGCATTACCTACTCTTACCAGATGGGAATATGTTCCCCCCATCCTTCCACCTGGTCAAGGCTGTCCTGGCTGTACCAGATGTCTCTTCAGTGACCCGGCACGTGTGCCCACAGTGCTGGACTCTCTTCCCAGGTATAAAGCCGTGTGATCATACCCACCACTTGGACGATGTCTGCAACACCCCAGGGTGCACCCAGAAGCGTTTCGAGGTGGACCTGGCAGGCAAGGGTGCACCTTGCCGGAGTGTCTTCTACTTTGGGGAGGCCGCATCGCTGAAAGACCTGATTCTGCAACCTGGCGTCCTGGCCGCGGTTCGTGCTCATCGAGTGCACGCGCTAATGGATCCCGCCGGTTTCTGGCAGTCCCCTGCCGGACGTGCCCTGAACGCCGCATGCGGCGGGATTTTCGCCAAGGCTGACCCGGACGAAATTGCACTGCTTTTCAGCTTGGGTGCGCTCGGCTTGAGTTCGGCGTATCCTGGGTCCCCGTCACTCAGTTGCCAGGCCCACAATATCGTCTGGGTCCAGTGGGGCCTGCAGCAGCCTCTCCCCGACACTAAGTCCGCTTGCAGGGGGTGACGGCGCCCAACTGTACGTGAACAAGCAACACGGGACCACAATCTGGGGCATCCGCCTGCTGGACCTCCCCCCTCATCTGTCTCATTGCAATGAGGCCTGGATCCCCCTGGGGGTAGTCGAGGGCCCAACTGAACCCACGAACATGGACAGCATCCTTGCACAGGTCCTCGAGTTCTTCAAGAAGCATGACCCAGGTACGTGTCAGTCTGGCGAGTGTGTACCCACCGCACACTCATGTCCGGCCAGTGCTTAATGTGCGCTGTGTTCACTATAAGCCCCCTACAATGCAGCCAGGAAGGGCGAGGACGGGGTCGAGGCTCTCAAAGTCGAGATGCCTGACGGAACAGTTCTGCGCATCTGGCCTGTGCTCTGCTGTGTGGAGGGCGACATTCCGTGGATGCAGAAGTTGACCAACAGCATCGGGCACGGCGGCAAGAGGGCGTGCTTCCGTTGCGCCCAGAACGGCGTCTGGGTGTTCGCAGCCAACACAGTTCGGTATGATGGCTCCAGTTGCCGTGCCGTCGCCATGCTGCCTCTGACCACCCCTGCTTACCCCTGGCATCCCTGCCAAGCCCGCCTCCGCCACCCACTCCGACATGGCTGTGGGGCTCACTACTGTCCTTATCAATCATCCGCCGTGCAGCTGGCTTGGGTTCCACGGCCCGGTCATCCAGCCTCAGCCGGTTCACGCTGCGGGGCCTGATCAAGGAAAGCCCCTCACAGCGGCGCAAGAGACGGAGATTGCCGCGGGGGCGGTGCCGAGGATGGTGCCCGGCAGTATGGAACCAGACCCCGGGGCCCCCCCCCCTCGCACGAAGTGGTCCGAGGTTACCACCATCGACCCGGCGACCCTGGCAAAGGACTGCCGGCTGAAGTACTCTGCTTCAGAGATGTGCGCTCGCGGCCACACAGCAGACTTGTTGATCGCTCAGGTGCGGCTACCCTTGTATATGAATCTTTCCTCTGTCCTGCGGCCCATGTGCCAGCATGCATGGTCGATGTTCTGCCAATACGCCCACCAGGAGCCTTGCATGCAGACCAACAGCCCCACGTTGGACCGCTACACTGCCAAAGACACCCTGCTGGAACGGCAGAAACTTGCGAAGAAGGAGCACATCCGCCTGGGGGTTAAAGGGTCTTCCCTGTTCAGCACCCTCTCATACTTCAAGTGCGCACCCCTACCTCAGGACAGCTGCCATACCGTCATCTGGACCCATGAATACACCGTGAAGGAGGTTGTTTCTGCAGTCCATGCCACTTCTTCCGCTACGGTGTCGCGCACGTGTTCCTCCTTGGCCTCCTCATGGACTTCTGGAATCAGTGGCTGCCGAGTTCGAAGAGGCGTAAGAAAGCCCGCCCTGCAGGCCCCAGGCGGTTGTATCAGCTGCCTAAAGAGGTGGTGGCCCAGATCGCTGCCCGCGCGTCCCACATCATGCACACTTATCTGTTCAAGAAAGTGTACACCGACATCACCAAGTGCGGTTCCGCGGCCCCCCACAATACGGTCACTGGTTACTGCTGGCAGCTGTCCCATGCACAAATGTCGTGAACCTTACATCTTGTGGAGGCCAGCAGGTGGCTCGCTTCAAGTTTGCACTGCTGCAGGCACCGGTCTCGGTGGCTCATGGAGGACTGGCTTGCGTTCACTGAGACGTTCTCCTTGTACTTGCTGCACGACCTCCAATGGGAGCCCGACCAGGAGGATGTTCGGCTGGTGTTCGAGGAGATGTGGACGCACCTCCGGGCAGGCACCCTGTATTTCCTGCGGTACGAGGAGCTCCAGCATACCGCACCCCGGATCAAAGCAGCTCAAGACGCATTGATAAAGTACGGCGCGATGGCAGAAGATCTCTTTGGGGGGGAGGTGATCTGCACCTTCAAGCTTCATATTGCAGCCTGGCACCTACCGGACCAGGTGAGATGCTGTGGGCCTGCGTTCTTTTGTCTAGAGTTCTGGATCGAACGCATGGTGCAGCTACTTAAACGGCTGATCAAATATCGTTCCACCAAATCACCAGAGAAAGTGTATGTCAACGATGAGCTGCTGCGGCGCACATGCATGAGGCTGCTTCACAGCAGCGAGACGGCAGAGGCGGCCATGCGCACGTTGCAAGAGGCCGTGGCCTCAGAGAAACACCGTCGGTCAAAACGGCGCAAGGTCCGGGCCGCTGTGCACATGGGCGACACCGACTCTGATGACGGTGATGACGACAGGGTGTTTGGGGCGGGTAAGGACCTCGACGCCGAAGAGAAGAAAGAAGTGATGCCGCTGGGGTACACTGGGGTCGGTGAGTTGTCCGGGCTGCCTTACCTGCTCTACCACCAGGACGCCCTGCAGGATGCAGGGTGGCCGACCCAGCGGGTCTTGGGTGCGGGCTACGGCAGGAGAGAGGCCATCATGCGGGCGCTTGGGCTGCCGGTTGCTGGGGAGGTTGTTGCTGAGCGGCAGCTCTGTGAGGTGCACCTGCGAAAATTCCTGCGAGGGCGGGCTTTGGTAGGGGATGTCCTGACCTGTGCGCAGCACACTGGTCAGGGTAAGAACGACAATCGATGGTGCCTGCTGAAGTACCATGTAGTAGAAGAGGGTACGAATAGGGGCCAGGATCGGTACTATGTCGGCGACTTGCAATACATAGTCCGTGCCAGGCTCAGCACGGCAGACGGGTCGAATATCTGTAGAACCTGCACTGTAGAGGCCAGCGTACTGTACCTCGGTGTGACAGACGTGTACGAGTGTAGTACACCCTATACACCCGGATGCAGGGAGGCGGATGAGGAGCTGAACCGCGCTCCCGAGTTTTACAGGGTTGATGGCGTGCATCACCGTTCCTCAGCTTACACTGGCCGGTATGTAGTGAACATTGATGCTATGGCCGGGCAGCTGGTTCCGGTGAAACGGACGGCAGGAGGTGTTCAGTACTGGCAGACAGCGAATAAGGCCTCCGGGCGTACTGTGTAAGTAGGTCATCCCCCATATGGCGGCCACCATGCGGAATGCATGTGCCCAGTCAGCGCCACCGTGGAATGGTTGGTGGCCCACCAACCATTCCGCATGCGAGCAATGCATGTGCCCAGTCAGCGCCACCGTGGAATGGTTGGTGGCCCACCAACCATTCCGCATGCGAGCAATGCATGTGCCCAGCACTACTCAAGTGTCTACAGGATGCCCGCGTGCACAGCGTCGATGCTGTGACGTCATGTGGAGTTGGCCAAGGCCAGCCTGGCTTCTCAAGGACACGCGCTTCTCACACGCGCTGTATCCATGTACCTCCTTTACAGTACACCACGCGTCTCGCTCCAGCTTGTGTAGTATTAGCTCCCATTGTCGTTCGAGCCCGTGGCCCGCGATTCATTCCGATGTCTTCAACGTTGAACATTGGCACGATCACCGTGCAAACGCTGAAATCGTACCTCACTGAATTAGATAGAAGAGCTCAATATGAGCCTACTTTTTATAGATTCGTGGAGGTAGCGTCACAGGGAAACTGGGTTCCTGGGCACCGCATCCCGTCGCTGGTCATGGACAGGCCACACGGCTTTCCGGTGGACATGATGGAATCCGGCTGGGTACTGACAGCTTACGATGTCGCTATGATAGATACCATCCTTGCCGGCGATAAAAAGGCGGAGTCCAGGATGTTGGCAGGCTTCTCGTCCATGGGAAGGGTACTAACCCGCGAAGTAGCGGGCGCAAGTACTCCATACCTAGCTGCTACGCACCATTTAAAGCTGCTATGGGTCGCGATGCGAGAAGCCGCGTTTCAGCGGGCCGTCCAGTCAGAAGCACCGTGCGGGGTGCATGCCATCGCGATGTACAGGTCCGTCGCCACGACCCAAGGCCCCGACGAGACCATGGCAGGGCTTCTGCTTCGCCTCCGGCTGACCATCGGTGGCCGGCCGATTGCAGCATGGTGGGATAGGCTCCAGGCCAGCGCCCCACAAGCCACACCGATGTGGCCCAGACCGGCGGTCCTCGAGGCCCGCTTAACGGCGCCAGTAATGCCGCCGCAGCTCGAACCCCAGGGTGCACAGCTGTCGGCCCCGCATGGCGGTGTCATGCCATCTGGGTCACCGCAGGCCCCCGAGCCTGGCCCTCCCGAGAGGGCAGAATCCTGCGGCCAGAGCGCTGTGGGGACCACGGTGGCGTCCCGCCTGGCACCAGCCCCCGACAGCCCCCGGGACGATGACGCAGCGGAACGTGCAGTGGCGGCAACACCGCCAGCGGCTCTGCCGGATCGACAGGCGTGCGCGGCCCCCAAGGCAAAGGGGGCTGCTGCTTCTGGGCGTGCAATGATGCACCCTGCCCAGCCCAGGAGGTTCAGCCGCGGCGCAGTACTGGCTGCAGCCGCCCAGGACCCTCCTGGGCCCACACCGGCGTCGCCGCGCCAGGTAGCCGGTGCCGCTGGGCCGATGGAGGTGGACACCCCAGACGGTAGAGAAGGCCCAGCTCGCCCATCCGCTTCGGGCCAGTTAGCCGGTGCCGCTGGGCCGATGGAGGTGGACACCCCAGACGGTAGGGAAGGCGCAGCTCACCCACCCGCTGTGGGGAAGGGGTTCTTGTCCCCTGCGAGCTTGCTGCCACCGGAGGGCGGGGGAGGGAGACAGCCAATGAACCGGGCTCCGGAGAGGTCGGATGCCCGGCCGCTGAAGCGGCTGGCCGCTGAAATGTCGCACGTGGCCCCCACGGGGAACCTCCTCCGCGGCCAGAAGCTCGACGTGGTGGACGTGGAGTGTCCATCAGGCAGCACTAGAGTGCCCAGTGTTGAAGTGCACCTGGCAGATTTCGGTGCCACGAAAGTGACGGTACATGTGGCTGTCGACCACTTCCGGGAGTTCTGGGTGACAGAGTGGTTCAGCTCCATCCCGGTGCAGTATGCGGTAGTGAAGGCGGCTGTCCTAGCCGGGCCGGGGGTCATTGCGGTCCCGTCTGACCACATCGCAGGACTGGTCACCCGTGACCCTAGCAGCGACCCTGAGGCCCGTAGAATGCTGATGCACCTCGCCAAGTGGCTGAAGAGGGCGGACGCACTAAACTCGCGGTGTCTCCTCATCCCGGTGCCAACGGGGAAGCACTGGGCACTTGCAGTGGTGTTTTCTCCAAGTGCGACTTCCAGTACCATCGTATGCAATCTTAACTGTGCATGTGAACACCCCCCCCACAAACCCCCCAATTTCCCCCCCTTCCCCCATTTGTGCCGTGTGACACAATGCCGCTGTGTACACTCTTACCACCCCTACATGCAGGGATCTTGCTGCTAGGGAAGCGCCCGGCCATGAGCTGGTTCGATTCCCTCGCCGACGCGTCGGCGTCAGCACCAACTGCCCTCACAGACGTGATGAGTGTGGCGCTGTGTCAGGGCCTTTCCGGGGTACCCCCCCTTACTGAGCTGCCCGAGGGGTTATCTACACCTGGTCGGCAAAAATTCCAGCCGAAGCGCGGAGCCAAACAAGGTGCCATGCCACCGTTGAAGCCGAAGTACCGCCTCAATTTACGCGTGGTATGTCTCATCTGTGTGTCACCTCGCTGTAGCCGTCAGTTGCGCCGCATCACAGTGTGGCGGACGAGTCCTGCCAGCCACAAGTGGGGCCTCTGATCAAAGGCGGAGTGTGCAGGTTAAAGGTATTCCTGAACAGCAAAATACCTTCGACTGCGGGGTCTTCACCTGCCTGATGGCAGAGGCTGTGGGTGACGCCATTAAACAGTGTGACCAGGGTCGCCAGAACGCGGTAGTATTGACCACCAGCGATGGGTCCGCCGTGGAGAGGGGGGCTGTCAGCCGGCTGAAGCTGTTGAAGGCGGAGCATGTAGTGATATACCGTGTCCTCATGGCACGGACACTGTTACAGGAATGGGAGAATAAGGGGCGTGCAGGCGATGTCGTAGGTAGCCTAGGCTCAGAGGAGGCCCGACGAATCTTAATTGATGCCAGGTGGGATGTGAACCTGAAGGAGCCTATCTGCCCGGACATCACGGAAGAGGAACTACGGTACCGCTCCGGACACCAATTGCCTCACACAGTGCAAGGCATGTACGTTGCGCGTGTCCATGTCCAGGGACTGTCAGTAGTTGGCATGTCTTCTGACGCGGGAGCATCTGTCTGCAGGCAATGGTTCAGGACGACATTGTGGCCAGACATTGTCCCCAGTATTCAGAAGCCGGCGGAAGTCCTGCACGCCGAGTACAAAGCCCTCTTCCAAATGTCATTGCCACGCCTCAGGCGATAAGCGCAGAATATGCGCATGTTGGGTACAGCAGCTGCGTTGATCAGTAGGTGACTGATGCTGTCTAGGCGCATGTGGTTCTAGCAGATACGACTGACACATTAGAGACAAATGCTGATTGTAATACTAACAGCGGACGTGTGGTTCACGCGAACAAATGTATCAGCTCGTGACAATATGAGCCAGTAAATGCATTGGTATACACGGACTGCAGGTTACAGATCCGTGATGTGACACCTCGCACCCCAACGGTAACACACCCACCACACTGCAAAGAACCCCCAACAAATGTACAGGCTGCCTACTCCCCGCCGGCAATGTCACCTTCATCCGCCTCCAGTATACCCAGCGCCTCTCGTAGTTCACTCATGGGGTCTTGGGGAGACTGCAAACACGGCGCCAGTTAGGCCACCTCACGAGGTCACACGTCTTACTCTTGGATGCGGGGGACCGGACATGGACGACGTAGTTGGGCAGGGGACTCATACAACCAGCGACACACCTCCTGACTCATCAAGAGGACCTCGTTCATGGTGGTGGCGTCTGGAATCAGCCCATGGCCAGAAAGGACCACCATGAGCATGATCCTCTGGTCATCCCCGGGTGACTGTAGACGCGGGTTGCAGCGCGTCATTGTCCCCCACATGGCAGCGGCACACTGCAGCTTCGTCTCCCTGTCGCAGGTGGATGGACCGGACGAAGGCGGATCGTCATTTATGGTTATGACGGTCTTGCGGCCACGGTCCTGCTTGTTAACGGATACTACAAGAGTCCCAGGACCGGCTGGCACCAGCGAGGTCGCTGGGTCCCACATAGGGCGGTCTGGTCCCGACGTGGGGTCGACGGGGTCATACTGAGGCCCGACCGTTGGGGGCTGTGAGGCGGTGGACCTCACGACGCTCGGGGTGCCCCCCCCTCCGCCCCCCCCCCCCCCCCCCCCCCCCCCCCCCGGCAAGACCCCAGAGGATGGATCCGAAGAGGGGGGGGCAACGCCTGACACGCGGGCCAGAGTACCCAGAAGGGTACCTCCGTCGGGCCATGATGCGTTCAGGGCCGTTGGTGGCCCTGACGCGCAGCCCCAATCATCCCTGGGCCCCGAGCTGCTGCCAGATCCTGGCCTATCTGCGGACACCCCCCCCCCCCCACCCGCGGCCTTCGGCAGCCCCCCCCCGGCAGCAGCTGCCTGCTGAGCCGGCTGCGACAGCGCAGCTGCGGCGTTGTCAGTGCCGGCGGCTGCAGCGGCGGGGCCACTGCCACCACTCCCCCCACCCGCGGCCTTCGGCAGCCCCCCCCCGGCAGCAGCTGCCTGCTGAGCCGGCTGCGACAGCGCAGCTGCGGCGTTGTCAGTGCCGGCGGCTGCAGCGGCGGGGCCACTGCCACCACTCCCCCCACCCGCGGCCTTCGGCAGGCCCCCCCCGGCAGCAGCTGCCTGCTGAGCCGGCTGCGACAGCGCAGCTGCGGCGTTGTCAGTGCCGGCGGCTGCAGCGGCGGGTCCACTGCCACCACTCCCCCCACCCGCGGCCTTCAGCAGGCCCCCCCCGGCAGCAGCTGCCTGCTGAGCCGGCTGCGACAGCGCAGCTGCGGCGTTGTCAGTGCCGGCGGCTGCAGCGGCGGGGCCACTGCCACCACTCCCCCACCCGCGGCCTTCGGCAGGCCCCCCCCGGCAGCAGCTGCCTGCTGAGCCGGCTGCGACAGCGCAGCTGCGGCGTTGTCAGTGCCGGCGGCTGCAGCGGCGGGGCCACTGCCACCACTCCCCCCACCCGCGGCCTTCGGCAGGCCCCCCCCGGCAGCAGCTGCCTGCTGAGCCGGCTGCGACAGCGCAGCTGCGGCGTTGTCAGTGCCGGCGGCTGCAGCGGCGGGTCCACTGCCACCACTCCCCCCACCCGCGGCCTTCAGCAGGCCCCCCCCGGCAGCAGCTGCCTGCTGAGCCGGCTGCGACAGCGCAGCTGCGGCGTTGTCAGTGCCGGCGGCTGCAGCGGCGGGGCCACTGCCACCACTCCCCCCACCCGCGGCCTTCGGCAGGCCCCAGACAGACGCACTCGCGCCAGTCCGTGGCTTGGGCTGCGCCCTGCGCCCGGCGAGGTCCCCATCACCCTTGTCCACGTCGCTACCAGATCCCTTTCCAGAGCCGGTGGTGCAGGTGGAACTATTCCCACCCCCCTCCGCAGTGGACACCAGCGGTGCACCCAGGGCATCGGGGGGTAGCTGCTGGCGTACACAATGTGGGAGGTGCCCAAGCTCGCCGCTGTACAAACAGCGAGTGTGTTTGAAACCATCCCCCTAGCTGTGTCTCACGCGGGCTGTTGAACGCTGTTATGACACTGCAGGGCATCCAGGAAAACACACATGAGCGGCATGACACACCTGGCGCATTCTGGAACCTGCATCCCCATGACGATAGCCCTTGTAGCCAGGATTTGCGCCGCGTCGTACCCCCAGTCCTCAATGTCCTGGAACGACGCTGGGACAAGGGCAAGCAACTTACTCTTCTTCTTTGCGCCCCCTTGATCTGCGGCACCTTCAATCTCAGGGACACTGGTGGTGCACAGGAACCGCCATGCCCTCAATGCCCAATGCCAGATGGTATCGCCCGGGCAGACGTCAATGAGGAGGGAGGTGCACCGGGCTCCCGACGCCGGTGGGTGACAGCCCTGCAAGCGGGGTAGCGTTTAGAGGCCCACCGGGGGAAAGGCATCGCGTACACTACCAAACCAGGGAGCCGAACCAGCAACACCTCGGAACAGGCAGAGGCAGTCTAGGGACGCACAGGAAGTGTTCACAGCGGTGACCAGTATGGCCGCCATGAGAGGATCCAAAAAGCAGGGCCCGGCGTCGCGATAGGGTTCATATTCCCACGCCGGGACCCGCTGCTTGACATCGGGGTCTGCGTGCGCCCACCCAAACACCATAGCCTGGTAGGCGGCGAAGCAAAGCTGCAGCCCCGACCCGCAGGAGGACCCACGTACTGGCATGTACGCGACGCAGGCACTAAGCATGGCTTGGTGGAACGTCGTGACATCTGCGAAGCATTCAGCAAAAAGCCTCGATTGATCAGACTCCTGCATGCTAGTTGAGTATACTACTCCTAGATTGAGTGACTACATGTGCAGCTAACACACGCCGTAGTCGTGGCTACAGGGAGATTCGTATTTGAAGGAGCCACACCAGCCTCGGATTCAGCAGAGGGTGTGCCGCTGCGTACTCCACAACAAAAGGGGCCAGATTATAGACGGCCGCAACAAACTCCCCGATGATGTCAATGTCCTGCAGACGGTCTGTTTGCTAAATCGCTGCACCCCTGACCTGATTCCCCGATTGGGCGAAAAGGACACACGCAAGGCCGGAATGGGGACAACAGCGATAGGCTACTGGTCAACGTCACATGCGCCAGGCAAGTTTGTAGAGGGTGCCCAGAGAGGAGGAACGCACATGTACGTCTATGAGATGAGGGTAGAATGTGTGGATGTCGGTAAGCAGACCCCCACCGGCGGCCAAGTTTGTCACCGCTTTGGACACCTCACCCTTGTGCCCTGACAGGACGGATCGGCAAGCTGTCTCCTGGTAGACCTTCACTGCCAATTCATCGCTTGGAGACCTCCCGCTTTCAGAGCAGAGAAGTGCCGCCCTCGTCTTCTCGTACAAAAACAACGAGCACAGGGGGTTACAACCCACCGGCACGTTGCAGGTGGGCTCGGGCACCTTGAGTTTGGCTTTGCCCTTTTTACCGCCCGTCCCCTCCTCGGCCTCTGAACGCTTGGTGCTGGGCACGTCCATGCACTGAGCGTCTGGGGGGAGGCCACTGAAGAAAAAGCACCAGGCCCACAACATGGCCCGAGGAGTGGCGACGTAGTACTCTACAAAACACACCCCGCTCACACAACGTGATACACCACGTGCAACTGTCGGAAACACGGCGACAGGGAGGCACTGTCGACAGTACACAAGTGTCGTGGAGGGGGGGGGGGGGGGGGGGATTTCATACTGCCGTGTTCCTTCGGGGGGGCATCGGGCTGTTTCCGCTTCTTGGAGCTCTTCAACTGCGGGAGCCCGCGCGCCGCCCTGTCGCTCTGCTGCACAGTCTCGGAGCCAGCAGCCCCAGCGTGACCCGATTCGGTAGTCGCCCGAGCGGGCGCTGGTGGGGCATGCTGGCGAACATTCCCAGTTACAGGCACCTACATGATCCGGGGGGACTCGGGATGGCGAATTCACAAACAAGGGCGGGTGTGACAAGGTCGGGGGTGTGGCGGATGGGCATGGGCGCCGACAGTGCATTTCCCGTGTGTAATGTCGGGGCCAAACAGAACGGACCTCCTGGGTCTGGGGTGGGCACACCTTTTTCTGACCGTACAACTTCGCCAACACACAAGGGGCGTCACATCCAGGTGGAGGTGCTGAGATTCCCTCCCATGCTGGCACCAACAACTCCTCCTGCTCGCGCATCCACGCCCCGAGTTGCAGACAAGCGAGCACTACAGAATATTTCACGTATGCTACGCCCTGTTCTACTGTTTGCGAGACACGGCCCACCGCCTGTAGCCCGGCATTCAACCAAGCGTCGCAAGCGCTGTCAGAGCCGGGCTGTCCTTTACGGCCGACGCGCCCCAAGTCCGTAAAATGGCCTGACCGAGATATCAGCGTCCCAATCACGGGAGACAGCGCCGGCCGCAGACAGGCGGGTGGTGTGAACGCAGCAACGCTTGTGTCAGGCTGGGCATCGCCAGGGCAACAGGCTACAGCTTCCTCACCACCCACGACAGACATCTTCTACAACACTTTTCGAAATTATCTGAAAAAACTTTCGGGACGCAGCACACAATCAGCTGGCCGCAGTAGACGCCAGGACGATACCAGCGATAGATACACAACTCTGAGTCTATGTCAATGCCGTGATGAGACTGCGGTCACGCGACAACAACCTTGCCTCGTCTGAAGCGACTCACAGCGCTCTGGGAAACTTGGAAGGTACCACGCTCACTCCAGAGTTCAGCAAAGTCGATACTCGGTGCTCGTGGGCATCCTGTCGACACTTCAGCAGCCGGGCTCATGCATTGCTCGCATACAGAATGGTTGGTGAGGCACCGACCATTCCACGAAGGTGCTGACTGGGCACACGGGCGCTGCCCTGGAAGGGGCACATGCATTGCTCGCATACAGAATGGTTGGTGAGGCACCGACCATTCCACGAAGGTGCTGACTGGGCACACAGGCGCTGCCCTGGAAGGGGCACATGCATTGCTCGCATACAGAATGGTTGGTGAGGCACCGACCATTCCACGAAGGTGCTGACTGGGCACACGGGCGCTGCCCTGGAAGGGGCACATGCATTGCTCGCATACAGAATGGTTGGTGAGGCACCGACCATTCCACGAAGGTGCTGACTGGCGCTGCCATGGAAGGGGCACATGCATTGCTCGCATACAGAATGGTTGGTGAGGCACCGACCATTCCACGAAGGTGCTGACTGGCGCTGCCATGGAAGGGGCACATGCATTGCTCGCATACAGAATGGTTGGTGAGGCACCGACCATTCCACGAAGGTGCTGACTGGGCACACAGGCGCTGCCATGGAAGGGGCACATGCATTGCTCGCATACAGAATGGTTGGTGAGGCACCGACCATTCCACGAAGGTGCTGACTGGGCACACGGGCGCTGCCATGGAAGGGGCACATGCATTGCTCGCATACAGAATGGTTGGTGAGGCACCGACCATTCCACGAAGGTGCTGACTGGCGCTGCCATGGAAGGGGCACATGCATTGCTCGCATACAGAATGGTTGGTGAGGCACCGACCATTCCACGAAGGTGCTGACTGGGCACACAGGCGCTGCCATGGAAGGGGCACATGCATTGCTCGCATACAGAATGGTTGGTGAGGCACCGACCATTCCACGAAGGTGCTGACTGGGCACACAGGCGCTGCCATGGAAGGTGCCACACCGACCATTAGCAGGCCAGATCCAAATTACGAATGAGGTCCATATCTTACCCAGACAATCCAGCGTTGCCCCAGACCAGCCTATAAGGCGAATCCTCGACGCATATGTGCGTCGCATTTAAATCCTGCTGTGCTCACTCCTTTCCAACATAATGTGTCAACACATTTCCAAGCTCGGTCTGCCGGACCTGCATGTGCGCTGTAGCTTTCGCAACAGCTTGCAATGGCTTTCCAGTGTTCTTCATCTGCGGAGACTGCTTGGCCTGGTCTCGCGCTATGGAAGAGCACACGCGTACGTTCCGGTCAGCGCTGTTGCCCAGGATGCCATAGGACATTCCGCGGCAACCAAGGAAGCCATAGGACATTCCGCGGCCACCGAGGAAGCCATAGGACATTCCGCCACCATCGTTCCTTGTGAAGCATACGCGCGCGGGCGGAAGGTCAAGAGCCTCGTAGGAACGTTCCTCTGTCAGCGGAACGCCTTCGGTTCCGCCCCGGAATGTCACCATTCTCCTAGTGGAGGTCACTTCGGGCCAAACCCGCGCTAACAGTGGATCGACTGATACTATTGGTTACTTTATTACTATACACGAGTATCTGGAAACGACTGGACTGGACACGGTGCAGGTATACGCGGACCCATACTCATGGCAACTGACATCGACTTTGGGCAGGAGACGTTGCGGCAGGAAGCTGGAGGCAGGCTCACAATAGCGGTGACTTTCTGCATCGCCCAAGATAGCGTTGGTCCGTAGTTCAGGCTCGGCAGCAGTCCATGTAGTGTTGGTCGTCGCCCTGTGAATGGTGGCCGGAAAAGCGTGCACATAGGTTCCTGGACGCGAATGCATGCGGTGGTCCTGAGTGGCCATTCGACGAATGGCCACTCTGGCCGAGTTACGTCATCATGCTCCAGGTAAGGCGTGCGCTCGTCCTCCTGGACGCGAATGCCATTTATGGTCCAGAGTGGCCATTCGCCGAATGGCCACTCTGGCGGAGTGACGTCATCGTGCTCCAGGTAAGGCGTGCGCTCGTCCGCCTAGACGCGAATGCATGCGCTGGTCCAGAGTGGCCATTCGCCAAATGGCGACTCTGACGGGGTGCTGTCATCGTGCTCCACCCGAGTGCGCAGGTGCCGTTGCAATCGGGGCGTCGTGCTGCATGAAATGTACGAATGGAGGATTGTGTGTCTGATACGGTTAATCGCTGGCGGTCGTAGCTTACCTGGCATCGCAATTCGATACTGTCGAAGTGACTTGGAATTCCGTTGCAGATCTGCGCATCTCGTCACCAGTGACCGCTTTCGGTAGTAGTATATTGACATACGTATTAGCGATGGATCCACGCCTTGCAGCACTGGTCGCAGGATTGCCAAGTACCCAGCATGGGCTGACTTCCGGGCGCAGCGGCGACTTGCTTGTCGGTCGCATGCGCACTAGCCGAATCCCAGTAGTGGGTACTTTGATTTCTAGAGACGGGCGTTTCACTGACCGAGCCCGCGTCGGCACCAATAGCGGTCCAGCAAGCGGGCCTGGGGTGGCTGTGTGGTGGGGCCTTGGGGAGGTCTTGCGAGACAACGTGGTGGTGAGCCGGGGGAGTGAGCTGGAAACGGCCATGGGAGTGGCCGTTACTACCTTTCTCGTGCTCTCCGGCTGGCTCCACGAGCAGGATATGTTCGTGTCCTCGTGGGAGGGCAAAGGTAGGACCCCTGCTGGGTGCACGGAACCCCTGCGGTGGAGGCCTCTGCTGGGAACGAAGGAGGTGTGTGCCTGCTGGTGGGCTGGTGGTAGAACTGCTGACCACGCTCTACTGCAACTGCATGTTTACTGCGGAGGGGCGTAGCCTGACTGTGGAGTGGGTCCAGTAGTCAGTGCATCCAGCTATGCAGCATAAGGTCACGGGCCACGTATCTGAGTCAGGAGTCCCCAAGACTACAGTCACGGAGGAGCGAGATCCGGAGCTCGCCGAGCGGATCGATATCCCACAGGCGAAGGTTGGGGAGAAGCGCAAAGCCGCTGACCCCCCGCCTCCTGACGGTGTGCTCACTCCCCGTGTGCTGCCCTTTTTTGGGAGTCATGCATTCCGTGTCCACCGCGGGCGTGCCAAAGGCCACCGTGTCAGTGCATAAGTTCCACATGTGTTCTTGGGCGTGTCCCAGAGGTGATGGAAGGGGCACGTTATAAGAGGTGTCGGTGCAGTTTTCTATTGCCCAACCCCCCGGCACGTCGTGTGGGCATGGGCTTCTTTCATGTCTGGCCTCTCCCCGCATCGTGTCAAACTGTGGACTGCCGGAAAGCAGACACCCGCGGCGGGGGGGGCCGGGTCCTCCAGGAGCAAGGAGAGACCAACCTCCAACCTCCCTGATGACCTCAACCCACTGGTGGCGTGGGTGCTGTATGAAAATGCCCACTACGAAAGTCTGGAGGGCATCAAGGAAAAGAAGCTCGAACCTTCTCAGTCACTAGCGCGGCACATTGGGGACCGGTGTCATGCGCTGCTGGCCAACACAAATGGGGTCTTCTCCCAGGTGGTGTACCAACTGACTTCGGGCGCGCCGGTACTAGCGGACATGCACGTCTGGCACTCGGACCTCATCGAGGCGTTCGTGCGTTCCTGATATTTTCTATGATTCCGGTGTGGTCAGGCATGGCTGCCTGTATGCTTGTGCGTTGTCTGGCTCTGCCGTGCATTCTTTCCACCACGCATGCATGAGTGTGGCTAGGCGGCCTCTGATTCCTCCTACACCTCAAGCCTGCCTAGTCACAGGCCTGTGATCGATTTGTGTAACATGCCTCAGATCGTGCAGGATATGAAGTTCCTCGGCGAATTCGTCACCACCCTCTACAATCTAGCCCCCCGGGTGTTGGCGAATGCGGCGGAGCATCCGTTGATGGATTGGTCAGGGGTGCGAGTCGCCACTGTTCTGAACATCCCTTGGGCGGCGTGACTCTGTGGTGCTACTTGGCCTAACCCCCCATGTCGTTCACTCTTGGTTCTGGCCGTGCAGGGAGACAGGGTAGCCCGAGCCCTCCATCCGGCGTGGCTTTCTGGCAAGTCATTCTACTCCCACATCATGGGAGCATGTTCAGGGCTGCGGTCGTCCACACAGGACCTGGCGGCTTTCGCCAGTAGCGGGGTCCACCTCTTTATGCATGCGTATGTGCGCCTCGTTGCTACAACAATGACAGGCAACCCTGGTGCGCCTGACCTAGAAAGGCGGGGTGGAGAGGACATCCCGGCGCTGGAGCCCAGTCTCCTTGATCCCGCCTTTGCCGCCATCCTGGTGTGCACGGTCAATCACAGCTGTGCGTCGCCAGCCTGTCATGTACACCTGTACATGGATCTGTAGTGTCCTGTTGTAATCCCCCGGGTGGGTCAACACTACGCTTTGCAGTCAGTGTGAACGCCTGAACCCCGCGGTGCATGCAGGCTCGGTGAAATCGGGGTACGGTCAGCCTGTCAAGAGGTTGGCTGATGCGCTGATTCCATTGTGCCCGCCCCACACGCTCTGGCACTGGGCGCTCAGGAGCTGGCGGCACCTGGCTGTGGCGCAAAAAGTCCCCGCGGCGAGCAGTTCTGGCGATCCCGTCTCCACGACCGCCATTCGCCTGAGGCCACTGACGTTCCCGGGTATCAAGGATTGGGATTACGCCGGCGCTGAAGAACTCGCCAAGCAGTCCATCGCCAAAGGGATGCAGAGTCCAACCTGCTACAGGTGCATACCCCATCGATGTCTGGCCCTACGGTTCGTTGTCGTCTGCATCAGAACCTGCTACACGGATGTAATGTCATTGGCGAACACTGCTGTGGCCACCTCCTACTCTTGTATCAATTGCATGCATGCATGTGCCCTGTGACTCGCGCCATGCGCTGTATGGAGTGGGCTTATCGGCTATGGTTCGCAGGGAGGAGCTCGTCAACATCCCCGATGGCATCCTCGCCACCCTCCCCGTGGGCTGCCGGCAGCCCCCTGCGGTTGCGTCCCAGGCGTCCCCGGGGACAGGGGTTACCGATGATGCCCGTGCCCGAGGCCACCACCAGCGTCGAGCAAGTGGGAGGAGCTCGGCAGCAAAATCACGCGAGTAGGCGCTGATGCTGCGAAAGTGCGGCATTCCAGCACCCCTGAACGCGGGCACTGCCGTTGCCGGTACCAACACCGGCGACAGCGCCACACAGGATTCCGGTGGCGAGGCGAACCCCGCCCGCCGAGCGTCCGGCGGCGCGGCGGCGCTTCCGGTGACCCTCACAGGCGCAGCGGCCGGCGCTGGGCCAGGGGCACCCGCAACTCGGCAGGAGGGGGGCCTGGGGGGATCAGCCGGGCCTGTGGGGGGTGCGCCTGCGTCGGGGGGGCTGAACCCGGGGGAATCAGCCGGGCCTTTGGGGGGTGGGCCTGCGGCGGGGGGGCTGAACCTGGCGGAATCAGCAGAGCCTGTGGGCGGTGGGCCTGCGGCGGGGGGGCCTGCGGCGGGGGGGCTGACCCCCCACGAGGCTGTCACCGCGGGCCCCCGTGGCACCTCTGCGCCCCCACATGCAAGGGCACAGGAACCCCTCCCCACCGCGCAGCCGACTGCGGATGGTGGCGATGGATTAGGGTTCGTTCTGGGCGGTGCCGAGGACAACGCCCAGTTCGCCGAACCCCTGGCAGATGCCTTGCACCTCGACTACGAAGATACGTTCGGCGCTTTTAGTTCTGACATCGATCCGGGGCCTGCGGATTCGGCGGACTTTTCAGTAGATGAGGACGACCTGGCGACAGATGATCCAGAGGTGAGGCCGTCCCAGTTGTACTATAGTATACCTGCGGGACACAGCTGGCACGGTGCAGCTCACCCTGGCAGAGTCTCCCGCTGCACAACAGACAACCGTTCAAATGGCCGCCACCTTCGCCACGTCCGAAGGAGAAGGTTTCGGGCGAGCTACTCAATTGCGGTTCATTGTCGTTGCATGCGACTTAATGATGCTCAGCAACCCCCGTCTGCGTGAGGATGATAACGAGCGCCTGGAACGCGTCAAGGCGATTTGTTTCGGCGTATGGGCTGGAGCCTGACAGTGCCACAATAGCAGAGGTTGTGGCACTGATCCGGAAGGTATGCTCCGTTCTGTGGTTGCCTCTCTCACTGTGCTTGACTGTTGCGGAGGCCCTCCCTGTCTCCCAATTGCCACTCTTGCGTCCTGCCCCCTTACACCCATTTCATTATTCGAGGCTGCTCACCGTACAGGGACGCAATGTGGCCGAGTGAAACTGAACGACGAAGGGGAGCTACTATGAGGAGTGCTGGAGTGCGGATTATGGTGTGGTCGGGGGGGGGGGGGGGGGGGGGGGGGCTTTCCGTAGAATGTTGACTCTGAAAACTACCTTTGCGAACGAGTAATGAGCACGTACACCAACGAGCACCAGCAATGCATGGGCCATTCCAACTGTAGATGCAAACAGACTGAAGGTTGTCACGCCTCAGTACACCTTCTTAACAAAGGTGGCTCTGGCCTTTTATCGCAGCAGACACACGAATGGTATACAGCTACCCAACACTGCATTACAACATCAACGCCGGGGGAGGCCTGTGGCCACAGTGACACTATCTCATGACTGCTATGGCGTGCCGTGCGCGTCCCGCCCACATAGCCGCCCCCAATTCCCTGGAAGTCCCATCCTTCACTAGTATCCCCCCCTCACAACCACCCCACCTGCCAGCTAGTACAATGGGCAACTCTGTCACGAATACCCGCCTACCTGGCGCTTAGCGGTCGGTGCATTGTAACCGCCCGGCAGACGCCGTGTAGGGATACTCAGCGCCGCGTCTTCAGCGGAACGGCCAACAGCTTGTTGTACTGCTGACTAAGGGTTCCAACGAGTGGCTGCACCTTCTGCATGAAGGCGTCGAACCCCGCGTGAAGGTACCATTCCCTGCATAGTTCCGGAATCTTGTAGGAGTGGTGCCGCCTGCGGGGGGCGGTTGGGGGCGGGACCAGCGACTGTGCGATGACTAGACAAGGCCTGTGCGGGCCGGCAAATGACAGACTCTCCAGAGCAGTGGAGGTGGGGGGGCTATGATGGTGGTAACATGGGGATTGTGTAGCGTACACCTCAACTGATCTGCAGACATGTCTGCAAACGGCGGGGACTGCAGGTGGCGGTCCCACCGAGCATCGGCAAGGATATTGGTGCCGTCTTCAGCGGATAGACCCACTAGCTGGTCCCCCGCCCTCCCACCACGGTGCCATTCTTGCAAGAGGGCCCGTGTAAGCAGGATGCGGTACAGCACCGCATGCTGCACCTTGAGGCGGGATATGCGCTTCACGACCCTACGAGTAGCCTCCACCCCATGCAGGTAACTAGAAAATAGGTCCCCCTCCTCTTGTCGCATTTCGCTGACGACCTGGCATGCTGCATCGGCGAACATTGCAGTGTACGCCCCGCAATCATGGCCGTTCGGTTGTTGGGGGACTGCACCGACCTGTATTCCACAGCGCACTGGTGTAGGTGGCCAAGACGGGCGTGTCAACGGCGAAAATTAAAGTCAATGACATGCTAGGGTGTGGTTATGACAAGGACCGCTGGGATGAAGGTGGGGGGGGGGGGGGGAGTTTGGGGGTGGCTTGAGGCGGCGGGTGGCTGGAGGACGGGGGCACAATGGAAGCTGGCCGGCGCCACGCGGTTGAGCGTGTGACTCACTGTGAGCGGGTGACAGCAATCAGGTGGCCGCATGTTCAGGATACCAGTGCCCGGGGAGAATCGCACTGTAGTCAAATTCAGAGTGATCCTCGCTATTGAAGCCGGTGGCCTGGTGCCCAAACGCACGTTTGGACGCCGACCCACTCCTCCCCTCCCTGTCCCCGACCTAGTTGGGGGATCCTCTGGCAGGGAGGTGCCGGTTGCCAGGCGCTCCGGGTTGTCGAGCGCCATGCACAGCGCCTCACTCAGCACCGCCTGGACCCGCTCGGTGGTGCCGCGGCCCGCGTCCATCAAGCTGTCAAAAAAGTACATGCTAGGGGCCTTGTCCTGCTTCAACAGCCCTGCAACGCGACATCACCATCGGTGGGCCCTTGCAGTGTCCTCGCCTGCTAGGATAACGCGACAGGAGCCACTAACAGAGTATGCGATTCTCATTGCATAGTCAGTTGAGTCGAGGGGGCGCACATGGATGCCAGATGACGGCCAGTGCCCAGTGGCCGTTCCGGGGTACTGGGACCATGACGCATGCTTGCTCGAATATGTGGGCTCGGACCATCCACCGCCCCAAACACCATATGCGACTGGCAGACCAGCCTGCACCCGCATCCCCGGTACATTCCCCGGCCAAGTTCGTGCTTTGCAGCGCGATGACGCCCTGGCCTGCACGTGTCACACATCTGCTGAGTGCGTAGTCTACGTGCGGCGATTCTAGCCGGGACGTGGGCCAGCCTCTCGCAAGGATTGGTAGTCCCACGACCACATACTCCCGCGCTTCCCCAAAATGCCCCAGCTTTACCGTTACGCCCCCCGGCACCGATGACGGGCCTGGCTCGTCGTCATCGGAGGAGGGCACCTCAGTGGGCCCGCCCGCGTCACGCGACTGGGCAGGGGCTGTGTTACTGGGCCCCGGGGGTGTCGGCGACCACAGCTGCTTCAGTTTCCACGGCGGCTTTGCGGGCATGTCCGTCACCCATGCCGGAGGAGTCACCGGAGGGTGGGCCAGTAGTGAGGCCGAGAGCAGCTGTACGCCCCGATTGGCCCCTGTCGGAGGGAGGGCGATCGTGTCTGCCCCAGGTGACATGCGTTGGACCCTCCCCGTCGTCCGCAGCGGTGACCGGCACGCCCTGAGATTCAGGAGTTGGCTCGATGTCACCTTCTGCGGGGGGGTCTGCAATGGCCCCCTCCCGAGCTATTAGACCCTCCTCTGCCTCTGCCTATGGCCTGGGGGGGCGGAAGCTGTTGCAGCCACCCCCGGAAGCGGAGGTGGCAGACAGCCGGTGGTCCGGGATGGAGAAGACGCGGCCCTTGCAGGCCCTTCTGGCTGATCGGGCTCTGGGCGCACCGCCGGAGGGCGAGCCCCTACTGCTGCTGGCACTACTGGTGCCGGAGGCTCACGACTGAGTATCTCCGCCACGGCCGCAGCGCCCCGCCGGGAGCCACCCGTGCACTGACACGTACCCGCGCGGGCTGTTGGAGGGTGTTAGGGCGGGACCCACGCCCTGCAACCGGTGCCACTGCCCCTCGTGCCCCCACCCGCCCTGTGCCGCTGCGGGGCATGTCTGCCACGCCCCCGCTTGCCACCACCCCTGAACACGCTGTCGCCGCTGGACTCCGCCCGGGGTAAAGGACCGACCGACTCCACGCCCGGGGATGTGGCGGCGTTGATGGCCCCCTCCAGATCGGGGTCACCAGCAGTCCCCCCCCACGTCGAGCTGTAAGGGAGCGACCGACACCACGCCCGGGGATGTGGCGGCGTCAGTGGCCCCCTCCGGAGCGGGGTCATCAGCAGCCCCCCCCGAGTCGAGCTGTAAGGGCAACAGAGGCGCCTGCAGAGGGGCCACCTGCACCTCTGAAAGTGGCCATGTGGGATTGCGCTGATGCGGCGCCTCCCTCTCCACCTCTACCCACCGGCGAATCGCCTCGGTCCCGCTCGTGCCCAGCACACGCACGAGCAGGCCGCCGGCATCTTCCACCACTCCCCCTCCGGCTTTACATGCTCTGTACAGTACGATGTCCTCGGGCTCGCACGGTGCGCCCGTCCTGACCGCGCGCTCGACCGCGATGAGCCGGATGTCGTGCCATAGAGAATGCATCTTATTCTCTACGACCGCTGCGTGGTTTGCGGCATGGGCTACCTGGACGCCTTCCTTCATCGCCCGAATGGAGTCCAGGTACTCGTCCAGCCCTTCTCCCCCGGCATCGATAATAAACCCCACCATGGTGATGTCAACCGTGGTCAGGAGATAGGAGTTCCCCATTGAATCTAGTGGGAACCCCGGATCCCTGCTGCAGATAGTGAGAACCGGAATCGGTTGACCTGGCGTCCATGTCCCCCTTAGGGCCGTTTCTACGAATCTATAGAACGACGACTCGTATGAATTTCTACTATTTAATGTCGCAATCAAGGTCCTCAGGTCCCCGGCTGAAATCATCCTGTCTAACCAAGTTGGGGATCTAAGCACTGCGGGCGTGTTGTACCGAGCTTATCGCGTCGCCGTCATCCAGTATCTCATACATTTAACTATTAACATCTATTCAATCGATCCGCAGTGCCGGTACCATGATGTCGGAGCCGTCGCCGATGCTCGAAGCAGGCGCGAAAGTGGCTACACGCGTACCACGTTTGGCGATTGACTGTTGGCTGCTGCCGATAATGCACCGGTGGCCATACAGTGCCGGAGACTGCGCGCCAACTTATCTGCTTATGCATGTGCCGTATTAGTATCAATGGGAGAGCACACGATGCCCCCAGTGCTTTACACGGTTCGGCCAGAAGCCTTGTTCGCAGTGGCCCAATACTGCACACTTTGTGCACCCCTCCGGACTGGAACTAATTGGCATGGGACTGCGTCCAAGTCTACGACGTATCTGCCGCCATACGCCCGAGAACCCCTGTTTGCACCCGCCACACCGAAAAACTCAGGGGGACGTTTCAACACGGGATCTGGGGCGCGGGCACCCGGGGTGGCTGGCAAGGTGCATTTATACAGATCAGCAACCCCCATGTACAATGGGTTTGGTTCCGCAACACATGACACGCAACTCACGCCATCCCGGGGCTGCAGACACGCCCTCATGAAATACTGCAGTTCCCCGACGTAATACGTCACTGTCCCGCCACCCCCGTCCCCGTCCCCCCCAATGAGGTACCTCAAGAGGCACCACTTGTTGTCTTTCTTCCCTTGCGTAGACTGTTGTGCGCAGCTGAACATGACTGCAACGCGGAATTGCATCTTGTGGAACTTCAGAAGTGTCACTGTACCCTCACGGCGAGCCTCATCAACAGTGCCAACCACCTTCAGGCCCACAGCTCGGTGGATGGCCACGCGACGTGCATATCCAACCCCCCGGCGACAGTGAGTTGGCCAGCCCTCATCCTGTAGGGAATCCTGATGGAAGAGGTGGTACGGCAACCCTGTCAGCTCATCTCCCACGAAGTCAAGGGGGAGGACATCTGCTGTCTCAGACTGGGCAGGAGCCCTGCCCACCCCGACGACCCTGCCGGTGATCCGGTCGCTGTCAACTGATTGATCCCCGTCAGCGGATCTTCCATTGCGAGTTCGTGCCCGCCGGCGTTTCTCCGTCGCTATGGCATCCGACAGTGAGGTCATGGCAGCAGTCAGTGAAGCTGCATCATGTAGCAGCCGCATACATGTGCGGCGCAGCAGTTCATCGCTCACGTATACTTGTTCAGGGCAACGAGTCGATCGATATTTGATCAGTCTCTTCAAGAGCTGGACCATCCGCTCAATCCAGAATTCAAGACTGAAGAAGGATGCACCGCAGCACCACACCTGATCCGGAAGGTGACAAGCTGCCAGATGCAGCTTGTACGTGCTGAGAGCAGCGCCCTCAAACGTCTCCTCCGCCAGCTTGGCGTACTGCAGCATAAATCGCTGTGCTTCCGTGATTCGGGCCGGTGTGTGCTGACCCTCTTCATATCTGAGAAAGTAGAGGGCCCCTGCTCGCAGGAGCCCCCACGACTGCTCAAACACTCAGCGTATGCGTTTCTCGGAGGCTTTCCACGGGAGATCGTGCATGAGGTACAGCGAGAATGTCTCGGTGAAGGCCAGCCAGTCTTCCATGAGCCAGCGACTGCGGTGCCTACGCAAACAGTCACCCTGACTCAGACGGGCTGCTTCAACAGGAGTGCACATGGTTCCCGTGTCCAAGTAACAGTCCGACAAGTGGCGCAGCCTCGGATGCGAGCAGGGCGTGCAGGCGATGGGACTGCGCACTTGGTGATGTCGGAGTACACCTTCTTGAAAAGAGAGGACTGCATGATGTGGGGCGCTCTGGCAGCTATCGCCTTGACGACATCCTCTGGCAGTCGGAACAGGGCCCGGAGGCCCGCCAATGGCGCCTTCTTGGACTTCTTCCGGCCCAGGGGAGGGAGCCACTGGTTCCAGAAGTCCATGAGCACACCGAGCAGAAACACGTGCGCCACTCCGAGCCGGAAGAAATGGCAGGGACTGCAACGTCACAACGTAATTAATAATCAATTCCAAATTCAAGGGCAGGGCAGGGAGCAGCAGGCTGGGGGTGCTCGTACTTGAAGTAGGAGAGGAGACTGAAGAGCGGAGAACCTTTCACTCCAGTAGCTTGTACTCGTCTTTGGCGAGCTTGGCCCTGGACTTCGGTGTCTTCCGGTCGCAATAGCGTTTCAAGGTTGGTGCGTGGACCTGCAATACCACAGGCCTGGCCAAGGTTACCACAAGAAAAGAGCCGTATCACCTACGACGCGTGTTCTGTGTCAGAGGGGTTGGCAAGATGAGTTGCGGCGCACAGAGGGGGGGCAGGGGAGTAGGCCGCATGTGCACAGATGGAAATCGATGACACTGTCAACGGAATTGCACCTGAGCAGCAATCTTGTCGCCCTTTTGGCCCCTCGCCAGGATCTCTGCCGCCGAGTACTTCAAGCGGTTGTCAGACTCCCAGGAACAGGGCTGCACATGCTGGGGCTCGGTCCACGCGGTCCGCGGCGGGTTGCCACCAGTGTCCGGTTGTACACTCCCAAGCACCATCCGGGGGTTTGCAGCTGAAGATGCCGCTTCTTCCTCCGGCACTAGAAGAATGGCGACACGGTGAATCGGAGAGCTGACGTAGTGTGTACGGAGGAGCAGTTGGAGTGCCTTCGGAGATTGGGTGGAGGCCTGACGTAGGTTGCACGGACTATCGGGGCGATGCTGCGGAGGTGGGGCGGAGGTAGGTAGGATGATCCGTTTCCCGTCCAGTAAGCCGCAGGGGCACGCCTTTTGTGGCTAGCCTGCCTTCGGAGCACACTCGGAGTTTGGACGGACGAAATCACAGTTCCGTTGTGCATCCGACGGACAGGAAACGGACGGTTGCACTAAATTTCGGATCCGTCTCGTATCCGTATGGCGTCCGACACGGGGCGGCGGAATGCGCAGGCTTGGCTGTAAATATGGTGATTTCTGACGTTCGGCTTGTGATATATGACAAGTATGGCTCGTGATGTTTGCACGTGTGGACACTTCGCCATTCGCGGACTGTTCGTGATTGGCATTGTACACTGGATGATATATGATGCGTTTGCGCGGGTGAAGCTGACCTTTCCAGGTCATGTTCTCGTACAGTGCTCGAGGTGATGGCAACACATTTATGTATCGAGTTGAAGAGTCATATTTCGTTTGTCTGCACGTCATGAGCACAGCATTGTACACAAGCAGCTCGCCAGAGACTGTATGCCTCGTTTGCTTACATTGATTTCGGAGACCACACCAATTTCACGCGGGGTCACACACACACATTCATGACACATCCCCATTAACACACACAACCTCTTTTGCCAAACCAGCGTAACATGCTCTATAGCTGACATCGGGCAAAGGATATGAATATGTACCATACAAGATGTATGTTTTTGTGAGCCGGCCTTGCCTCACTCTTGAAGTCTGTGGGCATCTATACCCGCTCTGTTGGCAAATCGATGCCACCAAGTATTCCTCGGCCTTTATCAACTCAGCCTGCAAACGGTTTGCATTGAATGGCGGCGCAGGCGGTTACGGATAGCTAGCCATACATTGATCACTTCCTGCACACATCATGCTCAGGCGGTCATGTCATGATCAAAGCTGATGGTACCAACCTTCCCAGTCTGTTCGCTCTCTTCAAGTTGTCATGTTGCACAGGGGGGGAGTCCGCGGTCCCCTCCATAACAACTAGGGCCCCGTCCATGCTTTTGCTAACATTTTAATGCAAACTGTCCGTCTTCGAATGCCTATTACTCGGGCGGCTTCATCGCTTCACTGTCAGGTGGGATGAGGTTTCTTCGGATGGTAAACTGCACAGAAACATGGTCAGACCTTGCGAAGTAGTCACTACGCTACTTGCCACTCAAGATACATGCACGCGCAGATTCATGCATGCCGCGCCGCGCCCAAGTGGCCATTCAGCGAATGGCCACTCTGGGGCCATGCAAGTGCAGATTCATGCATGCCACGCCGCGCCCGAGTAGCCATTCAACGAATGGCCACTCTGGGCCATGCAAGTGCAGATTCATGCATGCCACGCCGCGCCCGAGTGGCCATTCAGCGAATGGCCACTCTGGGCCATGCAAGTGCAGATTCATGCATACCGCGCCGCGCCAGAGTGGTCATTCAGCGAATGGCCACTCTGGGGCCATGCAAGTGCAGATTCATGCATGCCACGCCGCGCCCGAGTGGCCATTCAGCGAATGGCCACTCAAGATACATGCACGCGCAGATTCATGCATGCCACGCCGCGCCCGAGTGGCCATTCAGCGAATGGCCACTCTGGGCCATGCAAGTGCAGATTCATGCATACCGCGCCGCGCCAGAGTGGCCATTCAGCGAATGGCCACTCTGGGCCATGCAATTGCAGATTCATGCATGCCGCGCCGCACCAGAGTGGCCATTCCGCGAATGGCCACTCCAGCCAAAGTCTACCTTGCACATGCCCCATCCGTATGCACTCCACGATGGATGCCCTCGGCATAGCTATAGGATCGCACCACCCCAATTTCATCCGATTGAGCTTGAATTCACAAACCCATGGCCAGCCCGGTGAACTTGCACGTGAACGCGTGTTCTTACCGGCAGATGCTGACGACTTGTGACCTGCAAAAGCACCCGGTCAACAACCGAGAAAATGAAGGGCACCACGACGGTCCAGATCGAGCAGCAAAGAAGCAGCAGTAAACAGGCGCCATGAAAAATTACTGCTTATGTGTAATCTGAGAATTGAAGTTTGTCTAAGGCACGGAGTTGAACGGACATGACCTCGGACAGCCGCTCTACAAGCAAGGTGAACAAGCTTCATGCAATCAGGCGCCATCGCACATCCGAAGCGATAGCGTAGCAGAATTTGGCATACGAAGTAGTTCCAAAGTGGTAGAAGGCACCATCTCGAACAGAACAATGTGTGCGCCTCGACGATAGGCACAGCAGCTGCGTCTTCGACGCCTTTGCAAGGTAGTATTGTTCACGACGACGCTGTCAGACATATACTCAAGTCATACCTTGTATCATTCTTGAAGTGAGCATGTCGGAAGTTGCGCAGGGGCAATGACGCCTGCGACTGTTGCTTGCTAACAAGGAGACGCCAGCCCAGTAGTGAAAGAACCGCTTACGATTCACTCCACATGATACAGCAATACCCACAGCCTGAGATTAAATGATTCTTCAGGCGCCCTAGTCTTCAAGCTACGTTGCAATGAACGTGTCGGTGCGCCCGCACAAGCAGTACAGGTACGACATCGACCTGATGTCATCGCTATAGCACTCCAAGGACTTGCGACAGAACAGTTGATTAATCATACATTTGTACTCATGATGCAATGTGTAGAACTTAACAGCTCACACATGGAGATCGCACCTGGACTGGCGAGCGTTCTCGCCGCACGGCGCATGCACGCATGCATGCATAAACAGCATGGCCGTGTGTGTGGCGTTTGTGGACCCACCAATGCACGCAACGCTGACAGTCCCAGGTCTCCACTACACAGACCTCACGGTGCCTTCTGGCGCTAGCATGAACCCCACATGATTGACGACACCGAAAGCAGAGCAGCAACGGCGGTATATATGAGCCATGTACGTTCTAGTGTTACAACTGGATGCAGTGATATCAACATTCACATGCAAGACAAGTGGCAATAAATTGTAGTACATGCAATGCTGCTGTGCTAACTCGAAGCAGATTGCTGTTCACACCCTTTTAGCATATATGCTGAGACATGCCTTATAATACGTATTAGGTACCTTTATCTATAGCTAGCAGCAAATGTACACAGCATCGCCATGACACAGTTTGACCGTGTCAGTGGAGGAAGTTGTATGCATGCTGTCAACCTTTACTGCCCTCAGCCGCTGCATGGCCATCTCAGTGGCTGCTTGACACTGTCCTTTCCATAATGGTCGCAAGGCCTGGGTGTTCCCGCCGTTGTAGCTAGAACGCAGTTGAGACTTTACCTATCAACACTCTGCATCCAAAGTCTGTACTGCAGCCACAGGGGCGATGCTGTGCCTATAGTACTGCGTACGCGTTCTCAATTTAAAGGAAGCTAGGCCATTCTGTGAGTATCGGCCACCTTAAGTCAGGAGGCGCTCCGCCAGGCAAAATCGTCTTTGGCCACTCATGATCAGGTTGTCGTTGTCTGGGATGTTGCAACATCTGTACATGTACAGATGTGCACCATGGACGTGCATGCGTGTTTGTGCGGGTGAGCAGGGTGCGGCCTCCCCCCTCTCTGCTGGCAGAGGCGTAAAGTGTGCCAGTGGCTATGTCGCTGCATAATACACCAGTAATAGCTCGGCAATGCATTGTGATGTCAGCAACACCGCGTCCTCTACCCCCGGCCGCGGTGCAGAGGGGGTGACAGCGATGCTGTCCATTGCAGCCACAGCGCAGCAGCACTTGGTGTTCTGTGCTGTTGTGGCCTCTGCTCCCTCACGCAATGCAGAGGGGGTGGCAGTGATGCTGCCTATCGCAGCCACAGCGGTACTTGGTGTTTCTGTGCTGTCGTGGCCTCTGCCCCCGCTCTGCCCCCGCACGCGGTGCAGACGTGGTGACAAGCGCTGCTATCCATAGCTGCCACAGCGGCACTTAGTGTTTCTGTCCTAGTCTGCCATCTGCCCCCACACGCGGTGCAGAGGGGGTGACAGCGAGTCTATCCATCGCAGCCACAGCGTAGCAGCACTTGGTGTTCTGTGCTGTTGTGGCCTCTGCTCCCTCACGCAGTGCAGAGGGGGTGGCAGTGATGCTGCCTATCGCAGCCACAGCGGTACTTGGTGTTTCTGTGCTGTCGTGGCCTCTGCCCCCGCTCTGCCCCCGCACGCGGTGCAGACGTGGTGACAGCGCTGCTATCCATAGCTGCCACAGCGGCACTTAGTGTTTCTGTCCTAGTCTGCCATCTGCCCCCGCACACGGTGCAGAGGGGGTGACAGCGAGTCTGTCCATCGCAGCCACAGCGCAGCAGCACTTGGTGCTCTGTGCTGTTGTGGCCTCTGCTCCCTCACGCAATGCAGAGGGGGTGGCAGTGATGCTGCCTATCGCAGCCACAGCGGTACTTGGTGTTTCTGTGCTGTCGTGGCCTCTGCCCCCGCTCTGCCCCCGCACGCGGTGCAGACGTGGTGACAGCGCTGCTATCCATAGCTGCCACAGCGGCACTTAGTGTTTCTGTCCTAGTCTACCATCTGCCCCCACACGCGGTGCAGAGGGGGTGACAGCGAGTCTATCCATCGCAGCCACAGCGCAGCAGCACTTAGCGTTTCTGTGCTGTTGTGGCCTCTGCCCCCGCACGCGGTGCAGAGGGGGTGACAGCGCCGCTATCCATAGCTGCCACAGCGGCACTTGGTGTTCCTGTGCTGCTGTGCCATCTGCCCCCGCACGCGGTGCAGAGCCTCTGACGGGGTGGAAGTGATGCTGCCCATCACAGCCGCAGCAGATTGAAATTGGCATCGGGTGTTTGTGTGTTGTGCCCTCTGCCCCCTCGCGCATTGCAGTGGGGGTGATGATGATGCTACACGCATCAGCCGCCTGGTCGATGTGCACATGTGTGTCCAGGGCATTGTGCGTGGCAATGACGACGTAATCACATCCATGGTTATAGCAACATCCACTGGGGCATTGACACCGCCCACCTCGATGGTACGGGGCTGCATGCCCCTTGCATCAGTCGGGCCTACTGAGACCACAACCAGCCGCATCTACATAGAGCAGCTGCTTGTTGCTGCTGCAATTTCAAAAGACTACGTAATGTCCATTGGGGTTTGCAATTGTGTCCAAGAATTCCAGCTGATACCAGACAGTGTACGTACAGCGCTACCTGGACGAGCTTGGTGATGCGGCCTCCCTGTGCTCACTGAGTCCTCAGCTACACTCGCAGACTATATTGGTGTTTCTGTTTCCCTCTCGGCTATCCTGAAGCTAAACTGTCGACGAGTCATCAGCCATTACCCGCTCGACAACAGTTGTTCCTCTGATGGGGCGCCATCCGTGCAGGCTCACTGAACAAGGGGCCGAGTCTGGATCACATGGATGTTACAGGACTACCTGCTTTTTTATCATGACCAGGCCGTCCAAGCGTGTCCTTGTGCGCTGCTCACGCCTGTACATGTTCTCCCGCGCGTGAGTGATCCCCGCCACCATGGCCATGGCGTCGCGAAGCAGACTTGTATACAGAGTGACCAATGATTATGCCAAGCCTCGCACGTTACTGCGGATGCCTCTTCTGTCGAGCCGGGCGCCTGGGTGTCCACATGCAGATGCAAAGCCTCACACTGTGTCTTGCCTGCCATAGCTACGAGTCACTTGCAAGTTGATCATCAAAGTAATTGCGTGTCGACCACGATCTATGTTCAGTAGGGCAGGCAGAGCATCGCGGTGCTCAAGTGTCGTGCTTGGGTAGCTTGTCCAAGTTCGTGTTGGCGGAACGTGCTCGTTGTGTTTTGTGGCGTTAACTAATTACCTTCCGTTGAGCGGATTCCAATCATTCAAAGTCCTCAGCACTTCCGGCACCTCGCATCCGATGACATCGGAAAGCTGTGGAGAGGTGACGGAGAGGTAACGGGCTTTCGGAATCTGTCGGACGATATCCGGATCCGTCTCGCAATGTCGCCATTCTCCTAGTGCGGGGGGAGTGATGTCCCTTTCAGAGGCCCGTCGGCATAGCAGGGCAGGGGCTGATGCAGAGGGAGGTGGTGTCCCATCCACCTGCATCGCCGTGGCATGCATGATAGCAATTGTAAGCGGGACAGGTACGTGGGGCAGCACTAGCAGGAAAGTGTTTACACACGGAAGTGACCACCACGGACCTGACCGTGTTGGCGGGGTAATGCCACACGCCGTTTTGGGCACATCTGAAACATGCCCTCTTCGCTGTGTGGCCGATGCTGTTGGTAAGTTTCTCCAGCCATGGGATATCCCCCTCCACACAGCACAGCACCGGCCACACGTGCAGTACCTCGCCCCCAGGCAGTGTGATTTCGAGTGCCTCTCCGCCAGCTCCTGCATTGAAGCCATCCCATGATGGCGGGGACAGACACTACGGGGTCGGGAACTGTACACATCACCCGGCAGTGATGAGGCAGGCAAGGTGAGTGCGCGCCCGGATCATGCTTCTTGAAGAACGCCATCACGGACTCCAGAATGCTGGCCATGCACGTCGGTTCGGATGGCCTCTCCACCACTCCAAGGGGAATCCAGGCCACATTGGTACTTGAGAGATGGGGCGGCAGGTCAAGCAGGCGGATCCCCCAGATGGTGACCCCATGCTGCTTGTTGACATACAGCTGGGCCCCGTCCCCCCCTGCAGGAGACGCGACTGTCGGGACACGTGGCTGTGGGTCTCAATTCGCGGAGTGGCATATGCGTGCCTTTTCGGTGTGCCTGATAGCCACCTACTCAGTTGTGGAGATGGAGCGCACCGAGGCTGAACAGCAGGACAAGCTCCCGATGCTTTGGCTTGAGGATTTTTCCCCCACACGCCAAGTTGAGGGCCTTTCCAGCCGGGGAGTTGAGGAAGCTGCTTTTGTCTTTGACAGATGTTGCCCTGGCTTCCCGTACGCTCGAAAGCAGCCCCGGCTGCAGGAGGAGGTCTTTCAGCGAGGCTTCTTCGCCAAAGAAGAAAGCTGAGCGCACTGGGACACCCTTCCCTGTGAGATCGACATCGAATCGCTGATGACAACAACCAGGGGTTCCGCAGGTGTCCGCCAGATGCTGGTGATGGTCACCCGGATCAAGTGGGGGGAACAAGTTCCAGCATTGGGGACAAACGTGGCGCGTCACAGAGGAAACAGGCGGGACACCCAACACCGCCTTGACGAGGTGAAAGGAGGGGGGGAAAAAGTTGCCATCGGGTAGGAGGAGGTAAGGTATGAACCTGCACCACGTATCGACGACCACGTCTTGTATGCGAAAGAGGCTCTTCAACTGGGCAATCCACATGCACACCGTGAGGACGGTGAGGGCGCTGCCAGTGTATATGTGTTTCATGCGTTGGTCATGCCACCAGGCGCCCGTGCCCTTCCGGGCCCCTGTGGTGGGGAGCGGGCCGTCGTCATCCGCCTCCTGCATGTGCAACGATCCGGCCAGTCCCACGGAGGAGTACGAGCGGATTCACAGCATTGCATGTAATGGAAGATGAGGACACACCTCGGATTCGTCTGAACTGTAGTCCGTCTCTGAGGAGAAGGCAATGGACTCTGCGTCTGAGGTGTCTGAGTCGGCGTCTGAAAATTGTGCGAGGCCCTCGGCATAGTCACTTTCGGACGGTGGGGGCAGCTGTACACAATCCCAACACATCAGAGTTGCTTTGGGCGAGCAGGCAGGATACAGCAAAGGGACAGGAGCCCTGACACCCATGCCCATCACGAGCCGCTGTCATGCCGCACTACAAAGATGGTAGGCACGCAGGAATGTACACTTTCGAGCGGGATTCTGCCTTGGAACAGCAACACAAATGGCATGCTAATGTAGACCGAATGTCTGCTGGCATTTGCACTCGTGCATGTGAAAGGTACGTTCTGCGGCTTTATTGGTGCAGTATAGGATAGGAAATGTACCTTTTGCTGCCGCCAGGCCTGATCGCCCGTGAGCAGCAATGTACACTCCCAGGTGAAATGTACGCGGAGTGTCTACGCGGGCGAGCAAACTGTACTGTTTGCCGGTACACAAGGGAACGCCGACTCGTACACGTCGAGTACACGAGTTGTCAGATCGTGTACACTTGGTAAAATCTTTGCATCATCGATGCATTATCTATACAGTTCTTGCGCTCGTGTACGCTTCAAATTGCGGGATAGTGTACTGTTGCATATGTGTTCGTGTACTGCAGAGGCACACTATATCATAGCGAAGATGTACATTATGACAGGCCACATATCTGGCGGGAGCATGTGGTTTGCAAGTTTCTGTACATACCTGTACAGGCCAATCACAACGCTGTAGTATCTAGAGATAAACCCCGTACTGCCCCGCCCAAACATGTTCGGCACAACAAAGATTACTCGATGTCGTATGAACTGCAGCGCATATACATGGAGCGGCCTGAGCAGTGTGTATGATAAGCTGCGTAGGTTTTTACAAAAGAGTGAACGGGAGAAAACAAACACTGAAACCGAATCTCATCCGAATCAACTGCAACATACACTCACACACACACGAACACTACAACCGCACTCACAAATCAGTCCGGCAGGATCGCGTCCTCCAGGCCCGCATCATATTGCAACCCTTGCTCCCGAGAGATGACAAGCCCAGACTTCCGATACATATCCGCATTGCCGCGCTGCAATGACACCGACAACACCCGCAGCGCCCACTGGACAAACGCGCCTTTGGAGATGCGCCCACTGGCAGCGGCCACATCCCCCAACTGACCGACGAACCTCACGGCAGCCTTGCCCATGAAGACACACGATTCGACCGCAAACGGAACAAACCGGAACGCGGCATGGTCAGGCAAGCTGCGTAGGTACGTTGCACTGAGCATACACAACACTGCAAGAGAGCTCGCGACCATGCAGCAATGGAAGAAAAGGCTACGCCCGACCAAATATAGACAACTCCTAGGAACATATCAAGACTTGCTCAGACAAACGTGGACGGCTTGGACTGAAATGCGCATGGAGCTGAGCACTACTCGCAAGTCTGACCGGGACGGAAAGTCCAATTGCATGCTAATACAATACCTGCCTTACGCTTTGCACTGTCGGAAATCATCGTACACTTGCTTGATGTTAGCTACAGCCCATACAGCATAATGTTTCTAACTGACTGCGGTCGCACGTCGACAACCGACACGACATGCTCACATCCATTCGACGTGATGACATGGTCACCGCACCGGACATGATCACTGCAGACATTCTACAGAGTGCTGGTTTCATATTTTGTTATTATGGCGTCTTCTCCCGACGTTCAGCGGACACTGGTGGTCAATGTTAACGGTCAAACCAGCAGGTGCCGCGAACCAGCTTCAAGAACCCATTGAATCAGTCAAGCTCCTCGTGTTTCGTGCGCTACAGTCGCAACAAGCAGTAGCGAGCTTCATACCCGCGAATGAAACGGTAATGAAGCAACAACCTGAGCACAACGTCGACCAGCGATGGCTGCAGTCAGCAACAAAACGCAGCTAGGCATTACTATTGATTATAATTTACCTTTCAACCTGGTTGTCATTTTGACATTGTGGAACTGTGGATCGTCTCAGTGGGTCCATGATGTGCGCCTGTTGAGAGCGGCATGCGCTGTAAACTGCACTGGCTTGACAGCTACATGGTCCTCTCCAGCAGCGTACGGATTCCGAATGTAGATTGTCAAACATTGACAGCGAGATTGACTAATTCCTGCGTTCCGTGTTTGTGAAACTGCCGCGGAACTACTTGCAACGTCTGAGAATGTACACCATATGTTCAAGCTGTTAAAGCATCTTGATTCAACACAGTGTTCATATTGTACAAGACTTTTGGATGATAGTATCTCATTTATGTATGGAGTCGGATTTCCCGACATGCAGCACACAGATTGGACGAGCTCCAACCACGGCATACACAGGCATACCGACAAGACGGGACCATGTCTCAGCGCGTTAATCGTACTCCATCAGAATGTGCTCGAGAGGTACATCCAGCATGTACACTCTGGCGGAGCGTGGACGCGTGTTGAAGTGCAAATCGCGCGGTTGTGGCTGAGGGGCGAAAAAGCACTCGACCGGTACACATCGCAGCCGAGAGAGTTTACATTACATGGGAGCGTGGAAGCGCGGTCGTGCAATGTACATTCCGTGACCCCATCAGGTACCAAGGATGTACGTGCCATGTGCACTTGGAGAGAGCATCTAATGTACAATCTACTTTTACATTTCCCGAATATACTGAAATGTATCCAAACAGTCTTCAAAATGTACATGATTGCACGACTCACCACAACGAGCATTCAAAGTGTACATTCATGTGTGCCTACCATCTTTGTAGTGCCGATCTGCATCATGATCAGGCAATCCGGGACTCAGCACGGTCAACTACCGCAGGTACGCACGTCGAAGAGGTCGTCGGAGTGGGCAGGGTCATTGGGGGGACCCCACATGTCTGGAGGGGATGGTGGTCTCCCAGAGGGACCGGCCCCGTCGTGTATGCCGATGACGTCATCATCGGCAGCAGCGGAGGTCGGGCCAGTGGCTGGCCTCGAGAATGGGCCCGCGTCGTCGTGTCCACCAGCGGCTCTCCGCGCTGCGGCTGCTGCACTCCGTAACTTGCTGCAGGGATCGTAATGGTTTTGGGCGGTGGTGTGCCGGGCAAACTTCTCACCATAGGCTAGACACTGGTATTTCAACGGTTCCTTCCCCGTCGGCTCAGGAGGGACCAGGCGCTTACAGTTCGCTTTGGCAATCACGTCGTTCACCTCATACTTCTTCAGTCTAGACTCGGCCATCGTAGCCAGCTGTAGTTGAGCATACTTGTGACGAAGTTATACGACAGCGCGGCCTCTGGTGTTTACCGTTCCTACGATGGCATTAAACATCACAAAGACCTCCCTGTCGTATACCGTGTTCGCCCTGTCGCCACGATATCTGGCGAGGCACCGGGGTATCGAGGCAGCCAAACCTTTGAAGGCAGACCGCGCGACGACGCTACATCGGCATACCATTCAAAGCACGGAGCAGCAAAGCATGTGCGAACGACGCGATCTGTTAGCTGTCATACGAAAAGACCATCCACAATACCGACTGTATACGTGTGTTAATTCCGCTTTGTCTACTCCTCCACCATGTCCAACCTGCAGTTCACGTTCCTCCGCGCCTCGCCCGTCATCATCGAGAAAGAAGTTGTAGATGATGCAGACAACGGAGCAGGGATGCTTGACGTGCTGGTCAGCAACGTGTGGAGCAGGGGTGCCGGCGTCGACGGGTTGACTTTGACGTCAACCGTCGACAAAGCCAGCTCCGTTGATGTCGACAGTGTCGAGAAACTGATGACGTGCGTAAAGTACTTCTTCAGGAAAGGCACAATCGCTGGACTGCTGAAGCCGCCCGTGCTGGTGAAGGCGCTGGGCAAGGGCAAAGGGAGCGTGGGGCAAGCGTCGGCAGCCGTTGGCACTGCACACTGAACAGCTACGGCCTTGACTGCGGACCCCGAAGCTGACGTGCGTTGGGAAACGATGAAGGATGCGGTGCTGATGTGGACGGCAGGGATGAGATCCAAGGTGAAGGGGATGGCCGCTGCCCACAAGGAAGGCAAGCTCGTGCAGGCACTAGTGAACCTGAACGCCCCAGCCGACGAGAAGGTGTGGGTAGGGAGTATTCTAACGAAAACGCAGACGGACGCACTCGGCAAAACTGCATATGGGGTACGGCTGCTGTCTCCGACTAACAACGTGTTTACATCCTGAGGTCCACTACCACCCCGCGAGGGCCACGGGATCGCATGCCACCAACTTTCGGTGTAGTTTCTTGCGGCACATCACCATCGCCATTCGCGGTCAGAATGCCGATACGGGTATCGTGTACAGGTTGGCAAAACAGGTGAAGCGTACGAAGTTGCGACTAATATCAATCATGCTTTCTACAGCCAGCACCGCCATTTGAACGCCACGACCAAAGAGTGTGCCTCTGCTGATGCTCGGGTTATGCCGTACCTGTTGCCGTACCCAACGGTGGCGGAGAAGGGAAGCATACAGTATCCGCCCAGACGGAGGTGACCCGATGTGCAGGAAGTATGCGAAGCGGGCGTGGGACCATAACATTGCGCTGCGGAGGAATCCCGACTCTCGTGAGCAGAGGAAGCTTGCAGCGGCGATGCAAGTGTTCCAGAACTCCAAGGCATGTCCTCCTCCTTGGTCAAAGCAGCATTCGCCGAATGGCCACTCCATCGCGTCATGCATTGTCTTGCACTGCACGCGCCTGGAGTGGCCATTCGGCGACTGGCCACTCCAACGCGTCATGCATTGTCTTGCACTGCACTCGCCTGGAGTGGCCATTCGGCGAATGGACACTCCAGCGCGTCATGCATTGTCTCGCACTGCACGCGCCTGGAGTGGCCATTTGGCGAATGGCCACTCCAGCGCGGCGCGGCCTGCATGAATCGGCACTTGCATGGGCACTGACTGGCCATTCGGCGAATGGCCACTGTATTCCAACCAACGTGATTCGTGCGCAGTTCACCGTGAGACGAGACCGCCTCCCTATTGCTGACGAACCAATGAAAACCCCCCAGGCATGGGCTATGGAGGACGGTCTGTATGTGTGCGAAGGAATCGCTAAGGTTGTTGCAGGCCAGCGCGCCATCGAAGGGACCGCTGACTCTCCCGTCCAACGGGGCAAGCGACCAAGGAAGACCGGGAAGGTACAATCTCCCCACACGCTGTACTGCCCGCCTGAGGGTGGCCATTAAGTGGTACCAGGATTGTACGGGCGCCTGTGTGACCGGCATGAACCATGATTCGAGACAGCCATGCGGGTACAGGCTCCTACCGCATCCAAGTCAGGAAGACGGGGCACTCATTCCAGCAGCGGACGGCGCACAATGCTCGCTGACGTTTCTCCCCGGCGGCCAGGCCTCCAGCGAGAACCAAGGGCAGACTGCACTGCTGCTCAGGACAGTGAGCACCAGCCGGACGAGGTTGGTCACGATCAGACGGAGGAAGATGAAGAGCCTGATTCTCCCCAGCGTGCAGACAATCGATGGAAGTCCCCGGAGATTGATTTACAAGCCGTGGCGCCGGTATGTCCTCTTATGATTTGTGCCAATGTGTGCCTAGTCCGATTGTAATTGCCCCACCCATAATCAGACCAGGTGTAGAAGCGCATGTACGTTGCAGAAGAGTCCAATAAAGCTCTCAAGAAGCGAAAGGCCAAGGCAGACAAGGAGGCCGCCCTACAAGCGCGTAGCGATATTCGGAAAAAGATTGAGGATTGCAAGGCTAAGCTGGCAATGCATCAGCCCAAAAGCAAGGGTCCGAGTGTGCAGAAATTAATACAACAGATTAGTGTATTGACGGTATGTCACTACCCCGATACAGTTGATTTGACATGTGACACCAATGTCTGCAATCCCAGGTAGTAGCACTATTTGTGTTACAGTCACTCGGACAACGCATGCATCGGAGCCGTGCACTCATGCAGATGGTATTGCATGCAGGACGAGTTATCGAAGGTTCAAGACTCCATAATTGACGGCCTCTCGGACGAGGACGAGTAGACATGCCAGTGCATTGCATGGTTGTAGTTGAGTCACTTCAGGACCATCTTGCAGCCTGTACACATGTCCTTTGCCCGGTCATGTGCAGGGAATGTCAGGGAGTCTGTCCTGAGGGAATGTATGGGAGTGTGAGCTATGTATGAAGCTCGATATGAACAAGGAATGCGCAAGCCATGTAAGCACCTACATCATATGAATGCAGGCAAGTTGCCAACTACAGTGCCGTGTACATGTGCCTCAAATGATAACAAACAAATCCACCCCATCATGCTTCCACGAAACCGCTCTCCTGCCTGCACTCTGCTTACACGAGCGCGACCAAGTCTGATCCGGTAATAACGCCCATGACGCCCCGGGTGAAGCATGGCACGACGCGCGTGTCTACAAGTGCACATCCTTCGTGACCATGCGTGAGTATCTCAAGCCAGACGGGTATAAGGCGTCGGGAGGTCACCAATCCTAAGGCCCAGCCCGTACTTCCTGCATCCCCGAGGCGGACGTCAGACGGATACGAGACGGATCCGAAATTTAGTGCAAGCGTCCGTAGCCCGTCCGCCGGACGCATAACGGAACCGACTTATCTTCCGTACATCCTCCGGTTGTGCTCCGAAGGCAGGCTTGCCACAAAAGGCGTTGTCCGGGGGTGTACCGGACGGGAATCGGAACATCCTACCTACCTCTGCCCCACCTCCGCCACAACGATCCGATACTCCGTGCAACCTACGTCCGGCCTCCACCGATTCTCCGATGTCTCTCCAACTGCCCCTCCGTACACACTACGTCAGCTCCCCGATTCACCGTGGCGCCATTCTTCTAGTGCCGGTACTAGCTGCGACAAGCGGGAGGATTGGCGAAAGCATGAGTTCGGCAAGAGACAGCCCCGCATGACGTTTGCCAGTAAAGCTTGTATTCAGCCTGAATAACTCTAATGTGCCGGAGACTAATGTGCAGACAAATGACCAGTACTGATTCCCTTACAGCCAAAAGCTCTGGACCAAACCCCACATGGTTGATTTGCCCGTCAGGGATGCATAGTGCGGATTTACATGTATCGCACGAAGCCGTTTGCCGGTGGCTGCTCAACGTCATTCCCTCACACTTGAGCATGCAAGGACCACCGAGCGACTGAAGTGGCCACAAACAATCACGTGCCCTGCTCATGCACCACTGGCAAGGGATCTGGACGGGGAAAAGTCAAGTGGCAGCAGTTGTTGCCTACAGGGCCATGACTTTTTTTGTGAATTGACACGTATTGTACCCGAGTTCCGTCGCCAGAACATGACCCACGGCACCGCATGTCCCAAAAAAGAAGACAGGGATTGCCATGAAGAAGAGGTGCGCTCCCCAAGCTGCGCATCTTGGCAAATACACGCAAATGTCAACTTATAAGAATCAAGTGCTTCTTACTAATTTAGGTCATCCGAGTAAAGCAAGCGCAAACACTGCCACAGCAGCGGCGCCGGCCGCAGGAAGCCAGGTGCTTGCGCATCTCCTCGAAGAGGACAATGCTGAGAGATCATCGAGGGTGACCATTTCGCGGTCGAGCGGTGCCTCAGTGGATGTATCAGGCTCGCTCGGAGGCTGCACGCTCGGAGGCTGCACAGGTGCCATGGGGACGTTGGGCCCAGTCCCGCCTGTGCCAGGGGCCTCCGCAGGGTCTGGCGCAACAGCAGGAGGTGGCGCCGGCGGCTCGCACTCTTGGCCAGTGAAGCACACGACTACCTCTGGGGAATCTGCGCCTGCAGGGCCACGGAAGGGCAGGTCGAGGGCGTTGCGTACTGGGATCTTGTCATGGTACTCTTCGATGGTGGCTAGGGCCGGGGTGCTCGCGGACAGACACTCTGCCTGCGAGCATGATAACACAGCTGAGTGACCCGCACTGCCAAAGCACGAGCTAGGCATGCCCTACCTGCGTTTTCAGCATTGGCAAGCGCATGCTCGCCTGGTGGTCCCGTGGTCTTTGCCCCCCGGGCAAGGCTCAAACTGTGTGCTTGCATCAAGCGACCAAGCAGGAAAGTTCATTCATGGTCTATAAAAGATCCACAGTACGCCGAGAACACGGTTGTAACCTCTTAGAACACGAAGTCCATTCGCCCCCGGGTCAGTCGAGGCGGATGCAATGCAGTTCGGGGCATAGCAGTGCCGTGATGGCATGCAGCGAATCTTGAGAGCACTTGTGGATACGTCCCTTGACGCCCGAACATCGCCGGCGCACATCTTGGAAAGGTTCCCAGTGGGGCTGTAACATGGTACCGCTACCGCCGCGCCCGCGTGTAAAAACGGCTTGGTCCGGGTCGCATGCGCACCTCCATGACCACCTGTGTGCACGCGTCGTGGATGGCTCCGATTGTCCTGCCGATAGTGTTGAGATTGGACACGTCTGAGATGTTGAACATGCGGGCATATGCCTGTGCACACGAGCTAGAAGTGATCATTTCGAAGCCCGAGACGGCAAAGCAATCGGGTGTCTGGCCAAAGGGGGGGCTGCAGGCTTGCATGACAGCGGAGAGGTCCCTGCAGCCACCACCGCAAGTCAACTTGGACTTCAGACTGGAAGTGAAGTGTCCACTCCTGATTTGACATGTGCAGTAGGGGGTCAACCACTCCCGCTACATGGTGGGCCCACCTACGGCGCGCAAGATCAGCTGCAGTTTTGGCCGCTTGGGGAAGACTTTGGCTATTGTCTATGTTGAATGGGCATTCGTAGTGTGTCATCTCGCTGTTGGGGAGTCTCCCCTACGCAAACCCGGGTTTTGTCGATTAACCGCGCTTTTCCCCAAACGAGGGTCGTTCATGCCCAAACGTGTGCCGTTGCATCGAGAACACACAACACACTCAAAATATGCTATAATACTCACCGGGCTAGGACATATTGCTTCTGTCACATCTGTGGGTAGCATCCGGCAAGTGAGGTACTATTCAACGGCGCGCTAGCTGATCGGGCCGACATGGCGGGGCGCTCACGCACTGGTCAGGCGACATGCCAGCATTGAATGGCCGCATATTGCGTGTTGAATATTGCGTGTTGAATATTGCGTGTTGAAGGACCCTGCCTCAATTTTATGTGCAATGGTGAATGCCCATGTTTTGTAATGCAACGTCACATCTACACCTTATTTCACAGCATGTCACTCAAATGATACCACAACTGCACATCAATGATGTATCCAACGTGTATCCAGCATCCACAGCTCTATTGAAATGATTCATTGGTGTACAATGGCGAGGCATGATCACAGCAGGCCAGAGTAACTTAACACGTCTCCAGTGACACTACGCAAAAGATGACCTAGGCATACCTACGCTGGCGTCTGACGTCAGAAGTACACACGTAGTGGACTGCAAAGCTCCGGATCATGCTCCATCACAAGGGCCTGTCAGGCTTGTCACAGGAATCCAGATACTCATGTGCCCCATGCCGACATCAAACGTTCTACGAGAGTGACGATCAATCAAGATCAGGCAGTGAAGGTTTGATATCTCGTGTATAATTCAGTTCGCGCCACCATCCCATGCTACACACAGATTGCAGGTAGGACGCCCTGTCCGGATATCCAGAGATTCGGACCTATCCAGCATTATCAGAAGGATTTATACGACTCACATTGCATACCGTGCGTCACTATGTGGCCAGCCTCCAGAAAACTAAGCCGTATACAGCTCCATGAAGCCTCACCGACGAAAAAAATGCACATACAGCCTTGCGATTACCAACAAGAGCTTTAGAGAGCTCATTTTAAAGGCGCTTGGGAACACATGCGAACGTTTGGGGAGGTTTGGGGAGGCGACTGAGCGCCTGGGCATGTTGGGGAGCCAGCGTCGCGAAAGGCCGATTTTTCCCAAGCAGACGAGCCATATTGACGATCACGGGCCATTTTCCCCAACCGAGTGAGATGACACACTATGAATGCCCATTCAACATAGACATTAGCCAAAGTCTTCCCCAAGCGGCCAAAATTGCAGCCGTGCGCGCCGTAGGTGGCCCCACCATGTAGCGGGAGTGGTTGACCCCCTTGTGCAGTGACAGCGTGGCAGGAGTCTCATTTATAGGCGCTTCAAGGGCACATGCACAGATGCAGGTATCAACGGATGCGCTTTGGGGCCAACAAGTGGCAAAATGGCAGTCAAACATATTCACGTGAACAGGTGCCATGTACCCACATCATGCTGCACAGACTCCGCAGCACAGGCATGCAACAGCACTAACATTCCTTAGGCAGGTCTATACCTGGTCAGCTCGTCCAAAGCGTCAAAGTTGTCTATGCACTGCCGCATCTGGCTTCCGGAGGAGAAGTCAACGAGATCATACTGGTCGACGGCCAGGTAGCCAAAGAAGAAGATGCTCTCAAGGTTCTGCACGAGACCCTCCACACAGTTGTTTGTGACGTATTCGACAGTTGCGTCGACGTCCTCCAGCATCTTCACCAGAAATTGGTACCTGTTGGGGAACTCAAGCACCCAGGCATAGTCCACGAGGTCGGCGGGCATCTCCTCTCCTGCAGCAGGCCGCATGTCCTCATTGGCACCTTCACTACACATGGAGTCCTCTGGCACATGCCCATGTGGACAACACGCCAGAATTCGTTCATAGACTGTCAACGTCACAGACACGTGGCATGCAACATCAAGTAGCATATTTGGAAGATGTCCAAGCTGAGTCACGCTAGGACTATGCCATACTGCGCATCATCCTCCATATTCGAGACTGAAGGTGAAACATGCTGATATGCACTTATCGTAAATCATGAATCTGGCAGATGCAGTTTGCGAGGCGTCGCCCGGCGCTCGCTGAATGGTGCATTCAGATGAAAGGTGTACGGCGGTCCCAGCCTTGGTGGCCTCACGGCGAAATGCAGCAGCGCCTCCTGATTCTCACTGGCTTGCATGCACAGTTGCGGGAGTAACACACCTCTGGTGTCAATCTCAAAGACCCGTCGCAAAAGGGCTGCAGTATCTTTCATAAGGAACGCCGCCGAGTCTATGTCCTCCGCGGTTGGGCATGGCTGCATGTATGTGCTGCCATTCAGCAGGACATGCACGCAGTCGCGTGATATCGCGCATCGATGCAACTGTGTAATCACACACTGGGTGTTGTCTGGTGACAGAGACGCGAAGAATGCCCTCAGTCAAGGTGACCCATCAGAAGAAGCATGTTCCACGCTGTTGCGACGGGCAAATGCACATATATAGAACCAAGCATCGCCATGGCGTATGCATACCAGCGTCGATGAACGGAGCTTTGATGAACGGCCGAAATCTAATTTTGCTTGTAGCACATTCGGCACCGGCATGTGTGTTTGCGCATGCCAGCGTCGAGGCGCCTGGGCACATGCGATCAGATGCAAGCTGGCCCTAGGTTCACATATCATCCATTCATGCAATAAAACGCACATCGACCACTGCAGCTAAGCATACCTGACGCAATGAGAGTCTGTATTTTGCTGTTGATTCGGATGACATTCATTTTCAGACTTTGTTTTCTCCCGTTCATTCTTTTGTAAATCCACTGACGGCATGCATCATTGTTTGATTGGTGCTGGGAGTTGCAGCCAAAGAATAATGAAAGAGCAAGGCGCACATTAGTCGGCAGCTCTTCACCAGACGGCACCGGGGCATCAGCAAAGAGGTTGAGAATGCGGCGGCGCTGGTCGTGTGGATGCGCGTCGTCCATGTTGCTGGACACCGTCTCAGCCATCTCCTGCACTGCCCACTTCGACCGCTCTCGAGAATGTGCGTGGCTTTCTTGGAGAACGTCCGACAGGTCGACCTTCACATGCTCATGTTTTTGGCAGGGCCCGTGACAGCTGTGTCTACGACACCTAAAGGGAGCGGCCGGCACTGGGCTTTACCCTCGTCAACGGCCCTTTTGCAGTTTACCAAACACATGTACTCTGACACGCAGGATACGTTGATGTTGGCATGACAGCATTAGGCAGGCACGTAAAACACACACAGGAGACCTCCAGCCTGGTCCTATATAAACATAAGGCAGTGATGAAGAGTATTTTCAATGCAGTCTTTCTAATGGGCCAAGCTTGACAGGCAACTTTCACTGCTCATTGGAAGGCCAGCCTGCCAGTGGTTGGCAGACGAAATTCACGAGCTGTTTACAAAAGAGTGAACGGGAGAAAACAAACACTGAAACCGAATCTCATCCGAATCAACTGCAACATACACTCACACACACACGAACACTACAACCGCACGCACAACTTAGTCCGGCAGGATCGCGTCCTCCAGGCCCGCATCATATCGCAACCCTTGCTCCCGAGAGATGACAAGCCCAGACTTCCGATACATATCTGCATTGCCGCGCTGCAATGACACCGACAACACCCGCAGCGCCCACTGGACAAACGCGCCTTTGGAGATGCGCCCACTGGCAGCGGCCACATCCCCCAACTGACCGACGAAATTCACGAGCTACATCATGTCATGAAGCAGCAAGGGGGACGTCTGGCTGACGCGGTGCTAGCGTAAGTGTGCAATTTCTTTGCAGACATAAGTATGTATGTAGGTACAAAGGACAGATGCCGGGCAGCGAGCCGTTGCCAGGAGGCGAGCCGTTGCCAGTATGTATGTATGTATGCAAGTGGCTGCAGCCACAAGGACAGGGGCGCACATGTTGAGCCTGGAGCCTGCGGCCGCTCTTGTTGACGGTGACAAATAGGTTGATCCAGTATGCTAGGAGAGGGCAGGCCTCAAAGGAGGCCAGCCCCACGGCTCTGTCTAGCAGTACATCCCAGCTGGAGGTCAGGCCTTTGTTCACAATACACTTGTTTGCGCAGCCTCCGACAGGGCACTCACCAGTCCACACACAAGCCTGCAGCAGATTGGTTTTGTCGTGGTATTCCCTGCTTGCCTGCCTGCCGCGCGCCTGTGTGCCGCGACACGACAGCCGGTGGCAGTTTCCTCTCACAGTAACGACACTTTTATCGACCACGGTATTTGCCACAATGAAACAAGAAGGTATCCACAATATACTGTACTGGTGGGATTTCAGCGCAGTATCCGGCACTGCTGATGCAGGCGCTGGAAGGTCCATCGCGAACTTCAAATGAGATTCGGTTTCAGTGTTTGTAAAGTACAGTAAATCTGAATTTACTGAGCCGCATCCTATTGGACATTGACAATTCCGAATTAACGGGACCACATATGCCGAATGGGTAAACAACCTGGAAACCGCCCTCAGACGACCGTACGCAACTCACAGAGCCTATTCCTGTGCTAACCGAGGTGGTCACGTACGGCCGTTTCGATTCCACAAAGCGCACGCAGAATCGAACCCACGACAACCTGAATCGGAGGGGGTAGCTTTTAATCCGTCCTCAACCCATGAGACCCTTTGTTTTCTTTCGTTCTCTGTTTTGTCAGTACATCGCGAACCCGCGTGGCAGCACTGGCTTCCACGCATGCGATACGAATTGCGCATCTGCGGTTTAAGGGAACAATCGAATGCAAGTATCTTCTGTGTACGTGATGATACAGTCAACGGCTGTGGCGTCGCCGTGACTGGCATGTGCCGTCTGCCTCAGGTCCTCTCAGACGGGTCGTTGATCATGTTCTTTGAAGATATGCGCAATGTGAACATCAAGCTATGCAGCAGGATACTGGACTCTTGTTGTCAGTCGACTAGTTGATGGCGGTCATTCCAGGAAGCTGCCGCACTGGCACACGGACAGCATGCATTGGCTGCGAAAGGAATGACGATGGCAGGCAACATACATCCAAGGCCCAAGCACTACGCAAGGGAATCGATCGAGCATGGAGGGTGTGGCTGCTGATCACGGACGATCAAGCATCCTCTGCTGTCACGGCGTCGCTGTGACTCATCGGATGCTCTCATCGATATCTCGAGATATGGGATCGACTGCTGCAAGGATGCCATGCCACTGAACAAATGCGCGGGTCGAGTCGAGATTACTTCAGACGTATCCTGAGCAAAGCGTACCGACGTTTCTGAAGATTCGGGCGCGCAGTAGTTGCTGATCGGTTGTGGCCCCGAATCGGCGTCAGCAACATGCGCCTGCAGGAACAAGGCCACCACAATCCCCAGTATCACAATATCATACATGATGCAGTTCATCGTTGTTATCGCAGCTCGTCTTGACAGCCAGTCAATCAACGAGAACCTTTGTCACGTTCAATACTGTCGAGTCAGCTTCTGCAACGCCGGCTGTTGAGGTACAAAAGAGTGAACGGGAGAAAACAAACACTGGAAGTGATCTTTTGCAATATTAATGCTAGCTAGCAATGTAAATGCTAGCTATAAATGCAAGCTACTATAGTGTCGAAGCGCAGTTTTCCATCCAG